>JAWNNT010000063.1:0-1311666 GCA_035044645.1 Scaptomyza parva
GTCACTTACTTTTTTCTGTGTGATAATTAATCTACTCTTGACTTAGCTTGAGCTGAATTTCTTTAGTTGGAATTAAGTAGTGGACTCCTAAAAGTAGTTATGCAGAAAAAATGGGACAAGAAACGTCGAGTAGAATATATTTTTTATTTATTTAATGATTATTTTCTGAGATTATTGTACACAATCACATTTATTCAAACAAAATATTTTTAACACTTAACTCTATTAAAGATCCAATTATTACTGGCAAGTGCATCTTTAACTTCCCCACATTGGGAGAAGAAAATATTTCCCGTTTTCTGTGAACTTCATTTTTACCAACACATATGAGCTCTGTTGCAATTCCACGTACTTCTCCATCCCACCCTTTCCCCCATTATTTACAAAACAATGCCATTGTACGCCTTTGGCTAACTGTAGCAATGTAATTAAAAAGTTTTACCACGAGAAAAAAGTTGGTTAATTTTGTTGTATCTTTCGCATTTTTGCTTTTACATATTTAAGGGGCTTAAAAACAATAATTATAACCAAACTGGCGGCAAACAACATACACGCAGCTATTAGGTACATTTTTAGCAAATGTTTAACCACAAATAACGCGGAAAATAAAAAAATGAAAAAATGAAAAAAAGACAAAAAACAGCAGCAGCAGCAGCTAGCTAGTTATAAAATGCGAAGCATGACGCTGTAAATTTGTTTTCATTAATTCGATTAAAGAACGGCAATAAACAAATTATCACGAAGCATATGAAGAGCGTGTACAACAACCATGAATGAATCTGTGAGTGAATGTGAGTTTAATGAATGTTGTGCGTGCAAAAAAAAACAACCAACTGATAAATATTACTGTTGTTATTGTTGTTGTTGCAGCTGTTGCTGAGAAGTTTCCCAGGCAGATCGGATCGCATTTTGGATATATTGTGGTTGGGAACTTTGATTTTGGGTACCTTCTCTTCTCTCGCTCTCTCTCTCTCTCTGTCTGCTGTGAACTTTTGCGATGGCGAGCAGGGCAACTTAGGCAACTTAGTTGCTATGTTTTTTTGTTACATAACAGTTCATTCAACTTGCAATTGTTGCTGGACAAGATTGAGTTGATGAAACTGAGCAGTTGAGAATATAATACTGAGATAATAATGAGTTGTGAGTTTGTGAGAAGTAGGTAAATATGCAATTAAATGTATATCTTAACTGAAAGTTGTGCTATAATTATGTGTGTTTAATAAATGCTAATGTTAGAACTTTGGGTGTAATGTTATGTGGAGCACTGTTAGAATTTTTTGGAGCACTCTCTTTTGTGAACAAAAATGTAATATTTCAATATAATAAGTAATTAACAAAATATATATTTAAGTACATTTTTTCTATATACCACTATTCAAGCTTCGGTTGGTTTATTCTCTTTGCACCTACCAATGTGAATTTTATATTCAGCTTCTCTCATGTAGTGAGGCAACATAATTTGCATTTGAATAAACAAAAATACATTGCAAAACCAGCTAAGCCAAACCCAGCTTCAACTTCAAAAGCAAAAGCAAAAGCAAACCGAAAACCCATTCAACGAACCAGAACGAGAACGAGAACAAGTGCAACAGGCAGCCGGCTGGTTCTAAAAGGCTGACTAAAAAACGGGCCAACAAAATATAAAAGCAACAACAACGACAATCGGGTATCAGCTGTTATCTCTGGCCAAACAGCAAAGTCAACAAACTAAAAAAAAAAAAAACAAATTAAATTAAATGTAGTAAAATAAACTTGTTGCAAGTGCGACCAAGTGCCACAGTCTTCAATCCCCGATTTTAACTTTGTATTTTTGCCCATTTAATTTAGCTGCTGTCTTTTGATACTCGACATCCCATCGTTCGCTCACTCTCTCTCTACTCCATTCGCTGCTTCATTACTGTTGACTGTTGCGCAACAAGTTGGCTTCTGCGCTTTCATAAGGCCAAGACCAAAAAGTCAAGCAACATGCGAGCAACGGTTTTATCAGCTTCTACTGCTTGATATATACATGGAATCTATAACAAAAAAAACTTGAAAATCGGGATTGAAACTATTAACAAAATAAAGAACATCTGTGAAATTTGTTGATAAAATCGGTTCAGAAGCCCCCGATATATGAAACCATCAACCATTGGTATAGCGGTACACGTACATATGTGTATGTCTTTCAGCCCGAGCGTCTGTCCGTCTGTATGGTCAAGAGTTAAGGGTATCTTCTAGTCGAGCTTACTCGACTATAGCCTTCTTGTTATTCTTCGTTATGTTGCTGCTGTTTATTCACTTGACTTCAAATGCACTCAATGGAAATGGGGCTAGCAGTGGCAACCGGCATTGGCAACAGGTAACATCGGCTAACAGCTAGCAGCAAACACAGCTAACACACATTCGCAACGGCCATAACGATATTAACAGAAACAACAACAAGAGCCATCAAGAACGGAAGCAATCAGATTCTGCCTGGTGTCTCTTGTATGTGGAGCAACAGACGAGTCAAGCTCAAAAGTGCACTGGGATTATGTTTGTTGGCAATGTGTGATGTGAAGGGTGAGGAGTAAAGCCAATGGGCTCTTTATGTCTATACCGTATGTGCCTACATCTCCTCCTCTCACCCAGTCTCTCAATTGTTTACTGTAAATAGCCCAGCCTCGCTTTTGCTATGACTTCAAGTTGAAGCTAAGCCTCTTTGATGTGCGCAAAAAAGGTTTCAAGCGCCTCTTTTTTTGCTCTCTCTTAAGTCAACCACTTGATGTATGTGTGTGTGTGAGTGTGTGTCTAAGTTGCCGATATAAAGTGTAGCAGCACATTTAAGCGATTTCGCCATTTATCTGTAAAATTGTACGTTTCTTAAAGTACACATTCGAAACATACATAGTTGACTCAGTTATTTTAAGATTCTTCTAATACACAAATAACCACACACTTTTACTGTCCAACATTTTTACTTTGACACACCGCCTTATAAATGCTTTGCTCGAAATAATCGCTTCTTGTTTACTCTTCCACTCTCTATTTCTCTGTCTTGCCCTCTCGAACACATGGGTTCTAAAAGGGTCAAGAGCACAAGAAAAAATTAAACGTGACGCGCTTTGTAAAACTTTTTCCGCGTACCCCTTCCCATTGCACAAAACATAATCAAGTAAATGAGCAAACGAATGAAAAAGAACTGGGCTGTTAGAGCAGCATTAACATTACCAAGAACGGGAACAACAACAGTTAAGTAGGCGCAGCTCAAAGCTTGCTTCTCTGTCTCTTTCTGTTGTGTTTCTGCTGTTGTTTTGCAATTATTTTTAGTCGTTTGCTCAACTTGTCAACAAATTTGTTTGCTGATTAGAGCAACCAGATTGACTACGTGTGTGCTTGCGTGTGTGTATGTGTGTGATTTTCTGATTTGTTTGGTGTGTTTATGTGTTTGTGTGTAGGAGAAGGGGGACTGAGAGTTGCATTTCAAAAGCAAAAAGAGTAGCAGTCGATTTGGTTTGGTTTTTTGGTCTCTCTGTGAGTTTGCACAATATTTCTTATTGTATTTGTATTTTATATATATATATATATTTTTTGGAGCGGCGGAGACACGATGCATTGCATAATCGAGACAACAATAACACCAACAAATGCTCCGACACCAACAACAACAATAACAATAACAATAAGTCAATTTATACACCCACAAAAACAGTGACAGCCAGCAAGCATCAACCGGTTTCCTGTTTATGTATTTGGCGTGATTTTTTGTTATTGCTTTCGTTTGCTTTGCAAATAAGAGTAAGTAATAATAGTTGTAGCTAAACCCAAAACTCGAACTGCGCATAAACTTCAGTTGCAAGAGACGCCAGGGGGCGCCACGCACATTAACCCACTGCCCTCGGCTTGCATGGAAAATGACTGCGCGCAATAATTATTGCACTTTTATGTCGACAACACGAAGAGTATATTGAATATAGCAATGCTGTTTATAATGCTTCTGTTGATTTTTTTATCATTTTGTGCATCAACTTTTGCAACTTCCATTTGTTACTGAAAAAAAATTATTAAAGGGTGAAAGAGAGAGATGACATCTGGGTGCACCACTCACAACTCACACACAATTCATATCCCTTGGGGTGGTTTGTGCACTCGCTAAATACTTAATACAGTAAAGTGCAATAAAATAAATACATAGGTAGGTATATTTCCTGCACTTAAATTGTGCACTCAATCGAATAGTGCCAAATAACTAGAGCAATAAGCACTTGAAAATTCTTAGACAATATAAAATTTGCATAAACCTAGCTGTGCATTTAAAATCAGCCAAGCAGAAAATATATTTCCTGAAACGTGTAAGAACTTTCAAGAATGTCCTCAAAAATGTTCTCTCTTAAAGGTAGAACGAAAATTTTGTATGTGGAAATTTTCATTTTGCTCAGTCTCTCTGAAAGCAATCATCTGCTCCTAATTGCGTCATTAACGAGACTCAATAAACGTCAGAGAGTTGGAACAGAAATAAATATAAAACTCATTTTGGTCAGGTAATTGGAACAAATAACTTCATGATGATGGCATCGAATACAATACTCTTTGCAGCATTTGCCCATAAAAAAACAAAAAAAATTATAACCCAAAAGAACTAACAAAAATCTTTTACACAAGCAACGTTGACACTGAAAAGAAAAGTAATTGATAATATTTTTTTTGCATTATGGTAAAGACTTTGCTGACTTTGAGCCGTGACTTCCATACTAAAAGTCATTTGTTGCCGCTTATTAAACAAGCAACGAACACACAAGTTTGCAGATCATCATATTAAAGGCACAAAACCCAAAAACCATCTGCTACGTATAACTTTCAACACTTTCTTGAACACGCAAGAAAGACAACAAACAGCATTTATTTATTGTGCGACTCATTAAAACCAAAAGTATCTCTCTACCTCTCTACCTGCCTTTACTTTTAATAAAAATAAAATATATTTCTATATACATATTTATGTACAAACCTTTTTTAGTGGGTGGCCCTTTTTTGTCAATTGGGTTTTTTTTCGGTTGCTTTTTATTGTTTTAAGCCGCTTAACTGTAATTACGTAACAGACACACAAATGGGCTATCAAAAATATTGGCCAAACACAAATGACTGTAGTATAAGTAAGAGTTGTTTATTGTTTCATTGTTTTTATTGTTGTTGTGTGCGCAATTGCAATTAGCAAATAATTGATAAAACAGTTTCCATTTTTAAAAGTTTTCGTCTCGTACTTTTTGCCAATGCCAACTGTCAATGCATTTTACGTAAGCCATAACACAAAAATAATCTCAAACAATTGTTTGTTTTGCAGAGGGATGCGTTGTTGGATGCGTGGGTGCTGCTCAAGTGCTTGCTACGCTCATTTGCAACACTTTGATGCTTGCCCCAGAGACGCGCTGTTCCGTTTGACGGGAGCAGAAATCTCATCAACATTATCATCAAAAATCATCATCATTAACGTTAACATCCACTCCTCTGTTTGTCTCTTTCATATGCTTTAGAAAAATCAAGATATGTCCACTCGATAAAGCAGCTTGTTAATTATAATTATATTGAGACCAAGCTTAGACACAGCTGTTTGCTTTATTTTAAACTTGGCCAGGTTGAATGTCGAAGTCTTGGAAAGTCGAGTCTTGCAACTGTTTTCTATTCTCGTAGGTTTGATCGTTATGGTAATATTAAAAACTTTAAAAAGATATCTTGATAAATAAATTTGTTTTATTTCAACTCTTGACTCTTGTCAACTCTTGACTCTTGTCAACTTCTCGACTTTCCTATGATTAAGCTTCCTTTCTTGATTCTTGTTGCCTTCCGGATGCTTGTCATGTGCCTTTGTGGCGTTACCTGACAAGTTATATGCAAAAAGCGGCAATGAAAAGCCTTAAAGCGGTTGGGGATTAAAAACGTAAATAACATAATGGCGATATGAAAGCGGATAATCCTTTAAGTAACTCAAAAGAATTCTGTTTTAAAATTCATAAAGACTTTTATAAATCAAAGCATTATATAAGTTTTTTTAAGTTATTTAAGTCATACTATGTTTTATGTCCATGCTTGTTACATTTATTATATTTATTGTTACAACACTTTTCGTATAAATGATTTTTTTTTTAAATTAATTTTTAATTAAATGCAAAAAGATAAACTTCATAATGATATCTTGCATAAATTAAACTTATTCAGTGCAGAGAGCTAAAATTATTTTTAATACTTAAACATGATTGCATTATATTACTTCTAATATTTTCTGACAAATTTTTTTCCCATAAAAGTTTAGAGTAAAATGATAAACATCTCTACTTTCCCGATTCCCTCTTCACAAAGTGAGAGTAATAATACCTTAAAGCAAGTTGCATTTGCTAAAACCAACTTATTATTATCATTATTATTATTATTTTCACATTGACCCATTTTTAATCGGTTGGGACATGGCCATAAATTCTAATTACATATCAAAGCAGTTGGCAAGACAGCTGGACATTGTCAGCAGTGAATGGGTGACAAAATAAGAGAAGTACAAAGGTTCTCTCAAGTAAGCTTGCCTAGAAGATACCCATAACCCTTGACCCTTGACCCTTGACCATACAGTCGGATTGACTGTTGGACTGGAAGAAATACATATACCTGCACTACTGTACCAATGCTTAATGGTTTCATATCTCCGCTGATCCTCAACTGATTTTAATAAAAATTGTACAGATTTTCACTATTTTGTAAATGTTTTCAAACACCATTTTCAGTTCCTGAGATCGACGCATTCAAACATACAAATGAACGGAGAGACAGGCGAACAGATCTATATCGACTCTGCTGTTGATGCGAATCAAGCCTATGCATACTTTATGGTATGGAGAAGCTTCCTTCTGCCTGTTACATACTTTTGCACAATACCATTATACTCTTTTTACCCATATCACGGGTACCCTTAGTGTCAAAAAAGTCTACCGATTTATGAGACGGGTTTGCGTCAAATTTTCTTTTTAAGTTTTTGTTTTGGTAGCATCTTTGTCATTTTTGTGCAAGGGCGGGCGGCTAATTAAATAAATCTTTTCTCAAGCTGCATTACGCAAGAGAACTTTTTGTCCGGCCAGTTTTATACCTTTTACGGTCGCAACAACAAACGATTTACATAATTTATCAACATTAATTCATAATATTGATTATTATTATTAGCATTATTATTTGCGCCTTGTTTGGCGTCGGCGGCGGCGGGCACGTCACATTTTTTGATGTTGACCTCGTCGCCTCCAAAACGTCAAAAAACAAAAAAATAAAATGAAGCTGAAAAACCGGCTGCGACTGTTTGGTAGGCTGTTACGTCAATTGGCATTAGCTTTGGCTCTTGGCCATGCGCCAGAAACGTTGCCAAAAGCTTAACTGCAAAACTGGCTTAAAACTGCCGGCCCTGGCTTTGTTATATCTGATTGTTCTTCTTCTACATTAGCTTTTTGGAATTCTAATTTCATAACGAGCAAGTCTACAAGATATTTGGATGTGACGAAAAAGTCGGCCCATAGCTCATTGCTAATTCATTAAAGTATTAAAAGTAATTTCTTGGTAATTTGGTTAAGTAATTGTTGCCAGGGCGGATATTTAATTAATACCTAATTACAATGATTGCTTGAATAGTTCTGAATTCCATAAAAGGGCAGCTTAGCTCGATTTGTTAATTGTTTATACAAACAAGTATATTTTCCAGTTAATTCACAAACTTAACAGTTAATCTAAAACTTGCCATTTTTGGGTAAAGTTAAGGGGAAGTTTGTTCACAGTTTAAGTGCAATTTATTATAAATTAATGAATATTATTTATAAAACCATTGTCTAGATATTTTTGAGTGTAATTGGAGGAGAATTTTATGTTCATATTGTTAACATTTTACTAAGCTTATTATGCAACACATTTTAAGCTGCTGCTGCACGTTGCACTTACTAATAATAATAATTGAAATATATTACGCCAGTTAAATATATTGTCGGCCAAACAAAACAAGAACACATTATGTATACGCAATGTTGAACAAGCAAAAAACTTTTCCAGTTCGCTTATTGTGCGATAATTTGCAGTTGAATGGGGCTTTAATGCAGCCAAGAAACAGGCAGCAACAGCATCAAATGACAAAGCTGCACAGCCATGGTGACTGCCACAACATCAACCTCAAACTGAGCTCCGCCACGCCTCCCGCTAACTACAAGTAGAAAGAACAACACCAACATTATGATGGTACGTGACATGACAGTAATTAACATAATAATCCATTTTGCGGGCTGCTTCAAGCCAACAGCAACTGTTGCTTCGGAAAATGGAAACCAAAGTCTCTTGGATCTATGGATCTGTTTACTCTCTCTATACTGGGTTAACTAGTTTGGTGCCAGCGGGGTTAAGCCGACGCCACTTCACGACCTACATCAAAATTATTCTTTTTTCATTTTTTTTTTGGGTGCACGTTTTAATGTAATCATATTTTAGATGAAGCTGTCGCTCCTAATGCTTCAAACCCAATAAACTAGAATCAATGCATGTCCCCTGCCCTCTCTTTCTTTCTCTGACAACATTTTTGTAAGAGCACTTGACTTGCTGATCTGACATTTCCAAGTCAACCAAGAATTTGGTTGTTTCAGTTCTTCAGTTCTCTAGCGTGGCATGACCAGCAACATTTCACAGAGAGAAAGAGAGATTTTATATTTTGATTTGTGTGCTTAACTTATTATGTGCCAATATAAACAGGACTATTTACAGGGTGCTGCAGGCTAAATCACATTGTAAAGAATTAAATAATGGCTAAGTATTTAAACAAATATTTATATATAATTTATTTTTAAATGAAATCATTTTTGACGAAAACAGAAAAGAAATATACAAATAAACATAGCACATTAAATTTTAATTAAAAAATCAACAATATATATCTAGCCACACAAAACAAGAGTGTATAGGTTAAGTTCAAAAGAATTGAAATCCACAAAATATTTATAATATATTTATTTATTTATATATATATATCAATTATTTAATATTTATTTTTATTTAAAAAATAGTTATTTCCAAAGAAAAATATTATACAAGTAAACAAATCACATATATAATTTTAATACAAGTACTCATAATATGTGTTGAATAGAGAAATACACTTTTGTATTACAATTAAATATGTGAATTGTTTATGGAGTCTCAATATTTTAGTGAATTCATTTAAAAGAACTGTCAAAAAAAAATATTTGCAAGAAAGAAATTGCTAAAAAATTCAATATATCAAGTACTTAAGCAATAATTTTAATAAAAACATTGTTTTTAATAATTACATAGCCCATAATTCATTTAAATTATACAAATAAAAAACAAACAATAATAAACTAATGCTTTCAAATACTAATATAATTAAGCAAAACAGAATAGTCTGAGACCTTTCACACAAAGCTATTAAATTATTTATTATTATCCGATTATCCTTTTATTTATGCTTTGCAAGACCCAACGACCAAATAACACACTCAACGATTTAATCAATAATTTAATTGCCAAGCTCCATTTATTTGCATATAATTTTCGCGCCGAGCGCGACTTTAATTTGATTAAGCCAATAAATATGTCATAATAAAATAAAGCCAACAACAACAATAAGAAACTAATAAGACAGAGTCTCTATAAAGTCAAATTTGTATTTTAGTATGAGCCGATTACAAAAAAAAAATTTGATACCGCCTTTTGCCATACAAAAAAAATGCAACTCCCAACAGCAGCAACAACAAGCGTGGCTTACTCTTTGAGGTCTGATGGTCGTTCCTGATGGCTTTCTGTCTAAAACAGTTTTTTTTGCTTTCCGTCTAAAACAGTTTTTTTTGCTTTTGGTTCTGGTCGTTAACAATTTTGCAGCCAATCTGGCGACACACAGCAACAACAACCACTATTGACTCTGCCACAGAAGACACAAGATGAAAACGGAGTCTATATGAATGGGACTGTGGGAAACAAAGTCGCCATTGCGTCGGCTTCTCTTGAGTCTCTTGCGACTCTCGTGGTGCCATGGGTTTGCGGCTGTTGAGAAGTGCGTTACTCTGTGGGAATATGGGAGTTTGTGGGCAAAAAGTCTCTCCAATCCAACCGATACGCCAAACATACATTCGTACACCCACCAACACATACGCGCAGAGGCAAACGCACAAGCTCTTAAATGAAATTAATGTTGTGCCATGCCTTTCGTTGGCATTACGCTTTGGCCCCGCGTCAAATTGGCAAAATTAATATAAGAGCACGGTCAAACGGCAACAGTCGACTTCCCAAAAGAGGACACGCTACCAAAACTTAATGCTGTTAATTGCTGAAAACACAACAACAACAAAAATATCCGGAAAAACAATAAAAACACTCTTCGTTATAAAAACTTTTTGTACAGGAAGGTAAAAGTCATAATTTATACATATATAAGAGACATAACAAATTTCATTCTACAAAAATTTTGAAAATATTTTATTGATTAATTTTTATATTTTAAATAAATCAATTCGTTGAGAGAACCTAACATAAACATGTTAAATAGTTTATTTACTAATAATAAATGAATAAAAAAAATTAAAAACATTATGTTGCCTTTCATTAACATTGTAATAAAATACGAGTAATTAAATGCAAAATGTAAATCTTTTCTGTATATTTTGTGTACAAAACAACTTTTGTTCATGTAATTGCAATGTTCGGAAAACTTTTAATTAAAGTTTAACACTGAATTCAAATAAGTGCTGTCAAACTTTTCCTATGAACAAAACAAAAATAAACAAGATGCTGAAGAAGAAGAACTAAACATAAAAAGAGCTGCAATTTGCTGATTTAAGTAGAAAACACTTTACGCCTTCTTCTCTTAGTTTAGAAAAGTCCTTTGTAAGCATAATATTTTTTTGTCATTCTTTGGTCGTTTTTATGACCAAAGTTGACTAAAAAAAAAATAAAGACCAAAAGCAAACAGCAGCTAGAAAAAATATTTCAAGGAAAGAAACGCAAAGTCAAGTTCCGAGGAACTGGAGGATAATGAATGGCACATGGCAAGCAGTGCACTTAAGCAGTGGCCTTCAAGCAGTGGCCCTCAAGCTCAGCTGGTGGATCTGCATAATCAAATTGCCTACCGCATATCATCAGGTACAGTTACTTTTTTGGCCAACGCAACACAAAATCGCAGTTGCGTTTACTTTGGTTGCCCGCCAGTCAAAAAGACGGAGAAAAGAGAGTTGCAACTACAACAGCGATTGCTGCTGCTGCTGCTGCAGGGCAATAGGCCTGAAAACGAGAAGAAAAAAATATTGTCTAGTGTTGTTCTTGCAGCCGTATCTCTCGACACAGTCTTACGACACAACTTTCAGCTGATTTACTTTACACACACACACAAAGTCAGTCGTGCCACACAGACTGGGTCTGCCTAGCAGCTGATTTGGGTTAGCGGTGGCTTAGTAGGTTGTTGGTAGTTAGTGGGTGGCGGTGGTAAGAGGGGCATATAATTGATTCAAATGTGCCTCACTTTTAGCCAGTGTACGAGCTACGAGTATGCAAATCTGTGGTGCCCCCTTGTGTGGCCGTCTCTCATTCTCTCCATAGCAATTTGCCGGCTATTTTCGCACATTTGGCCAACAGCTGCTTTCACATTTGCAACAGCAACTATTCAACCCGAAACACCCCTCTATTTCCATTCCACAATTACGTCAGCTTAGTCATAGAAATACGTAGTTAACTAGGCGATTGCTAAAGCCTCGTTTGCCCATTTATAAAATGTTTAAGGCCACTCTAATTAAATTTTAACTAAAACTCTCTGATGTTAATGAAGTAACCTAAAAATATATTTTTTTTTATTTGAGTTCGCATTTAGTTTGGCTTACATAATCATAATAAAAAATAAAAACGTGTTTAGAACAAAAAGGCAAAGTGAATTGTCTCTCATTTATTATAATATAGTTTGTGCTTTTAACAAATATTAATTGTTTGATGGTTGGGAAAATTTTATAAATTTTATAGGAAAATAATGAGAAAACTTTTCTCAAGCTTTTCTTTTTCTTGCAGATAGATCTTTTGCTAAAACTAGACCAGTATATCATACT
The DNA here is from genome assembly GCA_035044645.1 of Scaptomyza parva. NCBI lineage: Eukaryota > Metazoa > Arthropoda > Insecta > Diptera > Drosophilidae > Scaptomyza > Scaptomyza parva. The sequence goes on from JAWNNT010000063.1 coordinate 12,072, forward strand.
AATGCAGGATCTATATCTAAATTTTACCATTTAAGCAACAAAAAGTAGGTCTTGTTTTAAGTGTATATAATATTTAGCATGCCAAAGATATCCACTTTACCAGTTGTAAATAACCCAAAAAACATTTCTTTTATGTCTCATGTTTTTATCTTGGCAAATGCACAGAGAATGAACGCTTATCAAATATATCAAGTCAGCATTTCATTGTTCAGCCAATAAAAAATATAAATAAAATAAGTAAAATCCCTTTTTTTAAGTATGTGTTATCTGTTGTCTGTTCATACAGGCGCAAAAAACACCTTTTACTTTATTGCACATTTATGGCTTTTGTTTCATGACCCTCTAGGCTTAACAAAAGAACATTGCTGTTGATTTTCAATACCCTTCGTCTTCCTGTTGTTGTTGGTTGTGGTTCTTTGCTGTTTCATGTCTGCAATTAATCACAATACGTTTTTGCACCTGGCTTGGCTTGTTGCATATGGATATTAATATTATCATGAACAAAATTTAAAAACCGCGACTTGCGGACACGTATGGCATTACGCACTTCCGTTTCCGCTCTGTCTGCCCCCTCGCTGGGCATGTCACATTACTCACCGCCCACCCCACGAGCGGTCGTCAGCTCGTATCGCTTTTTGTAAAATTCCGCGAATACTCAAACAAAAATATCTAAAACTCACACTCTTTTTATTGCGTTTTGATTTCTACCAAAAAATACCATCCCTTCTCTTCTCGTCTCTCTCTTTCTTTCTATTGGTATCTCTTATTCTTTTTATTAGTTTTGCTCGCGCAAAATGTTTGGTGATTTATGAGCCGCAAAACAAACATCAACAGCACCAATAACAACAAGTAAGATGGCATTTGTCGAGTAAGCTCGACTAGAAGATACTCTAAATCCTTGACCATACAGATGGACAGAGGTTCGGTCGGGCTGACAGACTTAACATATGTGTACTACCGGACCAATGCTTGATGGTTTCATATCTCCGGTGTTTCTTGACCGATTTTTATCAAAATTTCACAGGTGTTCATTATTTTGTTAATAGTTTCAATCCCCATTTTCATTTTTTTGTTATCGATTCCATGCGTATATCGTTAACCAAAAAGTTATTGAAAATTTGAAACACACTTGAAATGCCTAGGGATTAGGAGAGCTCATATCCAAAATCTGGAGTATCTACCTTTTGTAATTCCTGAGATCGAACAAAAATTTAGTAAGAAAACTCTAGTCGACTAGAATATACCCTTAACCCTTGACCTTTAATCCGACACATACAGTCATACCAATTATTGATAAATAAATTTCAATCTTTTTGTTAATGTTTTCAACCCCTATTTATCAATTTCTTAAATATATGGTTTTATTTTTATCGATTACTTTTCGTTCACTTATCGTAATTCGGAATAGATCGTTATATGTATATTTGACACGTATTCCATAGGGTCTTTTACGCATCTTCCATCTACGTTTGCTAATCAATTGTTTAATATGTTGAGTAACAGTTTCTATAGCCTTATTAAGCATTTACAAGCTAGCATTACCAACAAAAAAAAAATAAATAAAATGTCGACGAGTCGTCGTTTTTACCTTATCCCTTATCAATATCAATAAGTGAACATGTCAGCCAATGTTTCTATGGGCTTGTACTAATGGAGTGTCATTTTTCATAATAAAAACTCGAATAACCCACACACTGTGACAGCTCACTCTTAACTGACAAGCTGTTAACCACGTTTTACTGACCAACTGTTCGCCACCTAATTAAAGCGATGCGCCTGAATTTTCTTTATATTAATATATATTATGTCGGGTCAGCTGTCAACTGCAATTGCATAAGTGCTGCCCAGTTGCTTTGCCCCCTCTACATTCTCTCCGTGTAGTATTAGCAGTTGGTTAAAAAGTGAATTTTTTGTTCATTTCATTTCATTCATTTGTTGATAATTTGATTTGATCATATTTTGTATTCATAATGTGCCTCTAGCGTGTTTGTTCACTTAAATAACCACAATTATTTGGAGTATACATATATACATATATATAGAGATATGGTGGTCTGTCATTATGCTAATGTCAAACAAATCTGACGGCTGAGACAGACGATTAGCTTCCAGAGCTGTCAACACCTAAAACACCACAAGAAAAAAAGCACAAGCTCACCAGGGGAGAAAGAAAAGCAAACACACAAATCAAGTATACGTATTTATTGTAAATGTGTGTGTGCGTATGAGTTTGTGTTTACGCAGCGAGTGACATGCAATTATTTATACATTATTTTGGTATCGCAAATATTGACAAGTTACTTGGTGCTGCCAACGCTCAGCACCAAAGCCGTCAAAAGCGTAAATAAACAAATACAAGCAACAACGACAAGCAAACGATATAATTTTGGTGAGCGTACATTGCGTATACGCATTGTCATTTGAAAGCCAACTGCTGCTGCGTTGATATAATGTAGCCAGAACCTTTAAAGTGGTGAAATATTGTTGCCAAAATTGCAATTGACTTTGGGACTTGATTAAAGTTGTTAAATGATTCAATATAATAGCAATTGGAATGTTAACTTACTCAAAAAATAATATTTCCGTAGTTGATTTCGTTTAAATCGACTTATCTAAACAATACATTTACACAGATTTTATCTGCGTAACTTAACCATTTATCTAATTCAACGCAATCAAAACGGGTGCCTTCAAGTATGCAATACTTCAATATCAATTGATTTCTCCCACTCTTTACCCCTTAATAGCTTACAGTGGCAGTCAATCAAGCGTTTATTCGATGAAGGGGATGGAAAAGGGACAACACCCCTCCACAACAAAAGGACCAACCAACTGATCGGGCTGACAGTGCCTTGGTTTCTGACATCGCCAATAAGCCGCAGACAGCAATACACAAAAAACAAGTAAGCGGACTCTAGTCGAGTACGATCGACTAGAAGATACCATTAACCCTTGACATTCACATAAAAACAGTCGGACGGACAGACAGACGGACTGACAGACGGACATGGCTACGTTGGATTTTTATGGGGTCGGAGAAACTTCCTTCTGCCTGTTACATACTTTTGCACAAAATCATTATACCCCTTTTTAGCCAATTTCATGGATTAAGGGTACAAAAAGAGAAGAAAAAGGTTCAACCAAAAAAATAAATGTGTGCCTTCTTTATTCTCAGTATGAAAGTATTGTTAAAGGGCTATATACATTTATATAAGAATTTTATCACTTTTTTTTATCAATATTTTTCGTTAGATCAAAAATATTTCTCTTAATCATTTTTTTTGTGGACCTTTGACATTTTTAAGTGGTATCTCAGTGTCTTATGCTTTGGCTTTGCTTACTGCCAACACATTAGAATTTTCTGTTGCTTTTTTGGCAGCTTTTTTCATCAATTGCTTTTAACCATATCACTTTGGCAATAGCTTCCATGTTGCTACTTGTTGCTGATAAGCGCATTTCAACACACACAAACTTACACCCTTACTTACACACACACACACGCAAATAATGTAAAGGTGTGCTGCATACATTTGTGCCAAAACATTACAACAAATTTATGGCTAAGTCTTTCAATCTCTCTCCCTCTCTCTCTCTCTCTGGGGGGTGCGAAAGGAACACTCACACATATTTATACGCTTCACGTTTGGCAGATTTGAAAACCATTTAAATGCCGCCATAAAACCACTTAAGTGTATTTTGTTGTTTCTATTTCCGAACTCATTCGGTTATATGCCATAGCATATATTTACGAGCCTTTCGTAACGTCAGGCAAGCAAAAATTTCAGAATTCGAATGCGAGAAGGTCAGAAAAACCAAAGAGAGAAAAATAAGGAAGCAGAAAGCAAAGCATAAACGACACGCCCGCAAAACAACTACACTCACACACACACACTTGTATATTGCACATATGCATGCATATGTGTAGGGGACCCTGTTACTTATCCTAGGAGAATTCGGCTAACATTTTGTGGCCCAGATTCGCGATAAAAACAACCATATGAAATTTGTTATAAATTAAGATTAATACGACGCCCGCAAGGGAAAATGTATTCACACATGCATAGCTATAATTGAATGGCGGCTGATATGTCGTCTCTCTTATATGTACATGTATGCATATGTGTATTGGGCTACTTACCCCTCAATATGGTTTATTAAAATTGCGAATAGCTTCAGCTGTAAGAAAAGTGAATGAAAAATAAGTATAATTTGCAATTTGCAGTTAAAGTTTATTGTTCTTAAAAATAATGTTAACAAAATTTATATATATTTATTGCTTAAGGACAGCTCTTAAAGGTTAAATCAATTCATTTTGTACTGAATATGGCAAGGGAAGACTTTAACTCGGAATATTGCTAGGTAACATTTTTAAAGTTCTTTAAATGGAACTAACTTTTAAGTAAACATATTATAGATTTTACTTACTTATATCATGTGATTTACATTTGCAAATGCTTTTCAATGTTAATACTTATTTATAAAGTAAAACTCGCTTTTCAGCCAAAGCCTTAAAGCATTATTAGTCACTAGATTATTATGTTTTGCTTGATTACGTATCGCAATTTCTTGATTACTATTAAAAATAATCTACATTTTATCTAATAATTTAACGATTATAAAGTGTAATTGTAGCTTATCAAAAATAATCAATACTCCTTACAACCACTATATATGAATTATTTTCTCTAATATTTTAAAGCAGCTGCGATGTGATTTTATTTTCCATTTGCTTTAACTAAACAGAACAACTTTTCCCTTCAACTCGTTTAATCTCATTTTCATTTTTACAGTTGACGTTTAAATGAAAACTTCCATCTAACTTTAGCTTCACTTGCAAAGTTATTTGAATCCAAGACCAATGTCAAGGTCCTTATTATTTGTTTTGCTTTCCTTGTCAATCTGCTATCTATTGCACATTTTTCTAGTTGAACTGCAAGCATTTTTTATTGCTGCCTTTAACTTTTTGGCGACGTTTTTTTTTTCTATTGTCGTTGTTGTTGGCGATGGAAAACAGCAAAAACAACAAAATTCAAGTGACTGACTATATAAAGCAAAACTCACACAGCTGCCAACCTCGGAAATTAATTTCAAAAACAAAACAAAAAAACAAAAAATTCCGAAAATAACACTAAATTTGATCATCAATTGCAGCAACGAAATTGAAACTTGCAATTGGAGCTGTGCGACAACAGAAACAACAACAACAACTTAAAATACTAACGGGGCCAGTGTTTAATCAAGTGTGAAATCTTTAATCAAGTCAATCGTTCCCGTACCTGTGTCCCCCTTTACCCCTTTACCCCATCACCTTTACAACTTCTTCTTACTAACTAACTAATCGAAAAAGAGACCAGCTGCTGCCAGCGGCTCCACAATTCCATTCCGTTCCATTTGAGTCAATGCAGCAAAACGCAGCTGTCTGAAAAGACCTTTCAGTGTTTTATTTTTTGCGTGCTCTCTCTTCCTCACTTCTCTTCTTACCTGGCCTGACCTTTTTTCCCATCGCATATGATGAGAGAGAGAGGGTGAGAAGGAGATTGTAGCCCTCCCACGCTTCATCTGAACTGAACTGAACCCGCACACTACAAACCTGGCTGTCAATTAAAAAGCCGTCGGCTCAACTGGCCTAGGCCCTGAACAAGCACGACTTGTTGCCAGTGTTGCCTTCACACCGCAAAGCACAATACGCAAAGAAACTCAACCATTAAAAAGGAAAACGCTTTTTCTTTGGGCTGCTGTGGAGTGCAAATTAACTGAGTTAGCTGTAAATACAATTGCAATTAACTGGGAAAAAATACCGCTCAAATAGAATGAGAACGCGATGTGTTTGTGTCTCGAACTATAAGTAAGGTGAAACCATTTATGGGAAATTAATAAAAAGGAAGACGAAAAAAATCATACTTTGTTGGATTTCCTAAAAGTTGAAAATATGTTTTTCTTACATTTTTTGCAAGGAACATTTTTTTTATTACGGAAAAGCATTTTAATCTCATTTAATATCAGATATTTTTTGGAGTTAATGAAACAATTTCATTTTTATTACAATAAAATATTATTATTTTCAGTGTAATACCATGAAAAGCTTAAGTCTTAAGCAACTTTAAGACCCTTAATTAGAATTGTTATTCCCATGTTTTCTATTCCCAACATTTTTACAGACATCTTTCATTCTGCACAAAACGCAATAAAAAAAATAATAACAAGACAAAAGGAGAGCCAAACAGCTGAGAGAATAAAATTTTAAATCAAATAAACAGAAAACATTACAATTTTACATAAATTAACCCGCAGACCATTTTAAAGCCAAAAAAGATATAAAACCAAGCAAAGTCAAACACAATTAAAACAGACAGAAAACTGAACAAACAAACTAAACATATATAAACATACATATATAAAAGCCCAACAGCTTAAAAAGAAAACAACAAAACAAGAGAAAAAATTACAACGTTTGGAATCGTGATCTGGGCACTATAACTGGGTCAGATCTGTGCATGATGTCAGGCAATGAAAGAAGAAGGTGGCGAATGGGAATTGAAAGCGCACAAAATGTAACCAAAAGATATTATTGTAATGGCCAGCAAAGTCAGAGAGCTAGAGCAATAGCAACAGCAAAAGCAATGAACAGAGTACAGAGCAACAGAGAAATGCAAATGAAAATGTAACGTGGAAAAAAATAAAAAAGTTTTGCGGCTAACTTTTAGAATGTACAATATAGGCCCTCTAAAAACACCACCAACACCCCCTCCACCACCTTCAAACAACCGTGAAACGAAGAACATGGAAAAAAATAATTAGAATGCAGTTGAGTGCAAAATTTTAATCATATGCCAGAAAAACTTCGTTCATTTACCGCCAACTTTCAGCAGCACTTTTAGCCGGCTTCAAGTTCAGCCACGGCGTAAATAAAATCCATTAAAATATGCCTGCGAAAAGGGTCACAGCTAAACAAAAACATCAAAAAACTAAACAAATAATGTACAGATTTAAATAAAATTCCAGGGTAGAGTAATGAAACCCAAACTGAGACTAAGAGATGCCATAGTAAAAGTTGAGTATGTGTATTCAACACTTTCTTTGAATTGACCTCTTGACTGATTGCTATCAACGAATGCCCAATTGATAAGATAAAAAACACTAAGACTGTATGTATCCAAAATAAATACAATCTTTTCTCCCACTAAGAACAATAAAACGACACAGACTATCTCCAATCCCACAATATCTTGAAATATTAACGCCTATAAGTTATTATGATATATTAACTATATTATTTTAAGGCTTCATTATAATCAATTCAGTAGTAGAATACAAATATATTCATGTTTTTAATGGGAATGCAAATAAAAAAACCTTATCAAATAGAAAACCAAACATATATCTTTTTTTTTTTTTACAGGGTATCTTCATTAAACTATCAATATTTAACAGCAGCCGCAGCCTATTGCATATTTTATGCAAATGACGAGATCGAGTTCGAGTCCGAAGCAAAGAAAGGCGGCGAGGGAGAAACTTGACGCTCTAAGCCTTAATAGACCCATGTAGGAATGGGGGCGTGCCATCCGCCCACTTATTCCGCTACCTCTTCCTATAAATATACATATGTAAATGAATGTGTGTGCGTGTATGTAAAGCGAACACCGACAATAAACTGTTATGTGGCTAGGGTTACATTGGAATTACAATCTGCAATGTGGAGAACCTGAAATTGATTTTTCATATTTAATGCTAAGCCATTGAGGGCACGAGCTATAAGAGGGTGGAAGGGAAATCCAACTCGTAGATGAAGTGAAAATTCACTTAAAATGCTCTATGACTTACAATGCATTATTAGTATTATTTCAGTATTTTACAACTAGAAAAGCTACACAAACATTAATATATTAATTGGTTTCTTGTCTAGTTAAACCCATACTCCAACTCTTCATCCCATATTTGGTTCCCATTTGTATTAATATCTAGTTAGTATATCAATATCCGCATCCATATCAATTTCTGCATGCATTTGGATAGCATTGATCAATGCCGTAAAAGTGTAATAATAATAATAGCCTCAAATACTACTAATGCCAACAACCTTAAAGTACAATGACACATAGCGAAAGACAGGCAGGCAGACAGACAAAAAGACCGATGCTATGTTAGTTGTGCTACTGTGCAGACTCATGCATAAATACAGATACACACAAACAGAGATAGTGTTTGGGTTTGTTGCCTTATGCAAATCGTTTACAAATAGTACATGCGAACGAACGAAGAGTAACGTCGTCTTGTTTTATGTATTTATGCGGCAAAGTTTGTGGCAAAGAGTTGCAATCAGATGCAGAGATGATAATCAGCATCCATTGCTGTCCACCTTATACATTTCAACTTGAGGCATACAGAAGGGCCAAGAGAAACTAAGAGATTCGAATGTTAAGTTGAGTTAGTCGAACAGTCAATCAAATCGAGTGCAGATGTCATCATCAGAATTCATACTCGCCAAAACTACTGCCAACAACTACTAATTTGGAAGTGGTTCTTGGAAGTGATGGCGAATAAGGTAATATCATCAGTTTGGTTCAGTGGGCAACGTCCAAAACCACATAGTCGTCGTGGCAGGCGAATTCGTGAAAACAGCGGTCAAGACCAAAACCGTAACGGAAACCTCGAAAACCAATTTAGTTGTTTGATGGAAGCGGTTCAGGCATTAATATATAAATGTGTGCTTCACTGCAATTATCATAAAAATAATTTTGTATATTGCCATTTCACCTTTGTACCTACTTTCGCTTACTGTCTTTAGCTGAATGCTACGTAAATCAATTGTAATTGCTTCTAACTCATAAAACAACTCTCGTACATACATACTTTGACTGTTTTTGCTACCTTGAGGCTTCTTCTCTAACTATTTTGTCGCATAAACCGAGGACCAGGACAAGAATGAGTACGAGAACGATGACGGAAACAGCAAAGAGGACAAGAACGAGGACGCAGCTCGCAGCAGTTTGCTTGTTGCTCAGCTTGCAACTTATATCACAGTGCAAAGCTCTTAAATAGCTCATTAAACCAAACATTGAGCTGACTGACAGGCAAATAAACCGAAGGAGACAGAGCGAGTAAGTGTGAGAGAGAGAGTTGGATAAGGGTGTCTGTCTGCAGTCTGCAGGATCGGCATTTCGTTAAAAAAAATATCAACCAAAATCTTGCTAATATATGTGAGTGTTTCGTGTGTTTGCATTCATTCAACTGTGTGTTTGAGTATGTGTGTGTGTGTGTGTGTGTGTATTGGTGTGTTTGTGTCGCTTTGTTGATTTACAAATGCTGAAACAACAGAAAATGCGCTGTCAAAATAATTACAAAGCTGGCATTGCGACTACATGTAATTAACATAAAATGTGTATCTTACAGATACACACACAATAAAGTGTACACGCCAGGTGCTGCAGCAAGTTGTTCTCTTTCTTTCGCGTTCTCTTTGCTAAGTTGTAATGAGCATTACGCGCGACACATGTGAAATGTATCCAAACAGATACTACAAAATACAAAACACACACATTCACATTCCAGTTACATGGCCTGAGCACAAACATGTGGCTTACACACACTCCGCCTCCCTTACCAACTCACAAACATGGACATGACATGAGTTTTATGACGCTAAAGATAACGACCGTTACCGCAACAGCAGCAGCAACAGCAGCAAGCCCGCAACTAAGTTTGATTAACCCAAATAAGTTGGCCGCGTTTTAACTCTACACAAAAACAAATATGAAAAATATGAAGAAAAAACCAACAAAAACCCAGCTGATGTTACTTTTTCACGTTTTCCGTTTTCATTCATCAATTAGATGGTGTGTTTTCTTTTACCCTCTCTTTCTTTCTCTTTAATTGAACGCCCCGTCATACATCAAGTTATTGGATTTTTCGAATTTGCCGAGTTAAGTCATCAAAAAGCCGCGTTAAAAGTTTTACGAGGCTTGCAAAGAGCTTCTTTAGCTTTGGGTCAAAGTCAAGGCATCTATATATATCTTAATTTACATATATATATTTATTTTTGTAACAATTTTGTAACAAGACCTTGAACTTGTTGAACGTTATAGATAAGCTAAGACATTGTTTTGGGTATTACTTGTAAAAGACTTTGATTATACAATATTTGATCATTTAATTGCCATAGGCCAAACCTTGCTGGCGATTACGAAATAGATTTAGTGTTTTTGTTTTGTTCCATTATGTTACGGTTTTTTATGTTGTTTTTTTTTTTTGGCTTTAAGAGTTTAATTATCTTATTAAAACTAATGAACTATTTTTTAAGCAGTTTCTGGTATCATTTTGTGTGTTGTTAACAAATTAATTCAATAAGAAATTTCAGCTCTTAGAAGTTAGAATAATTGGCTTAAAATTCATGTGGCTCAGGATTTATGAAACATTTATTTTTCATTTTTAAAAATATTTTAAACATAATCCAAAACCAAATTTAAGCTGAAACCACTTAACTTTAAGAAAACCAAAGATCGAATATTAAAAGTTTTAACTTGTACACTTTTTGATCTCAACACTTGCTCAGCTTCTTTTTGGCAAACTTTGCCAACAAGTTAAATTAGTCAGATTCCATTTCTAAAGAAAAAACACTTTGCTTAAAGAGTAGCCCACAAAAAGATTTCTCTGTGTGTTGTATGAGTGAGATTTGGTTTGGTTAGTATTGGAGACGAACTTAATCAAGCGTTTCTTATGCGGCATCAGTTTTGCTGAAACTTATCCAAAAGCATCGACATAAACATTTCGTACAAGATTAAAAAAACCTATGAAAATATACAGAAAGCATCAACCAACATTGAGCATCAATCCGTTTTGCTAAATAGTCCATACAAATAGACCAAAGGGCGAATTTGGTGTGTTGGCCAAGGCAATTTGAATATGTGTAAATATGAAAAGTTGTAAAAGCCACTTTTATATTGATTAAACACTGCCAGTGCCAATGTCCAAATGGGCAAAAATAATTAATAGACAAAAATGAGGGTTGGACTCTAGGGTTTTGCCAGGGGTGGAGAGGGTTGTTGCTGTTGCAGCTGCAGCGAAACGCAAAACTAAAACATAATTATAGCCATTGCCATCAGAACAGTATGAGTATTGGGCCCACTGCACAACTGTAGATACTTTTGTATCTATGCGTATAGCAAGAGCAGCAACAACAACAGCATTAAGAACAAAAACATTGTTGGAACACAGCAATTGCTGGCAACATGTGTAGACCATGTAGCCACGACAACAGCAACGACAACAGCAAGTACAACGACAACAACAACGAAACACGGCATAATGCGACACAAAGTTCCGCTAGAGTGCCCAACAAACAAAAAAAGAACTCAAAAGAAAAATGAGAAAAAAGCCCAGGCGCAGAACCAAACCCATTGCCCAGATAGCAGTTGCCAGTTTGGTAGTTTTGGCTGCTTACCAGTTACCAGTTACCATATTACTATTTACCAAACATTGAGCCCAGGGCACGACTGCACTCTCCACTTGTATCTCTCCACAGCACAGAATCAAACAGTCAGAATGGGCCAGAATGGGCTGCGCGAGAAAGGTTCTCTTTTGGCCAACAACAAACACAAAACAGACAACCAACAATTGTTGTTTTTTTTTTGCTTATAGTTCTTGTTGTTGTTTTGATTTTTGTTGCTAAGTATTGATTGTTGTTGTTGTTGCTGCTGCTGCTTTTGCTGTTGCTGGGTAATTGTTTGGACGTTTTGGCCAACAAGCAGCTGAAGCAGCTGAAGCAGCAATCGCAGCTTTTGCCCAAATGAACTGCAAGTGCAAGCATTCAACTTTGTTAGAGCTGGGCTCACGATTTTCTGCCAAATACACTCTACCAAAAAACGATTGACTCTTAACAGAGTTCATAAGCTGTATTGAGAAGCTTATTGAATTTATTTGTAAATAAGTACAATAAATATTTATTTGAAAATCATTTTTATAAAAGATATCACATTTTAAATTTTGTATTTATTTTTTTGATACTCTTTCATATGGAGAATCTAATAGTCATATATTGAATTCAGCTTCATCAGATGACAGAGTGAAGGGTTTTTTTTTATGCTTTCATGGAAAATTGATAGTTTGTTTGAAGCTCCACATCTTCAATGTCCAACGATACAGTCACAAAGCAGCAGCAGTCAGTCAGTCAGTCAATTCAGGATAGGGAAATGGCAGGGTACAGGGAATGGGTGTAGGCAGGCTGGCAATCAAAGCGTGACTTCTGCTCAGTTCTATGAGAACTTTGTTTGACCTCACGGCCTTAAGCCTATGAGGCACCATTTCAGCAATAAGAAGAATAAAAAACATAAGCAACACGTACACCAGTTGTATGTTTGTTTGTATCTGTGTATATTTGTGTGTGTGTGTAAGAGTATATAAATGCCCTTTTGACAGACGCACTCATATAATTTTTGATACATTTTTGAAGAAGCATAGTTTGTGTACATAACATAGCAAAGGCAATATTTGCTTTTTGACAACCTTGTCGTTTAACCTGACACATTTCATTGCAACGTGGACCGCAATGAAGTGTTGCAAATAACGAGGCGATATTTTTGGCAGCACCACTTGTTGTTGATAGGGTTAGCACAAATCATGTATATATTTACATATAACATATAATTTATTAAATATTGTAAGCGAAGTGTGAAGTTCGACTAGATTTTGATTATTTTCTACTAATTTATCATGATAAAATTTTTAAATCACTTTAATTATTTGATTATTATGCGAAAAACAAAAGATTGTGATTATTATATATTACCTAACATACTTGAGGCCAAAAATATATTTATTAATTATTTTTTTCATATTTTGCATTTTACTTTAAGTGTAATAAGAATTATCACATTATTAACAACATATATTTTAAACCTTTTCCACAGAAATTATATAACTTGTATCTTTTTTGTCAAACATTTTTTATTTTCCAGAATATTTTACAATTTGCTTCATGAAAAATTGGCTTAATAAATAAAAATCAATCAAAAATCTGATTTCCAATTATTAGATAACTTTGACATTCAGATGAAAGAATTAATTCAAAACAGTTGGTAAATATAGTTTTGATTCATATTTATTCTTCTCCATTTTCAGAAATTTCTAGCTACATGTGTAATATCTGTACAAAATTATATATTACATTTACTATTATATTCTTACACCATACAATTCACATAACTATTTCGAAACCTTAAACATTCACATTGAAATGTTGCCAAGCATTACACAAAAATGATTGTAAAATCTCCAACATAGCTCCACCCAAGATGAATGCAAAGTTTTCCGGCAAAGAAAAATAGTTGAGAATTATGGAAAATGCAACTGCGTTCCATTGCCTTGGATTAGCATAAGCGTGTCGAAGAGAATTCTTTTGTTTGCAAATCACAAAAATATGACGAAAATAATACGCTCAAATGGAAACCAAATTAAATTAATGGAGCATAAGGAATTGTATAAGCTTACAACTTTACTTTATGGCTACTTTGTTTGAGTTGCTATTGAGCCACTCAGATATAGACAGAAGGAGACTAAGACCGAAAAGAAGAAGCAAAAGAGAGATTTCTGCCCAAACATACCATAAACCCTGAAGCAGCCCTTTTATGTGGCTTGCAGTGGGACAACTGTTGCTTTTCTTCTAATGGCCACAACGAATATTTATGGCTTATCAATTTTGTGTGTGCGCCCCAACAAGGGAACCTAAAGAGTGGAAGCGGGCAGGGTTGTCAGCAACAGAAGGTAGACAGAGGAGACTAAATGGCAAAGTATTTCCTTTGGGGGCATAAAGCGTGGCAGATTCAATTAGCAGCTGCTATACAAACATCTTTTTGCATCTCTAAATGAAAGCAAACAAAGGCAAATAATCCGTTGCCTGTACATATAATGAAGCATACGCAAAGTGTGCCCCAAGAATATACGCCTCAATATTTTGTTGTTGATGTTGATCGAAGCGACTTGATAATTATTTTTGCCAGGAAACCCATATATATAGTATATATATATATATATATATATATATATGTTACAATTTTAATTAAATTCCATTGCCTGGCTTTTATTTTAAAAATTTGGTTATATTTTCGCGGCTGCTGTCTCAGTAAAATTTTCGTCACTTTGTTGTTCGTCTCGTTGTTGTTGTTCTTATTGGATTCTTTGGTGCCCAATAGTGTGGCATTGTGGGGAGAGAGGAAAGACGGTAGGAGTGTTCGAACCCAAAGGAGTATGCCGGGCAGTTTGTATTGCTAATTTTGTATTTGTATCCCGGCCGATACTTTGTGCAAATCAAAGTGACACCACAGACCCCCCTTCCAGCCGGCGCACACCTGCCACAGCCCTTCCAACTCCCGGCAGACTCGATAGGTAGCAACAGATAGTCAAATGTGATAGTAAGCAGTGCGGTGGGGGGAGCAACTGTGAAAGAGACAATTTGTTGCGCTTTAATAATGTTAATTGCCTTTTTCTTTGGCTCAAGTCAAAGTTTCTTGTTTTGTCTTGCTTTGTGCCACTAATTGGAGCGACTAATTGATGTACTCATCTTATATTCTTTGTTTTGTTTTCGGTTTTCTGTTTCTAACGTATACCTAGCCCAATTAACAAATGATTTGCCATTAATTCTTACATATGTATATTATATATATAGTGTTTTTCTTTCTTTGAGCCGTTTCGTTAACTTTTGGAACTTTAGCCACTGGATTAGTGCTTATTGGTGTTGTAAGTGGATATATGTTAATAAGTTAATAAGAAAATTATTAAGATTTGTAGTAACGTACAGTTTTATTCGGAATATATTTTTTTAAAATATTTTGAATGCATCACAAAATTATTAGAATATATTTATTATTAGAATTTGTTGGTAAAATCTTTTTAATGTAAACATTTTATTCATTCTGACTTTCTGACAGCACAAAATTTGAATAACTAATTTAAGATTCTCAACTCAAAAAGTTCTAACTTATAATTTACTCAAGTACAAATCAAAACCTTAATTGCTAATTTAGCTTAATTCATTGAATTCTCAAAAGGGGTGTTCAAAAGGGGAGAATAAAGCCATTTCGTTCTTCTTCTTCTAAGTGAAGCTTTTAGATTGCTTATTGTCGGTCTATTTGTGTGCACTTATGCAATTGAAATTGTCACCGACCATTAAAGTCATAAAATGTTAAATCAATATAAGAGTAATGAAAACGAAAAGACGTTTTAAAAAGTTGCAACCAGCATCTCTGCAACAGCACCGGTGGCAGCCACATACATAGCTGTCACGCCGCATCTGTTGAAAGTTATTGAACACTGAATAGAGCTCTAAACGCGAAACCGTAGAAAACAATTGAGCTACAGACAGACAGCAAACGATGCGGAAGCGAAAGCAACAAAAGCAAAAGCACATCCAACTTTCCTTGGGCTGTTGGCATATCAATGAATACCGCATGTTGCGTATACGTAATATTTTGATTGTCTTCACCAGCAACAGCAGCATGTTGACAATTGTCTGACATTTGTTTCCTGTGTGTGTGTGAGTGCTTGTGATATATTGTATACATATAGACCACCCTTGAGTTGCGTCTTTCGCGATAATTTGTTTATAATATGTTTGTCTTTGTCTCTTTCCCCTTCTTGCCATACACAAAACAGCTGTGTGTGGGCGTCGCTTATGAGTCGTCTGAGTCGGAATTGAAGTCAAATATGGAGTCGGAGTCTGTATTCCTTGTATTTGTAGGGAGTCTCTTACTCTCTCGGTGCGTGTCTGCAACTTTGTCTTAACAAGTGATAAACTTGTCACTTGTCGTCGTCCGTCGTCGTCGTCGCCAAGTTCCAAGCTCCGTCTACAATTGTGAGCTTGTGGGCTTAAGTCCCTGTCCACTTTTTATTATTAGACCAGAGACAGACATACAGAGACAGACATACAGAACGCCTCTGCAGTGCCAGACTTGAGCTAAAAGGAACTTGCAACTGTTACTAATGCCGCAGCTAAGCTGTGCAACTGTTGCAACTTTTCGTAAATAGTTAAGTACAAATTGCATGGCTAATTTGAGCTGTTGCACTTCGTTGACAAGCTGTTGACCGCAGAGAGCATAAGGCTCTTCCGAAAAGGTGTGAAATGTGCATCACTGTTGCATGAATAATGTACATGCCACTTCCATTTTGCCACTTTACACCTTTACCCCGTCCATGCATAAACTGGACCATAACTTTTTTGGACTAATGCTCACGAAGAGGAACAAAACACAAACAAATTCTGGCTGCACTTTTGGCCCAGCTGCTGCTGCCGGCTGCCTATTGCCTACGTGCAAAAGTTTAAGTAAATATGCATTAAGTTTTTTAGACACAGTCATATTTTGTGGCATTAGCTCAGTACACAAAAGGCAAAGCAATTACATACACAAAAAAAAGGAAAAAAGGTGAAAGAGTAACAAAAACTGTATTAAAATAAAGCAAAAAAGGTAACTGATTCATTATAATTAAATAGTTTTGTACTCTTTTATCTTTCATTTTCCCTAAATGCTCTAAAATCTGAAATCCGTGTAACCCACGCAACAGCGGGTCAAGAAATTCCTTGAAAATTGCTTGTTTATAAGCAGAATGCAAAATATAATCAAGTAATCGTAAACATTCAAGTGTTTAATTTAAAGTGCAGTAAACAGTGTGGGAAAACACTTATTAAAAAGGTAAAGGAAATTGAGCATCATAAAAAAGTAATAGCTTTTGGACAACTCTTGGGGGCAACCGTCAGCGATTGAGTTAAGCTATTTTGTGACCCAGTTGGTATAGTCTTAATAGCTACAACTACCACGATTTAATCGATTGATAATAGAAATGCATTCAAGTGAACACCTTTTGGACAACACCATAAGGGAAATCGAACTTACTTTAAGTAGACTAATTCTTTTTATTTTATCACAAACTCTACTGGCAGCTGCAACATCATGTTGAATTTGCTTTGTCTTTTGTTGTTGTTGTGGTGCGGCATATGCCAATTAATTTTACTGTAACTGTTAACGTTTCGCACGTTCTATAAACGATTTAGACCGAACCGCACCTCTCTCTCTCTCTTTCTCTTTTCTCTCTCACATACCTATCAACACTTCACTTCACATCACAGCACTGCACTTAATACTCACACTATTGTAAGCCAATCATTAACCAACTTATTTTTAATACTACAACAATTTGTTTCAATACAAAATAATAATATGGTTGTTGCAGTTGTTTGTTGCCACTAAAAATTATTTGCATATCATTTTGGAAAAACTGTTTACGAAACTTTAATTTTAAATCGAAATCGCCATCAAAATGTATGTTCTCATGCATAGGCTCAGTGTGTGTTGTAGTTGTTCGAGCGAGCAATGCACGACGAGGCTCGTTTATTGACTGTTGGTCGAGGTTAGCAGCAAACATGTTCGAGCTCAGCTGTTTCATTTGGCTGGCTAGGCTGCGGAAGTCAAGTTCGATGCGTGAAACGAGTTAACAACACCAAAGCATACCAGCTGCTTTTTTGCTCGTATGCATGTATGAGTAAGTATGTATGTATGAGAGGCGGCAGTGTGCGGGGGTGTTAGCTTCCGAACAGGCATTTAAAGTAAATTCAAATTTTGCAGAGCACTCGAGATCTTTCTCTTTCTCATTCTTTTAAAACAACAGCTGATTTCATGTTTGCATGTTCTGGCGCAACAGGCGCTGTAAACCGTCAAACATGTTGCATTGGTGAATTGTTGAGTTGAACAGTTGCAACTAGAAATCAAAAAGATGCAGATATAAACAGTTTTTCTTCACTTAGAAGACTCGAAACGTGTCTTAGGCTGTTGCCAAGTCGTGTGGGTGGGTGGCAACGGCAAGCTGTTGCTGCCGCTGCCGCTGCTGCTGGAGCTGCTTGTGTTGCGTGTGCCTCATATTAATTGCAGTGCTTACGAGTGAATGCGCCCACGCAGCAAATAAAACAAACAGCAAAAAAGTTGCATCAGCTGTCGACCCACTTGCTACAAAGCAAAAAACAGATGTGTACAAAGATGAGGCTAAGACTTGAGTAGCCCGGCAGTGAGTGCGAGGGAGATGGAAGAACGCCTACCTGGCGAACAGCCCACACGAACAGTTGTTTCCACTTGTGAACAATCCCTGAACCTGGGCAATCACCGACCACCTCCCTTCCCGCAAACTAGGGTGTTGGCGAATTTGCATTTATTTACATTTGCAATGCGCATTATTAAGCAATAAATTCACACGATCTGGCTAAAAGCGGTTGTTGCTTGTGGGTGTTTGTTGTTGTTGCTGCTGCAACTGTTAACGGTGCTCTTAGCTACTTTTATTTTTATTATAACAATTACGGCTTTGCACATATTATGTGTGTTTCAATTGATTTGAGCTTGAGTCATTTTTTTATTCCCGGTTTCGATAAGCGGAAACCATTAGACAGAAAAACTTAATCCATGTATATTATATGTATCTTATATTATATTGTATTAAACTTTGTGTATTATAATTATATATATAGTATTTGTTTCGGCCATTGAACTATAGTCAGTCTTGACCAACAGGTGTGCGCATTTTCATTGCTTGTTTTAAAGTTGTGAATGTGAAATATGATAGTTGTTACCCTTTCTCTGGTTGGCATATATATATGTATTATGTTTCATAACTTTACCCCCGACTATGAAAAGAGTTATTTAAAATCAAGTAAAAAGACCCAACTCAAGTAAGATCGTCGCTTAACCCTTGACCTTACACAGATGGTCATACTTGCACTCCTATAGCATTGCTTAAATCTATATCAATATCTCCGGTATTTCTTAGACGATTTTATTAAAAAGTTTCCTTCTACTTATAAGTTACTTTTGTTCAAAATTTTATTGCGTTTCTGACAGTTCTCAAAATGTGTAAAGCTTTTAAATTTTTCCTAGATTTATTTCACTAGACTATTTCAAGTTACTTAAATTCACTCGCTAATACTTCATTTTTCTTTCGATTTCCATTGTTTACGAGCTTAGTCTCGTGTTATTCATTTATAAATACTCACATTCTAAATGGCTTTATTGCTTGGTCTGTCGAATAACATCTTCATTGGACAACCCCTGCGGCGCTTATAGCTTGGCGCTTGCGTCCGACCACAACGTGGTCTAAAATCCCAAAGACGAACCCCGGCCTGACCTCGAGCCAGCTTTTGGGTAAGCCAACAACATCAGTAACAACATCAACGACAACAACGCATTGTTTCCATTACTGACTCGTGGACAAGTCTCTCTCTGTCTGCTCTGCCTATCTCTTTCACTCTTTAGCTATCTATCTTTTTCTCGGCTGTGTATCAGTCTCGAGCTGCAGTTGATGATGATGACTTAATCGTTGATCTGAGTTCGCATAGGTGGGCGTTATAGTGATTTATTATTCCGCTTGGACACGCACTAAAAATACGGACTGGCTTAACCGTAATACAAGAAAACATAACGCGATCTTTACTGTAACGAATTGCCAATACACTTTTATATGAAAAGTAATGTGACAGTCGTTTTTATATTGAAATTCATTCAAATAAATTTTCATATTCAAGTTCATCTTCATATTCATATATATGATCATACTCATACCCATACTCATACGGAAATTCATTCTCATTCTCAATCTCATATTCATACTTATACTTATAGTCATACGCATACTCATACTCATATTAATATTGACATTCATATTCACATTCACATTCATATTCATAATCTTATTCAAGTTCCTATGGATATTAAAATTGATGTTCAAATTCAATTTCATATTCATATTCGAATTTCTACTCTGTCATATTCATACTCATATCATCTCAACTGGTAACCTTTGAATGCAAATATGCAACACAGTGTATAAGTGTAACCTAATAATAATGCATTTAAAATTATATAAGGTCTAGGTCCAAAGAAGAAGAAAGAAAACCCATTGACTGTGCCATGGTTTAACTTGTCTTGCATTGCTTAGTTTTATGTTTTTTGTTTTATGCTTTACTTTTAGTTTGCCCTACTGCTTTAATTTCTTACTCAGTTTGCGGCCTCTTGATTGCTACCGGGTGGGCGACGGCGACGGCGGCAGTGACAACGACAACCACGCCCACCATTTCTCGTCTCTTACTCTGTGTTATGTATGTCCTTGCTGTGGCTTTTAAAGTGAATACATATATCATAGATGGGTGGCGCAGCTGTGAGCGCCAGTTTTTCAGTTTTCAGCCGCTTAACGCTGCAGTGCCATAATCATCATCATCTTTCTCATAAAAAATACCAGAAAGATTGAGGGGGGCAGAGAAGACCATTTATTTGTGCACTTGACTTGCGTGCCTTGCCATGCCATGGCCCTCATGCCAATGGATGGTTAGTATTGAGGGGGGCGGAGCGTGCAGCATGTGCACAAGAAAGGCCACCCTTAATGAGTGTATCATATTTCACACATGTCTGCGCCGCTGCTTAAGCAGTCAACACCTTTTGTCGCCTCTTCTGTTGTTAAGTACAACTTTAAAATTGTCTTTTTTCAGAGCTACAATTGTGAATCATGTGAGTGAAGAATTTTAAACTGTAAATGGCACAAGAGTTTAGTTAACATTAGCTTACAGTAAATAAATAAATAATGCTTATCTGTCTCATTTCGATAAAAACTTTTGCACAAGTCGGTTTTATTCGCAGAGCATTCAAAAAGTTTTTTTAACTTGCTTAAGTGTGGGTGGTACACCAATTGAATTATGCAAATAATCAAATAATGCAAAGTAGTGAAAAGTGAAGAAGTTTAAGGCAGAAAGAGATGAATGGTGTATATGGTTACCAAAAGTAGTTGATATTTAATAGTTGACTTTACATATAGTTAGTATTTGTTATAAAAATTATAGTACATTTTAATTTTGGTGGCATTAAAGTTGTACAAGTGTAAGAAACTTGTGGCATAAGAAAACAAAACATTAAAATTGAAGCCAATCATTGAGAATATTATATAATTTAATATGGCTATTAATTAATTAATTATATTTGAATGCAATTTATTTATTTATAAGAACTATAATATTTTAATACAGTATTTTATTGGATAAATAAACAATTATAATTTAATTTAATTTTGTAGTATAATTTATATTGGATGTAGTAGTCAAGAATTCCATTATTAATTATGTTCTCAAGCTTTCATAAAACTAAACTACAAAACTATTAATCCTTAAAAACTCTACCCCAAAAGACTCTTAAAATATGCAGAGCACTTTGTGTGTGTAGAATAAATCCTATGTATAAAGTTTAAAATGTGGTAAAGTCTTCAAATTTGTAGAGCTAAGAAACAGTTGTGTCATGTGCGATTATCAGGTAACAACTAACTAACAAACTACTATGAAATGTTAGCATTGAAATGAAGTCATAATCAAAATAATTGCTGTAAATGGAGCATTCTCAAGAACACAAAAGCCAGAAAGACTCAACCTCAAACCAAAGTGTTGTAATCATTAAGCACGTAAGCAATAACAATAATCATTAAGCACGTAAGCAGCACCAGATAGACGAGTTATATTACTACCAACTACCAGCTGCAAATGGGTTTATAACTATGATGAAGTCATGAGATCAGTTAATAGACCATAAATTGGATCTGAAGCCCTCTAAACAAAGCAGCAGCAGAGCTAGGCCAACATCACCGCAATATCATCATCAAAAGTGCTTTTAACTTTGAGAGTGACAAGCATAGAGTTAATTGATCTGTGCCACATACTACGTAAGAAAGAGAAAGAGAGAGAATGCACGAAGGCAACAAGTCATAAACCTCATAATGTCATTTCTGCTTATAAAGTCTGGTATTTGTAGTGTCTAAAGTCTAAAGTCTCAACACTCACAGAACTTTAAGCAAGACTTCATTTAAACTTATGTCATCTTCTTACGCCAAGACAGAAAAGACCTGGCCCAAGGGAATCCAGGATAAAGTCCCTCAAACGCAACTCGCCATGCCAACAACAAGACAGACACAACTGCAGCCGTGCCTAATGACCACAAATATAGCAAAATGCATTTTAATTTATGACCCAAACGCCAACAACTAAACTGACTCAATCATGTGAGAAACTCCAAGGGTCAGTGCATGCACATCATGTAGCGAGTGTTGCTTGAAAAGTTTCTGAACAACTTTTTACCCCTTTATTATGCTTTTTTATTTAAAAGCCACCATTGAACCAAATTTATGTATGCGGATATTATTACAAGTAAGGCTCTGGTTGGGTAAACTCTACTAGAAGATACCCTTAGCTCTTGACATACCTACTCTGCTGTAACAATCCGGTGTTTCTCAAGGGATTTTAATAAAATTGCAATCTCCATTTTCAAATGTGCGAAATTTAAGTTTTAATTGTTATCGATTGCATGTGTATATCGAAAATTCGAAGCAAAGTTATCCAAATTATTAATAGTCCAAAATGTTTATACCTTATGGAGGCGGAGATGCTTCCTTCTGCCTGCTACATACTCTTGTACAAAACCATAATACCTGTTTTGTACTCATTTTATGGGTTAAGAGCACAAAAAAAAAAAAGTTTTGGCTCTGCACTGTCTGCCTCAACCCAAATATGGCTTGTACTCGTTCTTGTTTAACTCTTGTTTAGCTCTTAACTTTTAACTTTAGTTTTGTTATCAGTTAATTTGTAAATTGCTTGGCAAATACTGCAAGCAAAATGAGCTTAAGTTAAACTCTTATGATCTTCAATTGTTAACAGAATTATTTTTATACACTTTTAGACCATTGTGCGCAGGTGTTCTAGTTAAAGAACGATAGAGTCTATTAATATATATAGTTGAAAGCGGGGGCATTTCATGGCCAACTGACAATCAGGCAATCAATCAAAAAACAAACTAAAAATAAAAATGAAAAGAAAAATAAAAAAGCGACAAGGACTGCCCTTAAAGTAGGCATGCGTTGGCCAAAACTCAACCTTCATCCAATTTGCCATCCTGCGAACAATGCATAATTACTGATAATGATTTTGTGCATTGTTAAAGTTGCAATAGGCCATTCGGCATTCTATTGTTCTGTTTTGGCCGCCAAACAATGAGAATGAAAAAACAGAAAACAAATCGCGAATTGTGAATCAGAACTCGCATCAGAATTCAAATCAGAATTCGAAACAGAATCAGAATTCGGCTGGCTTTATGTTGTTGCTGGCAAATCTCTTGCACAATGATTGCAACTCATCAACTATGAGTATGGGGTGGGATGGGGCGACTTAGTTATGAGATAGATTCTTGACCAGGAGGCTTTCGATGTGAGTTGAGAAAAGAATGTGGATAAAAGAGGTAAAGGGTAGTGGGGCAGCTACGAATTTCAATTAATTCTTCACACCTTGCCCCCTTTTTGGCTAGCCCCAACCAACAACAACAACTACTAATTGAGCAGTCAAGTTGCAATTATTCAATCGAGTGGGGAGGAAGGTGGGGACAAAAAATGTCACTCTTAGGGAATTTTAATTATTTATAATTTAATATAATGAATAATTTCATTAACTTACAAAGAGAACGTCGCAATTATTTTAGTATCCACCAAAAATGAAAGACATTCTGTTTTAAGTTTTAATACAGTGCGTTGTTTTTAATTTATTTATTTTTTTAAATATATTTTACATATAGCTGTAATATATGCAGCTTTAAAAGTTATTTAAAAATTTAATACTACATTGATTATTTGCTATGATTTAATTCTGTTACTTAACTAAAAAATCATTAATCTGAGTTTTTTCTTGTGTTTTCTCTTTCACTGCCCTCTATTCTCTTTCTCTTTGAAGAGGGCTTGTCTGCGGGGAATCAGTGGGGGTGTTATGCTATCCGCTTTCCCCTACGGTAATCATTCGCGTCATCCGCACCAGCACCTTGATGGATTTGACTTTTCGTTTTGGGCTGTGTGTTTGGGTGGAAAAAAATTTGCTGAAATGCACAAAAAAGTCACAAGTTTTTTTATTAATGGCAAATATTTGTTGCGGGCGTATTCAAATATGGTGCCGTAAGGGCTAAGTGTTAATATTGAACAAGCTGCATGGTTTAACAGTTTTGATTGATGCGCAGTCATTTTAATATATTAATTTACTGCATAAAAAAGTTAGTTCAATAAAGTTATGTGAGAGTTTTGAAGTGGGTGTTAAATTGGCATTCAGTTGTAATCTAACATATTTAAACTTTTACCTTTTTATGACCTTTTGAAATTGTTGTTAGACCCTTGAGTTCCATTTCATGTCATTTTTTTCACATTATGTTTTGTCAAACCTTTTATCCCACAACACAACAAATATTCTTTTCCAGAGAGCTCGCATGTTTGCATATGTGCTGCCGAGGATGGGCTTGCACATTTGTCAAAAAGTCGCAAAACATGGCCAGGGTTCCGGCCACTTTCAATGCTTTTGGTAAGATCTACGGGAATACTGCGGATGTGCATTTAATAAAGACCAAGGATATAAAAGTTAAATGACGGCGCATTGACGTTCTCATCCCCAAAACGAATGAATGAGTGCTTTGCTGTATGTGAATATACGTATATAAAGTTGCTAAAAAGTGGCCAAGTGGCCAAATGGTCAAGACAATCAATTTGGCATTAACAGTTTGCCGCCAGACTGTGTGGCGTTGGCAAGCGGTTGCCTGTTGTCGTTGTTTTTGTTGATGATAGCTTTTTAATTAAATTGAATAAGAATGCCAACACACACAGCCATACATTTTTGGTACGAGCAACAGGCAAGACTTTGGTCGTTTAAATTAAATTATATGAAGTTAGCCTTCTCTAATGATATAATTATTTAACACCTTGCTAGATGTCGTTGCCTGACAAAAAAAAACAAGAGCAAGATACCACGCCCCAAAAAGACAACAAACTCACGAGAAACAACTCAATGAGCATAAAATTAGTAGCTCTTCTATTGTTTTTTTTTCTCTCTCTTAATCCCTATTCTACCGTCATTCTGTTTGCTTTCCTCCTTTCCACTCCTACACATGGTTCATAAAGAGAATTGTTCTCTTCTTCGCAGTTCATTCTCCATTGGAGACCTTCTGATGTTCTCCATTCCCTACTTCCCTACTATGCTGAAACTAATGTTATGTAATAGAAAGAAACATGAGTGTGACAAAGTAAGAACTACATACACACATATGTATATACCGTAACATCCGTAACACCTTAAAAAGTATTCATATTCTAAATGGTAATAGAGTACCTTAAGTAATTTGAACAACGTTTACAAGTTTTAAGTGGTAGTATTATGAATTAAACATGGTTAAAGTCTGTTGTTCTGATTGATTTACTTAACAAGCAACTTGAACTATTTATTCTACTAACGAGAGAAAATTATACAACAGGGATAATAATAAATTAACCCAGGCTTAACAGATTCTTTAGTGTTAAGTCGGTAGAATGATAATAGATAGTATAGATTGTTAGATATAAAGATTGTTTAAAAACGTTTTGGAGTTGATCGTTGATGTCTTTTATAATGTTTAGTTTAATAAAAAAAAAATACAAAAATGAATTTTAAAAATTAAATTATTTGCTTTAAGATTGAACCAGCATAATCACATTTGTTATCTCATAACTCAATTCTATTCAAAGCCTCTTATTGACAAGTTTGGTGAAAAAACCAAGTATAACTAGCCGATTTATGATGCTTTAATGCTTTAAGAGACTCAGCCAGGCCAAGACAAATTTTTGAAGTAGGAACATTTCTTCTTGTTGATGCCGCAGACGCATCAAATGTTGCAAAAGTTGAGTAGGTGATGGTAGTGTAGCCATCAAATCACGCATAATTTCAGCAAACAGCAGAGAAAACGAACAAATAAATAAACAAACAAATGTTAAAATGTATGTGTTTATGTGGCAGACAAAAAGCACAACATATACATACAACATACATTTATTATGGCCAAGTCAAGTCAGAAGTGAGTTGAAATAAATAAATTATTCAAAATTCCACAAAACAAACAAAAGTTTTTGAGAAGCTTTCAAACAACATCGGTGGTACAGTAAAAAAGTTTAGAGTATAGGTTGAAAATGTAATCAGGGAATATAAGAATGAGAAAATGCGAGAGTGCCAGGTAATTGAAACATGCCCCACACACACAAAAATATGTGTGTTATTGATTAAGTAAATATTTAATGCACATTTTGATTTACTTCACGCACATATACATTATATACTATATATTTATATATACTTGTATATTTTTCTTTGCGTGTGAAACGGCTTATTACGGTCACGTTCCGCCAATAAAAGTTAAGAGCAAGCAGCCTGGCACTATGCATAAGTTTGCCCCTTTTTTCAACTCCCCCCAAATAGTACAGGATTAAAGTGGAACTGAACGACCTGGACAAGTAATAATAATAGAATAGCGGACAGTAGACACAAAAAAAGAACGAGCACTCAGTATAGCTATTGTATTTTCACCGGAAAATAATGCCAGGTAAGTTTATGTAAACTCCGCCAAAAGCAAGGAAAAATGAAAAAGTTGAATCTATATATAACTAACTTGGCTTAATAATTTAAGCCAATAGATTTATTTGCATGAATTATCGATATGGAAAATACAATGTTGGCTGTTAAAATATATGTTTGTTTAACAAATATTGGATCGACTTCAAATTAAAAAAAAAATGTCTAACAAATAAAAATATTTACTAACAATAATACTATTATTCTCTAACGCTTAGCACATAGTATGAAAACAAAACATGACATATCATGACCCTTTCTCATAAATGATTCATGACGCTTTACCAACAACAGTTTAATAATGCCAATGCCAATGCTAGTGCCCCAACCATGCAGATATACAAAAAAGAACTCAACGTTGAACAGCATTTTTACGTGTCCTTTCATACTTTTTGGTGTTGGTCACGGTAAACAAACAAAGGAGAAGGCAGTGCCACAAAATAATTTCCCTGAGTCAGTGTGGCAGGGCAACGTGTTTTTTATTTCAGCTTGGCCATCAAAAAAGGGTTAAAAGCTGTGTAACTGGAGTTTGCCTACTGTTGCGTATTTAAGTAAAAAACGGTGTAAAAATCACGTTTAACGCATAAATTTCTCAAAATGCGTTGGATTTGCACTCAAAATGCAGATATCTTACATCAGAAAGGAGGAGATTTAAAGTTTGACCTGCGTCTAAAAATATCTCTACTCTCATTGTGCGCACAGAATTTACTTTTGGTACAACATTTATTAAGAGCATTATTTTAACAAACAAAGGTGTATATATATATACTTGACTGGTTTATGTACCACAAACATGCATGCCATTAATTTATTCATGAGTCCAAAATTGCTGTAACACTAAAACTGCTCGCGCTCTATATAAAAGTTAGTTGGGGAATATACGAAAATAAACTGGTGTGTGATTTTAAAATGTAATTTAAATATTTCAGACATCATTCCTAATATTTACTTGGGTACATTTGAAGAGTCTAACTTGACATTGCAAATGAACAATGTGTTAAGAAAAAATTAAATAAGTCGGAGCTGAAGAGTTTAAACAGCTCTTGGCTTATCCAAGTATCGAATCTTTACTCCTTCAAGTATGAATATCTGGAATCATATTACATACACATATATCTTAATAGTACACATACATATACCACACAATTCTTATTACTTTCGCTCTCATCTCAATCCAACTAATAAGGCCAAGCAACAACTTTTCCAAACACACACAAATACCAGTTGCCAACATGAACAGATTTCGTAGCTAAGCGCCAAAAAAAAAAGATTATCAGCACTCACACACACGCACAAAAAACGGAAAGGAAACCCCAACCTTATACGTGCGAGAGTTGGTTGCACGTGCGAAAGCAGCAACAGTAGCCGCAATGGCAGCAATAGCAAAAGCAATATTATGTTGTTGTCTAATTCACCTGCGACTGATGTTGTTGTTCCGGCAATATTGTGGACATGCGAATTGAGCATTACGTGACGAACTGACTCAATCTGCACAGCCTCAACGTTGGCCAAATTGGTGTTGGCCCTGAATCTGGTTCTGTCTGGTTCTGTCTATAAGTGTTTGCTCAAAGAGCACCATAGAAAATTAGAGCATAAAATGAGATGACACAAGTGTTACTTTGGCTTTAAGTTAATGATCAGAATCGAAAGTCCTGGTAGACAAAATCCTTGTTTGTCTGAGCCACAATTCAATTGCATAAATTGCCGGCATGTACTTACCATTTATGATGTAATTAAAGGACAGTTAATGGAATCAGTTGTTCGACTCGACAATCCAAAATAATGGCAATTGGCCATGGCTAAGAGGAAGCGCACTGCGTATTAGCTTTGGCCATCGCATACTAAATGGACAATCACAAGCCAATAAGCAGCCTACTAACCCGGACTAACAGACGTCAATTAGTTATTGAAAGGGCTGACTAAGCAGATCACAAAATAAACAATTTATATAGAGGACATGAATTAAGTTAGTATATACTAAATGTTTCTTATTTTGCTCGATTTAAAACACTTCAAGGCATAAAATATTAATTAATCTGTTATTCAAAGTTAAGTATACCCTTTTTGAAATTTGTAAAATCCATAAAAAAAATTGAAACCTTTCCAAAGATAAAGATAATGTTAATATAGATAAAAATGTGTTTCCTTGTGTTTGGGATCAAATTGAGCGTAAATATTTGATAGCCCCATTACGACACAATTAAAAAAAGTGACCAAAGTATTCACGTGTGAGTGCCCTACACAAAATGACCGAATGGACAAACACATGGGGCGTATGAGTAACATGTGTGTGTTAGGGTAGGTAAAACTATTTAGCCAACAGCAGCTAGCTTAGCGATAAAAAAGTCAATCGATGCAATGTCAAATCTAAGTAAAATCAATGAACCAAAGCAGAGACGGAGCGAGAGAGTGAGTTAGAGAAAGAGAAGACAAAATAGTAATAGACATGTAGTTGGAAAAGGGGTGTAAGAGTAATGGAGCACAGCTTGACAGCAATGTGCATCGAAAGATATAGATTGCCCAGTTTTGGGCCACTCCTTCTGGGCCAGGTTAATACACCCACACACACATGCTCTTAACTCTAAAACGCCAACGATTCACTCTAAATGGCAATAAATATCAAGCGTCCAAACAAAAAGACCAAAAAAGTTGGGTGATAAACTACAAAAGCTTTTCGCTTTTCAGCTGGCAAGGTTAACTGCATTTCCATTGTTTCACAGAGTAAAATAAAACAATGAATTAATAAACGAAAAGAGAAGAGAAGAAACAGAAATAGAAAAATAAAAATAAAAAGTTTTAGCTGTGTGCAGTGAACTTAAATTTAGTTTGCGGTTTTTAACAATCAACACCAGAAGAAGTCGTCAAATAAACTGGAACACAATAGAAAAGCTGCAGGTGGTTTTCTTCAGCATCTCAATTAAACAAGAATGTGGTAAAGCTGTTCTTTACCACATTTGTTTGGTGAGAGGTTCTTAGAAGAAATTTATTTTTAAGTTCAACATATTCCTTCTGATTGATTGCGTTGAGTTCAAAGTTCAAACCAGTTATAATCTGCTGCCTCCTGCAAACTTTTTAACAGCTGTTTCAATGCTAACTCTTTTCACAATATCATCTTCAGATGACTTGCAGCACACGCAAAAATGTTCATTATCTGATTTGAAATCATTTCTCAACTCAATTCGTGTTATCTAGTTGTTTGTCTTATTTGATTGCTGCTTCGGCCCTTTGGTATCTTATCCCTGAGCTGCAGTTGATTACTCCCAAATTGCTTACAATATTTCAGTTAGCTAGCATTTCGCAGTTGATACTTCTCTGCCCCCCGAGGCACATTGCAAATCAATTCTGCCAAGTCATAGCATACCGGGCGTATACGTGATCTGGGCAAAAACTTGGCTATGCTTTCAGCTGATTAAGTACACAAATGTTGGTGAAGGAGGAAGAGAAAACCACTTGGCACAATTTTTGGCGCTTTTGTTGCGGTCAAGTAATTTTGAGAATATTTTTTACCAAACACAAACATTGAATAGAAACTGAAAATAAAGTATATAAACAAGTGCAATGTAATGAAAGAAAAAGCGTCTTTAGCTCGCGACATGAAAGCGAATTCTTTGGCGCATTTCTAAGCCGATTATTCAAACACCGAGAGAGAGAGAGTGCGAGAGAGTGGTGAGAAAAAGAACCACAAAGTAGTCTTAGCAATTTTCAAGTTAATTTCTGTACTGTAATTTCTATAGAGGTTAAGTTAATAAGCATCAATTCTCAATAAGTAAGTTGCAGTCGGTAAACAAATGATGTTAATAATAATGATGTTAATCTTGCTTGCAGTTTTAGCTGACAGCTTAACAAGTGTGTTGCTGACACGAAAGTTGTCTTAAAGTCAATGCCAATATTTCGCTTAGTGCAAAGATCCGAAGCTAAGCCATTCGAATCGAATGTGCATAAATCTACTAATGAGGATTACTTTTGTTTAAGCTCAAAGTGTATGTAAACAGTATTAAAGTATTTAAATTTAAGTGCTGGTAATGTAATATTTATGTATATTATGTATTCAAAAATAACACCGATTTATAAGTTATAAAAGAAGACACATCAGCTCAGGAAATGCCCGGAAGCTGTTATCTTCCTTGAATAATAGGTTAAGGGAAGTTGTTGAGCATAAACGATATCATTCTAAGTATTAACATCCTTATTTATACTGTCCCAAAGAAACTGAAATCTAATATTTAGATATGTTTTAATTTTTGGCTTATTTTTACATAAACGCAGTATTTAAAAACAACTTAAGTTTAATTTTTTTAATGTGATATACCATAAAGCAAATTGGCGGTTTAAGCTATAGCATTTGCAGTTTTTTGATTGACACTGTTCCAAATAAGTTGTGACACACTGTATAAGGTATTATCAATAACACTACAAAAGGAGTACCTTCAATGTTAAGCATAACTGTTAAGTAACATTATAAGCAACGCTGTGTTATTGGTAATACATTAGCATTCAGTTCAGAGTGAGACTCGTAATCAACATGAATCCATAGTTAAATAAAGGTGTTAAAATTAAATGAATTCAATGTGTTAGAAAAACTCAAATCAATCGGTACTCAAAACGAGGAAGCTTGATCGAGTTAATAGAATAAAGCATATCTAGCTCCTACAAATGTACCCTTAATGTTAAGGCGCAATGAATTAGAATCAATTTATATCAACTTTTAAGCTATCAGTTATGAGAATAAAGAATATTAAACTTTTACAAAGTTAATCTCAATGCTGAAGCACAAAATTCCAAATCCCTTTCTATCAACTTTTCATAATCCTTAAAGAACTGCCAAAAGTACTTACACACTTTTTTGTTAAGTATAAGTTTAGTCTGGTTTAATAATGAATGAATAAACCAATCAGTTGTTAAACGTTGCCATATTGATTGATTAACTAAATGATTAATTGGTTGATCTGTGTGCGAGTCTCAAACGCCTCAATTAAACGAATTTCTATGGCTGTCCGCTGTCTTGTTAACTTAACCCCCCCTAACAAATGCTAACTCTTTACACAATCACACTTACAGCAATTCTCACGCTTTTGTCAAGTGTGCAAATGAAGCTCAATACGCTTATTTTGAGTTGTGCTTTGGCTTATGGAATTTGCGTTTTAATGGGCCCCTCACTTTAAATAATGTTTTGTGCGAGAGCAGGATAAGAAATAGATTTCTTTTATCACGTCTGCTCCACTTTATAACGCCAGACTAAAAATTAAAACTGTAGTGACTGTTGACACATTTATTTATTTTATTTATTTTCATTTATTTTCTGCAGGTTTTGTCACCGATTTTCTTTTTGTTGTTTTTTAAACTCGACCTTGAGCCGGGTAACAAGCTGAATTCTGATGTCATTCCAAATTGAATCTGTGCTTTTGTTGTTTTTTTGACTGGCTATATTTAAAATTTCAGGTCAGATAAAATCAGATACATTTGAAATTGGAAATGGTTGACAGAATAAACAACAATGCTATGTGCTTGGGAAAAAGACCATTTGGATTATTTTTAATAGATTTAAGTGTAAATGAAAGAGTGGATTAGTTATATTATTATATTAAGAAAAACATGTTAAAACAATGTTCGTTTAGTATTTTTATTAAGCAATGTGTGAGAAACTGTTCCTGTAACTGACTGACTGACTGCTATTAATGTACCGTCTGTGAGATAATCTAATTTTTTCTGAAAATTATAGTTTTCTAACCTAAATGAATACTAAAATAAGGTTTTCCAACCAGCTGATTTCTTACAGAGCATTTCCTTGTCTAGCTTGCTTATAGACGAACTGTCGTTTTGTGGGCTGTCCTCCATTTGGTGTAATTGGCCAAGCCATGGTATGACTGAAAATGAATGACCTTCTGGCCAATCTTGGGCAGATAGTAAATGTCAACCATGTTTACTGCTCTATACATTTCTATCTCACAATTGTCTCTCGTATTTTTAGTTAAAAAAAAATGAACATGGTTAGTGAAAAGTGGCGGAGAGGCGTGAGAATTATTGGTACTTAAACAAAAAGATATACATATACTGAATATATATGTATTTTTGTGCAGTGTAATCAGCTATCTACCTGAACGATCTTCTCAGATAATGCACAGGGAAGGCAAATTATGGGGGGGGGGGAGCAGAGAGCACGCAAAATCATCAGACAGGTAAAAAAGGACATTCTATAAAAAAAAGTACAACATGTAGCATTATTGGTGGAGCAGCAACAGCAGCAGCAGCGGCAACAACAAGGAAACAAACCATAAACAAGAGGATTAAATATGTATACCTGATTCTCTTTCTCTCCAACTTTCCCCCTCTCCTTCTCTTTCTTTGGTTGCCTACAGTATCTATCTCTATCTCTCTACACCCACACTGTGTTAGTCCCACAATGGCTTCTTTCTCCCCGTTGTATTGTGAGCTCGTTTAACAGCCTTGCCCGGCTCTAGCCCGGTCTCCAGCTAAGGCCCTTGCCACGTGCACGGCCCCGGCTATGACCCTACTTCTTCCTCTTTCTCTTTCTCTGATGTGTCGGGGAATCTGTAACATTTTGTCATGGATTTTCATGCAGTGTTCTCGTTGTCGTCGCCTCTATTGTTTTTGATGTTTGTGTCCCAGCCCGTGTCCTTGATATGTGAGATTTACCTTGAGTGCAGCACAGGCATATTCAACAAGTATTATGGATGTGAAATTTGAAATTATTCGCCCATCAAATGCCCTGCATATCTGAATTTTCTTGATCTGATTAAATGATATCAGAAACCTGAACTTGTATAACATAAAAAAAGGATAATTTTTTGGTTTTTCAATGACTTTTAGTTTTATTTAATGGTGCCAAAAGTGGTGATTCAAATCTTGGTCATTTCTATTGAACATATTTTCATAATTTGACATTTTATACAGTTTTAACATTTCATAGTTGTCAAAGAAGATTTTTCTAGTTAAATCGCTTTTATTATGTATATCCACTTTCCTTCTCATCATATTTATTGAATGTTCATTATGGTAATTCCGCATACCCTTCCGTTATAAGGAATTCAATACGTACTCTCGGGGCTTGCATTTTGTCAAGCAGTGGCCAGCAGTGAAGCCCTACGCTCTATATTATATATATATATATTAAATATTTAATCCGCCTCCAATTAGATATATAAAGAAACATATAGAGAGAAAGAACGAGAATTCTCACAGCTGCAAAAGTTAAAAGTAGAAAAACATGTTTCGAATAAATTGAATAGTTTTTCCTTGTCGCTTTGACATACACTAAATTAAAACGTTTCCGGTGCATAAATTCAATTAAACGCCATATACCACACAAGAGTCGCGAGGCATATGCCATGTCACAAAGTTCAACTTGCCACTGCGACTGCAAGTTGCATAATTCATCCGCTTACCAAATCGAACACACTCTCATACACACTTAACCAACTATAACATAGTATATGTATGTGCGTGTGTTTGGTTGTGTATGTGTGTGTGTCTGTGAACGTATGTGTGTGTCTGTTGGCAACTGTTTGGCTTTGGTGCACGTGTTGTGGGTGTCATTCCCCCCTCCACTTTTTGCCACTCTTTCACTCTTTCACTATCTCTCCAAACTCAACTTTCCACGAAGCATAACCAAATTAGAACTTTTGCATCGCGCTCAACAGGGCGTATACCTGATATATGCTTCCACCTTTTTTTTCTCATGCTCTTCCCATCACTCCTCTACCCACGACACATTTTTGGCCCAAAACTTATTTGAAAGCAAGCTTAAAATTCGCAAACTTTAATGTAGCTTAAATGTAAAGTAACATGGCTTTATCGAACGAGGAATTTTGTTATTAGAAGTAAAGCTTGGGATTTATTTTTACATATATTTTTTAATCGTTGCAAATGAGAATTTTCTGCTTGCTCAATTTTATAAAATAGTCACTATTAATAACTTGTATTCCTTTTTTTAATAAATTCTACTCAACAAAAAATGTATAAAAACGTTTGTAAGCTGTTTGAGAAGTCGTCAACTGTTCAATGTTATTTAATATTTTATCAACTCTTTAAGCTCTAATCCAAAAATTAATATAATCAATCTCCAATTCAAATAAGCCTCAATAAAGCAAACAATTATTTTCATTTAATCATGTCTAAAACTAGCAATTTAAGATTCAACTTTGTGCAATTGGTTTTCAACTCTTGCTTCTCCATTTAAATATTTGCTGTTAATTGCTGTTTCGAATTTCGTTGCTGCTGATTTCTAACATTGTCAACTGCTTTGTTTGAATAGTAAGCCCCAAACACAATCAAAAATACTTCACACCTTACTCTGTCTTTCTCTCTTTCGGACAATCTATATTGTTCCTATCAATATCAATACAAACACATATTACTAGATGTGTGACATTTGTGTGTTTTGATTAAATTTAGAACTTCTTGTCGGTATTGCACTTGCAAGTGTAGGCGTTGTAATTAAGCTCTCCCTCTCACTATCCCTCTCTCTCTCTCTTTCTCTATGTCACATAAAGCACATAATTACATTTCAGACAATGTAATAGCTCTATCTCCACAACACACAATTGTGTGTGCGATTGCTTTTCGGACGGTTTGCAGAAATGCCAAAATATTTGCTGTATCATGTTTAAGTTTATGGGGGCGTTGCGAGTGGGCGTGGTTCTGTGAGCCCCGATACACGCAATTTATCGCCTTAGTAGCGCATTACAAGTATTTCTGTCTTTTTGGGCTTGCGATTACATTTGTGCATATCAATCATACGCAACGTTGGTCGTCTGTGACTCGAGTGGTTGACTTTGTTTTGTTTGCTGTTGACACAGCTGACAGCACCATTTACGGTAGATTTATCAAAATAATTCACTTACAATTTCAATTTCTCGGATTTTGATTCCTGTTTTCAGTTTGTTCTGGCCACAGAATAGTTCGTCTGCAAATAAAATAAGAGAAAAATAAATATCTGCTTACAATTTATGAACATTATTTCATGTTTCTTAAAGATCTATGAAACTAAATGAACTAATTACTATAAGTCTGAATTTTCTCTCTTTTAATAAATAAAATCTTTGTAATGAACACAAACAACAAAGCTTAAATGTTATATTTTTAAACTTTTTTCTCTTCGCTCCTAAAAGCTTTTATAGCATTACATTTATAGCTCAATAGACTGGCTGCAGGCAGTAGTTTTTAATATTTAAACACAGCTTATATACGCTACATTTGTCATGTTAAAAGACTGAACAAATAATATGCCAAACTTTTCATTCCAATATCTCATTTTCTTCTATTTTTTTCTGGCCGCCTTTACAATTTTTATACATTATTCAAACAAATAAAAAAACGAAAGCTGATCATAATAAATGCTACTATAAAAATATAAATAAATAATATAATAAAGCGTCGAGGGTTGCACAATAAAGGATATATGTGCCAGCCCATTGCATTTTGGACAAAAGGCTCAACATAATTTGCATGACAGGATTTGCGGAGGACGTTGACCATAAAAACACAGCCAGCAGCAACAAGACCAACAATACCGGTTGCCAGTTGCCATCAAAATGAAAAACCAAAATCATAAACTGGAAACAACCAGAATAACAAACAGTCTATGACAATTTGCGTGATTTATTGCGAGCAAGCTCTTTGTTGGCAACATTGCTCCTGTCTGTGCTGGAGGCAGTTGGTCGCTTTTAGGGCTTGGCTCCCAACTTGGTTTTGCAACTTGGTTAAAAGGTGTATTTCCTCCCGACCAGAAGTACCGAATACCGAGCACCCAACGCCAAACACCCAAAACATCAGCAACACAATACTGAAACTGAAAGTAATTTATGAGCCGGATCCCACAGTCTGGTAACTAACAGCAACAATGCAGCAAGTATCCTGGCAACAATCTGATTAGGTCTTGTCATTTTTCTACTCCATTTGAATGTTTTTATTATCAATCCAATGCCGCATTATCACACAAATCGATTATATATAATGGCACCCACATGGTGTTCAAAAAGAAAAACCAGTCCGATCGAGCTACTGTTTACATTGTCTGCTGTTTAAATATTGATGGTGCTGCATATCTTGCAAGCTGAAAGGTTTAGTACACGTAAAGGTAGTAGTATACGTAGTTATAGTAGGAGTAATGGTAGTAGTTATAGTTGTGGTAATATAAGTATTTATAGTAGTAGTAATATAAGTAGTATTACAAGTAGCAGTATAAGTAGTTGTATAAGTGGCAGTATAAGTAGTAGTATAAGTAGCAGTATAAGTAGTAGTATAAGTAGCAGTATAAGTAGTTGTATAAGTAGCAGTATAAGTAGTTGTATAAGTAGCTATATTAGTAATATAGCTAGTAGAAATAGAAGTAGTATTATATAGCAGATTCGAAATAATGAATATTGGCAACATCTTAAATAGTATTAGCAGTACCATATATAATATAATAATATAATGTATAAGTGGTTTTAAAACATATGGAAACAAGAAAAATGTTAACCGTTAAGAACTCTTATGGTAAGAACTCTTATGTTATGAATTAACTAGTTTAAAAACTGTGAACTGTGTGTGTAGAAAACTTTACATAAAAGTTACTTACAAATTTCCCGTTCACAAATTCATCCATATAACATTTACGCTATCGATATGAACTTTTATGGCTTATGCTCAAAACAATATTGCAACATGTGGATTTACGTACACAAAAGGTCAAGCCCTAAGTTAAACGTATTACATAAGCAATTATGACTTGAGAAACTGTTGCGTCGATAAACATATTCCTTATGTTGTCAATCATGCACACAGGCACATGCACAAGAGCCCCAACACCTATTACATTCAGTCATAGTTTGATAACCAGCACATTGCTTGAAGGCGTTTTTGTACTTCAATAGTTTTTGGAATCCAGTTTTACGGCTAACGAATTGCACAACATTTGTAAGCTATTTAAGAGCTAGGCCATTGTCACAGGTCTGAAGAAATTTTTAGTTGGCGACTTGTCTACTTCTGTGGCACTTGCACTTTCTTGTCTTGTTTTGGAACATAGAGATAAAAGCCATCAAAATAGGTGAAAATCCAATGTACTAATACTTGTAACTGCAACAGGCACGGTCCAAAACAAACGCCTTTTCCTTGGCCAAAGCAATGACATTGCCAGTGTTCATTATTCAGTGTTCAGGGCTGCCAACATCGGTGCATTAAATAAACTATTGAGGTCAGTCAGCCAAAACAGCTCAGCTCAGTTCAGTTCAGTTCGTGCTCATGATGAGGATGAGCAGCTCTATGTTTGTGTGTGTGTTAGTGTGTGTGTGTGCAAGGTTACAAGGTTGCGGTCACGCAAAACGTAAAAGTTTGGGGAAATGTGAACTTTCGTCCTTATACTAGTTATAATAATAATAATAGCCATAATAATAATAATAATGATGGCACGCACAAAACAAAACCTAATCCAAAGTTAACGCAACTTTTTGTTGTTGTTGTGTACAAATTAAAAGCAAACAAAAGTCAACTCAAAAAGTCCCATATAAAGTATATTCCCCAGGTAGCAGATACCAATAAAAAACTTGGCACAAACGTGCTCGTCTACTTTGGCACCCAATTATGGCTAGCGTGTAACAAGTAGTTGTAGCAGTAGTAGAAAGGTGTGTGATTATAAATTGACAGCAATGAATATGGCACAAAAATACATATGTGAAACCATTACCATAAATATTGTTGAACGGTGTGTGTGGACCGTGTGATTGTTTAGCAAATAAGAATCCATATACCCCTATTATGCATTTCATTCTCAGGTTCAAGTACTTTACGTATATCAAATATTACCTAATCATTGTGGGCTTGCCGAAAAAGTTTTGTCAGCTTAATAATGGGGAAGCTATAAAAACTTTAAAGTAAGCTTGCACAAGAATAACTAAGGTCGTTTCTTAAGTATCTTAAGTTGTATTTATAAATATTTACATAAGCATACTTCAGTTCTTTAGTTTTGCGAAAAATAAACTTAAGGCAGCAAACTTATCCTTTTCACCCACATGTGTAACTTAGGTTTAAGTAAGCTTTTATTACAAGATTTATCTAGCAACAGCTTTAATAAGGGCACATAAATTCTGATTAAAAACATTTATTTTCTTCTTCAAATGACATTTTAGCCATTTTGTTTTATGGATATATGTATATCTATCCTAACAGTTACATGATAAACAATCTGCTAATGTTACCTGACATTTCCTACCATTTTTTCCAATTACACGCATCTCTCAATCCCTCCCAAAAAACTCACACAATCATCATCATCATCGTCATTATGATCATCATGCTGTTGATTCGGACATTTCACGGACTGTGAACTCTCCATTAATAGGACCAAAGCTAACAAGTTTTGTTTTTGAAATGGTGCAAGGACCACTCTCTTTCTCCATTTTCCTGAACTGAAGATACAGGAATTCCTGTGTAGCAATCAGGTTGAGACTGTGACAGTTTCCTATGTTTTTGGGCTGCTTTTCACGCCAACAATGGGAAGAGAGAAAATACCTCAAATGTTTCACTCTTTATACTGTTAGAGAGAGAGAGAGAGAGAACGTTTCAGTGGCAGTTTTATGCGCTTGTAATCACACATATACATATATGTATATATATTTTTTTTGTTTTCAGGTTATTTGTCGTTGTGCGGCTCATCATCGATTTGTTTGGCATTTGTTGCATGCAACAAGGACACGCAAAAGGGACCACGTTCTTGCTCCGTTCCGGCATTTTGAGTTTACTTTTTGGGTCTCCTCCCTTTACTTTAGTGGCATTTATTTTGTCACATGTTATTTATGTCGGAATGTGTTGTTTAAGCGAAGGCGGGGGAAAGATTCGATGGGCGGTGTGAAAAACAGGACTAAGAAGCTTGTAAGCCTGTAAGTTCGTGTTTATTTGCTCTGTCGGTTGTGAGTGGTTTGTTTTGGTAGAGGAGGGAGGTGAAGGAAAAGGGGCAGAGTAGGGTCTAGCATGGTCTGTGGCATGGCTTAAAGGTATTTTCGTTAGCTTGGCACCTTATCGAAACCATGCAGCCCAGCATCCAGCCGCTGACAGAAGTTGATGCTCTCTGACCAAATAAAACCATAAAATCCTGTTATTGGTACAAGGATTTACTCAACTCACTCACTATCTCTCTCTTTCTGTCTTTTGGTGTGTATGTGTGTGTGTGTTTATGACAAACGCATTTAATATTTATTAAATTTGGTACGCTCTCGGGTTTTATTTTCATTTGGCACGTACCAAAACAAACATTTAGTGATGTTATTTTATGCGAATGCTCTACGTATAACAAGAGTTGTATTAGCTTAGTCACTTACTTTGTGCTAAATGCTAATTAATCTACTCTTGACTTGGCTTGAGTTGACTTTAGCTGGAATTTTTTAGTTGGAGTTAAGTAGCAGACTCTTAGAAGTGGTTTTGCAGAAAAATTGGGAGAATAGAATATTTGTTTATTTAATGATTATTTTTTTGGCGATTATTATACAAAATCACTTAAGTCACTTTCAAGTCACTCTCAACCAATTGGTACTAAAAAGTGTATTTTTAACTTCCCTACATTTAAGGGAAAAAAATATTTCCCTTTATTTTTGTGTACCTATTGTTTACGAACACATATGAGCTCTGTTACAATTCCACGTAGTATTTTATGCATAACAAATCATGCCCTTGTACGCCTTTGGCGAACTGAAGCAATGTAATTAAAAATTTGTACCAATGCGGCTGACTACGATAAAAACAACTTGTTTAATTTTCGCTTTTTTTGTTTTCACATATTTAAGGGGCTTAAAGACAATCATTTAAATCAAAGCAGTACACATGCAGCTATTAGGTTAATTTTTAGCGAATGTTTAACTATATATAAACTATATATACATAAATATTGCGAAAAATAAAAGAGAGAGAAAACAACGGACAAACGGTCGGGCTGACAGAAATACACAACATATGTGCGTGTGCTACTGTATGAATGCTTGATGGTTTCATATCTCTGGTGTTTTATATCTCTGTAGTTTTAATCCCAATGGACAGACGGACGGACAGACTCGGCTGTTGATGCTGATCAAGAACATATATACATTCGGGGTCGGAGAAGCTTCCTTCTGCCTGTTACATACATTTGCACAAAACCATTATAACCTTTTTTACCGATTTCATGGGTTAAGGGAATAAAAACAGTAGCACCTAGCTAGTTATAAAATGCGAAGCATGACGCTGTAAATTAGTTTTCATTAATTCGATTAAAGAACGGCAATAAACAAATTACCAAAAAGCATATGACGAGCGTGTACAACAATCATGAATGAATGTGAGTTTAATGAATGTTGTGCGTGCAAAAAAAAAAAAGCAACTAATAAATATTACTGTTGTCATTGTTGTTGTTGCGAGAAGTTTCTCAGGCAGATCGGATCGCGTTTTGCATATATTGTGGTTGGCAACTTTGATTTTGGGTACTTTTTCTCGACAACAAAGCAAACCAAAAACCCATTCAACGAACCAGAACGAGAACAAGAACAAGTGCAACAGGCAGCCGGCTGGTTCTAAAAGGCTGACTAAAAAACGGGCCAACAAAATATAAAAGCAACAACAACGACAATCGGGTAACAGCTGCTACTTCTGGCCAAACAGCAAAGACAACATACTCTAAAAAAGACAAAATAAATGAAATGTAGTAAAATAAACTTCTTGCAATCGCGACCAAGTGCCACAGTCTTCAATTCTCGATTTTAACTTTGTATTATTGCCCATTTGATTTAGCTGCTGTCTTTTGATTTCGACATCCCTATCGTTCTCTCACTCTGTCTCCCTCTTTCTCCTTCGCTCTTCATTACTGTTGACTGTTGCGCAACAAGTTGGGTCTGCACTTTCATAAGGCCAAGACCAAATAGTCAAACAACATGCGAGCAACGGTTTTGTCAGCTTCTGCTGCTTCTTCTTCTTCGTTATGTTGCTGCTTTTTATTCAAATGCACCCAATGGAAATGGGGCTAGCAGAGGCAACCGGCATTGGCAATGGTTACAACAACTACCAGCTAACAGCTAACATACATTCGCTACGGCTATAAAGATATTAACACAGAAGCAACAACAGCATCAAGAACGGAAGCAATCAGATTCTGCCTGGTGTCTTTTATAAGTGGAGAAAAAGACGAGTCGAGTCAAAACTGCGTTGGGATTATGTTTGTCGGCAATGACATTGTGAAGATATTTGTCTATAACTAATGTGTGTACATACATCTTCTTCTTCTCCTGTTCTGACTTCAAGTTGAAGCTAAGCCTCTTTGACGTGTGCAAAAAATGTTTCGATCGCTTCTTTTTTTGCTTTGCCCTTTGGAAATAGTCTTAATCCCTATTTTTAAGTCTTCGAAATCCAAGATTTTTTTGTAATCGATTCCATGTGCATATCGTAAACCTAAATGCTGATACTGTTGCACAAAACTATTATACCTTTTTTTACCCATTTCATGGGTTAAGGGTATAAAAATTAAAAGTTACGCGCTTTGTAAAACTCGAAATCATTAAGTAAATGAGCAAACGAAAGAAACAGAGCTGCGCTGTTAACAATAACAATAACAAGAACGGGAACAACACCAGTTAAGTAGGCGGAGCTCAAAGCTCAAAAGGCAAAGTAACGCAGCTTAGTATTTGTCTTCTGTATCAGATTCCGTTTTGTTTGTGTTTGCCGAATTAAGGGTGTTTGTGTTGTGTTTCTGCTCTTGTTTTGAGGATTATTATAGTCGTTTGCTCATTTCAACAAATTTGTTTGCTGATTAGAGCAACCAGTTTTACTTCGTGTGTGGTCTTGTGTGTGTTTAGGAGAAGGGGGACTGAGAGGTGCATTACAAAAGCAAAAAGCGCAGCAGCCGATTTGGTTCTTATTGTTTGTATTTTATATGTATAAATATATATTTTTTTTGAGCGGCGGAGACACGATGCATTGCATAATCAAGAGAACATTAACACCAACCAATGTAGTTGCTACAGCATAGTGCGAGTAAAGGAGGAAAAAAAATTCCCTCGCTGCGAAATAAAAAAATAATAAAATAAAATTTGCGCTTGTACGTTTTTGCTAACAGACCATGCATTAGCAAAAGTTCACTAAATAAGTTAATTACGAAATTAAATGTATGTAAGTAATAAAATCAATATAAACAACAATGTTAGACAAAACGTCTTCAAAACTAATAAA
Organism: Scaptomyza parva; assembly: GCA_035044645.1. Lineage (NCBI taxonomy): Eukaryota > Metazoa > Arthropoda > Insecta > Diptera > Drosophilidae > Scaptomyza > Scaptomyza parva. Next base: position 54,706 of record JAWNNT010000063.1, read on the forward strand.
TTGCTGTAAATAAACAAATTATAAATAAAAAAAAACCACAAAAAAAATAATAAATAAATAAAAACAATTTAATAAAAAATGTTGCTAGTAAAAACCTTTCACATTCATCTCAACATGGAATTTCGCCCTGGCTTGGATGTCTAGGATGCAATTGATCTGCTCACCGCCAAATTTCGATTCACCCCACTTTTAAGCCCTAGTTTCTTGCGCGTTGCATTTCACTTTACCTAAAAGCGAGAAACATCAATAGAAGTAAAAAAATACTCATTCGGCACTGCAACTTTTTTGCAGCAACTACAAATTGTTGAGTGTTTGCCACAGTGCGTGCGTCCACAATCAGTGGCGGCAACAGCCGGTCTCTGAAGTTGCAAATATCCTCCCGCCATGTTCTTACTGTTAGCCAATTGTTTTTTTTTTTTAACTTTTAATTTGCCCAACTCCCAATGAGACGGAGACAGAATTTTTTGTAGTACTGCTGCTTTTAATGCTGCTGTTGATTTTTTTGTCATTTTGTGCATCAACTTTTGCAACTTTCACAATTTGTGCTAAGTGCGTTTTGTGATTTATTTGTTGCTGCAAAAAAATGGTTAAAGGGGGGAAAGAGATAGATGACATCTAACAAAAAGTTTCCCAATGCACAAAACCCGCCCACAATTTATATCCCTTGGGGTAGTTTATGCACTCGGTAAATACTATAAACGGTAAATACTCGAGTAAAGTGCAACTATATAATTATGGGTATATTTCCAGCAATTAAATTGTGCACTCAATCGAATAGTATCAAATAACTGGAGCAATTAAAACTAGAGAAAATTCTGAGACGATATAAAATTTGCATATACCCAGCTGTGCATTTAATATCAGCCAAGCAGAAAATATGTTTCCTGAAACGTGCAAGAATTTTCAAGAATGTGTGTGTGAAAGCAATCATCCGCTCCTAATTGTCTCATTAACGAGGCATAATAAGCTTCAGAGAGTTGAAACAGAAATAAATATAAAACTCATTTTGGTCAGGTAATTGGGACAAATATCTTCATTTCAGGGCTTGTGGTTTTTGGGCAGAAAACTCGCTTTGCTTCTTCTTTTCGGTCTGTCTCCCTTTGTCTATATCTGAGTGGCTCAATCGCAACTCAAACAAAGTAGCCATAAAGTAAAGTTGTAAGCTTATAACATTCCTTATGCTCCATTAATTTAATTTGGTTTCCATTTGAGCGTGTTATTTTTCGTGTTTTATTGTGATTTGCAAACAAAAGAATTCTCATGGACATGCTTATGCTAATCCAATGCAATGGAACGCAGTTGCATTTTCCATAATTCTCAAGTATTTTTCTTTGCCGGAAAACTTTGCATTCGACTTGGGTTTTGTTGGGATTTTCAATGTGAATGCTTAAGGTTTTGCAATATTTATGTGAGTTGTATGGTGTAAGAATATAATAGTAAATATTATATGTTATTTTATACAGGTAATACACATATAGCTACAAATGGGTGAAATGGGAGAAGAATAAATATTTTTCAAAACCATATTTACCAATTGTTCTTAATTAACTTTAAAAATAATTTTAAAAATATTTTAATAACTGAAAAACAGATTTTAGTTTGATTCTTATTTATCAGACCAATTTTTCATGAAGCAATATTTTAATATATACTGCAAAATAGTACATTTTTGGCAAAAAGATAAAAATAATATGATTTCTGTGGATAAAATGTTTAAAATCTCTTTTGTTAATAATGCGAAACATTCACAGACACAAACAAACATAAAACTGGTGTACGTGTTGCTTGTTTTTTCATTTCTCTTTACTCAAATGGTGCCTTATAGGCTTAAGGCCGTGAGGTCAAACAAAGTTCTCATAGAACAGAGTAGAAGTCACGCTTTGATTGCCAGCCTGCCTACACCCATCCCCTGTACCCTGCCTTATCCCTATCCTGAATTGACTGACTGACTGCTGCTGCTTTGTGACTGTCCCAATGCACATTGAAGATGTTGAGCTTCAAGCGATCTATCCACAAAAGCATATAAAGACCCTCCACTCTGCCACCTGTTGAAAATGAATTCAATAAAAGACTATTATGACTCTATATGAAAGAGTATCAAAAAATATTAAAAATGTGAAATCTATCATAAAAATGATTCTCAAATAAATATTTATTGTACTTATTTACAAATAAATTCAAATGGCTTATGGCAATTGCTGTCATTTTGTAAGCTTCTGAATACAGCTTTTGAACTCTGTTAGGAGTCAAAGAAAAGATGTTACAAAAATAAATATATATATATAAATTAAGACGTACATAGATGCCTTGACTTTGACCCAAAGCTAAAGAAGCTCTTTGCAAGCCTTGTTAAACTTTTAACGCGGCTTTTTGATGACTTAACTCGGCAAACTCAAAAAATCCAATAACTTGATATATCACGAGGCATCCAATTGATGATTGCAAACGGAAAACGTGAAAAGTAACATCAGCTGCGTTTTTGTTGGTTTTTCCTTCATACTTTCATTTTCGTTTTTGTGTGGAGTTAAAACGCGGCCAACTTATTTGGGTTAATCAAATTAAGTTGCGAGCTTACTGCTGCTGCTGCTGTTGCTGCTGCTGTTGCGGTGGCGGTCGTTATCTTCAGCGTCATAAAACTCATGTCATGTCCATGTTTGAGAGTTGGTAAGGGAGGGGGGTGTGTGTAGGTCAGGCCATGTAACTGGAATGTGAATGTGTGTGTTTTGTATTTTGTGGTATCTGTTTGGATACATTTCACATGTGTCGCGCGAAATGCTTATTACAACTCAGCAAAGAAAACGAGAAAGAAAGAGAATAACTTGCTGCAGCACCTGGCGTGTACACTTTATTGTGTGTGTATCTGTAAGATACACATTTTATGTTAATTATATGTAGCCGCAATGTCAGCTTTGTAATTATTTTGACAGCGCATTTTCTGTTGTTTCAGAATTTGAAAAACAACAAAGCCACATTCAGCTAATGACAGTAAGCAAAAGTAGGCACAAAGGTGAAATGGCAATAGACAAAATTATTTGTATGATAATTGCAGTGAAGCAGACATTCAGTATTGTATTTTATTTGTATTAATAGTTGTAAATCTTGGGTAACCCTCGTTGGTAAACGTTACCAGATATTTTTGTTACATATACATAGTACATATGTTTGTATGTATATTAATGCCTGGAGCGCTTCCATCAAACAACTAAATTGTTTTTCGAGGTTTCCGTTACGGTTTTGGTCTTGACCGCTGTTTTCACGAATTCGCCTGCCACGACGACTATGTGGTTTTCGACGTTGCCCACTGAACAAAATTGATGATATACCTTATTCGCCATCACTTCCAAGAACCGCAGTAGTAGTTGTTGGCAGTAGCTTTGGCGAGTGTGAATTCTGATGATGACATCTGCACTCGATTTGATTGACTGTTCGACTAACTCAACTTAACATTCGAATCTCTTAGTTTCTCTTGGCCCTTCTGTATGCTTCAAGTTGAAATGTATAAGGTTGACAGCAATGGATGCTGATTATCATCTCTGCATCTGATTGCAACTCTTTGCCACAAATTTTGCCGCATAAATACATAAAACCAGACGACGTTACTCTTCGTTCGTTCGGATGTGCTATTTGTAAACGATTTGCATAAGGCAACAAACACATAACAAACAAATGCAATGCATTTAGTATTGCTTCATCTCTGCTATTCGCTCTCTCTCTCTCTGTGTATCAGTAATATATAGTTTTTGTGTACCTTTGTATTTATGCATGAGTCTGCACAGTAGCATAACATATCATCAGTCTTTTTGTTCCACTGCCTGCCTCTTGCTTTGTGCCATTGTACTCATTATTATTACACTTTTACGGTATTGATCAATGTTATCCAAATACATGCAGCAATTGATATGGATGCGTATATTGATATACTAGGTAGATAATGTTTGTTAATAATGCACAGATTAATTGATTTATAATGTATATTGTTTCATTATTTCTATGTATTTTCATTGATTTCCACTTTACAGTTATAACAGTGGGCATAACCAGGACACTTGCCTTTTGCAGATTATTGTCGATGTTCGCTTTACACACACGTACACACATTTATTGACATATGTATTTGTATGTATATTGTATATGTATATGTATATATATATATTTATAGAAAGAGGTAGCGGAATAAGTGGGCGAATAGCGGTTGGTTGTGCTTGGGTTGGCACGCCCCCATTCCTACATGTTTCTATTAACGCTAAGATCGTCAAGTTTCTCTCTTTGCCGACTCTGTTTGCTTCGAACTCGGACTCGAACTCGGACTCGAACTCGAATATTGAAGTTGTTTTTTCATTCTTTCGGTTTGCTATTTCGAATGTAGATACCCTGTAAAACTAAGAGAAAACAAATGAGGTGAATATATATCTTGGAAACCTTTTAATTCCATACCTTAGGTAAGGAATTGTTTAAAGTTGCAGGCACTCAAACTGGTTGCAGGCAATATCTACTGAATAGATTTTAATAAAACTGTTCTATAATATGTTATATAGCTTACATATCAGAATTACATATAGTATATAACTTTTTAATGTGTTGTGAGATTGTGACAGCTCTGTGCTGTTTTGCAGTTCTTTGTGGGAGAAATGATTGTCATTAGAGACATACTCTAAAGTAGAAGGTAAAAAATAACATCATACCTTTTAATAAATGCACTCTTAAATTACAGTTAATACTCAATAATTTCTCGGAAAAATTAGAGGTCAATTCAAAGATAGGGTTGTATGGACATCAGTTTCTACTATGGCATCTCTTAGTCAATCACTTTGTCCTTAAACTCACGTTAGTCAAGCACTCAGTTTGATTTAAATCTGTACATTATTTGTTTAGTTTTTTGTTGTTGTTGTTTAGCTGTGACCCTTTTCGCAGGCATATTTTAATGGATTTTATTTACGCCGTGGCTGAAGTTGAAGCCGGCTAAAAGTGGAAAGTTGGCTGTAAATGAACGAAGTTTTTCTAGCATATGATTAAAACTTTGCACTTAATTGCATTCACATTTAATGTTCTGCGTTTTTATGGTTGTTGTGGGGGGAGTGAATGGAGAAGGGGTGTTGGTGGTGTGTTTAGAGGGCTTATATTATACATTCTAAAAATTAGCCGCAAAACTTTTTCATTTTTTTACACATACATTTTCATTTGCATTTCTCTGTTGCTCTGTTTTCTGTTCGTTGTTGTTGTTGTTGTTGCTCTCTGGCTTTGCTGGCCATTACAATAATATCTTTTGGTTACATTTTGTGCGCTTTCAATTCCCATTCGCCACCTTCTTCTTTCATTGCCTGGCATCATGAACAGATTTGACCCAGTTATAGTGCCCAGATCATGATTCTAAACGTCGCGCCAAGTATATTTATTTTCTCTTATTTTGTTGTGTTCCTTTGAAGCTGTTGGGCTTTATATATGCTTATATATATTTAATTTGTTTGTCCAGTTTTTGTCTGTGTTAATTGTCTTTGGCATTGCTTTTACCATTCTTTTTATACCCTTAACAAAAAAATCTTGAACTTCAAAAATTCGAAAATAAGGAATAAGGGAATAAACTATAAGCAAAATAATTAACATCTCTTAAATTTTTATTAAAATCGGTTGAGACCCACCGGAGATATGAAGCCATCAAGCATTGGTATAGAAGTACACAGCCACATGTGTATGTCTGTTAGTCCGACCGTCTATCCGTCTGTATGGTCAAGGGTTAAGGGTATCTTCTAGTCGAGCTTACTCGACTAGAGCCTTCTCCTTACTTGTAGTTGTTGTCTATGTCTGGCATTGAATAACAATTCTAATTAAGGGTCTTATAGTTGCTTAAGACTTGAGCTTTTCATGGGATTATGGGAAAGTAGGTTTTCATTTTCATCCCTTTTTATCAATTTCCCATCAGTGGCTTCATCTTACTTTCAGTTCGAGACACAAACACATCTCTTTATCTTGTTAAACGATATTTTTTTCCCGTTAATTGCAATTGTATTTACAGCTAACTCAGTTAATTTGCACTCGACAGCAGCTCAAAGAAAAAGCATTTTCTTTTTTAATGGTTGAGTTTCTTGAATTTCTTTACGATGTGAGGGCAACACTGGCAACAAATCGTGCTTTTTCATGGCCTGGGCAAGATGAGCCGACGGCTTTTTAATTGACAGCCAGGTTTGTAGTGTGCGGGTTCAGTTCAGTTCAGATGAAGCGTGGGAGGGCTACAATCTCTTTCTCACCCTCTCTTTCTCTCATCATGTGCGATGGGAACAAAGAAAAGGTTAGGCCAGGTAAGAAGAGAGGAAGAGAGACAAGCAAAAAATAAAACACTGAAAGGTCTTTTCAGACAGCTGCGTTTTGCTGCATTGACTCAAATGGAACGGAATGGAATTGTGGAGCCGCTGGCAGCAGCTGGTCTCTTTTTCGATTAGTTAGTTAGTAAGAAGAAGTTGTAAATGTGATGGGGGTAAAGGGGATAAAAGGGGACACAGGTACGGGGATGATTGACTTGATTAAAGATTTCACACTTGATTAAACACTGACCCCGTTAGTATTTTTAGTTGTTGTTTCTGTTGTGACACAGCTCCAATTGCAAGTTTCAAGTTCGTTGTTGCAATTGATGAACGAATTTAGTGTTATTTTCGGAATTTTTTGTTTTTTTTTTATGTTGTGTTTTGTTTTTGAAATTAGTTTCCGAGGTTGGCAGCTGTTTGAGTTTTGCATTATATAGTCAGTCACTTGAATTGTTTTCCATCGCCAACAACAACAATAGAAATTGTTGTTGTCGCCAAAAAGTTAAAGGCAGCAATAAAAAATGCTCGTAGTTCAACTAGAAAAATGTGCAATAGATAGCAGATTGCCAAGGAAAGCAAAACAAACAACAAGGACCTTGACATTGGTCTTGGCTTGAAATAACTTTGCAAGTGAAGCTAAAGTTAGATGTAAAAATGAGAATTAGATTAAACGAGTTGAAGGGAAAAGTTGTGCTATTTAGTTAAAGCAAATGGAAAATAAAATCACAGCGCAGATGCTTATTTTTTTGTTTTGATTATTTTTGATAAGTGACAATTACACTTTATAATCGTTAAATTATTAGATAAAATTTAGATTATTTTTAATCGTAATCAAGCAATTACGATACGTAATCAAGCAAAACATAATAATCTAATGACTAATAATGATTTAAAGCTTTGGTTGAAAAGCGAGCTTTACTTTATAAATAAGTATTAACATTGAAAAATCACATGATATATGTAAGTAAATGTTTACTAAAAAGTTGGTACCATTAAAAAAACTTTAAAAGTTTTGCCTCGCAATATTCCGAGTTAAAGTATTCCCTTGCCATATTCAGTATTAAATCAATTAATTTAACATTTAAAAGCTGTCCTTAAGCAATAAATAAACATAAATTATGTTAATTTTTACTATTGTAATACAACATTATTTATAAGAACAATAAACTTTAATTGCAAATTGCAAATGATACTTAGTTTTCATTCACTTTTCTTACAGCTGAAGCTATTCGCAACATTAATAAACCATATTGAGAGGTAAGTAACCCAATAAACATATGCATACATATACACATACATGTACATATATGAGAGACGACAGATCAGCCGCCATTCAATTATAGCTATGTATGTGTGAATACATTTTCCCTTGCGGGCGTCGCATCAATCTTAATTTATTTCAAATTCAATATGGTTGTTTTTATCGCGAATCTGGGCCACAAAATGTTAGCCGAATTCTCCTAGGATTAGTAACGGGCTCCTCTAAACATATATTTGGGGCTTTCAATAGCAAGCTCGTTGCATGCATATGTGCAATATGTGTGGTGTGTTTGTATTATGTGGGCGTGTTGTTTATTCTTTGCTTTCTCTCTCTTTCGTTTTTCTGACTTTGTCGCTTTTGATTTCTGAATTTTTTTTCTTGCCTGATGTTGCGTAAACGTTCGTAAATATGTGCCATGGCGTGTCAAATGAACGGAGAAATAGAAACAACAAAATACAGTTAAGTGATTTTTTTGGCGTCCTTTAAATGGTTATCAAATTTGTCTAACGTGAAGCGTATAAATGTGTGTGTTCCTTTTGCACTTAGCCATAAATTTGTAGTAATTTTTTGAATGATTTGAAATGCGCTTATCAGCAACAAGTTCTGTATAAAAACTATTGGAAAACGATATAGATAACAGCAAATTTGAAAAAAAAAACTGTCAAATTCAAATTATAAAGTTCGCAAATAAACATATAAATAGCCCTTTAACAATATTTATATTCTGGGTTTACAGATTTTTTTGTTTGAATCTTTTTTTTCTCTCTTTTTGTGTATTGCTGTCTGCAGCTTATTGGCGATGTCAGACAAAGAGGCATTGTCTGGGGGGCCCTTTGCCATCCCCTTCACGAATAAACGCTGGATTGACTGCCACTTTCAGCTACTATTAAGGGATGAAGAGTGGGAGAAAACAATTGATATGGAAGGCACCCATTTTGATTGGTTTGAGTTATATAAATGATTACGTCACGCAGATAAAATCTGTGTAAATGTATTGTTTACATAATACGATTTGAACGAAATGAACGACGGGAATCTAATTTTTTGAGTAAATGAATATTCCAAGTGCTATTAAATTTAATCATATAACAACTTAAATCAAGTCCCAAAATCGATTGCAATTTTGGCAACTTCAACATTTCACAACTTTAAATCTTTTTGCTACATGATCTCAACGCAGCAACAGCAGCCGGCTTTCAATTGACAATGCGTATACGCAATGTACGCTAACCAAAGTTATGCCGTTTGCTGTCATTGTTGCTGTTGTTTGTTTATTTAGGCTTTTGACGGCTTTACCAAAATAATGTATAAGTAATTGCATGTCACTCGGTGCGTAAACACAAACGCACACACAAAAACGTCTGTCTCAGCCGTCAAATATTTGATATTAACATAATGACAGACCACAATCTTCCTATATACTCTACATTATTGCGGCCACACAAAAACAAATTATGATCAAATCAAATTATCAACAAATGGGTGAAATGAAATGAACATAAAATCAATACAACTATGTTCACTTTTTAACCAACTGTCAATATTTAACGAGGGAATGGTGGAGGGGCCAGTAACTTGGAAACACCTGCAATTGCAGTTGACAGCACTTTTAATTTATGCATAAAGCCCAACAAGTAAGAAGGCCCTACTCGAATAAGATGAACTAGAAGATACCCTTTACCCTTGACCATGCAGATGGACAGCCGATCGGGCTGATAGACATTCACAAACGTCTACTACTGTACCAATGCTCTCTGGTGCATTTTTGTCGAATTTTACAGATTTTAATTGTTTTTGTAAATGTTTTCAATCTACATTATGAAAATTTCGAAATTTAAGATTTTTTATCGATTGCATGTGTATATTTAAAAATTTTAAACAAATTTGTCATGCCTAGGAATTGGAAAATGACAATTAGGAGTGAGCAGACCCCAAAAAACATTGGCTGACATGTTCACTTATTGATATTGATAAAGGATATTTTTTTGTTTGTTATGCTAGCTTGTAAATGCTAATCCGGATAGGCAAACGACAAGTAATCAATAAAAATAAAATCATGCAATATGGATAAATAGGGATTAAAAACATTAACAAAATATTGAACATCTGTGAAATTTTTATTAAAATAAATTCAGAAACACCGGAGATATGAATGATTGAAATTTACTCATCAAGCATTGATATAGTGCAGGTATGACTGTATGTGTGAGGTCAAGGGCCAAAGGTTTAAGGGTATCTTCTAGTGACTAGAGTCTTCGTACTTATGCTAGCTTGTAAATACTTAATAAAGCATTTAAGTTGGGAACTGTTACCTATATAAAACAATTTATTAGCGAATTACAGGAAGGATATATGCCAATTGGTATAAGTAATTAAAACATTTTCAATACATGTGAAATTATACAAAAGCTTCTTATTAAATGCATTAGTTGAACCAACGTCTATAAACATACTTTATTTAGTTGAATACAAACAAGCCAGCTTTCACAAACAAAACCTTTGTTTATTCTATTTATTGCTACATAAGCAAAACCATAGTGTTAAACCAAGCAAAACTAATTCACTTCACCTCTTGTAAATAAATTTAAGTACGGATTTTTTCAAAAGTTTGTTCAATCAACTAGTCACAACAAGCTCTGAACTCAGTTTGAACACATTTCACATGTTGCATGTAGGGATGTAGAGAGGGGTAAAGGGGGTGAGGCAACGTGTGTCGTCGACATGTCTGCAAAATGTGAGTTTGTCGCCCTGTTTGTTATTGCTGCTGTTGCTGTTGGCTTGTTTGATTTACAGCTTATAAATCATCAAACAGTTGGCGCGAACAAATTTAATAAAATGAATAAGAGATACGAATAGAGAGAGAGAGAGACGATGGAGAAGGTATTTTTTTGTGGTAGAAAACAAAACGCAATAAAGTGTGATTTTTAGATATTTTTATTTGAGAATCCGCACGCGGGTGAGCAAACAAATTACATAAAGCCAGAAGACATGACGACCGCAAGAGACACAAAGAGGTAAGTGGATAAAGTGGAGTGTAGCGTGACATGCCCAGCGAGCGGGCAGACAGAGCGGAAACGGAAGTGCGTAATGCTATACGTGTCCGCAAGTCGCGGCTTTTCGGTTTTCGCTTTTTAAAATTTTGTTCATGATTATATTAATATCCAAATGCAATAAGCCAAGCAAGGTGCAAAAGCGTATTGTGATTAATTGCAGACATGAAACAGCAAAGAACCACAACCGACAACAACAACAACAACAAAAAGAAAGGGTATTGTAAATCAACTGCTGTCTTCTTTTGTTACGCCTAGAGAGTCATGAAACAAAAGCCTCATGACGGCCTTAAGTATATACATACATAAATCAAGGCAGCCATAAAAGTACAATAAAGCAAAAGGTGTTTTTTTGTACCTGTTTGTGTGTGTTTTAACCATTTTAACATACTAACCAGACAACACAGAGTTAAAAAAGGGTTTTAGCTTGAAGTGAAATGCTGACTTGATATATTTGATAGGCGTTCATTCTCTGTGCATTTGCCAGTTTGCCAAGTTTTCGGACTTGAAAAAGCTTTAAATAAATTAGAAAAACTTGAAACATAAAAGAAATGTTTTTTGAGTTATTTTGTTTAACTTACAACCGAATTTTAATACTTGAATTTAGATTCCTAAATACATTACAAAGGAAGCTTACTTTCGCATGCCAACAATAAATATAGGTTGTTGAATTCTTTTACAACAAGTAAAGTAGATATCTTTGACATGTCGAATTCGATACTTTTTATTGCTTAAGTAGTAAAATCTAGTTAAAGAACTTGCATTTGTTTAATATATTGGCCCGATCTCGCTAGTTTTAACAACAGATCTATCTACAAGAAAAAGAAGAGCTTGAGCAAAGTTTGAGCAAGATAGCTCAAAAACTAATTGATAAGTTTAGATAGAATCAGTCGAAAATAGCTATACTCCCAACGCTCTCTCTGATTCAACTTGCGATGCTGATCAAGAAAATATACATTTAGTTATACATTTCTTGACAAAATTATAACAAAACTTTCAAGTGTATAATAAAATTTTGGTCATATTAAAATTATCCATATTTTTCCATCAAATTTATAATCATTTTCCCAACCCCAAAACAGTTAATTTTCTTCAAGAACCCAAATTATATTATAACAAATGAAAGACAATTAATTCACTTTGCCTTTTTGTTCTAAACACATTTTTATATTTTCCTTTGTTTTTTTGTTGATTATTATAAATGATTATGTAAGCCAAACTAAATGCGAACCTAAATAAAAATATATATTTTTAGGTTACTTAACCATCATCAGAGAGTTTTAGTTAAAATTTAATTGGAGTGGCTTTAAACATTTTATAAATGGGAAAACGAGGCTTTAGCAATCGCAAAGTTAATTAGGCGTTTCTTCGACTAAGCTGACGTAATTGTGGAACGGCAATAGAAGAAGGTTGGTTGGAGAGGTGGGTGTTTCGGGTTGAATAGTTGCTGTTGCAAATTTGAAAGCAGCTGTTGGCCAAATGTGCGAAAATTGCCGGCAAAATGCTATGGAGAGAATGAGAGACGGCCACACAAGGGGGCACCACAGATTTGCATACTCGTAGCGTACACTGGCTGAAAGTGAGGCACATTTGAATCAATTATATGGCCCTCTTACCCCCGCCACCCAGTAACTACCAACAACCTACTAAGCCACCGCTAACCCAAATCAGCTGCTAGGCAGACCCAGTTTGTGTGGCACGACTGACTTTGTGTGTTTGTCAGTCAGTCAGCAAGTCAATCAGCGGAAGTTTGTCTCGTCTGACTGTGTCGAGAGATGCGATTGAAAGAACAAGAGACCATTCTTTTCTTCTCTCTTTCTCAGGTTCCACTTTTATATCGGCCTATTGCCCTGCAGCAGAAGCAGCAATCGCTGTTGTAGTTGCAACTCTCTTTTCTCCGTCTTTTTGGCTGGCGGGCAACCAAAGTAAGCCCAACTGCGATTTTGTGTTGCGTTGGCCAAAAAGTAACTGTACTTGATGAAATGCGGTAGGCAATTTGATTATGCAGATCGACCAGCTGAGCTTGAAGGCCACTGCTTGAAGGCTGCTTGCCTTGTGCCATTCATTATCCTCCAGCCCTGGCTCTTGACCATAGATACACTGTGCTTGGGTCTTCTTTACGTCCTATTTCTTGAAGTATTTTTACTAGCTGCTGTTGCATTTGGTCTTTGCTATTTTTAGTCAACTTTGTTCATAGAAACGACAAACAAATTAAAAAAAAAAGTAAGTTTACAAAGGACATTTACATTTAAGGCAGAAGGAAAATCTAAACTAAGAGAAGCAAGCGTAAAGTGTTTTCTACTTAAATCAGCAAATTGCAGCTCTATTTAACATGTTTAGCTCTTCTTCTTTAGCATCTTGTTTATTTTTGTTTTGTTCATAAGAAAAGTTTGACAGCACTTATTTGAGTTCAGTGTTAAGCTTTATTCAACATTTTTCCAAACATTGAAATTACATGTACAAAAGTTGTTTTGTACACAAAATATACTGAAAAGATTTACATTTTGCATTTAATTACTCGTATTTTAATACAATGTTAATGAAAGGCAATATGTTTTTCACAATGTATGACAAAAAACATTTTTTCTAATTTTTTATATATTTCTAATTAGTAAATATACCATTAAACATGTTCATGTTAAGTTCATTCACTGAAATGATTTATTTTAAATATAAACATTAATCAATAAAATGTTTTCAAGTTATATTTATCACAATTACAAAGAATGATATTGCTTATTGTATATATTTGCATCATTTATGATCTTTTACCTTCCTGTACTAAAAGTTTTTATAACATTTCAATTTCTGTATTGTTTTAATTGTTTTACTAATTATTTTCTTGTCATGTTTTGAGTAATTAACAGCATTAGCTTTTGGGGGGCTACTGTTGCTGTTTGCTCTTGCCCTTGGCCATAAGAGAGCACTTATTAATTTGGCCAATTTGACGCGGGTCGGAAGCGTAATGCCAACAAATGGCATGACAAAAAATTAATTTCATTTGAAAGCTATTTAGTGTGAGTTTGCGTGTGTGTTTGTGTGCAAATGTGCAAATATGCATTCGGCGTATCGGTTAGATTAGAGAGACTTTTTGCCCACAAACTCCTTCCCACAGAGAATCACACTCTTCAGCAGCCGCAGACCCATACACCCATAGAGACTCAAGAGAAGCCGACGCAATGGCGACTCTGTTTTCCACAGTCCCATTCATAGAGACTCCATTCTCATCTTGTGTCTTCTGTGTCTGTGGCAGAGTCAATTGTGGTTGTTGTTGCTGTTGCTGTGTGTGTCGCCAGTTTGGCTGCAAAATTGTTAACGACCAGAACCAAAAGCAAAAAAAAATGTTTAAGACAGGAAGCCATCAGAGACGACCATCAGACCTCAAAGAGTAAGCCACGTTGTTGTTGCTGCTGTTGGGAGTTGTATTTTTTTGATATAGCAAAAGGCGGTTTTACATTCTTTGTTTGTAATCGGCTCACGCTAAAATACAAATTGGCCTTTATAAAATTTGACTCTGTCTTATTACATTTTTGTTGTTGTTGGTTTTATTTTATTATGATTTTTTTTTCATTGGCAATTTCAATTTAAGGTCTCGTTAGGTACGAAAATTGTGTGCGAAAAAAAATTATGAAGAAAAAAGGTGCTTGGCAATTAAATTATTGATTAAATCGTTGAGTGTTTTATTTGGTGGTTGGGTATTGCAAAGCATAAATAATAGGATATTAAAAGCGCTTAACTTTTATAATTAATTTTTAAGCATGCTCTTTCTTTTAAATATTTTATTCTTTTCAATTCTTTTGAATTCTCAACACTTTTTTGTTGTGTAACTTAATATATTTTGTGGATTTATGTATTTAAATTAAATGGCAGCCTCATCTAATATGCTATTAAATTAAAATATGCCAGTACCAAAAAAAAAGGAATAAATAATGGTTTCGAAGTCGGTCGTGAAGCGGCTTCGGCTTAACCCCTCTGACGCCCAGCTAGTTAACCCAGTATAGAGAGAGTAACCAGATCCATATATCGAAGAACCAAGAGAATGGGGTTTCCATTTTTCAAAGCCACATTTGCTGTTGGCAGCTTCTTTCATTCAATGGCTTGGAGCAGCCCGCAAAATGGATTATTATGTTAATTACTGTCATGTCACGTACCATCATAATGTTAGTGTTGTTGCAGTTAGCGGGAGGCTGTGCAGCTTTGGCATCTGCTCTGTTGTTGCCTGTTTGTTGGCTGCATTAAAGCCCCATTTAACTGCAAATTAGCGCACGAAAAGCGAGCTGGCTAAGCTTATTACTTGTTTCACGTTGCGTATACATAATGTGTTCTCGTTTTGTTTGGCCGCCATTATATATGTCTGATGTAATATATTTAAATTATTAACTTTGACAAGTGCAATGTGCAGCAGCAGATTTAAATATGTTGCATAATAAGCTTAAAAATATGTTAACGATAATGAAATGTGTATTATTTAAATAAAGCTTATTTGCTGTTAACAATATGAACATTAATTTCTTCTGAAAATACATTCAAAAATAGCTACACAATGATTATTATAAATAATGTTTATTTATTTATAATGGATTGCAAATAAACTGAACAAATTTCTTTTTAAATTTACCCTTAAATGGCAAGCTTATAAATATATTTCATGAAATTCATTTTCAAAATGATCTTTTAAGTTTGTGAATTAACTAGAAACTATACTTATTTGTATAAACAAAAAAC
Organism: Scaptomyza parva; assembly: GCA_035044645.1. Lineage (NCBI taxonomy): Eukaryota > Metazoa > Arthropoda > Insecta > Diptera > Drosophilidae > Scaptomyza > Scaptomyza parva. The sequence goes on from JAWNNT010000063.1 coordinate 70,038, forward strand.
AAATCGAATTAAGCTGACCTTTTTTGGTATTCAGAACTATTACAGCAATCAATGTAGTTAGGTATTTTATTTAGGTAATTAGGTATTAATTAAATATCAGCCCTGGTAACAATGACATAACCAAATTACCAAGAAATTAATTTTAATACTTTAATGAATTAACAATGGGTTATGGGCCAAAATTAGCCAAAACAATTCTTTCAAATTGAGCACAAGAGGCCGACTTTTTCATGTGATGAGAGTCACATTCAAATATCTTGTAGATTTGCTCGTTATGATATTAGAATTCCAAAAAGCTAATGTAGAAGAAGAAGCCAGTTATGCAGTTAAGCTTTTGGCAACGTTTCTGGCGCATGACCAAGAGCCAAAGCTAATGCCAATTGACGTAACAGCCTACCAGACAGTCGCAGCCGGTTTTTCAGCTTTTTTTTTTTGTTTTTTTTACGTTTTGGAGGCGACAAGGTCAACATCAAAGAATGTGACGTGCCCGCCGCCGCCGACGCCAAACAAGGCACAAATAATAATAATAATGCTAATAATAATAATAATTATAATGAATTAATATAGATAAATTATGTAAATCGTTCGTTGTTGCGACCGTAAAAGGCATACAACTGGCCGGGCAATTCTCTTGCGTAATGCAGCTCGGGATAAGATTTATTTAATTAGCCGCACGGCCAAGCACAAAAATGACAAAGATGCTACCAAAAACAAAAACTTAGAAAGAAAATTTGACGCAAACCCGTCTCATAAGTCGGTCGACCTTTTTAATAAGGTTACCGTGATATGGGTAAAAAGTGTATAATGGTATTGTGCAAAAGTATGTAACAGGCAGAAGGAAGCTTCTCCAACCCCATAAAGTGTATATTGGCTGAATCAGCATCAACAGCAGTGTCGATATAGCCACGTCCGTCTGTTCGTCCGTCTGGCTGTCTGTCTGTATGTTTGAATGCGTCGATCTCAGGAACTGAAAATGGTGATTGAAAACATTTACATAATAATGAAAATCTGTGCAATTTTCATTAAAATCAGTTGAGGATCAGCGGAGATATGAAACCATTAAGCATTGGTACAGTAGTGCAGGTATGTGTATTTCTTCCAGCCCAACAGTCAATCCGTCTGTATGGTCAAGGGTCAACGGTTAAGGGTATCTTCTAGGCAAGCTTACTTGAGAGAACCTTTGTACTTCTCTTATTTTGTCACCCATTCACTGCTGACAATGTCCAGCTGTCTTGCCAACTGCTTTGATATGTAATTAGAATTTATGGCCATGTCCCAATCGATTAAAAATGGGTCAATGTGAATATAATAATAATAATAATAAGTTGGTTGTAACAATTGCAACTTGCTTCAAGGTATTTATTATTCACTTTGTGAAGAGGGAATCGGGAAAGTAGAGATGTTTATTATTTTACTCTAAGTTTTGATGGGAAAAAAGTTTGTCAGGAAAAATTAAAAGTAATTTAATGCTATCATGCTAAAACTAAAAAAATGCTTTGAGAAATGAAATGCTTAAGGGTTTATGAATTTTAAAACAGAATTCTTGTGACTTACTTAAAGGATTATCTGCTTTCATATCGTCATTATGTTATAAACGTTTTTAATCCCCAACCGCTTCAAGGCTTTTCATTGCTGCTTTTTGCATATTACTTGTCAGGTAACGCCACAAAGGCACGTGACAAGCATCCGGAAGGCAACAAGAATCAAGAAAGGAAGCTTAATCAAAGGAAAGTCAAGAACTTGACAAGAGTCAAGAGTCGAAATACAACCGTTTTATTTTTCAAGATATATTTTTAAAGTTTTTAATATTACCATAACGATCAAACCTACGAGAATAGAAAACAGTTTCAAGACTCGACTTTCCAAGACTTCGACATTCAGCCTGGCCAAGTTTAATTAAAAGCAGACAGTTGTGTCTAAGCTTGGTCTCAGTATAATTATAATTAACAAGCTGCTTTATCGAGTGGACATATCTTGATTTTTCTAAAGCATATGAAAAAGACTAACAGAGGCGTGGATGTTAACGTTAATGATGATGATTTTTGATGATGATGTTGATGAGATTTCTGCTGCCGTCAAACGGAACAATGCGTCTCTGGGGCAAGCATCAAAGCGTTGCAAATGAGCGTAGCAAGCACTTGAGCAGCACCCACGCACCCAACCACGCATCCCTCTGCAAAACAAACAATTGCTTAGGTTTTTTATTTTACACTTACGTAAAATGCATTGATAGTTGGCATGGAAACTGTTTTATCAATTATTTGCTAATTGCAATTGCACAATAAAAACAAAAAAACAAAGCAATAAAAACGCTTACTTATACTATAAACCTTTGTGTTTGCCCAATATTTTTGATAGCCCATTTGTGTGTCTGTTATGTAATTACAGTTAAGCGGTTATTAAAACAATAAATAGCAAGTGAAAAAACCCAGTTGACAAAAGAGGGCCACCAACTAAAAAAGTTGGGTACATTTACAGAAATCGATTTTATTTTAATTAAAAGTGCAGAAAGGTAAAAGAAACTAACTTTTGTATGACTCGCAAAAAAAATAAATGCTGTTTATTTTCTTTATTGCGTGTTCAATAAAGTGTTGAAAGTTATTGTTATCCGTAGCAGATGGTTTTGTGTCTTTGTTATGATGATCTGCAAGCTTGTGTGCTCGTTGCTTGCTTAATAAGCGGAAACATACGTGACTTTTAATATGGAAGTCACGGCTCAAAGTCAGCAAAAGTTTTTACCAAAATGAAAAAAAGTTATCAATTACTTTTCTTTTCAGTGTCAACGTTGCTTGAGTACTATTTTGGGAAAGTTCTTTTGGGTTATAATAAGAGTATTGAATTCGATGCAGCACTACTGTTGTTCTTCTTCTAATAAATATGGCATATCAATTTTGTGTGTGCGCTCCTAAAGGGGAACCTAAAGAGTGGGAGCGGGTAGTCAGCAACAGAAGGTAGACAGAGGAGACTAAGTGGCAAAGTATTTCCTTTGGGGACATAAAGCGTAGCAGATTCAATTAGCAGCTGCTATACAAAAATCTTTTGGCATCTCTAAATGAATGCCGTTGCCTGTATATGCCACATAGAATTAAGCATACGCAGAGTGTGCCCACAGAAGATGCGGAGAGAGGAACGTCGGTAAGGGTGTTCGAACCCAGAGGGGCATGCCGAACAGTTTGTATTGCTAATTAAAGTTACATTAAAAGTTGGTTTGCTTTTGTATTTTGTATTTGTATTCCGGCCGATACTTTGTACTAAAGTGACACCACAGATTGCATTTTATAAAAGTAACGTACAGTTTTATTCGGAATATATTTTTTTATAATATTTGTAATGCATCACAAAATTATTAGAATTTGTTTCTAAAATCTTTTTAAAATAAACATTTTATTCATTCTGACTACAAAATCTTTTCTATATGTTTAAAATCTATAAAATAGTTTGGCAAGATTATTTTCTTGAACACTTTCTGACAGCCAGCACAAAATTTAAATAACTAATTAAGATTCTCACTGAAATAAGTTAAGCTTTTATTTAGTCAAACAAATCAAAAGCTTATTAGCCAATTTGCTTGGTTCATTATTAAGCTGACTAATAAAATAGTATTTGCAATTGAGCTGCAAATTATTAATATCAAATTAAATGACATTTGTTTCCGTTGTGTGTGTGTGTGTTTGTGATATATTGTATATATTTATAGACCACCATTGAGTTGCGATATTTAGTTTATAATATGTTTGTTTCGTTCCCCCCCTTCCACACACAAAACAGCTGTGTCTGGGCGTCGCTTATGTGTTTTATTCCAAGTTAAGACAGTGGGTTGCCAAAGGGTTAAGCACCACTATCTTGTCTGCCTTCTCTGTTCTGTATGTGTTTATCTGTTGCGCCTTTCAAATTGTCCAACTCTCTGTCTGAGCCGAAATTGGAGTCGAAGTTTAAGTCAGAGTCGAAGTCTGTGTTCCTTTAATTATTGGGAAGTCTCTCACTCTCTCAATGCGTGTCTTAACAAGTGATAAACTTGTCGCTTGTCGTCGTCCAAGCTCCGTCTACATTTGAGTTGTTGCACTGTGTTGACAACCTGTTCACCGCAGAGAGAATAAGCCTCTTCCGAAAAGGTGTGAAATGCGCATCACTGTTGCATGAATAATGTACTTGCCACTCTTCCTTTTTGCCACCCAAAACTATTTTTGACTAATGCTCGCGGTGACCGTAAGAAGAAAACCCCTTAAAAACTGTTTGTTTATAAGAAAAATGCAAAATATAATCAAGTAATCTTAAACATTCAGTTGTTTAAGCTGAAGTGCAGTGAAAAAAAGGTGTGGGAAAACACACAAAAAAATGGTGAAGGAAATTGCGCAAAATGACCATCATAAAACAAGGACTAGCTTTTGGTCAAAACTTGGGTGCAACCGCGAGCGTTTAAGTTAGCTATTTTGTGACCCAGTTGGTCTAAATTTAAAAGCTACAACTACTATTATTTAATCGATTGATTACCATCCATGAATAAATATTGATTTAGGTAATGTATTAGAAATGCATTCAACTGAACACTTTTTGGCCAACATCATAAGGGAAATCGAACTTACCTAAAGTAGACATGCATAAGTTGCATGCTATAAAGCTGCAACATCATGTTGAATTTGCTTTTTCATCTTTTTGTTGTTGTTGTTGAGATTAAGATTTAGAGCGAACCGCACCTCTCGCTCTCTTTCTTTTTCGCCCTCACATACTTCTCAACACTTCACAGCAGTGCACTTAATACTCACACTTTATATGCATAAATTAGTAAGCCAATCATTAACTAACTTTTTTCTCAGTGTGTGTTGTAGTTGTTTGAGCGAACGTTTCATGAACCGGGCGCGACAAAACTCATTTGTTGACTGTTGTTGGCTGAGGCTCGCAGCAAACATGTTCGAAGTAAGCTGTGTGTAAGTGTGGCTGGCCGGGCCGCTGTCAAGTTCGATGCGTGAAACGAGTTAACAACACCAAAGCATAGAAGCTGCTTTTGTGCTCTTATGCATGTATGAGTATATATGTATGTATGAGATGTAGCATTGTGCGGGGGTGTTGGCTTCCTCACAGTCATTCAAAGTAAATTCAAATTGTGCAGACCACTTGATCTGAATGCACAACTTACTAAAGCTTATTTGTGCTTGTCTAAAGTTAAGCCAGAGACTGTTTTAAAAAGGACATATGTTAAGCTCTAAAAATATTTTTATTGAAAGTGCATTAATAAAACTTATATTATAATATTATTTCTTTATATTGTTCACTAAAATATAATAAGTAAATAATTAAAATGTTATCAACAATCTTAATAACAATTTACTTTTTAAATATATTGCAAATGACCAAATGAATGTTAAAAAATAAAAAAAAAAAGAACACAAATCTCAATAACCAAATAACAAATAACCTTAAATCATTTTCCAATACTTTTTCCGCTTCAATTGAATACTTTTAAAATAACAGCTGTCTTTATGTTTGCATTTTCCGGAGGAACAGGCGCTGTTAAGCATCAAACATGTTGTATTGGTGAATTGTTGAGTTTAGCAGTTGCAACAAAAAAATTGTATATTTATAACAATTGTTTAATTGTTTTATCTTTTATTTAGTGGGTTCCAGTACCAGCAGCTGATGCAGTAGAGCACGTTTCCGTTTGCGTGGGTAATGTTTTTTTTGTTTTTCTTTTAACAGATCCCTAAACTGCTGGCGGGTTGAATTGCGAGTAGTTCTGGCCTCAAGGCGTTTGAATTGCAGATCACCATCGAAGGGTTTTTCCATTTGCATTTCGACTGTGGGGAGCAGTGAACTCAACTTGATTTGTCCTGCTCGCAATACGTATAACCCATTTCTACTTGACTGCGGATGCAACTGGTGCTGAAGTTGGTGCCAGTACCGGCTCTTACATTTTGGCCAGCGCACGCACGCACGCACGCACGCACGCACGCACGCACGCACGCACGCACGGTCCGCAAGGTTGCTCAAACGTTCGCTATGAAGTCGCCGGGTTCCCATAGAGGGACTATAGGACTCATATTCCATGAGGAGTTTTGGCTCATTGGGTATGCCAAAAGTATTCGTGTTTGCCGGTGGCAAAAAATCGGCATCATCGGCTTTATTGCTTGGTCTGTCGAATAACATTTAAGCGCCCTGCGGCGCTTATAGCTTGGCGCTGGCGCTTGAGTCCGACCACAACAAGGTTCAAAAGTTCCAAAGCCCAAACCCATACGCAAAGACGAACCCCGGCCTGACCTCGAGCCAGCTTTTGGGTAAGCCAACTACATCAGTAACAACATCAACGACAACAACGCATTGTTTCCATTACTGTCTCGTAAACAAGTCTCTCTCTCTGTCTGCTCTACCTATCTGTTTCACTATTTAGCTTTCTATCTCTTTCTCGGCTGTGTATCAGTCTCGAGCTGCAGTTGATGATGATGACTTAATCGTTGATCTGAGTTCGCATAGGTGGGCGTTATAGTGATTTATTATTCCGCTTGGACACGCACTAAAAATACAGACTGGCCTAACCGTAATACAAGAAAACATAACGCGATCTTTACTGTAACGAATTGCCAATACCCTTTTATATGAAAAGTAATGTGACAGTCGTTTTTATATTGAAATTCATTTAAATAAATTTTCATATTCAAGTTCAGCTTCATATTCATATATATGATCATACTCATACCCATACTCATACGGAAATTCATTCTCATTCTCAATCTCATATTCATACTTATACTTATAGTCATACGCATACTCATACTCATATTAATATTGACATTCATATTCACATTCACATTCATATTCATAATCTTATTCAAGTTCATATGGATATTAAAATTGATGTTCAAATTCAATTTCATATTCATATTCGAATTTCTACTCTGTCATATTCATACTCATATCATCTCAACTGGTAACCTTTGAATGCAAATATGCAACACTCTCTGCAGTGTATAAGTGTAACCTAATAATAATGCATTTAAAATTATATGAGGTCTAGGTCCAAAGAAGAAGAAGAGGCAAGAAAACCCATTGACTGTGCCATGGTTTTACTTGTCTTGCATTGCTTTAGTTTTATGTTTTTTGTTTTATGCTTTACTTTTAGTTTGCCCTACTGCTTTAATTTCTTACTCAGTTTGCGGCCTCTTGATTGCTACCGGGTGGGCGACGGCGACGGCGACGGCGGCAGTGACAACGACAACCACGCCCACTATTTCTCGTCTCTCACTCTGTGTTATGTATGTCCTTGCTGTGGCTTTTAAAGTGATATACATATATCATAGATGGTGGGCGCAGCTGTGAGCGCCAGTTTTTCAGTTTTCAGCCGCTTAACGCTGCAGTGCCATAATCATCATCATCTTTCTCATAAAAAATACGAGAAAGACTGAGGGGGAAGAGAGAAGACCATTTATTTGTGCACTTGACTTGCATGCCTTGCCATGCCATGCCCCCTAGGGCTAGTAGAGAGTAGGGCGGAGCGGGCAGCATGTGGCATGTGTATGTAAAGGCCACCCTTAATGAGCGTATCATATTTCACACATGTCTGCGCCGCTGCTTAAGCAGTCAACACCTTTCGGTGCCTCTTCTGTTGATGCCTTTAAGTGTGTTAAGTGCAACATTAAAATTGTCTTTTTCCAAGTGCACAGAGCAACAATTGTGAATCATGTAAGTGAAGAACTTTAAACTGTAAATGGCACAAGAGTTCAGTTAACATTAGCTTATAGTAAATAAATAAATAATGCTTATCTGTCTCATTTCGATAAAAACTTTTGCACAAGTCAGTTTTATTCGCAGAGCATTAAAAAAGTTTTTTTAACTTGCTTTTGCAAGACTTTCATTATTAATTATGTTCTCAACCTTCATAAAACTAAACTACAATACTATTAATCCGTATAAACTCTACCCCAAAAGACTCTTAAAATATGCAGAGCACTTTGTGTGTTTAGAATAAATCCTATGTATAAATTTTAAAATGTGGTAAAGTCTTCAAATTTTTAGAGCTAAGAAACAGTTGTGTCATGTGCGATTATCAGGTAACAACTAACTAACAAACTACTATGAAATGTTGGCCTTGAAATGAAGTCATAAGCAACATAATGGCTCTAAATGGAGCATTCTCAAGAACACAAAAAAAAGATATGATTTAAGCTCCAACCAAAGTGTTGTAATCATTAAGCACGTAAGCAGTTAGACTTAATATTAAATGAGCTGCAGCACCAGAAAGACTAGTTATATTACTACCAACTACCAGCTGCAAATGGGCTTAAACCTATGATGAAGTTATGAGATCAGTTAATAGACCATAAATTGGAACTGCAGCCCTCTAAACAAAGCAGCTGAAATTGTTTGGATAAAATAGAGCTCGGCCAACATCACCGCAACATCATCCTCAAAAGTGCTTTTAACTTTGAGAGTGACCAGCACACATTAATTATGTTATTTGAACTGTGCCACATACTACGTAGGAAAAAAAAGAGAGAGAGAGAGAGCACGCAAAGGCAACAAGTCATATAACTCATAATGTCATTTCTGCTTATATAATCTGACATTTGTTGTGTCTAAAGTCTAAAATCTCTCACAGAACTTTTAGCAAAACTTCATTTAAACTTATGTCGTCTTCTTACGCCAAGACATTAAAGACCTGGCCAAAGGAATCCAGAATAAAGTCCCTCAAACGCAACACGTCATGCCAAAAACAAGACAGACACAACTGTGGCCGTGCCTAATGACCACAATGCATTTTAGTTTATAACCCAAACGCCAACAACTCAACTGACTCAACCATGTGAGAAACTCCAAGGGTCAGTGCATGCACATCATGTAGCGAGTGTTGCTTGAAAAGTTTCTGTAAAACTATTTTACCCCTCTAATCTGAGCTGAGTTAGAGGCTATCATTGAACTAAAAACAAGTCTTTTCAGCTGTTTAGTTTATCAGGCAATTATTGTCAGCAATTAATAAGGCTCTGGTTGGGTAAACTCAACTAAAAGACACCCTTAGCACTTGACATACCTGTCCTACTGTACCAATGCTTGATGCCATAACTTTCATTTTTCATGTCTCCAGTGTTTTTCAATAGATTTTAATAAAATTTCATTCATTTGTTAATGATGGAAAACATTTTTAAATTTTTCAGATTCAAGTTTTTATTGTTATCGATTATATGTGTATATCTTAAACCGGAAACGTTATAGAAAGTTTTTAACAAAATTCTACTGCCTAGGATTTAAGACACCAAAAATGGCTAGATAGTCTTTTCAAAATTCAGTTTTTATTGTTATCGATTACATGAACATGTATTAAGTCGGAAATGTTATATACATTATAAAGTTAAAAACAAACTTGTACTGCCATTGATGAAGAGAGATCAAATAGCTATATGGACATAGATGTTAATGCTGATTAAGAATGTAAATATTTTAGGGGTCAGAGAAGCTTCAGAGAAGCACGAAACCATTGTTTGTACCCATTTCATCGGTTAAAGGTATTCAAATAATAATTAGGTATTCACATAAGAAGTTAGGTAAATAATTTCTTTACTTTACTTTATGTATTGTCTCATAAAGGTAACATTGTGTCTTGAAGGCTTTAACTTTATATTAACTTGTTCAGCTTAACTCCTTTTTATCCCAATTTGTATCTCGAATTTAAATTTGTACACAACTTTAAATGGTAATCCTATGCCTTCGAGGCTAGCTTTTCATTCACTTTTCGATTTATTAAATTACATTGATTTCAATATCAATTTTAACTGGAACACAAATTATGTGTGCAGCAGCATCATTCGAAATTTAATACACGCCACAACCTTGTTTCAGAGATAAAACTACAATAAAATGCCTTCAGCATTGGCTCTTCACTGTCTGCCTCAACCCAAATATGGCTTGTACTTGTTCTTGTTTATTGTTGCATCCATAAAAGTTGCATTTGCAGCCCCGGCAATGTGTTGCAGTTGAGTGAATTATGCTTATGCTATTACAACTTGCTTTGCTCTTAACTTTTAGCTTTAGTTTTGTTATCAGTTAACTTGTAAATTGCTTGGCAAATACTGCAAGCAAAATGAGCTTAAGTTAAACTCTTAAGAACTTCAATTGTTAACAGAAATATGTTTTATACACTTTTAGACTGTTCGCAGGTGTTCTAGTTAAAGAACGGTAGAGTCTATTAATATATGTAGTTGAAAGCGATGGCAGTTCATGGCCAACTGACAATCAGGCAATCAATCAAAAAAAAATAAATATAAATAAAAAGAAATAGAAAAAGAAAAAGAAAAAAGCGACAAGGACTGCCCTTAAAGCAAAACTCAACCTTCATCCAATTTGCCATCCTACGAACAATGCATAATTACTGATAATGATTTTGTGCATTGTTAAAGTTGCAATAGGCCATTCGGCATTCTATTGTTCTGTTTTGGCCGCCAAACAATGAGAATGAGAAACAGAAAACAGAACGCGAATTGTGAATCAGAATTCGAATCAGAATCAGAATTAGGCTGGCTATATGTTGTTGCTGGCAAATCTCTTGCACAATGATTGCAACTCATCAATTATGAGTATGGGGTGGGGTGGAGCGACTTAGTTATGAGATAGATTCTTGACCAGGAGGTTTTTGTCTTGCCCTCATGCTTGTCTGTAAGAAGCGGCTTCCGACGTCGACGACGATAAAATAATAAAAATTGATTTGCTCTTTGGCAAGGTTATGGGTGATCAAATTTTACAATCGAGCGCGTCATGTGAAATTATCATTAAACACGTACGCAAGCTCATCAACAGCTGCAGTTTGACCCCCCTTCTCGACACTCTTATCTAGCATGGAACTTCGCCAGTGTTGCACTTTGTACAAATCATAGTTTACGACCTGTTGTTAAGCTCACGACTCCCCAGCCAGAGAAGAAGAAGATGAAGGTGAAGAAGAAATCAAGAGATGAGGACATGTGAGTTAAGAGAGTGTGGATAAAAGAGGTAAAGGGTAACACACCTTGCGCCCAACAACATCTACTAATTGAGCAGTCAAGTTGCAATTAATCATTCGTGTGTGGAGGAGGGTGGGGGTGGGGCAAAAACAGAAACAATTACAAAAATATTAAAGGAAATTGCCTGGGCGGCAGGTGGAAGTTTAACGAAATGGTATATTCAAAAGAAAATATTTGCCGTTTTTGTCAAAATATGCTGATTTATTGAAGGATTTCGCTACAAAATCTTTATGAAAGTGCCCTGTCCTTAATAATAAGTTAAAAATTAACTTGCAATGACTAGTGTCATCTTGAATATAGAATATATATATATATATATATATATATAGCTTGGACATGCACAAAAAAGCGTCACTTGTGCATGGAATTTTAATTGGCATTTCAGCAACTTACAAAGAGAACCGCACAAATATTTTTATCATCTACCAAAAATGGACGACATTCTGTTTTGGGTTTTAATACAGTGCGTTGTTGTTATTTTATTTATTTTTTTAAATATATTTTTCATATAGCTGTAATATATGCAGCTTAAAACATTTAATACTACATTGATGTATTTGCTATGATTTAATTCTGTTACTAAACTAAAAAGTCATTAATCTTCTCTTTCTCTTTGAAGAGGGCTTGTTTGGGGGAATCAGTGGGGACGTTTTGCTATTCGCTTTCCCCTACGGCAATCATTCGCGCCACCCGCACCAGCACCTTGATGGATTTGACTTTTCGTTTTGGGCTGTGTGTTTGCGTGGCAAAAAAGTTGCTGAAATGCAAAAAAAAGTCGCGAGTTTTTTTTTATTAATGGCAAATATTTGTTGCGGGCGTATTCAATTATGTATGCTGTATGGTACGGCTAAGGGTTAATGTTGAACAAGCTGCATGGTTTGACAATTTTGATTGATGCGCTGTCATTTTAGTATATTAATTTACTGCATGAAAAAGTTAGTTCAATAAAGTTATGTGAGAGTTTTGAAGTGGGTGTAAAATTGGCATTCTAAGATATTTAAAGTTTTTACTTTTTGGCGCTATAACCTTTTGAAATTGTTGTTAGCCCCTTGAGTTCCGTTTATGGAGCTTAAGAAGAGTTTTTGTAAGCTTTTTGTAATTTCACACTATTTATCCATAGGTAAACACAACAAATGTTCTGTTTCGTTACTTTCATTGTCAATGTTTTTGAAAATCACACATGATCTCATGTGACAAATAGATTATCTGAGAGCTCGCATGTTTGCATATGTGCTGCCGAAGATGGGTTTGCACATATGTCAAAAAGCCGCAAAACATGGCCAGGGTTCCGGCTCGGCCCGGCCGAGCCACACCTTAAACGTGGTCAGAGAGAAATAAGCTCATAGACAAATGAATAATCAGTTGTGGTGGTGGTGATGGCGTTGCCCAATGTAACGAGCAGTAATTATTTGTTTAACTCGCATTACAATTTTCGGCAAAAAGGAACAGAGAAACCATGTTACGCATACGCCTGGTTGTGCGTTAGCCAGCTATTATGCAAATTACAAAAGCAAAAGCAAGAGAGAAAGAGGGAGAGTGCGAAAGAGATGGAAACATAAAAGTACTATGGCAACATAAAAGTAATATTATACAAAACATAAATTCAATTTGCAATAAAATATTATTCAGCGCATTTAATGCATACTATTGCCTTTCAGTTCACCGCTTTAAACAAGAATAATTAAAGTTTTAATTAGTAATTTATTTGCATTTTGATTTAATTAGTTTCCCTGTCGCTCAGCGCATGGATAGCCCGCCCCATATATATTGCTTGCAAAATCTGTTTAAGTTCTCTGGACCTTGCAGCCATTTTCATTTTCGCTCTTTGGATCCACGACGAGAAACTTCATTATTATTGTATAGCACTTAAGAGTGTGCTGCCTTAAGAGCTTATTATTATACCTTATTATTACTATCAGATTAGTGAAGCTCTGTATCTTTTTCTAAATTAATATAATTTTATTGTGGTATGGGAAAGTTAATTAAAGGAACTAGCAAAAAGAATTACAAATTAATCCTAATTAATATAAGGTTCAAGTTAAATGAGGTTCAACGATAAAAGAGCTGCTTTAATATTCTGAAAATGTGCTCTCCTAATCCGGAGGCAGTAGAAGTTTGAAAATTATGATTTTTCAATCAAATCCTTAACGACATAATGGAAATTTGTGAAATTTATTTTAAAATCGGTTGAGGAACACTGGCGATAAGGGAAATCGAAACATGTAAGGTCTAAGGTTCAGGTTATATCCTACCCAAACATACTCTTTTAGAGCCTTCTAGCTTGTAAGTTATTAAAGTCTTTCAAATTTATATTAGATCTCATTGAGGAACATTTTATTCATTACTTATACAAATTTGATTTGGTTAAGTTTGACAAGATTTTATTTCCTGCCATTAACTTTTCTTAAGCAATAATAATTTGATTAACCTTTAGACAAAGCTCATAAATAAGAAACAGTTTCATAGCCAAAACAAAACAAAAATTCGTTCACATTTCACATAGAGTTATTGTAAGTGGCAACAGAAAAAGAGATGAAAGCTTGGCACAATGCCAATCGGCGGGTAACTTAATTAAGGCAGTGGTTATTGGGAGTCAAGCAACCTGTTGCTGAACAGGCAATAAATCCAACTAGCCGATTCGATGAAGCGGCTGCCATAAAAGCCAGACCCTAGGGCTACTAGTAGTCTATTAGGGCTGTAAGCAATGCCATTAACAGCTAATAGGCACGTGAGCGGCATTGTTTTCTCAAGCTTTTCCAGTGTGTAGGCATCTGCATTTCTTCTCCTCCATGGCTGGGCAATTGTCATAATTAAAAATGATGAATGAGTTGCCAATTGTGTGTAAAAACAGAGAAGAGAAGCTGCCAAATGGGATAGTTGGGCGATGATCGCTGTTCAGTTAACAATTTTCATTTCATGAGACAGCCTCAGAAACAACAATAGACAGAACAGACAAACATGCAGCAAAAAACTGCAATTGAAATCCGAATCCCAGGCAAAACACTGGCAAAAGTCGTGTGGGTTTTCTTGGCCATGGCCAGAAACGAACTAAGCCAAATATATTTTTTAATTGTTTTTAGTTGTGGGTTGAAAAACACCGGAAATATGAAACCATCAAGCATTGGTACAGTAGTAAACGTATGTATGTATGTGTTAAGGGTTAAGGGTAGGTCTAGTCGAGCCATCTTACTTGTTTTTAATTGTTTTAGTCTTTTTGATAATCGCTTTAAAAGGCTTAAGTTTATATATTTTGTCATATTCCCAATAAACTTAAATTACTTTAAATATTGTATGTGTTTTGTCTGTTTGCTCGGTGCATTATTTACTCGTTGGCTTCAACTCCATATTATTTTTATTGATATTGATATTACTGGCTACTTCGCTTACTTGTTCTTGCCGACTCATAACATTAATCTGTTATACTTACTGATCGCTTAAAGGTGCCTCAGAGTAATGCTCGTTACATTATTCACTCGCTGGGTTTTACTTGTTATTTGTATTTTCTGCTTGAAATATGATATCCATTCAAGAATATTGATAATTTTTCACTTTGCCTCTTTCTTTAATCGTTGTTGCCACTTTACGAGTGTGTGTGTTAGTAGCTGAAACAACATTAAGCTTACGTGCCACTTACTTACTTACTAAGAAACCCACACAGAACAAGCTGAGTGACTTGAGTAAGTAGGGTGAAAGTTAAATGTAATCACAAGACTTTCAATTGGTAATTTCTGTAAAACAGAGTTACCTGAACGAAGCTCAGCTGATTCAGCTTCTGTACTTGACACGTAATCACACACGTAATGCTAGAACTTAATCATCTTGTTACAGATTTGCACGGTTCACTTGTGCATTTAATGAAGACCAACGATGTCAAAGTTAAATGACTTTACGTTGTCATCCCCAAAACGCATGAATGAGTGCTTTTCTGTGTGTGAATATACGTATACAAATTGTTGCCAAGTGGCCAAGTTGCCAAATGGTCAAGACAATCAATTTGGCGTTAACAGTTTGCCGCCAGACTGTGTTGCCGTTGGCAAGCTGTTGCCTCTTGTTGCCGTTGTTTTTGTTGTTGATGGCGTTTTAATTACATTTTAATAATAATGTCAACGCACACAACATAAAATTTTTGGTATAAGCAACAGGCAGCAGGCAACAAAACCGGCAAGTCGCTGGTCGTTTCAATTAACACCTTGCTGGATACACAACAACCACAACAACAGCAACAAAAGACCACGCCCCAAAAAGACATCAACCAGAAGAACAACTAAATAGCAATAACAACTTGTGACAGTCTTAAGTCTTGTCCACTCAATGAGTATAAAGTGAGCAGCTCTTGTATTTTTTTTTTTTTTTTTGCTATCTCTGTCCCTAAATCCCTTTTCATCTGTCATTCTTTTTGCTTTTCACCCTCCTCCCTCGACAACATATTTACCTTTCATAATGAGCATTGTTTTTTTTTTCCTTTTGTCTCCATTTGGGACTTTCTGTTTTTCTCTCTTTCCATCGCACTAATCTGAAACTAATGTGTAATAGAAATAAATGACATAAGTGTGACAAAGTGAGAGCTTCATACATTCATATGTATATACCGTAACACCTGCTTAAAGTATTTATATTCTAAGTGGTAAAAGAGTATCTTAAGTAATTTGGTTACAAGTATTTACAAGTATTTAGTAGTGTTATGAATTAAACATGGTAAAAGTAAGTTGTACTAATTACTTTACTTAACAACAAATTGAACTATTTATTCTACTGATGGGAGACAATTATACAAGGATAATAATAAATTGTCACAGATGTAACGGATTCCCCAGTGTTAATCCAGTAAACTGTTGAAAGAGATTAAAGATTTTTAGATATGACGATTGTATGACAACGGTTTTAGAATCACATTTTTGAAGTAAGAATATAAATGTAGACCGTTGATGTCTTTTATAATGTTTAGTTAACATATCCGTCATAACAAATATCTCATTACTAATAAAAGATTCTTATTGACAAGTTAAGTGAAAAATCCCAAGTATAAATTGCTTCAGGCTATAACTAATCCGATTTATAATTAAAATTATACTTAAAGCACTTTCAGTTCATTAAATTTAAATGATTTATTGTTGCACCTGTTGCTAATTTAATTCGTTATTTAGAGATCAAAACTAACAAAGCCATTTTTTGTAGTGGCTTAAGCAGAACCTAAGGCGAAATATGTTTACTTTAAATTTGTTGATAACTAATGTATGCCAGCTTAAGGCTTTAAGCGAGTTAAGTGGGAACATTTCATCTTGTTGATGCCGCAGGCGCATCAAATGTTGCAAGAGTAGAGTGGGTGATGGTGGTTTAGGCATCAAATCAAATTTGGCTACTCATGCATAATTTCACCAAACTGCAGAAAATATTAATATTATGTGCTTATGTGGCAGACAAAAAGCACAACATACATTTATTATGGCCAAGTCAAGTCAGAAATGAGTTGAGATTCGAGATATTTAATAAATTATTCAAAATTCTACAAGACAAACAAACATTTTTGAGAAGCTTTCGGTGAAAAAGTAAACAAGTTTAAAGTATAGGTTGAAAATGTAATCAGGGAATATAAGAATGAGAAAATGCGAGTGCCAGGTAATTGAAACATGCCCCACACATACAAAAATATGTGTGTTATTGATTGAGTAAATATTTAATGCACATTTGGTATTACCTCACGCACATATATATTATACACTATATATGTATATATTTTTCTTTGCGTGTGAAACGGCTTATTACGGTCACGTTCCGCCAATAAAAGTTAAGAGCAAAAAGCTCGGCACTTTGCATAAGTCTGGCCCTGCCTCTTTCTCCAACTCCCTCCCAAATAGTACAGGATTAAAATGGAACTGAACCACCTGGCCAAGTAATAATAATAGAATAGCGGACAGTACACACAATAAAAGAACGAGCACGCAGTAAAGCTATTGTATTTCCACCGGAAAATAATGCCTTGTAAATTTATGTAAAAAGAAAGGAAAATTTCATTTAGCCGCTGTTGACTTTTGTATAGAGTTTCAAGGCAAGAATATCCCTATTGCTGGTGCATAACTTGGCATCATATTTCAAGTCCTGCTGCCAAGGAAACTGCTTATGAACTTGGAGTAAATAAACAAAAGTACTTAGAATTCTTAAAACACTCAACAAGGATTTGCATTTTAAAAAGTTTTTTGCTTGAAACATATATTATTAACTTGGCTTAACAATAAAGCCCTTAATTTCTATTCTATAATGCCATTTGGGGTATTTAAGTTACTTAAAAGATGTATTTGTAAGAATTATGGATATAGAAAACATTATGTTGGTATTATGGTATTTTTGTTTAACCAATATTTATTTGACTTAAAAAAAATTGTTAACAAATAAATATACAAATATTTATGCAAATTTAAACATATATTCTCTAACGCTTAGCACATAGTATGAAAACAAAACAAGCAACATATACATATGTATGCCCCTCTCTCTTACCAAAACATTTTAAATATGATGAATGTCTGACATCAGGGCCAGTGCCATTGCCCATAATCCATGCAGATAAACAAAAAATAACTCAACGTTGAACAGCGTTTAAACGTGTCCTTTCATACTTTTTGGTGTTGGTCAAGCTAAACAAACAAAGGAGAAGGCAAAAGGCACAAAATGCCCCTGGGTCAGTATGTGCCTGCCACGCACGTGTTTTATTTCAACTTGGACACCAACAAAAAATGGTTGAAAGCTGTGTTTGTCCACTAGTATTTGACCCGTGCTTCTACTCGAATGTCTGCCAAGAAAAAAAAATGTGAAAGAATCACGTTTAACGCATAAATCTCCGAAATGCGTTGGCCAAAATCTTTGCACCCAAAATGCAGACATCCAACCGCTGGTAAGAGGAGATGTGGAGTTGGACCTCTGTCTAAAAATATCTTTACGCTCATTTTGTACAGAATTTACTTTTAGTATTATATTATATCAACACACAAAGAAAGGTATGTATTTGAAATGGCTAAACAGGCTGGTTTATGTACCACAAACATGCATACCACAAATTTACTCATAAGTCCAAAATTACTGTGTATATGGAAAACTAAAACTGTGCCAACAACAACAATAACAACAAGAGTTGAGCTCGGTTCGGAAAAATTAGCTGGGAATATACTAAAATAAACTGGTATGTAATCTTAATATGTAATTTAAATATTTCGGACATCATTTCTAATATTTACATATACATACATATAGCTTAATAGTACATATACATGTTCCACACAATTTCTATTACTTTCCCTCTCCTCTCAATCCAACTAATATCATCTTTCTCAAATACACACAAATACCAGTTGGCAACTTGAACAGATTTCGTAGCTAAGTCGCAAACGGAAAAAATCTTAACAGCACACACACGCACAACAAACGGAAAGGAAACACCAACCTTACACGTGCGACAGTTAGTTGCACGTGCAAAAGCAGCAACAGTAGCCGCAATGGCAGCAACAGCAAAAGCAATATGATGTTGTTGTTGTTTCAAGATTGTTGCGAACATGCGAATTGAGTATTACGTGATGAACCAACTCAATCTGCACAGCCTCAATGTTGACCAAATTGGTGTTGGCCCTGAATCTGCTGCTGTCTTGCTCTTGCTGCAAGTGTTGCTGCATGTTGCCTCAAAGTGGGCGTTAAGATAAGATAAGATGCCACAAGTGTCACTTCAGCTTCAAGTTGTAGCAGAGTTCTTACTACACATAGAAACTACCAAATCTAATGATCAGAATCGAAAGTCCTATTAGCCAACTCCCTAGTTAGTTAGTCTGAGCCACAATTCAACTGCATAAATTGCCGGCATTTACTTACCATTTATGATGCAATTAAAGGACAGTTAATGGAATCAGTTGTTTGACGCGACTCGATAATCGAACATAATGGCAATTGGCCATGGCTAAGAGGAAGCGCACTGCAAACTAGCCTTGGCCAATGCACACTAAATAGACAAAAGAAGCCAATAAGCTACAACCCCGGACTAAGAAATGTCGATTAGTTATTGAAAGGGCTGACTAAGCAGATCAATAAAATAATAAACAAGTAATAATTGAGCATAAATCTTTCATAGCTTCGCCCCATAACGAGAAAATTACAAAAAGTGATCAAAGTGCCCAAGTGATCAAAGTGCCGTTTGAGTAACATATGTGTGTAATTAGGTTAGCTATGTAAAAGTCAATCGATACAATGGAAAATCTAAGTAAAATCAATAAACCAAAGTACAAAGCGAGAGAGAGAGTGAGTAAGAGTTAGAGATGGCAAAATAGTAATAGACATGTCGTTGGAAAAGGGGGGATAAAAGTATTGGAGCACAGCCTGACGGCAATGTGCACCGAAAGATATATATTGCTCAGTTTAGGGCCACTCCTTCTTGGCCAGGTTGGTACACACATATTCACATGCTCTTAACTCTAAAACGCCAACGCCAATGGCAATAAATTTCCAGCGAACAAAAAGGCTAAGCAAGTTTGGTGATTAACCCCAAAAGCGTTTCGCTTTTCAGCTGCAATGTTAACTGCATTTCCATTGTTTCACAGAGTGAAATAAAACAATGAATTAATAAACGAAAAGAGAAGAAAAAGAAAAACATAAATAATTTAAGCTATGTGCAGTGAATTTAAATTTAGTTTGCGGGTTTCAACAATCAACGCCAGAAAAAGTCTTCAAATAAACTGGAACCGAATAGAAAACAAAAAAGAGTTTATAAAGCGACACATTGTGTGTTTTCTAGTGCTGCTGGTGGTTTTGGTGGTTTTCTTTGGCATCTCAATTAACCAAGAAAGTGCTACAGCTGTTCTTAACCAGATTTGTTTGGTGAGAGGTTCTTCGAATTTATTTAGTTTTAGTTTTTGCATTCTCGTTGATTGCGTTGAGTTCAAGGCTTAATCCAGTTATAATCTGCTGCCTTATGCAACCTTTTAAACAGCTGTTCCAAGCCTTACCCTTTCCCTTATTTAATCAGTGACAGAGAGAGTGACAGTAACTTTTGTTTGACCCCGAAGTGTATATAAAAAGTATTTAAGTATTAAAAGGTTAATGCATATAAGATATTTGTATGATACAATTTATAAGGTATTGTATTTATTTAACTACTCAAAAATAAAACAGATTTATTAGTTCAATAGTAGGATAGACACATCAGCCCAGGAACTACCCGATAGCTGGAATAATAGGTTCAGGATAGTTGTTAAGGCTAAAGGATATCATTCTAAATTAACATACTAATTTCAGCTGAATAAATTACTTTTTAAAGACTGTCCCAAATAATCTAAGGCCTAATGCTTAGATATGTTTTCCGTCTTAAGTTATGTTAACTCAATAACAAAAAAAAGATTCTTTTGTAAATGTGATATAGCATAAGATAAATTGGAGTGTAAACATTTGTCGTTTTTTGACTTTAAATTATTTGGTTGACACCGTCTCAAATGTGTTGTGACATACTATATATTTACCCTTTGGGTACAATTGAGGAGTGAGACTCATCATTAAAATGAATAAAAAAAATTAAATGAATGAAAAAGTCATTTAAATCGAGTCTCAAGAGGTTAATGAGAAACTAATTCATATTCGGTAAACAACAAGGTAAAGGTTAAACGAATTAATGGAATAAATACTATTAAGTATTTTATAAAGGTAAGCACAATGAATCAGTTTCGTTTTCTATGAACTTTGCGTAAATCTAAAAGGTCTGACAAGGCGCACTTACACTTACACTTAGTATCTATTTAGTCTTGGCTGAACAACGAAAGCATAAATCAATGAGTTGTTAAACGTTGCCTTATTGATTGATTGATTAAATGATTAATTGGTTGATCAGCGTGCGAGTTTTGTGTTTTATGTGGCTGGCCGCAGTCTGGGAAATACCTTAACTTAACCCCTCCAAACAAATTCCAACCCTTTACACAAGCACACAACAAACACCAACAACTCCAATGCTTTTGTCAGTGTGCAAATGAAGTTCAATACGTTTAGTTTGAGTTGTGTTTTGGCTAACGGTTTTTTCGTTTTCGTTTTAATGATCCCCTCACTTTAAATTGTGTTTTGTGCCAAAGTACGAATGCTGAGAATTTGATTTATTTTATCACGCCTGCTCCACTTTATAATGGCAGACGGAAAGTGAAAATTGTATGAGATTGTTGACACATTTATTTATTATCATTTTTTTGCTGCCTGTTTGTTTTTTTTGCTGTTTTCTGTTGATTAAACTCGACCTTGAGCCGGGTAACAAGCTGAATTCTGATGTCATTCCAAATTTGATCTGTGCTTTTGTTATTGTTTTCACCGGCCTGTTTCAATGTTTTAAATTTCAGGTCAGATAAAATCAGATAAATTTGCAATTAAGAATGGTTGACAGAAAAAACAATGAAGCTGTTGGGGAAAAAGCTCACTTTGATTATTTTTAATTGATTTAAGTGTAAACGAAAGAGTGGATTAGGTTTATTATTAAGATTAAGACAAAAATATTAAAACAAATTGCATTTATCATACGTTTAATTTGTTATTAATCAATGTGTTAGAAACTGTAACTATAACTGACTGACTGACTGCTATCAATGCACTGACGACGCAGCAACAGCGGCAACAACCCGGAAACAAAAAAAAAAAAGCAGAATTAAATATGCAGGCGTGACTCTTTGTCTCTGTCTTTCCACCTCTCCATCTCTTTCTTTGTCCGCCTATCATCTCTCATTCTCCCTCTCTCTCTCATTCTATCTACACCCACACTACATTCATACATTTTTGTTCTTTTGGTTTTTTCTCCCCGTTGTATTGTGAGCTTTGCCTGGGGCTCGTTTAATAGCCTTGCCCGGCTATGGCCCCTAATTCTTTCTCTTTTTCCTTTTCTTCTCATATTGTTATGGATTTTTATCTGGTATTCTCGTGCTCGTCGTTTCTGTTGTTTTTACGTTGTGTGTCCTTGAGCACAGCAGAAGCATATTCAACAAGTATTATGAATGCAAAACGAAAATGTTTCGACTATCAAATGCTCTGCCCATCTGAATTCTCTTGATTTGATTAAATGATATCAGAAATCTGATCTTGTATAAAATTAAATAAGGCTATTATTGGTTTTTCAATTGACTTTTTTTTTTCATAGTGCCGTTTGGCTTTGGGAAACCCTATTGAAATCTTGATCATTTCTATTGATAGAGATCTCATAATTTGACATTTTATACTTGCCAAAGAAGATTCTTCTAAACAAATCAGTTAATTTTGATACACATCTCACTTTCTTCTTCACTTCCTTCCTTATCATATTTATTCATTATGGTACTACCCCGCATACCCTTCCGTTACAGGGAATTCAACACGTACTCTCGGGGCTTGCATTTATAATAAATATTAAAATATATTTCTAACGGTGGCTCAAAAGTCATTTGTGGAAATGGGCCTACGTGTTGCTCGGTCGGGCGTCAAATGAGTTGGCACGGCAACCATTTTGTCAGGCAGTGGCCAGCAATGGAAGCTCGGCCGTAAGCTGTATATATTTGTACATATATATTAAATATTTAAGCCGCCAACTGTGTCTTCAATTATATATACAAAGAAAAAGAAAGAACGAGAATTCTCACAGCTGCAAAAGTTAAAAGTAAAAAACATATTTCGCATAAATATAATCGTTTTGCCTTGGCGCTTTGACATACACTAAATGGAAACGTTTCCGGTGCATAAATTCAATTTAACGCCATATACCACACAAGAGTCGCGAGGCATATGCCATGTCACAAAGTTCGACTTGCCACTGCGACTGCAAGTTGCATAATTCATCCGCTTACCAAATCGAGCACACTCTCACACACACTTAACCAACATGTGCATGTGGCTGTGTGTATGTGTTTCTATATGTGTGTGTGTGTCTGTTGGCCCCCTTCACTTCTTGCAGTTTTTTCATTCTCTCAATTTCTCTCCAAACTCAACTTTCCACGCAGCATAACCAAATTAGAACTTTTGCATCGCGCTCAACAGGGCGTATACCTGATATATGATTCCAGCTTTATTTCCCATTACCCACGACACATTTTTGGCCAAAAATTTGTTTGAAAACACGCTTAAAGTTCGCAAACTTTAATGTAGCGTAAATGTAAAGTAACATGGCTTTGTCGAACTAAGAATTTTGTTAATAGAAGTAAATCTTGGGATTTGATTTAACATATTTTTTTTTATCGTTGCATATAAGAATACTTATCATTTTTATTCCTTTTTTTTTAATAAATTAATTCTACTCAACAAAACATGTATAAAAAAGTTTGTAAGCTGTTTGAAAAGTCGTCTACTGTTCAATGTTATTTAATATTTTATCAACTCTCTAAACTCTAAGTCAAAAATTAATAAAACCAATCTCCAATTCAAATAAGTCTCAACACAATGGATTATGTTCAACTATTTAATCAAGTCTTAAACTAGCCATTTAAGATACAACTTTGAGCAATTGTTATTTGATTCTTCATTATTTTTGAACTTGAGTAAAATGTCTTTTAATTAAGTTGGCTTATGTGCTGTTTCGAATTTTGTTGTTGCTGCTGCTGATTTCTAACATTGTCAACTGCTTTGTATGAATAGTAAACCCTAAACACAATCACAAATGCTTTCCATCTCTCTCTGTCTTTTTCGCTCTTTCGGACAATCTATATTGTTCCTAACAATAGCAATACAAACACATATAGATGTGTGACATTTGTGCGTTTTGATTAAATTTGGAACTTTTGTTTTCGGTATTGCACATGCACTTGGGTCTGTATGCGTTCTAATTAAGCCCAAATGCAAGATGCTTTCAGCCCCCTCTCTCTCTGTCTGCGTGCATGGCTTTCAAGTGCATTAAGGTACACTGGACACAGGTCACAATGAAGAGAAATAGAACATATAGCACATAAATTAATCACATTTCAGACAATGCCCAATAGCTCTATCTACACAACACACATTTGTGTGTTCGATTAAGTTTCGGGCGGTTTGAAGAGTTTTCCTGGAAATGCCATTCCAAACCAAAATGTTTGCTGTATCTTGTTTAATAGTGGGGGGTTGCGAGTGCGCGTGGTCCTGTGTATGTGTGTGTGTCTCGATACATGAAATTCAACACTTTTGTTGTGCATTACAAATTTTTCTTTTTTTTTGGGCTTGCAAAAACCACAATTTGGATTTTTGGGCACAATTACATTTGCGCATATCAATCATACGCAACGTTGGTCGTCTGTGACTCATGAGTTTGACTCTGTTTTGCCTGCTGTTGACACAGCTGACAGCATAATTTACGGTAGATTTATCAAAATCATTCACATACAAATTAAATTTTTCTGATTTTGATTCGTGTTTTCAATTTGTTAGGGCCACAAATAAATTCGTCTGCAAATAAAATAAGAGAAAAATTTTGTTGCTTAATTACCATAAATCACTTTTTTTCTATATATTTCAATAAATAAAACCTTTGCAGTAAACACAAGCTTACTCGAATAAAGCCTCCTTACTTGTTTTCTTGCAGCCTTGACAATTTTTATATATTAATCAATCGAAAAAGAAACGAGAACAGAGCATAATAAATACCGCTGTAAATATATAATAAAGCGAAATATGTGCCAGTCCATTGCATTTTGGATAAAAGGCTCAACATAATTTGCATGACCGGATATGCGGAGGACGTTGGCCACAAAAACACAACCAGCAGCAACATCCGCATCAAGAACAACAACTGTCATAACAATGCCAGTTGCCAGTAAAATGAAAAACCGAAAAACAGTCTGTGACACGTTTCTCCTTGTTGGCAACATTGGTACAGTCTGTGCTAGAGACAGTTGGTCGCTATTGGGGCTTGGCTCCCAACTTAGTTCTGCAATCTGGTTAAAAGGTGTATTTTCTCCCGACCAAAAGTACCGAAGACTTTGCACCCAATCCCAAACACCCAAAAATCGTAAAAGTAACATCAGCAACACAAAACTGAGACTGAAAGCAATTTATGAGCCGGAGTCTGGTAACTAACAACAACAATGCAGCAAGTATCCAGCCAACAATCTGATTAGGTCTTGTAATTTTTCTACTCCTTTTGATTGCTTTTCAAACCCATCCAATCCAGCGCTATCACACATATCGAATTAATGTAATGGCACCCACATGGTGTGCTTATAAAGAAACCCCAAGATGTATGGCATTTCGAGTTACTGTTTACAGTGTCTGCTGTCTAATATTGATGGCGTTGCATATCCTGCAAGTTGAAATGTGTTTTTTTTTTTTTTTTTTTGAGTGCATTGTTTGACAATTCCAGTGGTTGATTGAATTATGAGAAACTTGATGGCAGTTGTAATGGAAAGAAGGAAATATTAGTTTACTATTTTGTAACAAAGTTGTAGTAGCTGGGTAGTTGTGAATTGTTGTAGTATTATTAGCAGTAGTAGCTGAAATAGTAGTAGTATGAATAGAAATATTAGTAGTATCAGAATAATTTGTAGTACATTCAGTAGAAGTATTAACAATGGTAGTTCTAGTAATATATAAAGTAGTAGTAGTAGTAGCAATATAGTAATCGAAGTTGTATTAGCAGTTGCGGTTTAAATAGTGAAATAGGAGTAGTACCAGTATTAGTATTATTATTATAGTATAGTATTAGCAATATCGCTATATATAGCGGTATTAGAGAAGTAGTAGAAATAGTCGTAGTAATAAAGTAAGGTCGGCATATAGTAGTAACAATATCTTAAGTAGTAGAAGAAGTTTATATGTACATCCATTAGGAAACCTCTGTAAGCAGTTATGCTAAAAGGCGACCCCAACACCTACTACATTCAGTCATAGTTCGATAACAAGAACATATCTTAAAGATGTTTTTTTTATTCAATAGTTTTGGGGGTCCAGCTTTACCGCTAACAAATTGTACAACATTTGTAAGCTTTTTGAGAGACATTGGCAAAGCAATTTTTAGTTGGCAACTTGTCTACTTGAAGTGTCGGCCAAAGCAAGGACATTGACACACTGCACAGTGTTCAGTGTTCAGGGTTGCCATTAAATAAACCATTGAGGCCAGTTAGTGAAAACAGCTCAGCTCAGGTTAGTTTTTTGCTCAACATTTTTGTTGTTGTTGTGTACAAATTGAAAGCAAACAAAAGTCAACCCAAAAAGTCGCATATAAAGTATATTTCCCGGTAGCAGATACCAATAAAAAACTTGGCACAAACGTGCAATTCTACTTTGGCACCCAATTATGGCTAGCGTGTAACAAGTAGTTGTAGCAGTAGTAGAAAGGCAATGAATATGGCACAAAAAAATACATATGTGAAAAACTATTACCATAAATTTTGTTGAACGGTGTGTGTGGACCGTGTGATTGTTAAGCAAATAAGAATCCATATACACCTATTGTGCATTTCATTCTCAGGTTCAATTACTTTATGTACAGCAATTATTACCTTATCCTTGTGGGTTTGTCGAAAAAGTTTTGTCAGCTTAATAATGGGGAAGCTATAAAAACTTTAAAGTAAGCTTGCACAAGAATAACTAAGGTCGTTTCTTAAGTATCTTAAGTTGTATTTATAAATAGTTAGATAAGCATACTTAATTTCTTTAGTTTTCTTCTGGGAAAAATAAACTTAAGACAGCAAACTTATCCTTTTCACCCACATGTAACTAAGCTTTAAGTAAGCTTTTATTACAAGATTTATCTAGCAACAGCTTTAATAAGGGCACAAAAATTCTGATTAAAAACATTTATTTGCTTCTTCAAATTACATTTAAGCCATTTTATTTTATGGATATAAGTATATCTACTCTAACAGTTACATGATCAACAATCTGCCAACGTATTAGCGAAAGTTACCTGACATTTCCTACTATTTTTTCCAATTACACACATCTCTCAATCCCTCCCAAAAAACACACACAATCATCATCATTGTCATCATCATTGTCGATATGATCATCACTGTTGATTTGGACATTTCACGGACTGTGAACTCTCCATTAATAGGGCCAAAGCTAACAAGTTTAGTTTTGAAATGGAATGCAAGGACCACTCCCTCTTTCCCTTCGCTCGATCTGAGGACACAGGAATTCCTGTGTAGTAATCAAGTTAAGGCTGTGACAGAGTTTTCTATGTTTTTAGGCTGCTATTCATTTCCTTATTTATTCAACAAAGTTCCGCTGTGATTCAGACCAGAAAATCAAAAAAAAACAGATGAAAGCACGCATAGATAGGTGACACGCACATAACGGACCGTAAACTTTGGCACGCCAACAATGGAAAGAGAGAAAATACCTAAAATATTTCCCTCTGTATATAGTTAGGAAGAGGTTCCAGTGGCAGTTTTATGCGCTTATAATAACACATGCACACATACATACACAATATATATATATATATATTTATTTTTTTTATTTGGCGTTGTGCGGCTCGGCATCGATTTGCTTGGCATTTGTTGCATGCAGCAAGGACGCGCAAACGGGACCATGCTCTTGCCCCTGGCCCAATACCCCTTACACTTTACCCCTTACCGCTTAACCTTAGTGTGTGGTATTTATTTTGTCACATGTTATTTATGTCGGAATGTGTTGTGCTTATGACAAACTCATTTAATATTTATTAAATTTTGTATGCTCTCGGGATTTTTTTTTTATGGCACGTACCAAAATCAACATTTAGTGATGTTATAACAAGAGCAGCAGAAGCAGGAGCAGCTAGCTATAAAATGCGGGGCATGACGCTGTAAATTGGTTTTCATCAATTCGATAAAACTACCATGAAATCTATGAATGTTGTGCGTGCTAAAAAATAACTATTTAATATATATTTCAGTGGTTATTGTTGGACCTGTTTCGAGATATAAATATTAATAATATCGGGCTCGAACGATCGGATAAGTTCACTTTTCTGGTAGTTGGAAAAAGTTTATGTATTATCCAGGCCGAACGATCAGTTTGTCTATTATATCAATCGAATTAAAACTTCCAAATGTACGTTTTATATATGTACATATATCAGTTGGGTTATACTTCATTAAAATATTCTTTATTTTTCACAAAGTTACTTCTTATTTTAATCTTTACACTTGTAGAGTGTTCATTCGCTCTTCGATTGTCTTAGTTCTAAGTTAGACTTTTTTCAACTATCGATCGTCTTATATAAAATATTGGTAGTTTTTCGTCGATTACAAATATAAGCTAAAATTTTTATATCTCTATCAACACTTATTGTTACGGCTGATACTGCTGCTAAGAAATTTCTCAGGCAGATCGGATCGCATTTTTGATATATTGTGGTTGGAAACTTCGATTTTGGGTACTCATTCGCTCACTCTCGCTCTCTCTCTCTCTCTGTCCCTCTCTCTCTCTCTCTCTGTTTTCTTGGTTTGTTGCAGGTACAGTGGTACAATATATTAAATTATTAAAAAATATATATTTAAGAATATTTTTTTCATACACCACTATTCAAGCTTCGGTTTGTTTATTCTCTTTGCACCTACCAATGTGAATTTTATATTCAGCTTCTCTCATGTAGTGAGGAAACATAATTTGCATTTGAATAAACAAAAATACATTGCAAAACCAGCTAAGCCGAACCCAGCTTCAAAAGAAAAAGCAAACCAAAAACCCATTCAACGAACCAGAACGAGAAAAAGAACAAGTGCAACAGGCAGCCGGCGGGTTCTAAAAGACAAATACAACATACTCAAAGAAAAAAAAAAATATAAATAAATGAAATGTAGTAAAATAAACTTGTGGCAAGCGCGACCAAGTGCCACAGTCTTCAACAAACAAAAATGAATTGAAATTTTACAGCAATTGTAAAAAGGAAGAGAGACAGTGTGTTGCCAAGAGTGAGAGCGAGATGCAGAGAGCGGGATAAGCTAACCCTTTCATAAGCAAGATATTGCATGAAAACCTGGCCTCGGCCATCTGCATCCTGTACCCCTTTCCGTGTTTGACAACCAAAAATGCAATTTATATGCGCGTCAACGCAAATAACGAATTGTACCCCAAACTATATTAACGGTCCTTTTCCCCGTTTTCCTCCCACTCCGCCAATACGTGTTAGCATATCTATATTTTTTTTGTAATAAGGAAGGATTTTGGCAAATACAAAAAATGAATTGGCCATGAATTGGCCATGAATTTTTGTCCATTTGGCTTAGCTTCCGTCTCTTGATCTCGACATCCCTATCGTTCTCTCACTCTCTTTTTTTCTTTCTCTCTCTCTCTCTTTCCTTTCCTCATTGCTGTTGACTGTTGCGCAACAAGTTGGCTGTGCGCGAGCACCGGTTTTATCAGCTTCTGCCACTTCTTCTTCTTCGTTATGTTGCTGCTTTTTATTTACTCGACTTCAAATGCACCCAATGGAAATGGGACCAACAGAGGTAACCGGCACTGGCAATGGTTACAACAACAGCTAACAGCATTCCCAACGGCCATAACTACATTAACAACAGAAGCAACTACAGCATCAAGAACGGAAGCAATCACATTCTGCCTGGTGTCTTTTATAAGTAGAGCAACCGACGAGTCAAGTCAAAAGTGCATTGGGATTATGTTTTTCGACAATGTGTGAAGGGTGAGGAGTAAAGCCAATGGGCTGCTCCTCTCTTCCGCTCACTTAATCTGTCCTGCTCTTGCTATGACTTCAAGTTGAAGCTTAGCCTCTTTGACGTGTGCAAAAAAGGTTTTAAGCGCCTCCTTTTCTCTCTGAAGTCAATTATTCAATATGTGTGTGTCTAAGTCGCCGTTGCAAAGTGTAGCAGCACATTTAAGGGATTTTGCCATTTATCTGTCAAAAATTACTCTAAGATTCTCTTAGTACACTAATAAGCATACATTTTTACTTTGACACACCGCCTTATAAAAGCTTTGCTTAAAATAATAGCTTGTTATCTGCTCTTCCACTCTCTATTTCTCTGTCTTGCCCTCTCGGATATATGGGCTCTCAAAGGGTGAAGCGCACAAGCGCTTTGTAAAACTCTTACCGCGTACCCCTTCCTCTTGAACAAACCATTATTAAATAAATGAGCAAACGAAAGAAACAGAGCTGGGCTGTTAACAATAACAATAATAAGAACGGGAACAACAACACTTAAGTAGGCGCAGTGTAAATAAACAAATTATAAATAAAACAAGTAAGGAGGCTCTAGTCGAGTAAGCTCGACTAGAAGATACCCTTAACTCTTGACCATTCAGTCACATTATCACACGAAAATGTCGGCCATTTGTGTTAAATTTGAAAGAATTGTTTTGGCTTGGCCCATAATTGCCCCATTGCTAATTCATTAAAGTATTAAAAGTAATTTCTTGGTAATTTGGTTATGTAATTGTTGCCAGGGCTCATATTTAATTAATTACCTAATTACATTGATTGCTTAAATAGTTATGAATGCCATAAAAGGGCAACTTAACTTAATTTGTTTTTTGTTTATACAAATAAGTATAATGTCCAGTTAATTCACAAGCTTAAAAGTTAATCTAAACATTAAGTCGAAGAATTTCCTAAAATAGTTTTATAAACTTGCCATTTTTGGGTAAAGTTAAGGGGAAGTTTGTTCACAGTTTATGTGCAATTTATTATAAATTAATGAACATTATTTTTAAACCATTGTGTAGATATTTTTGAGTGTAATTGGAGGAGAATTTTATGTTCATATTGTTAACATTTTATTAAGCTTATTATGCAATACATTTTAAGCTGCTGCTGCACGTTGCACTTGCCAATGTTAATAATTGAAATATATGACTGGCGTATCAAATATAATGTGGGCCAAACAAAACGAGAACACAATATGTATACGCAATATTGAACAAGCAAAAAACTTTTCCAGTTCGCTTTTGTGCGATAATTTGCAGTTGAATGGGGCTTTAATGCAGCCAACAAACAGGCAACAACAGCATCAAATGCCAAAGCTGCACAGCCATGGTGACTGCCACAACATAAACCTCAAACTGAACTCCGCCACGCCTCCCGCTAACTACAACCAGAAAGAACAACACCAACATTATAATGGTACGTGACATGACAGTAATTAACATAATTATCCATTTTGCGGGCTGCTTCAAGCCAACAGCAACTGTTGCTTTGGAAAATGGAAACCAAATTCTCTTGGCTCTTGGATCTATGGATCGGTTTACTCTCTCTATACTGGGTTAACTAGTTGGGTGCCAGTGGGGTTAAGCCGACGCCACTTCACGACCTACATCAAAATAATTCTTTTTTTCATATTTTTTTTTTTGGGTGGTGGCACGTTTTAATTTAATCGCATAATAGATGAAGCTGCAGCTCCCTATGCTCCAAACACAATAAATGAGAATCAATGCATGCCGCTTCCTTCTCTTCCCCAATAAAAGTCAATAAAAAAAAATATCAATATATCAAGTATTTAAGAAAATATTTAAATATAATTTATTTTTAAATAAAAATGTTTGCGAGATAAAGCATTCTTACAAATTTTTATATCAAGTATTAAGCAATTATTTTAATGCAATTCCTTTTAAAAAATAAATATATCAATATACAAATAAACAATTCACAAATTCAATTAGAAAACAAAAAATAGACAAATAAATTTGTATAGAATAGTATTTGACCTCTCAAATAAAGCTATTAAAAAATAATCGTTAAACGATTATCCTATTAGTTATGCTTTGCAAAACCCAAACCCCAAATAAAACACTCAACGATTTAATCAATAATTTAATTATTAATTACCGAGCGAGGCTTTAACAAGATTATGCCAATAAAAAACTCATAATCAAATAAAACAAACAAACAACAATAATAAAGTAATAAGACAGAGTCGAGCTCTATAAAGGCAAATTTGTATTTTAGTGTGAGCCGATTACGAAAAAAGAATCTGATATCGCCTTTATCGCCTGGCGACACACACAGCAACAGCAACAACAACCACAATTGACTCTCCCACAGACACAGAAGACACAAGATGAAAACGAAGTCTCTATGAATGGGACTGTGGGAAACAGAGTCGCCATTGCGTCGGCT
The DNA here is from genome assembly GCA_035044645.1 of Scaptomyza parva. Lineage (NCBI taxonomy): Eukaryota > Metazoa > Arthropoda > Insecta > Diptera > Drosophilidae > Scaptomyza > Scaptomyza parva. The sequence goes on from JAWNNT010000063.1 coordinate 102,009, forward strand.
TCTATTGAGTCTCTATGGGTGTATGGGTCTGCGGCTGCTGAAGAGTGTGATTCTCTGTGGGAATGTGGGAGTTTGTGGGCAAAAAGTCTCTCCAATCCAACCGATACGTCAAACACACATTCGTACACCCGCCAACACACACACACACACGCAAAGGCAAACGCACAAGCTCTTAAATGAAATTAATGTTTGCCATGCCTTTCGTTAGCATTACGCTTTGGCCCCGCGTCAAGTTGGCCAAATTAATAAGCACGGGCAAACGGCAACAGTCGCCCCATAAACATGTTTAATAGTATATTTACTAAAAAACCGCACGAATTAACCGGTACACCTAATAAAAAACATTATTTTTTTTCTCATACACGTAAAAAACATGTTGCCTTTCATTAACATTATAATAAAATACGAGTAATTAAATGCAAAATGTATATCTTTTCAGTATATTTTGTGTACAAAACAACTTTTGGTTATGTAATTGCAATGTTCGGAAAACTTTAAATTAAAATTTAACACTGAATTCAAATAAGTGCTGTCAAACTTTTCCTATGATCAAAACAAAAATAAACAAGATGCTGAAAAAGAAGAGCTAAATATGTTAAATAGAGCTGCAATTTGCTGATTTAAGTAGAAAACATTTTACGCTTGCTTTTTTTAGTTTAGAAAAGTCCTTTGTAAGCTTAATATTTTGTTGTCATTCTTTGGTCGATTTTATGACCAAAGTTGAAGAAAATAGTTCAAGAAAAGAAACGCAAAGAGGATGCGAGGAAGACTTTAAGCACATTGTATCTATGGTCAAGGGCCAAGGCTGGAGGATAATGAATGCCACAAGGCAAGCAGTGCCCTTAAGCAGTGGCCTTCAAGCAGTGGCCCTCAAGCTCAGCTGGTCGATCTGCATAATCAAATTGCCTACCGCATATCATCAGGTACAGTTACTTTTTGGCCAACGCAACACAAAATCGCAGTTGGGTTTACTTTGGCTGCCCGCCAGTCAAAAAGACGGAGAAAAGAGAGTTGCCACAACAAGAATTGCTGCTGCTGCTGCAGGGCAATAGGCCGATATAAAAGTGGAACCTGAGAAAGAGAGAAGAAAAAAATATTGTCTACTGTTCTTTCAATCGCATCTCTCGAGACAGTCTGACGAGACAAACTTCCGCTGATTGACTTGCTGACTGACTGACTGACTGACAAACACACAAAGTCAGTCGTGCCACACAGACTGGGTCTGCCTAGCAGCTGATTTGAGTTAGCGGTGGCTTAGTAGGTTGTTGGTTGTTAGTGGGTGGCGGTGGTAAGAGGGGCATATAATTGATTCAAATGTGCCTCACTTTCAGCCAGTGTACGAGCTACGAGTATGCAAATCTGTGGTGCCCCCTTGTGTGGCCGTCTCTCATTCTCTCCATAGCAATTTGCCGGCTATTTTCGCACATTTGGCCAACAGCTGCTTTCACATTTGCAACAGCAATAGCAACTATTCAACCCGAAACACCCACAATCCCTCTCACCACCCTCTCTTAAACCCTCATTCCACAATTACGTCAGTTTAGTAAAAGAAACGCCTAATTAACTAGGCGATTGCTGAATCCTCGTTTGCCCATTTAAAAAATGTTTAAGGCCACTCTAATTAATTTTAATTAAAACTCTCTGATGATGGTGAAGTAACCGAAAAATATATATTTTTATTTGGGTTCGTATTTAGTTTGGCTTACATAGTCATTTATAATAATCAGCAAAAAAACAAAGAAAAATATAAAAATGTGTTTAGAGCAAAAAGGCAAAGTGAATTGTCTTTCATTTGTTATAATATAATTTGGGTTCTTGAAGAATATTAATTGTATTTGGGTTGGGAAAATGATTATAAATTGGATGGGAAAATATATCAAATTTTAAAATGAACATAAAAATTATTATACACATGAAAGTTTTAAATGTGTAACGCATAGAAGGAAGTCTTTTCGAGCCCATAATGTACATGTATTCTTGACTATTATCGCAAGCCGAATCAGACAGCATAGCAAATATAGCTATGTCCCTTTGTTACTATGCAAACTAGTAGTATCTTAGTTTTTGAGCTTTCTAGCTGAACACTTTATTCAAGTTCTTCTGGGAATTAGATATTTTGTAAAAATCAACAACATCCTATCAATATATCATACAAATTCAATATCTTTAACCCTACACTTGACAAGTGAGACTCGTCATCGATATAAATAGCTAATAGTTATAGTTAGTTATTAATATTTATCCTATGTTTGTTTATCTTAGTCTATCTTGTATTCATTTACATTTTTATTTTATTTGTTTTTTTGTTTTCAATTTCCATTTATCAGTTTTTTAAATACATGATTTTTTTTATCGGTTACTTATCATTTACATATCGTAATCCGGAAAAGTTAGTATTAAAATATTATTATTCATTGGATCTTTTTACGTATCTTCCATCTACTTTTGCTAATCAACTGTTCATTATGTTAAGTAAAAGATTGTGACCCAAATGCTTTTGAAAATAGCCTTTTTAAACATTTACAAGCTAGCATTACCAGCCGTCGTTTTTACCTTATCCCTTATCAATATCAATAAGTGAACATGACAGCCATTGTTTCTATGGGCCTGTACTAATGGAGTGTCATTTTTCATAATAAAAACCCCAATATCCCAACCCACACACTGTGACAGCCCACTCCTAACTGACAAGCTTTTGGCCACATTTTACTGACCAACTGTCTTTCTTTATTTTAATACATATTTTGTCGGGTCAACTCTCAATTGCAATTACATAAGTGTTGCCCAATTGCTTTGCCCCTTAAACATTTCCCCCGTTAAGTGTTGACAGTTGGTTAAAAAGTGAATAGTATTGTATTGATTTTTTGTTCATTTCATTTCATTCACTTGTTGATAATTTGATTTGATCATATTTTGTATTTTGTGGGTCATTCATTATGTGCCTCTAGCGTGTTTGTTCACTTAAATAACAACAATTATTTGGAGTATACATATATACATATATATGGAGAGATTGTGGTCTGTCATTATGCTAATGTCAAACAAATCTGACGGCTGAGGCAGACGATTAGCTTCCAGTGTTAAGAGCTGTCAACACCAAAAGAAAAAAAAGCACAAGCTCACCTGGGGAGAAAGAAAAGCAAACACACAAATCAAGTATACGTATTTATTGTAAATGTGTGTGCGTGTGAGTTTGTGTTTCCGCACCGAGTGACATGCAATTATTTATACATTATTTTGGTATCGTAAATATTGACAAGTGACTTGGTGCTGCCAACGCTCAGTACCAAAGCCGTCAAAAGCCTAAATAAACAACACCAACAAACAAACAGCAAACGATATAATTTTGGTGAGCTTACATTGCGTATACGCATTGTCAATTGAGAGCCACCTGATGCTGCGTTGAGATAATGTAGCCAGAACCTTTAAGGTGGTGAAATATTGTTGCCAAAATTGCAATCGACTTCGGGACTTGATTTAAGTTGATAAATAATTCAATTTAATTTCACTTACTCAAAGAATAAGACTCCAATCGTTTATTTCGCTGTTCGTTCGATTCAAATCGAATTATCTTAACAATACATTTACACAGATTTTATCTGCGTGTAATTCGTAACATAACGCAATCATTTATCTAACTCAAGGCAATCAAAATGTGCGCTTTTAAGTATGCAATATCAATTGCTTTCTCCCACTTCACCCCTTAATAGCTGACAGTGACAGTCAATCAAGCGTTTAGTCTGAACAGGGGTTCAACACCCCCATCAATAGGCCATCCAAGTAAATCAACAGCTGCTGATAGGACAAACAATGCCTCTATTGCTGACGCCGATAAGCCGCAGACAGCAATACACAAAAACAATTTAGTAGGCTCTAGTTGAGTAAGCTCGACTACTATTTTCCCCATAAGCCTTGCCCATAGAAACGGCGCTCGTTATACTCAGCATTTATTTAAAAACTTTATCACTTTATTTTTATTAATTGTATACAATAAATGCTATGAAAAATATTTCTCTCAAGAATTTTGTTTTGTAAAAATTTTTTTACTGGGTATCCCAAAGTCTTATGCTCTGGCTTTGCTTACTGCGAACCAATTGGGATTTTCTGTTGCTTTTTTGGCAGTTTTTTTCTTCAATTGCTTTTAGCCATATCACTTTGGCAATAGCTCCCATCTACAACTTGTTGCTGATAATCGCATTTTGACACACACAAAGACACATCCCTACTTTTTCACACAAGATATATAAAGGTGTGCTGCCTACATTTGTGCCAAAACATTACTATAAATTTAAGACTACGTCTTTCGCGCTCTCTCTCTTACTCTCTGTCTTTTTACGCTCACGTTTGGCAGATTTGAAAACTATTTAAATGCCACCATAAAATAAGTTAATTTTTTATTCTTGTTTCTTTTTCCCCGTTCGCTTTAGTAAGCAACAATTTCGGAATTCGAATGCGGCATGGTCAGCAAAACCGAAGAGAGAGAAAGACAGAATAAAGCAGAAAGCAATGCATAAACAACACGCCCACAAAACACACACACACACCCCGAACACTCACATACTCCCACACACACACATATTAAACATCTACATGCAAGGAGCTTTCTCCTGAAAGACCCAAACATATATGTAATAATCCTAGGATATTCCCCTACCATTTTGTGGCCCAGAATCGCGAGAAAATAACGATATTAAATAATAAATTAACATTGATACGATGCCCGCAAGGTAAAATGTATGTAATCCCAAACACCTAAATACAACAGTCAAGCTCGGTTTAGCAAGTGTCATGGTCGGCGACCGGTGCCCGGATCTTGGTGATTTTTGAGAGCACAATGGGCAATAATATGTACTTCAATATCTAAAATAATGTACTCTAATGTGCCGAGAAGCTGGGAATCCGAAATACTTTCCGGTTCTGGCAGGACAACTCTGGTGGAAAAAACAATCTCGAAAATGCTCTTCTGGATGAAAGAGCGAAATCAGTCCAGAAACTACCCAGAAGCTGGTATCTTCCATTAATAATGGGTTAGGAGAAGTTGTTAAGACTAAATGATATCATAATAAGTATTAACATCCTTATTTAAGCTTTTATACTCCAAATATTTTACTTTTGTAAGACTGCTTAAAATAAGCTGTGACCTGTATTTTGGTTATGTTTTTGGCTAATTATATCAACCCAATATTTAAAAAAAAAAATAAAGTTACCTTTTTAAATGTTATACATCATAAGACAAATTGGCGTGTAAACATTTTTCGTTTCCTGCCTGGTTTGAATATTATTGCACTTGCAATTTTTTGGTTGACACTGCTTACTTTAAGGTGTGACAAAGTAGTGTATATGTGTGGGTATGTGTAATTGGTTGGCTATGATTTGAATTTTGCCCCTTACCTCTAAATATGGCTTATTAATGTATCAAATAGCTTTAGCTGCAAGAAAGTAAAAGAAAAATAAGTATCATTTGCAGGATGCAGTTAAAGTTTATTGTACCTAAAACTATGTTTTTATACGAAAGTAAAAATTATCAATGTTATTGTTTATTTATTTTTTAAAGGCAGCTTTCTAAAGATTACATTTATCTATTTTGTGATGAATATGGCAACAGAATACTTTGACTCTGAATATTGCAAAGTAAAACTCTTAATGTTTTTATTAATGATACCAACTTTTAAGTAAACATGGCATATGTTGTACTTACTTATATCAAATGATTTACATTTGCTAAAGCTTTTAATGTTAACACTAATTTTAAAAGTAAACCTGAGTTTTAAATCATAATTATTACCTTACTTATCATAATCATTAGTCATTAGCTTATTACATTTTGTTTTCTTTTATTGCAAAAAAAAAAAATTAGGTTCCATTCTTTTTGGATTTTTTGCAATTACTTATTGATGGCGATTACAAATAATCAAAATTTCATCATAAGTAGTAATCAAAAATAATCAAAGCCTGCAAGGCTTCTTTTTATGATTATTTTATTATTATTAAATAACGGCTGTGCTGTGTTTTTTATTTGCCATTTGCTTTAACTAAACAAAACAACTTTTTCCTTCAATTCGTTTATTGAAATACTTTTCTTGATGTTGAAGCTGACGTTTAAATGAAAACTTCCATCTAACTTTAGATTCACTTGCAAAGTTATTTCAAGCCAAGACCAATGTCAAAGTCCTTGCAATCTTCTATCTAATGCACATTTTTCTAGTTGAGCTGCGAGCACTTCTTATTGCTGCCTTTTACTTTTTAGGGTCGTTTTGTTGCTTCACAAACATAAACAATTTCTGTTGTTGACTGCCTAAAAAAGCAAAACTCAATGCCAAGCTCAATTTCTTAAAACTTAATTTCGAACACAAAAACAAAAAAATTACCCAATACAAAGATCGATTATCAATTGCAGCAGCGAACCTGAAACTTGCAATTGGAGCTGTGCCACAACAGAAACAACAACAAAAACAAGTTAGAAGGCTCTAGTCGAGTAAGCTTGACTAGAAGATACTCTCAACCCTTACTGATCAGTAATATATACACTTCACTTGAGCGGAGAAGTTTCCTTCTGCCTATTACATACATATACGATTATGCCCTTTTTACCCATTTTATGGGTTAAGGGTATAATAATACTAACGGGACAAGTGTGAAATCTTTAATGAAGTCAATCGTCCTCGTACCTGTGCTCTCCTTTGCCCGCACTACTCACCTATCAACTAACCGAATGAGAGACCAACTGCTGCCAGCGGCTCCACAATGCCATTCCTTTCCATTCGAGTCACTGCAACAAAACACAGCTGTCTGAAAAGACCTATTAGTGTTTTTGTATTTTGGTTCTCTCGCTCCCACTCCTCTTATCAGGCCTGACCACTTTTCTGTTCCCATCGCACATGACGAAAGAGATCAGAGCCCTCGCACGCTTCATCAAAACTGAACTGAACTGAACCCGCACACCACGAGTCTGGCTGTCAATTAATACGCCGTCGGCTCAACTGGCTCAGGCCATGAAAAAGCACGATTTGTTGCCAGTGTTGCCTTCACATCGCAAAGCAAAACAAAAAGCTCAACCATTAAAAAAGAAAATTCTTTTCCTTTGGGCTTCTGTCGAGTGCAAATTAATTGAGTTAGTTGTAAATACAATTGCAATTAACGGGAAAAATATCCATTAAATAGAATAAGATGGAGATGGTGTCTCAACCTGTAAGTAAGGTCAACCCTCTGGTCGGAAATTGATCAACTTTGTTGGATAAGGTAGAAAAATGTTTCGCTTTAAGTTTTTGCAAGGAATAATTTTTAAATTTAATATCAGATATTTTTCCGAGTTAAAGAAACTATTTCATATATTGTAAAATATTACATATTGTAATCCAATGAAAATCTTAAGTCTTAAGCAACTTTAGGACCCTTGATTAGAATTCTTATTTTCTATTCCCAACTTGTTTACAGTCATCTTCCATTCTACACAAAATGCAACAAAGACAATAACAACCAGACAAAAGGAGAGCCAAACAGCTGAAAGAAAAAAAGTTTAAATCACATAAACAGAAATCATAACAATTTTTCATAAATAAACCCGCTGGCTATTTTAAAGGCAAAGATATAAAACGTAGACAACAGCAGAAAGAATGGTAAAAGCAATGCCAAAGACAAAACTAAATAACCAAACTATATATATATATGAACATAGTATATACAGCCCAACAGCTTTAAAGGCCCACAACAAAACAAGAGAAAATAAATATACCTGGTGCGACGTTTTGAATCGTGAGCTGGGCACTATAACTGGGTCAGATCTGTGCATGATGTCAGGCAATGAAAGAAGAAGGTGGCGAATGGGAATTGAAAGCGCACAAAATGTAACCAAAAGATTTAATTATAATGGCCGGCAAAGCCAGAGAGCTAGAGCAACAACAACAACGAACAGTGAATAGAGCAACAGAGAAATGCAAATAAATGAGAAAAAAATTAAAAAGTTTTTAGAACGTACAATATAAGCCCTCTAAAAACACCGCCAACACCAACCTCTCCCCACCAAAAGAATGCAGTTGAGTGCAAAGTTTTAATCATAAGCCAGAAAAACTTCATTTATTTACCGCCAACTTTTAGCAGCACTTTTAGCCGCCTTCAAGTTCCACCACTGCGTAAATAAAATCCATTAAAATATGCCTGCAAAAAGGGCCACAGTTTAACAACAACAACAACAACAGAAAACTGATATAATGTACAGAAAAATCCAGGGTTGAGTCAGTTTGAGTGCATAACTAACAAGTGTTTTGAATACAAAGTGATTAACTGAGAAATGCCATAGTTAAAAATGTATGGTAAGATAGCGCAATCTAATTTTTTCGATAACTTATTGAAAATTGACAGTCAATAAACGCTATGACATGATTTATTCAAGGTATGATATTACTTTTTAGCTTCCTACTTCAGAGTCTGTTTCTAATCATTTCTCCCACTAAGAACAGTAAATCAGCACAGAGCTGTCAAAATCTCACAATATCTTGAAATATTAAAGCCAATATGTAATTCTATACTATATTATTATAAAGCTTCATTAAAATCTATTCGGTAGTTATTTCCTGAAACTAGTTTGAGTGCCTGCAACTTGATGTAATAGGTAAAGACCTATTACATTCAAAGGTTTCCAAAGATATATCTTCACCTCATTTGTTTTCTCTTAGTTTTACAGGGTATCTGTATTCAAAATAGCAAACCAAAAGAAAGAAAAAACATCTACAATACTGAACAGCAGCCGTTGCCCGTTTGAGTTCAAGTCCGAAGCAATCAAAGGCGACGAGGAGGAAACTTGACGCAATAAGCGTTAATAGAGACTTGTAGGAATGGGGGCGTGCCGACCCAAGCACAACCAACCGCCATCCGTTCACTTATTCCGCCATCTCTTTCTATAAATATACATGTGCATACAAATACATATGTAAATATATGTGTGTGCGGACAATAAACTTTGATGTGGCTAGGGTTGCATTGGAATTACAATCTGCAATCGGCAAGTGCTCTGGTTATGCCCACTGTTATGTGCGCTTGTCGACCCTGCCCCTTCCGTAACACCTCTTGGTATTTATGATGCTGCGGTTAGATTGTGTTTTTGTGGAGAATCTGAAATTACAAAAGGGTGGAGGGAAAAGCCAACTCGTAGGTAAAGTGAAAAATCAATTAAGATACTTTGAAATAATGGAACAATATAAATCAATTAGTCTGTGCATTATTAACCAACATTATCTACCTAGTAAATCAATATACGCATCCATATCAATTGCTGCATGCATTTCGATGGGATTGATCAATACCGTGTAATAATAATAAGTACAATGACACAAAGCCAGAGGCAGGCAGTGAAACAAAAAGACTGATACTATGTTATGCTACTGTGCAGACTCATGAATAAATACAAAGGTACACAAAAAGTATTTTACTGATACACAGAGAGAGCGAATAGGAGAGATGAAGCAATACTAAATGCATTGCATTTGTTTGTATGTTATGTGTTTGTTGCCTTATGCAAATCGTTTACAAATAGTACATCCGAACGAGCGAAGAGTAACGTCGTCTTGTTTTATGTATTTATGCGGCAAAGTTTGTGGCAAAGAGTTGCAATCAGATGCAGAGATGATAATCAGCATCCATTGCTGTCTACCTTATACATTTCAACTTGAAGCATACAGAAGGGCCAAGAGAAACTTAGAGATTCGAATGTTAAGTTGAGTTAGTCGAAAAGTCAATCAAATCGAGTGCAGATGTCATCATCAGAATTCATACTCGCCAAAGCTACTCCCAACAACTGCTACTGCGGTTTTTGGAAGTGATGGCTAATAAGATATATCATCAATTTGGTTCAATGGGCAACGTCCAAAACCACAAAGTTGGAGGCAAATTGAAAACATCAGTCAAGACCAAAATTGTAACAGAAACCTCGAAAACCAATTTAGTTGTTTGATGGAAGCGCTCCAGGCATTAATATACATATGAAATATTTATATCCAACCATATCTCGTAATGTTTAACCTAAGACTTAAAACAATTTATTATATATTCTCTTCATAAAAGTAAAATACAATACTGAATGTCTGCTTCACTGCAATTATCATAAAATAATTTTGTCTATTGCCATTTCACCAATTTTAATTGCTTCTAACTCATAAAACAACTCTCGTAAATACATACATACAACTGTTTTCGATGCCTCGAGGCTAACTGTTTTGTCGCATAAACCGAGGACGAGGGCGAGTATGAGTACGAGAACGACGACGGAAACAGTAAAGAGGACAAGAACGAGTTGCTCAGCCTGCAACTTATATCACAGTGCAAACCTCGTAAAAAGCTCATTAAACAAAACACTCTCAGACAGATAAACTAAAAGAGACAGAGCAAGAGAGTGTGGGAGTTGGAAAGAGAGGTGTCCATCGTTGGTGTCTGCTGTCTGCAGGATCGGCACATTATTATACAAAAAAATATCAACGCAAATCTGGCGAATATAACTGATTCGTATATGTGCTAAACTGTGTGTTTTAGAGTATGTGTGTGTGTTTATGTGGCTTTGTTGTTTTACAAATTCTGAAACAACAGAAAATGCGCTGTCAAAATAATTACAAAGCTGGCATTGCGGATACATGTAGTTAACATAAAATGTGTATCTTACAGATACACACAATAAAGTGTACACGCCAGGTGTTGCAGCAAGTTGTTCTTTCTCTTTCTCGTTCTCTATGTTAAGATATAATGAGCATTACGCGCGACACATGTGAAATGTATCCAAACAGATACTACAAAATACAAAACACACACATTCACATTCCAGTTACATGGCCTGAGCACACACATATGGCTTAATGACCCACACACACCCCCCTCCCTTTCCTACTCTCAAACATGGACATGACATGAGTTTTATGACGCTGAAGATAACGACCGCCACCGCAACAGCAGCAGCAGCCAGCAACTAAGTTTGATTAACCCAAATAAGTTGGCCGCGTTTTAACTCCACACAAAAACGAAAAATATAAAGAAAAAACCAACAAAAACGCAGCTGATGTTACTTTTTCATTTTTTCCATTTTCATTCATCAATTGGATGGTGTGTTTTCTTTTACCCTCTCTTTCTTTCACTTTCTTTCTTTCTACCCCCCTCTTTAATTGAACGCCTCGTCATACATCAAGTTATTGGATTTTTCGAGTTTGCCGAGTTAAGTCATCAAAAAGCCGCGTTAAAAGTTTTACGAGGTTTGCAAAATTACATCTTAATTTACATATATATATTTCTTATTGTAACAAGTTTTTATGAGACCTTGAACTTGTTTATGGTTATAAATAAGTTAATACATTTTTGGGGATTATTTGTAAAAGAATTGAATTGCTAAGGGCCAAACTTAATGTGACTTAATGTGTTTCTGTTTTGTACCATTATGTTACGGTTTTTTAGGTGGTTTTTTTTTTTTTTTGCTCTAAAAGTTCAATTATCTTATTAAAACTATTAAAACTGGTTTCATTTTGTGTGCAGTTAACAAATTAATTAAATTAGAAAAAAAAACATTTTGCTTAAAGAGTAGCCCACAAAAAGTTTTCTCTGTGTGTGATGCGGCATCAGTTTTGCTTTAACTTTTCACACAAGATTAAAAAAGCACAGGAAAGCATCAAACAAATTGAAAATCCGTTTTTCTGAATATTCTGGCGGCGGGTTTGGGGGGAGTTGGCCAAGGCAATTTGAATATATCCACTTTTAACATATCCATTATTGATAAAACTCTGCCAGTGACAACGGCCAAATTGGCAATAATAATTAATAAAAGACCTACAAAAAAAAAGTGGGTTGGTCTCTAGGGTATTGCCCGGGTTGGAGGGGGTTCTTGATGTTGTATAGCCATTGCCATACAGAACAGTATGATTATTGGTCCCGTTGCACAACTGTAGATACTTTTGTATCTATGCGTACAGCAAGAGCAGCAACAACAACAGCATTAAGAACAAAAACATTGTTGGAACACAGCAATTGCTGGCAACATGTGTAGACCATGTAGATACGACAACAGCAACGACAACAGCAAGTACAACGACAACAACAACGAAACATGGCAAATTGCGACATAAAGTTCCGCTAGAGTGCCCAACGAACAAAAAAAACCGAGAAAAAAGCCCAAGCCCAGACCCAAACCCATTACCAGATAGCAGTTGCCAGCTTGGCTGCTTACCAGTTACCAGTTCCCAATTTATTATGTACCAAACACTGAGCCCAGGGGGCACGACTGCACTTTTATCTCTCTCCACAGCACAGAACAAAACAGTCAGAATGGGCTGCGGGAGAAAGGTTCTCTTTCGCAAACAACAACAAACACAAAACAGACAAACAAAAATTGTTGTTTTTATGTGCTTGTAGTTGTTGTTGTTTAAGTTGATAATGTTGTTGCTTTTGCTGTTGCTACGTAATTGTTTACACGTTTTGGCCAACAAGCAGCTGAAGCAGCAATTGTAACTTTTGGCCAAATGAACTGCAAGTGCAAGCATTCAACTTTGTTAGAGCTGGGCTCACAAGTTTCTGCCAAATACACTCTACCAAAAAACGATTGACTCTTGACAGAGATCATAAGCTGTATTGAGAAGCTTACGAAATGACAGCCGTAAGCCAATTTTTTTTGTAAATAAATATTTATTTGAAAACATTTTTATGATAGATTTTAAATTTTAGATATTTTAATTATTTTTTTGATACTCTTTCATATAGGGGTCTTATAGTCATATATTGAATTCAGCTTCATCAGGTGGCAGACTGAAGGGTTTTTTTATGCTTTTGTGGAAAATTGATAGATTGTTTGAAGTTCAACATCTTTAATGTCCAACGATACAGTCACAAAGCAGCAGCAGTCAGTCAATTCAGGATAGGGAAATGGCAGGGTACAGGGGATGGGTGTAGGCAGGCTGGCAATCAAAGCGTGACTTTTACTATGTTCTATGAGAACTTTGATTGACCTCACGGCCTTAAGCCTATGAGGCACCATTTCAGCAATGAGAAGAACAAAAACATAAGCAACACGTACACCAGTTGTATGTTTGTTTGTATCTGTGAATGTTTGTGTGTGTGTGTAAGTGTATATCAATGCCCTTTTAACAGACTCACTCATATATTTTTTGATACATTTTTGATGAAGCATAGTTTGTGTACATATGGACAATATTTGCTTTTTGACAACCTCATCATTTAACCTGACACATTTCATTAGTTCATGCAACTCCTTACCGCAATGAAGTGTTGAAAGTACAAAGTCCTAAGAGTTTTCTCAATAGTAACAACAGATAATTTAAACAGTTTCTCTACAGAAACTATATTATTTTTATCATTTTTTTGTCAAATATTTACTATTTTACAGTATATTTTAAAATTTTGCTTCAGTACGAAAAATCAGTCTGATAAATAAAAATAAAACTAAAATCTGATTCAGCTAAAAACTGTTGGTAACTATAATTTTGATCAATATATATTCTTCACTCTATAGAAATATATATGTATGTATACTACTATATTTTTACACCATACAATGCACATAGCTATTTCGAAACCTTGAGCATTCACATTGAAATGCTGCCCAGCATTACCAAAAAATGTTGTAAAATCTCCAAAAAAAGCTCCACCCAAGTTAAATGCAAAGTTTTCCGGCAAAGAAAAATAGTTGAGAATTATGGAAAATGCAACTGCGTTCCATTGCCATGGATTAGCATAAGCGTGTCCAAGAGAATTCTTTTGCTTGCATATCACAAAAATATGACGTAAAATAATACGCTCAAATGGAAACCAAATTAAATTAATGAAGCATGAGGAATTGTACAAGCTTATAACTTTACTTTATGGCTACTTTGTTTGAGTTGCTATTGAGCCACTCAGATATAGACAAAAGGAGACTGAGGCCGAAAAGAAGAAGCAAAAGCGAGTTTTCTGCCCAAACATACCATAAACCCTGAAGCAGCCCTTTTATGTGACTTGCAGTGGCACAACTGTTGCTCTTCTTCTAATGGCCACAACAAATATTTATGGCTTATCAATTTTGTGTGTGCGCCCCAAAAAGGGAACCTAAAGAGTGGAAGCGGGCAGGGTTGTGAGCAACAGAAAGTAGAAATAGGAGACTAAGTGGCAAAGTATTTCCTTTGGGGGCATAAAACGTAGCAGATTCAATTAGCAGCTGCTATATTAAGCATTCGCAGAGTGTGCCCTAAGAAGATGCTCTTTTCCTATTTTGTTGTTGATGTTGATCAAAGCGACTTAATAAATATTTTTGCCAGTAAAATAAATATATATTTAATTATACTTTCATTACCTGGCTTTTATTTTAACAATTTTGTTATATGCTCGCTTATGCTCAGTAAAATTTTCGTCACTTTGTGGTTCGTCTCGTCGTTGTTCTTATTGGATTCTTTACTGCCCAAAAGTGCGGCATTGTGGAAATCTATGAATGTGTAAAGCCAGAGAGGGGAGAGAGGAAAGAGTATGTATTGCTAATTAAAGTTACGGTAAAAGCTGGTTTGCTTTTGTATTTTGTTTTTGTATCCCGGCCGATAAAAGTGACACTACAGAACCCCCTTCCACCCGGCGCACACCTGCGTCAGCACAAGCAACTTCCGGCAGACAGCAACAGATAGTCAAATGTGATAGTAAGCAGTTGGTGGGGGGGGGCAACTGTGAAAGAGACAATTTGTTGCGCTTTAATAATGTTAATTGCCTTTCTCTTTGGCTCAAGTCAAAGTTTCTTGTTTTGTCTTGCTTTGTGCCACTAATTGGAGCGACTAATTGATATACTCATCTTTTATTCTTTGTTTTGTTTATGCTTCAGTGTTTCTAACCTATGCCTAGCCTAATTAACAAATGATTTGCCATTAATTCTTAGATATGTATTTTATATATATATAATGTTTTGCTTTGTTTGAGCTGTTCCGTTAAATTTTGGCACTTTAGCCACTGGATTAGTGCTTATTGATTTTGTATGTAGATATATGTGGAATATATTTTTATACCCTTAACCCATGAAATGGGTAAAAAAAATGGGTAGAGCCTTCTTACTTGTTTGTTATAGCAAAAGGCGGGCTTAGGTTCATTGTTTGTTATCGGCTTATAAAACTTGACTCTGTCTTATTACTTTATTCTTGTTGTTGTTGGTTTTATTTGATTATGATTTTTTCATTGGCATAATCAAGTTAATGCCTCGCTCGATAATTAACAATTAAATTATTGACTAAATCGTTGAGTTTTTTATTTGGTCATTTTTGTGGGCATTCTTGAAAAATTTTACACGTTTCAGGAAACATATATTCTGCTTGGCTGACTTTAAACGCACAGCTAGGTATAAGCAAATTTTATACAGTCTATGAGTTTTTAAGTTTTTATTGCTCCGGTTATATAGAACTATTCGATTGAGTGCTTGCTTTTGTAATGCAGTTCTCAGTCCCTCTTCTCCTAAACACACACACACAGGACCACACACGTAGTCAATCTGGTTGCTCTTATCAGCAAACAAATTTGTTGAAATGAGCAAACGACTAACATAATCCTCAAAACAACAGTAGAAACACAACAGAAACACACACTTAATTCGGCAAATACAACCAAAACGGAATCTGATACAGAAGATAAAGAGAAGCAAGACAAATAGAACGATGCTTTACATTGCCTTTTGAGCTTTGAGCTGCGCCTACTTAAGTGTTGTTGTTCCCGTTCTTATTATTGTTCTTGTTAACAGCCCAGCTCTTTTTATTTCGTTTGCTCATTTATTTGATGATGTTTTGTTTAAGGGGAAGAGGTGCGCGGAAAGAGATTTACAAAGCGCTTATGCGCTTGACCCTTTGAGAGCCCATGTATCCGAGAGGGCAAGACAGAGAAATAGAGAGTGGAAGAGCAGATAACAAGCTATTATTTTAAGCAAAGCTTTTATAAGGCGGTGTGTCAAAGTAAAAATGTGTGATTATTAGTGTACTAAAAGAATCTTAGAGTAATTTTTGACAGATAAATGGCAAAATCCCTTAAATGTGCTGCTACACTTTGCAACGGCGACTTAGACACACACATATTGAATAATTGACTTCAGAGAGAAAAGGAGGCGCTTAAAACCTTTTTTGCACACGTCAAAGAGGCTAAGCTTCAACTTGAAGTCATAGCAAGAGCAGGACAGATTAAGTGAGCGGAAGAGAGGAGGAGCCCATTGGCTTTACTCCTCACCCTTCACACATTGTCGAAAAACATAATCCCAATGCACTTTTGACTTGACTCGTCGGTTGCTCTACTTATAAAAGACACCAGGCAGAATGTGATTGCTTCCGTTCTTGATGCTGTAGTTGTAGTGTAGAGGTGCGGTTCGCTCTAAATCGTTTATAGAACGTGCGAAACGTTTACAGTACTACAACAAAAATAGGAAAACGCACATTTAACATGATGTTGCAGCTGTTTAGAATGCCAGAGAGTTTGTGAGAGAATAAAAAGAATTAGTCTACGTAAGGTAAATTCGATTTCCCATGTGATGTTGGCCAGTTGAATTCAGTTGAATGCATTTCAAATAGATTACCTAAATCAGTATTCATTCATGGATGCTAATCAATCGATTAAATAGTTTTAAAAGTAGACCAACTGGGTCCCAAAATAGCTTAACTGAAACGTTCGCGGTTGCACCTAAGAGCGAACAAACAGCTATTACATTTTAATAATGCTCATTTTGCGCAATTTCCTTCACCTTTTTTATGTGTGTTTTTCCACACCTCATTTTTACGCTGTTGCGTGGGTTACTTCAGTTTTCTTGAGATAGAGTTGAGATTTTTTGATAAAAGGGTACAAAGCTATTTAATTACAAATATTCAGATACCTTTTTTGGTTTTTTTCACTGCACAAAACGCATACTGTGGACTTTGAGATTTTATATTTCCCTTTGCTTTGTTCTTTGTGTCTGTAATTGCTTTGGCCTTTGTGTACTGAGTCAATGCCACAAAAAATGACTGTGTCTATATGTTCTGGCCCCAATTCCTGAAAAATAAATATTTATTTACTTAAACTTTTACAGGCAGCAGCAGCTGTGCAAAAAGTGCAGGTAGAATTTGTTTGTGTTTTGTTCTTCTTCGTGAGCATTAGTCGAAAAAGTTATGGTCCATTTTATGGATGGGCGGTGCAAAGGTGCAAAGTGGCAAAATT
Source organism: Scaptomyza parva (assembly GCA_035044645.1). Lineage (NCBI taxonomy): Eukaryota > Metazoa > Arthropoda > Insecta > Diptera > Drosophilidae > Scaptomyza > Scaptomyza parva. The sequence goes on from JAWNNT010000063.1 coordinate 119,169, forward strand.
GAAGTGGCATGTACATTATTCATGCAACAGTGATGCACATTTCACACCTTTTCGGAAGAGCCTTATGCTCTCTGCGGTCAAATTAGCCATGCAATTTGTACTTAACTATTTACGAAAAGTTGCAACAGTTGCACAGCTTAGCTGGACAGAGACTTAAGCACACACACACACGGAAATGTAGACGGAGCTATGACGACGACAAGCGAAAAGTTTATCACTTGTTAAGACAAAGTTGCAGACACGCACCGAGAGAGTAAGAGATTCCCTACAAATGTAAGGGACACAGACTCCGACTCCGACTCCAACTCCAACTTCGACTCCAATTTCGGCTCAGACAAAGAGTTGGACAATTTGGCAGGCGCGCCGATGGGCGCAACAGATAAACACAGACAGAACAGAGAAGACAGACAAGATAGTGGTGTTTAACCCTTTGGCCACCCACTGTCCTAACTTGGAATAGAACACAAAAGCGACGCCCACACACAGATGTTTTGTGTAGGGCAAGAAGGGGTAAGAGACAAAGACAAGATATGATAAACAAAATATCGCGAAAGACGCAACTCAATGGTGGTCTATAAATATATACAATATATCACAAACACACACTCACACACACACAGGAAACAAATGTCAGACAATTGTCAACATGTTGCTGTTGCTGGTGAAGACAATCAAAATATTACGTATACGCAATATGCGATATTCATTGATACGCCAAGAGCCCAAGGAAAGTTGGATGTGCTTTTGCTTTTGTTGCTTTCGCTTCCGCATCGTTTGCTGTCTGTCTGTAGCTCAATTTTGTCTACGATTTCGCGTTCAGAGCTCTATTTAGTGTTCAATAACATTCAACAGATGCGGCGTGACAGCTATGTATGTGGCTGCAACCGCTGATGTTGCAGAGATGCTGGTTGCAACTTTTTAAAATGTCTTTTCGTTTTCATTGCACTTTACATTTTATGACTTTAATGGTCGGTGACAATTTCAATTACATAAGTGCACACAAATAACCGACAATAAGCAAGCTAAAAGCTACACTTAGAAAACTTTAATCTCTCTATTTGCTCTCCCCTTTTGAGAATGTTCATTATTGACCTAAGCTGTTCTTTTGACTATCAGTTTCTTATTTAATTAGATTTCGATAATTGGATACTTGGCAGCTCAATTTCAAATTTGATTTTATTTGTCAGCTTAATAATGCATTAAATTAGCAAATAAGCAATTGATTTCTTTGAGTAAATGAAAGCATATTTGAGCAAGGCTCTTAATAAATCATTGGCAAAGATAAGTGATTGTGAATAAAAAAAATGATTTGTTTGATTTAATCTCCAATGAGAATTTTTTAATCATTAACCAATTTATTTTTAATACTACAACAATTTGTTTCAATACTAAATAATATGACTTTTGTTGCAGTTGTTTGTTGCCACTGAATAATAATTGCATATAATTAAAAAAACTGTTTACGAAACATAAAATTCAAATCCAAATCGCCATCAAACTGTATGCTCTGTCAGCTGATGCATGAATTGGGCACGACAAAACTTATTTGTTGACTGTTGTTGGCTGAGGCTAGCAGCAAACATGTTCGAAGTCGGCTGTGCGGCTGCCCGGCCGCTGTCAAGTTCGATGCATAGCAACTGCTTTTGTGCTCGTATGCATGCATGAGTATATATGTATGTATGAGAGTTCTGTTTACATGTTCTGGCGCAACTAGCGCTGTTAGTAATCAAACATGTTGTATTGGTGAATTGTTAAGTTTAGCAGTTGCAAACATGAAATGTATGTAATAAATGAAACAATTCTTTAATTTTGTTAATTCATCAACATTTCTAATGCCTTGATATTAGTAGAAACCAGCCAATGAGCTTTCAGTTTATACCATTTATAATTAAAAAGATGCAGATATAAAGAAGACTCAAAACGTGTCTTAGGCTTTTGCCATGCTGTGTGGATGGGTGGCAACGGCAAGCTGTTGCTCCGGCTGCTGCTGGTACTGCTTGTGTTGCGTGTGCCTCATATTAATTGCAGTGCTTACGAGTGAATGCGCCCACGCAGCAAATACAACAAACAGCGAAAAGCTTGCATCAGTTGTCGACCCACTTGCCATAAAGAACAAAAAAGATTGAAGAGATGGAAGAACACCTAACTGGCGAACACCCCACACGAACAGTTGTGTCCAGTTGTTGCCTGTGGGGGTTTGATTTTGCTGTTGTTGCTGCTGGAACTGTTAACGGTACTCTCTTTTACTATTATTATTATAACTATTATGGCTTTGTATATTTTATATGGGGTTTAATTGATTTGTGCTTGTGTTATGTTTTTTTCCGGTTTCGATAAACGGAAGACATAAAAAAGAAGAAAAAAGAGTGCGACAAATTCAATCCAAGTATGTTACATGTATATATGTATATAGTATTTGATTGGGCCATTGAACTATAGTCAATCCGGACAACAGGTGTACCCTATAAATCCAATTCCTTGCTTTTTTTGAAGTTGTGAATGTGAAATATGACAGTTGGCATAAATATATGTATATATTTATTTAAAATCCAGTAAGAAGACTTAACTCAAGTTAGATCGACCCTTAACCCTCGACCCTACACAGACGGTCATAATTGTACTACTGTAGCAATGCTCTTTAATAAAATTTGTATAGATTTTAATTATTATGTTAATGTATTTAATCCCTATTTTTCAATCTTCAAAATTCGAGATATAATTGTTATAGATTACATGTGTTTATCCTAGAACGGAAAAGTTATCGAAAATTTGAGACATACTTGTACTGCCTATGGATAAGAAGAGCTCAGGGAAGTTTCCATTTACCTATTACATACATAAAACCATTATATCCTTTTTTACCCATTTCATTGGTTAAGGGTAAAATAAATCTCAGTGTTTTCAATTTTTAATACTAATTGCATTTTGTTGCCAATGTAATCTTTAATCCCTTGAAACAAAAGAAATGAGATGAAAATTAAAATGTGCCTTCTTTTTGTTTCTGGAAATAGTAATAACGATTTCCGGGACCCGGTATATATAAATGCTCTTTGAACTCTTCCAGGGTGAACTCGTTCGGAGCATAAACGAATATTTTGTCACTTGGATGGGCTGAGGAGACGATCGATGCGTTAACGGACTCTGGTTTAACCAACGATTTTTTAACACCCAACGATGTCCAGATGTCAAATTCCTGGATCTCCTCCTGTTCCTCGACAACCTCCTCCTCGACGCTCGTCTCAGTTGAAACCTCTGGCACACGATTCTTGATGCACTCATCTCGCTTAGCCATATTTTCTTTGATTCTCGCAATTATGGGATGCTTGCGGCTGCCCAAATGCTCTAGGAGACTCTCTTCCGTTTGGGTCTCATTGCCCAGAAAGGAATGCTGGGCTTCGTAGTTATTGCGACGCACAATTAGATCTGCTTCGAACAACTCCTCTTCATCCAAGTCACAGGCACGACAATCCAAATGAATGACCCTATGATTGGTTTCTAGGCCACAAAGCAGTTCCTTACCCACAAACGGATTCAGTTTAATTGCAGCCATGTCCAATCGCAGTAGTGGGGTGTGATTGCGCAGGAGGTATCCAATGATGCCTGCCACACTGCTAGCAGCACCCCTAGCACCATTGATGTTCAACTCCTCGACATGGTTCGTGCCCAAAATATCCATGACGAGCAGCTGCAGTCCGATCTCGCCTATGGGATTGTGCGCCAGACCCAGATACTCCAAAGGTTGACCATCGGGCTGTTGAAAATGATGATACTTAAGGGCATGTCCTATGGCCTCCAAGGCACCTCGCTCCAGCATATTGTACTCCAATTCTAAGGCTTTTAGCATGGTCCTACGCTCTAGGAGCATTTCCAGGGCAACGGCACAATTATCGTGCAACTGATCGTAGCCAAAGTCAACAACCTCTAGGGAGTCCATTTGCTTTAGGTCACGGACCAGGATCAACAACTTCATTTGATCCATGCGACTGTTGCGCAATCGAAAGACCTTTAGCTGCTCCAGAGTGCGCAATCCTTTAGCCATATGTACCATATCATCGTATGAGAAGTTCATGTGTCGCTTGTGATAGTTCATTTCCATTTTGGGCCCCAGGAACTCGATGGTCAGTGAAGCCAACCGGTCAAAATATCGCACAAAACTCAGATCAATGTGATGGCAGTGCTTTGGAGGATAATCATAGTTCTTGAGACGACTAAGCAGCTTCTCTTTGTTGCGACCATCGATTATTTTCTCTAGGTCGTCGTCCGGTTCGGGTTCCACAACCAAATCGAAGACACCGTCGATGGGCTTGGAAGCTTTCTTCTTTTTCTTTTTCTTGGTGGGTTCCGGTACCGGCGGCTGACGCAGTAGAGCACGTTTCCGTTTGCGTCGGTCATGTTCCTGTTGTTTCTCCCTTAGCATATCCCTCAACTGCTGGCGCGCTGCATTGCGAGTAGCTCTGGCCTCACGGCGTTTGAATTGCAGATCACCATCGAAGGATTGTTGTATTTTAATTTCGTGGTACTCGATTTTCTCATCCGAATTGCTGGAACTTTGGGGTGCTGTGAACTCAACTATAACCGATTTCTTCTTGGCTATTTTGGCAACTGGTGCTCGAGTTGGTGCCAGTACCGGCTCTTCCTCCTCCTCCTCCTCCTCCACCTCTTCCTCCACTTTCTCGTCACCTGTATCTCTATGTAGGATCATCTGTTAGTTTTTCCCCATAAGCAAAATTCCGATACCCCCTACCCTACCTTTCATCGCTTGATATAGCTGAAATTATCGATTGCTCGGAAGTAACATCTAGTTCCGAATCACTTCCAAGGTAATGGTTAAATGCATGGTCCGTAAGCGATTGCAAATGTCGAATATGCATTGTATTAACATAATTACGCACCAAATAACCCAGCTCAGCCATCTTTTTCTCGGGCCAATAGGCAGCTGGACAGGATTCAACCAGTTCCACATATTTTAAGCTAATACCCTTGGCCTTCCAATCATACTCATCGATTTTCTTCAGCGACAACGACTTGTCTGAGCTCTTGGCAAGCACCACTCGACGCCAGAAACGCACATCGTCCACAAGATAACAATCTTCCAGAGGCATATTCACATCCAGGGCATCAAAGTAGATGCGCAACTTCAATGGATCCTTTTCCACTGGCGGCGGAATCTTCCTCCTGCCCATTTTAGCCAGCGCACGCACACAAAGGTCCGCCAGGGTGCCCAAACGTTCATTCTCAATGAATGCCTCCGTATAGACCTCACGACCACGTTCGCTATGAAGTCGCCGCGTTCCCATAGAGGGACGATAGAGCTCATATTCTACGAGGAGATCTGGCTCATTGGGTATGCCAAAAGTATTTGTGTTTGCCGGTGGCAAAAAATCGGCATCATCCTCGTCATCCATTGTGCAAGTTTCCTTCTACTTATAAGTGTCTTTTGTTGAAAATTTTATTATGTTTTTGACAGTTTTCAAAATTTGTAAAGCTCTTAAAATTTGTGTAGATTTATGAGTATTTCAAGTTACTTAAATTCTCTCCCTTAATACTTCATTTTTCTTTCGATTTTCCATTGTTTACGAGCTTAGTCTCATGTTGCTAATTTTAGAATTACTCACATTCTAAATGGCTTTATTGCTTGGTCTGTCGAATAACATCTTCATTGGACAGCCCCTGCGTCGCTTATAGCTTGGCGCTGGCGCTTGAGTCCGACCACAACAAGGTTCAAAAGTTCCAAAGCCCAAACCCATACGCAAAGACGAACCCCGGCCTGACCTCGAGCCAGCTTTTGGGTAAGCCAACAACATCAGTAACAACATCAACGACAACAACGCATTGTTTCCATTACTGACTCGTGGACAAGTCTCTCTCTCTGTCTGCTCTGCCTATCTCTTTCACTCTTTAGCTATCTATCTTTTTCTCGGCTGTGTATCAGTCTCGAACTGCAGTTGATGATGATGACTTAATCGTTGATCTGAGTTCGCATAGGTGGGCGTTATAGTGATTTATTATTCCGCTTGGACACGCACTATAAAAACGTACTGGCCGTAATACCATTCGATCTTTACTGTAACGAATTGCCAATACACTTTTATATATGAACAATAATGTGACTGTCGTTTTCATATTAAAATTCATTTTAATATTGTATGTTATTTTTATATTTCATATTGAAAAGCACATTTATTTATATCTTTATATTTAAATTCATATTTGTAGTCATACTCATATTCATACCATACTCATACTCATTCACATATATATATATATTCATATTCATAATTTGACTTGTATTCATATTCACATTCACACTCATTTGAATATTTAAATAATGTTCATGTTCATATTCATATATATGATCATACTCATACCCATATTCATACGCTTATTCATTCCCATACTCATTCTCATATTCATACTTATACTAACACTTATACTTATAGTAATACTCATACTCATGCTTATACTCATATTCATATTGATATTGATATTAATATTAATATTTACATTCCCATATTCACATTCATATTCATATTCCTATTCAAGTTTATATAAATATTAGAATTGATATTCAAATTAAAAACACATTCAAATTTCTACGCAAACTTTATATTCGTACTAATATTCATATACTCATATCATCTCAACTGGTAGCATTTGAATGCAAATATGCAACACTCTCTGCAGTGTATAAGCAACATAATAATAATGCAAATAATATGAGGTCTAAGTGCAATGAAGAAGAAGAAAAAAACCCGTTTGACTATGCCATGGCTTAACATTTCTTTCTTTGCTTTTATTTGACACTGACAACGACAACCACGCCCACCATTTCTCGCCTCTCACTCTGTGTTGTGTAGGTCCTTGCTGTGGCCTTTAAAGTGATATACATATATCAGAGATGGCGGGCGCAGCTGTGAGCTGCAGTGCCATAATTATTATCATCTTTCTCATAAAAAATACCAGAAAGACTGAGGGGGGACAGAAAAGAACATGCCAATTGAGGGCTAGTAGAGAGCGGTGCGCGGCGGGGATTATGTGCAAAAAATGCCACCCTTAATGGGTGTATCATAATTCACACATGTCTGCGCCGCTGCTTAAGTAGTCAACACCTTTCGTCGCCTCTTTTTATACCCTTAACCCATGAAATGGATAAAAAAGGGTATAATGGTTTTGTGCAAATGTATGTAAAAGGCAGAATATGGTAATAATATAACAGAGAAATCTTGAATTTCAAAAATTTGATTGAAAAAATGAGTATTAAAACTATTTACAAAATAATGAACATCTGTGAAATTGTATTAAAATCAATTAAGAAACATCGAAGATATGAGGTTATCAAGCATTGCTACAGTAGTACACGTATGTGTATGTTTCAAGTCAGCCCGATCCGTCTGTATGGTCAAGGGTTAAGGGTATCTTCTAGTCGAGCTTACTCGACTAGAGCCTTCTTACTTGTTGTTATTGGTGCTGTTGTTGTTGTTGCTGCTGTATTAAGTGCAACTTTAAAAGTGTTTTTTTCCAAGTGCACAGAGCAAAAATTGTACATCATGTGAGTGAAGAATATCGGACAGCAAATGTCACAATAGTTAAGTTAACTTTTGTTTACAATAAATAAATAAATAATGCTTAACTGTCTCATATCGATGCATACTTTCGAATGAGACTTTTTATAATCGCAGAGCATTCAAAAAGTTTTTCTTAAGTTTTTCAATCTTGTTCAAGTGTGTGGGTGGCAATTGGATATTGTACTTATTATATAGATATAGTATGTGAAGAAAGTGCTTAAGAAATGTATGGCATAAAAAACCATATAATTAGATGCAAATCATTAAAAAAAAACAATACTTAGTTATGGTTAATAATTAATTATAATTTAACTCAATTTTATATAAATTATAATAGTTCAATATAGTATTTAATTGTATTTATTTTATTTTATTTATTTCAATATAATATTTTATTATATGATAATATTAAACATTTTTTAGTATAATTTTCCATTGGATGTAAAGGGTGTTTATTTTAGAGGTATAGAACTTTAAGTTGATTTATGTTTAGATTGGTTTGACATTTCAACATAAATAGACAGACTGACGCGTTATTGCCGATATACGGCCACAAATGTTGGACAAAGTCGTCAAAAATTGGACCTCTAGATTGGACTACGTCCGAGCCAGCCGTGGCGGACATATGCCAGAAATCATATTTAAATTATAATGCCAGCAGTTTGTCTTTCGAATGAAATAAATTTCATATCAATAAAAAAAAAGTTCCATACCTCTAAAAAAACAGCCTTTAGTAGTCAAAAATTCCATTACTAATTAAGGTTTGGAGTTTTTGTAAGTTTGCGCTGCTAAACTAAATCTTAATACCAAAGCTGATAATCCATAAAACTCTACCCAAAAGAATCTTTAATTATGCAAAACTCTTTGTGTGTGTAGACAGAATAAATACAAGGCACTATATATATATGAAGTTTAAAGTGTGGTAAACACCTCGAATTTCTAGAGCAACGCAACAGTTGTGTCATGTGCGATTATTAGATATAATCTAACTAACAAACTACTTTGAAAACTTGGCCTCGGAACTGAAGCCCTCTTAACTAAGCAGCTCAAATTGTTGTGTTGTTCAAACAGCGGCAGAAAAAAAACGTAAAACGACAACCCACGCGTCATTATAAAGGACAAATTAGAGCTAGGCCAACATCAACGCAACAGAATAATCTAAAGTGCTCTCGTGAGAGAGACACATACGCATTAATTATATTAATTGAACTGTAGTACATACCACGTAAGAGAGACAGAGAGAGAGAGAAAGAGAGTGCGAGGGAAATAGCGCGCACAAGCGAATGCCACAAGTCACATAACTCATAATGTCATTTCTGCTAATAAAGTCTGACATTTGTAGTGTCTAAAGTCTAAAGTCTCTTTGGCCAGACATAACTCACAGACAACACTCACAGAACTTTAAGCAAGACTTCATTAAATCTTGTGCCAGCATTTTGTATTCTTACGCCAAGACAGGAAAGACCTGGCCAAAAGGAATCCAGGATAAAGTCCCTTAAACGCAAGTCATCATGCCAAAAACAAGAGTGTCTCTCTTGAGAGACAAAACTGCAGCCGTGCCTAATGACCACAAAAATAGCCAAATGCATTTTAATTTATGACCCAAACGCCAACAACTCAACTGACTCAATCATGTGAGAAACTCCAAGGGTCAGAGCATGCGCATCATGTAGCGAGTGTTGCTTGAAAAGTTTCTGAACAACTTTTTACTCCTTTACTAAAAGCCTTTTTAAATGCCATCATTGAATTAAATTTAAGTATTTTGAGCTGTTTAGTGTGTGCGGATATTATTACAAGTAAGAAGTCTCTGGTTGGGTAAACTCTACTAGAAGATACCTACTATGCTGTAACAATGCGAGAGTCTTTCGGTGTTTCTCAAGAGACTTTAATAAAATCCCATTTTCAAATTTCCGAATTTGAAGTTTTAATTGTTATCGATTGAATGTGTATATCGAAAATGCGAAAAAAAATTTAATATGCCTAGGGATTGGGAGAGCTCATATCCAAAATGTTTATACTTTATGGAGTCGGAGATGCTTCCTTCTGCCTGTTACATACTCTTGTACAAAACCATAATACCTGTTTTCTACTCATTTCATGGGTTAAGAGTACAAAAATGAAATAATTAGGTATGCACATAAAGAGTTGGTTAATACTCTATATTAACTTGTTTAGTTCAACTCCTTGTTATCCCAATTTGTATCTCCACTTTAAATTTATACACAACTTTAAGTGGTAATCTTATGTCTTCGTTGCTAGCTTTTCATTCACTTTTCGATTTATTAAATTACATTGATTTCAATATCAATTTTAACTGGAACACAAATTATGTGTGGAGCAGCATCATTCGAAATTTAATACACGCCACAACCTTGTTTTAGAGATAAAACTACAATAAAATGCCTTCAGCATTGGCTCTTCACTTTCTGCCTCAACCCAAATATGGCTTGTACTTGTTCTTGTTTATTGTTGCATCCATAAAAGTTGCATTTGTACTCCAGGCAAAGTAGCAGCAGTTGCTTTTAGCTCTTAGCTTTTAGCTTTTAGCTTTAGTTTTTTTATCAGTTAATTTTGTAAATTGTTTGGCAAATACTGCAAGCAAAATTAACTTAAACTAAGATATATGTTTTATACGCTTTTTGACCACTGTTCGCAGGTGTTCTAGTTAAAGAATAATAGAGTCTATTAATATATTCTTGACCAAAGCCAAAACTCAACCCTAAACCAATTTGGCATCCAGCTAACAATGCATAATAACTGATAATGATTTCGTGCATTGTTAACGTTTGCAATAGACCATTCTTTTTCTGTTTTGGCTGTCTAGTTGTTGTTGTTGGTAAATCTCCTGCACAACTGATTGCTACTTATCAGCCATGAGTAGGGGGTTTTGTGGGGTGGGGTGGGGCGACTTAGTTATGAGATAGATTCTTGTCGTGGCCTTTTGTGTTTTCCTCTAAGAAGCGGCGTTCGACGTCGACGACGATAAAATAATAAAAATTGATTTGATCTTTGAGAAGATTTTGGGCGATAAAATTTTACAAGCGAGCGCGTCATGTGAAATTATTATTAAACACGAACGCAACCTCATCAACAGCTACAGTTTGACCACCCTCCTCGCCCCTCTTATCTTCCTTACTGAGTGCTCTTAAATCCAATAGCATGGAGCTTAGGCTCGAGCTGTGTTGCACAGATTACAAATCATAGTTAACAACTTGTTAAGCTCACGACTCCCCAGCTAAAGACGCAGAAGAAGAAGATGCCAAATCACAAGATGATAAGAAAGGAGTGGGAACACAAAGGGTAAAGGGGGAGATGGGCAGCTTGTTGATTGTTGGGGCAACTTCGAATTTCAATTAATTCTTCACACATTACCCCCTTTTTGGCCAGCCGCAACTAACAACAACAAGAACTTCTCATTGAGCAGTTAAATTGCAATTATTCATTCACGGTGGAGTGGGGAAAACGGAAACAGTTACAAGAATAATGAGTGTAAAAAAGATGGGGTGACAGGTGTAAGTTGATAATAGTTTTCTAAAGGAACTATTTGCTACACTTGTCAAAATTGAATGGCGATATTAAGTAAAAATAATCTTGTATTGATTAGTTTTAATAAATCCCATTTAGAAATGTTTTTACGAGCAGTATATGGTAGCGCCATCCGCCGTCTGAATGCAAAACTAAATTGACATCACAGCTAGCAAGTTTTCAAGCCAACAGTAACTAACAGCATAGCAGGCAGCTTTGTGTGTGGTATGACATGCTGAAACAAATGCTGAATGTCACCAAGGTGAGACTTTTGGGAATTTTAAGGGCCATTCTTACCAAATACACCAACCCAATTTATAAAAATTACCCAACAGCAAATTTACCGCTTACCCAAAATTAAAGACATTTTGTTTTTGTTTTTAATACAGTGCGTTGTTGTTGTTTTATTTGTTTTTATATTTTTTTAATATATTTTAAATATAGTTTTAATATATGCAGCTATAATAGTTATTTAAAATTTGAATACTACATTGTTGCTCTTTTTTTTATTGTTATTTTTCTTTGATTTTATTCTTGAAACTAAAAAAAATCATTAAACTACGTTTTTTGTTGTATTTGCTCTTCTTCTTTCACGACTCTCGCTCTTTTCACGCCTTCTATATTTCCCTCTCTTTCATACCTACTTGCCATTCTATTGTTTGCTACTCTAATGTGCTAGATACGTATATTTATTTTGTATAAAGTTATTTATATGGTAGTTAGTCAGTAATTTACAATACATTAATCATATATGTATGTGTATGCATATATATAATATTATAAACAATTTCATATTTGTTGCTGCTTGCAAAGTGTTGTTGTTTTTTTGTTTGTTATGCTTTCTGCTTGATGTTGGTGTTATTGTTGCGAATTTAAAATTTAAAACTATATAATACAATAAAAAAGTCTTGGCATTAAAGAATAATCTTTTTCGAAAACAAAATAATTAAATTATTTTGCGCTGGTTTACAGTTTTGTCTCACACACACGCACACATGCACACACTCACGCAGACACACACCCACACACACACACACACACACACAAATACACATAAATAAATAAGAGTAGTTAATATTTTCATTTTTCTTTCTCTTTTCTTTCTTTCATTTTGTACTCAAAACTGTACGAGAAACGCGCGCAAAACGCTAGCGATTCCGCAGCGTCTTAAAACGCGATAAGCCTTTCATAAGAAGCCCATATCGAGGGCAGTATAAAGCGCACGTATATCGCTATGTGCCGAGATGCGCCAGAACGGAAAGTTCATGGCCTTTGCAGCCGACTCCTCCTCCGCACCATCCCCAATCACCACATAGGTGCTCTTGCGTCCAAATCGCGTCACAATTCGCTCATAACAAGTCTCCTGACCTGTAATAAATATTAAGACTCATGAAATTTATTGAATCATTTGAATTGGTTGAATGTTATAACTCACCAATCTTATGGGCACTGTAGATGTTCTCAATGTTGAATATGCTCCCTAACCCAAAGAGCATAACCTTGGCCAGCGCCGGCGCCAGTTGCGTTGAGGTGACCAGCACATTGACGCAATTCTCGCGTTGCGCAATCATACTTAAACACTTGAGCGCCAAGGTGGCCCAATTATCGGTGGCAACCTCGATCTCCGAACGTATCTGCAGCCAGGCATCCCGCTTACCAGGACCCAACAGTGTGCCAACACTAGGAAAAACAAAGAGAGAGAGGTTAAAAAAGTGTTCAAGTGGCATCTCTTTCTACCCTGTCTGTCTGTACTTACTTGCCCCTGTAGCTATTGTAGATATCCTTGATCTTGCGATAGCGGAACGCGAGCTTGCGCATCCAATCCACTCCGCCGCGTACACCCGTCGGCAGGCAGAGATTGGGCGGTGCACCGGGTGGAGTACCCGTGTGGAAGCCATCTGTGGCAAAGTTATAGGTGCTTAGGTCCTGCCCATTGTCATCGGAGCTGACATCATCAATGTGCACCTGATCACACTCCTCAATCTCGTTGAAGAAGAAGTGAGTATCGGCCATGTTGAAGACCATCTCCTCCATGCGGAAGGCGATGGTCATCAGGGTGCTGTGGTCTTTGGTATAACGATTCGCATAGCTACCCGAGAGCAGCGTATGGAAGATGATCAATGTCTCGTCCAGATCCCAGACAAAGACACGCTCCGGTGGCTTCACTGCCTCCCCGTTGCCCGAATCCGAGGCGGTGCTGCGGGTGGGACTTGGCTGCTGGTGTCGCCGTCCGCGTGCTCGACCCGTCTTGCCCGTTGGCGTTGTCTTGGAGGATGTGGCTGAACCAGGTCCGCCCCCACCACCACCGCTGCTGCCTCCACTGGAGTTGAGTGTGGCCGATGAGGATGTGGCTGTGGCCGCATTGACAACGCCCGGAACACCCGCATTCGGTGACATGGAGATGGGCAGCGGCGGGGAGTGCGGCGAATGTGTAGCCGGATGCACAGGTGTCGTTGAATGCGTATCCGTTGGACTCTCCGAGAGATTGGATGAGGCGGTGGCCACATGGAAACCATGACTGGCACTCGAACTAGGCGAACTCACAGCATACGGCGAATAGTTGGCCGGATTATAGTAATTCCCATACTGTTCATTATAGTAACCTCCATAATCCTGCTGTCCAAAGTTGTTGTAGCCCGCGTAGGGATTGCTATAAAGCTGGGAGTTATTGTTCCCGCCACTCGCATAGCTGGAGGAGAGATATGCCGCTGCAGCTGCGCCCGGCTCCATTTTGGCGCCACGTGCCGCACTCGCTGCCGCATATGGTGTTCCATAGCCGGAGTAAAATGGCGGCGGCGTATACTGTTGCATGCTGTTGTAGTAGTAGTAGTCATGTTTGCTATCGTATACGGCGGCAGCTGCAGCTGCCACAGCCGAGGTGTTCACTGTGGCCGAGGTGCCGTCGACACCACAGCCATAGACGGCAGCAGCAGCTGCTGCAGCGGAGGATGCATTGTCCAGCGGATGTGGATGCACCTGACCGCCCTGACCAACGGGACTACGGGATTCGGATTTGACTGCAGGGGCCAGGCTGTTGCTGTTGCTGCCATTATTGCTGCTGGTATTCGTTTCATGCGTTGTCCAATGTGACATGGCGGATGGGTGTGCCACGCCCACACCCACACCAACACCAACATCATCACTTTGCTGCTGTTGATATGTGGAGAAGCTGCTGGCCGAGGATTGTGCAAAGCTTGAGGCGGCGGCAGCAGCAGCCAAACTACAGCTGCTTGGATTTGGATTCGAGCTCGAATTCGAATTTGGATTGTTGTTGTTGTTGCTGGTGGCATAGTGGTTGCTCAGTGCACCGAGAGTCGGTTGCAGCGGTTGGATTTGTGGCGGCAATCCCAAGGGACTACACTGCCCAGCCACGCCCACGCCCACGCCAATGCCAACGCCCACACTGGCGCCGGCACTGCTGGGCCCATTGCTGGTGGCCAACACGGCGTTTGAATGTGTTTGCTGCTGCTGTTGTTGTTGTTGTGGATGTTGCTGTGGATGCTGTTGATGTTGCTGTTGTTGGTGTTGCTGTTGTTGAAGTTGCTGCTGCTGTTGTTGTTGGCTTTGGCAGAGACTGCAAGAAGAAGGTCAAACCAATTGAAAAATAAGTAAGAATTGTAAAATGGGTATATACAAATACTAAATGTAATTGCTTACGGAATTGAGGATTATATAATCTACTTTATTGGTAAATATAGTTCGAAAAGAATTCTTTATTGTTACCCTTTTAAAGCTACTCTTTCAACTTTATATCTATATTTCTAATTGACTTTCCCAAAATCCTCTTCCTCCTTACAAGTACACACATATTAAACCCATAAACAAAATATCCTAACTCAACACAAAATATCCTTGCTGCCCTCCGACTACAATTCCAACTCCCAAAGCGGTAAACAAAAGAAGAAGAAGAGAACAAAACAAAGCGGGAACGCAAAAATGCAGTTAGTAAGAGTGAGAGAGAGAACGAGTAACAAAAACGTTTTGCTCGTTAAGTAAACTCATAAAATAATTTCCAATAATCTTTAAACAGCCATAAAATTAACGGCACGTTGTCGTTGTTATTGTCGTCTTCTGCTTCTTCTTCTTCGTTTTCGTCATCGTCATCAACATCATCGTTTTGCTTGGAACCGAACCGAAAAGTCAAGTGTGTCGCAGTCGCAAAGTCAAAGCCGCTCTCAAAATCTTGTCAAGTGTTATAAATATTTTCTATGCTCTCTCCCGCTCTCTCGCACAAAAGTCAAAAGGAAATCATTTGAATTGCCCTTTCAGAGGCACTTAAGTGTCCCGTTCCCCCTTCCCCTTACCCTATACACTTAACGGCATGTGCGGACCCGTAGTCCCGTAGTAAACCCAAAGAAGCATGTGTGCAGCAAATGTTTGACAAATAATATTTCTTTTTCTTATTTTTGTAATTTGTTTTGTTCTTTTCCTAATTCTTTTTTAACTAGCTTGAATTGCCAAACAAATTAAGTAGACTAATTTCCAAAAGCTCAATAAAAATAAAACCCAAAAACTCCAATTGAAAAACTTAAATAAATCAATGAAATCAAGAATCAAAACAAACTGAAAAATGTTCAGTCATTTAGAATATTCTTTGGAGCTCTTCTGAGTAACTCAATCTCTTTCGTCTGCAATTAAATAAAGTTGGGATTTCCCATTTCCCCCTACGCCTACGCAAGAGTAACATTTTGTGTAATATATCAAATATAATTTACCCATAGAGAGCACTTTAAGTTTTTAGTTTTGGTTTTTGGTTTATTAGAAGGCAAATAAGTGTGGGAAAGTGAAAGTTTATCTTAAATGCAGGTGAGAAAGAGGAAAGAATGTTAGGGGAATCCTTGAAACATTCACTTAATAGTTAAGTAAGGAAAATTAAACATTAAATTGGGACAGTTTCTTTAAAAACTTTAAATTTGTTTTGTTTTTGGTGATATTTTACTTCTTAGTTATATTGGGTTAACCTTAAAATCCCTTTTAAGTACCATAAGCTTTTCATATTTCATAATATTGTTATTATTATATCATATTTTTAAACCCATTAAAACTTTCCCCAAGTATTAAATTTCAGGTTTTTACTTATGACATTTGGATATTATTAAAACCTCAGCAAGCATAACCGAAAAATTATTCCTTTTCTATATTTGGTTATGTCTTGCCCCTTTATTCTTTTTTTATGTTTCCAAACCAATTTGTCGTAATTTTTCATATTTTTATTTTAACAATGCAATAGACTAGGAAGAGGTAAATAAAGTGCCCAATTTCCTTGGGAATTTGACACCAAAACAGACTTGGGACATTTCTCTTAGAAACAATGAGGGATCCAAAACAAGAGGGCGAGGGAAGAGAAGTGTGTATGTGTGTGAAAAATTAAGCGTGTGCTGGCTGCATTTATTTGTTTAGGGGGGAGAAAAAGATGATGTCAATTTTGATGGAAAGCCAAAGTTCAAAATATTATGTTTTTTTAAAGATTATTTTTTCAATTTTAAGAAAAAAAAATGATCAAAACTATTTTTTTCCCTTACACCTTCACACACACATTGAGAAGAAAAGAATCTGCTCTGCATTTAATATGTTAAAGTCTTTCTTAATAACCGTTAAGCCGTCTTAAGCCTCTTAAGTAGTTGGGCATGGCAACTTCCTCCTTTTCATGGCAAGTGTTAAGTGCTCCTAACACTATGTTGAGATTCTTGCTTTCATTTATTTTCATACCATACATATAAATATACATATATATATATTTTTTTTTTTTCAACCCAAGCAGAGCGAGAAATTCTTTGAATTTCAAATGTAGCATATGTGTTCTATGCCGAAAAATGCGAAGGTTCCACATGCAAAATGCAATTGAAATTTGTCAAAAACAAAACTATATGTATGTATATATGTCTGGGCACTTGTTGCCTTTTTTGTTGTTGTTGCTGGGTGGCAAAGTGTGAAGTGAGGTTCATTTGAATGGGTCTTTACTGTTACAAATTGTCTATGTATGTTGCCTAGTGTTGCTGCAAAGTGTTAGAAACATGTGCATATAAATAGGAATCTTCGTCAAAGGAGTTTTTTGAAGTTAGGACCAGTTTAAGTAAAAAAAACGTTTTTAAAATTATATAAATATTCCTAAAATCCTATTAAATATGTGTTCATAAAAAATATATTCCTTTATACAATTTGAATTATATTCAAGTGCTTTCTATTCCCATATACATACATGGAAACACTTTATGGGCAGTTGAATTTTGTGCCTTTGTTAGTATTTTTAATGTTTCTTTGTTAATGTTTTGTTTAATAGGTTTAAGAGATAATTAACTAAATAACTTGTAAGAAATAAACAAAAAAAATTAAAAACAACAACCAGTGTGACCCTATATCTCTAAAGTGAATATCCAAATTTTTCATTATGGGGAAACAGTTAGTGGCAAACTGTATGTATATTTGTTTGATTAAATGTTTGCTTATTAGCTTTATTACTATGCACTTTCCCATATACATATATTTGTATTATAAAGACAACTTACCGATTTCGTTCATGTGTATCCGTATGCTCTGTTTTGGGACGTTTAACCTGTCGAATAAAAAAAGGAAATGCAAACACAATTAACAAAAATACAAAACAAACAAAACAAAATTTGTCATTATATAAAAAACAAAATAACTTGAGCATTATTATTTTTGCGGTTGTTTATAAACAATGCTGGCGTTGTCCCAACACCTCAGCGTGTTTTTTCTTTAGCTGCTTTGGGTTCCGCTGAGTTAGGCACTTTTTTTTATTTATTGTTGCCCCGAAATAATGCTTAACACACTTTTTTGCTGTGTCTTTTACGCGACGCAATGCATGGCAGCAACAACAATAACAATAATAAAGTATATAAATAAATAAAAATAAGAATAGCACATTTTACATAATTCGTTTTACGCCATTCGCCATTTGCTTGCCGCAGCAAATTAAACGTGCGTGGGAAAAAGTTTTACTGGGTTGACTTTTTCGATACGCGGCGCCATTTGCCATTCGCCAATTGGGGGCCATGTGGGGGGACGTGACGAATGGAGAACAAATTGCCGCTGCTGCTCAGATGGTGCACACAGCAGGTGGCCTTAAATCGTGGCTCAGTTTTTTTGGAAGTGCCACCAAAAAGGAGCTAACGATAGAGAAGCAGCAGCAACGACAGCAGCAGCAGAAGTCAAGCTAAGCTGATGAAGGAAAGTCAACCTAATTGAGACAGGCCAGGCCAACACATTAGCCAAGATATTGATTGAAACTGATCGAAAAGATCGAAATAGCAAGAAGAGTGCAAAAGGGGATAGAATATGGGAAGAAGATTAAATAGAAAGAAACCATAATGTAATTAAATAAATATAGGTAAAGATTAAAGTTGATGTACAATGGATTCTTAAAGTAATGTTTGTTTAAGGAAAGGGATAATCCTCAATAGGGATTTCCCCGGAATGATAATTACAAGACTCAATGACTTTTTAGTCAAACTCTAGCATTTAATGCATTAGTATACATAAGCAAGATCTCGCAGGTAATAAGAATGAGGTTTTATTAGAAGATATAAGGTAAGCAAGAAGGTTGAGATCAAACCAGTTAGGAAAATTCCAAGAAATTATAAAACAAAAAGTCAAGTTTTTTGTAAGTTCGATTATATATATATAAGGGGGCAAGAATGATAAAATAAATTCTCAACGGCTTTAAAAATGACTGAAAAGTCAAATCAATTAATAAAATATTCAATACGCAATAAAATCTCAAAGTGGTTCAAGTACTCGCTAAATCAAATCTTAAGCTAAGGAAAAGCCCAAGGGAAGTGATTATAATAAGGCAAACGGAAGCCAGATAAGAGACAGGAGATGGGTAAAACCTACAGCATTGCGCATAAAGCTGCTGGTATTTATGTGCCACAAATTTGACAACGTTGCATTCGTGAGCCGATATTTTTTACTCGTTTTTGGGAGCAGCCCACACACACGCACAGTGTGTCCATCATAATTTTTGGTACATTTGTTTTGCGCCTTTTTCCCTTCTTCTTTCTTTTCTTCTCGTTTTTTTTTTTTTGGCAAATTTGTGCTCAACGGTAGCGTTTAATGACGCGTTGTTGCTAAAGCTGAGCTTGCGTGTTGCACGGACTTTTTTCGTGTGTTTCGTGTTTGTTTGTTTGTTTTTGGACACGAATGCAAAACGAAATGCAACGCAACCTTTTTAACTAAACTAATTTATGGCACAAGCTGACAACGTAAACATTAACACAGACGAACAGACAGACAGACAGTTGGAGAGAAGGAGAGAAGGAGGCGAAATGCTGGGTAGCTCATCATCACAACCAAAGAGATATAAAATGTACAAACATATATATGTATATATATAAATGTATAAAGACCTGTTTTGAGCATCTTTAACGAAATTCCTGTGATCGTAATCTTTTGTCTCTCTGTGCTGGCTGGCTGGCTTAAAAGGCAACATCGGCAGTGGCAGCAGCAGCGGCAGCAGATTAAAACACACAAAACATACACATACAGAGAGAGAAAAAGGCTAACACACACACACACACAGAAACAGAAACAAGTAGACAAGAGTAGTTTGGGCGACAAATTTTTTATTAACTTGGGACGTTTTGAGATCTTAAGACTGGATGGACCCTCTGCTAAGCCCCTTTCTCTCTCTCTGTCTCTGCCCAGATAAACATCGAAATAAACAACAAAAATTTGTAGCTCCCTTGCGTTTGTGTTGTCATTTGTATATGTTTTGAATGCCTTTTCAGTTGTTGTTCGATTGTTTCTTTTGTTGTTGTTTTCATTTGTGGTTGGGGGCCGGCCACGACCTATGCGCCTTAACACTTTGGCACGTTAATTACGTGGGACAATCGCGACAATCGCCAAGTGTCAATCGCTGTGGCCATAATCAATATTTTGACTGCTTGCTCAGCTCGAGTGTGTGCAGCAGATGAAAAAGAAGATACAGGGGGTGGGGGGTGTGGTGTGTGTTCCCTTTGGTCATTGATTCTTTTATATTCATTTGCTTTGTGTACCATTTGCCTTTGCCTCTTGCCTCTTGCCACATAAAATACATGGAGCGCATTGTCACCGTTGAATTATGGCGTGTTAATTTTTACGATTACGGCTTAAACTTAATTAAAATGTGATTAATGTCGCCAGTTGGCCAGTTGTGCCAGGGATCCTTAAATTGTCATAAACCTCAGGGGCTCAAAAGGCAGCACCACAAAAAAATAGGGACCTGCTCCAACTGAACCAACTGAACCAGCTGAACCCGCTGCCATGAACTGTTCAAACTCCCTCGTATGCTATAATTTATGCTCTATTAATATTTCGCCTTAAAAATCACACACACTCTCTCACACACACACACACAACCTTCAATCTCTTTGGCAACGCTTTTCAACCCCGACTTTGTTTTAGCCAAGTGCAGAGCTGCCATTAAATATGTAGTTTGTTCTTGACTGCAGCTCCATTAAATTAAAACATAAAACAAAGAATTCATTTATGTACACATATTGACGTATTTGAGTGGGAAGTCTATGAAATTTTATGGCAAGCTTGTGATGTGAAAATAAAGAGAGTAAAGAATAAAGAGAGTTTAAATTGATAGTTTTGAATGCATTTGTAGTCAGATGTTTGACAAAATCACAAGTAAAGTAATTGCACTTGTTAATTGGGATAATTAGTGTTATAAAGTAACTGCAATTGTTGGATAGTTTGATAGTTTAAAAGAATATTCAAAAATATATGTAATATTTTATTAAATTAAATGCATTTGTTGAAGAAATTTATTGCAATAATGAATTTATTATTATAATGATATGATTATGTTAATGGTAAATGGTAAATGGTAAATGGTAAATGGGGTTTCGATCTTTACACATGAATGTTAATTACTATAATAACTATTGAGCATATTGAAATGAAATTCTCTAGATTTATTGTATATGTAAAGAATGTAAAGAAAACTATTCGAATTACTTTTGATTATTTATTTGTGATAAATTCATGAAATACTTTAAACTAAATGCATTTAAATGACAAATTCATTGTAATTCTATCATGTGATGTGAGAAATCTAACTATTCTGCAACTCATACTTAAAAGACATAGGACAATTATTACATGAAAACTAATTCAAAGAAACGTTTTAGCTCTCAATTTATATATATATATACATACATATATTTAGTTATTAATGTGAGTACTTTGAATATGATTCTTTAGTTAAGCTGTGTCTATAATCTTTGCATTTCACACACACAAATACACACTTTGAACCCCATCTCAACAGCATCCTCAAAGCCCAAACGAGTGAAGGTGTTTAAATGTGTCTCCAACTGTTGCGAAGCCAGACAAACAAACCACAATAACAAACACAACAACAACAAAAAACATTTAACCGACGGCAACAGAAAGCCACAGAAAACTAAAAGATTTGTAGAGCGAGTTCAAGCGAGAGACTTGTCTTGATGTAAAAACTAACCGTAAGCCGCCTCACTTTTAAAGCTTCGCTTAAAGCTTAGATTTATGTGGTGACAATTGGTTTTATTGTATATATATATGTATGTATGTATGCATGTTGTTATTACCTTTGGTTCGATCATTTTATCAATTAATCCGCAACGCGGCGCTGCATAGTTATATGGCATTAGGGTAACCATTTTAGCTAGGATTATAGTCTTTGTTTTTTTTGTAAAGATGTTTTGAAACTTAATGCGCTGTCATTTGATAAATGAAGTAATGCACAAATACACTCGCTAACACACACACACACACACACGCACACACTGCGCGACACAACACGTAGTTTTTTTTTGTATAAGAAATAAGTATTTCCTATCTTGCACAGTTTCTAAGCGAGTTCCGTTAACGCTGTAGCGCACGCTTTGAGTAGCTCGAGTGAACTGAACTAAACTGAAACTCTCGTGCTGAACCGAATTCGTTTTCGTTTTTCTGATTCTGAGTGAAAATCTCGGCATTGGGCGAGAGTGTGACTGCCACCACGAACACCACCAAGAAACAAAACAACAACAACAACGGCAGAAACAAACCACTCAAAACGAGTTTGAGAGTTTCATGAGCGAGAGAGCGCCGTTGTCTGCCCTGTGGCTATCTCGCTCTGGCACAGCAATGGTGCTTGGCTATGTGGCCCCGCCCCATTTCACTCGAGGGTGGGTTGCCTGCCCCGTCGCAGCTTTTCTGTCTACGTAAATTATTTGTTTTATTTCTATTTAAGATATTTTTTCCTGTTTGTTTGGCATGCGGGCGAAAGAAAAAAAAACCAAATGTCAATCAAATATTTTTGGCTGAATTTAAAACAAAAAAAAAAAGTATATTAATGCGCATAAATTAATTAATAATTCGGATATATTTTGCCAACTTATTATACAAATTATATGAAATTCAAGCAAAAGCCTTTTAATTAGTTCAATCACCGTGTGGATTGAAACACACACAAGTGAAACTGTTTTAAATAAATATTTATCATTTATCAGATGATAACCGCACAAGATACACATACAATAGCGAAAACCAATATGTCTCTTAGGTGTAACTTTAATATTTTATTGTTGCACCACATAAAAATGGAAATCTATATTTAAAGTAGTCTGTTCATTTGATGAATAAGCTTAAGAAACTTGACATGCGGGTGCTTAAATATTTTACAATAAGTTGTGTGTTAAAAAATTAGTAAAAACACAACATTTTCAAAATTTTTTTAATAGCTGTTATTATATTTTACTATATTGTTTAATATATATATAAATTTTGTAATCTCAGGTAGTCATAATTTATTTTGTAAACCATATTGTATTTATTTAACGCTTAAATCAACAAAAACGTCTAAATAAACTTTTCAAAGTCTTTTTCTCTGTCTTATCGTTCATATGGAATTACACGTAAACAAAGCAGGCCAAAACACACACATACACACACTCATACACACGCACAGAAACAGTTAGCAATCGATTCATATTGTATACTGGAATTCTAACTAATAAACATCAACCATCCCAAACAACTGCACCTTCAGACGCCGCCAGTTTGCCGTTTGCCACCTGACAAAACAAATGATATATGTATATACATAATCTGTATAATAAAGATTGCCGTATGTGTATTTTATCAATTATCACACTAATACACCCAAACATAAACTAAATAATTGTTTCATACATAAGATAAAACATTTCCCTTTTGCACTACTTTAATTGCAATTAAACTTCAAGTAATACCATAAAAGTAGCTATTATGAATATTTTCTATATTCAATATTAATATTTGATAATCTTAAGCAAAAATGTTCTATCTATGACATATCTTCCAAATCTGAAGTCTCTAGCTTTAAGAGTGTCTGAGACTCGGCTGTTGATTATGATCACAAAAATATATATATTGGACTCGAAGAAACTTTCCTCTGTCTGTAACATGCTTTTGCATTAAGCCAAACCAAACTTTTTGCACATTTAATGGATTCAAGGGTGTAAAAATGCTCTCTTTTAGGAATATTTGCATAAACTTGTTAAAGATTTACTTCCGTTTTGCTAGCAATTAAAAGTTCACAATTGGCGTTACACAATTTTGTCGTTTGCCATCAGTTGCAATTGTAACAAATGCCATTTACATGTGAAATTGTGCAAAAACAATTCCGCAATTTGTTTATTTGTTATTTTTTGTTGTTTGTTTTTGGGGCGGAAGTGCATCATGACACACTTAGTTAAGTAAGTTAAGTAGAAGCGCACACTACTTAACCCAACAAATGAACTCGAAAGACGGAGTTTCTGATTGCTGACAAGGCAGAGGCAGAGGCAGAGGCAGAGACAGAGAGACAGCGGCGAGTAGTTTTTTTGGTGGCACATTAAATATGCCTTAATCGGTTTAGCACGATCGAGAGACAACATGTCGTCAATTATATCTAAGCGCGATCATCGACAGACCGAGCCGACCGAGGGAGAGTATCTTCTATCTTCTACCCGTATCCCCTTTTGAGTTGAGTCTGTGTATGTGTATGTGTGTGTGTATGTGTGTTTTGCCATTCCAAGTCTGTAAACAAATCTGTGCACAATTTGCTGCATTTGCAGATAATGTTTTTTTTTTTTGATTTTTTTTCTGAAGCCGGTTGCTGCTTCTCTTTTAGCATGTTGTGCTGAGTCTCGCACATTTGTCGACTTGGATGATGTTGGGATGAAGTTGGGGAGGAGTTGGTGCTGCAATCGTCGTTTGGGGACCGGTCGTCTGTCGTTCGCATTGAACGTGCTGATCGTGCTGCTAGCCCAAGAGGCAGAGGCCAACCCAGGCACAACAACAACAACAGCAACGGAACAAAAAAAAAAGTGTTTAAGATTTACGTTCAGTTTTGATCGGACTGGACCTCCCCGGTGTGTTGTAGTATAGTAAATGTTTGTATGTAAGAACCCAGAGAATACATATAAGAAATACACATAGCAGCTATTCAGGATCGGGCGCCATTTTGCTGACCCCAGGTTCAGAAACTGAGCTCCCTTCTCTCTCTTCCCCTCTCACACTCACACACTCTTCTGGGTTTTTATCTCTCTTTCTCATGCGTGTTGAACGATAATCGCGCGCATTTTTACAACTTGATCTGAGAGACTGGGACTGGGACGGACATTACGGTTTAGCATCTAGATAAGGTCTCGTTGGTCTCTTTGCCAGACAACAACAACCAATTGGTGATGTCGTTGTTGTTGTTGTCGGTTGTTGCTTGTCTTGTTCGCTCGACACTCAGGAAGCAATGCCAAATTAAACAAACAAAACAGCAAAAAAAAGCCCAACAACTGCAAAAGTTCGAAAGAAAAGAAAAAAAAAAAAAACAAACCTGCGATGCGTCATTTGCATTGCTTGAAACTTGGCCTACAATTGGGTCAAGTCTTATTTAGCTGATACTCGATTTTTTTTCCACTTTTTATCGTTGTCAGCGCATGCCAAAGCTTTGATTCGTCGCAGGCATCGTCATCAACTGATATCCCCATCGAGCCGAGCCACACGAGCCACAATCAGCAACAATATATATTACTCCGATATTCCTTTTGAATTCTATGCTAATTTCAGAGAAATATGCGCTGAGGCATGCAACTTTGCAACAAATAGCATTAACCACAAGATACATATATATCTGTATGTAATATCTGCAGAAGCTCAAGAATTCAACATGTCTGCGGCAAGTGTAATGTTTTGCTCGTAGTTTATTTTATCGCTGCATAAATTACAAAATGTGCTAGCCAAAGCAATAACAATTCATTCAAAAATACCAAAGAGGTTGAAAAAAAAATACTCTTCAAAACTGTCTAGTTAAGAGCTATGAAAAAAAAGTCTTATAGTGAGAAGTAAATAAAAGTTTTAGAAAAAATATTATGTTTTTATATCGAAAGCACAATAAAAATACTTTGAAACTATTCAAAAATGTAATTAAATAATATTTTTTTCATAAAACAAACTTATTTTTTAATCATAAATAGAAGGTAAAAACTTTCTCTTGTAAAAACTTAATAACATTTTAATCAAAAATATTTCTTCAAATATACATTTGTTTTAAAATATTCTCAAAAATTTATTTTTATAATATTTTTTCCACAAAAAAAACTTATTTTTTAATCATAAATAGAAAGTAAAAACTTTCTCTTGTAAAAACTTAATAATACCATTCGTTTTAATCAAAAGATATCTTATAATATAAATTAGTTTTAAAATATTTTTGAAAAATATTTAGTAAGTTAAGACAACGTGCAATAATAGTTAAGTCAACTATATTTTATAGCTAAAATCCGCATATTGTATAGTTAATTTTTGTGTAGACTTTTCTATAAGTGTATTAAATACATCGAAGTAAGTATCAGATATTGAGTATAAATAAGGAATTTTCATGAAAAATGCTTTAAAAGAAAAGTAAGAAATTTTTTGTTTACCATTAAAAAAAATTATAGAAATTAAAATATTTTCCAAATATAACAATTACATTTTCATAGTAAAATGTCTGAACTATTGAGAATTAATTTATGGTTCAATCAAAATTTTTACGATAATTCAAATGAAAATATATTTATTTTGTATGTTTATGACATATTTTGGTAACGCAAATAGAAAAGATCATAAAATTAAAAACAAAAAAAAAAAAAATATTAACGGTCAGCTCCTGCAGCGTTTTTGAAAATAGCTATGAAAACTTTATAGACTTTTTGTTGTGAATACTATACAAAGCAACAGCTTATATAACCTAATATGTTATATGCATATAACCTAATATAACCTAATATCCACTACCGTGTAGCTTGAAAGAGAAATATAAATCGCTGCTGGACTGAGCGCAATAAAAATACATTCAACTGCTCTTCTTGTTGTTGTTGTTGCGTTTGTTTCAAGTGCCACACACAGAAAAAATCAAAAAGAATTTATATGAATCAAAATGAAAAAGAAAAAAAAACGAAAATGCATTAATGAAACAATGACTTGAACTTTGTGCGTTTATAGCGGCCCCTTCACAAAGAGTGAGACGAATCAAAAATAAACCGAGCTACAAATTGCATATACTACACTATATTAGAGGGTGAGCGGGGAGGAAGCCCGGAGCACTTGCTGAGTCGCCGTTGTGTTATGTTTTTGGCCACCGGGGTTGCCTTGTGGAACGAACGCCTCGTTTATGCTTTCATTCCGCTGAAAATTGTGCGGAACCCGTGTTTGAGTTTGAGGCACGCGCCAATGCCACACTGCAACACACAGCTGCACAAAGCGGGAGGGGGGGAAGTGAGAGGCATGTTGTGATAAGTGGCAGCAACTTTTCATTGCTCTTGCATTGCCATGGTGACCTCAGCAACAGCAACAGCAACAGAGAAAAAACAACATTGGTCAGGAATTTTCATTAAAGGCCGATGAGACCTCCTGCCGCGACACACACAGAGAGAAAGAAAGAGAGAGAGAGAAGGAGAGAGATAAAGAGATACCAACCACAGCCACCCAATCCACCCATTGCCGGGGCAACCTGTCGCCACCCACGTTGCCGGAGCCAAAGCCAAAGCCAGAGCCGGGCAGCGAAGTGTGTCAGCTGTCACTTGGCATAGGCATCAAAACCAATGAACACCCCGCCCCCCGCTCATAAGGCGTACACAACAACAACAAGATCACAAAAAATAAATGTTGGGATGAAAATAGAGAACCCAAAAAGCAGGTTGTGATACTGGGAATACCACCGACAATGGGCCACAAACACAAACGGGTATAATCAACTGGTTGCAAGAGATATGGAAGTAAAAGCTTCAAGTAAATAATATTTTGGGGAATAAGTTCCATTACAATGCCGATTATAAAGATATTTTAATACATAAGCTATAATCCCTATTTAAATTCCAAGTGATGTAAATCAATTTCACAATGGATATGCATCATAAATGAACAAATGTATAGTATAATTTCATATCAAAAACATTTTACAAAACAAATTGTTGTCTTTCCCTACATAATGCCCATGCTATTACAGGATATTACAGTAGTCTACTACAAAAATTCGATCTATAGCATTTGCAACGTGTGTGCTTGGGTTATTTTACCTGTGGGAACGACTCTCTAATTAATTTAATTATGCGCTCTCGACTTGCGCGTGTCAAAAACTCGCCAGCATCAGCTTCAAAAACAACAACAAATTAAATAGTCACGCCTGGGCGAGCTCTAATCAAATCGCAAAGCCCTGCTACAGTAAACACCACCACGATGTGAACCGCCCGCAAGTATGCAGCATATGTTTAGCGTTAGTCGTTGCCAGGCCTATGAAATTTAATTTACCATCAAGGAAAGTGAAAAAATCCAACCAACCCTCAACTCTAAGCGAGCATCGCTGACAAATTGAATTTGTAAAGTTACGCAGTTACAACAACGCAGTTACAACAATAACAAATCATTGGGGAAAATGCTGATGCTGATGCGGATGCTGGATGTTGAATATTGCTGTGTGGTAATACTATACTGGACCCACTGTGACCATGTTACGCTCGTCTGGTCGTCGGTTTTGAGCCTTTCCAAAACTTTTTGTGACTTTCACGAAAGTGAAGTGAAATTGTAGACCAAGGGTTGGGTGGTTGGTTGGTTTGGTTGCTTTGGTTGGTTGGATTGGATTGGGCGGTGGGGCGTGACAGTTGAAAAACAGGCTCACACAATTATTAACACTTATTAATGTTGAGGTTTTTATAGATGGCACCCAAGGGCTTCAATTAAAGCCAGCTGCCTCAAGTGCCTTGCTGTCGCACTTCAGCTTCTGTTTAAGGGTCTGTGTGTGTGTGTTTGGGGGGCGTTAGGGTAGCTTTAAGTAGTCATTATGTTTCAAGTGCGATATGATTTTTCGATTTGAGATTGGCGATAAGTTATAAAAACACACACACAGCTGGTGGCAGGCGATCGCAAAAGTTCTGTAAGCCAATTTTGATTTCTGCTTCGTCCCCTTCGGAGTTTTTTTTTTTGTCCTTACAATTAGCGGGAAACCTTTGACACGGAGCTAGTTTTTCGAAAGGTTCTGGCACTTTGGACCAGCTATTGACAACCATTGTCTACTAATTAAACAACAATGTTGACCTTATTCTCAAGATGTCACAGCTCAAAGTTTATTTTAACATATTTTATTTTTTTTGATTTTTGGGTATAAAAATAAGTCACAAATTATTGCAAGAAATCGGAGTCTTTGTTTGCTAATTAAAAATGTAATTGGCAAGCACACAGAAAAAAAACAACCCTCGGAAAAATGTCTTAACCTTTTTCTTGATGTAATTTCTTAACCCCATCAACGTTACCCCTTTTGGGTTAAGCAAACTGCGTCTAGTTAAGGTAAATGTTTTGAAAAATGTGTATAGAAAAGTGTGAAATTTATGTTTACTTGAGGTAAAAAGATTTTACAACATAACCTAACCGAATCTGTTTCAACCCTTCGAAAGATTATTCTACAGAAATTCTAAAATACAAACTTTGTTAGGAAACTACAAAATATAATTCAAAAGCTCAAATGCAAGTTAGATAACTAAAGAAAAAAACATTGTAATACATATTTGTAACTAGACAAACTATATACATACATAGGTGAATCAATGTTTAGTAACCGATTCAGTATGTCGGAACATATAAAGAGTGAAGTATACCGAAAAACTGTGCCAACTGTCGACAACTGCTGGGCAACTCAATACAATACCACAATGGTCGGTCGCTATCAATTACTCAACTGTCGAGGCAACCCTACAGAGCTCAGATGGATCAGTTTCAGCACACAGTACACAGACCTTGGCCACATTAAACTCTACACACAACAAGAATATTCTATATATATAGTATAAAAATAAATAGATGTATATAGAAATAGAAATAGTTGATTATTTCCGTTAGACTTAATTACTTAAATCGCAAGGCCGTTGTAAAAGATATCCCATTACAAATACATATATATATAAATCAATGGACCAACTGTTGATGTACAACTTTTCCTCCTTTTTTTTGTTAAAACAGTAAGCGGGAGAGAGAAAGAGAGAGACAGGCTGGCCAAGTTTTCCTAAACAGGTGCTCCGAATATTGTGATTTTTTTTTTTGTAATCGATCGAAGCAACTATCAAATTTCGCCAATCAATGCAGGAGAAAGATAGAGAGCAGAGTGAATGTGAATTGTGATTTGCTGTTTGGCATTTTGGCTGCCAATTGTACGTATTGTAAGCAGCAGCTTGGTGCAAATGCAGTTTCCCAGGGAGTGAAAAATGTGCAGCCGAGAAATTTGATATTTTATACTGAGTGTCCGGAAAAACGCAGTTTGCCGTTGCCGTTGTGTTAGGGGAAGACGACTGTGTCGGCCATTTCGTGGTAAAAATTATGAAAAAAGGAAAAATAAAATACAAAAAAATAGAAGAAGAAGAAGAAGAAGGAAAACTGTCACGACTGTCTAACGAGCAATGCGATCGCTTCGCAAGTCAAAGGTCGCACGATGATTGCCGACAAATTTGTCTACGAAAAAAATTGGGAAAGAAAACTTTGCGAGCGGCTTAATTGCAGAGAGTGCAGGGTTGCCATACAGCTGGGTTGTCGCATGTCCGCATGTCTAGTCTGCCTGCCTGCCCTTTTTTCTCTTTTGACTGACAACAGCCACACACCTAAGTAAACCTAACTAAAGAGATAACATGGCAACAGTTTCTATCCTCTGCCTGCCTGACATGATTGAACCGGAAATGAGGCGCAACCCCGAAGTTGAAGATCGACGCGTTTTGTTTTCACAGGCTGTGTGCCTGTGCGCTCCTCCCCCCCACTTGACCCGGTCTGGCTAAATCAAAGTGCCGAAACCATTATCTGGGTATACCCCTTCCTCCTACCCCTTACACCAAACTCCTGTCTGCTTCATGCGGGGGCATGCTCTTCTTCTTGTCAAGCCTGCCCCGCAGCACAAACAAAATGTTTTACATCAATTTCAAAACTCTTCCCAGAAGACAGTGAGCAAGAGCAAACTGAAATTATCCTCCATACCAATCGCGATCATCATTATCTCTATCATTATCATTATGATCATCATCTGCTGAAATGTCAAATAATTATGACAAGTTCATTTCGTCGTACTTTCGCTCATTTGTTTAGTTCCCATTTGGTGTTTCTGTTTCAGTTTCTGAACTGTTCCGCTTTAACGAGAATTGCTGTAAGCGGAGTGACAGTTCCCCCCTCCCCCGACCCAAATATCACCGCCTCCTCCCTACCCCCAGCCACAACACCAATTATCGGGGCGTTGTAAATGTGCGCGCTTTTTGATGTGACAGTTTGCCTCTTTGCCACTTGAGGTTGTGCATCGACGAGTGTGTTGTATCTCCATAAAAAAAAGCTATGCTATATAGTTATATATAAACATGTTCAGATATTGTTGGAAGCAATATTTTCTGATTGACATGTGGGCCGAAAAGTCTGCTAGATAGTTGAAGTTTGGTTGCGAAATGTTGTCAATTCGGTGTAGATGATATTATAAATATATTGTGTAAGTATTTATATAAAATCAAGTAAGAAGGCTCTAGTCTATATCGGAAAGGGTATATTCATTAATGGAAAATAATGTACTAGATTGAAAGTAATTGTGGGAATGAGACTGTATTGAGTATGAGATACAAAAAAGAAAGAGAAAAGTATATCGTATTGTAGATTAAAAAAAAAATATTACTTTGTAGCTTTAAGTTATATACAACTAGTAAATTTTCGAGGCTTGACCTCACATTGTATTCCCAATAATGTATTATTATGGAATGATTTTACCTTCTTAATCAGTCTGTTTTCTCACTGCTATACAGTATCTTGACTATAGACTGTGAGTAGTCTATATGTTATTCTGACGTATTAGCTATGATATTGTAAGGCATCATTAAAATTCATTCAGTAGTTATTGCTTAAAAGAGTAACAAGCACTAAACAAACTTTTACATTTCTAATATTAGAAGGAAAGCTTCAATATATGATTTATCAATTGGTTTTTCTAGAAATAACTCTAGAACACCTTTAACGTCATCAATGAGTGGAACATAAGTGCCGTGTCCAGATAAGTTCTTGCGTCAACAGTCCACTTATTCACTGTTTTTTCTATTTTAAGAAATTGTGAATATGAAACAATATAAATAAAGCTGAATGGGCAAGCTATCTATCTATATCGATTGATGGATCTATCTATAGCCTAGACATAGCTCAAAATATGCTGTCGAATGTGACAATTGATTTGGTGCAGGCCTTCCATTTTCGACCTGTCTAATGCCTTAGTACCCCTTAGCCATCTATTTACCGCTGCTCTTTAAATTTAGACCCAATGTTGATGATGATCATGGTGATGGTGATGATGAGTCAGAGCTATGCAAATCCCCTGCAAAAATGGCCCAAAAAAAAGATCACAACAAATATTTGTAGTCATTAGTTGGTATTAGACGCTAAATCCAAACGAAAAACAGAATGACAATCACCAGGACAATCAGGAGAATCCGAAGGAAACAAGAGCATTATATCTCTATGGCAGGTTGCTCTAATTTTCACTAAACCGAACTGACAGGCGACATAAAATGAGGATAAAAGAGCTAAGCGGGGCATGCTGCAGACGCCGTCGACGTTCACGACGGTTGAGCGGATTATGTGCCTGCCACAAGCAACAGCAACAGCAACAGGAACAGGAACAATGCCAAATATAAGGACTCTACTTTACTCCCTCCCTGCTTGAGTGACATTTG
This sequence comes from Scaptomyza parva, assembly GCA_035044645.1. NCBI lineage: Eukaryota > Metazoa > Arthropoda > Insecta > Diptera > Drosophilidae > Scaptomyza > Scaptomyza parva. Next base: position 151,456 of record JAWNNT010000063.1, read on the forward strand.
AGTGGCTGCCACATTGCATATTATGTAATCCGTAATCCAACTCGGTTTTACATGCAAATTTCCTGCATACATTTTGTGGTTTCATTTCTCGTTGTTGTTGTTGTTGTAGCCAGCAGAGAATGACGTCAGCAGTTAAGGAAAACGATAAGCAAAAAACAACATGCAACAATTATCTTGATACAAGTAGTTGTGGTTAGGATTAAAAAAATCAAAAAATCCTTGTAGCACAAATTTACATAAAATCAAAACCTTTTTAAATTTATTATTTTGTTTTATTTGTTTATTTAATTTTTAGTAATTTTTTATGGAAAAATTCAAATATTATTTTAAATTTATACTGAAATATTTTATTAGTTTTTAGCAATTATCATAAATAACAAGAAATTTAGATTTTTTTTTTAAATTATAGTTAAGGTAAAAAACATAAGGCAAACATATAGAAGCTAAAAGATAAGTAATTACTAAAGGGTGTTTTTTTTAGAGGTATGGAACTTTAAGTTCGCAACACTTTTTTAACTGGCGGAGATTTTGTCAGCTGTTAAGTGATTTATGTTTAATTTGGTTTGGCATTTCAACACAAAAATAGACTTACGCATGACTGACGCGTTATTGCTGATATACGGCCACAAATATTGGATAAACTCGTCAAATAAAGTAAATTTCATATCAACCAAAAAAATCATCTTTTTTTTATTCCATTTCAAAGTTGTATACCTCTAAAAAAAAACACCCTTTATAAGATATAAACTTATTAGGCAACTAAAAATTACAATTATTTGTATAACAAAATCTAAAAGTCATGCTTTAATTGCACCTTAAGTTGCAAAGTTGATCTCGAACAAGCTGTCCGCTAAATGACATTGAAAAAAAATAAGAACTTGATCCTCCGTTCCAGCCCGTGCCTATTACTATTTGCTTATTCGATCTGGCTGCCCTTCGATAATTGTTTATTTTGATTATTGATTCGATTGTTTATAATACGCCAAACATTTTTTGTTTATAGCTACTGTGAAATTTCTGGTGCACAATGCAAAAACAACTTATTCGAGACCTGCGTGTAAACAAACAAACAAACAAACAAGTTTATTTTCGCAATTGTCTTTTTTAGCTCATTTCCACTCTTCCCGTTCTTTTCCACTTTCTGTTGCAAACAGGTAGCTTAAGTGCGGATGGCATCTTGTATTACTCTCTGGATGCACTTCCTGTGCCACGCCCCGCCCCGAATACAAGAAGAAGAAGAAGCAAACAAATACCATTTGCCATTTAAGCCCGCTGTTGACCCTTGAACAAAACACGACGGATTAGCAGAAAGTGCAAAAAGATTTTGCAGATTATGCTGTAAAAATGTCACAGGACATTAAGCCGAGAGAGTTTTGCTCCACAAAAACACAACACGAACAATTTAAATGGTTTTTTGTTTTGTGGGCGTGGCTTGATGTAATGGAGAGTGCGGCTCACAAAAAAACGAAAACGAAAACACACTGAAATGAGCAAACAACCGCATATAAAATTAAAAATAAAAACCCGCAGCGCCGCAAATGCTGCGGGGGCAAGAACGTAGTTAATGCTCCCTGTTCCCAGTTCCCTGGTATGGTATGGTATACCATGGTAATGCTCCCTGCTGCATTGTTTGTTGTTATAATGGCGCGCCCGTAGCGCACAGCAACAACACCAACTACAACAACACTAACAGCTAACAACCAACAACAAATAACGAAAAGCGCAAGGCATCTGCACGGAGTCCTTTTGTACATTTTTGCTGCTATTGCTGCTCCTTTTGACGACTCAAATTTCAATGAAATTATCCTGACGGTATTTCTCTCTGTGTGTGTGTGTATATATATATATGTATGTGTGTGTGTGTACAGTGAGCGCACAACAATGCTGAATAAAATATTTCGCTGAAATTATTTGCTAATGGCTTCAACAGCAACAACAAAAGTACTCAGGACCCGCAGCTCGAAGCATTTGCATTTATAAGATTGGCAAATAGACAAACAAAATGGCGGCATCCCCAATATATACATACATATATAGACCACATCGATGGCCGCCATTTTGTTGTTGCTCCATCCAGCAAGCATTAATGTTTGCCTAGCAACAGCAGGAGCAGCGCAAATTGCTTTGCTCCCAAAAAAAAAAAACTCCACTCAAGTTACGCCAAAAGGCAAACAGCAAACAGCAAACGGCATAACGACATAACGTAACGGTAATGAGTCTCTCGGGCAGCGAAGACAACAACCAGATAGAGAGATAGAGCAAGAGTATGAGAGAAAAGGAGCGTACACACATAATAACTGTCAATCAAATAGAGAAATCAACAACTCAATAGATTTCTGTATATTCCTACACCTACACACACACACACATATATACATAATCTTTGAGCGTTGCCCGACCTACTGCCTTTTCATATTCTGGCATTTTTAGCTACCAGAATTTCGCTTTTGTGGTTTTATTTTCTGGTCAAATGATTTGCTTCTCGATCGACAGGATAAAAGGCAGTTCTTTGCCCTTTTTAAACTGAACATTTTTGACTGTCTTTGCCTGTCTTTCTCCTGGCATTGTCTGCTGCTTGAAAGCATCTAAAGGATTATTCTTCTTTGGGTCGTCTTTGGCAAAATGCGCAGTAGCCAAAACGGTTTGCATTTTTTTGATTTCTTACAGCTCACTGAAGGAGATCATCCATAATATCTAAGGTGGGATCTAGACTGAGCATTAAAGGCTTGTAATTAAGCGCAGTTGATGCAGAAAATGTATTATTTTCTTTTCCATTTGTTTGCTTGAATAAGAGTCAAATTTTGGGATTAAGGCGATGGAAAAGTTGAAAAGTTGATTTCTTTCTGGGCATGAGCCTTAAAGCATTATGCAATATGTGTGTGGTCAAAAGAAATTAAAGAAATTAAGCTAAAGTATGCGAGACATGATAAATATATAAACATATTGCATAGGTGAATTTTGCATAAGAAGTGTAAGGATTAATAAAATATTTAATCTACAAAAGTTTGTATATAAAATTGGGTTTTTAACTTAAATACTATAGGATAATTATTATTTTAACGAAATAACTTTGAACTTTTCAAAAAATAACAAAAAACTCGGCTTAATATTGCCGAAAAAACAGAAATTTATGAATATTCCAAAAAATCGTTATTAAAAGCCCTTGGACTAAATGTAAACAGAAATGACGATTATTCAATGAATTTTTTTTACAGATACAAAAAACTTTTATCAAAATTCTCGAGATTTGATAAAAATCTTAGCAACGGATTTGTGCACTCATCAAAACGATTAAGGTATTGATATAAGTGACATAAGAAGATGCGAAACGGCGATAAGCCAAGAAATATGAACTGAAGAAAGCTGGGGAAAAAGTTTCTGCTTTATGGATTTACCGCAATAAAGCTAATGCTCTCACCTTGTAGTAATCCAGCGTTGAAAAGTTTTGATAGCATGGCACATTATACAACATATTCCAGGCGTTGTTGTTGTTGATTTTGTTGTTTTTAGTTGCTTATCAAATGGGCTGCGACTGCGCATACATTTTAAATTCAGTTAATCGGGAATCACACCAATCAATTAACACAACATAAACTTGATCAAATATGTATAAATATTGTTATTATGTGTGTGTGTGTATATAAAATTCACTTTAGATTTGAGAACAAGTGTTGACAAGCGTATTAAATATTTATTTTTACTGTAATATTATTTGCATTTATTAATATTTTATTGCACAACACGTTGTGTAAATTTCAATTTTGGTGTCAACATTTAAATTTGTAATTTACGTTTTTTTTTCTGTATGCTAATTGAGCAGTTCCGTAACGCAAATTAATTTGTGCCAAATTAATTTGAACGATGCGAGCTGTTTGTATGTTTGTGTGTTAGTGTGTGTGCGTGCGTGTGTGGTTTTTTTTATTAATTATTTTGTATGTTGCTTTTCGTTTTGTAGAGCCGACGGCGCAAAGCTTTTTTCGGTTATTGTTTTTTGTATTTCTGGTTGGTTTTACTTGATGTTCAGATATCGTCCGCTCTCCCGACGAATGTCACATAAAGCTGAGTGTCAACTGAATTTGCCCATTTGTCCATTTGAAAGCGTTGGCGTCGTTGAGAACAAAAAACAACAAAAGCAATATCAACGACTCGTCTCCGTCGTCGTCGTTGTCGATGTGAAGCTTCATTCCACTCAAAGCGCATGCCATCTCGCTTTAGCTGCCCTTTGATGAGCGCTCACTCTCACTCCTTCGCGCTCTCTCTCACTCTCTCAACCAGCCGAATGCCATCGAGCACTTGAGTGAGTTCGTAAGTTGTGTGTGTGTACGCGTGTGTACGACGAGGTTGTTTGTGTGTGTGTTAGTTAGTTGAGCGTATTTATTGTCGGGTTTTTAGGGCGGCGCCAGGACAGCTGCTTTGCTGGTGCTGGGCATTAACGGCATTTGCAATTGTGCAGCAAGTGGGCAGCACTCAATGCTTCCTGGAAACGCTTTCGGTTCCACGAACGGGGCTTGCAGTTCGAGTGTTGTTGTTGCTGTTTGCTTTTTTTTTGGGTCCTTTGTGGTACAGTAAACAATCGTTAAAAAGTATAAGTCGAATGCTGGGACGATAAGACTCTTAAAAGTGAAAAATGATGATATTTGGTTTTAAATAACTATAATAAAAATTATTTTAATAATTTCAAGGCATCTTAGTTGTAGAAAAAACCCTTAAAAACTTTATCTTACATGACCTCATAGTCTTTTTCGTGATTTTATTTCTCATTTTTAGGGTGTTTACTGTTCACGCTTAACCCAATTTGAAAACACTTGATTGGGCGCCAGGCCAAAACTGTCCACTCACATTAGACAAACGATGCTGCAACATAGTAGGGATAGTCGAGGTACAATATGGACAGCTACCAAGCCGCTGGTCTTTAGCCACGAAAACACAGGCTGAAAACAAAAATCAGAGACCCAAAAATTGAATTTTGTGAATCTGTATCAGAACCAGGGCAACAGACTGTGCAATATATGTTCTTATTGTTGTTGTTGTTGTTGTGGAGACGACTGGCGTCTGGCGTCTGCTGGCTAGTGGCTGGTGGCTAACTGGCGACGATCCCCGATGAAAGCAAGTTATCCCTGCACGCTTCATTGGATCGCGACAGTTGTTAACGTGTTTAATTAGCCCTGCAAATTCAATGAATTGCGACAGTAACAGTTAGGCTTAACTACAAAACAAGCGTTTGGTCCCCCCAGACGATAATCAAATATTTGCGCAGCCATTTTGAAAAACTCTCACAACTGCTCAATTCCTTCTCCTCCATTTCTCCTTCCTGCCTGCCCGATAGCAACCCCCGTTATCATTCCCGGCGCATGCGTGGGTCACCCAAAACAAACAAAAAAACAACAAAACTTTGAGTTACGCTCAATCGGAAGGGTATTGGGGAAGGGAGGGATTCTATGTTTTGGGGGGGCGTGCCCAACCCCTTTTTGCTCCTTGGCCGCCGACAAGTGAATTGTATTTTAAAGGAATTGAAAAGCACTTTAAATTTACGTTCGTATTTGGCGTTAAGCTAAATGCAATTAAGGACAAACAATTAGAAAAATATTCCGGGAATACCATTTAAAATATGAAGTTGAAATTACAAACCGGAAACCAGGATTTGAATTGCATTAGCTTGAAAAAGTAAAGAGCCTACAATCAAAATAATAACTAGAAAAGGCAAATACAAAATTTGTTTAGAATATGTGTTTACTTAACCTTTGGAAAGTGACAAGGATGTTGATAATTAACTGTAACTGTATATTACCTAATAAACAACTATTATGTGTAGTTTTAAAATGTGCTTTAAACATTTTGGTGTAAACTTCAAAGGGTAGAAATGAATATAAGTGCGAGAATGAAAATAATGTTTAAATATGTCGAAAGAAGAACTTAATATACATTAACATTGTGGAAACACTTTATAGGCAGTTGAATTTTGTGCCTTTGTTAGTATTTTAAATGTTTCTTTGTTAATGTTTATGTTTTTAAACTTTTGTTTAATAGGTTTAAGAGATAATTAACTGAATAACTTATAAAAAATTAACAAAAAAATTAAAAACAACAACCAGTGTGACCCTATATCTCTAAAGTGAAAATATCAAAATTTTTCACTATGGGGAAACAGTTAGTGGGCAAACTGTACTTATATCACATATTATAGGGGTTAGATATCATTTAAATGTTAAAGACTTTAAATTGTTTTTAATTTTTTGCAACGAAATAGTATACAAAATAGTAAAAAGTTATGTCTAATTAGAATGTACAATATCCAGATAAGTTTTAGCTGGCTTCCAATGTCTCGTGCTTTAAATTGCATTTTCAACTTTTTGACTTTTCAAACTTGAATTAATTAACAAGATTGCACAAAATTACTCTTTTACACACATATACATATGTATGTACATATGTGTTTTTCATGCCTTCGGTCAGAAAATATTCATTCATAAAAATATCTTTTAAGATAATCGACAATCAAGAACGGAGTAAGAAATTTCTCTGGCTCTGGCGGTAATAGGATTATGAGGCACACGTGCTTACAAATGCTTAGAGTCGCGTTCTCCAACTGCAACTGGCAACTGGCAACATTTGGTGGTCGAGTAGGGGGCGAGTAGGGGGACGAAAGAGGTAGAGGTGTGTCAAGAGTGTGGAGAGTCGACGTCTCAGTGCTGTGCTGACGTCTCAAATGCCTTGTGCTTGCCTTCTTTTTTTTTATAGCCTTGGCTTTTATTATTAGTGACGGATTTCCGAGTCATTAGACAAAGTTATGCTTTGGACCACCGCGTATGTTTAAGCTACTTAAACGCGCCGACCGCCCACACGTCCCCCCTGAACGGGCCTGGGGAAGAAGGGAGGAAGAGGCTTTTGAGTGAACCTGAATATGGTACGTGACTTGCTCGTGTCGTAATTGACAGGCGTCATCTTAAAAGACCTTAAACTGTTCAGCATTTAATGAAAATTAAATTGAGTGAGAGCGAGAGAGAGAGAGAGAGAGAATGCCACCAAATGTGGCACATGAGAGAGAGACAGACCCACAGCATCGCTGCGGTCAAACAGACATTTCACCCACGCCACTTAAAACACAAATCAATAACTTTATTAACCAAAAGCAAAAAAACTAAATTTAAAAAAAAAAACCTTTTCTTTTCATTTTTTTCTTTCTTTGAGGCATGTTTTACGAGCTGAAAAGCGTCTTGTTTAACTGCCTGGGACAATGAGCTCCCGCTGTGCGCGTTAAAAATCGCTCTCGAGTTAGAGTTGTGCAGATGGAGCCAAACCAAACATGAAGCAGGAGTTGGGGATGGAAGAGAAGGAGGAGGAGAAGGGTCCTACTCCGTTTACATAGGCCGAGCGCCAAGCGCCGAATGCATATGAATATTCTTCTCATATGTATGTATAATTTATGCCAACGGCTTTCTGTAGCGCCAGCTGACAGTTAGTCAGACAAAAGGGAAACTCAGCTGGCGATTGGATGCACTGCACTTCACCCCTCTCCTTACTCACACACATACAGATAGTTAATATGTGAAATGAGTCAGTCAATGATGTAAGTGGTGAAGGTAAAGGTTAAAATATGATATAAGAGAGAGAGAGAGAAAGAGTAAAGAGAGATTGAAGAGGGTTTTTTGTCTCCTTGGGTAGAGTAACTAATGAAGTTGGGTTGAATCTCAGTTAATCAATTTGGCCATCGCAACCCTTTAAACAAACTAAATTGTCAGCTGACAGCAGACAGACAAACACACAGCGTGGTGGTAGGTAGTTATAAATTGGTTTGTGTCTAGGGTGGTTTTTGTCTTTACTAACGAATTTTAAGATTTTTAGAAGGAATTTTCACATTTTACTTTATTAACACTTGTTAATATCATTGAAATTTCTTCTGAAAACATATTAGGGAAAACCCCCTTCGAAATATTATCCCCCTTTTATTCATCTTCCCCTGTCAACTTATCACATTCAAGTTTATTGACTTTTGTATATGTAAACTCTATTTGGCTGATAATACTTTTTTTTTTGTATTTTCTTCTGTTATTTTATTTAGCCGTTGGCATTGTAAACGGCGCCAGATTTCGAGACAGTCACCAACAAAGTCCAGTCCAGTCCAGTCCAGTCATGTACACAAGACATTATTATTTGATAGGGTCAAGTGTCTTCGAGCACAATAAAAACAACAACAATGAGAAAATAGCAAAATACACACATGAATATTTAAATAAATGTCTGGAACGTCAGGAGTATATACAAAAAAGAAAGAAAAACAAAAATGACAAATTGCGGGGTCAACATGTTAAGTAAATAGAGAAGAAAGAATCTTTTTAATTGATGGCATGTATGGCATTTTAGTGTCTAGAACTTGTTGGAAGATCTAAGAATAAAATCTGAAAGGGTACAATGTAAACTGGATTAAGTGGAAACTAAAAGCAGATTCGACTTTAGTTCAGTTTTAGAGTAAAAAGGAATTGAAAAGTAAACTAAACTTAAGTTACAAGAATTGAAATCATAGTTTATTATATAAACTTTGTCTAAACTTCATTTGGAAGTTTATTTAAATTCATTAATTTCGATCATTTTTAAATGTCAAAGAAAATAAATAAATAATGTTTATACATTTGTATATGTACATTAAAAATGTTTGCTTTGCATAAAAAATTGACTTTTTCCATTTAAAAAAAATTAAGTATATTACAAATTAGTTGTAGAATCAAGTCAGTTATGATTCATGATTACTAAAAGAATTTTACTCTATTCAATCTTATATAAACTACATACTCAACAAGTTACCAAGCATGACTCACAAATGTGTTATCTTATGGAATGCGTAGGAGAGAAAGTACTAACTAATCAAATATTGAAACTCTTCACCTTTACAAATCATTAAAAGTAAGAAGTGTGACAAACTTACAACTTTCAAATTCCATGAAAAGAGCTTGGCCATAAGACAAAACGCCACTGTTACCAACACTCAAAATTCTCTATTCCCAACTGGAATTCCGAAACTGATGTTTTCGTTTAGATTTAGCGATTACACTTTGGTTAATGAGTAGAGAGGAGAGATCAAACTTGAAACTCTTCAAGATGAGTTTAACCTCATCAGTGTCTGACTCTTCTCTTCCTCATCTTCTTGTGTTGTGTTGTGGCACGTGTAAACGACACCCAAATTAGGAGGTAGATTATTTTATTATATGTCTGTCTGTCTGTCTGTCTCGTATCTCTGATGGCTTCGCCTTTCCAAGAAAATGAGTTAAGCTCTCTTCGTATGCAGTGTCAGCAGCTACCTTTGGGTTGACTGAATGACTGACTGACTGATGGACTGATGGACTGACTAGTCATTTGATAAGCAGACACGAGATGCACTCTTATCAGAGCCAAATCATTTGGCCAATTGGCTGCCAACCAAACCAAAGTGACGGGGAGAGGCATTGTCATGTAAATGTCGCCCCAAAGCTGCTGCAGCCTAATATCAATTTGGAGTTTGAAATCTTGGCGCCAGTTTAATGAGACACACAGCATGCGACTGGCAGGCAGTTAAAAAAGAAAAAAAAAACTGTGACTGTAAGTTAATTGAGTTATAAACATTAAACTATATTTTTTTTCTGTATGTCTGCATACGATTTGCATTTTTATTAGCGTCAAACAACAACAACAACGTGTGCCGTGGGGCATTGATTTATGGCAACTGCATTCGACACATTCTCAAACCGTGGGCGTGTTGTGTTTTTCCAGCCTTTTTGGGTTCGGTAACACCATCTGACAAATGATCAGGTGTGACTTGTGTCATTATGAATGTTGAGCGATTAGGGTTAAACATTTTTTTTTTTTTTTGGGGATCTGCAACTTTAAGAAAATTCATTTCATTTCTCTCTCACACATCTACGATTTCAATAGATGTTTTTTTGAAAATAAAATACGCTCAGATTCACTATTCCTTTTCTTAATTTTTGTTGTTTGAGGTGATTCGTTTGCCACAAAAACCGCAAGATCAGCAATGTATCAACCTGGCTAACAAGAACACTATAGACAACAACAACAGCTTTCGAGATAAGCAACAAAACTATAGCAAAACAAGTAAAAAGGCTCTAGTCGAGTAAGCTCGACTAGAAGATACCCTTAACCCTTGACCATACAGACGGACAAACAGTCGGGCTGAAAGACATACACATATGTACGTGTACTACCGGACTAATGCTTGATGGTTTCATATCTCCGGTGTTTCTCAACCAATTTTCATAAAATGTTCATAGATTTTCATTATTTTGTTAATAGTTTCAGTCCCCATTTTTGATTTTTCGAAGTTCTTGATTTTTTGTTATCGATTCCCGAAAGGTTATCGAAAACTTGAAACTTGCTCTGCGTAGGGATTAGCAGAGCTCATATCAAAAATCTAATGTCTTTAGGTATCGTTGTTCCTGAAACCGACGCGTTCATACATACATACAGACAGTCGGACGGACATGGCTATATCGACTCGGCTGTTGTTGCTGATCAAGAATATATATATTTTACGGGGTCGGAGAAGCTTCTTCTTCTTTCTGCATGTTACATACTTTTGCACAAAACCATTCAACCCTTTTTTTTACCCATTTTATGGGTTCAGGGTATACAAAGAGAGAAAAAAAAGCAAGATAATGAAACCTACTTTATTGTGTATTCCGAATGTGAACTACTTTGTTATTCTTATATAATTTTCATATAATTCTTATATATACATATATAATTTTTTTTCTTAGATTTTTATAAAAAAATAGTTTTTTTTTTTTTTGCATGTTTTGACATTTTTATAGCTTCAGCTTCAAAGCAAGACGACGTTGCGAGTTTCTGCTTTAATGCTTTGCTGCACAGTGTGAAAAAGATGCACCAAGCAATACTGGGAGGGAGAGTGAGAGAAAGAGATAGTAGGTTGCCATTCAAAATGGCGTTTCTGTGGGCTGTAAAAGCTTTGACATGCATATGTCAAAATTGATGGCAAAACAACAACAAAAGTAGCAACAACAACCATAACAACAACAACAACAAACACTGCATGAATGCTTTCTGGTTGCTGGTTTTGCGTGCTTATCGTGCCTCCAACACGTTTTGTATTTAAACGTTTCGCAGCTACCCATTTTAGGAGGCCTCCTTGGATGCGTCGTGGCTTTTGCTTTTGCTGCCTGGTGCTTCAATTCGCCTGTCTGGGTGCCTGGGTGCTTGGGTGCCTGCTGACTTGCAGGCTGGAACACCCATTTAACAAGTCAACTCGAACGGCCAAAACCATAAATATTGGCAATTTAACAGAGTCAACAGTATGGCACTCGACTCGACTCAACTTGGAGCGAGGAGTGTAGTGGTGGAGGGGAGTGGTGGAGTGGCGGAGTCCACTCGAACTCAGCAAAACGTATCGGCGACGAACCTGGGTCCATAATACACCTTGTCGTACACGATGCTTATCTCTTGGAATTTCTCGTGCGTGTCGCCGTGCCAAAAAACAAAAGCAACAACAACGTTTGCCGGCTATCTAAGAGGGACTTGTAGAACTTATAAATACACTATGATATGATAAGGTAATCGATTTAAAGATAAAAAAAAATGCAATACCAAAACAGAATAAGCGAAAGAAAGTTTTTGAAACTATCGTAATAAAGTTAGAAAAATATTCAAATATAAATATGCAAAACTTCTTAAGTTTTGAGTATAAGAATTACCTTATGTGAGGTTATTTGATCAACTTTGAATTAAGATTACAACTAATTTTAATGTCTAAACAGAAGAACTAATAATAATATATAATTATTAATTCATTAACTTTAATATTTGTTTTATCAATGTTATTATTAATTAATACACCTACTTTAGTTAGAGGTTTATTGAGTTGAGCTGGGTTAGGATTAGTTTCTTATTGTTTAGTTAAGTATTTTCGATGTCTTCAAAATGTTAAAGTCTTATAATGCTGGAATATTAAATTGCATTATCTAACGAATTGGTGATGTAACTTTACTTTTAGGAATTGCTTGGAAGATGATTTTCGTTCCTAATTCCAGTATTGTTCAATAACTAAATAATTTAAATTTAATCATTAACCAATACTATTCATTTGAAAGTTTCACTTTCTTAACATAACAAAATGTGTTTCAATTTTCCTAATCAAAAGCAATCACAATTCAATTGTGAGTGTTACACTTTCAGAAGAAAACAAAGTGTATGATCATTTGGTAGATGTGAAAGGGTATTAAAAGGCTTTTGGCTGGCCAGGAGCTGTCGCTCGCTGTCGTTGTTGGCATTGTGTCGTCGACGATGGGGGGGTGAGGGGGGGATAGTGGGTAACGGGCATGTGGAACGTGCGTGAAAAATTAGCCGTGGAAATGCATGTCGTGCTTGTTTGTTGTTGTTGCTGTTGTTTTTGGTGTCGTTGTTGTTATTTGTTTGTTTGTTTGTTTGTTTGTGTATTTTATATTTGTTGTTGTTGTTGGGGCCTGTCGCCATTTCTCGTAGTGCAGCTAATAAGCGCAACATGCTCATAAAATTTCGAAAGCTGCCACAGTCTGATTTTATTTCATTTTAAATTGTACACGCGCTTTAAATATATATTTCTTACCACATTGAGAGGCGCTTGACTCCAACTTTAACTGTTTGTTGCCTTGTGCCTTAGCTCTCCGGTTGGTCTGTGCCGAAGTTGTCTTGTTGTTGTTGGTGTTGCATTTACATGGATCATTAGAGATTGGCTAGAGTTGTGTACAACTTTTACTAGATGACAAATTAATAACAATGGAGAATGGCATAAAGAAAAAGACAAGCTTTCTATTTAAATAATAATGGGTTATTCGAATGTTCCCATAACCATTCGCAAGACAACTCAAAATGACAACAACAACAGAAACAACAGATTTTTACACGAAGCGTGCCAAGAAAGACTTTGGGTCTGATGCTTTAATATTAACCCTTATGTGTGCTGGGTTTAAAGTTGCAAGTTTTAACGAAATATAGAAAAATATAGTAAAGATGTTTTATATTGGGACATGCCATTACATTTTGATTTAGTATTTATAATAATATTTTTTGTGTTTAAAAGAAAACTCTTTTATTAAACTCTTCGCTTATCAGAAATTGTAATTGATTATCGAAAAATCTTTCGTATTATCATTCTGTGGTTCAAGAAACCATACCGTACTGCACACATAAGGTTTAAACATAAAATACTCTAGCCGCATCCAGCTTCAAGTCTCTCTCTCTCTCTTTTTCTCCGCCGCTTACCTGCTAATTGATTGTTACATTCTTTTCATGTGTGTTTTTGCTTTTGTATCTTTGCCTATCCCGCTTCCTCTTACACGCTTCGAGCAACTTTTATTGCTATTGTTGTTGTCGTTGTTGTTGTTGATGCAGACGTGTTGTTTTTTATGATGTCCGATTTTTGACAATGAAAATTATTGTGATGTCGCACGTTTTGGTGGTGTAATTTAATTAAAAACTATGTTTTTTGTCTGGCAAAAGACCCGCATTAGACGGGCTCCAAACGACCACCGACAAGGCACGCATTTGATACGGGGCTTTCCCGGAATTTCCACAGAAAACAGGTGACAAATGTGTCGCACACAACTGTATAATTTATAGGTTAGATTGAACTAGTGATTGGGTGATGGGGAAGGGGTAATCGAGAATCGAGATGAATGTGGAACAGTAAGCAATCACAGCTGTCCCAAAAAGGATGCCACTAAAAGTCAAACAAACAAACAAACAAACAAAAATCCTTGACTCTCCTCCGACTGATATTTGCACACGAAGTGAGCGGAAGTGCAAAGGCAACAGCAACAACAAACACAGCTGTTCTGTCTCTCACTCTCTTTCTCTCTCGCTCTCGCACACACTTTGACATGAGCAAATAAAGTTGCATTTAGATTTTTCTGTTATTTGCTGTGTTTACTTAGAGAAGCAGAGAATGAAACGAACAACAGCAAAAGTGTAGTTTGGTTGAAGAGGTGAAGGTGGGGCGAAGGAGGTGGAGTAGTAGTAGTAAGGAAAAACTTATGCGGCTTCTGTTGAGCCTGTGAACCTGTTTTTCTGTCTCTCCGCGCACCAAAGAAGAAACCATGAATGAACGACAAAAGACGAACCGACAAACATATGTTGACTTGAACAGCATTGTCACTGTCAATATGGTATAAAGAAATGCACTCAAGGTAACTTCCTACTTGGCTCAGATCGTATTTCAAATATAACCTCTTTTTACATTTTTACCTTGCAGATTATTGCCCCCGCCACGCCTCATACCACACCGTACCCGTAACACTCTCTGCACACCTCCCCCACCATCATCGTCATCATTATTTAGCGGTCAACGTTGGCGCACAAACAAAATGGCGTTTGTACAGCAAGAAGCAAGAAGCGAGAAGCGAGAGAAGAAGCCAACAACACTTGTGGGAATTTTCAATATTGATTGATTGACCACCCTGACGAGTTGCAGCAGTTGGCTGAGGCCTGTTTGACTGTTGGCAGTTGCAGTTGCAGTTGCTGTTGCTAGCTGTGGCAGGATCAGAGCGGTTTTACAAAATGAGATCTTTTTTAAAACATATTTGGGCAATTTTTTTTATTTTGTTTTAAGTAATTTAAATCAGGTAAAAATATTTAAAGGTAACAATAGTTTCATGAAATTTAAGGAAATTTTCAAATTAAATGAAATTACAAATTTAATATTCAAAATATGTTAATTTTACTCAAATACCTCGTTTTATACACATGATTTTATTTTTTTTAAGGGAATTACATTAAGCTTTCTTGGCTGAGCTTGATCTAATATGTTAGACATTTTTATTATATACAAATTAGAATATTAGTATCATTTTAATACTTATAATTTGTAATATTTATTATTTATTTATTTAAAATTTTTTCGAAAATTTTTTTTTGAAATCTATTCTAATCTCCCAGGTATATAGAGAATAATAAAGGAACAAGTCAAACAATTTAAATTGCAGCTGCTTTGTAGGCTCCAGAGAATTCTTGAGTTAGGAGTTCCTTTAATGTCTGGCCACGATAAAAAGACAATATTTACAACCGTCAGTTGTTGGATGGTTTTTTGTTCTTTTTCGTTTTTTTGTTTTTCACCGAACAGGACACTCGCGAGTTTTTGTGTCAGAGTTCCCTCGAGAAAGTGAGATAGATGGATAAAAAGAGAGAGAGAGAGAGAGAGAGAGAGAGAGATTGATGACAGCATTTGTTGTGACAAGCATTAACTAGCGGTTTCACACACATCACACCCCATACTCCTCTCCCCACTCTCTGCACCGACGACCCCACCACAATACGGCATGAGCCCCCATTAAAATGAGATACAAATTGTCGACACCTAAAATGTGTTGCATTGCCCCTCGGGAATGTATTCCTAAAACAGGAATCCACAAACACACACACACACACACAAAAACACATATATAATAATAAAATAATTAATTGTGTAAAGAGAATTTTTGGCTATAATTTTTGGTTGTTTACTATATAGCTTTACTTCCCACAGGTTTTGTATTACGAACAAAATGTAATGCACCTTCTGCGTAATTGAAGTAAATTTTGAATATTGTCGAGAATGATAAAGGGGGAAAGTCGGGAATCGGGTGGTGTAGGGAATCGGTAGAATGCCCGGCCATGTTTGAATACGAGTCGCCAACATGTTTACATAAAATGGATTTGGTTTACATTTTTGTTCAAATAAAGACAGATAAAAAATAAAGAACAACCGTCAAACAAATATGCAAAATTTCGCTGATTTAGTCGAAAAAAAATTAAAACAGAAATCTGAGTATAGATTTCCTTCTGGATTGACAATGTTTAAATACCCTTGTACAGTATTCTAATTTTAATTAAAATATTTCAATCTCAAATAATGGAATGGAACCTAATGTTCATTATTTCATGGTATATAAATTCAGAGATTACTGTAAATTTAATGCATAGGAAATACATTGCAAAATGGAATTTTAACTATAAAAAGTTTTATTTTGTTGGTTTTTAACAAATTGTTCATCATACACAAAAGCTTGATTAGTGTAATAAAACATTATATTCGAAAAGTAAATACTGAAAAAGAACAATGTATTCTACATACACTTAGAGATCTCATACAAAGAATGAAAATACTATAACACCCTAAGTAAGAGTATATATTAGTACAGACATAGAAAAGAAAACTGATGGTATGGAATGCGCAACGTTGGCTGAGCGGGTAATTGGAACCTGGACCTGATATTGTGTCTAGTCCTCGGCATAGGGTGCATAGCTGCTTATCTGACGCGCCACAATATTGAGTATTTCGCGGGCCGGCATATCATGCTGTTCCCGAACAATGGCCGTAATTCGTCCACACTCCTTAATAAAGTTTTCCAATTCACGTTGATTGAGCGAACGGCGCGATGGATCTTTGGACTGCAACGCTTGTAGGCATTGGCCTGTCGTGTGGGCCAACTGTGAACGAGCCGGACTGAAAGTCTCGTCCAAATCAAAGAGCTCCAATGGCGGTGCCGGCGGTTCACTGAAGATTGGCGGAAATGTGGCCAATTGCAGTGGAGGCAGCGGTATCTCGAATTGTGGCTTTATTATGCGCAATGGCTCGTAATTGACATGCAACTGCTCGTAGGTAGCGATGACATCCTTGAGCAGGCGATTGCTCAGCGAGCATAAGGTCAGGTCGAACATTTGCTTAAAGTCCGTGGGCATCTCAGTTCCAATGGAGTCTATTAGACATGCCTTGGGCATATCGGCAAGAAAGGCCACATCCGTAAAGTGTTTATTATCATTGATCTGCCGGATAAAAACAATTGGCAACAGTTTATACCTCGTAATCATCACCAGACTCACCTCGACATCATTGAAATCCAAATGCGTATAGGTAATCTCGTTAGTGCCCAAGAGCTGCAGCATATACTCCAGCAATGCATCATTGGTCTTATCCTGCACATACTTATCATGCCATATATAACCAGAACCGATGGCCAAGATTTTACCCCCCTTGGGATTAGTATAGTAACCCGCCAGGGGTCGATTGAAGGGATAGACAACGGGTCCAGTTGTTAGCAGCACATTCGATGGCTCCGACACATTCAATGTTGCTCCATATGGATACTGAAAGTGTATCTTGTACTTCTCATCAGTGAAATCATAATCGACAATTTCAATGTCCTTTTTTATAAGATGACGCCACATGGATTCGCAGACAACGCCACCACCAATGATGCATTCCTTGGGATGGAAATTCTTGTAGTAATGCGGACGCACAACATTATCGTTGTTAATAAAGATGCCATATTGTTCCAGAAAAAAGTTAACATTCGTATTGAACTCCTGTTCGCCACCCTCCCCCAGCAGAACCAATAAACTTCCTCCCGATTCTTCAACATAGTCTTTGAGAACTTCAAACTCATCCTCGGTGAAACGATCTTGGGGTCCGGCTAGTACAAAGATTTTGGTGTGGGACAAGAACTCTTTATTTAATTCCACATCGCTTCTACAAGTTACAAAGATTTGTAGTATAAATAGTTTTTTTAATCAACCTGCCTTTATACTTACTGCTCCACATTCCAATTAACTTTAAGCTTGCGATGTAGCATCTTGTAGTTATCCATAATTTGAAATCGTTCATTTTTGGATATATCAAAGCAAATTTTCGGCTTATTAGTCATTTTACTTGATTTGTTTCTTGTGCGGTTTTTATAAATATGTTTACATTTTTCGCGTTGCCTTGGAAACAAAAACCAAAACAGCTAGGAACCGGCTCAATAGCTTGTATTATTTATAGATTAGATTAGATTCTATTAAACGTTGATTACTATTAAATTTGATTAACTTAAAATATTACTATTTAAGTAAATTAAGTAAAAACATCGTTATCTTAATTTTGGCGCTTCTTGTTATTTACAAAACATATGGTAATGCAACGCAGCTAACTTCATGCGAGACGCAAAAATGCGCTGATCCACTTGTGAACTCTACGAACTACTTCATTCAGTTCAATATCGCAGAAAAAGTAGGGCTGCTACTGGTTCCAGTTCCGAACTGGAATACACAACTCATGAACACACACCTGCCCTGAGTCTCGCTGTGAAAAATTACGAAAGAATTCGGCTGTTCGTCCAAGACCAACAAATTTTTGAAAACGAACAATGGCATCAATCTGTGGACGCATGGCCCTTCGTGCCGCTGCACGCCAAAATGTTACATACCAATCCGTGCGTACCTGCAAAAGTAAGTTACCACAAAAACAAACGATCCCATTGGTCACGTTCGCCTTCTCCCTGTGCTTGTGCCAATAATGCCGCCACCCAAAGAACCTTCCTTATCCGGATTACATAATGTTTCCAATGGCCTAACAAGCCTGCAGTTTGCAGAAAATGTTTTCCAAAGTTGCTAAGAAATTTGTGCCAGTTTTAAGATGTGCAAATGTTCAGGGGAGGTTATGTAATAGTTGTGAATGCCAATAGTGTTTTTGTGCGTTATTTTATACGATAGCAAAAGCTGGCAGCTAATGAAACATATTTCGCACCTCTTAATGGTGTATAAATCCTACGAACGCAACGTTAATAAGTCTTTAATAGGTCTAAGCTTTCTGCGTTTTATATAACCAGTGTGCACACAGCTGATTCAGCATAGATAGAATGCTAAGGGGAATGGCGGGGGCTGCGAAAGAGTTGTGTTATGACAACAACCAGTGTCAAGTACCCAGACACATTTTGGCCTATCAATACATATATTTATCGTTATCGTTTGATTATTGCAGTGATGAACGATCCTATGGAGCACGCCACGGGTATTGAGAAGCGCGAGCTGCTCCTTAAAGCGGCCGGCAATGATAACCCCTTCGACATGAAGGTATTCAAGCGCGGTGCGGGCACCAAGGAGAACCCCAACCTGATTCCATCAGCCTTCGATGCCCGCATAGTGGGCTGCATCTGTAAGAAAACAAAACAACCAAATGTGTGACGAAAAAAAACATACTAAACCTAACTTAATTCCAGGCGAAGAGGATCAGACCTACGTGCAATGGATGTGGCTGCAAAAGGGCAACCAGAAGCGTTGTGAGTGCGGACACTGGTTTAAACTGGTTGAGAAAGCAGCTGTTTAAAGTTTATATTATTAATTAATTAAATAAAATAATTAATGACATAAAAACCAACAATACACACACATAAACAACTATTAAGCTAAAAGTCAACAAAAAAATAGCTGTTCAAATAAACAAACATCAATCCAAAAACAAAATGTTTATAACAATACGAAATGCAATATGCAAATATGCTTTGAGCTGTTAGTCGAGATTTGTTGATGCGAAACGAAAGAAAAACGTGTGTAAAACGTTTTAAGAATAAATTAAATTAAAAAAACAACAAAGATTGTAAATAATGTGAAGTTCAAGAACATTTAAGCTATCAACCAGATCTATCACAGTAGGCATAAAAATATAAACATTACTGTTGGTATATTTCTAATACTAGTCATTTGCACAAAGCAAACGAACTCACAAGACTTTTTTTTAAAAGAAAAAATAAAAGATTAGGAGATGTCGTCGTTTATATCGCGATTACTGAAATCTCCTTTAGCACCCAAGCGTCTTGTTTCACAGCTGACGCAAGGTGGTGAGGGAAAGCTTAATGCCATGATGCGTAAGCTGGGTCTTCAGCGCTTGTTGGGTGCCTTTGGGGGCAAGGATGGACTGGGACAACGTGCCATATCCACAACAACTCCAATGCGCAACAAAGGTAAGCGTATAAGGCATCTAATGCTTTGGTAAAAATATGTTAAATACTGTACTTAGAAATGACTGATGACCTGGAATTGGCCACGGGCATCTTTAAGCGTGAGTTGATGCTGCGCAAGGCGGGTTGTGCCGATCCTTGGTCTATGAAGCGAGCCATTAAACGGGGCGCTGGCAAAAAAAAGGATCCGACTGTGATTCCATCAGCATTTGATGGACGCATTGTGGGCTGCATTTGTCTTGAAGATCGTGGGCCCAAATGGATGTGGCTGGAGAAGGGTGAACCTAAACGTTGCGAATGCGGTCATTATTTTGTGCTCAAACATGTGCCAGCTGTTTAAATGGATGAAATGATGAAATGGAGTGCTGTATCTACACCAAATACAATTTGAACTGATCTTAACACATTCCAAATAATGTTATAAAACATTGCATGATATTATCAAAATATTGTATTTTTATCAATCAATGCACCCTGATTTAGTTTTCTATCTACAAAATTAGTAATACAAAGTTGGTCAGGTGCAAAATAAAAGATTAACAATCACTCTATGGATTTTAATGTGTAGCCAGTTAGAAGGTATCCACTGTTCCCACTCATGTTGACCTCGGGATGCGTGCGATTTGGCAGTATTTGATAAGTGCGCATCCAGTTGGATGTCACATGCAGGTTGGTCACTTTTCCAGTCGTCTTCAGTTCCATATACGTTTCGTGCAGCAGCTCCTTGCACGTGCTAAATATTACCACGGGTCGCGAGGGTTTGACCAGCGGCAACAAAGCCTGCAATATATTCGATGGATGCTCCTTAGCAGCCATCACCAAAGAATCAAATTTAGCATTCATTAAAGCAGCGCCACGTTTGTTTTCCAACTGCCAACGCAACGGAGTTGATTTGTTGTTAGCTGAATGAAAAAAACCCATAATATATTAAAGTTCACATTTTAAGCCGTGTTCGAAACTGCTTACCGTTGGCCGTCTCATCCAATTTGGGTTTCTTGCTATTGGGCTCAATGGTGTCCTCTGTGGTCGCAGTTTCATCTGCTGGAGAAATCTCCGTCGTTGTTTCTACTACTGCTTCCAACTTCGCCTCCGTCTTCGCTTGGTCACCCTGATAATACTCACGCAGTACAGAGTACAGGTTAACTGAAATGCAACGTTGCTGCTGTTCCAATGGCAGTTTGAGTGCTAGGAGGGCTTGCTTCTGTGGCACATTGCCGGGATGCATGTGCACGAGCGTTGCCTCCGTGTCGGCGCCAATGGAGTTAAGCATTGCTGCCGGCAGTAGGCCATTTGTGCCGCTCTCGTAGAGCAAATAGCTGCCAAATCCAGAGACACCCGAATAGGAAATTATTTGGGATAGTGTGTCCACGCGTATGCCCATTACCTTCTCAGCATCCTGGCGATGGAATATGTCAGCCATGAGTCGAATGCTTGGCCGTCGAATTTGCACAAACTCAAAGTACTTTTTCTCCTTCTTCAGCAGATATTTATCCTGTGAGTATTCGGTTCGTGTGTGAAACGTTTTTGAGTTCTCTACCAGTTTCTCAATGATCTTGCTGGACTCGTTGCATGCCTCGCGCAGCTGTTCAATGTCCTGCCAAGTAAATAGTTATCGTTTATGATAGAAATTAAGCAATACTCAAGTACTTACCTGTGATTTAAGTGCCTGTGCTTCGCCATTATCACTTATATCGCGATTATCGGCGCCGCTGCTCGAAATATTAAGGACTTCGCGTATGCTGCGCAACTCGTTTTCACTGCAAAGTTCGAGCGTGTGCTGCCGCTGGGCCCCACGTTTGCCTGCCTTTGTCTCCTTGACGCACATCTTGAAGGTGGAGCCATAGGGTTGATCCAATAGCGACTTGAGCTCCAAATGTTCCTTACCCAGTGTAGCAGTGGCATCTAGGCTACTGAATTTTTGCAGCTTGGTATATTTTTGGCGCTGTATGACAATGTAGTCGCCCAATTCAATGATCGGTGTGCTGCCCATTACGGTAAAATGAACATAAACAAATGCAACACAACAGGTAAACACGTTGTTTACCGCGATAAGGTGCCGCAAAACCTATCGTTATCGATGATTACATTATTATCTAGATATTTATCGCATAGCAAAATTGTATATGAAACATCAGCTGAGATTTATGAATATTTACTCTAAAGTGTTTTAAATAGCGAATATACGAATTATAAAAAATAAATAAGAAATCGCATTGATAACGAGAATATTGAATTTAATAGTATCGATACTTTCGCCTACGTAAATAAAAGAACTAACTGCATTATGAACGCCATGGCAACGATAATGAACGACCACCAGCTGATAAGAAAAATATATCGAGTAAACCACGCGCTGTTAACTCGTCGAATCTTGACTAATCTCTACACATTGCATCTCTTTTATAACTACCAGCATTTTAAATTTGATTTGTGTAATCAGAAGTGCCTTGTCTTGCCTAACGACGGGAAGCAGACCCTTGCTCTCGATTCAAAACGATTAGGCGAACCCGGTTTTTCGCCCAATCAATTAACTAGTGGAACTAGTAGAACCTGTTGCTAATTGAATCATAATTCAAGCCGCGCCTGCATATCACAAAGCGTCGCCGATTCTTTGAAATCACTCAACCGATAAGAAAAATAACTATGGGTGACCAAAGGAAAAAAGAGGAGTTGCCTTTTATTGAAAACAAACAGGCGGTGATATTGCATCCATCATGGGAGCCACAAATGAAAGGCGACATCAATGGAAAGGGCTCAGGTTCGATGATGTCCAAAATTGTGGCGTCCCTTCAGCCGCCCCCCGACAAATATAAACTGGTCTTCTTTATATTTGTACTGCACGGCCTGGGCACCCTAATGCCATGGAATATGTTTATCACAGCGAAATCGTACTTTGAGGACTTCAAGTTGGGTGAAAACTACACCGTAAAATCCGATGTGAATTATCGCGGCAACTTTATGCAAAATATGGGCTTTGCTTCACAAATTCCCAATGTTCTGTTTAATTGGATCAATATTTTCATTAATTTGGGCGGTGACCTGACCAGTCGCATTGTTTATACCATTTTATTGGAGATCGTTATTCTCATAGTGACCGTTGTGCTTGCCATGCTGGATTCATCTGAGGTAAGGCTTATCTTTCAACAAAGTGTATGTATGTATATGATAATAATTTATTATTATTATCATTATCAGTGGCCGGGCATATTCTTCTGGACAACCATGAGCTCTATTGTGCTTATAAATATGGTGAGTAGTTTAAGATTAAACTTTGATTTACGAATTAATCGTTATCTGTATATATTTTTTCTTATAGTGTAATGGCATTTATCAAAGCACAATTTATGGACTCGTCGCCGCCCTACCACCCAAGTACACAGGTGCCGTTGTTTTGGGCTCAAACGTAAGCGGTTGCTTTGCAACCATTATGTCAATGCTTTGCGCCACGTTCTTCACCTCGATGAGGACATCGGCCATATATTATTTTGTAACTGCTATTTTGGTGCTACTCTTCTGTTTCGATACCTATTTTGCGCTGCCCCTGAACAAGTTTTTCAGGCATTATGAGATGTTAAATAAGCATAACGAGAGGAAATCAGAATCCAAAACTCAACTAAATGTACCTTATTGGCAGATATTTAAGAAAGCTTCGCCACAACTTTTCAATGTATTCTTCACATTCTTTGTCACATTGGCCGTTTTTCCCGCCGTGCACTCGGATATCAAGCGTTCCGATGATTTCATAATTGGCGAGAAATACTTTACACTGGTTACCTGTTTCCTAACCTTCAATGTGTTCGCCATGTTAGGCAGCTTGACAACGTCCTGGCTCCAATGGCCTAAACCAAAATTCTTGGTTATACCCGTGGTCTTGCGTGCTGTCTTTATTCCTCTATTGCTCTTCTGCAATTATGCACCTAAAGATATTGTCCGAACTCTGCCTGTGTTCATTACAAACGAATGGGTGTATTGGATCATTGCCATCATTATGTCATATAGCTCGGGCTATTTAAGTTCCTTGGGCATGATGTACGCACCACAGGCTGTTAATGCCAAGTACCAAATCACTGCTGGCATGTTTGCCGCTGCCATGCTCGTTACGGGCATTTTCTCCGGAGTTATGTTCTCTTATCTGAGTCCCCTCATTATACAACTTTGAAAATTTCTCACTTACATCTTCATCATTTTCAATTTGCGCACATTGTTCTATTTAATACTCTATTTCCCATAACGAACAAGTATATACTTTTTGTGTTTTCTCATGCCCGTCCGTACTCGTACCCTTAGGTATTTGAGGTTTTTTTTACAAGGTTTTACCTTAATATATATTACTGTTTTATAGTAAAGAACTACTCAAGTACGACAACGAAATGCATATTCATACATAGATCAAATCAAACAAGTTCCTAATTAAGAAACTCCCACATGAAACAGAGTATCACGCAATCGGCAGCCATCGATTGCAATGTTCTTACTTGTTAACATTGCGTAAATAACACATCTAAAACAAAATAAGAGATAAAAATTAATGAATTTATTCTTATTCTTACTTGTTAACATTGCGTAAATAACACAACTAAAACAAAATAAGAAGATATTAATAAATGAATTTATTTTTTTAACTTTTCGGCCCGACAAATTAAGTTATATATATTATATTTATTACTTTATTGATTTTTGTACTTTCGGCCAGACAATCTAAATTATTACTACAAATACTTATGACCTAAAAAAAACAACAACAACCAACAACCTGTAAATCTGTTTAAATAAAGTTTTTAAACCTTTTCTAGAAAATATTTAACTTGTGTATATACAGGAAAGTTCTAAAAAATATTTAAAGCAACTTTTTAGCTATGGAATAAGGTCATGTCTTTTAGGAAATGGGAAAAACGTTGCGTTTTCATAAATAGTTTTCTTTTTGGTATGCAAAGACTAGATCAGAATAGTTAAGTGTGATTTAAAAGCGGAACATGAATATATATATACATATGCATATGTACGTATGTCTTTTATGTCCGAAATGAAATCCCAATTGCCAGCACATCAAAATGGCAACATTTCATATGATATTATTTACATTTGTAAATAATTTTCAAAAGCTCACAGAACTTTGGGGATTCGCGTGGACTACGCGTCTCCAAACCGGTTATCTTCTCCAGAGCCACCTCAACATCGACCACATTGCACATTATGGATTGCAAGCGCTTGGGAAATTTCACATTTGTCGTTTCCACCAGATCTCGCGTTGCATTCAGCATATCACTCAAGTCCTCCGCCTTAACACCAATGTAACTGACCACCAGTTCCTTTATCTCGGGCAACTGCTCGGCAATGCGAAAGCCACAGTGCTGTGCATCCGAGATGCCCAGACGATGCAAGCGTTGCAAACCAGCTGATGGTGCTTGCAGTATGGTCTCCTCCACATTGTGTTTGTTGGCGGTGACATCTAGGGTGGTCAGTTGCAACTGCTCCAGCAGCTCGGCCAAATGGACCGCCTCGATCGAGCATTCACGTGCCACAAGCGTCTGTAGGTTATGGAGTCCGACCATAAATTTTCCCGTTATATATGCACTCGAGACACTTAAGCTGCGCAGATGCGGACAGCTTTTGGTTATCGTCAGTATCATGCTGTTGTTCATGTAATCATCCGTCACACACAGCTCGCGCAGATTTGTGAGTTCGAGGCGCAGATAGAAGGCCAGCTCGGGCCGTAGAAGATGTCGTCCCAGATATGAATCGAAGGCCTTTTCGTGCACATTCCATATGTAAAGCTTCTCCATATGCGCACTGGTCAACTCAAAGAAGTACATATAATCCTGTTTGCTTAGCGGCGTCAGCATTGCATCGGATACGGAAACTTCTCGATAGTGCGGCTTACGCCAAACAATTTCACAAAGGAGTTGCTCATAGCGTAAAGAGTTGCGTGCCATTGATATTTGATCGGGCAGCGGCAGGTACTCCAATATAATGCATAAGCAGTCGTCGTTTAGGTCATCGATTTCCATTCCCATTGATGTTATATATAATTATTGAAGTGCAAAAAACACTTGAGGAGGAGAAATGCAACAATATACGCAAGCAGCTGTTCGCAGATAAGATGCCAGTGTGACCACAAATATTAAAAAAGAAAATGTATAACAATCACTGAAACGATATATATTATCGTTATTTGCAATTACTCGCAATCTGTTTCTATTGAACTATTCTAGTAGATTGGAACTAATATTCTGATTAAACACATGCACACTTAAATTTTTGGACTCCAGTGCTTGGAAACAGTCCATTTTACTTTTTTTAACTCTCCCAAATCTAGTTTCCAAATTGCACCATTCTTATTAATCTCAATGGCCTTGACAAAGTTCTTGGCCGCTTCCTTTGTCGATTGTGTAGGATGGGCCAACAGAATCTGGGCAACACATGGCTCCACATCTAACCACGAGTTGAAATTTTGCATGAGTGAGGTCCTGGTGATACCGGGGTTGATGGAGTAAGCGGTAACTCCACTTACAGGCGACAATGCCTATAAAAAGATAATAACCAACCGAGATCCTATTCAATATTGTATTATTATAACTTACCGCCAGTGAGTTGGTAAAACTCAAACAAGCTGCCGTAGTGGCACTGTACACGGGCACATGATAAAGTGGATTAAAGGCGGTTACGGAACAGACGTTGGCACAAATGCCGCCGACACCGCACCCTTTTCGCATATCCCAGACGTCCATGATGGCCATAGTTGTATTGACCATACCCGTAAAATTGACGGCAATGGTTTTGTTTATCTGATGATCATCCAGGATGCCAGCACCATTAATAAGCAGATCAATCTTTTCGTATTTCTTAAAAATTTTACTCATTAGCTTTTTGCTCTCTTCCAATTTTACCGTTACATCATAGGGTATATATGTAACTTTTGTTTCCTTGTTTATTTTTTGCAAACTTTTTATTTGCTTTGACTTGTCTTTTGTATCAAGTACTATTAGGTTCTAAAACGACAGGACATAATAATTGTTTTTAAATAATTAAGTGATTACAAACCTTTGGTCCTTTCTTAATAATCGCCTTGCTTGTGTCTTTTCCAATACAGCCAAGACCAGCGACAAAAATTATGTTCTTTCCCTTAATATCAAATTTACAACTCTTTTTATCTTTACCATCCTGTCCACCTTTACTAGCATTTTCATCTTTTCCGTTTATGCTATCTTTTGCTTCTTTTCTATCTTTTCCTTTCTTTCTACCTTTTTTATCTTTTCTATCTTTTCCGTCTTTACCCTTTTTGCCTTTACGGCATTTACTTCCTTCTGTAGCATTTGCAGCTTTTTCAGCTTGTGCAACTTTTGCTGCGCATTGACTTTCTTTTGCAGCTTGTGCAGCTTTTGCAACTTTTGCTGCACAATCTTTTTCAGGTTTAGCACCGTGTTTTGCTCTGCAAATCTGTTTATTTATGGCTTCGTCCTGACTGACAGTACTGCCTGGGGGTGAATATTTAGATCCCGAAGAGTTGCAAATAAAACCGGGCAAACTGAATCCACGTTGTGTAAGAATTTTGGCAAACATATTGAAAATAAAACAAAGTTCAATTTCGTATAAATACGAAATGAACAAAATGACTATTTTAATTTTGAAGAAGTCGGATCGAAACTGGTGTGTGAACTGAAATATAAAAATTATTTAATGCAGATAATAGTGCTTGGATGACATGTAATGCAGTGCGTATTTGATTTAGGAGAAATGTAAGATGCAAACAAAACTGTTTAAAATTGGCGCGTACTGAAATTGCAGCATCATAGTGCGCAGAATTATTACTCGCATGAAGTTGGCTGCGCATGGCACATTCACATCAAATATATGAACACACAACCGCATGGGAAATTTAGCCAGTACACGAACCATGCAGTTTGAATTATTTAAATTGGTAAAAATGAAATAAAAATGGAATTATTATTAACTATCCGAACATGCGCACATATTTATATAAGCTGCAGCTTATATATGCAATATACATTCATACGCAACTAATGCAGTTACAACTGAAACTTTAAAATCGTTTACCGTTAATGCATAAACAGAATTTAATTAATTAGTCTGGTTGAGCAATCTGAACTGAAATAAAAACTCATCATCCCCTTGCACATTAATAAAGTGCGACAAACACTTTGCGAATTTGGCCAGCAAACTTGGCCAACATCTGCCCAACTCGTCCACCAAACGAAACGAACGATCCACTAAGTGCCGTTAAATGTGGATGCAGCGCGAGAAGTGCGCCAACTTCAACTTAAAAATTCAACTGCCAACTTTAACTGCAAGTGTGCTGCAACGAGCTCTGCTGCGTCCTCAAAGATGCTTCCTGTTTGATAAATTCAATAATCAATTGAAAATGCCCGAAAGGCCGACGCGCCATGCAGTCAAATAGACAGATTCTTGGAAAAGCAGCTGGAAGCAGGCTAAAAATTTGTTGGTATGTTTTTTTTTTTGTTTTTGGCCAAGTTTGCCTGTCAGTGATGGCCAAAAAAAAAACATTCCAACAACTTGCTGAGTCACGAGAGCCGTTAAGCTACTTAACAGTGATTAAGTAAGTTGCATTGGTGACTATTTTGCTTATACAGCTATTATTCATATTACCTCGGGATATATACATATGTGTGTGTGTTTGGGGAATTGGGATATTATTGCTCTGCGAGAAGTTCCCTTTATTAGAACGCCTCATTTAAATAAATTTCTTAACAAAAAGTTCTTATTTCGTATTTAAAAAAAAAAAAAATATTGTTTTCCATATTTTTCATAATATTTTTATGATTTCGTATCACTCGTCAACATTATTTTTGCTCATCTCTAAAAACTTTTGGTGTAGTCTAGAATAATATTTTGTTAAGCTATCTATTTGGAGGCAGGTCCGTCCACACTCAGTTCCACACTCCCCCCCTTTCCCCCTACCCGCTCTCAATCTTTCTTTGGATACCCCTTTTTTTGTGCTGTGGCATCCAATGGCCATGCAAATAAATCACTGTAGAAAATGCATTCGATGAAAAAAGCGACGCATAAGTGCTGCCAAATAAATTTTGCAATTTATTTATTGCACAGCCGGACTGGCTGCTGTTCAAGATTCAGAGTCTTCTCAAACTCTACCGCTCTCGCTCTGCCCGCTCTCTCTCTCTCTCTCTCTCTCGTTCTCTGTGTCCGGCGTGCAGAGGCCTTGGATCAGGTTGAGGTTGGTTGGTTGGTTAGTCGGTTGGTCGGTTGGTTAAAGCTTCATATCGGTGGAAGTGCGCATACAAAGTATTTTATTTCATTTGCAGCAAATTGGCAATAAGTGAAATTTGTTGGCCTCAGCTCAACAGGTGTTTGTTCGATTCGCACGCCTCTTTTTGACCAAATGCGCGCGGCCTGTGGAAAACTGGGTTAACAATGATTGCCACAAATAGGGGCGTGGTGGGTTTTTTTTGTATACACTGAGGGAAAACATATGTTTATATGATCTAATTATTTGATAAGTAAACAATCGTGTGGAAATGCAATATGCAATAATCAGATATATCTGTTTTTAAGTATTTTTTTGTTAAAAGTTCGCGAAACTTTACTTTTTTTGCAAGTGTAGTAGTGTCTAGAGTTATTTAATACATCTATAGTTTGGTATGTCGGCACCTGCATTGTGGGATTGAAATCGCATTGGAATTGATGACCCAAGCGGGCAGATCCGACAAATCGTTGACCTATATACACTTTTTCTCCTCCATTGTTCACATTCATTCAGTTTGTTGTGAAAAAAACTCTTTTGGTCATTATTTATTGTAATGCCCTCATCGGTGGTAATGTTTCCGCATAAATAAATCAAACTTGTCGCGAGCCAAAGTGCAAATGAATTAGCATTTTTACTCAATGCATCTTACACCCTTTCACCCGCCCGCCGCCTTCCTCCTATAACTCCTTTGTGATTGTTGCTTGTTGCATACGCATCATTAGCCCAAAAGGCAGAGTCAAGTGTAAATTAACCGTTAACAAAAGCCTATTGTGAGGCAAGAAAGCAGGCAGGCAACCAACAAGTCAACGAGCCAACAAGTAAAAGGCTCTTTTGTTGCAAGCGAGAGAGCGAGAAAAGCTTAAGCCAAAGAAAAATGCTTGTGTCGTATAACAGACGCAAATTGATTGAGCCTGAAGTGTCCCCCGGTTCAACTTGCAAGTTTCCTTCCTCAACTCCAACTCAAACACAAACGCAAAACCCAAACAAACTGCCAGACAAAACTAAGTAAAAGAACTTGGCTAATGACCGCAAATTAACACCGCAGCACCGAAGCACCAGCTGGAGACGAGTGTCATTAGGCCCAAGTGATTGCCAGTTACAAAACTAAAACTAAAAAGAAACGAAGAGACGCAAGTAGAAGTAGTAGCAAAAGTGAGTGGTGGGACGGTTGGGAGGGGGGTAAACGATCTCTAAGACTTCAAGTGTTGCGTTTGGGCTTTTAGCATATCTTCTAATAGATCGCACAACCTGGCAACTTGCCAACTTTGCATACTTAACTTACGAGCACACGATCCCCAACAACCAACAACAGCAAGAACTAAAAAACTGCACAACTGCATTCTATGGTCATTTGCTTAGTCTTAGCCACATCAACACACACACACACACATATGCACACACACACCAAGCATACGCATTTGAAGTTTCGTTAAAAAATGCGCTTCTGACAGCCATTTATAATTCACTGATTGAGGAAACAGCTCGTAAAGAGAAAACGCTTAGTACATTTAAATATTATCAACGCTTTCAAACGAAAGACTTGCAAATTAAATTGTTATTGACTTGTTCTTTATTTTAGCTTAGAATGAAATGCCATTAAATGTTTGCAATAAAAATGGTTCTAAAGGATTAAAGAAGATTGATTTTGTACAATATGAAAATTCAATTATATATTTTAATGAAAAACAAACAAATTTCATTGAATGTTAACCACAAAACTCGCCTTTTAACATTTTTAATGGATTTTTATTTTTTATGAATTACAATTGAAAAGTCTTCAACTCAATTTCTTTATATGTTGTGACATTTTCAACTTCATGCTTAACTTAATAAACTTTTAAGGCAGATCAAATTTGCTAAGTTTTATGTCATTATTTTTTATTTATTTTAAATGGCAATATCAACATTTTTACATTAATATTTTTATGACATTTTGTTAAATAAAATGTTTAACATAAGATAAATATATTAAGTTGCAAATATTGGTTCAAAAATATTAAATATTATATCTGTTGTACTTTCTTTACTAATCCTAAAATAAATTATGATAATTATCCTACAATTCTAAATTGATTTGGCTAAAAGATGATTATACAAAAATAAGAAAAATATGTGCTAAAGATTTCAATTGATTAACGAACTCCAAGATGATCATCTTACCCCTAATTATTCAACCTAGCGAACGAATCTACAAATCAAAACAAATTTCTATCTTTAAAGCAACCCATTTTGAACCCATTTAAAGAAATTGAAAATCAGCCAAACAATTTGTTGTTGTTGGTCAGTTTAGCCGGGTTTACTGGGCCTAACCAATATGCAAATTGCATGGTCAAATGATCAATTGGTTCACTGTGCCAGGCTCAAAAAACAGAAAACAGAGAAAAAAAATGCGTTGGGTTCTGTGGGTTCTGTGTGCGGCCAATTGCTGGGGACTAAAAACCATGTACATTGGAGACTGAGACTGAGACTGTGGGTGCTCCAGTTTCGAACTTTTTACTCGCTAGCAAATATTTGTGAGTTGTTGTTGCTTACGCATCGGGCAAACGAATTGATGAATCCATTGAGCCGGTCATGCAAATCGCCGTCGCCGTTGCGCCTCTTGAGTGGGCTGACTCCTCCTTGATGTTGTTGTTGTTGTTGATCCGCCCAAGCGTGATCTTTGTGTGTGCTGCTACGCTTGATGGCATTTTGGAGTGGCCAAGCGGAGGCGCCACCCAACTCCAACTCCAACTCCAAATCGCAAATCTTGAGCAACTTTCTCAGCCCCTTTCCCAGGCAGACCGAATGCATTCGAATGCAGCCACAACAACAACCACTGACCCTAATCGATTGTCACTTGCCACTTGCCACTTGCTTGGGCTACCGTTATATTGTAAGATTTGTTCAATGTGGGTTCATCAGAGTAAAAAAAACCTTTGAAATGCAGTTTAACTTTTACTCACACTTACACAAAAAAATGGGTAAGAAACAAACCTGCAAAGTCATTTCTAATTGACCCACATATATCTGTAGTTATATATCTCTCATTCTCTCTGTATGCAATGATGATTGATGTTCTTATTCTGTTTCTCACTGGTTGTTGTTGTTGTTGCCCTTTTTCTCAATGCCTTCTCTGTTAATTGGGTCATCTATTGGAAACTGCTGCATTTAGTTGGTAATCCGAAAAAGATAAAAAAAAAATGCCTTTTACTGTCATACCTGAAGCCTCGGGAAATGTGTCAAGTGCCTTTTACGCCTGCGGTTTTATGCAGTTTTCAGTTTTTAGTTTGTTTCTTTCCCCTTTTTGCCAATGCAAATTGCGAGTACGTTTTAACTAAGGCAACCAGTTTTTTTTTCTATTTTTTTTTTCCTTAGAATCTCTTTAACAGATTGCTGAACGCACACTGCTTTGGGTAGAATTGAGATAACGACGACGCCATTGACCGTACAACGACCACGACATTTTAAATGCCGCACATCATTCACACCTGTTGGCAATTGATGTTTAGATTCTTGACATGTATTTGGCGTGGAGTATTTACAAAATGTACTTAATATTGTTTATTGGAGTTTTTAGATAACAATACATACATAAAAATGTAAGTACATTTTTTATTTTAATCTCTTTTTATCATTTAGATTCAAGAAAAGCTTCTTTACAAAAGTGAAGAGTGAGAGATATCTTATCGTATCCGAAAAGGAATTTCATTTGGATTTCTTGTCAAAGTAAGACTAAGTTCAAAGCATATAATTTTTGAGTCTAATTTGAATACAATTTTACTGTTTATTAACTGTTTTTTTTATCAATTTCAATAATTTTTAATAATTTTTAATATATATGTTTACTTGATGATAAATTTGAATAAATGAAAATGGTACAGGATTTAATTTAAACAAAATTTCTTACTTTAAACAGATTCTTTTTTAACTCACTATAGTACATCTGAAGGCAATGTGATTCGCACTGAGTCTTTATGTTAAAATGTCGATGGCCGTGTGTGAATGATTTTGATTTGTTATCTTGGGAAATGCAGCAGCTTTTATGCACTGTGATTAGACTAGTTTTTAATTTTCATGTTGTGTTTAAATATTTTGTGCCACACCTGTGCCATAACAAGGAGAAACACTGCCACAACAACAACTATAACAACAACAACAACTCGTAAGCACTGTGCTTGTTTTGAGTCAAGCAAAAACCAGCTGGAAGCCAAACTTAACGATGACATAAATACAACACATAACGAGCAGTTGAGCGTTGCTTTTAAGACCCACCCAAGTGCAGGACACGATCTAGGAACACACTCAAATATATGTATATATATATATATATATAGAGAGAGAGAGAGAGAGAGAAGTGTAATTGTAATTTAGGTATCTGACAGCAGGCAACACATGATTTTTTTAAATGCTTTATTTAACTGTCGGATTTTTCGTGTGGGGCGGCGGCGAGAGCGACAATGTAATTAAATTGAAATTCTAAACAACTTTTAACGGTAAGATAGGAGATAGAATGTTGATTTAATGCTATAATTTTTATTTTGTAACAATTAATGGCATTGATAACTCTATGGCAACTCTAATATTAATCTAACTAGGCAACTCTTCTATTATTTTGGTTTCTTCTTCCTTAAACTACTTTGGCTGCCGGCAAAAGAAGTATTTGTTATTTGTAGCTGTTGTTGTTCAACATATAAAACATTGGCCTCTGGTTTTAAGAAGTTGCACATGTTGTTGTAGTTGTTGTTGCAGTTGTTGTTGTTGTTGTCAGTGTTGTCGCTGGTAACTGGAGCAATAATCATGCAAACCACAGTTAAATGAAGTCGTTCGTGAAGACCAAAAGAAAAATATGTAAGTTAAGAAAAAAAAAAATGTATAAAAATGAAAACTAAACAACGATAAACAGATACTCTGTACTAAGCATAAAATACATATAATTTTAAGATAATAAATAATTATTTATATAAATTAGTCATTTTGATAATAATTCAGAATTTTTATATTAAATCTTTATATTAATAGTTAGTGAATATTTGTTATTATTATGCTTTTTATCTCATGCCAATAACAAGTACATATTTCATAGTATAGGTACCATATATAAGCAATGTTATGTATCATGTGAAATGGAAAATAAATATATAAAAAATAGAAAAAAAGAAAAACAAGAGAAACGTTGCTGTAATTGCAACTCTCTGAAGATGAAGAATTTCTTTGTAAATTATATTTAATTTTTTTTTGTTTTTTTTTTTCTTTTTCTTTTACAATTCAGTGAAATGCCTTAGAATTAAGTTTGGTGCAGTGAGCGTTTTAATCATTGGGTGCATGCAACCAAACAGCAAACAAACTGCAACAACGGGAACTTGGCTTGCACTTGTTGTAAGTTGTTGTTGCAGTTGTTGTTGTTGTTGATGCTACACACACGAGTGGGCAACCACATGCAACAAGCACTACTACAACATCCACTGGGTGGTTTTGGGTGTTGCTGGTCATTATCTCGTTCGACAGCATTAACTAGCAAAGAAAGAGAGAAAGCAACTAGAAAGAGTAGGAGACTGGGAGACGAGAGAAGCTGCTGCTTGCCAAACAGAGCGCAAAATTTATTGATGCTCAAAGTTTTCTATATATTCTTCCCCCTAAACTAAACCCTCCCTCAAACTCCAACTCAAATCCAATCGCAATAATTGCAATTTGAATATGTGCAATGTGTATAGTTCATATATTTAATTCAGTTACGATTTCTGTCAGCAACCTTTTTCTTTTTTCATTTTCATTTTCTTTATTTTTTTTTGCTATTTTAGTTGCTTGTTGACTCTTAATCTAAGGCGAAACTCGAACGTCGCGTGCAGTTAACGAGATTTTGATTTATTGCATTTCTACAATTCAAAAAAAAAAAAACGAAAAAAAGAAAAAGAATTCGAATACGAATACAAAATATAATGAAAATTTACACTGACTGGCATTCGCTAGTCAACTGTTCTATGAAGATTTATGACTGCCAATTGACACCCGCCTCCATCTTTGCATCTTTGCATCTTTGGCTCGTTGCCTGTCAATTATTATTTCGAGTCGAGGGGCACACCAGCGGGGTTTGGGGGCAAAGCAAATTGAAAATTGAGTTCCCCCCGAGAAGAGAAGAGTGTTGCCAGGCCAAGCCAAGCCAAGTGCAAAAAAGAGTAGAGAATTCCACACAATCGGGGGGGAATTGGTTTATTTGATGAATTGTTATTAAAATTATTTGAATGCTAACTAGCCTCAAGGCACGTGGAGCACATATATTTTAAAGAGGAATCAAAATAAATAAACCATCTGAACTTTGCAATTGCATTGACAGTAGCGATGGGCAAATACTATATATACTATGGTAATATTTTTATTGTGAATGGGAATTTGAAATTTGTTACAATTTGTAATAATTCAGTCGGATTTGCAGGGGTTTTCTTCACAATTTTATTTCCTGAGATATATTTTATAACATTTTTAAGAAATATATATTTTTTGTCTATAAATTAATAAAGTTAACATACTTATATTAATGATTTATTTATAAAAAAATATATTTTGTATGCAAAACAATTAATTTTAATTTATTTTGTCGAAGTGATAAATCTATAAATATATTTAAGAACTTTCTAAATTTATTCTAGTTGTCTAATTAAAAAATCTTTTTACTTGATACTTTGTATCTTTCTTTCCATAATTATATTTAAAGCTTATTTTTTTGATAATTCTTGAAGATTAACTTAATTTTCTAGGATTTTACTTATTGTAAACTTCTTCATCTTCAACTAATTAAATATTTTTGATTATTCTTATTATTTATTTATTTATTATTTATTTGTATTTATTCCACATATAACTTTTGCTGACTCACTGAACACGTTAATTTCATTATGCGCCGGTTTTAATTGCCAGTCGTTTTTTTTTTTTTTTTTGTTGCAGTTGGTTTTAATAGTAATAGCGAGAAAAATGAAAGAAAAATATATAAAAAAGAAAAAAAAACACAGTTGTTGTAATAGTAATAGTAACAGTAAAATGCGCATTGTGAAAATGAAAGTAATTGTTGGCAATTTGGAGCCATCTAGACAGACAGAGAGACCGAGAGACAGAAAGACAGACAAAGAGACAGATAGATAGACGGTTGGCCTGAAACGCTTATGGCCAAGCGATTTTCAACAAGTTTTTTTTTTTTTTTTTTTGTTACTGATTTTTCACAGTACCGAACGAAGATTGCATTTCCACACTTCATTTTCACAACAGAAAGACGAAAATTAATTAAGCACATAAATAACACGAAAGCAGCTTTAAGCCAAACCAAACCAAACCAAAGACTACCCCTACTACCCCTACCCTACCCCTCCCCACCTGTGTCATACCTGTGTCTCCATCCATCCAATCCGATCAACTGTGACGCATCGCACCAAGTGAAAAATTGTTAACTGTTTTGTTGTCAACAAATTGGAGCGGGGCCTGGTACGACCAAGCCGAAGCCGACGACCAAGCCCACAACAACAACAACAACAACAACCAACCAACCACTAAAAAAGCAATTAAAAAGAAAAAACAAAAATCGAAATGGAAAAACAATAAAAACCTCCAACAGCAACATGACAGAAAAATGTGCAACTTGCAACACGAGCACAAATGTGACTAAAAGCTGTGCTCTGACAAAAAAAAAAAAAACAAATTGTTGAACATATATTTTACAACACTTTCGCTCGTTAGAAGCGGGCCAAAGATACACACACACACACACACACACATATCTCACAAAAACTCACATTTGTATGATGAACGTGGTGTACAGTGCGCCCCTGCCACACAGTGCTGCACGAAAGTCTTTATGCTCTCTGTCTGTCTGTCTGTCTGTCTGCACCCATGGTCACCCCATAATTGCCTTGAAAATCCGCTTGGCATTTGTTCGTTCGTTCATTCGTTCATTCGGTTCGTTCGTTCGTTGCGTCTCGGGCTGTGGCAATGTTTACTCTAATTATCCCCATAATAAGTCGATGTCGATCTCACTCAGAAAACCCTTTGATTTTCAGCGATCTACCATACTACAACACATCATCACAACACGAAGAAAAAACAGAAAAAGTGAAATTCAAGTGAAATGGATGACGTACAGTATGGAGTTTAAGTTGGTTCGGTTTGGTTAGGTGGGGGGAGGCTTACTCTATAGATGCAGGTGCTTGCTTGTACACTAAATACGACACTGGGAAAATTCAGTTCATACATTTTTGAGCTTACTGCGGTTTTCCAATTTTGTGTGTACTTTATAAAGTAAAGAGTAAAAAACTTTAAGAGTTTCAATTAGGAGTTGTAGATGTTTTTTTAGAAAATATTTAATAGCAGATTATTTTAATTGAAATAGGAAAGTAGAGTAAATTTAAAATCTGAACGGAACAAGAAATTGCTATTCATTATACACTTAATGCATATAAATCTCCATAAAGTATATATATATATAGGGTCCGCCAAATAACTTTTCTTTTTTAAATGAAATAAAAAAAAAAACCACTGAATATTTTCTAAAATTTCTTTTTTTATATGAAAGTACAATCCTTCCGGTTAATAATGAAAAATAATTTCATTCAAATGGCTGTCTCGTCATACCAAGGTCTCTATGCAAAATTCGTCTCAATGATGTCTCCGATATGTTCAATTGTTGAGAACGACGGTGAATTTATGTTGATGGTACTTCACGCACACTTTCTACCACAGCAGCAATATTCTCGGGTGTACGCACTGTTTTGGGCTTTTCACGCATTGGTTTATCGATGAGTATGCCAGTTTCTTATACTTTTCCAAAATCCGTACGCAACTTTCACACACATTTTGCAATATTACCATAATTTTCAAAGTAATGTCGCAATATTTCCCAGCATTGTTCAAACGTATACTCAACCATATTCGTTCAGCGGAAGGATAAAACTAATTATCTGTCAAATCAAACATAAGCTAAGTGTTATCATTCACGAAATAAGAACTAGTTGGCGGACCCTATATATATTCTTTATCAGCATAGCAAGTTAAGCCCATATAGACGAGTTGATAATAATCTCTTTATTTATTTGCTAATCAAAAGATAACTTTCTTTCATATTATACTTAGTGTTATGGAGTAAATTAAGTGGTAACTTACTAAAAATATAATTTTTACTTCATATTTATATGTAAATCAATCCATTCATCAACATTCGACTAACATAATGAGAAAACAAATTCTGTGCCATTTGGAGTTTGGAGTGAGACAAAAACAAACAGACAAAACAGAAAACAAAAACCAATTGGCAATTCACAGCACGAACCTTTTTTACATGACGATGAGTACCGCCGATCCAGAGCCAAAGACCTCTCTTGCAACACTAACAACAACAACAACAATGGCAATTTGTGCGCCATTACAGAAGCATTATAGCCAGGCTAACAACACTTCGGAGTCGAGTCGAGTTGGGGAGTAAAGTCAAGTAAAAACTGCGCCCACGGGCTTTGAGGCGCGGCTTTGCAAGCGCCCGAACCCATTTCCATTTTCAATAACACGCCGCCTCCCCTCGTACCCCCTCCTCGCCCACGCACACACACACACATACACATACAAACACGATCATACGCATAGGCATGTGACCAATAGTTGCTCTCTCTCTCTCTCTGTTTCTCTTAACGGCACGCACCGTCGTCGTCGGCAACATTGAAAATTGGGTGCGTTTATGCAAAATGGAAGAAGAAAAAATAAAAAAAAAAAAATTCGAAAAAAAAGTGACAACGAAACATATTCAGGGGCCCCCATGCATTTCCTCCCTCCCCCCTCCAACCCCGCCCAACACCACTTAAAACCCCACCCCACCCTCCCCGAGCGACTTGGTTAGGTGAAATCGCTTGGCGCACGCCTCAGGCATATTTTCATGCGTTTATTATTGCTGCGTTACTTATTTTTCTCTCTTTTTTTTTTTTTTTGCTGTTGTATTTTTTGGACAGCAATCTCCCCCCCGTCCCCGTCTGCTCCTTCTCGCCGTCGTCGTCGTCGTTGCCGTGATTGCATTTGAAACATGTTTTAAATTTATGATCAAGACACGTGCATTGGCATTTTCTATATATTGAGTTTTGAATTCAGTGTTTCGTTATTTTTTTGGGCTCGACTGTGATTTCTATTTGTTTATGTGAATAATTTTTATGTGCATATTTGTTGTATTTATTGTTCTTAATGGGGTTTGAATGGAGTTTTGGAAAACGTTAGTGTTGTCTCCGTCTGACAATGTTTGATGGTGATTAATTTATTTTGTTTATAGATATTTTTCAGTTTCAGTGTGGGGCGAAATCGAGTATTCATTTTATTAAATGTTTTCTATTAACTGTCGACAAATAGATTTATTTCTGGTATGTATTAATTTGTATACCCTCAACCCATGCAGTGGGTAAAAAAGGGTATAATGGTTTTGTGCAAAAGTATGTAACAGACAGAAGGAAGCTTTTCCGACCCCATAAAGTATGTATATTCTTGATCAGCATCAACAGTTGAGTCGATATAGCCATGTCCGTCTGTCTGTCTGTCCTTCCGTCTGTATGTATGAAGGCGTCGATCTCAGGATATACAAAAACTAGAGATTCCAGATTTATATATAAGATATAAGCTCTCCTAATCCCTAGGCTTAGCGAGTTTGTTTTAAATTATAACTTTTCAGGTTTACGATACACACATGGAATCGATAACAAAAAAACTTGAAAATCAAAAACTTGAAAATGGGGATTGAAACTATTAACAAAATAATAATAAAAAACACCGGAGATATGAACCCATCAAGCATTAGTCCGGTAGTACACGTACATATGTATTTGTCTGTCAGCCCGACCGTCTGTATGGTCAAGGGTTGAGGGTATCTTCTATTCGAGCATTCTCGACTAGAGACTACATTTCAACATTTCAAATATTATTTAGTTGATAGAATTCGTATAAATTGTGTTTAATTAATTTTGTATTGTTTTTTTTTTAAGGAACTTAACTTAACTTAAAAAATATTAAACATATTTTTGTATATTTACTTAATTAATTTTATTTAATTAAAGTACAATAAGGCAACATTTTAAATATTATTTAGTTGACACAATGCGTTAAAATTTTACTTAATTAATTTTATATAACTATTTTATATATTCTCGCAGACCTAAAAATCACTGAAAAATAATTTAAATTATTATTTTAACTATCTATTCGTAAGATGTGTTTTTATAATCTCATTAATACATATATAAATCTGTGTTAATATTTGTATAACACATTTTTATACTTTTCACCATTTTCTTTTATATTGTTTATTAAATTTCAACTCTAAAGCAATTTTTATTAAAACAAAGCTTACATAAAAAGAAACTATAAGAAAAAACACATTTTTTCATATACATATTTATTTGTTTTCAGTCATAAATTACATAACGATATGCGCTGTCTTATATATCGAATAGCTCATAAATATTTCAATTTATGAATGCTCTATCTAACTCTGAATATCTGAGATAACATTAATGTTTTCCTAAACAATACAAAGCCAAAGAAAAAGAAAAAAAAAATCAAACTTGTCAACGTCACATTTTGAATGCAGTTTACACAGGTTTATGGCCAAGTTTGTGTAGCCTGTTAACGTGTTAGTGTTGTGAATAAATAATTTTATTGCGAATCGGGGTGTGGCATTTATGAGTTTTGATTCTCAAATCACGCTAATGACAAGTGTCGAAAGCTACGTTTAGTTTCTGTTTCTGTTTTTTTTCCCTCTATTTTTATCAGATCTTTAGCAAGTTTCTGTTTTCTGATGATGAAACCTTTTTCCCATATCTATTCGAGTGTTAAATGTAAATGAGTCAAAAGGCTAGTCGCAGTGAAAAAAAGTGAAAAACTCAAAAACACATTGCACAGTTAATTAAAGAGCGCTCTGAAATGTATGTGGCACCCCCACGTAGCAAGCCTATCTGAATTGCCACCAAAAAGCCACTTTTCTCAAATCTCACACGTCAACGTCATCCAATGCAATTTTATCTCTCTCTCTCTCTCGCACTCGGTCTCTGTCTTTCTGTCTTGTGCCATCCCACACACATATCATACATATCATATATGTGAGGTGTTATGACAACTCACGGTCGTTCCACTGTCAAAATGCAAAAAAAAACTCTTCAACTAAAATCGTTTCCATTGAGCAGCAGCAGCAGCATTGTGTTGGATTCCTCACAATTGTAGCAGCAGCATAGAGTATTGCCAGCAACCATTACAATTTGGTTTAAATTATACCCAGATTGCTGTGGCTATGGCTTAGGTGCTCCTCGAGAAATGTGTTTTCCTTCGTCTGTCGGAGAAGTCAGCATTTTTTGGCGTATGACAGCCCCCAAAAGGCAAAATGGTTAGCCAGCTACTGTTACTCATAACTACTTCACTCTGGTTGCGAGCGTGTGTGTTACAGTGGTGTTAAAACAATTATTTTGTGATGTTATCAAAAAATGTTCTCTATGAACATTTATTTCATATAAAAAACAAGTTTAGCTTTAAAAATGTATATAAAAAGTGAAAATATGTGAGAATGCATTTTAGTATTTTTTTCCGAAATTAATTTGAAATTAACATTACTACACTGAATAGAAAATAGGAGCTCAATATTTGATTCTCCAAGTAATATCAGTTTTTCTATATGCAAATCACATCATTCCGAAGAATACGTAATCAATCAATCAATCACTCAACTCAACTTAATCACTTTAAATTGGTTTTTATTTGAAGTTTCCGATTAACCTTCAAATTTTTTCAAATGTTTTGTGACACTGTGCATCCGCTCTCATTGTTGTCTTCTTCTATTTTGCACGCCTGAACGTGAAAAAAAAACGTTGAAATGTTAACGTTAAACGTTGTGCCACCTCATTCCGTCATTCATTCATTCAATTCAATTCGCACGTCTTCCATCGTACGACCTGTCCCCTAAGGTAGATCCAAGCAGAAGCCTCCCGCTATCCCGCTATCCCGCTATGCCGCTATGCAATGCATTCAATCATTATTTGTATACCGTATTCATATTCATGTGATGTGTTTTTGCTTGTTGTTGTTGCTATTAGTGTTGACGTGTGAAATTGGCCTCGCATTACTCGTATTAGATATTGGTTTCGAAAACTGGACAAGTGAAATGAGCACGGATTCTACTATATATAATCGTTTTTCTGTTATATTTTCACTTTGCCTTTACTTATTTTCTGTGACGTTTGATCATGGCACAAAAATTGAAAAAAATTCATCAATTCATCAATCAATGCCAATGTTTGTCCAAGTAAAGTCCAAGTACAAGTCCGCTTCCAAGTCAAGCTGTAAACTGCAAAGCAATTAGAATAATTAAGAATTGAATTGTTTGTTTGTTGCAAGTTCTCCATCAAAAGTCTTCAGTGTCTCCGAAAGTCTCCAAGTGGACAAGGTCAATGCTGGATGGCTGTCTGAATGGCTGGCGTCAAGCACTTTACATTTTTCAAAATCAGCTTCGCAAGTCGTTGTTATTGTTGTTATTGTGTTGTACTTATTTACAACTTCGTGCTAATTAAGTCTAGAAAGAAAAATAAGTTGAAAAACATTTGCCATTGTTACAGAGTGCTACAAGACAAGCAAAGACAGCAAAGACAGTCGAGACTGACGGACTGACAGACTGACAGAGTGCAAGACTGAGAGATTGAAAGACTGTAGACTGGAAAGAATTTCAATGCCTCCAGACAGCCGTAGACAGTATTTTTTTTTTCTTGTATTTTTTCGCTGTGGCTTACTTTGAACTTGAAGCTGACGTCGCAACTTATTCTGTCTTGTCTTTCTGTTTGTTTGTTTGTTGTTGGTTGTTGTTGTAGTTGTTGTTGTTGTTTAATATTGTTGTTGTAGGGTTCAAACAGCACGCGATTAAGTCGTAATTTGTAAACGTTTTTAAGTGAGGTGTTTGGGTCAAGTTGACGTCTTGTCGCTTGACGCCGCCGCCGCTTGAGGGCCGAATTGGATGTTGTTGTTGTTGTTGGATGGAAAACGAGCAAAAGGGTTTGTTGGAAAGAAAGAAACAATTTTCAATCACTTCAAATTATGTGGATACAACAATTTGTATTGCATTTATGTCATTTTATATGTGTGTTTTTACGAGATATTAAGATAGGAAAAAAAAAACAACAATTCAACAATCAATAAGTATTGGAGAAAGTTATGAGTATTGATTTTGATTCGAATGATTTGATTTTTAAGTAAAAAGTGTTTAAAGGGTATTCAAGAGAAGAGAAATAAGATATATATGATTTCATTGAGAATACTTAAAGTTCTTTCTTTATATCACATATTTCTATTACCAAATTTGGTGAAGAATATTTTGAATAAGAATTAAATATTAGTGCCGAAACTTATAAACTTATATATAAGTTCAAAGATATAACATGATTTTTAATCTGACTTATGTTGAAAAAATACTCTCCATTCTACGAGTAAATTCTTTGTTTTCGTCAATACAAATAACGTTTTCCACAATTATATACTAATATACCATACATTACTATAAACTTTTAGTATGTTGCCATTCATAAGTTTTACTTTTAATAAATCATTCATCTTATCTTTTGTTTCATCTCGGATAATTTTCACACGTTCAATTCCCTCAATCAAGCGAAACTCCTAAGAAAAAATCCGTAAATAAATACACCATGCAAATTTAGTTTACATGTGCATTTATTATTATATTGCCTTGAATAAATCTATAAAAACAATACAAAAAGAAATGGCATGAGCTGCACTTTGGCCTTCGGCATTCAAACGTTAAATTATCATCTTCTTGGGACTTGCTTCGGTTACAAAGCCTCTCATGATTCTCGACTCTCGACTGCATCGACCAAGATCTGCATAAATTAACAATTATTTATATTATATTAAGGAATCATGTTATTAAAACATTATTGTTAAGGAAAATCAGATGACAGATGGGTTATCTATGGGTCTAATGCCTAAAAAAAATCATGCAAATTTTTAATATTTCTCATTTTT
Source organism: Scaptomyza parva (assembly GCA_035044645.1). Classification (NCBI taxonomy): domain Eukaryota; kingdom Metazoa; phylum Arthropoda; class Insecta; order Diptera; family Drosophilidae; genus Scaptomyza; species Scaptomyza parva. The sequence continues at coordinate 195,421 of JAWNNT010000063.1, forward strand.
ATTGGAAAACAACATAATATCCTAAAATTTAAGTTGATACTTCCATAAAAACATAATTTTGTGAAAAATCAATAAATATATTTGTATCTTTCTTCATTCCATACGAAAACATTGTTAAATCTTTGAAGAAAATCAAATACAAAAAAGTTTCTTAAAGCTTTTTGCCAAGTATCGAGTTTTGCCAAGTTCGAGATTTTATTACTTAATCTTTACTTACTTTCACACACAGCTCACGCTGTCTTGATGGAGTCTCTAACTACATATCGCCCCGAAACAATAACACATCATTCACATCATCAAGCTCACATATCACAAATCATGCAAATGCATTCAAATTTTGAGAGATTTTTTTTTCGTTTCGTTTTCAGCATTTTGTATTTTGCTTTTGGGCAATTGGTCACCTTTGGCGTTTGGCGTTGTTGCAACCTGGCATAACAATCATTTTGAGGCATTCAATTTTGGGTGCTTGCCCTTTTTTTTTTTCGCTTTTTGATTTTTTGTACAACATGTGCAACATGTTGCCTTTTGCCTGTTGTTGTTGTTGGCGTTTTGCAATCGAAAATGATTCGAGTTGAGTTTTGATCGCTGCCGTTGTTGTTGCTTTTATGAAATTACCATGTCCAATGCATGTCCAACCCAGGCATCCCAGGCAATCATCCCAGAGACAGAGTTAGAGAGAGAGACACAACACACGTGTCCATATTTTGGCCATTGCACCCATGAGTTTTTTGGGGACTCGTATATTGTTGCAACAATGGTAAATTGCTGGCTGCATGAAAAGTGAAAATCATAACTACTAATTGTATTCAAATGTAACTGCAGCAGCAGCCGCGTGAGCTCGTGCTTGTTGCCACATGTTGCACTTTATGCTTATGCTTATGTAAAAATGTACAATCAGTATGTAATCCAACTATGGATCGTTAATAGCATCGAACCAAGTGAGGCTTTTATCATGTTGTTGTTTGATTGTCACTTTCCCAAATTCGAAACGCAATAAAAATTCAATTAAACTTACAGTTTTACAAGCCACAAACAGTGTGTTCCAGAGATATAATTTTGCATTTTCATATCGCTAACGTTGTTTAATTAAATTTTTTGTTTTACAGCTTTTATCATTTATTGCCAACTTCTGAGTATTTTTTCTTTTCTTTTCTTTTCGTTCGCCCAACTTTTATGGAGGCTTTCAATTTATAAATTTATCTGTGAGTCAGCTTCAGCCTTACTCTTAAGTCTTAAGTCTCTCTAGGCTCGAAAAAGAATCTCTCACACACACCGGATCTGAATCTTCAGTTGAAAGTCTGGTTCTGTTTTGGTTTTGGTTTTGGCTCAAAGGCGTTGAGTTAAGTTAGCCTGTTTTCGGCTGAATAAAAAATATATCCCGCTGTGTTATTTTTATTATATGATTTATCTTAAGTTTCTAACCATCTCCCTCTCCCTCTCTCTCGCTACGCACTCGCCTCAAGTTAAAAAGAGAGTGGGTCAAGTGCAGCCAAAAGTGAAATTAATATTCAAATTCCCTTTCCATAGAATTGGGTAAATTGAATTTATTATTGCGATTGCAATAGGGTCACACTCACAATGTAATCAAATCTAATCTTTTACGAGAGAGTTTTATCTAAGATTTATCCAGATTCGATAAGTAAGTAATAACTGTGAGCCAGTTTTATTGCACTGTAAAACATTTTTTTTTTTTTTTGCTGGGTATATTATTATTTCAAAAAGTGGAAGTAAGAAAACAAATGGTAACAGATTATAACTAAAACAAAATTATTGAGAACTCATAGAAAAATTTATATTTTATTATTTAATTTAGAAATGTGCATTAAAATTATATTTTGAATTTTTGTTTTTGTATTTTTTTCTTAAAAATAAATTAATATTTGTAGTTATTTATATATTATATTATATATTTTTGTATATTTATTTTATTTTTACAGCATTTTTTCTTAATAATTTTCGATCAAAATAATAAAAAGTAACTTTTTGCATATTTATTTTTTTTACAGAATTTTTTCTTAAAAATATTCGAAAAATATAATGAAAAGTAACTGTTCAAAATTTCAAAAACTTTGTTTTTCTTATAATATTTACTTTGTGATTTAATATATTTAGAAAATTTGAATACTCCAACGAAACTTAAGTAAACTTTTATTACTTTGATCCTTAGTAAAATATTTTTTGAGAATTATTTTATGACTAAAACTTATATACCTTTACCTAGAGCAAACATACTTGATTTGTGAAATAAATATCATTAAGGAGTTGAAGGGTTGCTTTTGATAGATATAACTTTTGAAAGATTTCTTCTAGCGTATCTCTTAGTCGTCTATACCCTTTTGCCTAGAGCAAACATTACTTGTTTTTTGTTGCGTTTGCATCTGTGTGTCTGTCTGTGTGTCTGTGTGTCTGTGTGTGTGTCTGCCTGGTTGCATTTTGATTTAAAATTGCTCGAACGATTTATAATTGATTTCTGCTCTTTGCCAGCAGGTGCACAAATTGGAGCTACACTATATGTACATACATATATATATATAATACAGCCCACATATGATCAACAACTACAACTATATATGTTTGTTTGAATGTAAGCAAAATAACCACATGCAACATTGAACTGACTATATTGGATACTTGGATACTATACTGGGTGTATGTACATTCATGTAGTAGGAACTGGGCGGCAATTGCGTGTCTCTGTGTGTCTCTCTCTCTCTCTCTCTGTCTCTGTCTCTGTCTGTCTGTGTCTCAATCTATCTGACTGGGGTTGGCTACAATTTGAAATGGCTCGCGTTGAACTGAACAGAAAATCATTAAAAATGCAGCATTGAAAAATAAATCTCTGTTCATTTGACTGTCATGTCAAATAAATCATAAGACACGCCAAATGGCCAAAAAATAAAGTGAATAGAAAAATACAAAAAAAAAAAAAACAACCACACAAACACACACAACAAAAATCGGTTAAATAGGAAAAAGCCAACGCTTTGGGGATTCGCATTTGCGTGCTGCGTTTTTTTCGTTAAGTTTTTCATCAGCGTATATGTTGATGATGAAGCGTTAACGGTAAATTATGCTGTTGTCGCCTTGGCCGAACGAATAACTAAAAAAATAAGTCTGTCTTTCTGATTCGTTGCACTTTCTCAAAAAAAAAAAAAAAGCAACCAAAAACTGACCAACCGGTAATGTCAATTGGCTAGGAAAAAGATAAGCTCCTAACTCTCCAGCCGCGCAGTCTCTCTCTCTCTCTCTACGAATACGTATACGCAATGTTAAATAGCCAAAAAAAAATAAGTAAAGAAGGAAAAATAAGTTGCTTATGTTGCCAAAGTAGCCTGCCGCCAAACTGCACGTCACATGTCAGGCGCCGCCGCCGCTGTGGATTTTTTTTTGGCGAATTTGGCGCTAACAATTTTCTGTGTGTGTGTTTTTTTTTCCATTTTCCATTTACCATTTTCTATTTTCAATTTTCGTTCGCCATGTTAATGAAACGCGATTTCCTAACTGCCCGTTGTTTGTTATTATTCACGCGCTCCAAGTCAATTATCAAAGTTGCACTTTTGACAACAAATTTTGTATTGAGTACAACGACATTTTGATACACTTTAATTTAAGTCTTCAAATTCAGCTGAAGCTTTAATATTTGTTAGTTAAAGAAAATGTCTTAAATGCAAATTATTGGGATTATGCAAAAAGTGTTTACGAAACTTAAATTTCTTCAATTAAAATTCGATAGATTGTAGAAATTATTTCTGGGAAACTCAAGAACTTTTAACTCCATTTAATTTCACAAAACATTTTTATTATCATTTTTAAAAGAGGTTTCATTAAAAATTATTTATTTACCCTAACCTTTTTGTTTTTTCTCTGGTTCAGCCTACTTTATCTAAGGTATTATTATTATATAAGGGTATTCAAAATGGGTATGGGGTATAGGGTATAGGGGAAACAAAGTAGCACTCGCTGCCGTTGCTGCTGTTGCAGTTACAGTTGCAAATTCATACACACACACACACATACATACACACATACACTTTGCTTTGGTAAAAATTTTCACTTTCACAAAAGGTCTATGGACGCCTCCCCGGTGTTTGCCGCTCAACTGTATGTAACTCCCCACCACCACCCCCCCTCTACCGCAACCGCTCACTGCAACTGCACTCTTAACCTGGCGTGAGTCGCGAATCGACGGCAAATTGGTACCAGCCATAGACTGTCAGTTGTCGATTTGCGGCGTTTTTCACGAGTTTTTTTTGCTTTTTGCTTTTATGTATTATTTTTTTTTTTTTTTTTGTATGGGAAATTGTTTGCAGGTGGCTGCCGCCAGACAGGCAAATGGTCAGAGATCGGTCGCTTGGTTAGTTTTAGCTAGATACACACACACACACACACTAACAACACACACACACACATGAACTGCTTGCCTGCTCAGCTTATGGGCTGCCTGAGTTAGTTGAGTTTTGGTTGAGTTGACGCCCATGTCTGGTTATTTTTTTTGGTTTATTCAACATTTTGTTGCTGCTGCTTCCTCAACGAGGAAGTGTTGCTGCCAATGAGTTTTTGATGAGCCAGTTTTGTACGAAGTTTGAATTTCATTTTTTTTCGACTACCGCATCGAACGGTAGCTCGAGATATTATGCCTGCCTGGCCGTTGATCGTTGTAAAAACTATTTTTTTAATATATAATTATTTTGGACAGGTTCGCTGTGCAAAATTGATTTATTATGGTCAAATTAATATATGTATATTTGTATAAGGACTGGGAAGAAAAACTGCATATTAGTACAAAAAAAATAAGCAATTATGAAGACTCTAGGCGAGTAAGCTCGACGAGAAGATACCCTAAACCCTTGACCACACTTTAACCCTTGACCGTACTTTAACCCTTGACCGTACCAACAATGCTTGATGGTTTCATATCTCCGGTGTTTCTCAACATATTTTGGTGAAAACTTCACGGATTTTCATTATTTTGTAAATATTTTTAATCTCCACTTTCTTTTTCAAAATTCAATATTTTCCTATATCTAATCCATTTGTATGTCTTAAGCCGGAAAAGTTAAATTGAAAAATTGAAGTTTACTTCTCCTGCCTACGGATTGGGAGAGTTCATATCCAAGTGCTGGAGTCTCATCTCGCCCTAATAGTTCCTGAGACAAAAGAACGGACAGACGGACATGGCTTTATCGACTCTGCTATTGATGCTGATCAAGAATATATATATGTACCTTATGAGGTCGAAGAAGCTTCTTTCTGCCTGTTACATACTTTTGCACAAAACCATTATACCCTTTTTTACTTATTTCATGTTTTTAGGGTATGAAAATATCAACCAATATCGATTGAAGATATTAAAAAACATCCTACAACTTTTTTTTATAAATTCATCAAAAATAATCAAAAAAGCTATAATATTTCATATCTATATTATTCTAAAATTTGCAAAAATAATCAAAAATCAAGCTCTCAATAATTATTTTAGAGTTATTATTTTTACTTTCATTTATTATTTTATTAAAAACATTTTTTACTTATTGATTGGAGTTTTATTAATTTAAAAACAAATGTTTTCCTTACTGCTTTTTATTATAAAATCAGACAAACCAAAATAGCTTTGTAAATATTAAAGTTAATCTTCTAAAAAATTATGGCTCAAGCTAATAATTATGAAGATGGTTTCTTAATTACCCCAAGTGGAGATCGTATTGTTTTTTTTTTCTAAATATGTTAATTTTCCAATTAACAATCATTCAATAAATAAAAGCTCTTAAGAAAATCTCAGTTCTCAGAACATTTTCGAGTATTTAAAGTGTTTTGTGTGTGAAAATATTATAAAATTATTCTGAAGAGGCGCATAAATTTCACTAAAAATAACTCGCAGCTAATGTGCCTTAAATAAAGTCCCGCTCCGCCTACTTTTGTATACATATGTATATGAAAGAGCATAATTCATTTGATGATGATTCGATTTTAGATTCATGGCTGCCGTTTTAATAAACATAAGTCGCAATTTTGAACATAAATCATCAATTCGTGTGCAGTTTGACTATATAAATTCTCGATGCCTACGTAAAAACTAACAAAAATTAACAGAAAATAAAAGCTAAAAGCGCCGACGACGCGACGCTTTGAGCTATTTTCGTTTTCGAAGCGAAGACAAATATTTTGATTGGTTTCACTCAAAAGGCGGCATTAAAATTAAAAATAAATTAATCAAGCGGCCCTAACGTGACTAAAAACTTCACAAAACGAAAAAAAAAAAACACCCAGCAACAACAAAAAGCGGCAAACAACTATAAAAAAAAAATTTGAAAATTCCAAAGGCGGATTTTTCGAAAGTGCCCCAGCCATAAAAATTATATGGTAATTCATAAATCTGCTAAAGTCAATGTACCCAAAAAAAAACAAAAAATTACAAATACAAAACCATAAAAGGACAATTTCGAAAACACAAAATGCGCCTTATAAAAATTGCATTTTTTTTTTATTTCGTTTTGTTTTTACTTTTTTTTATTAGCTCTTTATTATTATTTTTTCGAAATTAGCATAGAAAAGTGAAAGTGTGATGCAGTTCGGTGTTTTGTGGGTTTTGGCTTTTGGCTGTTGCCAGTTTGCAGAGCGACAACAACAAGTTCGAACTGTGTGCAACATGTGCAACAATATGGAAACCTCGCCTGCTTTGCATTTTGTCATTTTCACGTTAGTATTAGACAGCAGATATAAAGATCTGTGAAAAGGGCTTTAAATTGTTAAAGTGTAAAGTCAGTTATTTGTATCTTAGTATCTTTCAGTTTGAAGATGTTTTGCCAGAGATAAAGATACAGATACGGATACAGATAATAAATAATCAGTGGCTGACGTAGGTAAAAGTGAAAAGAACAGATATGATCTTAGAGATAATGATTATGATAAAGATAAAACTGTGTCCTTCAGACAGATGAACCAAGCATAAACTTAGATAATGAAAGAAACTAAAGAAATACAGTCAAGGTCATCTAAAAATACAAAAAGTATTAAAAAAAAGCTTACAATCACACACAAAACTCAATTACAACACATATTTGTAAAAGGAAACCCTAAAAAGTCTCAAGCTTCCATAAAAAAAACTGTTTTTGCACCCACATTAAAGTCCCGCGCACATTTCGTAACAATTAAAGAGAGAGAGAGAGAGAAAAATGCCCACCAGAGTGGGATTTTTTTTGGGAAATAGCAGTAGTATGTGGGGAAGTGGGTTTCCATGCTACTGCGCTTGGGTCTAGTCCACCATACCATTTAGTGTTGAGCAAGAAAAGGAGACGCGCGTGACTCGATTGACATTTGAATGAGAGTGCAAAAACCAAAAAAAAAAAAACAACCGATCGTCAGCCAAAATAACAACCACAACTGCAACAAAAGAGGTGGGGAGGGGGGAGGGGAAACAAAATCAATATGCGGTAATGCAATTTTCACAAATACCAAAGCAATGCAGTCAGTGGCCACAAAAATAATGGAATTCATTATCGTGCAATACGGCTTTGAACACTTTTGACTGGAAGGCAAAAGCAAAAAACAAAACAACTTCCCTGGGAATTTACTGTAAAGTCAAAGTGGAATTCGAACACGTGGCGGCAGCTGAGAGAATTTCCTAACTAAATGCCCAGGTGGCAAACATTTAATGTTTGGATAATTAATTAATATGTAAATTCGGCGACAGCAACAAGCAAAAATAATGCATCTGATAGCCTAATAGGCAATTACATGAACAAAAAATGTCAATAAATAAAAAGAAACTATTACACAGCAAACGTATAAAGTATACGTTTTGGTACATTTGTACCAAAAATAAAACAATTGTACCCAATAGGTACAATAGCGCCTTGGAATGTACGTAAGCATATATAAATCAGATTAATTACCTTACCTCAGCGAAAGGGTATAAATAAAATACTCAATTAATGTCGCTTCTAAGCGCCAAGACGCCCAAAGGCGTCAGTCAAAATATTTGATCGAGTGTTTTGCTGCCCTTGCAACTTGCATGTTCTCCCTTGTTCTCCCCCAACTGCTGTCTCCCTCTACATTCACTACCTTCTACCTTTCCAGTCCCTCGTCAAGCTGAGCAGCGCAATTAATCAGTTTTTCGTTCTACTCTCATTGCTATTGTTGCTCTCTTTCCGCATTAAGCGCCGCCGCAGCCACACAAGGTGCTTAAGAAGGGTTCGTCTTGGTTGTCTATTCTCTCGCTCTTTCTGCTGCTCATGCTCATGCTCTCCCGTTGTGGCGCACTTGAAAATTTGTTGTCCGAGTCTGCTAATGAAGCGTGCAGTTAATTGCTGTTATTGGTATTGTTATTGCTTGCTGTTGTTGTTACTGTTATTTTTGTGATGTTGTTGTTGTGTTGGATGTGGTTGCCGTAAACAAATCGTTTTGGGATATACAACGAATGAAATGAGAGTAAGAGAGAGAGGAAGATACATACGTACATACTAATACCGGCATTAATTTTCTCTCAGATTTTCGATTTAATCTTTGAATGAGAGGGGGATGGGTCAAAAAACTCATTAGTTGAAGCGTTGCAACAGAAATTGTTACCTGTATATATTATTGTAATTTTTTTAAACTTATTTCATGTACATATATTTTGAGTATAATTAAAAAAAAAATGTCTATAAATACCTTCTTTTTTTTTAAACGCAGGTGTTTTCTTCTTGTATTAATTCATGTTATTAGCTGCTTATTTTGTTTACCTTTTACTCACATTCAAAAGTTTATTTTTATTAACACACTTTGCCACCAACATTGTTTATAGCTAAAGCATGTATGTGATAGCCTTTTTTTATAAAGCCACAAAAAAACCGCTAAATACTCAGCAGTTTTGCTGTCAAACCAAGTTTGAATACAGCTGTTTGAACACGACATCGTATAAGAGAGTATTTGCTCTTGTGATGTCAGAGCGCACGTATAAGTAGTATAAGTATAAGTTGTAAACGCGTATGAGAAATTTTTATATTTTATGCGTTATCAATGAAGTATGGTATGATTATTTCAAATAGAATTTGATAAAATAAATATTAAAAATTGTAGTAAATAAATGTTAAATAATTAAAAACTTATACAACTTAACAACAAAATTTCACAACAATTAGCTACTTCGTTATTTTTAAATATTTACTAAAATCTGTTATAGAGAGAGAGCCAAATGGTTGCACTGCAAGTAACGTTACCTGCAACTCTCGACACCTTGGATTTAAAGCAACCGCTCTCCCGGTTATCGTTCGAGCACTCGCGCTCTTTTTATCTCTCTCTCTCTCTCTCTGGTTTCTGTTTTTGGCGCTCGACTGGTTGCGGCGCGACTTGTTGGGCTAAACATTCAGTGCCGTGTATGCATTCGAACCGATTCGTTGTGCCGAGAGCAGAAAGATTTTTATAAAGCTCGCGTTCTACGTCTATCGAAACTCCAGCCGTGTTGTGTTTTGTTATTTTGCTGGTGTCCAATGAAGAAGTGCAAAACAAAATTGAATAATTTTTTAGTGCGAACGCGTGTGTGAGTGAGTTAGTTTGTCTGTGTGTTTGTATGTATATTGCTTGCAGTGTTATTGTGTACATATTATTTGCTTGCGTTGCAAAAAAAAAATTAAAGTTTGATATCAAAATCACAAAGGCAAAGCAATACCCTGCATAACACTAAGCGAGAAGAAGAGGAACAAGTGAATTGAAACGACAAACAGAGGGAGATATTTTCGGAGCAATTAGCTAAGCAAAACAACAACAAGAATAACGACAAAAGAGCAGCGACGGCTCAACAACAACAACACATCGTCGTCGTTGTTCGGCGCATTTGCATAAATATGTGAGGCTGACCGGCACCTGGCTCCCCTCTCATTGCGCTCAACCTATTATCAAGTGTCGAAAAATAAATACAAGCAGAAGCACAAAAAGCACAAATTGTGCAAAATTATACAAATTTATCGGAGTATACATACGTGTACGTGTACGTGTACGTGTGTGTGCTGGCGGTCTGTGCTGTGTGTGAGAGTCCGTCCCCCCCCAAAAAAAAACAGTGTGAACAGCGAACGCAATGGCGCTTAACGCTAAGCATCAACGCTGCTGAGAGAGCTCAATGTGAGCTTGTACGACATATTACAACAACAACTACCAAAATAAGAAAGAAAATATTGTAAAACGTGAAAAGCAGCTGAGCAAAATCAACAACAACAACAGCAACAACTCTGCCCAAAATGTCAACTTCAACGATAACAACAACAACAGCAGCAACAGCAGCATCAGCAGCGGCGTCAACTTCTGCAGCGACGCCCCCGCCAAGTAGTGTGAGCGGCGCACGCAGCAGCAGCAGCAGCAGCAGCGTCGACTGTCGTAAATTCTCACCAAATATATTCAACAAGAGCAAATGCAGCCATTGTTTTCGCCAGCGAGAGGAGCACAGCGCCGCCGCCTTGGAATGCAATAGGGTGAGTAAATGATCCGACGTCTCAAGGTGTGTGTGCGTGTCGTAGTGTGTGTAGTGTGTGTGGGGGGGTGTGAAGGGAAAGAAGAGTTCGGCTAGTGTCGCCCAAGATTAACAAATTCGGGGAATCTGCATATGTATATGTTTATATATACATGTATATGTGTGAGTGCGTCTCTTTCTTTCTATCTGTCTATGTCGCTGATTGTGTAAATTTATTGTTAGATGCAGTTTGTATATCTCTTGTGGGTTGTTATTTTTATAGACTTGTAGTCTGGGGCCCCAAACATAATGGTTTTCTTATGTTGCTCCAAAATTGGGATGCTGCTGCCACAGCGATCCAATTTACTGGAATTTGGACTAGAATTTATGTACTTTATGTTATATACATTTACATATGTTTTTCCAGAAATTAATTGTTGTAATGTGAAAAAATTCTAATAAAAAGTTTTAATTGATTTCAAATATTTTTCGCCTTAATATATAAGTAATTTCTTAATTTTCTTCTTTTTTTTATCACATGATTTAAAATATTTAATGTTTGTCGCTTAAGAAACTGAGATAATATTGCTTGAGATAAGGTTTTATCTGTCTCCTTTCTTTTAAGCTGTTGCTCTTTGAGATTAAAATAGCTTTTCCAAAATGCTTTGTCCCCATTTGATGTTGATGATGGCATTTGCATAGTTCTGCTGTCTCTTCTACTTTCACAAAAGAGTTTTTCGAAAAATTTTCCGAAACCCACGTGTAAATCATTTTTCATATATGTAAGTCGCTTTTGGGTATATTTTTGTGTGTTTGATGTTATTAAATACGACGCTTTTATGTTTATTAAATACAAATTCCAGCATTCATAAAAATAATAATAGCCGGTTGTTTAGGTTCGGTTGACTTTTTTTTCGGTTTGTGTCGTCGACCGACAAAAGATTTTCACTTTTATACATTTTTACATTTACAGAATTGTGTTAGGGGGTTTTATTTTTTATGTTTTTTATGCTTTGATTGGTTTTTGTTATTTTAATTAGTTTTCAGTGGCATATTCCATATAATGGAATGGTTCCAAACTATCAGGTTAATTCTAAACAGATTCCACGAAACCATCAATTGGTGAAATGTTGATGAGAAAGGGAGAGTTTTTCTTTTGTTGTGCCGCTTATATATGTATGTTTATAGATGTGTATGCTTGTATGTTTCTATATATGTCTTGTCAAATAGCTTTAGAAACACTGATCAATTAATCTTTGAATATCTGATGATCTGTGTTGTCTTTGAGCTCATTTCAAGACCATAAATATGCATGCATATCAGAATCAATAGAAAAGGAACATGAGATGTAGACAATGTAAAAATATAAAATAAAAACAGGGTTTGCCAATTTTTGGCTTAACTATTTTTGATAGGAAGTAAGGTGATACAGGGTGTTCAAGCTAAGTATTTAACATTCAGACAAAGGATCAATAAAATCATGATTGAAAATCATCATTGAAGTACGTTTATCATCAATTTATTTGTATATCACGCTGAAAGGATACTTGATGTTATATAATAGAACATTTTTAAGATAGATTCGCTTATCTTAATAACCCACAATAAATTATTTTTACCATTCAAATTTTAGTGAAAGGTTTTTCTGCAAATTGCAAAAAACCCCCAACACATTTTTCCTAAAATAAATATTTCCCAACTCACTACACAGATATTGGGTAAAACTTATCATTTTAATGTGTTTATGTTCTTGAACAAATAAAACTTTTTAAGTCTATCGATCAATTTATTACTCAACTGTTTCACAGGTGGTTTTTTTTTTCATTTCTGATACAGTTGTTTAAACGAAAAGCAAACTGTTGACTTAAGTGAGTTTCTAATGAATCGTGACTATATATTTATATAGTCTTATACGCACTTAAATAAATATGTAGTTAACAAGAAAATTTCAATAGAGAAAAAAACATATTCTTCCATTTTATTAAGAGCTCCATATCGTATCGTATCGTATCGGATTGCACACAGGTGGTTTGCAATAGGTTTTTCACGGCTGTCAAAATAATCATAATAATAATAAAAATTGTGATGGCCTCGGGGTCTATGACTTCCTCAAGATAGATAGATAGAGACTTTTGGCCCACAAAATATCTGACTTGTTGCCGCTGTGCTAATTTCTTGGGGGTCATCCGTTGATTCTCTTAAAAAATAAAAAGAGTTCAACACCGAAATTGCTACACTCTACTCTCTTCTTCTTCTCCATCGGTTGTGAAGTGTTCTACTCATGGACACGTTTTAAGCATTTGGTTAACAGCTTTTTTGGCTTTTTTTTTGCTTTTTTTTTGGCTTGTTGTCTGCGTCCGAAATTGATTTCTACACTTAGCCCACAAAAAGCATTTCGTCTCGCCGAATTCGCTTGCTGCTTGCCTCGAGGCTATTATAAAAACTGTAATTCACATCAATTAAAATTATGCCAATTGCCGCAAAAATACAAAAAAAAAAAAAATAAATAAAAATTCAACCAAGAGACAAGCAGACAAATAAACAGCTTTTCAGCTTTTTGACACACGAAATTAATTGCAGCCTCAAAAAACGAAAAAAAAAATGCCAAAAAAACAAAAGGCGACAACAACAAATGCTCAAACGTCTTCTGCTTGTAAACTGTCATTGAATTTTCGAAAACATCTCTCCACTTATTCTTAAAAAAACAAAAGAACTGTGAAAACTGCACACCGAACCGAACCGAACTGAGCATCGAGAGAAAGATAAACAACAAATAATTCGGGTCAGTTGTTAAAAATACATTTTTTCATTTTGTTAACAAGAAATTAGAGAGTATTAATAAATGACCTGTGTGCAGGAGAAGGCAATTGTGAAGTGAATATGTGTAAGCTATAAGATACCCTGTGCAAAAAGTTATTAAAAATACATTCTTCTCATTTGGTTCAACAAGTAATTAGAGAATATTACAAAATAAAATAAATGAATGCATTGAGGCGAAATGCATGATAAAAGGGTGATATAAAAGATAAAGATACAGGCTAAAAATATTTTATTTTATCATAAACTTTGTTAAGGGAATTTATTGAACTAACTTTAAATACAAATGAAATATAATAAATATTATTATGTCAGTGTTTCCTATTTGAGTTTCTAACTTTAAGTATTAGAATATCTATATCTTCTCGGTTATGTTTGTAATACCTTTTTAAGAATCTAACAAAATGCCATTTAAGTTGAAACTAACTCTATCCTGTTCTTGTTTTTCCCCTGTTAACTCTAACTCTCTTTCCCTTATGTTTGTGTGTGTTTGAGTTATTATGTCATCCAGTGAATTATATACTCTTTTTGTGCACTTCCCGGGCAATCGGCATACATAAAAATAGATGTCGCCTGTTGCCTTCCGCTCTCTGATCACTGAGACTGGGCTGCAATTAGAAGGCGTCCACAGCGCAACGAGAAAGAGAGAGACAGAGAGAGAGAGAACTAGGGGCCTTGTGCGGTTAATCACCTAGAAAGAACCGGAGACCGAAGATGGAAAACAAACCCCAGGCACCAGGCACACTAGGTACCCCAAGTCAGTCAGTCAGTCAGCTCAGTCAGGTTGGCTTCTCCCCTTCTTTAGGCGTTTCATCTAAATTTAGAAGCACTTTACATTTGTTTTGCTTTGTTTTTTTCCCGTTCCCTCTATCTCTTGGGTGTTATTTTCTTTGCTCTGTGTGCATAATGTGAGCATAATTGTTGCATTGCATCTGCATCTAAATCTTGAAGGCTCCCTTTTTGTAGCACTCGGGTTACTCGGACGGGGACCACCTACAGCTGACTTAGTGACTTAGGCGGCCTTAGTTGAAGACCTCACCTTAAGTGCGAAAATCCCAAACAAGGAACATAGAGAGATAGATCCGAACTTCGTTGAAGTGTGAAAAGTTCTTTATGCCTGCCGCTGATCAGACTAGAACTATTGACTATTGAATATGATTTCCATAGTGATCTGATGTTGCGACATTGTAACCATTTCATAATAATCATAATCATAATGCTGGCCATCATTTTTTGTGGTATTGCGGCATGATGAGAGTTCTTCTGTCAGCGTTGACACACAGGTCAAAAGGCTTTCCGCATTGACAGTGTGATTCAAGAGCCAAGAGCCTAGAGTCGAGTCAGTCTCTATAGACTGTGTGCCCCACAAAAAGATACAAACTTGTCGTCGTGACTGGGCAGTGGAACCACCGAACCACCAGGTCATAATCTAACCCACTATTTGTCTAGTTCAAAAACCATTTTCGGACACAGTGGGTCAAAGACTAAACATAATTAGGTGAAATGGGTGAGTGTAATTATATTTTGCTGTCATACTTGAAATGTTATTATAAAAAATTAATAATATATTCCTACTTTATGTGGTATATTTTTTCTCTTACATATGTAATATAATATAAACTTTGCAGTTAGTTTCATTCCACTGTCACCGCATTGTCAATGCTTTGTAGTTTTTTGTTGTTGTTTTATTTGTTTCTTTTACTGCTATTTTTTGTTTTTGCCGGCTGGGCGTCCATCGTTGTTGTTGTTGTTGTTGTGCTGACTGCCTATCCCCAAAAAAGATCTCAATTGATCCCCGGGGTGTTATTGAGCTATTGGCAGCACGCCAGCCTCAGCTGCAGTTTTCTTCTTCTTCGATGTCAGTGTCTGTTCTATTCTCAATTCTCGCACCTCTGCGTTCCTTCTTGCTCCTGCTCTCACTCTCTCTCTCTCTCTTGCCCTTTGTGTTTCGTGGGCTGCTTTTCTGTTGTTCTGTTTTTTGTGTGTTGCTGTTGTTTGTCAGCTAGATAGATATACATACATACACATACACATACATATATACTACACACATAATAAATAATAACTTTACACACCTTACAAGCGACATGGCAGTCATCCTAGCTGTAAACACAAACACACACACACATATGTATGTACATACATACGGTAAATATGCGTGAACATGTGTGCAAAAGTTTTTGTGATACACTTTTATGGAAAAAAAGCAATTAGGAATTAGGAGCATAAATTGTCTCATTAGTTTAAAATTAATGTTTTTAAACATAATTCTTTGAATTTGAATTTCTTAATTCAATATAAGACAATAAGAATGTATATTTATTATTTCTTATAAATTGTCAAACGTCATTTCATTTTATTTTTTTTTTGCAAGCTATTAACTTATTTTAGCAACATTTTTTCTTACCGTGCATATTTTTTGTATATTTTTTTGCTGTTTATGTGTGCCTTAAAGTTTACTTTGGCCTTTCTGCTCGCAACGTGCTCAAGTGAACTTTTGTTGTTGTTGTTGTTGTTGCTGCAACGTTGATTGATTGTTTGGCTTGGAAGTTGTTGTTGTTGCTGTTGCTGTTGGCTCTTGAAGTGGGCGTGTGTTGTACTCTGATGTTGTTGTTGTTGTTGTTGTTTTTGTGTGCGGATATTTGCATTTTTCTAGGTTAATTAGTTGGCCAGGTGCATTGAACTTTAACAGGTAGCCCCTAACTAGAAAACTTTACCAGCACTTTTGAGGTCATCTCTCTCTCTCTCTCTCTCGCTGAGTATCTTTTATCTAAGTAGTATCTGCAACACAACTGACAATAAATAGAGTAAGATAGATAAACTATGAATGCAGTTGCGTAAGTTTAACTAACAAAAGAAATAGATACGCCTCTGATAAGAACTAAATACAGACGCCAAGTAGTTACTGCAGGCGTTTGCATTCTAAACGCTGTCTGTGCCGATAAGAAAGATACAGATACAGATATAGACATTTGTTAGTAGTCTGCTTATCGGCAGTTATGTTGTTGCTGTTTTGTTGGTTATATTCGGTCGGCGGCTGCAATTAGCTGAAGATCGCAAAAATCCGATTTCATCTTCTCTCGATCTTAACTTAACTTTGGCATGTTTCCAGTTGGCTGTTTTGATATTTTTTTTTTCGCATGCAGCAATTATCAGCACGAACCTTTCTGTCACTCAACGTGAGCAAGGTTGCCCCACAGACAATGGGCCAGAGTTGCCAACATTATTGCCAACTGACTGACTGACAGTCGTTGCTTTGGGCCAACAAACCAACAAGTCTCAAGTTACTCTTATCGCAAAATAACAATAAAACTAAAAACAACAACAGCAATCATCAATCAAAGCCTGCTTCAACAACTCTGCCCAACAACAACAACAACAACAATAACTCTAGTACAACAATGTAACAAACTCAGTTAAATCAACTTCTTAACGCCAACAGCTTCATCTGCTTCTTAGATTTTTTTTCTCTCTCCCTTGATTATTAGATTTCTTTCTTTAAGAACAAGAATCTTAGCCGGCAACTGGCAAAAGTCAAAGCGTTGAGTTTCTTCATTACATTTTCATCATCATCATTACCAACTTAATTTGTTCTTTTCTGTTTTTATTGTTAAGGATGCTTTAAAGGTTGAACTTATTCGTTTATAAATGAAAAAGCTTAGAGTTTTCCTTCCATATATCATTACAGTAATAATTTTTAAAGCTCAAGTCTTTCCCCTGACTATGTTAAGAAGAAGAGAAGAAAACGTTGATTATTTTTTCATGTTAAGAACAAGAAAACATTTTGTTGCATGTTGAAAAAGTTTTCCGCATTTTTTCCCAATCTTTTTCATCTTTGGCAAGCATTAACCTACAATGATTTTGCCACTTCATAGATCAAAAGATCATCAGGAAAAAACCTCTTCTTAAGCCTGAGCCCCCATCAAAGTCAACATTTCTCTATCATACTTGTTTTTTGTGTTCTTCTTTTTTTCTTCACTGGCTCGGTGACATTTTGCTGCATAATTGAATTCTTATTCTTATTCTTATTCGTATTCGTATTGTGCACCGGCTTTTTGCTGCGGCTTTTTGCTGTGCCCCCAAGGCGAGCAACCAAGTGTTGCAACTGTTCGCAAATGCCGCACCGCACTGAGTTATGGGCAAACCAACCAACCATCTGAGCTTGCACCTGGAGTGGAGTGGAGTCGAGTTGGAGTTGGAGTTGGAGTGGTATCTGCAACTGCAACTGTAACTGCAGCAGCAGCTAGTGCTGGAAAATTGTTGCTGGCGGCGGTCGGTCGGTCGGTCGGTCGGCATTAGATTGCCACAGATTGTGAGGACGGGACACGGCGGCATTCTCTCTCTCTCTCTCTCTCTCACACACTTGGAATAATGACGTGTTGAGAAGGGCATCTTGATGTGGCTCCAAGTATGTGTGTGTGTGTGTGTGTTGATTAGATAATAATTATATGATATGGCTTTGCCCCTTAGTTGTAACATATTTCCATGGTGCAAGAAACTAATTACGCGGCCATTGAAACTTAAATAACCGTTTAATTGAAATGCGATTAACGCGAGTGCGATTGCCACTGGGAATGCGACCTGGGCACGGCCTAGATTTCTTTCTTAGTCTTGATTAGCTAGGTAATATTGTGATTAAATATAGAAATTGAAGGGAATTCTTTCTTGGCGAGATAAGTGC
Organism: Scaptomyza parva; assembly: GCA_035044645.1. Taxonomy (NCBI): domain Eukaryota; kingdom Metazoa; phylum Arthropoda; class Insecta; order Diptera; family Drosophilidae; genus Scaptomyza; species Scaptomyza parva. The sequence goes on from JAWNNT010000063.1 coordinate 213,339, forward strand.
TTATAATTAACAATTTTCTTAATGTTTCCTTAATGAGAATTCTCCTTCACCTAGAAAAATGCCAGTCTAAAAGAAAATTTTCAAAATGGTCTTTTCTTAGATTTTCTTAAGGAACCGAAATTTTCACATTTGACTTAACTTTTGTTTCCCCAACTTATATTTTTGACATAAAAATAAAAAAATTGCTTAACACTTTTAATAATAAAATGATTTTGACTGTTTCTAAATTTTATTAATCAAGTATAGCTCAAAACTCAAACTGCTAAATATCTAAATTCATAAGAAAACATTCGGTTTTTTTTTCTATTCTGTAGAAAACCCAAAAATTCACTTTGCCAATTTGTTTGGGCAAACGAAAAACGAAACGAAACGAAACAAAACATTCAAACGATCTTTAAATCTCTGTTAAATCTCGGCTGTGCTTCGTTTAAGACGATATGTAAATTTATATTCTGTCTTCGTTTTTGTTGTTGTTGTTCGGTCAAGGTGAGTGAGCGACAGAGAGAGAAAGAGATAGAGAGAGATCAAGACTTAAGATGAAGAGGCAGGTGACGAACGAAACAAAAGCTTTTGCGCACATGGACTTAACACTTCCAGGAAGAAGAAGTTCTCGTTTCATGTTGTTTGCTTGTTGTTGTTGTTGTTGTTGTTGTCGCTTGGTATGCACAGACAAAAAAACAGATAAATCATCTAAAAAAGCACCGCTTATTTGGCAGTCTAGAATTTGATTATGTTTGCTTTTGTTGTTTTGATGTTTTGTTGTTTTTTTTCCCCCGCAGTGTTGTTGTTGTTATTATGCTTCGAAATGCGTAAAATGTTTTGAGTAAAGGTTCTTTTATACATATATATATGTATATAAATTTTATTATTTTGTTTACGAGTTCTTTGAAAAACATTTGGCATATCTATCGAATGAATGAAGCTTAGGATTTTTATTAATCTGATTGCGACACAAAAAAAGAGTGAGGAAGGGGGAAAGAGAACCAATATTGTTATGACGACATTTTGGGCGACATTTATTAACTCTTATATGTATGTGTACAAATATGTACAAATATGTAAGTGCTATTAAAAAGCCTGCCAATTACCGTCTCTCAATATGTAGACAAAATGAACAAAAGACCACAGCGAAGGCAATGTATTTTTTTATGTGTATTTTGTTTTTGTATATTTACAACCAATAATTTAGGCAGCCAACACTACAAACAACAACAACAACAACAACACATGCTAAATTATGTAGGTGGACACAATAATTTTCATTTTTTTTTTTGGTTTTTCAACTACAGACACAGACACTCCAAAAAAAGACAAAAAAATACCAAGTCAACCAGGGAGCCCCTCAAGGTTTTCCCCACCACCAACACCACCGAACACCACCGAACCAGACGAATCATAAACAGATTTCCAAGTCGCGCCCAAAAATAGCAGCAAGCAATAATAGAGTCTCTCCCCCCCCCGCTCCCCCTAATCGCCCCTCGTCTCGTGTCGTGTGCCCTCTGGCGTATTTTATTTAAATAAAATAAATTTGTTGTCTGCTGCCCAAAAACAGAAAAAAATACCAAAAAGATCGCAAACTGCAATTACTGTAAATTTGCACAGACAAATAAACGTAGTGTAGCCGCCATCTAGCGGCAATTTAATGTACCATATGAAAGTATAAGTGCAAGTGTGTTTGTGTTTGTGTGTAAATGCAACGGTACAGGAAGCGTATAAGAGCAAGCACAAAAGTTCAACGAAAGCGAAAATTCTTCTTATATAAGAAGTCATCTTTCGTTAGGTATTTGAATTTGTTTAGGAATTGCTTAAATTTTAATGAGTTTTGGCACGACAGCTAATTAAATTTATATTGCTTTTAACAAGAAGGAAAATGTCAAAAGAGATGTGAATCTATAATTAAGAGCCCACATGTTAATAGGTAGCAAAATAATAAATAAAAAATAAAATATTAAAAAAAAATAATAAAAATAATATTATATTATTTCCTGCGCTGCCAAACATTATTAATTAACTTCAGCAATTAGCATAACATAAACATATTTAATGCCACAAGAATGACAAAACGTTTTAGTTGGTAATGGCATTTTTTTTTTTGTTGCTACGGGGGTGGGTGGTGGTGTTGCTGCCACGCCACCCTCCTGCCACTAAAATGCCTCTGCTTGTTATTGCTGCTGCTGCTGTTGTTGTTGTTATTTTATCCACCTCCAACAGAGTGCTTAAAGTTTGTCTTCGATTTGTTTGGCTCTTGTACGTGGGTCGCGCCGCACTCAAATGTGGCAAACGAAGGCTGCAACAACACACAGAAAAGAAAAAAAAAACGCCATAAACAAATAACTATGCCACTGCCGAAGGCAATAGCTCTCTATGACTCTATGCTCAATGCAAGCTGATCATGCCACTGCCGCTGCAATAGTTATGTGGCTCAGACTCAGACTCCAAGACTCTTAGACTCTTAGACTATGTGGCACGCTAGACACACCCGAACGATGCCGATGCCGATGCCGAACCTCTATGTATGTGTGAGTGTTTGAGTGGAATTTAGCTCATGAAATATTTAGGTGTTTTTAGCCATATTTGAGCACGTCTCTTGCATAATTTTCTTACGTTTGTACAATTTTAATTAATGATATCTCTCAGATAGTCTCAAACTTACATCTAGATACATATACATACATATATGTCTGTCTGTACTTAGTTCTAGCCTGGGCCATATTTGGTTTCGCGAAAAATGGCTTAATAAGTTTATTGCCTCAGGGTCATACACCGGGTTCAATACTCTGCCAAAATATCTATCTCTCTCAGTTCATAATGAGTTTTTGTCATAAAAAACATTTTGTTGCGCGTGCCCAAAAGCGGTTAAAGCAAACATTTAGCATATTGGCCAATTATAAGCCATTTGTGGTTTAGACCGACAACAACAACAAGAAAACTTTAAAAGATAATGGAAAATAATAAGTTAATGTGTTTTTTTATTGTTTTATAATTGTTGAACTGAATTCTAATACCTTTTTAAATGTTTACTAATTTATTTTCCTTTTTTTCTTGTTCTTTTTTCAGGTATGTACAACTTGAACTGAATATTTATGCTGAATGTGGAAAATATATTTGCAATAATAAAATGCGTAAGATAAGTTCATAAGTTTATACATTCTGTACTGATTCACTGACTGACTGCTATCAATGCTTAAGCCGATAAACCGATAACAATTGGCGATAAAATTTCTTCATGATATGATTGCTTAAAGATAAGAGCTGAGCTCTGAGAATTTTGCTTTAAGATATTGTATTATATACCTAAAGAATTTCTTGATATTTTGCTAATGATATGGTTACAGAATGTTTACCAGAAGATTTCTTTTGTCTTTCTTTCCTCTTTTGGGACATTCGAGAAACGAAATTGAAGCCTAAATGTAAAACTAATTTTCTTTTTATAATTTGTTTGTCAATAAAAAAAAACTGTAATTTAATTATGTTCAATGACCAAAAAAAGAAAAAAGAGAATTTGACAAACGTGCGTCGAAGATTAAATCGACGCCCACGTTAACACAACAACAACAACAACAAACACTTTATAAACGCTTGAACGATGATGATTTTCAATTGTTATTGTTGCTGGTGTTTTTTTCTTTCTTTTTTTGCTTGACCATATACAACCGACAGTGAGTTCAGGCTTGAAATGAACATTTCGTTTGCCAAAAAAAAAAACACAAAAAAAAATCGTTTTAATGTTAGAGAAGGAAAAACTGTGTCAAAGTTGTTTGGATTCTCGCTCAGCTTATAAGGTAGTGTATATACATATATATATACATTTATTCAGTTCTCTTTTACAGGTTTTGTTGTTCTTGTTGTTGTTGTTGTGCGTTCTTCGAACACTTTGGCCATTTAACTGTTTCGTTTCGTTTAGTTTTTTTTTTATTATTCTGCAACGAATTTCACGTTCTTCGTTCTTCTTTGACGTTGGCCATGTTTACATTTTCGCCACGTTATCACTTATTAACCCACTTCCGGCTGAGGTAGCGAAGAGAAATTAATTTGCAATGACAAACAATAAAATAGAAGAAAAAAAAAAAACAGTAAAAACAATTTACAGAACCTAGAAAATATCATAAATCATGATGCCAAATTGGGCTAATGTCTCTTCTCGTGTGAAAGTTTCTCTCCCTCTCTCTCTCTTTCTCTTTGTGGGGCTTTCTGAGAATTAAGTAATTTTCATTTAATTAATCAAATTATTTTGCATTTAACATACATTTCACGCCGCCGCCGCCTTCGTGGGCGTGGCTTCACCTCAAGCAACACGGTGGACATCCATTTCCATTTCCATTTCAATTACGATTTTGCTGTTCAATCGATTGTTAATTGAATGTTGTTGTGGCATGCCACACGCATTTCAATGCATTTCATTCAATTTTCCTTTCAGTTGACAAATGCGGCAGCAACAACAACAACAACAACAACAATAATAACACATGTCCACACACAACATTTGGGGTTGTTCATTATGTTCATATATATGTTTGTACATGTGTTTGTTTGTGTTTGTATGTATTTGGCCTACTTTATTTCCATTCCATTCCATTTAGCTTTGTGGTGGTGTGGTACTTGTGGCAATAAGAAGAAAATATCAACAAACATTTAAGCTGCTTGGGAGAATTGATAAATACCCTAACCTAGCAAATTATTTTGATAGAATTGAATACAATACATTTACGATAAATTCAATATTTTAATTATTAATATATATATTTTTATTCTCTACGTTTCATAGGAAACAATTTAAGCATATTTCCTCTATAAAAAACATATTATTTCTTATGTTTAAAGTTTAATTTTCCGTTTCCCTTTCAATTAAACTTGAGAAAAGCTTGTAGCCTAGATATTTTAAGCATTCAAACTATCAATTATAACATTAACTTACTTTTTGATGTATTCCACATTAATATATATATACATATATATATATTTGTTAGCTTAAAAGAAGTTGCAAACAAAACTGGATATTGTCAGAATCCTAAACATTAACTAACTTTACTAATTTTTTTGATTGAATTTCAATTTTTTTGTTTTCTTTCATCTAAAAAAAGATCATATAGAAAGCTAGATATTGTAAACATTCAAATTTTTTGATGTATTTCACATTAATATAGTTTTCTTTTAGCTAAAAAAAAGTTTTAAACGAAGATTAAACAAAAATTTTCAGAATCTCAAACATTTAATCTAACTTTAACTTATTTATTTTTATTTATTCCATATTTTTATATTTTCTTTCAACTAAAAAAGATACCATCCACGCCAAGATATTGTCAGAATCTAATATTTTAATCGCAACTTTAATTTACTTTTTATAAATAGAACACAACTATTTTATAGGGTATATGCAATGGTTGGTATTGCACTGTGGTAATTGTAACGTTTTTTTTTTAATAAAAAATCAATTCTCATTGTTTTTCTGTGTTCATTAGAGTCGCATTTGAAGTCGCTTTTGTCTATTGACAAGGTCTAGGTGCAGCCTTTTGGGACAAAAAAGACAGACAGACAGATCGTATCGGATCGGACAGACCAAGAGCAAGACCAAGACAGACAGCTCTCTGGAGCGTTGGACAATTGATTGCTTTACAGATTTCAATTTCAATTTGAATTTATATTTACTTTTCGAGCTTGGGCTGTCATTCAGATTTCTTTTACCACGACTCACACGCGCGGCGGCTAACGTCATTGGAACAACACTCATTGAATATGACTACGCGAGTATAAGTACAAAAATATAAGTGTGTGTGTGTGTATAAGAGTGTGAGCATTCAGTTCATGGTAATTCTCATTCTCATTCACAAAGCCGAATTTAGTTAGGTAGTTAGCTAAACTAAGCAACACTTTGAATAGAAAGTGCAGTAGCCAAAAGAAAGACTTTTTTTCTTTCTTTCCCAGAAGAAACAACTATGAACTTCCGTCGGATGGGGTTCCGAGACGCGCTCTCGTCAATTTAAATGAAAATTTCTTATTTTTCTTCTCATTTTTCGTTTGTTTGCTGTCGAAAATCAAATAATTATTATTTGGTTGCTACTGTGGGGCGGCAACGGCAACGGCAACGGCGACGGCAGTACTGCCAGATAAATACAAGATTCAACTACTTAAGACATGATCAATCTGCAAAGTATCTACCAGCTTGTTGCATGAGCATAGAAGTCAATTTTTTCATTTTATGTTCTTTTTTTTTTTTTGCGGCGGGTAAATTACTTTGATTCGATTTGTGAAGTTTGCCGGGACCCAAGACTTTGAACTGGGACTGAGAATGAGAATGAGAACTATACTTGAAGCATATTTTTCTTTTATGTACCGTTCGTTGGCGCCCTTTGCCAGGCAAACCAGGCGAGATTCTCGCGCCTCGTCGTCTTCTTCTTCTTCATCGTGATCATCGAAATCGACATCGGCATCATCATCCATCGCATCGACAGACTCTTTGTGTTGTGTTCAAGCTGTTTGCTAACTTGCGTGTGTTTCTCTCGTATGTGTATGAGTGTGTGTATATGTGTGTGTGTTTGTGTGTGAAGTAATCGGTAGTTGTGGCTCAAGCAGCAGCCTCTGAGCTGCGCTCTGTTGTCTCTGGCCTCAAATGTTGTTGTTGTTGTTGTAAGTATTCTTCTTCGTTTTTCCCGTTTCTCTCTTCTCTCTCTTTCACTGGGCTGCTCTGCGCAAAAGGTTGTTGAACTTGTTGCTGTATAACAACAAAAACAACAACAACTTGGTTTCAATTTTGTTCCCTCAATCAGTTTGCCTGTGTTCTTTGGTCTTTTGTGCGCTCGTTCGGTGCGCCCGTTTGTCCCCCCTCCTCGTCTCTCTCTCTCTCATAGGCCTCATACCATTGAGTTATATTATAGGAAATTATATTATTATTATGTACTCCACACACAGTGTGCGCTCTTGGACTATTTTATTTTTACTGTTATTCTACGCAGAACCTGCCTTCTCTTTCTCTTTCGGTTCGGCTACTATGCAAATTTTCAATGTTCGAACATGAATAACCTTAAAGCAATATTAAGTCTAGTTAAAGTTTAAGGTAGCTAACGAGTAATAAAAGTCTGATTTTAAGCACTTTTAGCTTGCAGGCTCATGTTTCAATCTTTATTCTCATTGATCCTAAAAACAGCTGGCTAAACAAATAATTGTTTTTCATGTTAGCCACAGGTGTTTCTTCTTTTTTATGAATAACGGTTTGGTTGATTTTAGTTTACCTTTCTAACTAACTTTTGTTGACTAAAAAAATAAATCGAATCTATTAAATATTTCATTTCCTTAACTTAATTAGCATCTGTCGTAACCTTAAGTAAATGGAAACAAAGCAATTAATTTCTTATCAGCTAACCTCTCGGGCATTATCAGAGTCATGATTGTTGTTGCCATAACAAAGTACACATTTTTAATGTCGTCGACGGCGTCATTTGCTTTTATAGGGTCAATTAAAATACGTGTCGTTCTGTAACCTTTTCGATTTTATGGGCGCCCTTTTTTAAGATAATGATTCGATTCGAAAGGGTTCAAGAACATAAAATCTTTGAATTGAGCAACTCTATGGAAAGGTTTAATTAAATAGAAAATGTCTTAGTAGAAGAAGTTCGTTGATGGGAAACAAAAAGAAGAGTGATATATTAAGTAATCAAACATTTATTCTTATTTCTAACTATATGTTAATCTTAAGCTTATGCAACTGTTTCTTGTTCCATACGGACATGTCTACCTTGTCCGTTTGGGGCCACGTGTATTGCCTGTCCCTGCCCCCTTTGGACATTCTTATTTAACACATTTAGCCAGAGATCGTGTCAATAAATCATCTGTTTGTTGGTTGCACGGATTTTCTTGCCTTTTTTCAACGTAATAAATCAAATTGTATTTTGAGCCCGTCAATTGGTATTAATTTTATTGGAGTTCAAAGAATTGTTCATACAATATATATATTTTTTATCAATATAAATAAATAAAATATACATAAATTATTTATTGCTAAAAAGCAAATGTCATAAGACTCTGCTGTCATTGCCATGTGGCACTGTGGCACTGTGGCACTGTGGGAATTATTGCAAGCTTATCTATATCTCCACTCAATTGTGTGTTGAAAAGTGTGTTGCATGTGTTGTCTGTGTGTGTGAGTCTGTGTGTGTGTGTGTAGTCGTGTCAATTGCCGTTAGATTCGCTGACCAGCTGACCAGCTTCCAACCAGTTGGCAATGTCTTAGTCACGGCTTAAAAGACCATTAGAGAGAAATAGTTGTAAATTAGCTTAGTTTCAATTAAAAGTAGTTAAATTGGGAACAGACAGTTCTGAACTGAGTTTTAAGTTTAAACGTGCTTTTATAAGTAACAAGAAGGAACTTTAAATTTGTCTAGAGGAAACGGGATAAGAGACTAAACTCGAAAAAAACATTGAAAGTAAATGAAAATAATATATAATAATACACATCGTTGTCAAAAATAATATCCAATTTGTCTGTTCAGTAACAATTAAGTGTTGTAAACTGTTTCGAATTAAGGTAAAACCGTTACGCAACAAACCGTCTTAAAGTTCTTATGTAGATCTAATGAAAATGTGGAAAAATTTAGTTGTCCAAGGCCATTTATTTTGTAATGTGGCAACTTTCTTGTTCAACAGATCGAAACGAACGGCGTTAACAAGTGAAACATTGGCAATTTTTTATACAATTGGCGCTAGAACAACAAGCGTGAAGACAACAATAACAATAACAACCTCCAACTGCTGGGGGCAGTGACCAAAACAACACTCAAAACAAATGAAACTAATAATACAAAAGAAGAAGTAAAACTCTTTTTTTGTTTGCGCCCTAATGATTGCCAAAAATGTTTTATTATGCAATGTTGGAAAATTGTCGTTAACTCTTTTGCTTAATTTCATTTTCCGCAACGCTAACGACAACGCCCTGAATACCGGGAAAACACACACACACACACATACACATACACATACATGCGTACCAGGCTCGCGACTCTTTATTTTGGTTTATTTCTTTCTTTTTTCGGTTTGGTACGAACGTAAACTTTGAAAGATTATACGTGCATGATTATGTTTATTTTCCAGTTCATTAAATCGCGACGACGACGAGTCTATTTTGTTCAAGCAACGCGCCCCATGCCAAACACACACACACACACACATATATATATATATATATACATTATGTAATTTCCTCAAAAAATTGTAACTTTTGTGTGTTTTATTTTGTAGTTTTGCTTGCACTTTGAAATGCGTTTGCCGATGTTTGATGGTGTTGGCTTTTGAGTTTTTACTTTGTGTTGTTTTAGGCTTTTGCCATTTATTTTTTGATTTTTTTTGTTTATTACTCAATAAAATTTGTGTGCCTGCATTGAGTGTTGCAGTTGTAGAAAGAGAGAGAGGGAGAGGGGCAAAAAAAAAAAAAATTATTTTGGTGTTTTTCATTCACTTTTTAACTTATTGCCTCGTCATTATACACTTGAAAATCTATAAAGTATTAAAGACTTGTGATGAATCCAGGGAGTGTTTGTATTTTATTTCATTTTTAGAAACAGGAAGCGACGATGAGTGCATTTTTTTTTTCATTTTAAAGACTTAAAGTCATCGTGATAGGGCAAAGTCATAGACCTTTTAATTAAATCGATTTAATGAGAGTGCCGGAAAATCTTTAAAGTAATTTCAATGAGTAGTTATATAATGAAATTTTAATTCAGTCTTTTTTTAGATTATATTATTGATATTAAATATTCAATAAAATTTTAATTCATTTTATTTTTTTTTATTGGTTTTAATATATTTTTTGCCGGAAAATCTCTAAAAAAAAAATGTACAAATTATTTATTAAATGGAATTTTAAAACATTTTATTTTTTAATTGTTTTTAAATTTAAATTTACACATAAGATTGCCGAAAAATCTCCCAAAAATGTAAACTAATTTCTTCAAAATTGTTTTTAAGGTAATTTATACACATAAGATTGTCGGAAAATCCCTCAAAAATTTAGACAATTTTAATTAAAAATATTTTTTTTTAAATTTTTTTTTTTTTAACAATTTTAACACTTGTTCATTGAAATGTTTTTCGTTTTCATTTAATTTTAATCTGGTTTTTGTTATTGGGGGTGCCTTAAGTAAGTTAATCCCATTTTACTTAACGGTTTGTGGTCCAATTCCAATTCCGATTCCAATTCGGATTTCAATTTCAATTTTCAGGCCGAGGTCACGATCTCTTGGCGATCGTACAATGTGCAAAGTGTGTCAGGGCGGGTATGTGTGTGTGTTAGTGTGTGTGTGTGTGTGATGAGTGCGTGGTCTTCTCGGTACCCCCTTTGTTGGAACCCTCTTGCAGAGCACTACTCCACATTGTGGTATATACAATCTGTAGCGAAGCGAATAGCAATTGTTGGAAAAACGTTGCCATGACCCATTTTGGGGGAACACCCACTGATCAATTTCGGCGTTCGCAGCGCTTTTTGAAATGAGTTTTATTTCGTTTTTTTTTTGGTGAGGAGAGTGAGATAGGGGGGGTTGCTTTTACTTTTTTTGTCGGCCCGATTTGGTTGCTGCTGCAACGACGTGTACCTGCAGCTAATTAGCCTCTAATAAGGCCAGAGAGTTACCAATTGATGTTGACGTTGTTGTTACTGTTGTTGCTGTTGTTGTTACTGTTGTTAACCGTTAGTTCATTTCAGTTACTTTAACTGTTACCATTTCAGTTCTTTGTTTGTTACACATATATATGTGTCGGTAGATAGATAGTTAAGGTAATGCATTGCTAATTAGCTCTTCCCATTGGAAAAAAAACCGAACCGAACCGAACCGAACCTTTCGCCACTGCACTTTCACATGCAATGCAATGAATTATTGAACAACACAACCACACACACACACACATTTCCTATGTAGGTGCAATAAATAATCGTTGTTGCATTCACCATTGTGTTGGTTTGCTCTTTGCACATTTCCATATTAGTACACACCACATAGAGAGACAAAACTAAAAATTTGCATGCATCAACTTTTACCTCAAACCCCATACAATAATAATACGTATACGTACAGTTGTACGTGTGCGTAATTATCTAATGATCATTGTGTTTTTGTCATGGAAATAGATTGTAAATAGAGAGAGAGGGAGAGATAGACAAGCATTTGATTCAGCTTACAAACAAAAACACCTGAATGATTAACGAAATGTGAAGTTTTGGATGCGATTGGCAATTTTTTGGTTAAGTGTGAAGTGACTGGCGCGGCGCGTTCATGAATAGATCAACAATAGATAAAAAAAAAATAAAAGATGAGCGAGAAAAAAATAACAAAAGCAAAAAACAAAACATAAGAAACATCAGAAATATATGAAATTTTAAGTGCTAAACTTCAAGATATTCTGCAAATTGTTAAAGAAAAAATATATAAAGATAAAAAAAAAGATAAGAAAAATAATTTATGAACAATTATGATTATCAGTTTGTTGAACTTACTTTAAAAAATACAAAAATAATTATATATCAGGAATTATGATATCTAAATAAATCTGTGATATCTAGAAAAAAACGTTTTAATTTTTATAGTTTTAAGATTAAGTCAAAACAAATATAAATAAAAATCTCTTCAAGTAATTTTTATCAACACCCAATAAACTAACATATAATAGTTCTTTTAACGCTCATTATACACCAATTTTTTGTGATCATTAAGACCCATCTGATTCCACTTAAAATAACATAAAATTAAAGGGTACATACACATAATAATAATTTGTTGTCTTGATCAAAAAACGCGAAAAAGTATGAAAAAAAAAACAATAAAACTGGTAGAGTTTTGATAATGATCTCAACTTGTTGCCTTTGTTGTTGTAAGTAGGCTGCACTTGCGCTTAACTCTAAATGTAACTGTAACAAGTTTTTTTTTTTAATAGCAGCCCACAAATATCGCCAATTTGTTTATAATATTTCTGTTGTTTTTTGGTTGTTTTTCTCTGTTTTCGATTTGTACAAAATTACTTAATTTTTCAATATGGAGCGCGTTGTGTTTTTTGATTGGAAATTGAAGAAACAACTTTCACTTCACTTTGCCACAATAAAATAATTGAAAAAAAAAATGAAATAAATAAAACACCAAAGAAAAGCAGCCGCCTTTTTGGTCAAAGTCTATGAAACCAAAAACAAAAAAAAAAACCTTACAACTTGAGGGGAAATTAATTAATTACGAATGCATAAAAAAAGAGCAAGAGACTAGGCGCTGATAACTCCTTTCCTTCGGGCTCGGGCCTATAAAAATCAAATTTAAATAAATTGAAATTTTATCTACGCCTAAAGAGTTAAAAACCAAAAAAAAAACTAACCTGACGGGTCTATCTCTCTCTCTCTCGCTCTCTCTCTGGTTGAACCTTTCTCTATCTAGGACTGTTGAAATATTTTAATTGGAAATTATTCAAAAAATCGTTTTTTTTTTACGGCCGTTCGGCATTGAAGTGAACTCGATAAAAGACTTTTAATGTTCGGTCGGTAAAACAAGAAAAAAGAGATTTCGATAAAGAAGTGTATAGAATATTTCAATTGTCGTTCACACAGACTTTTAAATAGCATTAGTTAAGGTTCTCAAGTGTTGTAAATCGCCTAACTAATCGCCTAATTTGCATTCCAAACAAAACAAAAACTCACGTACAGAGATACTTTAGTTTCAAAGACAAGGTGTCTGAAAATTGCGACACATTAGCTCATGATTGGTATCAGGGCAAAATGGACATACCGTAAGCGTGTACAATAGACCCCAGGTATGTATGTATATCACGTTGCAGCGGTGGAGAGTGAAGTGGGGAGAACTTACGTAACAATGGCAAAACAATAAAAGATCTTGACATACTGGCAAAAAAGTTTCTCACATTAGGAAAAACAGCAACAACAAGCAAGACAACAACAAGTCTATGAGAAAAATCACACATTATCTTTTTGGAAAAATCAATAAATCAGAGCCGCAAACAACAAAACCAAAGTTGTTTTTTTTTTTTGTCTGGTTTTTTGTAGTTTTTTGTTAATCAAAAGCCGTGGCAAAAACAAAAACCAACCGAAAAACAAAAAACACACACAGAGGTCGTTTAAGAGTACACCAATATCTTTTGGACAAAATCTTAAATATTTCGCCATGAAAAATTGCACAAATATCATTGAAAGATGCACGCCCCGCCTCTCCACTCTCTACTCCACCCTCTCCTCTTCTCTTGCCATTCAACTGCTGTTGCTGTTGCAAGTAAAATGTCAAATATGCAATAAGAAGCAACAGCAACAGCGGCAGCAGCAACAATAAAAAAAATACAACTTGCTTTAGTGTCGTTTGCATTTTACATTGTTGGGCTGGCTGGCGACGTAGGGAGGTGAGGGGGAGGGAGGTAGGCAAGCAATTGTATAATAACAACAATTACAAGCTGCAAAAAAATAAATGCACTAACAATTTAAACTACAAGCAAAAAATAACAGCAGCAAAACAAAAAAACACAAACAGCAGTAGCAACAAAAAAATAATCGACTTAAAGGTAGTCGTTACTAACCCCAACTACATTTGGGGTTTTTGGGGCCCTCTCGCGACCTCACTTGACTCTTTTTCACATCGAAAAACTTAACGGCAGCAACAACAACAAAAAAACATGCTGTTAAAAAAAAAAAACCTGGCAGCTTAATAACCCAGAGTGAGAGAGAGAGAGCATCAGCTCATGCATTGTGCAAATATATGTGTAAAAAAAAAAAAAAATGTGCTCTCTTGATAGCGAAATTGGTATTTGTGATTGTGTAACTTTGGGGGATGCGCTTTGCCCAGACAGAGAGATAATCATATGTAACAGATAAAATGGTATTATTTATAGTGTTATAATCAATTTTCAGCTGGTTGTAAAAAGATTTACTTAAAAACAACACTTCAAGAAGTATATTTAATGACATTCTATTTTAACTATACGTCAATCTTAAAAGTAGGTTAAACTAATAGTTAAACATTGATGATAATCTCTCTCTTCTTGATTAAAGGTACATTTATTATTCGAAAAGAAGTAGATTTACTTGATACTTGAACCATGCACTAAATTTAAGAGTAACTTTATTTACAGATTATATGGTATTATTTATAGTGTTATAATGAATTTCCAGCTGGCTATAAAAGGGTTCAAAAAGTATATTTAAGGACACATACATCATTATTATGCAGAAACATTCTATTTCAACTATAAGTCAATTTTAACGATAGGTTAAGCTAACAGTTAAACATTGCTGATAATCTCTTTCTGTTCTAGATTAAAGGTACATTTATTAAGAAGTATAAAAGAAAAGAAGTAGATTTACTTGATACTTGAACCATGCACTAAATTTAACTGTAACTTTATTCCAAAGAGAAAGAGAGATTAACTAGCTATGTATCAACTAAGTATCAAACTTAAAAGTAAGTTTAACAATTAAATATTTTATGAAGTTAAATGATGCTTTATTCTAAAGATAGAGAGACATTTAACCAACATACTTGTAACAATTTATGGTTGATCTTTTAAGCAAATTATGCGTAACGAAAACGGGGTAGAAAACTAGAAAACGACGAGTCACGAGTCATGAAGCAAAAATCTTGAACGAACAAAAATTTTATCTGCCGTCAGAAGAAGCGAGAAGAAGAGGAACACACATTTTTGCAGTAGTAGTTGCTGGCAGTATAGATAACGAGCTTACGATTTATGAATGACAATAATGATGCCATAAGAAAGTCAAGATGCGGTCACGTTCGCATGCGCAAAATCAATTAAGCGTCCGAAAGTATCTTACGGATAACGTAACTCATATCAACGGCGTTTATCTGACCGACCCACCAACAGGTTCAATGCTGTTGTTGTTGTTAATGTTGCTGTTGCAGTTGTTGCAAGTTGCTCTTTGTGTTGCGTTGCGTTGCGTCGCTTACGGTAAATTGTCCAAAGTTATTACCAAAAGCTGACAAATTGCGATTCAGGTTCGCCATTCGATTACGCGACTTTTTTTTTTTGTGTTGTGCGGAAATAGAAATCCAGATTTATGCGAACCGATAAGCTGGCAAAAAAGATCGCCTTCATACAGCTGGGCGCTGCGCTTGGCTCAAGTCAACGCCTAGAGAAATGATCAGAAACATGGCTGAACGAACATTTTCAACAGCGTTCAACGTTCGCCGCTGTTCCAAGTTCCAAGTCGCCAATCATGTCACTGTCCAAAGCGTAGCGGACCACTGTCACTTGGGTTGATGATGGCCTTCTCACAAAAACCAACTTAACCAACAACCAACATCTTGATACCAAGCAGAGAGAGAGAGACTTTTTCGTACTAGATGAGGCAATCGGTGAACTGCATCGATTAGTTTGCGGGTTTTATGGCTTTGGTTTTGGGCAGGCACAATTTACGACTTTAATAAATTTGAATCATAAATAAAGAGGTTTAACTAGTTTATAGCAAAAAACAAAAAAATATTTGAAATGAATTAAATGAAAATAAATTATAAATTCCCTGGAATATCTTAATAGCACTTAAGTTTTATTTTCTTGAATCTTTCACTTCTCTTTTTTTTTTGGCAATGTTATCGATGTTCAATCTGTCAGGCTGCCTGTCACAAGGGTTAATTGCAACTGTCATAAGGGTTAATTAATTAAACAAGTAAAAAACAACCAAAAACAACGACAAAGGCAGAGACACAATACATTAAGTTAAGTTCCTTCTGCTCGCTTGCCCGGCCCCACCAAAAAACATAAAAAGAGTGGGCCAACATGAACTCAACCTGCATTTGTTTATTTATTTGTTCTTTTTTGTTGCATTGCCAAATTTGGTAATATTTCTGTTGGCCATAAAGAAGCTGACAGTTTTTTATATGGTTTTCGAGTTTCCTTTTCTCGTTTTATTTTTTATTTTTTTGGTGGCAGCGCCTTGTCTTGTCTTATCATCAACTTGTTGCTGGTTGCTCGTTCAACTGAACTGGACATTTTAATATGCATTTTGTGCTTATTTTATGAGCTGCACATAAAAATAAACATTTTTCTTAAATGCAGCCGACGATGGTCGACGTCGCAGCCAAAAAACATCTGAATCTGCTTTAACGACAAAAATTTTCTAAATAATTAACAGTTCATGCAATAAAACTTTTGGCCTTTTTTCGATGTATGCCAAAAGATTTTATTTTTAAATAATATTACGCTACTTGGGAGTATAATGAATCGAGTGAAATCATTTGTTGTATATTTTTAAATACATTTCTTTTTTGTATTAAAAACATTTATTATTTTAAGATTTTTTAATAACATCGCCCGTACTTATAGATAAGGTGATTAAGGTAAAAACATCTTTTAAATATTTTTGAGGTGTTAACAAAAAATTTGCTTTTTTTATTGGTTAACAAAAAACCGAGCAAAATAACTATATATTAATTTTGTGATTTTTTAATTTTAAGCTTTTTTTTTTAATAATATTTCACTCAATGAGGTTATTAGGATTTAATTGAAAACATTATTTTAATATGTTTTGAGGTGTTAAAAAATAGTTTTCTATTTATTAAATATTAATTTATATAGTTTTAAGAAAAAGGGACAAAATCGCTTCAAAATATAAAACTTTATTTTATGAATTTAGGTTTCTAAAAAAATCCTTGGAAATCATTAAAAAAAAAAATAAATCTTTACAAGAAATTGTTACTATAAAATGTAATTAATTATTTTACCAATTAATTATGATTTCAATCTTTGAGATTTTCTAAAAATAATTTAAAGTGTATGTCAACTTCGTTGCAATGCCTTTTCAGCTGTTCTGTTTACAAATTTGTTTTCTTTATTAGCATTGCCATATGTGTTTTTTTATTGGATTTTTTTTTCTGGGGCCTGTCACTTTGCATTGTTTCGATTACATTTTTGGCAGCAGCCGCAGAGGCAGCGGCAGCAGCAGAAGCAGCAGCAGCTTTGTGCTCATCCCGTTGACACAGATTCAGATTCAGATGTAAAATGCGTTATGTTATGTTGGCAATTAACCCACATGTGTGTGTGTGTTTGTGTGTGTGTGTGTGTGTGGCAGCCACAACATTCGAATGAGTCCAAATCGCTTGAACCAAATTTTATAATATACTAAATGATCATATGTGTATATATATATATATGTATATATCTCATTTTCTGTCTGTCTTTTTCATGCATTGCGAAAGTTTTCAGATTTCATAAGTTGCTTCGACTGCGACTGCAAAGACAGAAAAAGTGATTTTCTTAATTGATGTGGCAGTTTTTCTCATTTTTTTTTTAGAGCGTCATTTCACAATTATTTTACTTGCTCCATTTGGTGACGTTTGTTGGTTTCTTTTTTTAAGCATGACTGTATTGATACCCTGTAAACATAGGTAAAAGTGTAATTAATAGTAAAATAGAAGATATCAGATGTTTGCATATAGCAATAGAAATAATTTACTTTTATTAGCTGTAACTTATTGAAAATACTTGAAAGAATAAATAACTATTTTTTTTTTATTAATTTTTTTTTTTTTCTTCAGTATATTTTCTTATTATTATTTTAATAAAAACAAAATAAAGTTGATGAGATTATTTTAGTCTTTTAATTGCATAAGAACTTACCTACTTTTTTGCACATTATCAGTTTTTATTAAAAGCTCTCTTCTAGGTTTTTTCTTTATTATTAAAATTAAAATTAAAAATCTTTTATTTTTCTTTAGATTTTGCTTCCATCAAATATTGTTGCCTCTATATATAACTTTTGTCTCGTTGTGAGACTTATTTCTTCGTTGCCTTTGAATAAAGCAAATGCAGTGGCGTCGCTGCCACGCCTATCAAGCCCACCAGACAGTCAGTCAGTTTGTCACTTTTCAGACGTCAGACAGCTGCATTTGTGAGTTTTCCCTCATTTTGAAGACCGGCAAAAATAGAAAATATAGAAACAAAAAAAAAAAGAAAAAAAAAACAAAAACCAAATAAAAGAGCAGTCAGCCGTAGACATTGCAGCTCCACATTGCTGCGGTCCACAGATACAAGCCCCACGCCTAATACACTACTACACCCTGCCCCCAACTGCCCCTTGACCCGTCTCTCTTCCCCTGGCTTACTTTGTTTTTGTTTTTTCTTTCTGTCATGCCCGAAGACAGTTCGTCTGCAACGGCACAAAAATTGCATATTTAATGCAGACGCAGACGATGCGTCATCGAAATTTTGCAATTGTTGCAATTGCAACGTTGCAACTGTAGTTTTGCTGTAGTTTTGCTGATCAGACAGTTAACACCCCGAACAACGACGACGACGACGACGACGAACCCCTTGGAACAAAAAAACTCTTTGGCTTTGGCTTTGGCTATAACTTAAGCAGCCACCATGCACTTGGTCATAAATTATTTGATCGTTGCTGCCTTTTTTCATGTGTTTTTTTTTTTTGCTTGTTGCTGCTGCTGCCACAGCGCGATTTTATAATGTTGACCCCGGTTCAGCGGATCTGGCGACAGGCCATGTGGCTGGCCCCGTGTGGCCTCGCCGTCTACATGGGCAAACTTGAAAACTCTTTTTCTTTTTTGAGATTTTTATTGTATTTTATTGTCGTGGAGCGCGTCTTTCGTTTGTTGCGCGAATCAGTTTTTGGTATAATTCCAGCTCTGCTGTGCTCTGGTACGGTATGGAACGGTACGGTATGGTCCGGTACTACAGTACAGTCGTTCATCGTACGTCGTCTGATCGTGTGTTAAAGTTCAAATGTGGCATGCCACATGCGTGGCTGCATTCGGCTTTCTGGTCTTCCTTCTTCTTCTTGCCATCCCCATTTATTGCTATATAAAGGTATCTCAATCTGTCTTGAGGTCTGAAGTTCGACTCGGGTGCACAAATTTATAGGCTGTATGTGATTTTTTTCGGCCGTACTTTTACTTTTGTTTGTCTTATTGCCTGACCATATGTTATAAATTATATATGTATGAGCGTAACGGTGGGGTTGAGGTGGGGTGGGGTTGGGGAATGCATTTTTATTAAAAAAATTGACTTGACTCCAATAATTTATGCATGACTTCAACGTCGTCTCTGGTGCCAGAAGTAAAAGAGATGTGAACAAAAAACAAAAAAAAAGACAAATTAACCAAAGGGTTATAGAATCATATAATACTTAAACATAATCTATTGCTTTGTGAAGTCTGTATATATATATATGATTAAGAAACTTTATTTAGTAAAAAGTGTCCTTAAAGGGTTTTAGAGAGTATACTTCCTTAAACCTATTTGTAATATTATTATTATTATAATAAAATATAATTTAGCTGAAACCACTGTGATTTCGAAAAGGCAAGAGAGAACGAAACGAAACGATCTGCTCTTTCTGTTGAAAAACTTAGATACAAATACCACAAAAATAGTTTAGCTTTAGACGATGACGATGACGATGACGACGCGATGCGAAGAAGAACCTAAGACTCGACTCGCTAAGATTTAGCGGGTCGAGCACATTTAAAGTGCTCGGGTACAATATGGTGTGCGGAATTTCCATTTTAACCAAATTAGGCAAAAAGGAATATTTTTTGTTGTACTAGTCGCGAGTTGCAGTTGTTGTTGTTGGAGACCAAGAAAAATGCCAATGCACCAGGCCCCGATGTGGATGGGTTTTGTTTTTGGGTTGGATTGGAGACATGGCCTGGTCCTTGCCAAGTATGGGTAGGAAAAAAGGAGTGAGGGGTGGGATGGAGGGGATGAGGACGGGGTGCTGTACGCTGTACTTGGAACGGGCCTTTGGCGAACTGCAACTTGCAACTTGGGGCAGCAATAGCAGCAGCAGCAGCAGTCAGGCAGGCAGCTCAGATATCATCATCATCATCATCGGTTTTGGCCGCTGAACTGAACGAGACTGCATCGAGATTGTCTTTGGATTTTGTGCAAAAGTCAATCGCTTGATTGACAAGTCGCTTCGTCAACATTGTCGTCGTCGTCGCCGTCGTCGTCGAGAGCTGAGAGCTGAGGATACGCAGCAGAAATTTTTAGTTGCAACCTGGCCATTTACTGTTTTGATAATGCACATACTACACAAAGAGGAGTACTTCATGCAGCAGCAAGTACTAAAAAAGCTAAAAACCTAAGAAAAAAGTGATTTTGTCTATGCTTGGGAAGTTGTTTTTTTAACTTCCTGGTCCATTGACCGAGGGCTTTTGGCTCTTGTATAGACACATACATATATATAATTTTTTCTCTTACTTTGTTGTAGTCGTATTTATTTTTGGCTTTTGGTGTGATTGACCCACTTGGCCTCACATACAACAACAAAAAACACATTTGTCCACTCAACAACCACACGGCCGGCCTCTACTTTCCCCCCTCATCGTTCGTCCACGTTTCCCCATTCTTTGTTCATTTACAGTCAGTTGAAGGCATTGTTTACAACGAAACAAAAAACGAAAAAACCAAAAAACAACATTTCGAAGAAAAAAACTTGGTGTAAGGCAAGCCGAAAAGTGGGGAGGAGGGGGAAAGCACCCACAATTTGTATACAAATTGATCTGTGCCACACTTTTCGTTGCAGCTGCAGGTGAAGTAACGAGATATTGAAGTCAAAAAATAATATTGAGTTCAAGTTAGATTTTGATTTTCAAATCTAAAATATTTTATTTCTATTAAAAAATATCAAAATATATATTCGTGTGAATAATTATTATTTTATAAAAATAAAAAAGTATTTGAAATAATTTTCTCATTTTAAAAGTTTAAAAAAAAAAATATTTTTATATACAAATTTCTTTTTTTTATTATTTATCTTACCTATATTAACATTGTTACAAAGGAACATTTTTTTTCTATATTGTATATAAAATATATAAAATAATATATAAAATATATTTTTTTTCTATATATTGTAATGAAAAAAAACTCTTTTAAGTAAAAATAAAAAAAGCCAACTAATATTTTTTAACTACACTTTCATTTTCTTTTCCCCTTTTTTCGACACAAACGCGTTGCATTAAGTGTGGCAGTCAGAAAGTCTTCAACAAAAAAAGGCCAACAAATATTTGATATTGTTATTTTCGTTTTTAAAGGAAAATGCATTTACCAAAGAAGAAGAAAAAGATGATGAAGAAAAAACCTCTCCAACGCAACATTGAAAAAAGAGCGACTTCTTTTTGATTAATTTCCTAATGTGTGAAACTGGAAAGTGTGAAAGTTGCCAGCTGACCGCTAATTAACATTGATATATATTTGATTTTGTAGTCCAGTTTTGATATTTATTATTATTTTTTCATGTTTTTTTTTGTGGTGTAACTTTTTGTTTCATTCGTAAGACAAATAGAACATGAAACCCGTCTAATTAAGCGTAGACAGACAGATTTTCCCTTGCTCGTTGTTGAAAAATCAGCGAAATATTAGTTGATTTATGTTTATGGCTCGAGACCGGGGCTACCGCTATACGCTATGGCCACAGATATCACCAGCTACAAGTACGAAGAAGTCCGAATGCGAATGCGAATGCGAGTGGCGAGTGCGAGAGTCTAACTCATAAATATTTGCGACCAACACATTGGCCAAGTTGGTTGTTGTTGGCCAAACTAGTTTTCCACCAGCTGTAAATGGAAACAGACACAGCTTAGACTCGCCGCCACACTCTTCACTTCTCTTGTAGCTCTTAGCTTTAGCTCGAGTAAAGGCTGTGCTAAAAGTGCAATTAGAATGAGCTGCAAACACTCTTGGGAAAGTAAGGTAAGGGGACGAGGGCGGGGGTGGCGTAGGGCAACGCCAACAACAACTCATAGTTGCAGCAGTCGCACTTTACCGACACTACGCAATCTTCGTCAGATCTCAGAGCTTTTTTCCATAGAAAAAAACCAGTCAGCACAGCCTGTGGCAGCAACAGCAGCGGCAACCAACAGCAGCCCCCAAAGCCAGTAATTCTAAGCTGCAAGTTGTTTTCCAAATGCCATGCAAGAATATTTTATACTTGATGAACGTGCAACAAGCAACTAGAAAACTTGCAACCGGTAACCAGCATCGGCAGCGGCATCAACATTTTGTGTGTGCTGCCTTGCAACAGTAATGCCAATAAAAACAACAACAACAACTAGCAGTTAGAACAACAACTACAGCAACAACAACAACAACAACTTTTGACCTAAATTTCAACTTAAATGCATTTTAAATTCATTGAATCGATCTACGACTCGCTGTGGCAACCACCACCAGAAGCAACAACAGCAATCGGCAACGGCAGCAATCAGCGGCAACAGCAGCAGCAAATAGCAACATTTTTTTTTTATATTTAATTTAAAATTTAAGTTAAACCAAAAAGACTCTAACAACAATTTTACTTAAGCTTAACAAGTACTCTAGTTTAGGTTTTATTTATTTTTTTTTTTTTTAATTTTTGAACCCAAAACTTTAGGCAAATAGTTAAATAGCTGAAAATAAAATGAGAAAAAAGGGAAAATAAAATTAATTTTTTTTTTATATTTATTCCCATTATCAATTGTAAATATTTTAATTTGCTTATGTTTTACAAATATATTTTAAATTAATTTTTCTTTTATTTATTTGTCAAAAACTCTTATAAAATCAATGCTAGCCCATTTTGGCCATAGTTAACAAGTAAACCGAAATTAGAATTAATTTTATACAACTTGCAGCAAAAGTTGTTGCTTTTTTGCTATTGTTGTTGTTGTTTTGTCTGACTTGCTTTTATTATTTTTTTTTTTTTTTGTTTTTTGCTAACTGATATTGTTGTTGCTAATGTTGTTGTTGTTGTTGCCAATTGTGACTGCACACAGCGTTTAGCTGCAAGTTGTTGTTGTTGCCTGGCATGCCGTCAGCTTTGGCGTCACCAAACTCAACTTATCTCCCTCTAATTCTCTCTCTCTCTTTCTATATTTCTGTCCGCCTTCGTCACCAAACGTCAGCGCTCGTCGTCGTTATTTAGTTGCTTTTGCTGTTGAAGTTGCTGTCTACGTCGTTGTTGCTGCTGTTGTTGTTGTTGTTGTTTTTGCCGCACACACAAATTGAGCAATTCCAGTCAACAACTCCTACTTCTAGTTGAAAAGTAGCCAAGTTGTTTTTACTCGGTTTAAGCAAAACTATTTAATAGAATAAAACTAACCGGGCCCCGTGCAAACGGCCAAACAGCAACAACAACAACAACAACAACAACAAGAAAACCCAACAGCAACAACCATTAGGCAATATCAAATACGGTCATAAGTCTTGGTAGCAGGTTCTTTTTTTCTTTTCTTGTTTTGGTTATTTTGGATTGGAACTTTTCATCTTAGAGTTTTCCTTAAACGTTGTTCGGTTTATCTGTTGTGGTAGTTGTTTTTTTTTTTTGCACCCTTTACATTTAGTTTTATATTCTTTAAGCTAACTTAAAAAATATATTTCGATTTCAATAAGATTTTTTTTTGACATTTTAGTAGAATTTTTTGAATTTAATAATAGGTAAAAATATATTTAAAATTTTTATATATTCAGCAATATTAAATTATATTGAATACTACAAAAAAATCATTTTTAATACTTAAAAATATTATAAATATCTCTAGACTATAATATGGAAAAATGTTTTTTTTCAAACAACATGGACGATTAACCTGAATGATTTTAAAATGTGTGATGAAAATCTTAAATGAATCAAACTAAAAAAAAATAATTTTATTAATCCTCCAAACTTTTTAGAATTCTAACCGAAAATTCCTTAAAATTTCCTTACAAATATTCGCAAAGCTTATAAATCCATACAAAATTTATTAATAACGCTTCTCAATTCTATCAAATTACGTTATAATTTGCTCTCAAATGGATTTCACATTAGTTTGACATTTGGTTAATTGACATTGGAGCAGCAAACAGATTCATTGCGCATTTGAGATTCAACTCTCGAGAGCAAAAAGGAGCAACACATACCGGTAACCGGTTGGCCATTAAATAATGATGATCTTGCCCCCAAACCCCATACCCCATTCTTATACCCATTCCCATTCCCCCCATTATCATCATCATCATCATTATCATCAGCATAATAGCATATAAGCAAATTTAGCTATTGTAGCATTTAACGGTTTACCCAGATGAGAGCAGAAAGCTTGCAACGCTTCCATGCAGCAAGCAAGCAAGCGAGGCAAGCAATGTGGTTGTTCTTCAGCGATAAACTTGGACCTGGAACGACATGCTCTAATCCTGCTCTAATCTCGCACATTCTGCGTGGTTGCACGTACACACACACATACACATACCTCTCTCTGTGTGTGTGTTAGTGATCTTCGTTGCTGGCCTTCGTTTTGACAGTGGTAAATTCTGTGGCATATCACTGACAGAAGTCAACTGTCATGTTGTACTTCATGTATGTAAATGACGGAAGTCATGCAAGTTTCTAACGATTGCCTGCCTCACTGCCTGCCTTGCCTGCCTGCCTTGCCTGCCTGCCTGCCTGCCTTGCCTCCTCTTTCACTGTATAAGACTATTTAAATACCCTGTAAGTAATGAATGAATGAGAAAAGGTATGTTGCAATAATGCGTGTAAAATGTTATTTTTGGGAAATGAATTATATAAAACTGTTTATCCTAGTTGACTGACTGATTGATATCGAAGCATAGTCAAAACAGCAATTATATATCTAATCACTAAGATTTGATTTTACCAAAATGAATCAAAAACTTTGAGGTCACTATGTAATTTTTTGTAGTTTTATTTTTTCTCAGAACTTATAGAGTATCTGTTAGTCTTCACAACCGTTCCTTCATTTCCTTGCATTTGCATTTTGTGTTGCGCTTTTTGTTTTTGTTGTTTCGTTGTTTTCTTTGCTGATTCTTGTCGCACCATTTCTTCCATTTTGCACTCTGCAAATAGTTTTGGTGGTTTGTTGTTGTTGTTGTTGTTGGTGTAACCTGCTGGGGCTTCAGGTGCTTTCGAATGGTGCTTGTTTGTGTAATCTTTATATCCACAAGAATTTTAAATTAGTTTTCGCGTTCGCAAATAAGAGCGAAAGTATGCAGTTCCAAGCGCGTGGCATCAGCTCGCCTTTCTTCAACTTAAGGTTTATGCAACAAAGCAGCATGTTTATTGCACTAGTTGCTTAGTTTTTTTTAATGCCACAGAGTGCCGTTACATTTTTAATTTACATTTTATTCGACCCACTGACATAGTAACTGTTCATTCGTATTTATGTAATTGCCAAACAAAGTGGTTGAAGGAAAAATAGGTAAAAAATAAAAGAGTAATAAATATTACCTAACTGCCTCAAAAATGTTTGAATATTTAATCATTATTCTATAAAACAATAAGAAAGGAATATCAAATGCGGTTTAGTCACACTTTATCAAGTAGCACTTATATATCTTGCTTTTATAATACCAATGAATAAATTAATATAATATCCAGATGATATCTAATCTTTCTCACTGAACTGAGACTGAGAACTGAGAACGATAGAAATACAATGCACCGTATAAACCTTCTACCGACTTGATCATACAACTTTCAATTGTGTATTATATGATTTAAATAGTTAAAGTACCACGTGACGTATAAGTAATTTTGAGCATGCTTATCGTTATTTCTATTTCTCTTATATTTTGTACACACTTGTTATGGTTTGTGTCTAAATAAAATGCCTTGGTGGTGGTTGTACAGGCTTAAAGCGAAAAGGAAGTATTAGACGCGACGACGCAAGGCAAAGCCATTCAGTGTTGTTCCACTTTTTCAATTCTCACTAATTGATCAACAATAATAACGACAACAACAACAACGACAACAACAAACTGATGTTTTCTCGTGAATGAATGAAATGTGAAATCCTATCCAAACCGATATAGTCATGCCGACAGCGCCATAAATAGTAAACGTGCCGAACGGGGCCGAGACTCGTATTTGGTTTCATTCATAAAAATCATAAGAATGGTCGGTCAGGTGGGTGATATGGGTGCGAGCGGGGATGAGGAGGGGGGGATGAGGTAGGTGCAATGCACACACACACAACTTTCAATGCAGACGCTGCAACAAAGCAGCAAAGCAGCAGCAGCAAAATCCAACCAATTTTGTAATTACAACAAAAACCGTTGCTACTCGATCTTTTGGTTCGGTTTGGTTGGGTTCAAGCGGGCCATGCTGGTTTGGTTTGTTTGTTTGTTTGGCATTAGGCAGCATTATAGAGGCGGTCAAAACGAACCTTTTTCGGGCAATGCTTCAAATAAAGACATTTGTGCCACTTTTTTTTCAAATGCGGCCAGACAAACTGTCGGTGGACAGTGGGTCAGTTGGCCCGCTTAAGCAGCACGCTTGCAGCAAGCACTCTTTACGCATATACATGCATATATACTTACATACATATTATATGGCCTCCACCTAATTTGTGTTTATTTCTTTTTTATATCTCTTTGCAGGTAAGCACCATTCAACTGCGAAGCGTCTAGCGATAATGCCATTCATATATTATAAAAGCTTATCTATGTCGGCCACAACAACAATACACACACATATACACATACATTCATAGTTAGGAACTTGGCTGCCAACTATTCGTGTATTAAAAACAGGTTGTTAAGTTGTTGTGTGTAGGAAGAATTATTCCATTTATTTTTATGACTTGTGCAACACTGTTTGTGACAAGTGTGTGTGTGTGTGTGTGCGTGAGTATGAACTTTTTTAAAATTGATCAATCAACTATTTAGCTTCAAAGCGTTAGGAATGATTAAAGAAGTGTTCCTTCTCCGTTTTCCTCTGTTTATGTCTCTCTAGAAATGATTGAAGAAGTATTGAGAAATGCAAGTTTAAAGATTTTTATAACACTTTTTACAAAATAAATTTTATATATATTAAGCTCTTAATAAGAAAAATATACAACAAAAAGTAGATAAGTATTTCCATAACTCTTTTAAACCTTTGTGTACAAAATTACCAATGACGAGTGTTAAAAAAATCGAAACTAAAGTAGTTAAAATATGTTTCTTAAAAAAAAAAAAAAAAAAAAAAAAATATTTAGAATTTAGAAAAATATATATTTAGAAGCTATTAAATTGGATTAAGATATTTATTTTGAAATTAAAATATATTATTGACACATAACCTCACATTAAGATGATTCTTAATATAAAAGGACATTGAGTTTATAATATTATATATATATTTTTATAACATTGGAAAATTTCTTAAAATAACTGTTGATTAATAATAATAGTACATTTAAAAGTGATAAATGAATAATTTTCAAGTTATTTTGTTAATTTTTACTTACTATTACAAAAATCTAAAGCAACTAAGACTTTAATTTTATACTTAAGAGTATAAGAAAAAAATTGATTTGACTTTAACATTTTCCCAACTAACTAACTTGTAATCAATTGATGCCGCTTTGAACTTCGCAACTCTCCCCCAGCGAAATAAGATAAATAAAAAAAAAAAAACGAAAAAAAAATACAGCCGCAGTAATTCAAGACGTTTTAAAATGCTCCCTCTGAGCTCTGAGCCATTGCAAAGATTTTCGAATCGATGACGATGACGATTGACGATTGACGATGACAACGTCCGTTGACGACGTCGTCCCATCAAGTTCACTTTCACTTAGTGTCAACAAGGCAGTTGTTGTTGCAGTTGCAGTTGCAACAGTTGCAGCAGCTGCAGCTGACGGTGATAATCATTGATCTTCATCGGTTAAGCGTTGCATTTTGTTTTGTTTCGGTTCGGTTTGATTCGATTCGACTACGACTTCGACTTTTGGTTCGACATTTGGTGTACGCCCTCTCTCTCTCTCTCACACTCTCCCCCTCTTTCGCCTGATCAACAATCTTTTAAGATCGATCGCTGTTAAATTTATGGGCAAAACTTGACTTTGCCTATCGGACGGAGGGTTCGTTGCCATTTATTTATTTACTTAGTTTTCTTCTCTCTCTCGCTTGCTTCGCTTGTCAGCTTTTCCTTCTCCGTTTCCCTCTCTCTCACTTTTATACTATATTGAAAACGAAAGTAGCTTTGTCTGTCTGTCTGTCAGTCAGTCTGTCCTGCGAAAATTTATGCAGTCGCGCAATTATTTTTTTTCCTCTTTCTTTCTTTCATACATTTTTGCTCATTTCTTTCTGCAGTGCGAGAGACACCTTGTAATGTTTGTTTGTTTACTTGTTTTTTTTCTATCTTATGTCTATCTTAACTATTTAATCAAGTTTACTTGGCAAAGACGTCACTAAATGCTTAACATTCAACATGGCAATAGACATTTCTCTATGTTAATGTTATGAGTAAAAGTTTAGAAAGATATATAATCAGTTCCATAAACATGGACAAATTAATAATACTTTAACTATATTAAGTTTGAAGTGTAGGTTTTTTTTTCATTCACTTTTTTTGGGAAGTTTTCGGGCAGTTTTACAACTTTACTTCCAAATCTCAAGGCGCTTTGTTAAGTTACTCAATTGGCAACGAGTTGTTGACCTTTTTCGATGAACCTTAACGATTTTCCCCCGTTTTTCTCAAACGAAAACACTGAAATCATCCGACTTTCACGTAAAAAACGTTACCCGAAGCGTTGACATTTAATGATGAATTTGACACACAAGGGCACGACAACAATTTTGTTGTTGTTATTGTTATTGTTATGTACGAGGCCTGTCTGTCTGTCTGTCTGTCTGTCTGTTTGTTGACTGTTGCTTTTGACTGTTGTTGGGACAGATGATTAATTTGAACTGGTTCACAACATTTAACCGGGGTGGTCCTTTTACAGATAAACGTTGTGCAACAGCCATAAATAATGCTGATTGTCGATTTCTGCTGTTGCTGTTGTTGTTGTTGTTGTTTCTCAAAAACGTAACCAGTTGCATCGATGATGATCTGAAAGCTATAATTATTGATGTTGATCACAACAACAACAACAATAACAACAACTACTACTGATGGGAATATGAAACAAAGTATTGAAACATTTACCGGATTGAGCAAGAGATCTTGTAGAGGTTAACGAAAAAACAAAAAAGAAGAGTTGCGTAAAGAAAAATGTTTCCCCTTTTAGATAATAATAATAACTTCCTTGGAAAGTAAAAGTTACCCTATACTTAATACTTCTTAGTCAGTGTGACCAGCTTAAGAAAAACCAATTTCCATTTCATTTTTGCATTCTTTTCACTCTTCAATGCACAAATTATCAATGATCATAAATTTTGTGTAACCATTTGCCAAAAGTTAGTTGGTCACACTTGGCAATTGCCACACACACACACATACACACAAAAACTTTCCATTTTCATTTTAGCATTCTGTTCACTTTCGTTTGTCTACAAACTATATAAATATACATATATTTTTTTTTATGCACTGCCAAAGTATTTTATGTATTTTTAAATGCATTTCTAAATGAATTGTAATATGACTGTGTGTGTTTGTGTGTGTGTGGTGTGTCGCCCCTTTCCCTTCTCTCTGGCGCCCCTTGGTCTTTACTGTGGCAGGCACGACCTGTGATGCCTATCTATTGCCCAAGAGGCAAAACGCCAAAACTCTAAAAACGAAAAAAAAAAAAAAAGACAAAAAAATCAACCATCGCAAAACTTCGACGCGACGCGAGTACAAGTTGCAAGCTCATGTGCGCGAAGGCAGTAAAAATAAAAATCAAATGCAAACACATGTGGCGCCCAAAAACACCAAAAACAAAAACAAAAAAGTATCAGAGAAACAATTGAGGTGATTTTTACTTTTACTTGTTGTTCAAAAAGCTCATGTGCACGATTTTTCCAGCAGGCAGCCAAAAACAAAAACAAAAACAAACGTCGATTTCAAATGCCGACTTTCAAATGGCATAAATGAAGAGACAACAACACCAAATAGACAGACAAACAGACAGACAGACAGTTAGACACTGACAACAACTAAGATTGTACAATAGCTTTGCGTATAATGTATTTTCAAAAAATGCGCAAGAGATGATGAAGCTGCTACCTTATACACAAAAATACAAGTGAGAAGACTTTTTTTAGACCAGCTCGACTTGGAAATACCCTAAACTGCACTAAGAACGGCACCAATGATTGATGACTAAGTTTCAATCGATTTCAATAAAAATTTCACAGATTTGAGTTTCAAATTTTCCAAATAAAAGTTTTTATTGTTATCGATAACATGTGGTAATCGTTATCTGAAAACAAACTCTAGCTAGTCCCTAGCTCTCTAGATCTCTAAGATCGACGTATTCTACGTATTCGCATTCGTGCTGTTATCGATAACATGTGCTTATCGTAAACTGGAAACAAACTCCAGCTAGTCCCTAACTCTCTAGATCTCTAAGATCGACGTATTCTTGACTCGGCTTTCAATGCTAATGAGACTTCATATACCTTTTGGGTTCGCAGATGATCTGTTACAAACTTTTGCACGAAATCTTTATACCCATTTTATCTATTCGAACCCAAAATCCCCGGGCTTTTGCTCTTCTTTCGCCGTCGAGTGTGAAATTGTTGTGTGTTTTTTTTTTTTCATCTCCTATTGTTATTATTATCATTGTTTTATATTGGGGGGGCTTTACAATTTCCACTTTTGAAAATCAATTTCTGACAACTTTTCTATTGTAATATCTATGAATATATGAAAATAGTAATATGAAACTCAGTTTTTCAGTTTCGAATATTTACTTTTTTCGCTGCGTGAAATTTCAATTATTTTTGTTGAATACCATTTCCATTGTACCGGGACAAAAACATTAAAAAAAGCTCCTCTTTAATTATTGTGTTTTACATTATGTTTTGTGTTTGTAATTTACTTTTGCGGTTTGCCTTTTGTAATAATTTTTAATGGGGAAAAGCTGTAATTATGTGGAATTTTATAGAAATAAAACGTGAGGTTTACTCACAAAAAAAAAAACTTACACAAAAGAAAATGGATTAACATTAGTTGTTAAATGTCTAGTAAATATTGAAGTTGAACAAGTTTAAAGCTCTATTAATAGGAATATTAGGTTTCAGTAAATCAACTTTTCAAAAATAGTTTAGATTTATTCGTATAAAGTCTTTCCGTCTTCTTTTAATCGAATCTATCGAATAAAGTTGGTTCAACCAACTATTTCTCTCCTTTAGAGCTTTAAGATGATGACACCATCTGATTATCTAGTTGTTTTTGTTGTTGTTGTTTGGTTTCCCAATCATCTGTATCTGTTTTGTTGGGCTATCCATGCACATGCAGTTCCCACACAACGCAATCGAAAGTGAAAATATATATACACTTAACTCAAAAATTCCCTGTTGCTGCTGCTGCTGGTGCCTTAAGTCATTTTCGTATTGTTGTTGTTGTTGTTGCTGTTAGGTTTCGTATGTATTACACAATGGGCACGGCCGTTTAGTCGAACACTGCGATCCAATGGGATGGGATGGGATGATGAGACAACAACAAGATGAAAGACAGCCAGCACAAACCCCGAAAACTTCCAACTGCCGCCAGTTTGCTACAACATCGAACGACAAGTGGAATGAGGGACGACAATATTCTTGGGATGCGCATGCAAGAGAACTGGTCAATCGATTTATTGCCTTGTTCGCTCTCGCTCGCGCTTGCGCTCTTTCTCTTGCGTTCACATCCGATCCGCCAGACAGGCAGACGAAAAGCTCTCTCACTAGTGTGTGTGTGTGTGAGTGTGCTTCGCATTACATTTTTAAATGGAGCTTGAACTGTATCGCACCGCGGGGCGACGACCACAGTGGAGCGAGCGAGCGACCGCAAAAGTCACAAAATTGCGACGACATTCGCTTTCATTTCGAACTACTACTACTACTGCTGCTGCTGCAGACGACGAAGTTCGACGGCGGCGGCTGCTGCTGATGGTCACTACTACTACTACTACTACGACTACTATGTGCCGTGTCGTGCAGATTGCAATGCGCAGTGCAGAGCTAAACAGTGCCATGGCGTGCCATTGCTTTGCACACTTCGTTCAAACCTCCCTTCGATCCGTCTCTATCTCTCTCACTCTTTCTCTTCCAACTGGCATCATGCACTTGCTGCGCTCAGTTGGCTCATCGGTTCATTCGTTTTCTTGCACTTGATGTTCGGGTTGCGGCGCGGCGCAACGCAGCGCAGCGCAAAGCGGCATTCGAGTTTGAGTTCGTTCGCGTTCCATTCGCTTTCGATTTCTTTTATGCTTTCGATTTTTATACCCTTGAAACTTTAGAAGGGTAATAACGATGTTTCATGCAGATCGGCAAAGTGCGAGACTAAAATGATCATTTTAGCTTAAACATTTGCTAAATCTATAAAAATAATACATTGTTTTGAGAATATGTGATTAAATCTCAAAGATAAACATTTATTAAATTTGATCATAATCAAAAAAAGCCAAAATCGAATATATTTACATTCAAAAGTCAAGAATTATATCTTAAAAATACCTGTTTCATAATTTTAATCGTAAATGAATTAATGTTAAACATCTTACGACCACATGGGGCGACTTGGGACTGGCGACTGTTGACCTCGAAGTTAAAGTCACTCAACTTATCTTTTTATCAGTTGGTATTTTTTTTTTGGTTTGTACGAATGATGTTGAAGATTTGTCCGATACTTTCTACCACCACCACCAACAACAACAAAGTAAAGGAGCTTAATAATGAAAACGTGCGAAACTTATTAATCATATCACATCACATTTCGAGTTTCCAGTTTCGAGTTTCCAGTTACCCAGTCCAGTTACCAGTTACCATGTGTGGTACTTATGAATGGAGTCCAAGATTAGCCTCAATCATTTAAATCGCGACTAATAAGCGACAGTGGCCCTTGATCAACAACTAAACTGAATAACCGAATCAGCGGGGCGACCACTTTCATTTTTATTTTTCAAGTCACGGTCAGTCAGATTCATACCGGAGATGACGATCACTGGACTGACAGACTGAATGCCTGCCTGCCTCGTCATTCATCGTTCATGTTGGAAAGTTGTTCTCGCACATTAATTATGAGAGGTCTGCCTGTTTTTCATTTTTTTTCATCTGATGTGACCACACGTGCAGTGAACAAAAAGCTCATAATCGATTCCCATCAAAAAACATCAAAAAATTGTATTCATGCAACAAATTTTGTTCGTCGTCGTTGTTCACATGTGTTGCACCATCGAGCATCGAGCGATCGATCAGATGGATAGGTGGCACTTATTGCCACAATTTAAGTGCTCCTTGCTGCCCCAAATTGTTGTCTCTTTTTTTGTTTTTTGGGTATTGCAAAAAGGCATGTTAACTACTTTCCGGTATGACAATAGTTAACGATTTTGTTGTTGTTGTTGTTGGTATTTTAAGTCAACAATTAATCGAAGTCGATTTGATGGTTTAATTAAAAGAATTAATGATGGTAATTTCATGATGAAAGGCGATTAAGTTTGCAACTGAAGGTTAACTGAAATAGTTTTAGTATTGAATTCGACAGAATTTAATTTATTTCCCCAAAAAATGTTTACTTACAAAATCAAAGAACCAAATAAATGGTATTAATTCGAGAAATACAAATAGTTTACAATTGAATTTAATTATTTTTTTGTTATTTATATTATGACAGGAAGTGGGGAACAAAAGATAAACAAATTTAAATCGAATCTTTTCTTTGATTAAATTAATGACAAGAAAAATAAACTTAATTTGAATAATTGAATTTTTTAAAGGTATTGTCTGTTTTGTAACTAAAATTTTGAAGTTTTTCTAGCCAAAGAAAGAAACTAAAATATTTTTTTTTTGCATATTTATATTTTAGTTTGTTGTTTTTGATTATTAATAAACTAATAACTAACATTGACCTACAGCCAGTTAGCTTCAAAACATTGTTAATACACTTAAAAGGTCATTAAAGACACTTGTTAGGGGCTTTTTTTTGTTTTTTGCTTACTTAATCCCAGCTTAGGACACAGTATAAAAAATAATAAAGTCATTAAAAATAATTATAAAATAATATAAAAATAGATTTGATTGCTATAAAAATACCTATAATTATCAGATTGTCTTAAAATATGTCTAACTGAGCGAAGATTTTAAATCAAATATTTATAACTGTTGCCAATGCATTGTTAGATGAGATACGACCATAATTTTGCAAATTGCGTGCAGGGTAAAAACATATACGCAGTATAAGAGTATGATCAAACTTGTTGTAGTTGCTGTTGTAGTTGTAGTTGTAGATGCTGTTGTTGTGGTATTTGCGGTTAATAATGATTAAGTCTTTGCTGTTGTTATTGGTTTTGATGTTGATGCTGTTATTGTTGTTGTTGTTATTGGATGTTGTTGTTGCTGCCTTGGTTTGGTTGCTTGTTAAGCCACAAGCTAGAAACTTAACAACATTAAAAATACACATGTATAAATAAACAAGCGATCAGGCAGGCAGGCAAGCAAGCGAGCAAACAAACGACAAAACCAGCCTCAAATTGAGTTAAAAGCCCAAGAGATACCACAACAGCAACAACAACAACAGCAATGCAAACAACTTTCCACCAGCAGCGGCGAGTTTAGATATGGATTTGATTTGGACTTGGACACGTCCACGTGTGCGTGAGTCTCTCTCTCTCTCTCTCTCTCTCTCGCTCTGTTTCTCTCTGTCTTTATCTCGTATCTCCGTCAATAACTTAAAAGCATATATCTTCATACACATATGTACTTATATGTGTGTGAGTGTGTGCCACAAATTGTTTATTTGTCAATCGGTATTAGCCGCTGCAGCAGCAGCAGCAGCCGCAGCAAGAAAAAGTGAAATTTTTCAGCAACAATTCGAGTTATGAGCAAAGTTTTTAGCTGTGTGGCAAGCTGTGGAACTAAAACTATCTAAGACCAAAAGCTGCTGCTGTGTTTAATGCCCAAGACTCGGGCCAATATATATATATATATATATATATATATAAGAAACGTGACTTTTGATTTGACATTTTGCACAGTCTTATGACGATGGCTCGTTATCAAATTAAATCGAAAACAAGTTGGCGGCAATTTAAATTTATTTCGCATTGGCTTTGGCTTGAGCTTTGGTGGGGCAGCCAGAAAAAAAATTCAACTTAAATAAATAACCGTGTTGCCGCGCTCTCATCATTTGAGGCTTGCCACACTTTTGAATGTCATGTCTCCTCTCTAAATGTCATCATGCATAATCTTCTTCTTCTTTTTGTTCGTCTACGGCAGCCAATAACTAATACCAATACCAAAATCCTCTTAACACTGATACTAATAAGAAAAAAACTACTATTTTATACACATTCTAATACTGTTTTTAATGCTTATCTGCACGCTTGCGCAACAGTCAGCAACACTGACAGAATCCGTAAGTACCGAATATAAGTTGTTTTTGCTGTCGTGTATTTGCAATTGCTTCTCTTATACGAACATAACATATGTACATACATACAAACATGTATGAACTCAATTCAGGACATGCATGACAACATCTAAACGGTATATTTTGATATTCTTTGAGACACATTTCATTGTTTCATATTCATTGTTCCACATTAATTATTCCACTCTCATTTGTCACAATGTCATTTGGTAATTGTGATTAAACTTTTTAGTTTGCGGTATTTTAAAACAACTATATTTTATATTTAAATACTTAAAAAAGTTCAATATTTCTCAGAGATCTCTTAAATATTTTCATCACGCTTACATTTTTCCATTCTGTTCACTTTTTTTGCTTAAAGCTAAATACGTTTTAAGGGTTTTAAGTAAAAATAAGTACAGCAATTTTTCAAAAAATAACATTGCTCCAATTTTATATGATAATTAACAACTGTCAACTGTTCTGTAATTGTAATTGAAAAACTTATAAAATATATTATAAACAATAAGATTTTAAGGTCTTTGTTATTTACTTTATAAATCTTTTTTTTTAATTTACACAAAGCTGTTTCGCAGCCCAAACATAACTGAATTATTTTGTTGTTCAACTAAAATCTTTTTGTATTGACTACAAAGTCTTTTCTGTGATTCATTGTATACACTTTAATTGTTTTACACTGCGTTCTGGCTAAATATAAATTCTGCACGTGCCACAACGTTTATGGGTCAAGCGAACAATTCGTAATCCAAGCGTTGCCAGACAAATTATAAATATTCCAAAACAATACGAAACAAAATTATTGCCAGTACAAATGGCTAGAGCACCAACAAGTGATTACATTTGAAAATCATTTCAGGTTTTTGTTTTTCTTCTTTTGTTATTTTGTTATTTTGCCTTCAATTAGTAAAAGGTTCGTTAGTGTGAAAATTGTTTGGATAACCAATTTCAATACTAAGTCGTAGTCA
This sequence comes from Scaptomyza parva, assembly GCA_035044645.1. NCBI lineage: Eukaryota > Metazoa > Arthropoda > Insecta > Diptera > Drosophilidae > Scaptomyza > Scaptomyza parva. Next base: position 249,534 of record JAWNNT010000063.1, read on the forward strand.
AAAGTTAAAGTCGAAGTCGCCCCTTGAAGTCATTTGTAGTTTGTAGCACACGTTTCGCTGTTTAATTTGAATGTGACAAAAGTAGATCGCGATAAAAAGTTTTGGAAGGTGTAACGTAAATTGTGTTTTTTTTGCAACCCTGCCTTCCCTTAACTCCCCCCTGACGCCAGCGACGATGTCATTTAGCGACAGCCCATTGCAAATAATGTGTAAAACGTGTTAAATTTCCAAAGTTGGTTGCAGTTGTTGTTGTTGTTACTTTGGCAAAAGTGCAATGAGTTACCTGAAAGCCAAATACCACTACTAAATACAATTGTATTGGCCCAGACTGCAACTGCAACTGCTGCAACTGTTGCCTAACTAGGCAAAAAAAAATAGCTAAAACCTAAAACTGGCTACTGTTTGTTGTTTTGTTGTTTGTTGTACTTCACTTCCCACTCAACATTTGAATTTAAACGTGCGAATTTTCACATAAATCAGCTTAAATGGTGCACTTAAACGAAAGCAAAAAACACTGCGCACAGCAAAAAAAAATATAATCAAATGCAAACAACATTGCCAGATAAATAAAATTAGACTGCGTAATTGCAGTAAAAAGTTAAAAGGGGAAACAAAAAAAAAACAGTTTTTTTTCCTACTGTCTTATCTGTTTAACATTTCGCAGCACTGACTTTTTCGGATGAGAACTACCGTATTACTAATTTCTTGCCGGTTCTTAATTGTTTTTTCCATTCGCATCTTCATCAGTTTTTATCATTTATATAAAAGTTAGTTGCTTTACTTTTTTTTCGTATTCATATTCATTCGTCTTTGAAGAGGAAAAAAATCATGTTACATTTGGATTGGTTCCCTATTATATTTATTTATTTATTTTTGTCTATTGTCTGTTGGTTATCGTGTCAAGTTTTATTTAACACCCACACATGAAGACTAAACATAAGCTAATGACTGGCGTGACAAGGAGATCAATGATAAAGAAAAAACTTACGTTGGGTGCAGAACCAATTGTGGTGTTCGGTGTTCGGTTCGGTGCTTGGTTCGTGTAAAATGGCCAAAGGGGGTCAAAAAACACAACAACCCTACACTTCTGCCCCTTCTCCATCGCCTTCTGTTTCTACAATGCAAAGTTTTAAGTAATGTCGGCAAGTTATAAGACTTTTAATCTATTTTTTTCTATAATTTATGATATTTGCCAGCGCCCCAAAAAAAATAGCCAAAGAAATATTATTGCTGATAGTTAAATTTGCGCATATTGTTCGCATTAGTCATGCTATAGATTGTTTTTCTTGGTTTTTTGTGGGGGTTACCAAAGTAATTATTTACTTTATTTGTTCTTATCTTTACTTTTGATAAAGATTTTGATAGTTGTTTACACTTTTGTTGCGTTTTAGTTGATATAACATTAAGGAAAGCCAAATTCATTTTTGTATTCTTTTCCATATGTAAAATATTGCAAATTTAATAGAATAAGGTTTTAACAGTTTTCTTATCATTATCAACACTTTATTAGCTATTGAATAAAGGTTAAAAAGCAATCTCATAAATTATATTGACATTATTTCATGTAACAGTTTTTGTAGATTTCTGCGTCATTATTGTGAACAACAGACATATTTAGAACTTTTAGGATACAATTTATGATTTTGAGTCAGCTCGAAAACAATCATTAATATTTTATAGCATGTATTGTGATTTCTTTAACGACATTTTCATATTATATTATATTTATATAAAATATTTAATCATGATATATACAAATTCATATTATTTCTTTTATTCTTCATCTCTTAGGCATCTCGGAAAGTCTCCAAATGCGGATATTTGTTTGTGGCGCCTGATTGGGATTTCTCGAATCCATTATATAGAACAAAGGTAAGATTAAAATGAATTGAAAGCATATTAAATATAATAATATAATATAATATAATAATAATATTATCTTTAACAATATGAAATGAATAAATTGATTCTCTCTCAAAAAATATATTATCTTAACATAAGGGTAGTAACTATTGAAATAGTTCCAACAGTTACCAATTAGGCATATCCCCAAACTGACTGATATTCCTGACCCACTTCCAAACACTTCCTAATCAAATAACCCTTTTCTATTGCTCATCTCTACAGACACATATTAAGTATCCTTTGAAAGGTGAATAGTAAAAAACTCTTTAGAATCACACAAAATTGCAACACTCAAAAACGAAAAACAAATCAAATTTCGTTTGCATATCGTAAAAATAAATCGCATAATGCAAATTGTTCACCTTGTCTCTCTCACGCGGCTCTTGAGTAAATATTTGACAGACTTGCGCTTTGCTTGGCCTGTTCGAAGTTTTAAGAAGAAAGTATGTAATGACAACGGTATGGTATGGTATGGTATGGTATGGAATGGTATGGTATGGTATGGAATGATATTGCCCTGACACTCTCGGCACCCGGTACTCTCGGTACTGTTACTACAACTGTTGTTGTTGTTACTTGCTGACAACGCCTTTGCCTGTATATATCTCGTGCCAGATTCGTATCTCGACCAATTAGCGAATGACGTAGCGACGTGACGCGGCAGTCAGCGCATCGTTAAAGCCGCCAGCAGCCGCAAGCGTCCGCAAAAATTGTTGTTATACGCTCGCTCTCATACATACACACATATGCAAATGCCACAAGCACCACACAAAACAGCTGCGATGGGTAAGAGGTGCGGGGTTCTTCTTCATAGAAATGGCCAAGTCGAGTTTGACGCAGCAACAACAACAACAAACGTTGAATGATAATAATAAAAGTGTGCACATGCGCATTGCGCATTTCCTTGTTAACAACATAAATTTACGTATGTTTTTTAATGGCTGGACAGGTATTTAATTAACATTTGCTGGATGGACACAGCACACATTTGCTGTGTGTGTGTGTGTTTTAACCGGATGTTTGTGTGTGTGTGTGTGTGAGTGTCTCTTTTCTACAGCTCCAAACAAGTGATTTTGTGGGAGTGGCTAGATAAGGTATGTACATACGATGTATGTATGTACAAACATCGCATATGAAGATAGATACTTTCTTTCAAGCAGTGAAATTGGTTAGAAAATTCACCGGACATGGCTGGCTAATGTAATACACTAAGAGAAACGATATACACATTACACTAGAATGTTTTTTATGCACTTTTTTTTTTTGAACTGCTTTCTCTACAAGAAAAATGTTCCAAGTGTCATCAAAGATTGATTTTATTTTGTATTTTAAAATTCTCTTTTTTAATTTCCAAAAATTTTTGAGTTAAAAAAAAAATTAAAATCCAAAATTATTTTTAGTTAAAAAAAAATATTAAAATTTCAGTTAAAAGTAACTAAAAACAGTTTTTAAACCCTCAAAAAAAAATAATTATTATTTTTCGTATTTTATGTGAAATTTCTAGATCAATTCTAATTTTTCCCAGTGTATTTTTCTTGCCATTCTCGGGCAAACATACACCTAGCATAGTAATCTGTATTTCCTTGCCTCCTTTTTTGGACTATTATTTAGAAAGTACACAGTAAGGTGCACAAACACACACACACACACCAACACACACACACACACACACATTTATTATCTCTTATGGCCGGCAGCGCTAATATGTATTTAAAAACACAGCTCACAGCTCTGGGTTACCCACTGTGTGCAGTTAAAGTACATTTAAGCTATTTGTTCGTTTGATTTATTCGCCAAACCCTTTGAGCCATAATTTGCCTGACTTTTCTGGTTTGTTGGTTTGATGGCAATTGGCCTCAAAGCAATTATTGCATTTCACAGTTAACAGCTTCAGGTGCAGTCAATTTGGTTTTTCTTGGTTTCTTCTTGATCTTTGAATATTATTTATACACAATGCCCGCACCTCAAACGTAACCCAAAAAAAAAAAACTATCTAACAAAATGCCAGAAGCTATTTATTTAGCATGCAACTCTTTGTTGCCTTTATGAGCTTAGGGCCCCTTCCCCACTTTGGTGGCAGAAAAGGTGATTAAACTCAGGAACATTTTGCATATTATTTATTAAAGTTAACCAAATTTATTAATATAAATATATACAGTTTGTCAAGGATTTGTTTACACTTTGTGAAAATTTTTGATATTTTCACTTTAGAGATATAGGGTCACACTTGTTTCTTGTTTTTAATTTTATTTTTTATAAGTTATTCAGTTAATTATCTCTTAAACAAAACTTAAAAAACATAAACATTCACAAAGAAACATTAAAAATACTAACAAAGGCACAGAATTCAGCTGTCTACAAAATGTTTACACACTTTATTTGGTTTGTTTTCGTTGTATATATGTATCAAGCAACGAAAGAAAGTAGGAAATATATTAACTATAATCAATCAATAAGTCTTTTATGCAATACATTAAATCAAAATTAATCTCAAAATGGGAACAGGCTTTAAGTTAGGAGCTCCTAAAAGAAAAAAAAAAGAAAAGAAAAACATTCAAAATTTCGCTTGCATAATTTTCTGATCATTTCCTTTTGACAACTTAAATGGTGTAATTTGGTGCTGATAATTTATCATATATATAACTTGATATTGATTACAATTATGAATGCCAACCTCAAAACCTGTAGGCAGGCATATACCGACATGGACACATAAACTCTCAGAAACTCTTTCTCAATGCGGGTTGGCCCTTGCAACAGGTTACACATGCCACCGCCTCTTCCCTCTCTCCACTTGCCACTTGCCACTTACCATTGCCACTTTGTTTTTTTTTTTTATCACTCTTCTGTGGCATTGCGCATATTTGAACGCGCTAGGAAATGGCTATAAAAGCGTACAGCTCAGAATTATGTAGATTTTTATCGGCGCGCCAACTTTTCTGCATACAAAGTGCACAATTTTCATTTTGTTGTTGTTATTGTGTGAAAAACCTGTCTAACCGAAGCAACAGACAGAGAAAGAGAGAGAGAGAGAGAGAGACACGTGGGCAACATAAGCACTGGCTGAGCAGCAAACGATAAGCCAATATATGCGTATGCAGATAATGTTGGGGGCAAGGATAAAACCAAAAGGCTTATGTGCCGCCGCCGCCACCAGAGCAAAACAAGTTCATGCAACACGCCGGCAAAACGGAAGTGTTTTGCGTTTCAAGCTCAAACAAAAAAAAAGTAAAGTAATTCAGTTCTCAGTTCGGCTTTGATAATCACAATCATCACATCATCTTGAGAGTCCAGAAAATGCTGTTGATTGACAAGCTCTCAACTCGACTCGGACTCAACTCGACTCTGCCCTCTTCTCTAGGCTCTTATGTTGTGTTGTGTTGGGCTTGTGGTCCGGTCATCGATCCGCGTCTGCCTTATTAATTAAACCAGGAAGCGTTTTAGCCGCGTCGCGTCGCCTCGCATCGCATCGAGTCGAGTCGAGTCGCAACGAGTCGAGTCTTCTTTGCCACGAGATGAGGTTGCAACTACACAGCTTCAGGCTGCAGTGCTGCAACCATTTCAAGATCTTGAAATATTTATTAAAAATTATGCACGCATTAGTGCAACGTCTATTCTACCTCTATCTTCTAGTGTCTAGCTCTCTTTCTTTCATGCTCTCTCTCACTCTCTCTCTCTCTCTCGCTCTCTGTATGTCTATGTCTCTCTCTTGGCTGGGATAATGTCTTGGCTTTATTAAGGAAATGGTTTGCGTTACGAAAATTACACAAAATGTTGCGTACTAAACGTATTGTTGCTGCTGTTTTTGTTGTTGTTGTTATTGTTGTTGTTGTTGTTTTTGTTATTGTTGTTGTTGTTGTAGTGATTGCCGCGTTTAAAGCTGATTGAGTTTATGGTCTTTTTTGATTCACCATAAAAAGCTTAACGGCTTTTGCCCATTTTTTTTTTAATTTTTCATGATTTTTAATGATACGCCCGCCCACAACAACAACAAGCTAGTCTTAATTTCCTGTTAAATGATTGAGGAAAAACTAATTAGAAACCAGAAAGAGATAGAAGATTATTATTGCCTTCTTGACATAAATGAATGCATATTCGCATTATTACAGCTATAAACACGTTTTCACGTTATCCAAAATAACGTAAACAAATTCATTAGACATAATTAACAGTAGTTGCCGAGTGATACGAGTGTAAGAGAGAGAGAGAGAGAGAATGGAATTTCACGTTTCGCCAGGGTTAAGCTAAGACAACAACCAGAATTTTTGCACGTGGGCCGTACGCAAGTGGAACGTAACGGAACGAAACGAAACGAAACGAAATCGATAAGAATGTAGGTGGAAATGTAGGAAATGCAATTAATGCATAACCAAAGGAGTTTTTTTTTTGTGTTTGTCTGGGTACAATATTGTGGAATGTAATTAATGCACATTTAATGAGTTTTGGTAAAGTTTTAATTAATTTGGTTTAATCAAGGTTTTCTTTTGTAATTAAATCATTAAACTTGCTGGCCTTTTCATGCGCTGTGGGCAAAATTAATAATATTAATAATGCATAAAAATGATTAATGATTAATATATAAATAAAATGAAAAAGTTCTTGATTTAATTATTAATAGCAATTTATTCTAAAGTCAAGGAAATCCTGAATCTTAAGTTTTTGAAGTAATGAGCTTTTGTAATTTATCACAAATATTCCATGCACATACATATATCATCTCTATGATGTCTAAGTGTTTTGAAATATGGACAAATATTTTTTGAAATGTGCATAATGTTTTTTGCCATTTAGTTAAGCCACACACAAGTGGGTTAAGCACATGCATTTAATTTGCATATAGAATCATTGACAGCATGACGCACATGACGCAAAGCTTGACAGATTGACTGTCTGTCTGTCTGTCTATCTGTCCCTGTGTCTTTTTGCCTTTGTTGCAATGGCAAGCATGCTGCTAGCTAATAAATTGCAATTAGAATAACATGCTAATAGATCTTGGTGCTAAACTCTTTGCCATAAATTGCAATGGCGACCGAGAGCTACCATTTGAACGGAACACAACAAAACGGAATGAAACACTAAGGCAACAATGAGACCGTGGACGAACCCAATGCGACCTTGGGTACACTGCAAGAAAAGACTAAAACGCTAGAAATAACTTTTTACCAGATTAAAGTAAAGATTCTTAGAAAATCAAAAAAAGTGTTGAAAAATAATTAAATCTAAATTAATTTTTAGTATGACAAAACAAACTTTATACTAAATACTATCTCCAAAAAATTGATTTTTAATTTTATTTTCAAGAAAATCATATTTCTTATAGAAGCAATTTCTTTTGGTGTACAAGAAACAAGATTCATTTAGATATGTAAATTACAATACTTATGTGCAACGTGTGTAAGTGTGTGTGTGTCTATTAAGATGTGCATACACATACACACACATACACATTCTCCTCCTCTGCAGCTTTATTCAGGTTTCATTCATAAATATATATAAAAAAATTGCACATGTAAATTTGTATGCTAATTCCAACCAGCATTAACCAGCAGCAACAACAACAACAAATACAGCAAATTAGCCCACAGCGCATTCAGACATTCAGCCGGAATTGCCCTATTATGAGCCCCAATGTATTTGTAACTGTCAACAGTAGTGGTCGGAACAGGGAGGGGGGTGCTGGAGTGAAAGGTGGACTTAACTTGTGGGCGGTTGTTGGATGGATGGATGTGTGTGTGTGTGTGTGTGTGTTAATTAATTGCTCTTGGTTAACCGGGTAACGGTAAACGCTTGTTTGTTGGACCGCCAACGCTTTAACATCAGAAAACAGCAAAAAACATTATGGCATGATCAGCAAAAAAAAAGTTATTTCAGAAACAGTCTTCGAGACGAGTCCAGGCTGTCAGTCAGTCAGTCTGCCAGTCAGTCAGTCAAAGCGAGACAAACACAACTCTATCCCAAAAGTCTGACGCAGATATATCCGTCCATCCATCCATCCATCCATTCAGCCTTCCCATCCCCACCTTCATATTGTTTATAGTCATATTTCAAAATGACAACAACGCGTCCCAAGATCGTCTCCTCTCCTCTCTCTTAGTGTGTGTCTCAGTATCTCTCCCTCGTCTTTTGTTTTGGTGTGTTTTTAGTGCTGTTTTTGTTGTGCGCCTCTCATTTCATCCATTACATAAACGGAAGGCAGACGTCGTCGCATCTCTAACGGAGATGACGTTGACTTGCTGGACTTCGAGACAGAGACGGCGTGTTCGGTTACCACGCCGTCCCGTCATTGTCGTTGGTCAACGGGGCTCAACGCGACGCGACTCAGTCAACTGCACTGTTCGCACTGTAAGGTGGGGAGTTGAAAAGAGAGCGGGCAGCGGGATACGTAACTGAGCACATGTTACAGCTACATTGACAAACTGTCAACGTCTTAGCAAGCGAGAGCAAGTGGGAAAGAGCGAAAGAGAGGAGATGAAGATCACACAACGAAGGTTGTGCATTGAGAGGTGTATATAACTGTAACTGTAAATGTGCGCATTCGAAGAGCAAAAAAAGAAAAACATCGATATGTCTGTGTGAGAGACAGAGATGTGTATACACTAAACGCAAACAGTAAGTGCTGAAACCTTTTGGTTCTTTCTCGTTCGATTTTACGTAGTTTAAACTTAAAAAAAAAACAAAATTACCTTTTTACCTTGAACTTTAATGAATATAATTTTTGTTCATTGATAAGAAAATAATCTATATACCTTCATTTGTATATTATTTGTTTATGTATCTTATTATTATTTGGATATTAAACATTTGTGGAAAGAAATCCTATTTATCTTTATAAATTTGTATGTCTTATCAATATACATATTTTTTCCAAATAAGTCAGGTACTTAATAACACTTTACTGGTCTTGCACACTTGATATTTGGTTTCCCCTGCAATTTGCTTTTGCAACTTTAATAGGTGCATATTTTTTGTTTTTTAACCCGAAAGGCCAAAGAAACAGGAAGCTATTTAGTAATGAGGTTTACTTTTAGCTTTTTGTTAAGTTTTTTCTTGTTTAATGCTGTACTACCACAAAAAATTTGCCACCTATTTATTTAGCAATCTTTGCACTATGCAAATTGTTATTATATTTTTCACACTAATGACAGTCGCCGCCTACTTTGTTTTGTTTTTTATTCGATTTGAGGCGTGGCAGCATGGTTTGCAATGTTGCAACCACATTTAGCGGCGTACTTCATTATAACCAGCGTCGTACTTAATAAGCTCACAACTATTATGGCCATAAAAAAAAAAACGTTGGCAATTTCCGCTCCTGGCTATTTGGCACGTTTAGCAAAAATTGAAAATGATTGACGACGACCAACTTGGCCAAGAGTTGTGTTGGGGCTTAGACTGAGATTGTTGTTAGTTGTTAGTTGGTGTTGTCGTTGTCGTTGTTGTTGTTGTTGTTGGGCTGTGTTGCAATTGAAGCTGAAAAAGCCCACTGACAAGTTAATTGTCTCTCTCGAGGAGAGGAAGCTGTTTTGACAGCAACAAATCAAAATGGATATCAATATGCGAAAACAAAAAAAAAATATCATCTAGAGCTTTTTATGCTAATGATTTCCGTTGTCGTTGTTGTTGTTGTTGCGATCTAATTGCATAACACACACATTATTTATTAAGATTGTTGAAGCTATTTTCTGAGATTTATTGATTGAATACAATTTGAAGTCATTTTTAATCACACATAAAGTAATTGTTCTTATCGCGATTACTCAATTCTTGACAATTAAATAACAAAGCTATATTTAAATATTTTTAATGATCAAACTTACTTTTTTCAAGCTGATAATTAATCTGTAGCGATAATCGCTAATTTTAATTGCAATCAATAACAACGCTAAAAAAATATCTAGTTAATATCAGTTTTCCTCATTCACTCTTTCAACCTTTGCTTACTGATACGCCCACCCAATGAGAATTAAAAATGTTTATATATATTACATTTCCTTCAAGTCGAAGTCGAAGTCGAAGTCGAAGTCGTTTGTGTTTGCCCCGTTTTTCCCCCGCGTTAAGTCTTTGCCGAAACAAGATCAATTTATAAAGCTTCAGTTATGGCATTCATCATCATGTTGCATCCTGTCTTCTTCTTGTCTCTTGTCTCTGTTGTCTGTTGTATATTTTTCGTTGATGTCTGATGTGCCAAAAGGGCGCTGGCGCTATGTTTTATCATCATGCAACACACAAATCAATGACCCGCCATAAATAAACTTAACTCAATGAAAACCTTTTCCCTACACTATATCATTTGTAGGAATGGGTAATATGGAGACTTGACGAGATATGACAATGAAATGAAGTTTTGAATAAAAGAACTTCTCAAATGGTTTTGAGAACTGAAGGAAAAGGAAAAATCTGTTGTTTTTTCTTGTTAAGAATTATTAGATATACAAATAGGTAAACGAAAAGTGTTAAATCTTTTGAAGGTCCTTCCAATTGTTCTTATGATGATAATAGAACAACAAACTAGTATCAAGCCTTACTAAAGGGCATCTGTTAGTCACCCAACCTTAACCCAAAGTCAACTTACAAAGTTGCCTTAAGTCCCCCCCTCCCCCCGTTCAAAGTGGATGGAAACTGCAGCTGATACTCAGTTAGAGATGCGAGTCTGAGTCTGATGCCAAAAAGGCTGTCCCGTGTTATAAATGATGGTCTGACATTTGTTCCACAAATACAGAGAGAGAGAGAGAGAGAGAGAGAGAGAGAGGGAGAGTGAGAGAGAGAGAGGAGAAGAGAGCTGAGAGCTTAGTTAGCGCCACATTGCCACGGCAAAAGATCTAAAAAAAACGTACATATTATGCCTCTCGGACGTTTTTTTGTATTCTGTCTAAAAAGTTTTGTGTGTGTGTGTGCCGCCTGCCCACGCATTTGGCGAGTTACCAGCAACAACAACAACAACTATAACAACAACAGCTAAAAGAGAACGGAAAACAAAAACAAAAAAACCTGCTGCATCATTTTTTACTCGAAGATTACATAATGATTGACAATTCATTATGCGAGAGCTAAGAGCTATGAGAAAGGCGTTCTGTTCTGTATGCAGTCAGCCAGTAAGTCCAGCCTTAAACTCTAGACCTTAACTCTTCAATGTGTGTGTGTGTGTGGGGATACACTGTGCTTGTTTTTAATGGCTTGTAAGATTAGGCGGTCCGACGGTTCGACGGTCGGTCGGACGGTCGTTCGGCCAATGTGTTCTTGGCAATGAGGAAGTGTTTGTTCTTGGCTCTTTTGCCCACATTCACATTCAGTATATATATACACACACACACACACACATATATATATATAAGTTATTAATGGCCGTTTTTTTCAGGTGAGTTACTTAAAAGTCTCCTCTTCCTCCCCTCCCTCTCCGTCTCTCTCTGTTAACTGCACTCTCGGTGTAATTAAGTAAAGTAAATTATACATTCGAGTAGATTCGAGATTCAAGGTTAAGTCTGTCTATATAGTCTAATTGACATCCCAGGAAGGTGTGACCGCAAATCTTGTGAACTTTTTTTTGAAAAACAATTGTGATCCGATACTACGATACAATACGATACAATGCGATGCGATCTGAATTGACTTCTCTGACACATTGCGCAATATTTGTTTCGAGGTTCCAAGTTTTTGTTTTTGTTTTTGTCTTTTTCTAGTTATTTTGTACACCTGTTACTGGGCTTTTGCTGTTTAGAGTAGTTTTTGAGTTCTACGATTATGACTACAGCTGCTAATTGAAGCAATTAGTGTTGTTTTTTTGTTTTTTGTTTTTGTATTCTTTTCAATATTTATTTTACTGACTCAATTTGTTTGTCATGTTGCAACAAGTGGTGGCAGCGGATTATGGAGGAGCTTATAATTTGCGACCAGCTGTCTGACAAAACTTATGCACACATATGAATGTATTTTGTGTATTTGTATATGTATTGAGCTCTATGACCAACATCAAATACATAAAAAACAGACAAAAACCAATTGACCTTCGTTAGCAGAAAGTTCATTTACTCGTTAGCTCGTTGCATACACTGCTAAAAAATTGGTATATCAACTCTTTGTGCGTTTTTTTAAACAGTTTTTGGCATTTCTTATGAAGACCTACGAAGAATTCTAACTTTTGAGCTTTAAGTATTTAATGAGTATGGAACGTTGCATGACCTGAGTAAAATTTGTGGAAATATATTGTGGGTAAAAAGAGCAAGTGTTTGTTTTAACATTTTTTGGATTTTTTGTTAAAAGAATCTTCTTAAAAATAGAACTTTTGAGTAATAATTTTATTTTTTAAGTGAAGAGTGTGGAATATTAACTTGATTTTCTTCAAATAATAATATATAAAAATCTCTAAATTAATATATTTTATTTCCATTATTTTCATTTTGAAAAAATCTTACTCAACCATTTAAATATTTCAATAAATTTAACTACTTGACCCCATTTTACACCAATTATTCTCTACTTGTAAATCTTACACCTGCCACCAATACCAAAAAAAAAACAACAAAAAAACGTAAGCTTAACAATTGAGTTATTTTATGCTCAAGCTTTTTGTTTTCACTGACAAATATGAGCTGACCAAAAAACGACAAAAACAAAAAAAAAAACATAAAGCGTTGAACAGTTTGTTCACCTATCGAAATGCAACGCCATTTGGAAACTCATTTATTTTTTTGTTGTTTTTTTTTTTTTTGTATTTTTCGGCTGCCTGAAAAGGCAACCTGCTTGGGTAATATCATATTTTAACATTTTACGCTGCACAAAACTCGTTGAAAAGTCCACAACGGCACACACATACCAACATAAAGCACATTCACACACATACACACACACGCGCTCACACATAGCCATTCACATTGATTTTGTACAAGGGGGAGAGACGCACGCATACATTGACCAGGTCTAATAACTAATGGCAAAAGCACAAAAAAAAGAGCAAAAGCAACGAGATCGTCGTCGGCTAGTTGGTTGGTTTTGGTTTTGGTTTGGTGGCGCAATGTGAGACTCGATTTCTTGCACCTACCTACTCTCGCACCTACATACTCTCTTATACATACAAACTCATAGAGCCGAACATACCTGAACACAGACGAACAGCATTTTTGTGTCAGCCGCTGCAGCGCGATGCATTCGAACACAAACGAACGACCTTAAAGCCTTTGTTTTCCCCTGAAGCTTCTTTGTCTCTCTCCAACTCCAACTCCAACTCTTTTTATGCAAAGGCTCGCGCTCATCATCGGCTCTGCTTTGTGGTGGTGTGAGTAAGAGCGAGGTTTTTGTCCATGCTAAAATACCACATGCCAAATAACCGCAAGTTTCTCAGCTATTTGTATGCTGCACTTGCACGGTGGGTTGTTAAAAACTAAATCTGAATAACTAATCTTTACATATTGAGGATAAATGTGAGAGATGCACACAAAAAAAACTAAACTAACTAAAACTAATTTCTTAATTAGTTTAATACCTTCTTATGGAAAATCAAATAAACATAAAATAAACTTATAATAATTATACTAATGTAATTGCATTTCTTGCTCTTGTAACCACTGTATGTGTGTCAGGAGAGAACATCAGTTATGTGTGTAGTTTTGTGTTTTCGATGTGTTTGTGTTTTCTATGCATATGTGTATTTAAGTTGTAGTTGTGCAATTGCGTACTGCTTAGAGAGCCCCGGTTCTAAGAGCAGCAAAATGCGTGGTGAAAGGCTCTCAAGCTTCGTAGTCGTCGACGTCGACGTCGTCTCCGTCGCAGTCGCAGTCGTCGTGTTTACCGAGTTTCGGGAAGTTGTTCTGACATATCCTTGCCTGGGCGACAGACAGACAGAAAGAGAGACAGCAAGACAGGCAAAACAGACAGCAAACGTAACAAATCTGGCAGCAATCTCTCCACCCCCTGGGCACCGCCCTGCCCCAACAACAACAACAAGAAGAACATCAGTCAAGACAATAATGTTAGAGCGCCTCTTTGCTGAAGAAAATTGCTGCTGTTGCTGTTGCTCTTGGTGTTGTTGTTGTTGCTGTTACTGTGTGCTGTGTGCAGCCCACAACAAAGATGTTCTAAATGTTACGTTATATTATAGCAAGCTCTTCTTTTTGTTGTAGTTGTTCTTTCTTTATGTGTGTGTATGTGTGTGTGTGTGTGTGAGTTGCTGTCGTAATTCTTGTACAGATGCGCTTGAATTGGGTCTCTCTTAGCTTTGGGCGCTCAGTAGCTTTGTTGCTGTTGCTGTTGTTTCGGTTGCTGCTCCTGCTGCTTTTGCTTTTGCTATTGCTATTGCTATTGTTGTTGTTGTTGTTGCTGTTCTTGCTGTTTTGTTATGGTCGCTTTTATTGTGTAATCAGGAGATAACGGCATTTAATGACTGAATGAGTTTTCCTAACAGAGAAATAGAGAAGCGAGAGCCAGCTCACAAACGGTAGATGCATTTTGCGGTATACGCCATTTCCCAGGTGGTTTTGCCAGCTTCAACATTCTTTACGTTAGGCGTTACGATATACATAGGTATGTGTATGTGTGTGTGTGTGTGTATTCTCATCTAGCGCATCGATAACTTTATTTTTGGGCCGCAGCATTCTGTGGCTCCCCTTTTATGGGTGTGTGTACATTGTGCTTTTGTACATTTATCTTTGACATAGATAGTTTTCCAATGTTTTTCAGCTGCATTTTTTCAGATACTCAAGTCAATTTTTATTTGCTGCTGCTGCTGCTGCTGCTGCTGCTGCCGGCAATCGTTTCACAATTCGCTTTTAGCTGTTGAATGCAACACACGCAACATTTGATTGGCGTTGAGCTTCAGTGAATTTTCTGTTTTTGCCACATTTTTGATTTACTAGCTTACATAACTTAAGCATTAAAAGTAGTAATAACCAAAATGTGTAGATGGATTATTATTTTTCACTCATAAATTAAGTTGAAAACTAGTTTTATATATTTTTTATTATAATTTTGTATCACATTTCTAATTATTCGTAAGCTCATTTGACTTAAATAGATCAAAACTAACCCACAACACACAGCACTAATACAAATTTGCAACAAATCATAATAAAATGCAACTAATAACAGTAAATGTTGAACTACTGGCCAAGATGCAACACGATGTCTTTATCTGTGTATGGATGTCTTACAACATCAGTCTCGGGTTCTTCTTACTTTTATCACACAATAGAGGCACACAATGCAGCTGCCGCAGTCTATTGTGTCAGATAGCTTGAGGATAGACCAAAGGGGAGAGCTAAGGGGTGTCGGGAGAAAAGGTAACAGCATCTATCTAGCAATTCCCTTAGCTGTTGCACGCATGCACAACAGAATTTAGAATCCAGAACAGAACAGAACACACAACGGCAACTGCTTTGGTTAAAACCCAACCCAACCCAACCCAACCCATGACCAAGTACAGAATATCATAATCATCATCATCATCATCGTCACAGTCTGTCTTTAACTTACTGGCCAGATCAATTGCCTTTTTGCCATAGGGGAGAGACGACACATGCTACATATGTTTTATAGAAGAATACTTCCTGAATGTGTGTGTGCGTGTGTGTGTGTGTGTTTTGAACCGGTTAAAGTGGTGGGCTGTAAACCAGCCAGCACCCGCTAGGTGGGCCTAAACTTGGTTTATGTTATGTCCCATATGATTAGAGGCGTCTCTCTCTCTTGTCCCATCTTACCCATCAAAGCGTCAATCTATATGAAAATTGATGATAGTGCTTCATTCTGAATGTTAAAAAGATCATTTTCAATATATATAGTTTTGAATGCTATTTTCTTGTATAATAATATATGCTCATCAAGTATTCTTAATATCCATATTCATATTCAAAAACAAGCTCAACAACTTCAGAATCGGTCTTTAAAGACATAACTTTCAAAAGTTTAAAACATGTTAGTTCCCTGTCCCCCACCCCCCCTGCATAATAGCTGTAATCTGTTGCATGTAGGTTGACTCTGGCATGCATCCGTCAGGTTAATTAGTAAAATACAAAAAATATATATAAAATACCTGGTGACCAAGCACGTACAGCAATTTAATAAAAACAGCGCGCTTTTGATTAATCTCCACCTACTGCTACAGCTCTTCTTCTTCTCGTAGTATACAGATACATTTTTTCGCATATTTTCAGTTCAACCGGTTGCATGTTTAGGTCTAATCCTTATGTAAGAGATGCAATGCAGATGCCGTAAAAATACAGTCGATCTATGAATACTCTAAACAAACTAAAAATCCATATCATATTTCAAATTTCCCTTTAATAATGAGTTTTCTAGTTATAATAGTAGATTGTTTTCTTCTTCTTTAAATCTCCTATCTTTAACTATAGCTGCTCTCATATTAGTAACTCCCAGCAGCTGCTACTTCTTTTCAAATTAACTGTTTTCATGGCCTTTCCAATTAATCAAGCATGTACCAAAAAAAAAAAAAAATAGGAAAAACCACTTAAGAATTAAGAAACATTCTCTATATGCCGCTGCTGCTGCTGCTGATGCACACAATTGCACGTTTCTCTTACAGTGACTAATCGATTTTTTCGATTACGCTGCCCCAAAAGCTGCCTCAAAAGCAGCAGAAAAGTGCTGCAAACAAAGTGAAAAAAACGAGGAGAAAAGAATAAAGAAAACGCCATTAGCTATTGATTATTTAACAGCTGGAGAGCGTAAAAAGAGATAAAGAGAGACGGAGACAGAGACAGAGACAGAAACATAGCGGGACTGAAAGGAATCGTAAGAATGTCAGAATGGGTTCTGCACTTAATGTTCTGCCACGCCTTTTTGACCGAGCTTCCAGCAAATGTGACAGCCGCCTTCTCTGTATTTGCTTTTTCCGACGAAATGACGACGACGTTGCGGCAACTTTTTTCGCCTATCGAGTGTTTACTGTTGACTTTTGCTAGTTGGAAATGTGCCAAAAGTTCATTGCACTGATTTTGTGGCGCCTCAAATCGATCCAATTTGCCATCGAACATAGTCGGCGAAATGTCGCAGTCGCAGATATATATTTTATTTAAATAGAAATGAGTCTAAAAATAAAAATAATTTCGGACAGGCAGCAAAATGATTTATCATGTTTTGGCTTTTGAACTTAACACTTCCGGCAATATATGATTGCAAGACTTTCAAAAATATATATACAAACTTATATGGAATAGTTGCTATATATCCACCCTTTCAACATTTTGAAAAGTAAACCCCATTTTTGTACAAGATTATACTAAATTGATATTAATTTGTATAATTGACAAAAATATACTGCATACTTTTAGGCGATCTCAGATATTTTTGGAATAAAATTATTTTCAATCTTATTTCTTTGTAACTGAATCAATTTTTAGTACCAATTTCAATTTCTCGTGATTAACAGATGAACAACATTATAAAGTTCATATTCAATTAACGTTATGCGATTTCGTTAACAGCCTTTAATGTCCAATGAGATTGAACTTTTATCTATTCAGAATTTGAAATTGATAAAATGAAAGTATAAAAAGTATTTAGATGCCCGAATCCCAGTGCTTGGTCCATTGTATTTCATCCAATCGGCCAAGATCCAGTTTCCAGATGGCGCCATTCTTATTAGCCTCAATGGCCTTGACAAAGTTTTGAGCACATGCCAACGATGGTTGTGTGGGATGTCCCAGTAGTTTCTCGGCAACACGTGGCTCAACATCTATCCAAGAGTTGAACTTGTGTACCAATGTGGTGTCAGTGATGCCAGGGTTAATAGAATAGACCGTTACACCGGTAATGGGTGCCAATTTCTATAATGAACCAAGAGATTATCATCAAGGAAAAGGGAATTAAAGGGAAATTTTCTTCCTACCGCCAGGGAACTGGTAAAGCTGAGGGCAGCCGCTTTTGAGGCCGAGTAAACGGGCACCTGGTAAATGGAATTCATTCCGGTCACTGAGCAAATGTTGGCAATGACACCGCCAGGTCCACCCCTGCGCTTATCCCAGAACTCCATGATAGCAGTTGTTGTGTTCACTGTACCAGTGAAGTTCACAGCAATGGTACGCTCAATCTGATGATCGTCTAGGATGCCAGCGCCATTGATGAGTAGATCAACTGTCTTCAGCTTGGCGAAGATTGTCTTCAGCAGCTTGACACTCTCAGATACCGGTACGGTCACATCATAGGGATAAAATGAAACGGTCACTTTGGGATTAATGGCCTGCAGCTCAGCAATGGCAGCCGGGTTCTCAATACGATCAAGGATAACCAGATTCTAAACACAGAGACTGCCACTTTTAATAATATTTCTTAAAGGATTCTCGAAAGTTTGAACCTATATACCTTGGGTCCATTCTTGACGATCTGGCGACTGGTTTCCAGTCCAATGCCACCCAAACCAGCGACAAAGATGATGTTCTTGCCAGCAATAAACATTTTTAATCAAATCTAATCACCTGTTCGGAAAGAGAATTTTAGATTTTCATAAAATAAAACTCTTTCTTTCCATTATCCTTTTATAATATTCAATCCTTTTAAGACTTACTTTGTATTAAGGATAAAGAGATAATGCACTTGCAACTGATTCGGTCTGCCTGCCTCCACTGCTATGACACTAATCACTGTATTTGTTACAATCAGCGCCTTAAATAGTTTCACACACACATCGAAGACTCAGCTTTAGATAATGTAGTGAGTGCTCTAGTGTAAATATGCACAGTATGCTGTAATGCAATACCACGAAAGGTAGGAACAAAGCATACAGAGATTAATATTGAAGAGAGAGCCTGATGAGCACACAAACTCTCTCTCTCTCTCTCTCTCTATCTGTAGCTCTGGCTCTGCGCACACACGTGAACCACACTTGACTCGACCTTCAACGAATGTCAAAGCAATTTTTTTTTGCTAGTTTGATCTCAAATTCAGCATCGTGTGTTAGATTTGCATTTGCCGAACGAAGTGTCACACACATACGCTTATCGAGGGCGTTGTATGTGCATATATGTATGTGTACCTTGTTCATATTGGAACCACAAGTAGACAAGCCCACAAATTTCCAAGTAGCGGTTAAGGGTTTTACAATACAGTAAAACATATTGACATTTAATAGGAATACCTAATTAAGTGTTCTTTTCACAAATATTTTTGAATTTGTTGAGGGTTTTCCATATACTAAGCTTATCTTTACTTAAGTAATAACAAGTTTATAAAGTTCATAAACAATATTAAGAGCTATTGTTTTTTTCTTAATACAGAAATGTATTTATATTTCTTTAAAAAAAAACCTCAACTAGAGAATTATGTGATGTAGAGTTTACAATAAATAATATACATAAAAAACTCAGATACGATGATCAATAATTATCGATTATAAACAAAACATATGCTAATTTATTTCACACATTTTAATAAATTCACATAACTTTTTGATTGACTAGTAAAATATGCTCCCAAATCATATGTTATCAATAGTATTAACCCAGACCAGGTTATCATTCTAAATTTTGAGTGTTTTGCCTCTGAGCAGCGTAAACTTTCCCATAAACTATGCCGCAGAATCGCCAGACACTGTCATATTTATAATGTATTATAAATTATTATCAAGGTATAAAAAAAAATATTTCCTCTGATTGCCACCGACGTCTGTTCTTATCTCAATCACGGGAAAATGATTAAAAAACTATTTTTACAAATAATTCAAATTAATTAGAACCACTTTTGTGTCAAAATATCACTATTTCTAATCAACTTTATATTCGAACAGTTTTATGTTCCATAAATAAATACGTTTTTTTTCCCCCCTTCATATTCAAATAATCCTTAATTTCTTCTTATGTGTGTGCGTATGCACAAAGAAGAATTCAGTTGTGTAAAAATGAAGGCACAATTTGATCTGGAGCATTAAGCAAGTGATAGGTGGTGCAAGGGGTATGGTGAGGTGGGGGGAAGGGGAATGAAAATGGAATAAACGTGCCGTCGTCTCATACACACACACACACACTCGACACACCTCGCTCTATAACTATTTACAATCGTTCTTCTTGTTGCAAGGGGACGGGGGGA
Organism: Scaptomyza parva; assembly: GCA_035044645.1. Classification (NCBI taxonomy): domain Eukaryota; kingdom Metazoa; phylum Arthropoda; class Insecta; order Diptera; family Drosophilidae; genus Scaptomyza; species Scaptomyza parva. Next base: position 269,460 of record JAWNNT010000063.1, read on the forward strand.
GAAATATGGAAAGGGAGTGCCATAAAAGTGAGGTAAACTGTGAGGAGGGGAGGTTTGGGTCTCTCTGGACAATAACGATGCAACATTTCAACGTCATCTGCTTGAAGCTTGGGCTTAATTTGCTTTGACTTTCAGCAATTTGCATAAATATCACCAGCACCATAAATATCATACAACCTCAGACTCAGATTCAGAGAGCGGCCTCTTCTAGATATTCTTTCGTATGGCAGTTTGCTGTTGTTGTTGTTGTTGTTGTTGTTGTAGACATTGCATTTGTTATGATTTCTGTATTCAACGACAACAACAACAACAATAACAATCAAAACGAGTGTAAAGAACCCAAGCCTAAGCGAAAAAAAAAATGAAAAAAATGCGAAAAGCATTTGGCATTGGTAATTTTCACAGCAATGACGGCAGCAAAAATCTCAAAACTAAATTATGATTTCTCTTCTATGTGGAGGCGGCAACGGCACACAAGCCAATGCCAATAATTTACCATCACCACCTTGATTCCATCGTAGGTAGATTTAGATTTAAAAAAAAAAATAAAAAAATTGCTTATGATCCGACAAAAGACGAGCAAACCCAATACGACAATACGTCTGACATGTAGATACATATAGTAAATTATCTCTATACATACTATATGTAACGATATAAATAAAGTAATGTCGTCGTTTTTATAGTTCAACTCCAGAACGAAATTGTAAATTGTTCCCTTAGCATATATCTTGTGGAGTGTCCGCCAGGGCAATCGAGCGTATTCATAAGCAATTTACAAATTCTTTCTATGGGCAATGAACTGAATTATATAAGTAAAAGTTAATATTAACTCAAATATTGTAAAGTTCTACAACATTTTACCAAATCTCAATAATTTTAATGAAATATTTCAATTTCCCTTTCATTTTTACAGCGTTGGCAGAGAAGATGGTTTGTACTATACGATGATGGTGAGCTGACATATTCTGTGGATGATTTTGTAAGTGTATTTATGCTACTACAAAAAATATTTAAAAACAATTAAGATGTCTTTAAGCGCTTGTCCTTATACCTTCCTCGTTCATATCTCCGAGTATTCTTAAACGACTTTACTAAACATATTTATAAATATTTGATTATATGTCTATAGTTTCAATCCCTATTTATCAATTTTTATCGATAACATGTGTATATCGTAAACCGGAAAGAATTTGTAACATACTTGTATTGTTTAGGGCTCAGGAGATGCGTCTTTCTGCCTGTTATATAAATTCGCCCAAAATTATTATGACCTTTTTACCCATTTGATTGGTTTAGGGTATTATAATGGGAAAACAGGTCTAGAAATATATTTTTAAAAATATTCCAACAAAAATTATCTAGTATTTAGAATGTCTTTACGCTTTAGTTTTGCGCAGCATTTATTTTAATTTCTCGATATTAATTCTTATTTTGTTTCTTTGGAAATACAGCCGGAGACGGTGCCACAGGCCTGCATTGATATGACCAAAGTATTGGAGGTGAGCAGTGCCGAAGAGGTTACGAGCCATACAAACTCCATTGCCATAACAGCGCCGGAACGCATTACTTTTGTGAAGGGCATCAGTCCGGAGGAGTCGCAATGGTGGCTCAACATATTGACGGCCTTTCCCAAGTCAAAGGGTCGTCACAAGCGCAGTACCACTTTGCCAGGTGGCCAAATCAGCTGTTTGCGGCAATCGTCCAATCTGGACATGGCCATTAAGTTGGGCAATCGCCATAGTTCGTATCACAAGGATACGTTAACGTCCTCGCAATCAGCCGGTAACCTGTTGGGTAACCTAGATGATTCGAGTTCGACCAATACAGTTGGTCTCACCGCCGTCACTGGAAATGTCACGACGAATGATGATGCGGACGATGGTGTCGAAACTGGTGAGGATGAGGAAGAGGAGGATGAACATCAGCAACAACAGCAACAACATGTGTCCAGAAAGTCAAAGGTCACATCGTCATCCAGCTGCCATGGCGGTCAGGATGAGAACAATCGTAATGCGGGCAACGAGATCACAAATCGAGGTGAGTTTTTCTAATAGATTCGGACATATAAGATATTTCGAAAAATATCTCAAATAACTGAAATAAATTGATTTCCCACAACAAGCCTTAAAAAGTGATAATGAAACTTTTTTATTTTAGAACAGTTTAGTTTAGATCAAGATCTTTCAAAGTACCGTGACGATCAGTGATTAGGTTGCTATTAACAAACAATAAACAATAACAATTCGCATACACAATCAAAGAAAACTTTACGGTTATCATTGAAATACATTCAAATCCATCAGTAGTATGTGCTTATATACATATATATATATATATATATGTTTGTATGTAGTATAAAGATGATAAAGTGACTTTTACTTTTCGCCTCAAAGCATTTATTTGCACAATCTGTTTTGTGATTGTGTTTTTTTTTTCATCCCACCTGGCATCAGGGCATTTTGTGGTTTTTGTCTTAATACCCTTTCCTTTGCAAAAAGTCTTATAAAACTTGAAGATAAGTTCTATTCATTACTTAAGTAAGAGTGTTTACCGTTCGGTTATTGCGTAAAATCTTTGCTCTTGTTTTCAGTTTCGGTTTTTTGCAGTTTTTACTTATTTTGCTGCCCTCTTTGTATCGGCTGCTATAATTTTTATGATCATTTATGGCTTGCAGCAATCAAAATTATCAAGCACAGCCCAGACAGCTTCTCTCTCGCTCTTTCGCTCGCTCCCCGCTTCAGCTGGGTGGCATGAGGGAGGTACACGTAGGTTGTCATAGGGTGCAGAGGGTAGACACGGTAGAAGGGTAGAAGGGAGTAGACGATGCGTGCAACTAGTTAAAAGAGCCAGGCTTCAAAATTAACCTTGAATTCACACACTGTAACAACAACTCAACTCAACTCAACTCAACTCAACTGAAGTCAAGTTGTGCTGAGCTGAAGATGGAGCTAAAGCTGGAGCAGCAGCTTCTTCTCAGCTTCTTCCCAGCTTCCTACTTAATGGTAGGCTTCATAAATTTTCTTTAGATGCGAGCAGACACACACAATGGGCCCCAAATGGGCCTCCCTTTTGCTCTGAGCCGTCCGAGCTGTTCGGAGCTCTCGAGCTGGACTTTGTTTGAGATGGTAGATGGGTTGATGGGAAGGAGAGGAGGGAGGGGTGGGGGGACTCTCTGAGTCTGGTAATTGCAGTTACTGTGAATGTTCTCACATACATACATTGCTGCAGGATACTTGTTCATGGAAAAATGATATTCACGCTTAAATTATAGTGTATCCACATCGTTGCTTTTGCTTTTGCTTTTGCTTTTGCCTGAGTTGCACTGAGTTGTTTGTTGTTGTTGTTGGCCCAAAAAGACACACACATAGCTTGTGGCTTTGTCTGTTTTCTGCTTAAGTTTCCGCTGATGTTCGGTCACCCTCCTCACCCTGTGCAGCCAGGACTTGTGGCACACACACACACACATCAAATGTCAATATTTAAGTAGTTGATAAATTGCCAGATGAGAAATACTATGAACGCGAAACGTGCAACGATTACTAGCCGGGGTTCCTTAACCTAGGACAAACCAACCAAGGGAAACCCAACATAGGATAAAAAGGGAAACCGAACACAGGAAAGAAATCTTAGTCATAGTCAAAATGGGAAGCGAAAGAGGTTATGGGGAAAAACATTTGTTATGTAAATTTAATTAAAAATCTTTTTATGGACTCGAGGCAATTTTCTCGAATTCTAAGTCTAAGACTTTTTGTTGCCAGATAACCTGTCCACTCTCATTCAGACATTATTCACACCCGAAAATGGCTTTCAGCGTATTGAGTAAGGTGCAGTTGGGAGCTGACACAAACTAATTACATTACATCAAACAACCAAATTGTGCACCAAATGAGGCAATTTATTGGCCTGGCCAGGCCGGGCCAGAAACTTTCTGAATGGCTTGGCTTGGCCATTGGCTTGGCGAAAGCTCTTAAAATGCACAACGACAAAGATTGTAAACTGTCTACACCTAATAGCCCCCGGCGGCCCGGCCAGGCCAGGCCAAAACTTAGGCGGCAAATACTGAATGTTTTTCTTTCTTCTCTGTTTTTTTTTTTTTTGCTCTTTTTTGTGGCTAGGGCTGGTGGCAAGAGCAGGTCCGGCACTTGATAGTCCCCTCTGGACACATAGACCTTAACAAAGAAACGGACATGTTGCCAGTTGTTGTTGTTGTTGTTGTCGTTGGTAGTACGTGGTGGAACTTGTAATGGGCGAGTTTCACGGCAGTTGCCACAAACTGAATAATTACAGTGCATATAAATCTTGCACATGATGCAGCAGTCAAAGAATAGGCCGCATTGCTTTTCTGCCTCAGCCTCAAGCTGCTCGGGGCTAGAGACTTTTTCAGAGATTATACTATTATTAAAAGTGACAAAATACAGTTGCAAAAATGTGCATTCAAAAAAAGCCTTTTACTTTAATGGCCAATATACAAGTGTTAAATTATAATATATTTCAAATTCTAAGTAGTTGAAAGGGCATAAAGTGATTATTTTATTTTTGGTAATGTAATTCTTTTACTAGAGATGTTGGGAATTGAAATGGAACCATTTTTTGGCTTATTGAAAGAGCTTAGGAAAAAAATTCATTTTTTAGTTTCTTAATGTAATTCTTTTCTATGTATTATTCCACATTGAAAAGGGACAATTATTAATTGTTAATTTGGTAGAACATCCTCTGCATTTCAAGCGATAATTAATAAAGATTTTTATGAGTAGAATTCGCTACAGAATGCAAAATGACAGAGTTGAATCAATATATGTAGAATATAGAAGGGGCGGGTCGGAATACATAGATGGATAACGATGCAAGTTGTACGATTTACGAGAGAAGAGTACAACAAGAGAGGTGGAAGGGAACGGGGAAGACTGCAGTCTACAGACTACATACAAACTACAGACTGTTGGCCCACCAATAACCAATCAATATTCATAAGTGTAACGAGTTCGTTTACTGACCAAGAAGCCAAGAAAAACTGAAACTGAATTTATGCAACGCGTTGTTGTTCGCGTTGCCTTAGTTAGAAATTATTCAAAGTCATCGTGTGAGGGGGGTGCCCCAAGGCTGTCAACCTAGCCCAAGAGGACCAGTCCCAGACCAGGGGAGGGTGAAAGATTGAGCGAGAAAGAGATATTGCAAGAAGAAGATGAAGGCAATTTTCATTTTCATTGCCCAAATGAACTTGCAATTTGATTATTTATGATCGCAAGGCGGAGTTTTTTCAGGTCCGGTCCGGTTTTACTTAGTTACACAGGAAGCTATCTGTTTATGATTGAGTGGATTGTTCAGAGAGCTAAACTAAACTGTCTACGCTAATTAATCAAATCTCTTTAATTAAAAAAAAGCTAGCAAAAACCTTGCATAACTAAAAATCCGATTAAAGTTGAATAATACACATTCAAAGCAATTTAAAAATCGATTTAGAAATATTCAGAAAGATTCAACTGAATTATGTTGCACTCAAAAGCAACTAAATTACAATTAGTATCTACTAACACACTCTCTGCCCCGAACACAAAAAATGAAAAGAAAACACATTAAGACTGCCAAACTCGAGAAATATCATAAACAACAGCTGAGGATAAAAAGGCAGGCTTCAATGTTGGCGACAAGTTGCAACGAATTGAAAATGCCCTGAAAAAATCAAAAATGTTTACTTTTTTATCTAATTATGTAAAAGGTAATACACTGATTATAGAGAATTCTTCTAGGAATTTTCTTCTTTACGGTATTAGTTGGTTTAGTTTATTGTATTCAACTTTAGACTTAAGTATGCTCTATAAATGCCTGCCTGCCTGCCAGTATGTATAATATCCATAAGTATTATAAATTCCATTGCACACACAATACATACACACACACACACACACTAAAAGACATACATGCACTTAATAGTCTCATAGCTTTTCGGACTGAAAGTGTAATCAACGGCGACGGCAACGGCGACGTCGTCATCATCGTCTTTCGCTCTTCGTTTGGTTCGTCTTTAGCAACTAAGTAGGACCGACAAGTCGGCCAATTAAAGACATACCCCACCATTTAGCACAGTAACCTTGAACCTGGCTCACTTTACTTTGCTGGCTTGCTGGCTTTCTGACTGGTTGACTAGCCTGGCTAGCTGGAGTTAGTCACTTTAGGCCTGAAGGCAAGCGCTTTTGCGTTGTGTCGGCGGCAACATGATCCAACACTGACGCTTCAAGGAGTTCACAGTGAAGAAGAAGTCTTAAATTTGTTTTTTTTTTTCGGTTATAAATACTCTACTAAGGTATTTATTTTTGATTTGATTTCTTAAGGAAATATAAATGCAATGTTGAAATGTTAAAAATATTATTATTTTGATAAATATTTTATAAAATTATTTCGCAAAAAATCAATTGAAATTTGTTATTAGAAAATATATAAGTTATAAAGGGTAAAAAGTCTTCAGTTAGCTTTGAATTTTTTTTTGGATTTTTACCCCTTTTTATGCTGAGCACTCAATAATCAAGATAAATGCAACGAATTCGAATAACCAAAAACAGAAGAAAAAAAAACTCAAACAAAATTTGTGTTGTGGCCCCGAAGAGTTCAACCTGTTCGACTGACCGAGAATTGATGCGCACTCAAAACGCAGACTTTGTGGATTGTGTGTGGGGGGAGGGAGGGGAGCAGAGCTTTTTGTTTTTAATGGCCCAGACAGAAGAGTCGGAAATTCGTATCATAATCATAATAAACCTAAACAGGTCTCTCCGTACGAGAGGACCCGCTGGAGCTGAAGCTGGAGACAAGGGCACGTCCAAATATATATTTTGTAATCATATATATTTATGGGACAACTTCAGACAGCAGCAGCATCAACGTTTTTTTGTATAACCAATGGATCGCTGGACTCGTTTGGGTGTTAATAAAATTATGGCCATCTACCCATCTCACTCACTCCCTCAACTTAGTGTGATTTTTTGTTGTTGTTGTCTGTGGAGAGAACTTGTTCTTTCTTATCGAGCATCTCTTTGGCAGCGAAGAGGCAGAGAAAAAGAGGGATCCTCTTACCATTTCAACTTGTTTTAATAATTTTATTATATTTGCCCACAAATAACTTAGCGTGCCACAATTTTATGACTTTATGGTTGGCATAAACATTGCTAGGGAATGTATTGAACCCGTTTCAAAGCCAAAGCCAAAGCCCAAGCTCAAAGATGGCTAATACCAATTTAGCTCAATGGCATTGATATTGTTAGCTTATGGCCAATGGAAAAAGTCGTTTATCAGTGCACTTAATGAAATGGATTGCTAAATGTGAGAGGGTCATAAAATTATAGACAGTAGTAAACAGTTCATTACACGTTCTTCCCTCAAAGGAAAACTCAGGTCATTAGGGATACAAAATAGTCACTTAAAGGTTGGTCGTAGTAATAATAATTTTATCTCTTCCAAACTTTTTACAGTTTCACAACCCACTGGTTGTTTGCTGATCGAGGATATGCGACGCGATGAGAAAACGATCAAGGATATTGCGAATACGATAACAAACCTAAGTCAACAGCAGAACAAACGTTGGTCAACGGCAGTCAACAATGCGCTGAATAATCAACACCAACACCAACATCAACATCAACATCATTACCAATACCAGACATCGCGTGATGAGACCGATTTTCAGCTGACAACCAACGGCAAATCCCTGAATGCGGCCAATGAGCAAACGCTTGTCAATCTGAGACCAAAGTCATTACCACTGGCAGCCAATTCAACGCCAGCGATTGTCTCCGCAATAGTCAAGAAAATACCCACAGTTTTAGTGTCCCAGCAGCAACAACAACAACAGCAACAGCAACCCAACAAACAACAACAAGTGGAGGGTGGAAAAAGTGGAAAAGTTGGAAACCGACTGCAGCTGCAATTGAAACCCGCCAAGCATTATCAGCACGAACGTGGCGATCCCGATGGTGGCTGTAATCTGGACGAGCTGTGCGCCAACTACATGGCCAAATCGGATGAACTTCGTGCCGTCAGCAAGTCCAACAAATGTACAGCTAAGCAAGCATCGAGCAAGAGTGTCGAGGAGTCGTTAAATGCCAAAAAGGGCTGGCTTATGAAGCTGGATAATCGTACGGGCGAGTGGAGCAAACATTGGTTCACTTTAAGCGGTGCGGCTCTCTTCTATTACAGAGATCCTTTGTGCGAGGAACGTGGCGTACTCGATGGTGTTCTGGATGTTAACAGCCTTTCCACAGTAGTCGAAGCACCCAATGCTACCAAACAGCATGCCTTTCAGCTTATCACTTGGGATAAGCAACGTCTCTTTCTGGCCAGTCTATCGCCTAGCTCTAGAAACAATTGGTTGGCGGTACTGCGAGTAGCAGCAGGATTGCCCCAACAACTTGAAAGTCCGACGGCAACAACTCCCGTCACTGCGAACTCAACGACCATCCTTAAGCAGAGCGATATCGAGCAGGACTTCATCAAAGCGCAGTTGCACAGCTCGAGTCCCGCTACGCCCGGTACGCCTGCAAATGCACCTCACTTCTCCTCCGACGAGGAGTACCGCACTGCCTCCGAGGGTGGTCGAAGGGATAGTCTAGACTGGGGTTCACCCCTTTCGCCATCTCCGCCCGTCTTAAGAAGTTGCCTGCGCAATCGCAGTTTGGCTAGTCTACATAAACGAAGTCGGAGTTCGCCTCCTAGTTCTCGTCGCAGCACAGTGGACAGTGTGGCTAGCGATGAGCTACCTCTGATGGCAGTACCGGAGGAGATGCGATCCGATCGCACCGAGCTTAAGCAACAGTGCGAAACACTGCGTACCGAGGCCAAGCTGAGGGAAGCCCGAATGTCCGAACTGCTTACGACGTTGCAGCGAACGGAGCAAGAACTAACAGCACGACTGCAGGAACAGCAACAACAACTTAATGGGGAATTGGCTAATGCCAAACAGAGTGCAGCGGAGCTGGTGCACAGTCTGAGTCTACAACTAACCGAGAGTCAGTGCAAGATAAAGCAGCTGGAGGATCGTCTAGCGCAAGGCATTGAGGAGAACGAGAGTTTGTATAAGAGACTACGGGAGTTGCAGACGGACAATAATCAGGTGGCCAGTTTAAGTAATCTACAGCGTCACAAAATGAAACGCATGGACTCTTTGAGTGATCTGACCACAATCAGCGATATTGATCCGTACTGCCTACAGAGAGACTCCCTGGCCGAAGAGTACAATGAGTTGCGTAGTCGTTTTGAGAAGGCCGTCAATGAAATACGTGCAATGAAACGCGAACTCAAACAGTCACAGAATCAATATGATGCCCTGGAGTTGATACAGACAGCATTGCAACAGAAACTGGAGCGTTGCCAGATGGAGGATGGGGCTCAGTTGCAATTGATGGCGGCACGCATTCAGGACTTGACCATCAAGTACAGCACATCGGAGCGACAAGTGCGAGCACTCAAACAGAAGTTGGCCAAGTCGGAGCGAAGACGTTCCCTCTCCTTAAAGGGCAAGGAGCAGTTGGAGCTTAAGATCACTGAGCTGCAAAGAGAAAATGTCGACCGCAAACCGACCGAGATCAACATCAGCAGCAATACCACCTCATCCAGCAGCGAGTCCAGCAGTCAATCGTCACCGTTGAACTCTTCGGCTCATCTATTACAGCGTCTGCATAGTCTAGAGCACGTGCTCCTTAGCAGCAAGGAGCGACTTGAGCAGAGTCTAACCCAGCTACAACATCTCCGTGCCGGACAGCGAAATCGTCGCTCCGTCTCCCCTCTGAATGAACGCAAGGATGGACTTAGACAGTTGGAGCGTGCTCTAACCGAAACTTGCGTGCTTGTCAGTGAGCAAATGGAGCTATCCTGCCTGCAGGATTCCTGTCACAATTGCTGTGAGCTGCGGCAACGTGTCGAGAAACTGTCCACGCTTCAACTGCAAACGGAGACGGATCTCCAGCGTAGTGAACAATTGCTGGAACAGCGTGAGAATGAGTTGGCCATAGCGCTGGAGAAGTGCGCTAACCAGGAGCAGGAGCAACAACAGCTTCTCTTACAACGCAACGAGCTAACCGATGAGCTGGAACGCCAACATGAACGCTGCAAGCGTATGGAGAAACGTCTCGATCTGTTGGAACGGGAGCATGGAAAGCAACTCGAATGCCTGCGAGAGGTCTATCGTCATGAGCACGCCAATGTCGCCGATGAGCAGAGTTTCCGCAAACGATATCAGACAGAAATTGAACAGCTAAGGGTAAGGCAATGGTTTTTGCGAAGTTTTTATCCTCTTCTCTAACTTAATCCACTTTAAAACCAACTCTAGACACTTTGCGAGAAGGGTCTAAGCGCCATGGAGTCCTCACATCGTCGACTTATCTGCGATATGGAGGAAAAGCATAAGCTAGAAATTGAGCGTTTGCTGGCCGAGAAGGAAACTGCCTTGGCTGAGGAAACTCAGGTAAGCAATCATATAAAGCCAGTTTCTACTTCTCTTTCTAAACCACATTCAAACATTTTAGGCAACATTGGCCGCTCTGGATGCCATGCGGAAAGCCCATCAAAGCGAGGTACAGCGTGAAGTGTCACGCTTCAAGGCGGAATTCCTGCGTCAAGTGCAGCGTGGCGAACACATGCGTGGAGATGGCGCCAAGCCACTCAAGGAGTAAGTGATCCGTTCCTTTAGAAGAGTTTTTTGTCTTAACACACTTTGATCACTTCTTAGAGAGGAGCTCGATGAACTGCGTTTGGAGATTCTATCGTTTTCCGAGAAGTACTCGATCAAATGTGTGGAAAATGCTGCACTGGAGGAGAAACTTCATCTAGCCAATGGCAAGCTGAGGCATTTTCAGCAAATGCAGCAGTTGGAGCTAAGGTAAGTTCTACCTAAAAACCATTTCCTTTTTCACTTTATAACTCTTCTTCCCCTCTCTCCCCTTTAGGAATCAACAATTTCGCGCCCATTTGGCCTCCGATGATCCTGGTAGCGATGTTCACTTTGTTCAGGGTCTGACTAGAGGCTCCAAGGAAGATGCTGGCTGCCAAGATAGCGAGGTAAGCGAGGGCAATAACGACCCAGATAAATAGCTCAATGAATATATATATTAATAAATATGTATACACTACCTGTAACTAACACTAAATTAGAGCAACCTGAAACAAAAACTAATACACTTTGTTACCATCTTCCACAACAACAACAACAACAACAACAAACACACACACAACATCACAAACCAAAACCAAAAAAAAAACAAAATAAAAGCCTGTTAAGTGCGCACCACAAACAACAACAACAACAACTATAGACCCACTTACTGAGCTGGTAGCGGCATCGCGAGCCCCCAACAAGAACATCAACAGAAAGAACACCACCACCAACAACAACAACAACAACAAGAATAATATGGAACAAAACCTGTTTGTGATACCCTCCCATAAGCTAAGTCATTGCCCAGATGCGTCTGCCGCAAACATTTCTGATAATACCGGCAACAATATCAAACTCGATCTCGACATCGAACTCGAACTCGAACGCGAACTCGAACGCGAGCTCGAGCTTGATTATGAATATGAGCCGTGCTACAAGCCCAGCGATATATTTGCCATATATCAGAATCGTTTATGTTTCCAAGGTAAACGAAATCCATTTCACACCTTCCTTCCACCCACTCTCGCTCTCTCTCTCTCTCTCTCTCACTCACTTACTCTCCCACACACATACTCTGTGCTCTCTCTTTTTCTGAACTGCGCACTGGAACGAACACTCATTCATTCCAACTTCTACAAACGATCGACTCTTTCTCTCACTCTCGCTGTTCCTCGCTCTCCCCTTGCATATTCTCTTTTGTAATGATCTTTGTACATGTACATGTCCTTGTTTTTGTATTTTTTTTTTTTGGGTGTGGATTATGCATTAGATATAGTATAAGATAACACTTGTTGGTTTCCATTAGCACTGCACACAAACACTTACACACACACACACTCACATTTATGTACAATCATTAGAAAATGTCTCCAATGTCTCGTCAGAACATAATTGAACTCAGTGACTTTTGCATTTTTCTTTTGAATAGGTCTAAAGGGCAACTCGACGTTTGGAAAGAATCTACGCAAAGCCACTGCAACAACAACATCACCAGCATCATCATCAGCAACCACCACAACAACAACAACAACAACAACAGCAATAATAAACCATCTGCCCGATTCAAAGGGTTCCAGTCACAAACGAATCTATAAAACGGATGCCGTTATTAACATACAGCAACAACATAACCCTGACAATGTAATCCAACAAGAAAAAGCACAATGAACAATTATGGAAAAAAGAGAAAAAAACAAGAACGAACAAGAAGAAGAACAACAACAACAACAGAACCAGTGGAACAACCAAAGAATAATTAGTGCTATTTATAAATAAATTATAATAAATATATAACATATAACAAAACAAAAACAAAAACAAACAACCTAAACCAAATGCAAAAGTCGAAAGAAAATAATACAAATAATGTAAATACGCAAAAATCATTTTACAACTGGTTAAAAAATCTTAAAATAACAATTTTTCAATGTTGATGATGTTGGTGATGTTGGAGCAGAGAGCAGAGAAGACGATGTTTGAGAGCAAGAGATTGAGTTTAACCAATAACAACAACAATAACAACGACTGTTCGCCCCCCTCCAACCAAATAAATGGAAGGGACGTTGAGCAATGAAATCAATGGAAATACAGAAAACTAATCCCAAACTATCCACAACAACAACAACAACAACAGCACTCACAACAGCAACAACAACAAATCCGTCATTAGCGTAACAACAAGAAACAACATTTTATGTATTTATCAGCTATTCTATTCTATTCTATTATTATATGATTATTATTATTATAATTATTATATATATACGTATATCTGTAACATTTACCCAAACTTTCTATGTCCATTAAATGTGTCATTTACTTATGTAGTATTTAGGTCAAATCAAAAAAAAAAAAAAAAAGATCTAAAAATATATATAAAAACCATCAATTTGCTCAACTAAATATATAGATGGCAAATATTATATATACATATATGTATGTATGTAACTTGTTGTGTTTTTTTGTCTATTAAATATCGAAATTGTTTTTGCATATGAATTATAATTATATTTATAAATACAATTTTGAATATTTGTTCTGTTATTGGTATTAATCAAATATCTTTACATCTGATGGAATTTTTAATCATACCATTTTAATGGGGAAAAACAAAACAACACATTTAATATTATTTACAATTAAGTCGTTATTTGTGCAACAAAATTTAATAAAGTATAAATAATTGTTTATAGTTTGATATTAAAAAACATCTTTTATTAAAAAATTTGAATCAAAAAGACAACTTAACTTGGGCTCGTCCGGGATTTGAACCCGGGACCTCCCGCACCCTAAGCGGAAATCATACCCCTAGACCAACGAGCCAGTTGAATGCTGGACGTCAGCCAAGCTATTTGAATCGATGCCAACACAAAACCGGTATTTTCATGCAGTTATGCTGCAACTCTTAAGTGTCTTGGACTTTCTGATTGTTTAATTGAATAAATTAAATCAAATATCAGTAATTTACATAAATTATACTGACCTACAACATTTTTCGTATTACGAGCAGGTTGATTCATCGGCTCGTTGGTCTAGGGGTATGATTTCCGCTTAGGGTGCGGGAGGTCCCGGGTTCAAATCCCGGACGAGCCCAAGTTGTTCATTTTTTTGTTAATTATTTATTGAAAAATTATCTAAAAACTTAAAAAAATGAATTAAAAAAATAATTACATCTTGGGCTCGTCCGGGATTTGAACCCGGGACCTCCCGCACCCTAAGCGGAAATCATACCCCTAGACCAACGAGCCGGTGTTGAGAGGGGCGGCAAATAAGCAATTTGATATTTCAAAAGTATCTTTAAGGAAAAACTTTATACAAAAAGCTTTTCATTTATATTGATACATATTTCATACCACAAAACATCGCAAAAACAGAAAAGAACCAAAAACAAAAGGTGTAATTTGAACAAGTTAAAGAAGAAGGAAAGTTTCCCCAAAGCACATAACCACATGAAAACAAATAAGAGACAGCGCTTGCGATTTGCAGCTTAAATGTATTTGCAGCTCTTTTACTGATCAAGATAACGACAAATTGATGGATTCACATTCAGTCCCCACCAAGAAGGCCACAAACAAAGAGCAAGTAAACGATCGAGCTGCGAGACCACCAAGCAAAGTAGTTGCAACAGTAGCAGCAGCAGCAACAACAGCAACAACAGCAAAAACAACACGTTGTATGGCCAAATAAACAATTGGTAATTGTTACTGTTTGTGCCACATTCAGACGATTGGGATTTGGATTGAGATTCAGTTGTGGGATTGCCAGTAACATACAGACCTCGTAACACACATTCGATGGGTAGCATCACCTCCGCCTCTCATCATACACGATCTACATGTGCAATTGGGGAACTCTCGAAGTCGACGTCGAAGTCGAAGTCGAAGTCTGGAAACCGAAAGTCACACAACAAACAAAAACAAAGCGTGTAGGCTGCTGCTGTTAAGAACAAGTCAGAAGAAGAAGACTGCTTTCGGCAGTCGTGTGAAGCATAAATGGGTCCAAATTGATTTCAAATGCCCCGGGAGACCTCTTTGATAGTGGGCTACTGCTACTGCTGCTGCTGCTGCTGTGACCCAATGGACCCTCTGGGAATCTGTTAGCAAGGATTCGGCTGCCAGTTGCCAGTTGCCATTTGCCAGTTTTGGGCTACCAAAACTGCTTGCCTTTTTAAGGATATAACAATTTGTTCGCATCACGTTTTCTTTGCTAGATGGCTTTGGTGTGGGGGGACCGCGGAGAACATAAGAATCACATATATGTCTGATAACAATCATTGGCTAAAAAGAAGAAAATAAACATAAAGAGAGAAAAGTCGCATGCCTGCAACGCCCATAAGGAAAGCCGAATGCGATGCGGTCGTCTCTACAAATTCCAGCTGTTGATATAAAATCACAAAACATTGCATAAACATTGCGGGACAATGGGCCACCTAAATGAACTGATCGTAAATTTCGGTAGTTGCTTTTGCTCCACCAACAACAAAAGCTTCCCGTTCCCGTTCTGTTCGTTCGTTCGTTCGCAATCGCCTTTCCGTACACTCGTTTCGGCGCGAGAACTGTAAGGCAATAAATATTCCTTCTCGTTTACCGCTTGTCTGTGTTTGTGTGTGTGTTTTCGCTCTCTTTACACTCACACACAATGAGCAAGGGGAATTTTTTAGGGAGCACGCCTCAAGGGACAACAACCACAACTGATTAAGATCAGTTACGGTTTCTGTTCACAATCACAGCTTTGTTCACAGCTCCAAAGTGTGACACATATCAATTAATTAGGGATCAACTAAGCAACTTTTGTACATGATTGATATATGCTTAAGATAATGAATGATATGATGAAAAAGTATTTTGAAGAAGGGAAATTTTTAGCAGATTCACCTTTACTAAAGAATACAAAAAAATCTCAAACTTTATTTATTGCCAGGCAAGGCTTTATGTGCTCGCTATCAAAATTGCCACATTCATGTTGCAATTTGGCTGTAGTTTCTCTTCTCTTCTATTGTGGTTGTTATTGTTGTTGTTGTTGTTATTGTTCTTCCTGTTGATTGCCTGGGCGTTTAGTCATGATTATTATTTTATATTGGCCTCATGCTAGTAGTTTGTTTGATTTGAGTTTTTGAGTGGGTTGCTGCTGCTGCTCTCTTTGTTGGCTTTGGCTCTGGCTTTGCAATTTATTCAGCTTGCTGCCTTGTGGGTTGCCCCTAGTTGTTGTTGTTGATGTTGCCGCTACCAAAAGCATTGATCTAATAAATGTTGATGCTAAGAGATTCTGGTCTATGTTGCTGCCGCATCGCTGCCGCTGCCGCTGCAACTCAAAATTGGCTCGCTTGCGTAGTTTGGGCTGATCCACTAAAAACAAATAACGCCGAAATCGACCTACTTTCTGATCGTTTCTTTGTTGATCTAGCTACTGATTGAAATGGCGGTTTTTTTTTTTGGTTTTTTGGTTTGTTTTTGTGGCTTTGGATAATAATGTTACAAATCAAATTTGCAATTACATGTTGAATTCTAATTGGAAAATGGAATATGGATCATCTGTGGTTACCATATACTTAGTAACAATAGGTCATTTCAGCTGATATTTGCATTCCCTTAAACTTAAAATCTATAATTCAACAAATATATCATAGACAAATTCTGTTCAGCTACTTTGTTTAGCCAAAGTTTAAGTAAATGCAGTGGAAGCAGTACCACAGCGATAAGTTCAAGCAGAAATCAAGAAAAATGCAAATATACATTTAAATGTATCTTTATATCGTGCTTCAAATTATTGACACAACTCTTGATAAAAAACTGTACTAGGGGTTTGTGTATTAGATAAGATCAGAAGCAACTGCTTGCAAGCAGTACGCTTGGCCGTAACCAGCTTCGACAAGCAGTTCACACACCTAAAAAGTCTTATACTGAAATTCTAAGTCATATTTATTTATTTATTGCCCCCCTTCCCCAACCCATTATAATAATAATAAAATCTCATTTAATTTGCTCGATTGAATTTATTTTGCGCTCAAATAAAAGCTTTATATTTTGAATAGATTTCATGGAGTGTATTATGGTACGTAATATTTCTTAAATCTTTTGACTTTTACGTCAAATGTATAATGCAATAATGTTTTTAACTATTTCAATTTTGCTAAACGTTCAACGAAACGATATGCATATCCTCTCCCAACTATACAGGTAATGCTTACATAAATATATATATATATTGTTTTTTATTTTGCATAACTTTGTTTCGCAAATAAACTTTTTAATATTCATTCAATATCAATATATCTTGTACCAATTATGCAATATACATAGTAGGGACTGACGCAAAAATACTGCGAGTCCAAGCAAATACAATATTATTAAACATATAAATATGTTTGTATGTATATATAAGTATATCTTTAAAAAGTGCTCATAGAAAATGTTGTATACAATTATTCAGTTTTAAATGAAATAATTTTGGAATAATACAGAAGTATATAGTACAGTATATAATATAGTCTTTATTGATTTAATGTAGCTGAAACCAAACCGAATACGAACAAGAAATGAACTGAGAAACTTTTAGTTTAAGTGGACCATCGTGTTGCATATAAAATGTAAATATTTTGGAAGTTTAACTTTTGTAATGGAATTTGTGTTGGGAATAGGGTATATTTGCTTCTTCTTCATCTTCTGTATGTATCAATTGTTTTGAGTGTTACTAGCTAATATATAATATTGATTATTTAGAGTATGTCTTTATTTATTTATTTTCTTCAATGGCGATATAATTTTTCTTTTTTGACATATTAACATTTGGTGCTTTTTGACATACTTTTCTTAACACAATTTGATTGCAGTGCGTGTGACATAACATACAAGCAAACTAATATAACACTACAATACACTAACTTTTACCCCATTACGAATATATATGCTTGATACTAACCAAAAGACGGACATTTAATACTTTTCGTTTGTATCTAATACAACTAAAATACATATTTATTTGTTTATAAGTTGAAATATTGAAAAGAAATTTGTTTTGAATTAACTTGAAGTTTATTTTCGTTAAATTATATTATTATAGTTTAAGTATAATACATTTTGTACATATTTAAAATTAAATTAAATTAAAATAAAAATTGACATATTTATTTATATTATTTAGACGCATAAATCAAACATTTTTCAGAGACGAAACATTGGCCCTAGACATATACATAAATGGAATTATTAGATATCTCTTCTTCTTCTTCTTTTTTTGTTATATATAGCAACATATGCACAAACATCACATATAATATATATATATATATATAGATGTACGATATGTATGGTATGTATGTAAGTATGGGATTTGGGGGATTTTGATCAACAAGGTTTTATTTTTTATAGTGATAGGCTGCTAGAATACTATGCAAGTGTAATATATCTATGTATGTATGTATGTATGTATGTACATAAGTACTATATAAAGTGTAAAAGTGCAATCGTTGTTGTTGTTGTTGTTGTTGGAGGTGGTAACTTGTTAAGCTTGGTCAAATACGGCATGCAGCTATAGGCATATACATACATACATACATACAAGTGTGTGTGTGTGTGTCTATGTAAACAGGTGTAAGCTTTTGGTTAATGCGTGCATCTGCATCTGTGTGTGTGTATGGGTGTAGATGTGTGTCTTGGCTTAACTATACTTTATGCGTAGCGTATGTTTATATGTATATATATTGGTAATTTTAATAATCGTCTATTTAGTATTTCAAATTTATATATATAATAATATATATAATTCAACAATTTTCTTTTTTCTTATTTGCGTTAAGTAGATGTGCTCATTTGCGGAATCTGTGATCAATATATATATATATATAAATGAATATATATTTTGTTTTTGTTTTTTTGTTTTTGTATCTTGTAGTTTGTTTTTTTCTATCTAACTGTTGTGTGCTGACTGCCCCCAAAAAATTACACTAATTTTTATGTTCTTTTCAAGTGAACCACACTTTCGGACCCAACCCTCTCCCCACTACCCTTTCCCCTCGCTCTCTACTATATCCCACTATTCGCTACCGTCTACAGTTGCACCTGAAAAGATTGTGGTTGCGCCTTGGGCGGTGAGATAAAAGGATTCGTGCTATGCCTGTTGCCGCTGCCGCTCCCCATACCCCCCAATCCGGGCAGATCTGGTGACATTTTCTTTGCAGCTGCCACATTTGCCGCCCACTCGGCATCAAAGGGATCCGGATCTGTGGCACGACCTCCGGGAGCTGCTGCTGCCGCCGACACCGCCAAGGTTTGAGAACGTCCCACATTAGCCAAGTAACTGGGTCGCTTGGGTGGTGGCATGGCTGGCGATGTGCTGCGCACCACCTGACCCAGCCACTGTTCGGCATTGGGTAACTGTCCATTGGGTTCGATCACATCGGTTTCGGAACGTGTTGGCGATTGCAGCGTTGCCGGCACACTTGCCACACATGGCATCACCTGGGCGGTGGGAGTACCACTGCCACTGCCACTGCCGCTGGCGCTGCCACTGGCGCTGTACGTGGCTGTAGAGATGGTGGTGGCATGATGATGCTGCTTATCACCTGCGACTGTTGATGCGGCAATGATGTTCTGATTGATGCTGCGACTGTTGTTAAAGTTCAGATCATCGCCATGCGGTGTAAGCATTGTGTCGTCCGAGGTCTGGGTGAGCAGTGACAGACCCTGGCTGAGCTCCTGGCACAACTGACTAACTGTGTCGGCGGCTAAGATGGCCGCCTCGTTGCCACCGTTGCCGGATTTGGCCGGCGACACTTCGGCAATGGGCGAGACGCTGCGTAAAGGTGTGTGGAGTGCATTTGGGTTGCCGGCGGCAGCGGTTAGGAACGCCTTCTGCCTATCCGCATTGGACGGAAGATCGTTGACACGGAGCGACATCTGGCGCTTGAAGGGCGACTGGCTGCCAATGGTGCTCAGCCTGAACGAGCTCTGCCTCTCCAGCATATTGGGCGTGGCATGCGGCCGTTCGATGGCAAACGGATTGAACGGCTTCACGGTGGCTGCCGGTGGACCATTGCCCGGCATCATCGCAGGTCCATCCACACAGCGTTCATTGCTGGCCATGGCCAGGCGCTCGGTTATCGACTGCTGCCTGAAGGAGCCGGTGCGCGTAAAGGTCGAGTTCTTCGTGTCAAAGGTCATTGTGACGCCGCACTCTTTGTCGCGTCGCTGCTTACGCTCCAAGCAGACGGCAAAGGCACAGCCAACCGCATGCGACAATCTCTCGCCCGAATCCTTGCACGCCAGAAAGCCATGACACATCCAACGCCGTGTCGTACCATCTCGACAGATGTAGCTGAAGCCACGCTCATGATTGCGGTCCGGTGCACAGAAGCTTACCTTCTCAATGGTCTGATCGACAATGAGACCCTTTGTCTCATCATCCACAACACGCAATCCATCGCCGCTCACATGGAGCAGTCCACGCACAGGACGACGTCGAGATTGCTACAAAAGAAATGTAAATGGCATTAGAAATTTGTTTGCGAAATCCATTCTACATTCTACCTAAAACGAACGTGACTAGATGATTGTTAAGATACTGCTGATTGCTGTTTATAATCATATAATAATTATCATAATAATAGTCAGTTTTAATGACTTTGACACATTTTTATATGTCGTAATAACCGATAACTAAACTTATTAACATGAGTTTTATTTTTTAGCTTAAAACCCATTCAATATTTATTCATGTAGAAAATACCTTCTAAAACTTCACTCCGTCTTCCACCAAGCAATAACTTACTTGTCTAACTATATTTTTATTATTACTATAGTTAATCCCACGTCTCAAACGTTTACAAGTCTATCTTAGCAGATGATTTTATTAGATTTTGTGATTAAGTTTCCTCATTTAAAGGCTTTTGATCGTTTTATTTGAAGTTTGATTTAAGTCTTCACATTAAAGTTGCAACAATTAAGTTGATAATAAAGAAAAACTAAAAATGATTTTGACTAGATAATCGTTAAGATAAAATTGCTGATTATATGATATTTTTGTGTCGTAATAACCTATAGGAAAAATATTCTAATTTTTTTATTATTATGAAACTCAAAATCCAAACAATCTTCGTTCAGATAAGAGTTACAAATATTATTTTTAGATAGTTTTTGTGTTATCTGCTGGCTTTATCTCATTTGATCTAAAACTTTACTCGTCTTCCTTAGAACACCAACTTTGACTATAGGAATCCCTCAAACGCATAGGGTTAACTTCATTATTAAACTTCAAACCAACTTCGCCCTCTCTGAATTCTGAATAGTTTTCAACGATTGATTAAGACTTACCCTCAACACTTTAAGTGCCTCTTCGCAGACCTGCATGCCGCGCGACTCAAAGACCTCCACGCAGCCCAAATACTTGACTGCAAAGGAGCAGGTGGCTGAGCGTACGGCCTCTTCATCGGCCTGCCATTGATGCGGCTTCGAGGATTCCGGCACACGATCCTTGCGACGACGAAACGAGTCACGGAATGAGCGTCGCAATCGATCCATTTTCTTCGGTGACTTTTTGCTAAACCGAAACGAGGCGGATTTCTATATGTGTGTGTGTGTGTGTAAAATGAGAATATTAATACATTTGTATGCAAAAATTAATTAATTGAAAGTGTCTTATGGCAAAGCGAGATCAAAACAATAGACAGGAGAGAAACAAGTGCCATTTGTTTGTTTATTTGTTTTTGTCGTCGTTTTTGTTGCTCTTGCTTTTGCGATCAACAACCCTAGTTGAGTTGAGTTTTATTGATAAAACCTACCCCATTCTTAATATCGCCGAATTTTCCGCGTGTGAAGCCGCGCTCCAGTGGTTCGTGCGTGTGTGACGATGAGTTTCCCATGGTTGTGGTTGTGTCGCCTTCTACTTCTCTCTCTCTCACTCTCTTTCTTACAACCGGGCAGTTACTGTGGTGTGTGTCTATCCGGTTTGGGCGTGAGTAAAATTCTGCCAATAACCGTTACAGTTTAAAATTGGTCTGCGTCTGCGACAGCGTTGCCAGATGTTACACGACAGTCAGAGAGTCGTCAGCTGGACGGACAGCTTTTTGTTTCTGTTTCTCTTTTTTGCTTCTCTTCTCTTCAAATATGGCAGTGTGTTTTTGTTTTTGTTTGTTGACGTTTGTTTTATTGTATTTTATTATAATAATTTTGTGTATGTTTTATTGATCGATTTATTGGCTTGTTGAGTACGCAAATTTATTTGTTCATTGAATTTGAGTTATGAATGATTTTGATTAAATTAATTGATGACTTTTTTTTGTTGCTTCTGGCGCGATCTGCAATATGGTATTTATATTTGGTTCAAAAATACTGTTCAAACACACTATCTAATACATAATACACTATCTTTTGGCTAGTTTGACGTTTCTGATATGCATTGATTTCCATTGTGTCTGAGTCACACTTCAGTCGTGTCGTTCACTTCTTATCAGTATCAAGTGACGCCCCCAATTATTATTATTTTTATCATAACTTATCCATTATTGTTATATGTACACTTGATTATTGACAAGAAAACAATGGCAAGCCTTACGGCCCGAAACTCTATTCTAACCGTATTCGCCGTGAAGGCTAACCTCCAACTAACTAAAGAACAATAAAAACTAACTAACTACAAAAATTAATGTCGAGATCGGCAACATTATTATCGCTTATCGCGGCGTTGCATAGCGTGTGCGGTCGCCTGTCTCACGTAATTGTTTACACACATATTTTATTTGTTATTTTGTTTAATATTTTTAGCTAGCCTTTTTTTTTCTTGTTGGTTGTTGGGTTTGCTTTTGCTGCTTATTTATTTATACTTTGTGGGGGCTTTTGTTTTCTTTGCTCTGCGGCGATATACGCTGACGTTTTTGTGACTTTATCACATGTCTCATATTGCGGTAAATTTTAACGATATGAGACTACCGACTACGACTCTTAAATTTTCCCCCAGGGAAAACAACACGAGTTGTATACTTTCAAAAAATAAAAAGCTTGCAAATAATGCAGCACACAATTTGATTGAATCTATAAGAAGAACTTGAACGAAAAGTGAATGCCTTAAAACAATAATAAACAAATAAAGTTTAGAAAAAAGAGACTTTAAGAGTTATTTTACCTTCTGGGAAATAAAAAGCTATTTGTTTATCCTTACAATGCAAAAGTTTGTATGGCAAAAAGTTTCTTATCAGACACATATTATCATTTATATGGAAAAATCTATATATCTACATATCTATATATATACATTCACTCACTTGTTTATTTTTGTTTGCCGCAACTGCAGTTAACTTTCATATCTATCAACGTATTCAACGTTGCAGCATTACAATGCAGTTTTCTTTTATTATTCCTACTCGGTGTAGTTTTAACTCTTTGACGTTGACAGTGAACAGTGAACAGTTAGTGGACGTGTGTTAATTGCATTGTACAACACTGGCCAAAGTTTGTTTTGTTAATGTCGTCGTCGTGTCGAGTTGAACTAACAACAAACAAACAAACAAGTAACAAAAGAATAAAAAGTATCTTTCGAATGCGTTTGTTGCAAAGAATAAATAAGTAAATAAGCAGCTTTCTTCTTCGACGACTTCTTAAATTTTTGTTTTGCTTTGGGACCAAAGACTTTTTGTAACTGTAAATGTTACAAAACTGGTTTAAGAACTCTTATTAACTGAATGTCTATATGTTTGTCGCTTCCACAAGGGCAACAATTCAACAACAATTGAGAGCTTTGGTTTTTCCACACAACCAGAAGAAGATTAACAGATTTGTGAGTGAGAATGGGGCGGGGCGTTGACTCTCTGCTTTCAAAGTTTCAGATCAGTTTGTTACCTTTTGGATGCTGTTTGACTGCATTCTTATTTTGGTTAGAGCCAACTTGCTTACTTCTACTTTGTTGTGGTTGTGATTGTGGTTGGGGCGAGGCGTGTTTGTGGCTTTTGTTTAGGGTCGGGTCGAGTTGAGTCGAGTCGAGTCAGCTGGCCTAATCAAATTAGGGGCGCCCTAAGGCGTGTGAGATTTGGATTTGGTTTCGGGTTTTGGGCCCAACAAACAGCTGCATGAATTTGTAGGTTCATTTGTAAAAATGTAGGTCATTCATGAAGCGTAGCATAATGCTATCTCGGCTATTGATGTGAAATGTTTACAAGCACTTAAGAAACACTCTAAGAGATTGTTACATTATAATAAACGACATTTCGTTGATAACTCTAAACTTTAGTTGAAAATTTACATCATTTTTGTGAGAAGTGTAATCAAGTTTCCCTTTATTACACTTTAACTTTGCTTCAGAAAAATCATTTCTAATTTCGTTTCTATTCCGAAAAATACTTTAACTTTTCATTCACATACCTTAACTTTACTTTAATCATACTTATATTCGGTTTACACTGGAGTTCTAGTTTACAATAACAGTTAAAAATTTATTGGGAAAAGCTCTCACTTAAAAAACTATCGTCATCAAATTACTGTTGTATGATTCATGGTATGGGAAACCGCCTTCAAGTCACACGTTTCAATTATAAATACTCTTATAAAGAGAAATATATAAAAAGGCTATTAAGTCACGCACTAAAATCAAAACATGATTTCATAAGTGACAACAATAACAGCACATACAGCACCGGTTTGGTTTGGTTCGGTTCAGTCCGATCATACATACATATCTCATAGCGAGCATCTCTATCCGGAAGGGTTCATTCAACCAATAAGCCCGACACGAAACAGGTTCCACACACTTTACCAAGAGGAAAAGTCAAAAAACCAAATCACGTCTGGTATATAAATAGTTACATACATACACATATATGTATTTATTCAAGAGTAGATAGATCGAGATAAAAATGTTCTTTTATCAAAATTTATTTAATAAATATTTATATATTTTTTTATTATATTTTCATATGCAGGTTAATTAAGATAACTCCAAAAGCAATTACCTTATTTCAACTTATGCAAATGCATCGCTTGACTAACAAATAAATCAAAGAATATACAATTGAATTGAATATTGTTTAAAATTTAATTAAAACTAAAGTTGCAAGAGTTTGAATGGGTTAAAAAGGAAAATATTTCAACTTGTTTTTCGGTTTAATGCCTGATTAATCAACAGTGACAGAGACATAATGATATATATCTATATATATGTTTGTTTGTTCTTATATCATAAATCATATGTCAGTGATCTGTGTAACACATATGACATTCTATATATGACATAATGAAATAATGAACAACAGTAAATTAGCGTGTCCAGTAAAGAAAATAGAAAAAATGGCAATTTGTCGCTTTTTTTCAGTTTTTTTTGTAGACAGCATTAAACAATTAACCCTCCAGTCATTGACACTAAACTTGTATATATAGATATAGAACTATATATATATAGTAATTAATTAATATTGCATAACGTACAATCAAGCCAGGCAGGCAGCAGCAGCCCACCATCAACTACTCTCGATGGATGGACATTAGTGTTGGGTGTAAATGGGTTTCTCTAATTAATTTGGAGCCCCTCCAAAAAAGGGCAACGACACTTGTTTGTTGCACCAGACACCAAGTTTAAAGGCCATTCTGCCTTTCTCTAGCTTTAGTCCGTTAACCAACACTGCACACAGCTCTCATATCAAATTTAAGCTGGCAAAAACCACAGCACGTGCTTGAAGATGTTCCGGTTGGTATTATTATTATTATTTTCATAGAGCACGTTTCTGTTTTCTGTTTTCTGGCTCTGCCAATACATAATGTGCATAGCGAGGTAAAATTGTAGACAACCGAGTTCATTTGTTATGCATAAGCAGGTCTAAACTTGAGGTGTGTGTGTCTTAGTTCAAGTTGATTTAGTTTGCTAAATGGATTAAACTGAACACGACAATTATACCGGGGAACTCTCAGTTGTGGGAATTATGTTGAAGGATTATATTTCGATGCATTTCAGCAAAACTATCGTAGGTCATAATTATTATTGCAATTTTAATACCCTAACACACATCATCTATTGAAATTTCGGAGTTTAATGCTTCTGATTGACCCAGAAACTGATAATTACTCTATACAAAACTAAGGCAAAGTAAAAAAGAAATAGACTTTTCAGTCATTTTCGGCACATTTGCGAATAATTTTCTGTTCATTTTAAAAATCCATCAAGGATTAAAACAATCAGAAACCAATTTTACATAGGGAAATACATTTTTATAAGCAAAAATTTAATGTTAATCCCTAAAAAACTTTTCCAGGATAAATTCAGAATGACAAATATCTGAATACTTTATAGAGAAAAAACATATTCTAAAAAGTAATTATGTAAAATCTTTTATCTTTCGATATATTTTTCCCTAGTGTACATCAAAGATTAATTTGTATTGTTACAATCTCATCATAATTTCTACCTATTGCAACTATATAGGTATGTGAATCTATACAGGGACATTTTACCTATATCTCTGTGACATTGTCTACATATCTGCATTTGTGAATGCATTTAAGACAGCGATAGAGAGAGAGAGAGAGAGAGAGAGAGAGAAAGTTCACACGCTTGGCGTTTTGGCCCAGGGAAGCCAACACGAAGAAGAAAAGGCAACAAAAAATATAAAGAAAAAAGGATACACACATATTTTA
Source organism: Scaptomyza parva (assembly GCA_035044645.1). Lineage (NCBI taxonomy): Eukaryota > Metazoa > Arthropoda > Insecta > Diptera > Drosophilidae > Scaptomyza > Scaptomyza parva. Next base: position 295,707 of record JAWNNT010000063.1, read on the forward strand.
TGGCTTCCTTTTTTGTTCTTTCATTTCAGACGGCGCTGCGAACCGAGTACTTAATATGCAATTATAATTATTATGCCGCCCTGCATTTGCGTTGTTCTTGTTCTTGTTGTTGTTGTTGTCTACCGAAAGGGGAGGGGGGTAGACGTAGTTGATCAACCACCAAAGCTGTCGTCCCCGTTTGCGTCCTCCTCATCCATCGTCCTTTCGATGAGACCAGGCAACGGTTTTTTTTTCCTCTTTTTATGTCAAGGCGGAGGGTTGGTTGGTTGCTTCTTGTTTGGTAGTGTTGGAATTTTTAATTTTTATATGTTTTGTGTTGTTGGTGGTCGTGGGAATTTTTTTATTAATCATCAAATGTGTGGCATTGAAACATACATAATATATATATATATATATATATATATATAATATAATAAAATATTTATGTATGTTGAGCTTAACGAATGTTTAGCAAAGTAATTAGAAGAATGTCCCAAAATAATAATGATACCAAATTTGTTGAACATAAAACACATAAATTGAAGCAATCTGCAGTGTAAAAAAGTTTTTTTGGGCTGGCAATGCCTCTTTCAGTTGGGAAATTTTGTTCCCTCCAAAAAATGCAAAGCAGTGCAAGGGAAATTCCGCAATAGCAAAACGTTGAAGTAAAAAAAAGGTTTTAGACAACAAATTTAATGAGACCAAGTGAAGCACAATATTCTCACAGCTTGAAAAGGATTTATTTTTTCATTTCTTATTCTTTCTGCGCCGCAGTTTTGACTGTCTTTATAGAGCAACAACAAAAAGGGTAAGTTTGCCAAATAATTGCACAGCCTCTCAGCCTCAGCCAAAGAAATCTTTCGGCTCAGCTTCTTTGAATTCCGTGGGATTTGTGAACATTTTCTAGCCAAGTATAGGATTAAAGGTTCTCTCTCTATACTCTACGCCGCATAGACAAACAAATTCACACGCCGCGCGCTCTGATCAACAAAAGGCACCCTTAACTAACCAGTATTGGTATGAATGGGTGTGGTGGGAAGGGGAATGGGAAACAAGGTTAGACATTCCAATGCACCCATGTCCGACCGAATGCATTACCAACCAGCTGCCCCTCGAGGGGTAAAAGCAGAAAGAGAGTGAGAGAGCTGCTGCAGTTCGTATATATGTGAAGTGGTTAATTATTAGCTGTCAATTGGGCGTTGATTCGGCCAGCATGAAGTTTTTACCTGAACGGTGTGTGCTGTGTGCTTTATGGGAACTGTGGACCATTCATCGATGAGGTGTGAGAAAAATAATTTGGGTATCTTAAATAACATACAGGCCGGTCCATACCATATACAGTTGACCATTTTGTAACATTTATGTTTCTGAGAGCTTAATATTTTCCTTTTCCCATAACTATATGATATCAAGCAAACTAATCAATCATGAAATTGCTCAACAACCTTCTTAGTTTCTTAAGCTTTCAGTAACGTAATCCTTTAGGCATATTGAATGCCTTTGACTCCAGCAACAACCACAACATCCGCCAAAACTGCGCCTTGGCCACATCCTTTAACAAAGCAAACAAAATCCTTAACAAAAAACCAAACCACTTAAAAGAGAAGAACCTCAGCAGAAAGCAAACGGAAGTCGTTGAAACAAAAGGGCAAAGCATGTAAAAAACATAAAATACACTCAAGCCACACACATTTGGTTTATTTCAAAAGTACGTGCATATATGTATAGAATGTCCTGGCGAAGAGAGAGAGAGAGGAAACTCGAGGCATATGCCAAAAAAAAAAAGAAGAGAAAAGAAAAGAAAAACAATAACATTCGGCAGCCATTGGAATCGGCATCTGCTATTTTACCATTGAAGCCTCCAGTCGCTCCAGAACCCAAGGCACGCTTCAATAATAACTCTGCTCACATCTGTTCAGTTCGGCTTTGCCGCACGTGGAACGGGAACGGTTCTCCCTTCTCTTCTCTTCCTTTCCTACTTAGCAAATCAGCAAACTAGCTGGAGATACTCTACACACACACACACACACACACACAGATGTCATCTGTGTTCGCTTGTGCGTCACTCGATTTGTCTTGCTTTCAGGTAGAATGATGGTATGTAAGTCTATCTGTATCTGTATCTGTACAAGAGTGTGGAAGTAGTGGAAGGAAAGATAAACACTTTGGTTCAATTTGGTTTGGTTTGCTGAGCTGGTGCTCAATATCTTTTTTCTGAGAATAGCTACATGCATATCTGCACTGAAAGAAATGCTTAATATACATACATAGAGAAAACAAGTTCTTCAAAGTTTGAGTTTTTAAAGTTGAGAGTTATTTGAGGAATCATTTTTACATTAAATCAACATTTAAAGGATATAGTAAAAACTACTACCCATTTCTCTCAGTGCATTACGAGAGCAACGCCTGTTTTTTTGCTTTTTTCTGCATCTGTTATGTCATTAACATCTGCGCCTATGCATATACCAAAGATACTCTGATAAAGTGCAATCAAGTTGGTTAGAAGAAAACCTGACGTATCTCAAAATTGAATCAGCGAGTTTGTCTTTCTCTCTCTATGTGTGTGTGTGTGTGTGTTTTGCATTCCTAATGCAAATTACATAATGACTCAGCTGCACACACACACACACACACATCACACTTTACTTAATGGTTCAGAAACCAGTTTTGAACACAACTCGTTTTGAGAGTATCTCAATCTTCCACGTTTAAAGATTTCCAGCGAGCAAGAATTTCATATAAGAATCATAATTTATGCACTTGACTAAAGCCGAGCCGAACAAGCAATCAATAAAATCCATCATACTTCAGCCACCCCACCAACAACATGATTTAAAATTCATATCTCATACTCAAGCCCCGATAAGAGGCATTGCAAGCCGGTGTCTAACTATCACACACACACACGCACACACACACACTTACACACACCAACTCGTTCTAGTGGTTTTATCATCGAGAATACCCTTTGAATCATAAATAAGCGTGTCTGTGTATGCAAAAGAATTTCAAACGTTCCCCATTGATGAAGAGCTGAATAACTCTGATAAAAATCAATCAAATATTCAAGATAGCTTTCTCGGGCGAGTTTGAAAGAATAATAGAAATATGTGTAAGTATTCTAAGCTGATAAATGTAAACGATTTGAAAGTCTTAAAGTTTTTCAGAGAACCAATAAAACTCTAAAGGAAATTGCATTGCTTTTGGTTATTGATTGAATTATTTATGAAAGTTTACAACGAAATTTAAGATCTTTAAGCTAAAAGAGTAAAGAAAATAATTAAAGAAAGAAGTGGCTAGATGACATAATAAAAGTTATCCACAAACACATTCCACAAGTAATCAAAACCTCTAACCAAATGGTATTTTAAGCAACTTTGAGTTGGGTTAAATCTTAGACCTCCCCTCACATACATTCTGAAAATGATTTATATATCAGAAGTAGATGAAGATGATGTGAAAGGTGTGTGTAACTTAACTAATCCGGGTATTATACGCTTTTGTATACCTTTTTCTTTTTGCGCTGACATGAACAAACATAAGCGATTATGTCGCGGCAGCAAAAAGTTTATCTCTGAAATACATTTTGATAAGCGAAAAAAAGCAAACTCAAATAACAATTTTGACAGTGTACTCGTCGCTGCTCTCTGCTCTGCTCGCAATGAATTTTGTTTTATAATCCAATCCCATGCAATGTACCCAAAGATGTTAATTAGTTTTAGATAAAAATACAAAAAAAAAAAAAGTATTGTGTGCCTCATGCAAATTTAACACAACACAAAAAAAGGCAGATTGTAGAGACTTTTAGAACGTCACATTTTTATACCCTTAACCCATGAAATGGGTAAAAAGGGTATAATGTTTTTGTGCAAATGTATGTAACAGGCAGAAGGAAGCTTCTCCGACCCCATAAAGTATATATATTCTTGATCAGTATCAACAGCCGAGTCGATTTAGCCATGTCCGTCCGTCTGTCCGTCCGTCCGTCTGTCCGTCCGTCCGTCTGTCCGTCCGTCCGTCTGTCCGTCTGTATGTATGAACGCGTCGATCTCAGAAACTACAAAAGCTAGAGACTCCAGATTTTGGATATAAACTCTCCTAATCCCTAGGCATGACAAGTTTGTTTCAAATTTTCGATAACTTTTCAGGTTTACGATATACACATGAAATCGATAACAACAAAATCTTGAATTTCAAAAAACCGAAAATAAGGATTGAAACTATAAGCAAAATAATGAACTTCTGTAAAAATTTCATTAAAATCGGTTGAGAAACACCGGAGATATGAAACCATCAAGTATTGGTACAGAACTACACAGCCATATGTGTATGTCTGTTAGCCCGACCGTCTGTCCGTCTGTATGGTCAAGGGTTAAGGGTATCTTCTAGTCGAGCTTACTCGACTAGAATCTTCTTACTTGTTTTTTGTTTGGGGCATGGGGGGAATTCGAATTCGGAAGCCAACGAAGCTTGACTTGGCTTTTTTGTTGTGCCCCATTCTCTGCTCTGATTGTCATTGCTAACGGGTAGAGCTGGGCTGGAGCTGGAGTGGGTTGGGTTTGGGGTAATGCTTTTCTAGGTTCAAATCAATTTAATTGTGCGCAAGAGTGTGACAAAAAAAAAGTTTTTGTTTTTCTTGTTTCTATTTCGCTTTTTGCAGTTTGATTGCTTTGCCGGCTAACAATTTGTTTATTTGGCGCAAACAAATTCCCCAAACTATTAAAACTACTACGCCTGTTGCCTGTTTCCCTGCCCGGCGCCTAACTATATATATATATATATATATATATATATATACTACCCAAAACGGTGAGTAGGCAAGGGTGGAACTGAGAGTGTGTATGGGGCACGGGGGGCGTTGTAGGTTGCGGCAATCGATCGAAACGTCGCGTTGTGTAAACAAAACCGAAAACCGAAAACTATTCACGGCAAGAAGCCCAACAACAACATGTGGCACCACCAACCCCAGGCATTAGCCATTAAACAGCGACTAAAACGAAAAAAACCTGACTAAAAGTATTATTTAATATATATAGGAAAAACGTCTTTTTTAAGCTCAAAGTACACTTATTGAAATAAGAATTAACAAAACTATGCTTCTTTCCACATTTTAAGTTTACCCTTAATCAACTTTTTCTAGTTCGCAATCATAAAACTTAGTTTGAGATAGGTGAGATTTTGTATATAGGAAAAACGTCTTTTTTAAGCTCAAAGTACTCTTAAAAAATATCAAAAATATTTTATATAAATTAAGAAAACTTTGGTTCTTTCCACATTTTAGGTTTCCCCTTAATCAACAACTGCATAAAAGAAGAAATTTTATTTCTTTGATTTTTTCTAGTTTGTAATCATAAAACTTAGTTTGACAGGTGAGATAGATTACAATTACGAAGCCCCCGCATAAATTGATTATGCGACCTCAAAGAATCAAAAATAAAGAACAATCAAGTCAAGTCACATGACAATCTGATTTGAAACAGATTGTATAGCATATCAATTGGTTCAGGTTCAGTTCAGTCATTATTCCGTTATACCGAACCGATATTCTGTTAATCTCATCAATCAATAGAACTCAATTGTGGCAATGAAAATGAAATTTGATGCACTAATTTTGTGACTTGCAAAAAGTGAATGGAAAATGGAAAAGCTACAAATGGATGGAAAAGTGCTGGAAAATCGAATTCAAAATCAATCAAACTGAGAGAGAAGAAAATGAAAAATCGGATATGATTGAAATATTTATCAAATTATAAAAGGAATTAAAAGTTTTAATCAGTTAAAAGCTTACAAAAATAAAACTTTTCATTTGACATTTAATGGTTGCTATGGTAATTTTATAGTTATTTTTTTTGAGGGTGCAGTCAAGCAGCCCAATTGACTTAAACTAAACAAACTCACACAAAAGGTCAAAAGCTCTGTTAAATGAAAAACTTGTTTTTCTTGGTTAAGTTTATCTCTCTCTCGCTCTCTCTCTATTCAATACCCATATATCGTTAATTGCAATAACATAATATGACTATATAAAACTTAAGAGCTGACCAAGAATCGCCATTGGCATTGTGCAAGGTTTATGAACTCAAAATGCATTATAATAAAGAAAAATATATAATCACAGCATTAATGCATCAAACTTGATGGCTAAAAACGTTTACATACGCAATTAGTTAGCTTTAATTGCCCCTCGATAATAGCCAAAGAGAAACAAGCATAAGAAACCGAGAAACATTTTCAAAACAATGGAGCTAGAAGCTGAAGTCTCGACAGCATCAAGCCAAGTTAATGAGCTTCTTGGCAAGCAAGGCTGTAAGTGGACTTTGATACCCTTTCTTTAGTTAGTCAGCCTTAGCTGAATAATAATACCATTAGGATTTCAATTCTCCAAGCAATAATATTAGTAAACTACCTTTAGAATGTAATAATCAGAAAGAACATGCCTCAAACCAACAACAACAAGAAAAAGAACAAGAACATTATCATCATCATCTTCATCATCATTTGTTTAGCTGAAGCTGTAGTTAATCATCAACTGTTGTGCTGCATACAAAAATAGAAAGGAAATTCCATGAAATTAAAGTTTTATGTGTATCTCCTCATCTCCTTCTCTTCTTCAAGCAAGCAACAGCCAAACAGTTCAAGACCAAGTCTCGGCTGTTGCAAGTTGAAGTCGGGTTTTGGTGTTTGTTGAACTTGCAGCGAAAGCCCCCAAGCTCATAATGCCTCAAAAGCAGCTGAGAGACGCCGTCGCCGTCGTCGTCGTCGTCGTCGTCGTCACAGTTCCAGGAGCTATCTCACAAAGTCCAAGTCTCGCCGCGACTCCAAAGAATGCAGTTTGGCATAATCGAAAGGCAAGTGAGAAAAGTGGCGAACAACAAAGCTGGTTCAAAACTGGTTTGCTTCTTTTCACAAAGCACAAAAACAACAACAACAAAAAAAAACAGTAATTTTTTTTTTTTTTTTAATTTAGTTATTGTTGTTGGCAACACATTGTGTTCTTACTTTTAGCTGTGGCTTGTTACCAGTTTTTTTTTCGTTTTTTCGTTTTTTCTTAGTATTCTCTTGACTGTGAATATTATTTATAAGCTCCCTTCTTTCCCCAAACAACATTTGTGTGGCTTAAACAAAAGTTGGAGGCGTTCTTGTGTGTGTGTTGGTTTTTGTGTTGTGGTGAGAAGTTTTATCAAAGATTTATGATCCAGTCTTTGGCAGTTAATAAGCATACTTTTCACCCCCACCCCCCAAACCAGGTTATTAAGTGAAGTTAAGATTGAGTTGAGTATCACACGTGTGAACAGAGTTTAGATACTAGATGAGTACTTGGAAAATAAAAGATACGTTTTAGCTTGGGCAGAGAGGAACAGGAATTGGCAAAGAAAACAAAAGTTGACTTAATTGAAAAATATATAGAAAAAAATCCAATTTACATATGAAGAAAATTTTTGCAACTTTCGTCGAGTGGGTGAGAACAGAATAAGTATTCCATTGTTTCGCTCTCTTAATTGCTTTCGCTGGTAGCTAATTGAATGGGCTTACAACTAATAGATATATTCATGCACGCCCACAGGTAAAAGTTCTCTACAATCTTCAAACTGAATAGCATTAGTCATTTATTTTTGACTGTCTAATTTGCCTTGAAAATAGCGAAATTTTTGTATTTGCATTTTGATTCACAACGAAAAATCGAAAAGCAAAACTTTCTGTTGAAATTTTATGCAGAGAGTGGGGTGGGGGGCATAAATTACAATAGGAATGAGCTTTTGGCTAGAATTTTGATCTTAATTTATGTTGCAAGCTTGACTATTGCGCATAAATAAACATTTATGTATATCCATTAATTGAGATTGCGCAATGATTTGTTTACATTTGGGCTGAGAGAGCGAAAAGCAATACAAATATTCAGTTCTTAAGTCACACACACACAAACACACACACATGCATGCATAGAGGGTCACAGTCATCAATGAATCATGTTCTGTGTCTGTATGCGATACGTGCGATAAAGCAATAGATAGATTATTTACAATATACATTTTGTATACAGAGAAGCTTTGCTAATTGCAAAGGTTTTCGTTTTTTTCAAGTACACTTTACTTAATTGTGACTTGTTCATTTTTAGTATTTCAAAGTCAATAACAATTAGAATTATAGTGAAGAGAGTGTATTTAAAGTATTATTCGTTAAGAACTAAACCATGTCAGTTTGTTTTTTCGTTAAGTTAAATCAGCTGTCAGCTGTACAGTAATAAGAAAACGAAGCCATATCTATGTGTTTAAGATTCTTATCTACCTTTCTTTGTTTACTTCCTGTTCCATTTTACAACTACAACTACAACTACAAAAGAGAAACTGAACAACATTTGCTCGTTCATTTACAGTTACATTTACATACATGTATATCGATTGCATTTCAGAAACGTACCAAAACTTTTTTGCCAGCTTAAAATTCAGTATTTCAATAAACAAAAAAAACCTGTTTGTGACAATAACAACAACCACAACAACAACAACTCTTAATGTGACTTCAGAATCGAAGAATTGTATGCAAATTTATTTCCATTTAATGCAGAAACTCGTTTCACGCGAATAAAAAGAAAGAAGAGAGAAGCGACTATCGATGTCTCTGTCTCCGCCTCCATCTTCGTACCGAAATCATCGATAATAATATCCACAAAAACATGTAACTTGAAAATATTTTATGTTGCTGTTGTTGTTGTTGTCGGTTTTTTGCTAGTTTTTGACATTATAGCAACAGAGAGACATACCGTTTTGTTATTGTTGTATTCGGTTTGTATCCAAAATGCAGTTAATCCAGCGTTTATTTGGGGTTATTACATTGGCACGGTCAACTATTTTGGTTTAGGCCATTAAACCGGTTGCGGGCCTTATATAACTTATACAGATTTTTGCTAACGTGTTTCATATGTACGTGTATTTCTTTTGATATTAATTACTTAACTTAAGCACTCAACACACAGACCGATAACTCTATTGGGTAAAAACGGCCGCGAGAACCACAACTGTTGATCGAAACTAGTATAACGGAATAAGTAAAGAATTAAACCCCCCTAAGATTGTTGGTATAAGAACGTTACGCGGACATTTGGACACTACTACACGCGGAGCACCATACCAGTACCAGTGTGTGTGTGTGTGTGGACTCTGCAGACTGACGAACTGACGAACTGACTGACTGGATAGCGAGCGGTCAGCGGGCGACGCGTTTTCCGGAGAGGTTTGTTCGATACGACGGCTCAAATTGCTCTACTGTACTGTCGCTCTACCGACCGCCGCAAAACTCAATAGCCAAGCGCGGCAGAGACAATAAAGAGAGAGAGAGAGAGAGCGAGAGAGATACCGAACCTGAGTTCCAAAGAGAGGGAGAGACTGCAAGACTGAAAGAGCGCTTCTATTGTCTGACAGCTGTTGGCTGTGTCGAGCGCACACGTGCATGTGTGTTTGTGTGTATCTTACGCTCTTGCTCTGGTGTGGATTTACTCAATGCCATTGTATATTATTTACTACCAAACCAACAACGTCAGTTAGCTCGAGGCGAGGCGAGGCTCACCGAGCACACCGGAGAGCGACACCGATAAAATTGCGACGCGTTTTATGCAGCTTTGTAGATTTTGTGGAGTCCGCTAACGACCGACAATAAAAACGGCCAGGTCGACTCCACAAATGCTCTACGCTTGTGATCGTTGATGATCACTATTATTTGATGTTTTTATTATTAAGAAATGTTTACGATATTTGATTAGCGTTGCGAAGATCGTAAAATAGTTTATTCAATCAACTTATTGAAACATAACATTAAACGAAATGCATATGCCTCGATTGATCGAATGTAGGGCATTGAAAACCAGTTGTTTAGTCTGCAGCTGCCAGTTTTACATACACACACACACACACCTATGCAAACAATCATAGAGTCATACCTTTGGGTCTGCGCTGACTGGAAGTGATTGTTAGTCAAAGAGAACCTTAAAGGTTCAAGAGAATCGGTAAAAGAGTACCAACTGTAGTTATTAGCGATCATAGTAAATCAATATTGTTATACAATACACTGGGAGTAGCAGTGGTATAAGCTGATTAGCTTAACTAAGTTATCTACAGTTAAACTTATCAAATCGTATTGTTTCAGTTCAACCTAAATTCCATGACAATTATTTCAAATGATCGATCGAGCTGTCAGCAACGAACAAAGCAATAAGACAAGGTCGTTGCAACTCAAAGAGAGAGACGTAGTTGAAACTAAAGAGAGTGAGCACACCACTACTATGACAATGAGATAAAAACAATTGTTGTATGCATGGCAATGGAAAGGTCGAAATCATCTGTGTGAGCAAGTAAGAGAACAAAGAGCATAACATAATGATCAGCGTTGGAACGTGCGAAAAATTGCAATGCAGCATTTTCAAAAAAATATGGTATACACGTTTGTACATAATAATGGATCAGGTAGCGCGAGTCAGGTAAAACTATTCAGGGCATGAGGTTTCATGATTAGCAAACGAACAAAGCTCACACCATAATATGGCCATAAACAAGAGGTTAACAAGAATATTCCAAGCGCCAACTTTCTTTTGCACCCACCACTAGCATCCAGCTGAGCGCCGAATGCAATTATCAACTTAACCGAAAAAAAAGAAAGAAAGAAAATAAAACCGCAGTCAAGTTTATTGACAGACAAACCGAGCTGGGTCAAAAGCAATCAGACCAAATAACAATTGCAGTCTATAAATACAAATACACAAATACAATTACAAAACTTCTCCACTCCCACATAAATCCACCCAATGGTTAGTAGACAATAGATAAGATCCACGGACAATGGCGTAAAGAGTGAATGGCAATGGGAATTGGAAATGGAAATGGAGGATTGGCAAATGGACACAAGCTGAGAAATCAATGTCGGAATCGGCTAGACAAAAGCCGTATGTTACGTACTAATCAGAAATTCAATCAAAGTGCACAATTGCATACATCAGATTTTAACAATAAAAACCGTCATATAAAAACAATTATAAAAGGGGAATAAAAATAGGAAACATAATTTACCTTCGAGGCAGAAAACAGAAAAAATAGCGCAAATAGATTGCAAACACTTGGAAATAGATTATTTTCTTTTCATTATTAGTTTATTTCTCCATCGTTGCAGCAAGTTGTAATTATTGTTTTATTTTTATATTGTTATTAACACTTGTTTCTCTCTGTTTCAAATGTGATTATATAAATAGCAAAAACAAAAGAGACTCACCTTTAATCTGGAAGCTTGAGCGATGAGTTCTGAAAATAGAAAGAGAAAACAATTCCATTTAGTTTTACGTCTAAAAAGACAGTTAAAGAATTCAAAAATGTTCACTTCAAGCTGGCAATGCTGTGAGCGAACGACGCTCTTAGTTCAATTTAAGAGCCAACGTCAGCGACATTGGCAACACTCAAAGACAAAAAGCACAAGAATTACACAAACAACAACAACAATTCTCACATTCATTAGGGTCGTGAAGTATCACACTAGTCTCGTGTTCACATATTGTTTACGTATACATATACGATTACATATGTTTCAAGATTAATGAGTAAGCATGCAGTTATGCTATGTACATATGTATGTGTGTTTGTATATGTGTGTGTGTTAGTATGTGCATGCTGCTCAAGTGCTTCTTGAGACGCTAGACGCAGTGTGAGCAGCAAAGTTTGAGTGTGGCTTTGAGCGAAAAAAAGCTCTCACTCAAATGCGTTTGTGGTTTATGTTTGCTTGATGTTGATTTTGTATGCCCTTTTCGCTGAGAGCAGTTTAAGAATAATATTTTCTGCAATAACATATTTTATTTTTTGGTTAGATATATAAGTTTATTAAAGTAACTAGTCCACTAATCATACTTAGTCCAGTTAAAGACTTAGCGATAACTAACTAACAGTTGAATGAAAACTTTCCCGAATTGCGTGCATCTAGTTCTCGTCACTTTTTATACCCTCAACCTATGAAATCGGTAAAAAAAAGGGTATAATGTTTTTGTGCACAAGTATGTAACAGAAAGCTTCTCCGACCCCATAAAGTATGTATATTCTTGATCAGAATTTATATCAAATTTTCGATAACTTTTCAGGTTTACGATATACACATGTAATCAAAAATAAAATGCACATACATATGTATCCTTCTGTATGGCCAAGGGTTAAGAGTATCTTCTATTCGAGCTTACTCTATAGTCGAGTCTTACTTGTTTTATATATATATATATAGGGGTTAGTTACTAGTAGTTCACATTTCACACCCATTGCCCCTTATAAGGAATTAGCTAAGGGTTGTAAAATTGAATAAATAAAAAACTTGCAGTTTTTTCAAGTGCCATGCGCTAGGATCAAATGCAATTAAAAACCGTTTAGCAGCTTAAAGGCAACAAATCGACAGATTGCTCTAAAAATAAACACGGTGAGGCGTACTTTTTATAGGCGGGCACCATCATCATTATTATTATAATTCTGATCTGATATTTAATTGAGTGCGGCAACGACGGCGACGACGACGGCGACGACATCGGCAGTGAGGCGTGTGAACCAACCGAGTGGCGGGAGCGTGATTTAATTTGATTATGTCTTGCGATTTGGGCTGAAACTTGCATGAAAGTGAACCCCGTTGCTAAATGTTAAATAAATAACCACTTGAGAAAAAACTGGTAATGGATTAGCAATTAAACTGTTAGCTGGCTTTGATAGTGGGAGAAGGATTAAAGGTTAAAGGTTAATTATTTGCTCATAAAATATAAAAGCTTTAGTTTAAGGAGCACTTCGATTTTTTCGACGATAAACTTTCGTTGCATACTTTTAGGCTGCATTGAATATTTATTTTTCATGATCAATTTGCTTGTTCTACGGCAAAAGTAACAGTTTTAGATAAAAATATTAACTATGACATTATGAAATTGAACTTAAATAAATTCACATTATACCATATATATATAGTATTTATGTCAGTCTGTAACAGATGAAATATAAACATTTTTTACAATGGATAACTTGAATACTTAAACTAAGAAACGTAATAAGAAACAAGTTGGCTGATTAAATGCGGGTTAGCAGATGCATATAAAAAATAATCTATTATTCCAGGACCATAAACTTAATGTAGACATTATAACTGTAGTCAGTTCTCTCTCTCTCTCTCTCTCTCTTGGCTATCATTATCCAAACGATCGTAAAAACTTAATGCCACCTACACACACACACATAAATATGTATGTATGTACATACATATATAACCATCAGGAGACAAGAAATGTGTCTCGAATGTCATCGTGTGTCAACACAGCCCACAAAAGTAGAATGCGTAATGCAATTCCATTTCTTCAGCATCATTTCTTCCTCTTCCTCTTCATCATCATTATTATCATTCTGGCATTCTATGTTTGCTTTCTCTGTCTCTGCCACTGCCACTGCCAATGTCTGTGCCCCTTCACTTCGTTCCTGTCATTTGCCTACAATACAAAAACAACTCGTTCAATGGAATTGTCTTGCAGTCTGTTTTTAGTCTGTGCCTTTTTTTGCTGCTGCTGTTTCACTCTTCACTCTTCGTCTTCGTCTTCGACCACAACTCCTCCTCGGGCTGATTGCTATTGCAGTTGCAGTTGCAGTTGCAGTTGGTGTTTGAGTGTCATGTGCTGGCAATTTAAAATGATGCTGCTGCTGCCTGCTGCCATCTAACTAACTCCCCACCTCACTGCCCTACCCTGTCAACCCTGCCCTACCCTACCAACCCCGTGTGTTCCCCCCTCGAAACGTGCCTGAGATGGCGTTTCTGTGTGGGTTGCCTGACTGCCTGCCTGCCTGTTGGAAATTGCATTAATGCAATTCCCCCTAACTGGACTCGAGGGTGTGCCATAAAAAAAGAGAAAAAAAATAAATGTTGAGCCAGGCAAATGTCAAATGTATGTAGTATTCTGTAGTTGATCTTCTTTGGGTAATGCTTTCGAGTAAATATATAAGGAAAAATCTATTTTAGCATTTGATTTTCTGTTTTTGTTTCTTGTTGGTTCTGGTTTAATGTCATTTTAATTGATTATTTGTTTTAAAATTAATTAGCTTATCACTTGTTGTCTTTTATGGCTGTCCTTTTTCACATGCAATCAATTTAAACACTTTGCCGTTGTTGCAACTTGGTTACGAAATGTGTTGCATGCAATCAATATAAGCTGTAGGCGGCGACAGCACCACGAGGCGCGGTCTGGTCTTTTTTTAAGTCTAAGTTTGATTAATGATGCCCAAAAAAGAAAAAAAAACACCCACAATGCCACACACACATACATTCGCACACACACGCATTCAAATTGCAACAAAATTGACAAACAGGCTTCAAAAGACAACTCCCAACTTCACTTCTGTCTCTCTTCCGCCTTCCGTCTTCCCTCTTCTATATCCCAACTCCATCAGTCAAACCAACGCCAAAGTCATTTCCTTTGCCAACGCACAGATCGTTACTGTTGATGTTGTTGTTGCACTTGAGGTGCTTCTTCTGCCACAGCACACCTTGGCAAAACAACAACTACAATACACTACTACACACACACACACATACTACAATAACAATAAAAGCCGGATGTCCATTGAGTTGTATTGCATGAAGAAAAACACAAAAAAAAAAACGAAAAAAACAAAAAGCGTAACAAAAGTTCTCTGCCAAAGTTGATACTTTTATTGGCTGTAGGTGTGGCTTTATATATATATGTGTGTGTGTGCGTATTTATCAAGGTGTTGCTGTGTGTGTGTGAGTGTAAGCTTCTAAATTTACTTCCGTTAGCTAACAACATATAGAAATGTTGCACAAGCAAACGTGCCCCAAAGGCATTGCTCTCTTGATTGGCTGGCAATTTTTGGTCAGTGATTGGAAAGGGGAAGAGAAGTAAGGAAAAAACTTTTTCTTAACGAGTTTTACTGAAAATTAATTTGTATACTGTGTGAAAGGTGAATACAGTGGAAAGTCTTCAAACTTTTTACTTTAAACTTGCTTAAGATTGCTCAAAATATACATTTAATTTTGTGAAACTCAAGAAAAAGTAAGTTAAGCTAGAAGAAGAGACCAATTTGGATAATGTTTGTCATGCTCAAGAAAACAAAGACAGATAGGAATATAATCAGGTCAGTTGAGCTATATTTAAACACTTCTCATTTGTAATAAAACTTTTTAAGGTTTTTGCTAAGGAATCCTCCCAAAGGGAAAGTAGCTTTTAAAGATTTCTAATGAAAAAACAGTTTTCACGAATTGCTGTCAAAAACTATTTTACTATATCCCAACACGATTCATATTCAAAATAAACCTAATACCAAGCACAAAAGTAATTCCTTATAAAAAATTAACATAAACTATTCCCTCATATTCCTTCTATCTTGGGAGAGTCTACGAATTGCTGTCACACC
Source organism: Scaptomyza parva (assembly GCA_035044645.1). Lineage (NCBI taxonomy): Eukaryota > Metazoa > Arthropoda > Insecta > Diptera > Drosophilidae > Scaptomyza > Scaptomyza parva. The sequence continues at coordinate 311,096 of JAWNNT010000063.1, forward strand.
TCAAAAGCTATTAGATATATAGTACCGTAAAAATATGTACTTAACCAAATGTCATTTGCATTTTGGTTATTGGTTTTTCTCCCTTCATCTTTCTTGGCACTGAAAATCGTACTTTATTTTCGCACTCCCACATTCTCTTTCGAAAATCTTTTGAATTCCCACGGGAAATAGTTATAACTGGCACGCGTTGCCTGTATTTTAATTCCAAAGCTTGCTTGCTTTCTTCATATTGAGAGAGAGAGAGAGAGAGAGAGAGAGAAAAAGCTGCTCTCATTAGTACATTTTACACTTGCAACGTGCAATGTGCAATGTGCAACACAAATAAACAGCAGAAGCGTCGCCTGCTGCCACAGCGTCGTTTAAGGATAATGCGCCACACGACCTCGCCATAGTTATTGTCGCCGTTGTTGTTGTTGTTGTTGCTGGGTGCGGCTTTTATGTATTGGGGTTGTTAGCCCCGACAACGATTGTTTGGGCTCTTGGTCTGGTGCTGTTTCTGGTGCTGGTTGTGGGGCGTTGTGCACGGAAATCATGCAAAAGCGTGCCAGGCACGAGACGGGAGACAATCCTTCAAGTCGATTTCAGCTCGATATATAGACGACGTCTGTTTTTGACTGAGTTTCAGCCGTCAGTTTGACCTGATTGCCGGAGTCGTTTTCTCGTCGTGGTATTAGTGACCTTCTTCTAACCACCTAACCACCCCCTTTCTGTTTCTGTTTGAAGTTCATATTAAGATCTCAAAAAAGTAACCACCAGCCAAATGATTGGGGTTGAACGCTGGTCAAACGCATAACTGATAACAAATCAGCTCAAACTCAAAACTATACATATGTATATATGAATAGACATTGTTTTTGGCAACATATTTCTCAGGCCTGGGCAGAAGTTAACCGTCGTGGAAACTCTCGTCCTGAACTCTGCCCTATGTTTCGTGTCTTTCTGTATTTTCCTTTCTGTCTTTTCTGACAGTCACCTTAACGCTTCGCTGCACTTGGCTTGTCTTTTTTCAAAAGGATAAGCAGCAGCAGAAGCACCAACAGCAGCAGGCATACTGGTAGCTAGTTTGTTTCAGGATACAAGTTACCTTGTGCTTCTCTTTCTAATTACTTATGCATTACCCTTAAACGTGGGAACTAAACTGGAAGAACGAAGAATCAGGAAGTTTTTTGTGTGAGTTCCTCATATGTTTTTATGTTGTATAAGGTTAGTTATTTGAGACTGTGATAAATATATCATTATTTTTGGTTCAGTATTGAAACACTTGAAACAAATATTAATATTAATATGAATTAAGTCATGGACATGCCCCTTCAAGTCATTAGTTAAAATGAGGTTAAACAAAAACATGTACAACAACAATAAATTGTTATTTTTCTAATTGCCTTTTGAATCATAACTCATTTAATAAGTATAGGAATTGATTTATATACAAACTGCACACTGTAACCTTGATACAGTAGGAAGTTGAAAAATGATTTATTTGATTTACGACTTAATTTTATATTATATTCATTTCCAAGTATTCAGTCACACCTTCTACCATCAACCAACTCATTAAGAAATTATAAGTGCAACTCGTTGGCAAATCTAATTACCTCCACTAATTGTTAACGATCTTAAAGTGATGAGTATATTCAAGTAAAGTCAACTTGTAGTGTTGTTACATGCTGTGCCTTATGTGTCACCACCACCTCGAGAACTCGAGAGCTCGAGAATTAATGATATGATGAGGATATCTAAATGAAGAAGAAGTTGGTGTGGGAACAGTTCCGAGAAAACTAAAGGTAGTAAGTAGTAGGGTGATGGCTCTGGGCTCCGTTATGCTTGGCTGCTCATTTATGACCATAGAGCACGGATTGTTTATTGTTGGCTGGCAGTGAATGTATCTCAAAACGTACAAACGTACTGAGAATGCAATGCAACTTAAAGTCACTGTTTTGTGTCGTTTGATGCTTCAGTGATTGTTGAACTTGCCTTACAACCCAAAAGTTCACTGTGCTCTCTCTCCCTCTCTCTCTCTCTTTTGAGAAAACTGGGGAGAACTGTGATTTTATATTTATGAGAAAGCAACAAAACTTAATGGTTAGATATGGTCATGCTTGAAGTGGCCTAATGAACGAAGGTTGAACCAAAAAAATCACAGAAAAAGAGCTTGAATGACATAAGGGTTAATATTGGTGAAGCAACCCTGGTTCTTTCTCTGTTTACTTAAGCGCTTCTTCTTTGCATTACGCGGTTTAATCTTGTAATTTGTATGCCAAGGACGAGAGTGCAACTTGCACTTAAGACGCATCGCATCAGTATCTTGTATCTTTTAGCGCGTATCTGCATCTCATTTAGCTCGTAACAATGGCCATCTGATTTCATAATGCGACATTTTTCAATGGGGGTGTTGTGGGGGTGGGGGTGGGGGTTGGGGTTGGAAAAAGCACTTATGGATAAATGAAAAATATATATGTAGACAATATTTGTACAGTTAGCATTTGAAATAGCTTTTCAAGTGTTAAAGTGCGGAGGTCTTGGATAATATTTGATTTATGTATGTGCGCGATAATAAAAAAAAAAAAGACAAACAGCGAAATGCGTAAGCTTTTCAATAGTAATGCCCTGCCAGCTTATATGTGATTTATATTCTTATCAAAATGTATCGAGTTCTACTAAATGGGCATGATAAATGTGACATGAAAAAAGAGATTAAAACTTTTAAGTCTGCTTTATTTCAAATGGAAAAACTTCAATTAAGATGAATATCTTGAACTCGTCTGCCTTTATTTCAATCGATTCACAAATCATTAAACCAATTATTCATCATTGTTCATATCGCTCACGACAATTTGCCATCTTTTAATTTCCATTTGACACAATATTTATGATATCGCAAGCATGCAAAATATTTAAGTTGTCCTCAATTTCCAAAGTGCCACAAATCGTTAGAATTAAGCCATTGTGAAGTGGATGAAGAAGCAATTAAATATTGGATAAAGCTGAGAAAAATGTTAAAGATCAAGGAAAAGAAACAATTATTTTTTGATAAGCCATTCTATAGGAATATTATGATATTGCTCTGTACATTTTGGTAGTTTTATTCAATATTTCAAGTCAAATTATTTATCAAATGAATTCTTTTCAAAATTCCTTTCATAAAATCTTCTCTAAAATTGCATGGGTTCTAATGAACTGAACATTTTTTTTTAGGCAAAACAAAACCAAATTTGGTCTGCGAGTTCCATCTGTCATTTTATTTATTGCTTGCGAGTTTTGCTTTAATTAGCAGATTTCATTGTTTTTTTCATTGTGCTTGATTGCTGGCTGATACGCACTAAGCTCAAACGATACAATTAGCATTTCAGTGTAAATCATGTTACATGCATTATTTATCGTTTATCGACACTAAGGTCATTGTAACGACTGAGAACGAACTGAGCGAGTTTTGGAGAATACAAATACAACAAGAAGGCTCTAGTCGAGTAAGCTCGACTAGAAGATACCCTTAACCCTTGATCATACAGTAGGACAGACGGTCGAGCTGACAGACACACTCATATACCGCTGTACCTATGCTTGATGGTTTCATATCTCAGGTGTTTCTTAACCGATTTTAATGAAATTTTTACAGAAGTTCATTATTTTGCTTATAGTTTCAATCCTCATTTTCAGTTTTTTGAAAATCAAGATTTTTTTGTTATCGATTATATGTGTACATCGTAATCCTGAAAAGTTATCGAAAATTTGAAACAATTTTGCTATGCCTAGGGAGAGCTAAATCGACTTGGCTGTTGATTCTGATCAAGAATATATATACTTTATGGGGTCGGAGAAGCTTCCTTCTGCCTGTTACATACATTTGCACAAAAACATTATACCCTTTTTTACCCATTTCATGGGTTAAGGGTATAAAAATACAAATACAAATACAAGTACTCATGTGCAATTAGATCGTATCGTATGTGACCGCAAAATGGATTATGTACTTATTATGATGCAATTAAATATATATTAGAGAACTATGTACAAAATATATATGACAAATATTTTTATATATATTTTTGGCATTAAATTTGTAGAAGAAGGTGAATTCCCACCCATTAAGTATATATATTCTTAATCAGTATCGCGAGCTCGGTCGGTATAACCTTTTTTTTTTCTTGGAATATATTTTATTGTGTGGGTTTTCCATATATGTAACTATATATTCTGGCTCATAGTTCTTTATTTTGAACATATTTGCATAATGTTTTATTTATTTATTTTTTTTAGTCTCATGACGAATTTTTATGACTAACTTGTCAAGCTCATTAACCGCAAATCGACAACAGCTGTGATATTTTTTTAATAATTCTCTTTCTTGATTAAAGAGTTAAAAGCATAACACTGATTAAATCTAAATACACCCAAACACATCGCAAACTTAACCATCATCACCACCTTAATTATGCCTTTAGTGTGAATCTCTTCATAATATACGCTCTGTTTGCGTGTAACCGCAGCATCAGCAGACACTGCATAAACGATGTGAGAAAGGTCAGCAACAACAACAACAGCACAAACAACAAGAAGAAGAAGAAGGACTCACAAGCGAAACCACGCAAAATATTCAGGAGATGCGCAATCGGCAAAATCAACGAACGCCAATTTCGACCATATGGTACACACACACACAAACACACATGCAAACACACACACACATTGCTCGTTCGTTGCCTTGGCAATGTGACAAAAATGTGCAAATGCAGAAAAATGCCTCCTGTCATAAGGTAAACGGAACTGGAGCCGGAGCACTTTTCGGAAAGTTTTTCGTCACAAATACATGTAGGCTTGGAATGTGTGTATATATGTATGTATGTAGGAGTGTGTGTTTGTGAATAAAATCGGCAGTAATAAAAAGCGCCAACGCAGAGCTCCAAAAGGAAAATCAATAAAACGGCGTTTCTTTTTTTTTTTGGCTGTTGCTACATTTGATATTGTTGTTGTTGTCGCCACTGAATTGTGTCATGGAGGGAAGCGAAAGAGAGGGAGAGAAAGAGAGAGGGGAGTATGGCGAAATGGAGCACAAAAGTATAGCTATTAATAATTGCCTGTCTAAATGGCAAACTCACCTGTTTTGATGGGGTTTTATTTTTACCTTTTTTTGTGGCTGGTGTAATCAGCTTGAGCTGAGTTCTCGTTGCTTTTAGTTACTTTATTTGCTCTGCTGGCGTCGCTGTTGTCACAAGTTGAAGTTCACGCTATGCTCACACAAATGAAGTTATGAAGCTTTGAAACTGTTTAAAGTACACATATACACATGCTTGTACATAGAAGTATATACTAAAATAAGCAACAACTCCAACTTTAGTACACTCTGCGGCGATTACACAACGTCAAAACGGAAAAACTTCACTGAGCCAAAGCGAAGTTGAGCCGAAATAGCAGCAGCAGCGGCAGCAGCGGACGTTTCTTTTTATTTAAAATACTTATTAACACTTTGCTTTTGCTTTGCAACACCTTCACACACAATTTCATTTAATAATTTCAGTTTGAAATCGCATGGCGGAGTTTGACTTTTGCCGAAAAAAAGAAGGTTGTACACCACAAACAGAAACGCACACGCACACTCATACACAAAACACTAGGAACGGTTGGCGTCGGCTGGCCGCCACACGACGACAAACGGCAACAACTGCGATACGCGAGCGCGCACCAACAACTGAGCGGAGCAAACAGCAAACAGTAAACGAAACGACAGATGAAAAAAAATGAAATACAACGAAAAACTTACCCGACGTCGCGCAAATGACTTTGGCTTGATTTTGATTTGTGACGGCGTGTGAGAGAGAGAGAGAGAGCGAGTGGTGCTCAGCTGAGCGTCGCTTTTGGAATAAAGAGCTTTCTGCTAGCGCAGCTTCGATACCATTTGTGTAACGGTACAATGCGTTCGTTAAGTTGTGAATGTGTAGCGTCAAAGCTGATTGGAATGGTTTCGTTAAGCGCCAATTTTGAATTTAGATATTCATTATTAATGATTATGCGTGGTGAATACTGACAATGTCGCCCAAACGCACGGGACCTTTTGACAAAGAAACACATTATATATTCTATTATAATATTTAACTCAACCAAGAACTTACCTTTTACAGCTCGTAGAATTTGAATGCGTGGATATTTCAAGAGCTCTACACGCACTTCGGTTAAAAGACCCCGTGCGCCAACACGACCCAAAACTTTAACAACTTTGGCCGGAGCTGTGGGCGTCTCCATTATGGGAATGAATTTCATTTCTTTTTCTATTGATATTTAACAAAAAAGCTATTTTGACTAGTTTGATTTTGAACTTTATTGTGAATACAGTATATACTAGCGATAAGAAAAATCTAAAAAAATGTCATATAATTTAAAAATTTTTAGCTTTAAACACTCTCAAATTTGCCACGCAATGCCACATCCCGCATTATGGTTGCCAGTTGCTGATCCTTTTGGGCGCGCATCTCATCTATGAGAGATTCCCTAAAGCCAACATCCTTGGCTGGATCTTGTGGCAATTGCTGTTTCTGTTTCTCCAGCTGTAATTGCGGCACCTCCACACTCAATGTGGCACCAATGTGTTCCACACTAAAGAAACCGCTAGCTTGTCCAATACCAATCTGTGCCCAACTATCCGTACCAAACCATATGGAGAGCGCCTCATTATAATCGGTTATATGAGCACGAAACGGGTTCGTTGGACTACCAAAACCCAAATGACTAAACGTATCCCTCAAAACCTTGGACAACTTGGGCAACTTGTGGGAATAGAAGAGAACAGCTCCGCCAATCAAATGTGCCATGGAGCGCAAACAGCGACAAATGTGCTTCTTCAAAGCCGGATCGAAGTTCATAAACATATCATACTTGCCACCCACAATCACAACGGGAAACGGTAGCAGTTCCAGTGTATTCAGATCCTGATTTGAATTATATTTAACACGTTCCAAGCAGCGACGTTGCAGTTCTTCACGGAGTTCAGGCGTTGCCAGCTCCAACAAACGTTGCGAGGTATCCCTCAGACCCTTATAGGCACACTCCAGATCTGCCCAAACCCTTTGTGGCTGTGACAAATCGATCATGATGAATGCAGCCAACTGTTGCAATCCATGTGTTCGCATTGGCACCTCCAACAATTGCTCAGCATTGTCCAATGAACCCAACTCCCACACATTCAGGACCTGAGCTGACCTGCCGCTGCCAATGCGACGACCAAAACTGTATTCCAGCGCCAATGTGGGACGCGTTGTTTGATCATCCCGATCGAAAAACTTATTAATCGCCACCGATTTACCCTAAAAACACAACACCATAATAATTATTTCAGTAATTACTCACTGAGTCTGAGCCTTACCACACATTTGCTGCCCAGCACAAACAGAGTTCGCTCTGCGGGCGATGTGGTTGCCTCCAATTGACGTAATCTTTGTTGCTCCTCGGACAGCCGTCCGGCTATCTCCTGTATGCTGCCCGTGGCACTTAGACTGTTCTCATTGCTCTTGTCAAACATTTTGTGCAGTTTCTTTTGCAAGTCGATTATAAACTGCGGCAAACGCATTACATTGCCGCAACTGAACTAAACGGTTTGTTTGCATTTTTTCTATTTTCGAAGTCGTCCTGACAACCAATCACAAGTCATGCGGGTAGTCTGGCAACGCCACAACACAACCGACAACGATTTCATTTACAATGATGATAAAACTAAAGCTCTTTTTTATCATAGAAATATAGAATGTGCACTGCTTGACTTATATAAATTTTTATTTATAAGAAATGTAATGCGCTGCTTGATTTCAATGACTCTTCTTTTAGAACAATTCTATGTTCTATGTTTTAGTTTCCTTATTTGCATCGCATTTCGATGTGTTTTCTTGTTATTGGCTATGTTATTACTTTCCATTGTGTTCGATTGATGGCGTTAGTAAAAATGTTAGTTTGAACGATGTTTTCTATGTGCTTGTGTACTGCTTGCTTACAATATCAAGCAGTGCAGTGTTATGTTTGGTTGGTGCACTGCTTGAGTGCGTCGATGTTTTTCGTAACTGTTGCTATAAAAACAGTTTGGTGTATTAGTGCCGCTACGCTACGCTAGGTGGTGTATGTTCATTTATGACAAATTCAATATTAAGCAAGATTTTTTGTGAAAACCATATAGAATATATTCTATATTTGTAGTTTTGCATTATTCGCTTCAAGAAATATTTAATTGTCATCACAACAAATATACATATATAGAAATATTAACTGTAATAATTATTTTAGTTTAATTCCCTTCTTAAATAACTTATCTAAAAAGTGGATTGATTGCTTTCTCTCTTTAACGTGTATAACTTTTGTGTCTGTTGGCAACACTCTTCACTCTCTATCTGTATATAGTTAAATTACCATCTTGTATTTCGCTCCTCAAGCTACCACCACATCGCTTCATCTTGCCACATTCAGCTTTTACTTTTGATGCTGCAACGACAGTGACAACAACAACAACAACAACAACGACAGCAACAGCAACTTCCGCATCAGCAACAGTAGCCGCTTAACCGTCCGCCAAAGTCATCAAACATAATTACTTGCCCAAAAGGCATGCGCCAATTGACATTTTGTCCCTGGCAATCTTTCTCCTTCCCTTGCCCCTCTCTCACACTCACTCTTACTGTCACTCTTACTCCCACTTCCGCCTCTCCACGATGATATCGAAACTCATTAACCAGCACCGAATCGAGTCGAGTTGAGTTGAGTTTTGGGCAACTTTAAGGTGTGCCCAAGCTTCAGTTAATTTTGCCGCAGGACTCTCTCTCATTCATAATGATATTCGTTGGGTTGTCCTTTTAATGTTTTGACCCCTTCGGGCATTCAAAGTCGAGACACCGCATAAACACACCTTGCCACCTTGCCACCTTGCCACATGCCACACGCCACTCAATGGATCAGATGAGTTGTCAGTTGTTGTTTTCTGTCTTCGGTCAACTTCATGCGCATTTTGCAATTGGGAAAAAATTCAGAAACTTTTTGGTTTTTGGCATTGAAACTCGAACTCGAAATCGAAATGTTGTTGTTGAGTGTTCTTGTTGTTTGTTATTTGTGGCTTGTCTTCTGTTGCGGTTAACCATTTTTTGTAGTTTTCTAGTTTGCATAGAGAAATTTTTGTTTATTTTTCGTTTACCCACCGTCCTGTATACCCTGTATATACCCTGTCCAGAAGGAAATGTAAAAAAGAAAGTTTTATTATCAGAGGGATTATTATAAAACAAATATGAAAATAACAATATACAAACATGATCAATACAGATTAACAATAGATTCTAGATTCGAATATTGTAAATTCAACATAACCTAACTTATCTGACTCAAATCTATATCACTTTCACCTTCTTATGTGTTTTGACTTGTTCATCGAAATCTGCTTTTAAGCTTATTACAGGGTATCTAACACGTCCACAATACTCTACACTGAATGAGTGCTACTTGTTTGTCATGCAATTCACTTTTTGATTGCGTTCACGCGGCAAGGTATCTCTTATTTTGTATTTTTATTTTCATTTTGTGTTGCATGCAACCTTGTACTTCGGGGTTCGTTGCAAGTACTTTGGGGCCCCAAAGGCAGCCAGCCAACGTTTGGTTGCAGGAACAGCAGCAGCAACAGCAGTTGTTGAGTTGCGTTTAGTTCTTGTTTTGCTTGTTTTGCTATGTCTGCCTTTTTGTATTGGCCCTTTTTTATTTTGGAGTCTACTTTTCTACTTATTTATGCTGATTTATCTAACAAATAACTCATTTCTATGATAACTTGACGGGGGGGCTCTTCGCCAATTCAGTTTTCTCTGGCTTTGGGTTAAAGACAAAGTGAGCCAACTGCTGGCTGGAAGCTTCCAGGTTGAAAGCACTTTCTCACTGATACTGTCTGAAAGATGAGCCTTATTGACATTTATATTCCGTGAAACGGCAGATAATCGAGTATTATACCTCAATTGAGATATATTTTGTGGAAGGCTTTACTAATGCCGTGAACAGTTATTTAATCTTCAACAGTTTTTAGAGGTAATTAAGGGGAGAATAGAGAACTTTAAGAAGGCGAAAGAGATCTGTTGTTCGCTTCACAACACTGATTGACAAGTACAGGGTCTTTCAACAAAGGCGGGTAGATGTTGAAATGGAATAAAACAAGCTGTGTGTGAGGTATTAACTTAATTTTGTGAAGGGCAACCACGTCTACGTTTGTATTAACGAACATCCATTTTTATAATAAAGTTTTATCATTTGTACGTGCTGTTCAATCGTGTAACTTTTCATGATGATTTGGCATGAGCAACTTAATAATAAATAAAATATTGAACAGCTGTATCTAAATCAAAATGGCCGCCAGGTGCCGCCAAAATCTACCCGCGCCATTTGAAACACCCTGTAGTTGAACAAAACTGTGTTGTTAAACATGTTAAACAAAGTATTATTGTAATAATAAACTAATTATGACTTAACTTTACAACTCAGTTCTTAAATAAAAAAATACATATTTCATAAATTTAAGTGTCTTTTTATTGTAAAAAATTTAAATTTTAGTTATAAATAGGCATTAAGGCAATATTTGTAACCTCTTTTATTTGACGTTATTTATATTTAAAAAAAATATTTATTCACTTTTCAATACTATTTTACGATATGAAAAAATCATGAATATAATTAAAACTCACATTTTTTCTAGTAAAGTATTTTCCATAATAAAACACAAGGAAAATATATTTTTTTTCAATATTGTCATTAAAAAGCACTCATAAAAATAAATTATATACTCAAAATTAAACACTGTTAAGCTCGAAAGTATTTCAAGGACAAATTTAATTACAATTTGAGTGATTGTTTAATGATTGTTTAATGATATTTCTAGTACATATAATTAGGAATAAATAACCATAAACAAGACCAAACCACACTCAAAAGCACTTAAGGCTTATGCACAAAGTAAATACCCAATCACAGAATCAGCGCGTGTGTGTGTTTGTGTTTGTGTGTATGTGTGTGTTGCAAGTAATAATCAGAGACAGCGTTAACACACACAGATCCGGTGTTTGCAATCAAAATCAAAATGCGATCCGATGTTGCAAGTTGCAAGTTGGCATCGTTTCAGTCAGTTGTTGCAAATTGCATTTAAGATTCTCCGTCAAGGCTTTCGACTCTTGATATGCTTTAGGAAGTGATTTGTCATTGGCAATATGGTCGAGTCCCCCTCCCACTCCGCTTCCCTCCGCCCTTTCTACTTTGCCTAGCAACCAACCAATTACAGACACACACACACACACACACACACACACACACAAACAACAAAGCAAATCATCAAATCCCAATGAATTTTGTACTTCATGTCATTATTACATAAGTACATGTGAGAATGTGTGTGTGTGTGTGTTTGTTTGTAGTAAGTATGTTTGTGACATAAATATACTAATATTGTTAATCTGTGTCAAAATGCCTAATTGCTTTATATCAGTCTTCTCTTCTCTTTATATCAGTACACTTCAAACTGTAATTAACTTCAAATGTGCATAAATTGCATTCAAGAGAGAGCGAGAGAGAAAAATGTTGCCTACTTTTCTGCGTTTTGCTTAACATACGCAGTTTGTTAAAGAAAATGTTGCCTACTTTTCTGCGTTTTGTTTCTATAGAGAGTAGAATATAATATGCAGTTAGTTAAAGACGGTTAGAGATATTAAAACTAAACTAATTCTTATAGTTTTTTTGGCATTTTATTAGAATATATATAAACTTTTAAGTCAATTTTGTACAATTCATAGCAAGAAGATATCATTAGTAAAATCTGAAATCTAATGAAATCATTTATATACACTTAAATTCCACTAAATAAAAATGCGAAAAACTTTTTACACAACAAAAAATGTGTATATTGGATTGGCGGCGGCACTTAATATTTGACTTTGTTGGGCCCATTTTACTTAGCGCATTTCAATTATGATAATCAATGCTAACAAATTGTGCAAAGTTTTTGCATACACACACACACACACACACAAGTATATCGTATGTGTGTTTGTGAAAGTTTCTGGGCGTCATGCCAGACCAACAGACCCCGCCTTCCAGTTAGAGAGAATCTCAGTAACGCCGGAGACATCATTTGTCATTTTGTTCGGCAAAAGAAAACAAAGCTCAGTGCAAACTTGCACATGCTTGTGCAAGCATGGAAAAAATATATAAACGAAACGAAACTTTAACGAAAAATTGCTGACAGTGTGCAATCTGAACGCGCGTGCATTCGTCTCCCGGAAGTTAAAGTTTTCCATCCACAATTCTCCATCATCGCCATCTTCTTCTTCTTCTTCACGCTTCTTCTTTCTTTAAGTTCTGTGTGCGGTTGCACTCTATGCCATTTGCTTGTGTTCTTGTACTTGGATAAACACTTGAGGCCACTGTTGATGTTGGACTCGCAATAATGATTGACAAGTGCAACCAGAGACAGAGAGAGAGAGAGGGAGATAAAGAGAGAGATAGGGAGAGAGCTTCATGCTTCCGCTACTCAAGGCAGTTAACATTTTTCAAGCTACTAAATATCTATGTACCTTAAAAAGTTTATACTTTAACAAACATATGCTATATACATATATATATATGTGAAATGGAATATGAATATATAGTAATATATATAAAAATAATTATTTATGCATTTTTGAGTGTATTTCAATAAAAGAAACAGAAAAAGACATTTAAATATGTTTAATATTCAAATAAAACATATTAATGGATGAAATATATTAAAATTAAATAAGCTCATAATTAGAAAATTAAAAATAAAGTGGGAAAAATATTTATTTTTAGATTTATAATGTTAAAAAAAGTACAGAAATGTTAAAATATTGTCATACTCAAATTAAACATATTTATGATTTCAATTTGCTTAAATAAAAATCAGTTGTTTATATCAAATTGTAAGCTTAACCAAGTTAAAGTAATAAAATTCTAATATGTAACATATTCAATAAAAAAAAAAACCCTCAACTTGTCATTTTTTTATTCCCAGCTGTCAATCCATCAAATCTCATCAATGATTACAAATAATGTTCAACAGATTTTGACCTTGAAAAAGCTTTATTACGCTTGGATCAGTGCGGAATGTCTCGCAACACATAATCGATGAAGAGGAAGAACAAGGGGAACAAGAACAAGAACAAGAAACACCTTAAATCCATCTCAAACCACAAAATTCCCCATTTCGAAGGATAGATGGATGGATGGATGGATGGATGGATGATTGATGGCTTCAGAGAACTCTCTCTCTGTGCGTGTATGTGTGTGTGTGTCGCGAAACCTGCCAAAAAATGCGAGCCACGTTAAAATCTGGGCGCGATTCTTGTTAGTACACTCGATAGTCGATGTTTGTTGCTTGTTGTTGCTTGTTATTGTTGTTGTTGTCTTTTTGGCTTGTTGCAGTTCCTTTTTTTTCTGGTACCACGACACACACGTTGTTTTGTGGCATGCTACACATGTGTTTGGTGGTGTATGGGTGGCTAAGAAAATGTCAACTTGTCGCCAACTCTGAACACGTTAACCGAATTTGATGGGCTGTCAGCTAGTACAAGAGCAGCAACAAGAGAGGGGGAGGGCGGGGAAATAAGGGAGGTGGAAGATATGCATTTTTTACACGCTCTTTCTTACACTGCTTGTAAAATTATCGAAATTGTATTATGGAAATTTTATGCAAACCTATTTCCTTGTTGTTTTTTTTTTCCCTCTCTCTCTTTCTCTCTTCTTCACTATCTTTGTGTGTGTGTGTGTGTTGGTGTTTGTGTTAGTGTTGAAGTCAGCGCCTTGCTTTGATTTTGTTGTTGAAAATTAGTTTTTCAATTTGGCTTCGCATGCAGGCAACGCCATGGCAAGGCAAGGCAACAAAAATCTTGACTTTTTGGGTCCTGGGCTACGGGCAAAGTTTTTCGGCTTTGTGCAGCTGCCGCTGCAGAACTCTCGGTGTGTGTGTTGGTGTGTGTGAGTGTTGCCTTCTTCAAACTAGCCACCAAAGTACAAGTTATGTGCATATATTTTCTGACAGTATTTTTTTTATATTTCTCTCCAATTTTCAATATGCAGATTGATTTGTATTTGAATTCGTATTTGTATTTTTGTTTCTACTTTTTTTTTTATTTATTTCTGTTTTTTTTTTTCTTTGCCTTATGTAAATACAAATCGATTGAAATTGTTTGGACAGAGCGCAAAAGAGAGAGACGGAGAGACGGAGCCAAAACGGGACAGCGCAATATTCGCGTTGGCAATATTATTAAAAACAAACTTATTATGGCAATGCCCATTCCTCTCTCGCTCTCGCTCTCGCTCTCACTCTTGCTCTTTGTGTTTCGTTCAGCTGCAATTCTTAATTAAAAACTTCAGCGCAGTGTGCCCAGCGGAGCTATAGATAACCCAACAAGCAAACGCATGCACACACACACAGACACACACAAACACAGGCAAACACAATACGCAAAAGCGCTATCCATCTAACGGACTCGTTGAATTTATAACAGTTTCTCTCTCACACAAAGCAGCTGATTTGTGTACAGCTAGCGATCAACATGTTGCGCCCATTAATGCTCTCTCTGGGTTATTCTGGACGACGGCACGTAATTGCAATTGCTATTGCAATAAGCCCCTGGTATCTATGCTCTTTGAGTGAAATTTACAAGTCAAGTCAAGTTGCGCTCGCAATTGGCATTTTGGGGCCTACAAATTCAAGTCTATACACAAAAGGTTTTACACTGTAAAGTTAAGTTTTTTATTCAACCATCAACATTTCCATAAATTTTATTTAATTTCTCACATATTTGATTTTAATCTTTATAGGCAAAATTCCAATTTAAATAACTCAATTGAACTTGTCACCTTGAAAGTATTTAAATATTTATTTAAATGCCAAATTGACAATTCTCTAACGAGTTTTATATTGAACTTTTCCTACGAAACCTGTAGATATGTACATATATGCATATATGTAGATTTGTATTATTTGATAATAAAATAAAAACAGTATTTATGTTAAAAAAAAAAAGAAGGAAAAGGGAGCTTCCTATTAATTTGCCTGCGCTTGTTAGTCCATTTATTTTGATTTATTACCCATAGCCGGGACTCAAACCCTCAATGGACAATTTGGTTATAATTTTATTTGCCATTTGTATGCAAACACACACACACACACACACACAGAGAAACATATGTATATGCATGTATGTGTGTGTGCTTGTGTTGTTATTACGATTTTTAGCATATTCGATTGTAATGTTCTGACAGCGACAAATGTCAAAATGTCAGCCAGTTAAAAAAGACTCGAAATCAAAACAGTAAGAGACAGCAAAAGTGAGGTTAGGGTAAATGGGGGAAAAACACACACACACACACACACACACATACGGAATTGACGTTTGTTATGCACATATTTTGTATTTATTTTCATCTCTCTATTTATTTTTCTGGTGAATATATTCGTTAAATCACACATGTTCCTGAATGTTCTGTGTAGGATTCTGCCTACCAAAAAATATGTTTTTTTCAAAAATTGTTTGCTCACGGTCAAAAAGCAAAAGTGTCTCAATGTGTGTGTGTGTTTGTGTGTGTGTGTGTGTACATATGTTTTGTGTTTGCCATGCAAAATGGAAAAGCTAAAATATTTTTGTGCCATTTTAATCCACTTTTGAAAATTTATTATGCAGAAACGCTCAAAAATTTTCCGCTTAACTTCTACGAGTGAACAAAAATGAAAAACGAGCAGTGCTTTGATTTAGTTTTCAATAATACCCTAGAGTAAAATTTGAACGCTGAAAATATGTAAAAAAAAAACTAAAATGTTTGTTAAAAACGTACGTTAGAAAAATAAATATGTATTAAAAAAAATACTAAAAAATATATAATAAAAAAAAGCAGGATTAATAATTTATAAAAATTCTCAAAATATATCATAAAAAAGAATAAACAACAATAGCATTTTTTTTTTTTACTTCAAACTAGGATATCTAACATGTCTAGCTATCATTTATTTTCCAATTTTTTTTAGTGTGGCCATTCTCACTTCTTTTTTTTTTTTTTTTTTTGTTGCCGCGCTTTTCTTTGGGTGTGGACTAGAGCTGTCCACATGTTTTGGGTCATAAATCTGCAATTACCATGCTGGCGTACAGATTCCAGGGATAGCCAGTTTTCTGCCCAGTGTTTCTGCCCGGAAAGTTCTCTAGGGTTTGAGAGGGGAGGGGAGTTGTGTCGCCAACTTGTCGGACAAGATTCCCAAAAACCGTTTTGATGCATTGAATTTAATGTCAGTTAGTTGATTTTTCGTTTGCTTTTTAGGGCTCTCGGTGCTATATTCCTTTTGATATTGAATTCAATCTGCAATCTGTTGCATTTTAAAGCTTCTACTTAATATTTGGGGCCAATGTGGCACATAAATTATGCCTTATTTGCAGCAATTTGATTGGGGGCATCTACACCAAAACACCAAAAACAAAAAAAATCACAAACACAAAAAATATACCATATATATAGAGAAGTTTTCTCGACTGCAAGACGCTATTCACTTAGTTTGCGACCCAAGTAAATAGGCAAAAAACAACTTCAACTTTTGCCTACCGACTGCAGCTGGTAATTTCTAGCTTTTTCTTCTTCACAAAAGTGTCTGTCTCTCTCTGTCTCTCTTCCTGTCTGTCTGTCTCGAGACAAGACGCAAAAAAAAAAAAAAATACCAACTTGTATGCGTTCACGCTTGGCAGCCAATTCAAGTCGTGTCATTTTGTTGAGTTTGTGTTGAGAGCGAGTTTCGTTCAGTTGAGCTTTGCCGACTTACACAACGACTTACCAATGCCCCCCCCCCCCTCCCCACTCTCGTTCCATCAAATCCAATCCCCTTGTCATCTGCTCTGCTTTGCCATTTCAAGCTCAGCAAGTCATTCCGTCAGTTCGTCACAGCGTCAGTTTGTCAGTTAGTCAAACGGCGCGCTAACTGTAAGGCAAACTTCTTCTTCTTCTTGCTTCTTCAGCTTACACCACTTGAGCTTTGCCAAACTCCTAAGCCCCTGTCTCACTCTGCCTGGCTTGCTGAACGCTTCTTGCTTTCATGTTTCATGTGGACAGGTGTTGTCTCATTTGTGAGCACCATCATCCTCTCGCCACTCTCTTCACTCCTCACTCATCTATTTGCCGTCTCCTTTTGGCGCTCTCAACTTATGAGCATAAAACATTCGTGACTAGCGTGAAACTTTACAAAATCAAAAGGAGACAAATACAAAGTTGTGTGAAAAGCCAAATCATATACACATATGCACACAAATAAAACGACATACAGTTATTAAATGCAAAATACGTCAATAATTAATTATTCTAGAACTAGAGCAAAGTCGTTTTTTCTTTTCAGCTTGTGTTTTGCATGTAACAAATGCTTTATATATATAAAACAGTTATATATTCAACTATATTTTATGCCGTTATGTTTAGATAGATAAAAAATGAATCGCTTTACATTAAAGTTAAGAAACTGAGTTATTTTTTAAAGGGTATAATTGAAATTGCATCAAAGAGAAAAGTTTATTTCAAATATCACTTGATGTTTGAATGTTTGTAAAAAAAAGCAATGGATTGATAAGTTTTTCTGCTGAAAAGCTCTACACATATACACATATGTATGTGTATATGTAGTTGACGTCATTTAATACCCGATCAATCAAGATTTATGTGTCCTATGAGTTATCTTACATTTAATGTGTCCCTGTCTCTTCGCGTCTCTATCTAAACAAATATAAATGCCGTTAATTAAGTTAATTTGCTGTACGTGTTGAATCGCTTTGGGGGCTTAGAGACAAGTTAAGTTTTGTGGCCGAAACAAATAAAACCATATATAGATATCTCAAGGCTAAATACATATATATATATATGTGTGTGTGTGTGTGTTAGTGTTATCTTATGCGTTCATTTATTTAATCTGAACGCAATTAAAGAGCCACAAATATTATTGTAATTAACTTTTGGATTTTATTCCCGACTAATTAGCTGTTAATTATATCGAAACAAAAAACGCAGACTTTCGTTTTATTATGATTCATTTTTTTGTTTATGCAGCACAATAATGAAGTTTCTCATTCAAACTGATTTTCGTGTTCGTGCTTTTTGAGTGCAACCTTTTTTATTCATTGCCTGCCCCTCGCCGTGGTGGCAACTAATTTAACCAGCTCACACTCTAAGCCCCAACAGCAGGACTGGACTGAGGGGGGACTGGGGTAGTGGAGTTGAAAATGCCACTGCAAAAGTAACAAATCAAACGAGTGCTTTTGTAAATTACATTTGAATTATCCTCTCACTGTGTTCTGTTCTGTGTTCTGGCTTGCATTTGCCATTTGCCTTACCTCTTTCTCTTCTTCTCCCTCGCTTCTGCTCTCGCTCATACTCATGCATTCATTCAGTGCTTTGCTGCGTGCTCTTTTTATGGCACATGGCAGATGTGCAAACATCCTTGAACAGCCACGAGAACGAACAAACGAACAAATGAACGAACGAATGAACGAGCAAGAGAGCGAACGAACATCAACAACAACAAAAACAACAATAGCTGGGACCTGGCCATGCAAAGTGGATCAAACAGCCAAAGTTAATAAACACTTTGCTCGTTTGTGATTCTGCTACTCTTTTGCTAGTGTCCATTGCAATTTGGGGTTTTTGTTGCACTGTGAAATTGAATGCAAATAGAAAAACACTCACACACACACACACACACACACACACACACACACACTACGCACAGCACTTAAATTTACGCGTTTTCCATTTCAATTAAAACAATTTCAATTGCAATTCGTAATGCCGCACGAAAGCAGAATTTAACGCCCAGGCAACCCAACAACTCACCTCTCTCTCTCTCTTACAGCGGCACCATTAAATAGGCATTGCTTTTGCATGTGTGGTGTATTTGTTGTCCCCTGCTTTTTAGCGCATGTAAATGGTGGCTATGTTTGTGTGTGCATATGTGCTGAGTATGCCGCCAACTACCTAATTATTTATAAGTTTAGTCATAGGTACAACTAACACACACACACGAACACACAATCACACATATACAGTAGTATTTGGCTATAGTGTTCACAGCTTTCTGACCTTTTCATACTAAGTACCAATAACTAACAGGTAAGGTCTTACTGTAAACATAACTGAAACTTACCGAAACATTCGTTAAGTAAGCGGTACTTGAGAGCTTGAGAGAGTAAGCGGTTGATGAGAGAATAAGAAGAAGAAGTGATCGAAGCGTAAGTATTACCGAAACATTCGTTAAGTAAGCGGTACTTGAGAGCTTAAGAGAGTAAGCGGTTGATGAGAGAATAAAAAGAAGAAGATGTGATCGAAGCGTCAGTCTTGGAATGACACCAAACAAGAAAGGATAGTTTGCGCTTTATATTCGTTCGCTTTATCCAAACTTATCTGTATTATACACATATATGTTTGTATTTACTAACTTTTAGCTAAATTTGAACAAGAATCGAGGCCAAACCTTCATTTACCCACTCTCAGCTTTTCGGCAAAATTACAAAAAATTGCTCAACTTGTTTTTGGGTCAATGAATCCGAAATATTATACGTACATATGTACATGCACCTTAAACTAACTGTATACATATATACACTTGGATTCACTCAACATTGTCTGGCAGCATTAGGCTTTGCCTCTGTCTACTGTCCTACAGCACAGATTCCTTCCTTCTTCCTACCTCACTCTGAATGACTTGTGAGCCAATTTATTGTAATATTTTTGGAACACACTTTACATTCGTTTTTTAGAGCACTTTAAAGATTGAATAGGTGAGGTGAGGTTTGAAATAACCACAAAACAAACCAGAATAAATTTAGTGCTATTGATTGTATGCACAAAATGATATTATTGAATAGAATTGTTCATTATTTTGATTGAAAAATAATATTTTATTGAAAAAGTGTCAACAATTTTGACAGCTGCACAAATCAAATCAAATCAAATATTAAATGAAATTTGCATTGACAACCAAAAATGGTTTGCCACAGATTAATATCTTACCGCTAACAAAAAAAAATAAAGTTTTAAGCCAATATTATTTTTTTGAAGTTTTTCCTTTAGTGTTTCCCATAGCAACCAATCTGTCAAACATTATTTACTTCATATCAATTCTCACACAGTTAAAATTATTAACTGCAAAAAAAACAATCTCAATGCGCCAATGATCCAAAATCCGTTATTATAACAATAATTATTATTTGTTTTTATTTCAAAAGCGCTTTTCACTGATATAAACTTGTTCAATTTGGACGTGCCAGCGATCCGGAGAATAAAATCAAAAGCGCCGGCAATAACAAAAAAGCACAAGCCAAAAGAGTTCAGCTTAGTTGTGCATCCCCTTCCCTCTCATTCCTCCCCCATTCCACTCGGCTGGTGTCAAATGTGAATGGAGGAGGAAATCGCCGGACGAACAACAACATGTCGTGCATTTAACGGAAATATTGAACTTCCCGCTGTGGAAACGTTGGGTAAACGTAAACTCCGTAGCTGCACTTTTTTATCAAGATTGGGGGGCGATAGGGGTAAGGGTAAGGGTAGAGGTCGTTGTGGCGACGTGCACCCACACACACACACGCATCACGCACCACGTCCCTTGGTGACATTTGAGCGACGTTCAAATGTAGCGGAAATGAATTTTATGCCGAGGTGCCAAAGAGCGTAGCACTAATAAAAAAACAACAAAACATATAGAGTGTATACGGTACATATGTACATGCATACACATACATATGTAAATATTTACATGTGTGTAGTGGTGTACAAATGTTAGTCGTGGTAAGAAAAGCAACAAATTTTTCGTGCATTATTTACGCGTTGCTGGCATTTTATGCTAATAAATTACCAATATGCATGAAGGCAAAACTTTTGTTGCATAAAACTCAGGTAGCTGATAGCAATGGGTGGGGGGAGGAGGGCAAAGAGCAGAGAGCACGGGTATGCTGTGCGAAACTGACAAACTGCACAAACACACAACCAATAGCAAAAACACACTGCACACACACACACACACATAGAGAGAGAGCGGAAAGCATTTATTATTTTTTGATATTTTTTACGCTCTAACCGAAAAATCGAACGATGCGAAAAAAGACAGAGGAAAGAGAGAGGGAGAGACAGACATGCGAAGAGTCACACAATAACAACAACAACAATAGTTACAGTAACAGCTGTGGAGGAGTGTGCACGTAAGTGTGGGTGTGGTGAGTTTTTTTTTCTGTTCTGTTCTGTTCTGTGATGTGCATTGGCTGACGCCAAAGAAATTTGGCGTCAGTTTTATACGCAACGAGCGAGCAATAGCGGAGGCAAAAAAAAAAATAGATAAAGGCAGGGAGGGGGCTGGAGAAAGAGAGCGTGGCGTGGCGGAAAGAGGAAGAGAGGACTCCGACATGCTTCAGACGAGCGACAACAATGGCAAACAAAAATCCGGAAAAAATAGCAAATCGTATAAAAATAGCTGCAACACACACACACACACACACACATGGAAAAGCACACACACACATATTGGGATAGAACTCTCGAAACCAAATTGTGGCCAGTGTGTGAGTGGGGGGGGGGGCGAAGCGTCAAGCAGCATTTGTGGCATTTGGCAAGAAGGCTCAACGAGGAACAAAATAGTATCAGCATGGGGTAGGGGGTAGAGGGGGAGAGGTATGCGCAACTAATGGACCCTGACATCGAGTAGGAGTATTTTCACAAAGTGCTCTCCTCATAGGCGCTAATTAAACGGTACTTGACTGAAGATCGAGTGAGAGATAGCAATACAGAAGTGTGTATCGCTTTACGTGTTGCACTCCTTTGCATTGACATTATTTAACGAAGAGTGTTTAACGAAGGTATTAAGTTTTTGTGATTGTGTGTATATGTGTGTGTGTACTCACACATTTTTCATAAAAAGAGCTTAAAGAGAGGTTATTAAACATGTTTAAATTCGTATGCAAACAAATGAAACAGATTCACATACAATTGCTTATAATTTTGTGTAGGTATTTCCGATTGGAGGCATAGGAGTTTTTTTTTTTTCAAGAGAAACCAACTTGCCCTTTGCGCCTGCCTCCCTGCCTCCCTGCCTGCCTGGCTGCAGAGCACTCAGCATGCAGATACTATAGTGTGTATGTGGAAAATGGTTAGGAACGCAAAGAAGTAGAGGAAAAAAAAGGATAAATGTGCTTCGCGTTTGAGTTCAAGTAGCTATCAAATACATACATAGATACTTATGCTCTATATGGTATATGTAGTGGTAGTATGTGTGTGTATTTTTTGGCTGGCAGGTAAATATGGCTGTCGCAGCAGAGATAAGGCTAACACACCTGCCTGAACTTTTTCAGCCACATTGCACATGTGAAAGTGGCTCTCTGAGTGGAAGATGGTGTGCGTGTGTGTGTGTTTGTGTGTGTGTGTGTGCGCGGTAACCACAGTTATGCATTTGATATTTTTTGGGAAAAGACATGTAGACAAGCAACGGGAATGAGAACGAAAAGCACACACAAGCCAAATATTATTGAATACCTAAAATTGTGAAAGGTAAACACAGCTGCAAACGCGCTGAACTCTGATCTCAGGCAGCGACAGCGACAGCGACGGCAGCAGCGGCAGCTTTGTTTTTGCACCCCGTCAAGCCGAAGCTGAAGCGATTTTGTCACAATATTTTATCACAGAAAAAGCGCTCCAAATGGCAAATATGCAAACAAAACCAAAGCCAGCCGCCGCCGCCGTATTATTTTGTTTGCTTTACTTTATTTTTGGCTTTCTCTCCGTGCTAATATTATCATTTCAGTGGCATCATTCTCAGTCTCAACAACAAGAAACAATAACAACAACAATAACAACAACAACAAAATCAGTAGCAAAAACAGCAGCAATTAGACAATCTATTTATAAAACACACTTAGTGCACTAAGAAAAAAGAAGAAAAGTTATGTTGAAGTTGGTTCGAAGTTGATGAACTTTTATGATTATAATTGAATGAGTTTAATATTTAAAAAAAAAAACGAAATATTTCTCTTATAAAATACTGCACAAATATATCAGTTCTTAAAAATATTTTTGTTATTATTATTATTATAATTATTTATTTTTAATTTTAAATATGAAATATTTTCTTAATATATTTATTTTTATATTTAAATTTGTTTCGACTACCTTTCCGGTTTACGATATACAAATGTAATCGATAACAACAATATGTTGAATATCAAAATCTTTGAACATAAACAAAATAATAAAATCTGTGAAATTTGTATCAACCATTGGTACACCATTTCGCACCGTCTGTCTGTCCGTCTGTATGGTCAAGGGTTTAGGGTATCTTCTAGTCGAGCATACTCGAGTCGGCTTACTTGTTAAGTTTGTAATTAAAGTTATGATTATGAGAAGATTGGGAAAGAACTTAATTAAAAAATATATGACAAATCAAGTAAGAAGGCTCTAGTTGAGTAAACTCGACTAGTAGATACTCTCGACCATACAGACGGACACACGGTCGGGCTGACAGACATACACATATGTACGTGTACTACCAGACTAATGCTTGATGGTTTCATATCTCCGTTGTTTGTCAACTGATTTTAATAAAAAAATTCACAGATATTCATTATTTCGATATTTGTTTCAATCCCCATTTTCGAGTTTTCGAAATTTAAGATTTTTTTGTTATCGATTCCATGTGTATATCGTAAAAAGTTGAAAAGTTATCGAAAATTTGAATAGAACTTTTCCTGCCTAACGTTTAGAAGAGCTCATATCCTACATTTTGGAGCCTCTGGGTTCTGTACTTCCTGAGATCCATACGTTCATACATACACACAGATATACATATATGTTATCGTATTTAGTTCACGTTATCGACTCTCAACTGTATATTTATAAGGCAATTTTTTAACGATATCAAAATGTAAATTTTTTGACGTTTTCAATATATTAAAAAAAAACTCGATAAAGGAAATTAGCAAATTTCAACACATGCCTCCGAACTGATCTGAAAGCTCGGCTTGTCAGTAAAAAAATAAATTATTAAACTTTGTATATTATGAAGAAATCTTTTATTTTTAGATATTAAAGGCCACGCGTGCTGAGTAGTTTTTTGTGGAGAGAGAGGATTATGAACTTGTTAAAATGTCTGCGAGGGGAATAAAAAAATTCACCGGTTTTCATTATTTTGTTAATAGTTTAAATCCTCATTTTCACATTTTTGAAATTCAAGATTTTTTTGTTATCGATTACATGTTTATATCGTAATCTTGAAAAGTTATCGAAAATTTAAAAAAAAACTTGCTATGCCTAGGGATTAGGATATCTTATATCCAAAATATGGAGTCTCTAGCTTTTATAGGTCCTGAGATCGAAAAAATGTTATAAAGAACACCAAATATTCTTTCAAAAATAAATTTTTCCAATAACCAACTTTCAATGGAACAAAACAATGTTCATAAAAGTATATTAGCATATCTGAATAAGTATTACGCGATTACTTGGATTTCAATATACTTGGATTTTCTTATAAATTTCTCCCCATATATAGTTTCTCCCAGTGTATTGCGTACTCATCTCATTGCTGGTAATTTACTGAGTGTCGCAGAGTTCTTCGACCATAACTCAAAGCCAAAGGCCTCTCTCCGTCTAAGAATATGGGCAAGCAACAGTTGCAACGACGAGATGCCTCTTGCCACTTGCCACTTGCCCCTTGCCGTTGCCCGTTGTCCTTTGTCTGGTTGAAAGACGAAAGACGAAAGACGAAAAGCATCTAGCATCCTTATGGGCTGGTGTAAAATGCAACGACAGCGGAAGTTGAAAAACGGTCCATCGCTAAAAACTAGGTGAAAAGCCAAAATTTATTTGGTGCTAAAATTTTTGGAAATGCAAGTCAGCGTGCCAAAGAACAACAAGCCAAAGAATGGCCAAAGAAGGCACAGAGTGCAACTTGTCTTATCGGATGGTAATAAATATATAGTTAGTTATATGTATCCGTACGTACAATATGGGTTAGACATACGCCGTTTACCGTTTAGAAGTACTTAAAGCGTGAGAAAAGCGTGATTGGAAAGACGAGTACAGTAGCAGGCAGCCTTTGACATGTTGTAATATGTTGAATTTGGCTGTTTTTATTGATCAATATTATAGCACTACATTTTTGACATGATGATTGAAAAGACAACTGTACTGTAGCAGGCATCTTTTGACATGGTGTAATTAGTTTCAATAGGCAATGGACAATCAACTTTCGACACAGTGTAAAATGTGTTTGTAAACATTGAGCTGTTATCCTTCTATACAATTAGTTTTTGTTATGATAGCAAAAAACAAAATCGAAAACTTATCAACTTTAACACAAAACTTAATTTTCTTAAATCCACATTCGCCCCCTTAAGTGACAAAAGGAGCTTTAATTTATTGTTGTTGCAAAAACAGCAAAAGTCAAAAGTTGGCCAAGTTTTTGTTGTTTTTGCTTTGTGCTATGCCTAGCAGCTTTCAGTTGGCACTTCAATAGTGTGAGTGTGTGTGTGTGTATGTGTGTGTGCGAGTGTGTGTGACGTGAAGTGCGAATATTTAATTGCTAAGAAACACCAAAGGCAAGACAATTGGCGCCTGTTTTGCATTACATTTTACCATATAATGGCATATATGTATGTGTGTGTGTGTGTGTTGTGTAAAAGATTCTGTGACACTTGAAAGGGTTTTGTGGTTGATTATAATTATGGCCAAGACGAGATACTGGACAGCAATTAAAATGCAATGCAATTAGCTAAATGAATACACATATTCAGAAACTTATTTAAGACCCAATCAGCCATAAGTTAAAGTGAAATATTAAAAAAATCAAATATTTGGGTCATAAACTCTGAAACAGCTTATGAGATTTTGAATTAATTCAGAGTATAAAAAGAACCGCAAATAACTGTTTACATTTGTGATTGGAAGCTGTTAACACACTAACAGTTCTCTTAAGGCAAACAATAGCAGCAGCAGTAACAGTTAAGAGCATTTCTCTGTTATATATCCCTCATTTCTCCACGTTGTCCTTGCATGTTAACTTAACAGTAACAGCTGGAAGGGGTAAAGCAGGAGAACTCTCTTTAAAAAAGTGTTTCTCTTAAGCTGTTCGTGACAGCAGCAACATGGACCATAGACTAACATACAATGTTAACTGGTCTGTGATGTTAACTGGTCTGTAAACATGTAAACCGACTGCAATTGCCGGAACATGCATTGCAACACAGAAACTTCTCTGTATTTAACAGAGTGCAGCGCTGTTAGCATTAATAGCAAACAGTTTAAGTTTGAACGCAATCTAAGAGTTTGGTAAAATTCTTTTTTTCAAGATATAAAATATAAATTCTTAAGCAAAATTGAACGGGGAACCTTTAAATGTTCAATAATTCTTAACTGTAAGCTTGTAAACAGTTAAAAAAATATAAAAAAAACTGAAAAAGTTTTCGTAAAAGTTATAAAAAATCATAAAGAACTTATACTTTATTTCCAAAAATATTCGCTGACGCAATATTTTGCGACTAATTGTTTCAAGTAGTTATTGTGTGTTTTATATTGTTTTAAGTGCGTAAACCTATTAAAAATGCATAGAATGTGATAATGATTTTTTATTCCCCAAAAAATGTGAACTTGTTGTTGTTGTTGTAGTTGTTTTGTTGTTAAGCAGGCCTCGGTTTTAGACGTTGTTGCCACGTTGTTGGCTGTGAGCATAAAGTTTGCCCCATTGCTTGCCGGTTGCCAGGCAGCAGGCAGCAAGCAGCTTCATGCCACCAATTTAATTAATCTGCACAAAATATGCAACACTGCGAAAACTTTGCCAGACAAACACAAACACACGCACACGCACACACACACACGCACACACTCACACTCACGCACCCATGCATGCCAAGAAATAGCTACAGTTATAATACTTGACAGAAAAAAGTGTGAGCTACTTTTGCGTAAGTGTATAAGTGTGTGTGAGTGTGTTTGTATGTGAACGCCTAAAAGCAGGCAACAGCAAAAGGCAGAGTCAACAACAACAACAACAAAAGAAACAGCAGCAGCAAAAGAGCAACGGCAATAAGATTACTTAATTGATTTAAATTTGCTTGTCTAGTGTGTGTTGTCGGTGCAAAGGGGGAGAGATACAGGGGAGGGGGGTGGCGTGGTCCTTGATGATGTTGCACAGCGCGCCGCACGCGATAATGAAGTTGTTGACAAGCTCTTGGGCACAAACAGTAAAAAGAGAGAAAAAACTAAAGTAGAAAATGCAAACAACAGCAAATAACAAAACCAAAAACAACATTAACAACAATAACAACTACAACTACAACTACAGAAACGGCGAAGACGATGACAACAACAAGTGCAAGTAATTGAAAAAGCAGCAACAGCAACAGCTGCAGAACAGAAAACGAAAAAGGAGAAGGCGACGACGGGCAAAAGCAGGCTCAAGTTGTTGACGGTTGTTTCAGCTGCAGCTGTATGTGGCAAGAGCCAGAGCTTCAAGTGCCACAGCAAATAAAGTCGAGGGATTTCGGTTTGGGAGGTGTGTGTATGTGTGTTTGTGTGTGTGTTATATGCGTTGCCATAATTATAATTAATGGAATTACGCCTTAAGAATGACTGGCTAAGATATTCAATTTGTCAACATGTAACATACAACACAGCCGTATGGCAGCCAGCTTTTGTCTTGTTTCCATTGCTCTCTCTCTCTCGCCATATGTCGCATAAGGCTCAAGAAATCAAGAGATCAAAGCAAATAGTAAAATTTAAATTTGTATAGATTGCAATTTAATGCACTTAACAGTAAGAAGCAGCCACAAACAAAATTCGCCTGCATACACATACATATGTAAATATTTGTGCAATTAAACGATTTCCACAAAATTGCAAAAGAAAAAGGCGGTGAAGAAAAAATTGTGCAAAATTATTTATGACGTTGCAACGCGAGCAGCATGACATTCAATAAACACAATGCACTTAAAGTATTATTGACGAGGCCCTTAAATTTTTTAATGGCCAAATTTCAACGAAACGAATAATAACCACAAATGAATTTTATGCTGCACAGCTTGAAAGGCTGTGTGACCAGTTAACAAGCACTTTAATTGGTATTTAATTTGGTATTCGTGTGTGTTTCCTTGTCTAGAGAGATCGCTCGCTCATATTTGTATGAGATTTCTCGTTGTAATTGGTATTTTATGTTTGGTTTGTGGATTCGCTAATCCAATGATCGCTCTCTCTCTCTCACTCTCCTATTTCACTGCACTCATCAGCTGTGCATTGTATTGTGCATATTTTTCATTTCGCGATATGTGTGAGAAGAAAAAAAAATCAGACTTTTTGGCTGTCTTTCTGTCTAGTGTAATTTTGAACGTCGACAACTGACCCCACAGGCGTCCTTGCTTTGTGTTTTTGCGGTTTTTGCTGTTATTACGAGCCCACTGCGCCACACGTCACTCGGTTGCTCGCTCGCTCGTTAGCGTTAGAGTTAGCCGCCAGCCAATGCAAGCACAACACAGACACAGACACACAGAGCCACAGAGATAGACAGCACGAGAAGGATAGAAGGATGGAGAGGAAGCGAGACGGAAACATGACTGTCTCTCGGACTATGGACAACCAGCTTAGTCATGCCCAGCAGCTCTGCGCCGATGAGGATGATGACGATGACGATGACGATGACCAAGTCGAAAATTTGCACAACTACTCCCTTATGTATGTGACTGGAATGCGATGCGATGCGATGCGTTTGGCCGCCAAACTTTTGACTTTAATTTGCCCAGTTTGCACCAAAAACAAAAACCTACCTAAAAATCTACAACGAACGACAACAAAAAGAACAAAAAATGCAACCATAAAATAGAGTGTGGGAAAAAAAATACTTGGCTTATTTGTGGGACGTGTTTCGGCTGTGGTACCAGCCACAATCATCCTTCTGCAACATTATTAGCCCCAAGGCCTGCCAGCAAAGATCACGTGCAAAGATATAAAATGGAACAAATAAAAAAAAAGTCAGACTACAGTTTCATTAGGGGACATATTTATAAGAAAAAAGCAATTTAAGATTTTATTGCGATTTTTTTTTGGTTAAATACCCTTTTGTAATTGATAAACATGACCATAAAAATGTTCAAACGTAGGTATTCAATTCATCCCACTTCAAATTCAATACAAAATTCAATGCTTCAATAAATGTTTCAACATTGTTCATTCGCAGCGCATCCTTAACAACAACTAACTGTTCCCCTTATATGGCCCCAATAACCGTTAGTTCGAGTATTTGACGTAGACAGCTCAAATAGTACAGTAAAGTATGCCGTATAAATAAAATGTGCTCGCCCATTTATACGTCTATTCTTGGACGGAAATTGGTAAAAATGCACTGAGCATGTTCTTGGACAGTTAGTTCGGAAAGAAACTGTCAGCGACAGCATTACAACAACAGCAACAACAACTAACAAGAACTTGTGCACACAAACACACGCACACACACACAAATACACTCGGACCAAAGCTTAACTTGCACATGCCCGCCGCCGTTATTTCTTTCATCTGGCAACGTGTTTCCGCGAGAGTTGAAGGAGAGAGACGAAGGTGGGCATTTCAAATGCATGCCAAACACTTGCTGCGGAATTCGTAATAGCCTTAACACAGACTTGCCCATAACAATAACCGTTTGCTTAAGGGACTCAACCGAAAAAAAAAAAAAGAAAAAAAATAGAAAACCCAAATTCCATCCACCCAACCATTTGTCCTTTGGTATATAAATTCGCACTTGCATCTGTCTCAGCATAAAAAGTAGACTGAAGGACACTTTGTCTAGTTGTGGTCTGAGTAGATAACAATGCGTTTATATTATTTTACATGTGTAAAAGTACTTACAGAAAAAGGATAATTGGAGTTGATATAGTTACGATATTGTTTTTGATTAGCTTAACTCACCTGATGGTAATTTCCAACGCTCTACTTATAAAGGGTGTTCTTTTTTAGAGGTATAGAACTTTAAGTTGGCAACACGTTTTTAACTGGCGGCCATTTTGTCAGCTGTTAAGTGATTTATGTTTAGTTTGGTTTTCAACATGAATAGACTGACGTCTGACTGACGCGTTATTGCCGATATACGGCCACAAATGTTGGATAAAGTCGTCGAAAATTAGACCTCTAGATTGGACTACGTCCAATCCAGCAGTGGCGGACATATGCCAGAAACCATATTTAAATTATAATGCCAGAAGTTTGTCTTTCGAATAAAGTAAATATCATATCAATAAAAAAAAATCATCTCTGTTTTATTCCATTTCAGAAATCATTTTTAAATTATAATGCCAGAAGTTTGTCTTTCGAATAAAGTAAATATCATATCAATAAAAAACAATCATCTCTGGTTTATTCCATTTCAAAGTTCTATACCTCTAAAAAAAACACTCTTTAGTTCCCTTTCCTACTAAGTTTAAGCATTTAGATGAGATGGTAAAAGCCTTTAGGTTTTGTTTTTTTAGTGGTCCGATCTGGAGGATTTTGACAAATGATCCAAATGCAACAAAAATAGTGAGAGAAAAGAGGCAATGTTTAATCCCGATAGATAAGATTGAGGGACTTGTTTCCATAGAAACTCATTTTTTTTTTTTAAGGGCAAATGCTGGAGAGGGGAAACACTTTGCGTGCCGTAGATTGCGTGCCCGATGAGCAACCAATGTGCCGGGCTCCTCTGCTTTAACAGCAGGTATACCGGCTAAAACCCCTCTTCTTGGTCCTCTATGGTCGACCCACTCGACTGACCTTGGACTCTTGCGTGGGACTATTTGACATATTACTTCAGGAAAGGTCCTTCATGTGGCTCTAAAGGCCTCTTCTTATTACTCATGTTGCTCCCTCATGTCGGACTCGTATTCACTTTGTTCTTGGTCCAGGTCGGCTTTTTTTCTCTTAGCACCCTCTGTACGTATTGGGCCACACGGCCCCAGTTCCTCTCCCTTCGGGTCATAACATTAACTATGTTGTCGGGCGTGATGTCTGACTCCGTCTCCTGGTTTAGCATCAGGCGCTGCCAGTTCCATTTACTGCAACTGAAGAAGGAGTGCTCAGCGTTGTCGGTGCATCCGGGGCAGTACATACAGTTGGGCGATGTTGCCTTTCCCATTCTGTATAGATAATGGCGGAAGTAACCATGTCCCGACAGGAGCTGTGTTAGGTAGTAGCCTACCTCACCATGCTTTCTGTTGGTCCACGGCTCCACGTCTTTGATGAGACGCGCCGTCCATTTCCCCCTACTTTCTCCTTCCCAATAATTCTGCCATGCGCGGAGAGTGTTGGCTCTCTCTTCCTGTGAGGCAATTTCCCCTTCCCCTGCACTTCTCCTTAAGTAAACCTTCCGCCGCTCCTCTGCCAAAAGGTGTATTGGTGCCACACCAGCGATCACCAACACTGCAGGCTCCGAGGCCGTACGGTAGGCTGAAGCCACTCTCAAAGCACCTCTTCGTTGGACTTGTGCAAGCCTCTTCCGATACATTTCTTTTCCAAGCGAATTGGCCCATATCTCCGCCCCATAGAGCAGCACTGACTGAACTGCGCTCATCAATAGGCGACGTCTGCTGGGAGTAGGGCCCCCAACATTGGCCATAAGCCTGCTGAGCGCGGTCACGCCACGTGCAGCTTTGTCTGCCGCCTGTTTTATTTGTGGGAAGAAGCTCAGCTTGGTGTCTATCGTTATGCCAAGGTACTTGACCGCAGGCTTCGACATCACCGTGGCTTCCCCGACTCTCACCGGAACTATCGTTTGTATCCTTTTCTTGGTTAGGACTACCACTTCTGTCTTGTTCAGCGCCGGTGATAGCCCATGTTCCGCCATCCAGCTGCTGACAGACCTCACAGACATCGCTTGGTTGAACTTGGTTGAGGGCCTCATTAGATATCCCATCCGGGCCTGGTGCCTTCTTATCCTTCATCGTGAGGACCGCTTTTTCAAGTTCTACCTGTGTGAATAGAGAAATTTCGTCTATCTGGGTCCATACCCTTTGTGGTCTGATCGGATGCTGTGGAAACACTGCGGCAACTATATTCTCCATTTGCACGGCTTCTTTGGCTTCGACTGATTTCAGGGCCCCCAGTTTTCGAGTCACAAGTTTGTAACCCATTCCCCAGGGGTCCTTTTCTATGTCTGCCACCAACTCCCTCCAGCAGCAGGCCTTGCTCTGGTTAATGGCCAGCCGAAGTTCCTTTCTTGCGGCCTTATGCTCCGCTGACTTCTCGTTCGCTTCGGATCTGTTTCTCGTCCGTTGTGCGACACGACGTAGCCTGAGACACTTCCTTCGCAGATCTGCTATCTCCGGTCTCCACCAGTAGACCGCCTTTTTCCCGTGGCGGTGTCTACTACGGGGCATAGAAGCCTCACAGGCCGCCCTGATGATGTTCATAGTGGAAGTAGCCAATGCTTCTGCAGATACCTCTCTATTCTGTCCACTCTCCTCCAACCTTGCTGCACCCATCGCGGGTTCCTTCTCAAAAGACTCAGTCCTTAACCGCGCTGTGTTCCATTTGACAAATGCTCTGGGAGTCGCCCTCTGGTAGGGGCCACCGTTGTTAACATCAAACACAATGTACTGATGGTCACTACCGGTGTATTCTTCGATGACTTGCCAGTCTCGAATGAGCGGCCCGAGGTTCTCCGAGGCGAATGAGACATCGGGAATTGTTTCCCCATATCCCGGTCGCCGAAAAGTCGTCGCATTTCCCTCATTTAGAACCAGAAGCCCATCTCTCGCTACCATCTCCATAACGAGTTTCCCCCGGGCGTCGGGCTGAGGCATACCCCATTCCAGCGCCCTCGCGTTAAAGTCTCCGGCGACTACTTTGTACCCTGAAGCTGCCATCACCGCGTCTTCAAGGCCCTCTAGCTGTCCTCTGTAGCTTTGAATCGGCTGATTCGGCGTGAGATAGAAGCTGAAAAAAGTTGTCGTCCCGCACCTAACCCAGACAAACCCGTTACCACGACCATGAGCGGCAACACGGGCCTTCCCGGGTTCCAGCACCCAGATGGCTGCAGTACCAAGAAAATCTGAGTACCAAGAGAAGGGCTCCCTACTCCGGTACTGCTCGCTTAACAATAAGAGATCGACCCTCTTCTCTACAGCCAGCTGGTGTAGCAAATCGTTGGCAGTTCGGCTCCTGTTCGTGTTTGCTTGTAGGACACGAATCATTACGATATCTTTTTCTTTGCCCTTTCGAGCGCCTCCTTAAACGCTCTGCAGCTTCCGGACCCTGTTTTGTGCTCAAGGTTATCTCCGCTTAGGCCCTTGTCTGCACAGATAATGCAGCGTGCTGGCGCATCGCATGTCATGGCCTTGTGGCCGGCTACTCCACATTTATAGCAACAGGAGCTGCGATCCGGTTCTTTGCACCCATTAGCTACATGCCCGTATCCCAGGCATCTATAACAGCGCGTCATCGAAGTCCGTTCCCGTACTCGACAGTTAATCCATCCAATATGGATCTTCCCGCGCCCCATGAAGTAGGATCGAGTCTCCCGTATGGTCCTATGCCTGCTTTTCCAGAGGGACTACTTTTTTGGCTGAGGTTGCTTGTTCCGAAGTCATCCTTCTCTATGCAAGCTTCACCATCCGTTTTGCCCTTTTCGAGATCACCACATGTTCCGGGTTGGCGTCAGCCGTCTTTACGCGTTTTTTAACTTTCAGACCTGCAGGGCTCGATGCTAAACGCTTCTCTGTTTGCGTATACGGATTGGTGCTCCCGCACCGTAACTTTCTCTTCACTCATTTTTGGTTTGATTTCGGGGTTCCTTTCCCTAGGTCTGGCTTTAGCGGCAAGGTAACACGTCTGGGTTGGCGTGCTCCGAGTCGGGCCCCCCACCACGGCAAGGTGGCAGCCATCGGGGAGGTACCATAGAAACTCATGGACATGACTATAACGACTCAACTTGTCGTGCGGATCAGTAATATAAATGGTTTATGTTATCTTATTTGTTTTTATCCGTACATAATTAACATACAGCTTTCAAGTATGAATAGAAATAATTTGGATTTTGGATATTAAAAAAAAAAAAAATTAAAAATAATATATGGAATATAGACTGTTAGCCTGTTAGAAAATGCTATTATATAAATGTGAAAGTTTGTTACTCCAAACAGACAATCTGCAGGCAACGAAAAATTGTCATACGAGGTAGAAATTGAAATTTGAAATTATCTCACCTTATTCAAAGATGGAATCCATCAATAACATATTCTTATATTATTCTTCTTTTTACCACAACACATCGTTGGGTGGACCTAATACTACAACTATAGAATATATTATGCCAGAAACAATTAATGTTAGGAAAAAATGTCAACCTTTCTAATTGTAGTTTTAAAACAAGTAAGAAGGCTCTAGTCGAGTAAGCTCGACTAGTAGATACCCTTAACCATTGACCATGCAGACGGACAAACGGTCGTTTTAATATTCAACATTCAATTTTTTGAAATTTAAGATTTTTTTGTTATCGATTTCATATGTTTATCGTAAACCTGAAAAGTTATCAAAAATTTGAAACAAACTTGTCATGCCTAGGGATTAGGACAGCTCATATCCAAAAATTCCTGAGATAGACGCGTTCATACATACGGACGGACATGGCAAAATCGACTCGGCTGTTGATGTTGATCAAGAATATATATACTTTATGGGGTCCTTCCTTCTGCCTGTTACACACCTCTGCACAAACACATTATACCCTTTTTTTTACCCATTTCATGGGTTAAGGGTATAATAAGCACCATTCTTACACATAGAAAGAAGAATACCAAAAAAGAAATTAATTATTTTTTTTTGTTGTTTTATTTATATTAAAAATGTAAATTCAGAAAATGCGGAATACCATTTAGTTCTTGTTTGACCATTGATCTGTTCTCGTATGTATATCGCTCTTCTATATATATAAATATATATATAGTATATGGATGCACAAAAAAAACCTTTTCGCACAAATTTTGTTTTACATTTTCCCGATGATTTCGTTTGATTTTGCAATTTGTGTTTGTGTATTTAGGTTATTCGGATACACAACACATATATACTATTATGGGGTTTTCGGGTCTTTTTTGAAAATCACAAAATAAACAGAACCAAGCAACTATTGATTGATAGCCAATATACATATATATACTATATGGTTTACTGTTTAGAACTGAATTGCAAAGCACATCGAGCATAGCTAATTGTGGGATGCATTATATATATATTTATACATATTTATGTATTTCGTATTAAAAGCGGCCGACAAATCTCTTGGGAGGAATATGTGACTGCAGTTAGAGAGGTTTGAGGGTGATTTTATGGGTATACATCGAAGTTATAACTTTGTATCGCACAACAATCAATTTAACATTTAGGTATTTATTTTTTAATGCAATTGTTTGTTTATGTATGTATATAGTAGGTATGTATATAATTGCATATTGTATATGTGTGTATTGATTCTTCTAGGCATTTATCCAATATTGCGACAAGCAAAAACCAATTTGTTCATGTTTTGAATTTTATTACATGTCTAAAGTTTCGTTTTCACACAAGAATTTTATAATGCGCTTATAAACTGATGGAAAAAAGCATTTTGTTGCAGTTGTAATACAATTTTCTTCTTATTCTTGCTTTTTTTGTTTTTATATCATTTAATATATACTTTTTATTACTTGGGGGTATTTTTTTTTCAACGCTTTTGGTTTTTATTTTAATGCCGACGCTAAAATGGTGGTGGTGGTGGTGTTGTAATGTTGTAATTACTGTTTTTCTTGGCCATATCGAGCATCCATCCACCAAAAAAGAAGCGAAACGCATTCTGCATCTGTTACTCTTTCAGTGATTTACTGATCCTCATCGCCGAGCTCATGCTTAATCTTGGAGAAATCGAACGTTTCGCCAGTGCCGCGCTTGAAGATGTTTAAGACATCCAGGCAAGTGGTCTCAAAATGTGTGGTCGCATCATACGATTCCGAAATGAAGATCTGTGAGTCGAGTCCAGCATCGATGGGCTCCAAATAATCGGAAATGGTGACAAACTTTTGTGCAATCGGCTCCAGCAAGTCCAAACCAGGTTTGATTTCGACCTCAGGATTCTCAGTTTCAACAGTGGTGGACACCATGCCAACAAACCAGCCCTTGGCGGCCACCTGATGGGTGGAGCTAACGAGCGAAACATAAATGTCGGATTTGCGACCAACTTGCTTCTGTGGAATGATGATTTGAGTGGAGAGGCCATCCTTGGTGCTTGCCACCGGATGATCCAAGATGCAAATGCAGCGAATAACCTTGCCACGTTTGCGAACCTATGAAAGAGACATGATTAGTTAAGACGCACAACTTGGTTGACCCATTGACCTACCTTATCGGGCACATAGCTGGGATCGCAGTAGACCTGCTTGCATTTGGCAATTTCATCGCCGGAACGCACACCCACCACTTTGCCACCCTCTCCAAGCACAATCTCATCAATTGGCTTGTCCAGCATATAAGTGCCACCATAGATGGCCGACAGACGGGCAAATCCTTGAGGTAGCTCGCCAAGACCATACATTGGATATAGATATGGCGATTTTCCATATCTCGCCAATGAATCCGAATACAATTTGATACGTCTTATAGTATTAACAGCCGGCTCATTCAGATACTCATCGTCACGGAATAGGGCCAACGCATGGCCGGTGAAGTCCTGGGTGTTCTTGTCCAGACCAAACTTGTCATACAATCCCTGCATGTTTGCTTTGGTTGGATCAAAGTCCTTCCAGGTCTTTGGGTCATCCTCTCTGAAGTCCTGCACATAGATCAAGAAGTTTCGGAAGCGACGCTTCTCAAACATTCCTGCAACATAAAAATAAGCAAAAATTAATTTACAATAAAACCACAAACAAACAGGATATTCAAACTGAAGGATTTGACACACACACTGACACATTTCCAGACAGTTTATTTTTAACGTTAACTTACGGGGCTAAAACACCACCACAAGCAGTAACAGCGACTAAATGACGTCATGCGTTCACATGCGCTATACTAATGTCTATATGTATATATAAAGGCTTCAAGGGTTCAATGTACTTTCAGTGGAGCCTGCTAAACAAACAAATTTGCCAACAGAATCGTGTAAAGGAGAAATTCGCCAAAGACCAATGCAAAAATATAAAGACCATACACAAAAAGCAAACATAAATGAAGCGTGTTTAGGTAATTGCGTTTTATTGTTGCAATTGTTTAACCATTTGCAAGCAAAAACAATATGTTGTTGGGCAACAACAGCAAAAACAACAATTACACAAACGCTATTAAAAATATGAATCAGCGCAACGGTTAATTGCTTGAAAGGTCTGCTGCACAGGGTTGCCACATACCGCACACGACTAAACAGCTGGCAACTCCAGAGTTCTAATTGCCAGAAAATATTTGCACATTTGCATGCATGATAAGTTGCTCAAATAAACGCATATAATGCGTTTATTAATCTCTCTTTAGCGCTTTTCACACGCACTTTTCACAGCATCAAAATGCTCAAGCCTATTTTGTAAAAAGTGGGTAATGAGACTTAATAAATGCTCGAATACACACGACCACACACACATACGTACATGCATACATAGAACAGCAGGGCAACTACAAAATACGTGTCACAGTCAAAAAGCAAAAACTACGCCAGCGAGTGCCAATCGCCGAATGTAAGCCGAGACAAAGAAATATGGAGAAAACGCAAAAGGGGGAGCGTAGATAAGAGCGAAATATGTGTATGTACATACTAATTTTCGCAGGTATGTATGTAGTTTGCCAGTATGTGCGTGTGTGAGTGTCTTTCCACAGCTTTCACAGACACTTTATTTGGGATATGAATTGCGTTTTTTTTCTTGTAAGATTACTCACCCATGAGATCGGATGCGAGCGCCTCTTTTTGATCCACCGGCACTTTGGCAATTTTTCCACCCTTATAAACGTAACTGCCCTCAATTGACTTGAATTCCAGATAACGGGTAACGCCCGTATGTATTAGAAGCTTCACCAATTGACCATTCGCCATTAAGAACTTGGGAATCAAATCGACATTCCAGTCACGGCCACGCCCGAACTTCTCGCCTGGCGGCTCCAGACCATAGCGCTGGAAAAGTTCCTCCAGCGGCGTAATGGAGGCCGACTCGCCGCCATAGTATTTGTTGCGATCAATATGCAGGACTTTCTTGCCCGAAACAGAGAGCATGCCGCTTAATATGCACTCTTTCAGGCCGGTTCCCAGCACTATCGCGTCGTATTCCTCATTCATGTTAGTAGTTTTTTTTTTAAATTAGTATGCAGCTGCGACTTATTAAAAATCTATGATTTTCACTTTGCGACGTTGACGACGTTTTTACAACAATTTTCGTTCAATACAATTTTCTCTACTCGCTTGAAAATACCACCATTTACTGTTTTGTCGGTATTTTGTAGACTGGTCTCACTGCACAAACAGCTGTTAACTTAACAGCATTGATAGCTCGTTCTTTTTTTTGTTATGCGTGGCTCTCAGCTTTGGCAAGCATAACCAAATTGGCGGTCGGCCTCAAAGAAACTCCAAAAGGTAATTTTATTTTTTTTTAACCACACGACATGTAACACAAAACATTTTCTTAACAATATTGTCTATAAAATAGGATTGTCTTATGACATACTTAGTTTTTACAGGCGCATATTTTTGGACTTTAATATAATTTTATATAACTGTTTACAATGTTTATTTGAGAAACTACATAGCTTTACTCATTGTGTTGTATATTTGTTCATTGAACCAACGAGTAGGTATATTATAGTGATAAATTTTCATACAACGTTTTTAAGGCAAAAAAGTGATGAGATGAGAACCCACAGCATTTCGGCTGTCGAGCCGAACGCGCGCTCTTGCACTCTCATTCAATTTTAATGTTAATATGAGTATGCGTACGATATTTTCGATGTGGTTTTTAAGAACTTTACTTGAACTTGCCGCAATGTTTATGATAATGTTGATATAATAACTTAATAAAATATATTGTTAAAAAATAATTTTAATTAAATTATTAAAAATAAATTTAAATTTAATTAGTAAAAAAATGTTAATTAATTATTAAAGAAATTTGTATTACATTATTGAAAAAAATTAATAAAACAAAAGTAGTAGCTACATTATTTGGGTTGCTACCCAACTCATAAATCAGGGTTAAATCCGGGTCTTATGTTTTTCCGCACTGCCCATTGATTTAATGAGATTTTTGAGGGAAGCTTCAATTTGAGAGCGTCTCGAAGATACTCATATGTCCTAGCCGAGAGAAAGTTTATATTTTGTGCAATTTTTTTTTCGGCAGCGGTATATACAAATTTTTTTTTTAACAACATTTGACATAGAGTTTTAGCTGCTTCTGAGATATGGGTCATATTTGCAATATTTGAAAGCACATTTAGTGATTTATTTTTGATAGTTTTACTACGCTTCATGGTTCTGCGTGATACCAATTGTTTATAAGATTTAAATTTTTTACTAAGCCTATGAAAGTCCTCTTGTTGTTTCTTCAAGTCTGCCTGCACCTCGAACAATTTATTTCTATAATATACCTCGTTTTGTTCTTTCTGTAGGCAATTTTCACAAAATTCCGTATATTCGAACTTAACGCCATGAATTTCTTCGATTGCACAAAAATTATTCGCTGGTCTTTCGTTTGTAGCGATACAATATGGCTCTATCGGATCGTTCTCTTCATCTAAAAATTCCGAATATTTGTCCTCAATGACATGAATTTCTTCGGTTTCACAAAAATTATTCGCTGGTCTTTCTTTTGTAGCGATACAGTATGGCTCTATCGGTGCGTTCTCTTCATCTAAAAACTCATAGCCTTCACAGGCAATACCATTCATTGGAGTCAATAAACTATTATTGCTCAAGTTCAATGATGGTATTGCCCCAGACTTTAATTTTTTATTACCAAAATACTTGGCCTCGAAATGCTTGTCGCAAACTCGAGCCGACTTTCTGCATATATCTGTGCCATTTAAATTGCAAGCCTCAACCCATTTGTTAAAACTTATTACATTGGCTGGAAATGAAAATAACCTAACTGGACTTTCTTTTCCGCTATGTCTATAGCTTCTTTTGCATGAATCAATTATGCAATTTAAATTTGAAATTCTGAAATCTTTTCTTTTATTAAAAGCCATTTTCAATTCTGTGTATGTACTTGGCACTTGCTTACACGGACACAAACAGACAATCCCGCCAATTTACTTTTTTACTTAAGAAGTCACCGTACGCACTTTTCACTAGCTTTTTTGAATTCCTTTCACTAATATAAGGTTTATTCAAAAAAATGATCACATTAACAATAAATATTAGTACGTTTACGGCTTGGCTTACCCAAATCACTATACCTACTCGTTGATTGAACATATGTTTGGTATCGATACATCGATATGATTTCACAATAAAATTGCGATACTCCGGAGCGCTTTGTGACTGCATCGATAACAGAACAAAATGTTGCTCAGTCAAAAAAAAAACATTGAACGAGGCGGACGCGGTTGTTGTTATTATTTGGTTATTCATATTTTTGTCGTCGTTTGTTGTTTTCTTGTGTTGCCGAACAAATAAATTATTTGCATTAGTAGCGCTGCGAAGAAAAAAGACGTTTTAATGTAATTGACAACAAGTTTTAATTGATAAAAATCCAACAGAATAAAATTAATGCCTCTATCAGTGTATATTAGAGTATGTATGTGTGTGTGAATGTCTGCCTGAGACTGAGCGCGTGTTTATGGGTTTGTGTTGTGTGTAAAAAAGTGAAAATGCAATTAAGGCCAAAATTGAATTGAAATTCTTAAAGCCAACAACAGCAACCGCAAGTTCGTGGCAAAAATTAAAAAAAATTGTAAACCACTCAAGAAGTACATATATGCTCATATGTACACAAATACATGCAGACGTGTTGACGCGTCGCAAACCATATTCGGGAGCGGGAACGGGAACAGGGAAAAAAGTGAGCGGTTCGTACGCGTGTATTAATTTGTGGTGCGAAAGTATTCAAAAGGCAAAACATAATTAAATGTTGCAAGTTGCTTTTAATTTCAAATTAACCCCGAAACGATAAAATTACTTTTTCGTTGATATTTGCAATTTAGCTGTTGCAGTTGCTGTTGTTGGTTGGTCCTCTTCGTGTTCATCTTCTTCTTGTTGTTGACCTCGCTTATGATTTGTTGTTGCTATGCTCAAAAAAAAATTTTTGTCTCTCTTCCTTTAAAAATAGCAAATAAAACGTGTTTGTGTTTGTGATTGAAAATAGGAATAAAAAGAAATCAACAAAATAAGTGACTTAATGAATTATCATATCAACAAAAAAATATAATACGCCAAGAAGATTTTATTTGTTTTTATTGGGTAAGTTGCAAGAAACAAGTTTTTTTTTTGTGTGTTGTCTTTGCTAAATTGCCTATTGCCAATGCATGCTGAACGTTAAAACGAGTTAGTTGCCAAGAACCAGTTACTTAGTTTCTCTGTTGCTTAGTTACTTTGTTTCTCAGAGCAGCTTCACGTACTCCCCCATAACAAGCGACTCTTTACCGAGCCACGCAGCTTCACTCAGTCGCTCTCTCACTCTCAATGTCTGTTTTGTAGTTAGCAACATAGTCTCTCTTTCTTCATATCTCTTCTGTAGTCATAATCTTTTATCTAACTCTTCTACCGGCATTCGGATGAAAAAATAAGAAAACAGACAAATACAAGGCAATAGTGCGACTGGTTTTCATACACTGTTGCCATAACAAAAGAAGTAACGCAGTTAATCTAACGATTACAAAAACACTATATGTGTAAATATTTATGATCAGATTTTAATCTAAAACGGATACTACTACACCTTGCTTGTTGCATTCGGAACAACACTTAAAGAAATATTGGTGTGTTACAGAATGCGCATAATAACAAGTTATAATCAAAGTTGCGTTGATGTTCTTTGTCAAATCACGTTCTTGATTACTTTTACACTCAACTCGTATGTATTATATTTTTTCTTAGTACTCATCTGCACTTTGCGACACAGAAGAAGCAGTAGATGTTAACTGTTCGTTTAGTTTGACAATCTCTTTGACGATCTTGAGCTTTTTCTTTCTCTCTCTTGCGCGCTCTCTGTATGTTTACGTGTGGCCTCAGTAACCGTTAACGTGGCGTAGCCAATTGACTCCAATTCCCGGTGCAGTAGCGGACGGCAGCACACGCCAGATCACCACCACTTAGGCATACATATGTATGTATGATGTATGGTTGTGTATGCATACATATGTGTATGCATGTTTGTATATAAATATGTGGATGTGTATGTACTGAGAGGTAGCTTACATTCGTTCCATTTGCTTGCCTGCTGGTTTTACAACTGTAGTTGTTATTGCTATTATTTGTCTGTTTTAATGACCACATATGGGTAGTAGTCCTTAGTAGTAAAATACCAAATATGCACAATAATAAATATAAATACATATGTAACTATGTATGTTTATTTGACCGTGCATATGTTTTACATTAATTTGTCGTTCCTTTCTGGAGCTTTTCACCTCATCACTATCCTTTTGAGTATGATACAACTTTTGAATGTTGTGAGAAAAACACAAATACGTACATATGTATATACCTATATACAGAACGTGCCATCACAATTGATGTGTTCATTAACCAATAGATATATGTACATATATTTTAGGCGAATAAAATACATGAGTTCAATTTGGTTTGCGTTCTGTTGTCACAGCGATAAGCCCCATTGAGATATTCAATATACGTGGCGTGAACATTTTCAGCGAATTTCATTATCGCTATTCGCAGTTCCGTTATAACTGGAGGTATGTGTGTATATATGTGACTTCTATATGTACCTATGTATGTATGTTATTTATCTTTTGTTTCTTGCACAGTTTTTAGGTGCAATTGTACTGTGAATTATTCTAACGTTTGAATCTAAGATAGACCAAGAACTAATAAACATTACAATAACCAATCGGTGTTTATTTTTTTATACCCTTGTCGGGTATGCCCTCTTTTTGCTGATAAATCGACAGATTTGTGATCGTGTCAAAAACTGCCACTTACTGTGAATTATTCTAACGTTTGAATCTAAGATAGACCAAGAACTAATAAACATTACAATAACCAATCGGTGTTTATTTTTTTATACCCTTGTCGGGTATGCCCTCTTTTTGCTGATAAATCGACAGATTTGTGATCGTGTCAAAAACTGCCACTTAAAAATCTCTTGCGGATATATATATATATACAGTATACAAAATATGCAAAAATTCTTACATCCGTTTTGTTTTATTTTATGGCCTTTTTTTTAGGTGATATGAGTATCCGGCTGATTTTTGGTTTTTTGCCTAACATGATTAATTGCCACAGTCTTAAATCGTTTTGTGTGTTGTGCTTTAAATCTTACACGTTTTTTTCTGCCTTGCTTGCGGTTTTTTCTGTTGCAGTCTTTCTTTTGCTATAATCTTTCTTACACGCTTGCCATAAACTTAATGACATGACAGAGTCTAATATAATTTTCTATTGCTATGCAATGCGCAGTAAAAGTGAAAGAATCGAAAAAACGTTGGTTTTATGACTGTCCCCCACACTGAACATTGGTTCAATTCTATTGAACTTTGGTCAACTAGAACTAAATGGGTTTAAAATGGTCTTTAATGATTTTTAACCAAATCATTTGCCACACCAAGACTAAATACTATAATGAATAAGCGTATTTTGTTTAGAAAAATGTTATGTTTATATATTCTATTTGGAAAAAAATTGTTCCGTAAGTTTAATTAAACATTTTGTATTCATAATAAACAAAAACTCGGTTTAAGCTAAAACATCAATTTAAATATTGCCTCATAAATTGTTTTCAAAAGTGAAACCAAAAACATCAAAAAATTAAATCAATTTCCATGCAAATTTCATTCTAAATTGTTTTGGGGTGTTGTGGCTACTGCCCGCCAGGTGTCGCTGACAGTTCAATCCCGCATCATCTCAAAAAAGTTAATTGGATGAATCGTGACGCTTCCCCTTCCCTTTTAACAATTACTATTAAGTCACGTAACATTTGTTATACCCTTAACCTATGAAATGGGTAAAAAAAAAAGGGTATAATGTTTTTGTGCAAATGTATGTAACAGGCAAAAGGAGGCTTCTCCGACCCCATAAAGTATATATATTCTTGATCAGCATCAACTGTCGAGTCGATTTAGCCATGTCCGTCTGTCTGTCCGTCCGTCCGTCTGTATGTATGAACGCGTCGATCTCAGGAACTACAAAAGCTAGATACTCCAGATTTTGGATATGAGCTCTCCTAATCCCTAGGCATGAGAAGTTTGTTTTAAATTTTCGATAACTTATCTGGTTTACGATATACACATGCAATCGATAACAAAAAAATCTTGAATTTCAAAAAACTTAAAATGAGGATTTAAACTATAAGCAAAATAATAAACTTCTGTAAAAATTTCAATAAAATCGGTTAAGAAACACCGTAGATATGAAACCATCAAGCATTGGTACAGCGGTATATGAGTGTGTCTGTCAGCCCGACCGTCTGTCCGTCTGTATGATCAAGGGTTAAGGGTATCTTCTAGTCGAGCTTACTCGACTAGAGCCTTCTTACTTGTTTTAAATTTGATTTTTGTTTTCCAGTTGCTAAGTTTCTCACGCGCCTCACACAACCAAACATTTTCCCACAATGTGTTGGTGTTACATGCAACACCTCGCAGTTTTCAATTTGCATTGTTTTGAAGCGATCGTCTATTCTATTATTTCATTATCGATAATTAATCAACTGACGTGGATTACTTATGCATGTGTAC
Organism: Scaptomyza parva; assembly: GCA_035044645.1. NCBI lineage: Eukaryota > Metazoa > Arthropoda > Insecta > Diptera > Drosophilidae > Scaptomyza > Scaptomyza parva. Next base: position 355,970 of record JAWNNT010000063.1, read on the forward strand.
CCATAGATTAGCCTACAATTTGTCAAAGTCTGACAGAGATGAGCAAAAAAACTATTTTAAAATCATCAAATCAATAAAAAAATCTTTAAATTTGCATATTTGTTATTGTTAGAAATGAATACTCTTGTCTCATTTAACAATTTATAACATATGTGAAAAAAATAAAAATATTGAAAATTAATCTCTTGACCATTTAACAGCTGGCTCAACTCAATTGCCTTAAATTTTTATGAGATTGCAAAGCAAAAATGAAAAACCCAATCTGCTCAACTTAAGTAATTGTTTTTGTAAAACATTATTTACAACAAAAAATTTTATTTCTCAAATATGCGATTTTTTGTAAACATTTAGCGGAGATTTGTTGCCAAATATAAGTATACACATTTTTATATAATTCCAATATGTATATCTAATGTATTCGCAGAGTTAAATTCCAGCACTTATTTTATGGTGAAACATTTCTGGAAAAAACCCATAACATTCCATGGAAATGGCTACTGAACGCTAAATATGTACAAGATATTAAAAAAAGTGTTAACATTTGCATTTAAATTATTGTGCTAGGTATGAGAAAGAGTATCTTTTCACACTTTAATTTATTACAGAAAATACCTCAGATTTTTGATAATAATGTTAATTTTAACTTCCTTGCTCTCTCAGTTTTTTATATGCTTCAATGTCATTGTTTTGTTAACCTTTGCCTTTAAAGTGTGAGCTAATATAAAACAGAATTAAATTTTTACAAGAAATAGTGTTTGTTGCGTCTACATTCAAAGTGATTCAAAGTGATTAATTCAAATGACAAATAGAAAAAAATTTCTAGTTGGCATTTTCTAGTTTTTTTTTTTGTATTATTCATTTTATTTTAATTACTTTTGAAATTTCAGCAAGATAATAAACTGTTTAACCAATTACAACAAGTATTTGTCATTGATATGCAAGCATTTATCTCCACGTGTGTCGTTTGTGGCGCCACAAATTGATTACTTTTCGATAAGCTGTCCATCGAAAAGCCGGTCAGGTCAATAATTATTATACATAGAATAGGAATATTGATGTTTTAATAAATAACTCAAACTTAAGCTCCGCTATTCGTTCCTATTTGTATTTTGTTATGCATATAATTATTAATTGAAAGCATATGTATATATGTAATGATTATATAATTACACAAAGCCCATAAATGTTCATATAATTATTAAATCAAGGTTAAATACTGATTGAACCTGAGTTTGTTCATTTAAGCGTGTAGCAATACAGCAATTAATAGATATTATTATATACATTTTTTTGAAATATTATTTTTGAGATATTTTTAATATATCCATTATTTGCACCTGCTTCCACATATGCGAAACGTGCTTCTTTGATACATTTTCCATTTTACTGCCCATTCAAACACAGATGTTCAAGCTATAAGTAGAAAGTATCTTCCCGATACTTTTGCAGTAACATTTGTCTTTTATTGAAAATGCAATGAACTTTAACAATAAATGCGTCGCACATTTCCGTTTCGATTCCCTTCGCCTGGAGCTTATTGATAACCAATATAATGTTTTGTTCTTTTTTTTTTGGGCTTTTAGTATTTTTAGTCAGTTTATCTGGTTGTGCTTGGGGCTTGGCATTGTTTATCTTTTAAGTCAAATTTCACATGTGCGTTTTTTATGCTCTTTGCTCAATCTGTTGGGCTAAAAATAAAAACGCCCGAGACACAAGTAAAGAAACCAACCGGCAAACAGAGACCAACCAGGCCAAACCCACAACCGGGCCCAAGCACTTTGAAGTTAAACTGATTAAAGTGGTTGAAACTAATTAGTTAGTGCGCGGTTGCGCAAATATCAACTGGGGAATTTATAAGTATCTATCCGTTTAAATCAGGCCTCTGCACTTAAGTGAATCTTATAGTAATTTAACACAGCGAGATAACTTGAAACCATTTTCCAGTTAAAAACAAATAAACCATTATAAACTTATAAACTATAAAAGACTTTGGCATCTTGTCACAAAGTCCTTTGCTGGTTTTTTCCTGGTGGAATCGCAAAACGCAATTCGCAATAGTTGAAAGCTTATTTTCATTAATTTTTTTGGGCTTGTCTGAGCGGACATTGCTTTTGTGCTTTTTATGGGTATTTGACACGACAATTTCATTTCAAATGGTACAATAATAAAAGACTATATGTATATATGAATTCTGGTTTTATCTTTTATTACACCCCACCAAGTAAATTAAAAGCTATAAACATTTATTTGACGATGTTCAAGTTCAAATGTCATTCACTTCATTTTTGTGTGAAAGTTCAACTTTATTTATAGGTTTCTTTAAGGTTTAATTGTGAAGAAAGAAGTCTCTAAATATACTTAATAATGGGTTTAAGTTTGTCTGTCTAGACAAGATAATTGTCAAACAGCTTAAACTTGGTTTATTTCACCAGCCCCAAATAGTTTAAGAGTTAAAAATCGCCTAATCGATGCGCTTGATAAACATATATATTTACCACATTCTGTACAAGTGTATACAAACATCAAAAACGAACGAAAAAATCGGTCGTGTGCCAAATTCAAATTTAGATTTTTGTGTCGACATGCGGTTTGTTTGTCTTGTTATACGTAAGAACGTCTCTATATGTTCAATTCAATGTACATATTTTTTTCATTTTCAAATACTAACGAAATTTGTTCATCACACTCAAAGTAATAAAATATATAAACTGACTATATAGTATACAATTTTATTGAAGGGGGGGCTCACACACAATTATAAGTTGCCAAAGAGAGGGAGGTAAAAAATGTTTTTTCCAATCAACTGTCGATTTTTGGCTTTTTAATTTTTTTCTTTGTTTCTTTCTTTCTTTCTTTATTTATTAGTATTGCGTTTATGTCTGGTTCAATTGTGTAATTTATGTGAAAAAAAGAAGAAGAAAAAGAAAACTCAGTTATAAATTTGAATAAATTTATGGGGTTGAATTTGTTATAGTTTTGTTTTAAAGGGTTGTTTAAATCAACCTATAGTATATACTCTTTTTATATATTTTTAGTCTTAAACACCACAAGCAATATAATATTCAATATATACATAAATTTTGTGTATAGCTTTACTTTTACTTAGTTACTTAGTTTCATGCTCTGTCGACTGTGTGTTTTCATTTGTTTCCTTCTTTTAAAGCTCGATCGTTTCATTCGTTCGCTTGATTTATGGCACGAACAACAACAAATAATATATTTGTTTGGTTTTGCCTCGTTTCGCTTAGGGAATGTTGAACTTTTTAGATCGTTAAACGAGCTTCTTTATGTTGGGATCATAGTAAAAATGATGTAATTCATGAAAACTAAGATGCTAATTAATGAAAATGCGTAAATTCTTTTTCATTCGTTTTCTCTTTATATCTTTCTGTGTAGGTGCAATGAACACTTTTATTTTCTCATACCATCGATCAAGTTTGCTTTAAAAATCCGACACAGTCTTGATATGTGTTATATGTTTATATATTCAAATTTAGATTGCCACTCCATTTCTGCATGACCTCGCTTTACTCGTTTGACCTTGCTTAGGTTTTGTTTGCTTTGTGACTGTGTTTATTATTATTTTTGTGGCTCATTTTCGTGATGTTTTACGCTTTTATGAAAGCTTATCGGAAGCTTAAAATCAAGGTCAATGCTTTTGGAGCGCACAATAGCGCGAGGGTGTACAGGGTAAAGAGGGTGCTTAGGAGTTCGTCAAACCTAAGCGAGCGATTAGCAGTAATTATACACACAAAAAAATCCAAGAAATTTTGATATTGTTTTAAATATTTAAAAAAAACTTTCTGTGCATTTTTACCTTGAGAACCCTACTAATTCTTCCTCACTTATTTTTCGGTCTCTCTTATTAGGTAGTAGTCATGGCGGTTGTTGCTGATGCGTTAACGCTTACGACGGGAACGGCACTGGCGTAAGGTGCTAATTGGACCGTTCCCGCAACCCAAGAAGAACTTATTTGTATCCAACGCACACACACACCTACGAATACCCAGACTAAGCACACCCTAATGGTGTTGGTCTATGAAGATGCCTTCAGCAAACTCCGAAGACTTGCGGCGAAAGTTTCTAGTTGTGCAACAACAACGTTCTGCGCCACCCAATCTGGCCAGCGAGAATCTCGCAGTACAACAACAACAACTCCACATAATGATGACAACGACACCGGGCATGGTGGGCAGTGGGGAACCGGAGCGTACCTATGTTTTTCCGGGCAGCACACAAACGGCAGGTAGCATGACCGGTGGACCGGGAATACCAGGTGTGGCCATCATCTCCGCTAGCACACTCAATCCATCTGGTTCCGCACGAGGTGGTCATGCCCGATCTGTGAGTCATGGTGGAGGCGCTATCGTTGCTGTCGGTGCAGGAGGTCGACCCATTAAGTCGGCCATGAAGGGTCACCAGCGTGCCTTCTCGCAGGGTCAGATAACGGACTCACCGCCCGGTAGTGCTGCACCAGCGGGTCGTGGACACAGTCGTGTTGGATCCAAAACGGACTTCATTTTGCCACCCGGCCACAAGGAAGAGCCGGTGAGGGAACGTGAATCGGCGCCAACATCAGCAACAGGTGGCCGAGGACATTCCCGTCAAGCCTCCCGCTCCGAATCGATCTACACGCTGCGTCGTACCGAGCTGCCACCCTGGTGGAAACGTTTCAGTCTCTGCAACTACAATAACACCGACAAGTTTGAGGAGCGAAGTTATCGCATGGTCGTGCCCAATCACACAGTGCCCCCAAAGACTCCGAAACGGGAGCATCCCAATGGACAGTTTGTGGGCAACAAAATACGCACAACCAAGTACACACTACTCTCGTTCATACCCAAGAATCTGCTGGAACAGTTCCATCGTGTGGCAAATCTATATTTCATTTTTATTGTACTGCTCAATTGGGTGCCGGCGATTAATGCCTTTGGCAAGGAAGTGGCCATGATTCCCGTCATCTTTGTGCTGGGCGTAACAGCAGTCAAGGATCTATTTGAGGATCGAAGACGACGAGCGTCAGATAAACGCATTAACAATACCACTTGTAGGGTATACGATGGGTAAGTTTAAAAATTATTTTATTAGTTATAAATTTAGAGGTTAGGAAATAATCAGATAGAAGAGTGGGAAAAATACTATTTTTAAATTAATTAATTCCACATTAATTTTTTGAACTAGGTCAAGCGACCTAGGTGTTGACTCTTGCAAAAAGTACAAAGCAGTAAAATTTGTATAAAAAAAATATATGTACCTATAATTGAGTATTTAATTAGCACTATATTAAAGGTTTACTTTCTAGTCTGTGCTGAATTGTACACATTTTTCATTAATTCGTTTTTTAAAAATAATCTATACACCTAATTTATTTGCTTACTCATTTGTTTATTTTCAAAACTACGTTTAATTAACAAACGGTCATAATTTATTGCTTACCTTATTTGCCTTTTTTCAACTTCAAATCTTCTATTACCTTTTATGTTTTAAGCTAATTCGTGCCCAGAAAACTTTCCCTTGCCAAAAACTAAGCCACAAGCAAAAAAAAAAAATCCAACACAGCTTGTTAGCAAATTAGATAGAAGAAAAAAAAAACAAGTTTTGCCTCTGCTTTTTTTTGGTTGCCTCGAAAAGAATCAAGATGAACTTATCAATTGCGCATGCAAAGTTATCGATAAACCAACGAAAATACAGAACGAATCAAGCGAAAAAAAAAACTATAACTACAAGCAAAAACTGTAACTACAAGCAAAAACTGTAACTACATACATACATCAAAACAAAGTTTGTAAACTTTCCCTCGAAGTTACTGTTTCCCCTTTACCTCTTTTGCTGAATCTTCTGTTTCTACCTTGTGTCTGCGGCTTTACTGTCCTACATTTAAGCGTCGTCGTCATCGTCGACGTCGTCGTTGTCTGTGGTCGCTTCAAGAGTTCCGTTTGTTGTTTATTTGCGTTGCACGCGTCAAACTTTCCAACACAAGTGACAATATTTTTATTTTATGTACTTACAAGCATTGCAGACGCAGCTGTTACTTTAACCCTGCCCCTTGCTGGTTTTTTTCTTTTATTTAAACCTAGCAGTTATCAAATACTGATTGCATTTCTGAAGTTGTTTTTGTTTCAAGCCTTTAAGCTAGTAGCTACTTTTTGTTCCACACTTGGCTTTTCTTGTTGTTGCTTAGTATTTTTTTTTTAGTTTGGTTGGCTGAACAATGAACTTAGGCATTGTTGTTTGCCAATTAAATTTGCATTTTTCCCATTTCGTTTTGCACTAAGTGTCATAAGCCTTAGTGATTTTTATACACTTTACCGGCAGGTTATAACAGCATTGATGTAATGTTTGTTATTGCTTTAAGAATTACTTATGAATGTATTATGACAATTAACTTTCAACAGTTAACTATATGCTATGCCATTTCTTTTCAACATTTTTTTTTTATATTTTTGTAGATTTTAGCTGTTTAGAAAACAAGTTTGTGTAATAATGTTTTGTATGTATATTTGTTGTTAGAAAGTACTTTGAAATTTTTAAGTTATTATATTTTTAGTATATTTTATTTGTTTAATATTAATGTGTAGTTGCCAACAATGATTCCAAGAGTATTAAGTGTTCGTTTTAACACATTCTCCAGTTTCCTTACTGCGAATTTCGCACAGTGGCACAATGGCTCTTAAAAAGGTTTGTCTAAAGTCATTGTTAACTGGGTCGCTTGTCTGAGAAGTTTTTATTACTAAAACACAAAAAGAAGCAATTCCAAATTGTATGAAAACTACTTAACAAAATAGCTAAAGTCTATTAACAAAATTCTTGCATAAAGTAAATAAAAGTTTTTGGTACTTAAAGTAAATGAAATTTATAAATTTTGACTTTTGAGCAAAAACTGCTTAACATGATTGAAATTCGTTCTTCACTTGAAAACGAAACGAAGTTTTGAAGGAATGTCGATTGATTTTCACTGTAAAAAGAACTGCATACCTTCGTATATACCGTTATGCCCCATGACTTCCGTGACTCGAATGTTGTTGTTGCTGCAATCCGCAACAGTCAACAGTTACACATGCAAATGAGCCGACGCACATATGTCGGTATGTATGTATGTATATGTATTTGTATTGGTATTTGGTATTTGGTATAATTGCTTGTATGAGTGTGTAAGTGGGCGCAGCTGGTGACTAAAGTGAGTTGATGAAAACAAGCAACAGGCAACCCATTTATATTTCGCACGCCTACCACCTGAGGGCTATTCAACAGCAACAGCAACAGCTAACAAAGCGAACCAACCATTGTCCAATATAAAAAAAAAAAAGATGGCCCTGACCATCTCACGCTCATCCAATTTTAGTATTGCCCTGAACTGAACCCCGAACTAAACATCGAATTCATGACCATGTGCAATGTGTTAATAATTTGCATGAGTCACTGTAACGAATGTCTAAGTGTGCGTGCGTGTGTGATTCTTGTGGTCGTATGTTTGTTGTTGTTATAATAATGCATTCAAGTCTAGAAAGTAACACTTTTATATTCACATGATTTACCCAAAACAGCAATTAACATTGCTAAATTGTCAATTGAAGTTTGAAATTAACTGCGAGCATTTTGCGGTTTTGGTTTAGACAAACTAAATTTAAAATGTGTTAAGTGTATGCGAAATACTTAATAACTGTGAATTAGAATAATTTTCTTAACAAAGAAAAACATTTGCTAATGCAAGTACAAATGCGAATGCCGGAAGCCAAAGAAAAGCGACTAGATATTTCGAATATTTACACAGCACATTGAACTGAGACAGAAAGATCGAGCGAGAGGGAAAGAGAGACAGCAGACAGAACGTATTATTACAATTGCGATGTTTGCTTGTGAAAGATACAATTGCGTAAAATCTTATAGATGCGTAAGCAAGTCTCAACTTCCTAGATTTTTATGTCTGGCTTTTAAAGTAGTTCTCTAAAATTCCCCTAGTTAGTGTGATGTCTAGGGTTGACAAAAGATTTAAGTAGTTCTGGCAAGTTTTAAATCTATCTGTTTCTTAAATATAAAATTTAAGATTTCCGTGTACTTTCCACTAAAATATTTTTTATAAAGTTGTAACTAGTTTTAAAGTTTCTACCTAAAATCATAACTTCAACATAATTGTTTATTGTTTTATTTAATCTTAACGAAGCTTTTAAAGATAACATCTGTTTTAAAAATGCTTTAGAAAAAAACTGGCTTCCCAGCTCTTTTTTTCGCCTTTCCATGATTCATGATCCATGATTAAATAGCCAGACTTTAAAAAAAAGACCTACAAAATCAGCTTAAAAGCAGTCTGATGAATAATGAACCCACACGATTTAAAAAAAATGTAAACCACAAAATCTAAAACTGAAACTGCCATCGAATTCAGAACATTTTTTACTCTTTATCACAATTTCACAGCCCTTAACCACAGTTATATGATTCACAATGTTCGTGAGCTCGGGAATATGATATAATATCAATATGTTCAATAATCATCATATATAAAAATCTATATACATAAATGCCAATGCAATATTCAACAATATTCAATCAATAAAAAATAAACTTGTTTCTTTTTAATAATACCAAATATGCATACTATATGCCATGCGCTTTAATCGAGCTTGATTTATTGTTGTTTTGGCTGTTATTTAATTTTTTAAACGTGGAATTGCAGCTCTTGACGTAATCATAAACACAAAAACAAACACACAGATACGGCATAGATATGTTCTATCTACAATATGAATTGTGCAAATTGCAATAAACAAACGTCTCGCAATATCTCAATTCAAAATGTTGCGCATTTTACAGAGATGGGTTTTTTGCATTTTATGCCTACATATGGAAAAATCCCGCTCGTTCGTATAAATATAAAAAACAAGTAAGAAGGCTCTATTCGAGTAAGCTCGACTAGAAGATACCCTTAACCCTTGATCATACAGACGGACAGACGGTCGGGCTGACAGACACACTCATATACCGCTGTACCAATGCTTGATGTTTTCATATCTCAGGTGTTTCTTAACTGATTCTAATGAAATTTTTACAGAAGTTTATTATTTTGCTTACAGTTTCAATCCTCATTTTCAGTTTTTTGAAAATCAAAATTTTTTTGTTATTGATTACATGTGTATATCGTAATGCCTTGGGATTGGGAGAGCTCATATCCAAAATCTGGAGTCTCTTACATTCAGACAGACAGACAGACCGACATGGCTAAATCGACTCGGCTGTTGATGCTGATCAAGAATATATATACTTTATGGGGTCGGAGAAGCTTCCTTCTGCCTGTTACATACATTTGCACAAAAACATTATACCCTTTTTTTTACCCATTTCATGGGTTAAGGGTATAAAAAGGAAAATAATAATTTCTTTAATCTGTGATTATGGATTCGTTTCAGAAATCACAAACACAAAGTGTTGCATTTGCAATTATTTATTATACAAATGTTGGCATTTCCAACCATTCGTTACAGAGTTGAAACATGTCGAATAAATACAATTTTGTATTGTTTATTGATACAGATTTTGAAGTGCGCAATAATTGCAGCTAAGTGCGTCAGAACATTAAGATAATAAGACAATAAATTTCCAAAGATTCTAAATAAATAATAATAATATTTATTTTTGTAAAGAATTTTCATTTTTTAATAACAATGAAAGACAATTTTTGTTTTCAGCGTGAAAAAGTTCCAAATATCTTTAAAATAAAGATAAATTTCTAGTTGCATGTTCAATAACTGTTTATTAAAAAAAATTATACAAAAAATTTGTAAGTTTTCTTGAATTTCATATATTTTCACACTGTCTTTGAATAACAAAGTTGTAACGGAAACTTAAAAACAATTGCTAAGTTCACAAAAACAAATGAAAACTTTTCTTTTCAAAGAATTTGTAATTTTAAAACTTCCAAGTTCCTTTTTTTGGCTAACTAAATTACTTTTAAGCAATAACTTATTCAAGTGACATTTAAATGTTATGGCTTCTGTCAGCTGTCACCAATCCCAGCAATCCCAGACAAACACATGTCGGCTGCCATTTGTGCACTTTCACCGAAATGGCATTAATATTCTAATGCCCAGACAGTGTCCGTCGGGAACTGAGGTGGTTTATTTATTCACACCTCCCAAGTGATTAGATTGCTTTAGAACTGAATGGCACACAAACATACAAAGAAAATACGAGACGTTCCCAAGGTTGTGTCAAGAATTAGTATGGGGAAAAAGCACCAAAAAACGAAAAAGAAACAAAAAACCACCAAAGCAAAACCTTGAAATAGCATGCAATACAGTTAGAGCTGTAGACGAATAAATATAGTTATTAAATTAAGTGTCTGCGCTTGAGAACTTAAATAAATAATGTGATTAGAATACGTATTTATGTTTGTATATGTGCACACATATATGTCATCATATGCTGGAACAGTCCTTGGCAAAATTCATGATCTTCTCGACCGCATTTGGGTTACTAAGTACACTTGAAATAATATCTATTTAAAAGAAGTTCTTAAAAAATCGAATTAAATGAGAAGCAAGTTTTCACAACTATTATCAAACTTTAATATGATATTATGTGTATGATTTCTCTAAATGTAAAAGTAGTGATGTTCGGATAAAAGGCCCGTCTGCCCTGGCCGTACCATACCTGTTCACAAACACAAACACAAACAAACACACAAAAGCCAAACAGATGACATTGAAAACTGCTTGAATCAAGCTGACTAAGAAACGAGTTTTTGGTTTATCTGAAAAGAAAACCGGTTGGCAATCAGCTCGGCTCTATACTTACTTTACCCACTGTTGCTTTTGCTGTTGCTGCCCCCAGGCATTGTCTAGTAAGAATCGCCAACGGGCAGCTATAACCTGAATGCTGCTGAGAGAGTTTGAGCCATGCCCCGCCACTTGTATGATGTCAGTCAGTCAGTCAGCGTTACTGCTGCTCAGCTGTAGTTAAACTTAATATAAAAACAAACAGATACATTAACACACACACACACAGCAGCTGGAGATGAGAGCTAAGCCGAGCCGGCTGTAATCTGATGGCCATGTTAACAAACTTGACAACCCATTAACACTGTGTTGGCCAAGTTTTATCACACAACTTTTGTGCTCATGACATATGTAGAGCTACCAAAAACAACTTACATTCGGGATTACCAAAAAGAATTTATGTGAATAAATGGTAAACCCATTGCTTTGACAGCACACAGGGCCACACCAAAAATGTCAATAAAGCTTAGACTGATAATAGTTCTCTTACAATCTTTATTTTCCACACACTTTAAGACAGTTTGTAGTGTGCTCAAAAAAACACTTGTGTTAATATTTAATCTAAGAAACTGTATCCAAAGAGAACTGTATACATTAAAGAGCCAAATATATAGTTATGCAACCAATCACAAATTTTTTTCTGAATAGAAACATCTTTATAATAACTTATGCTTATATTTTTTAGAAGAACATTTCTTGTCTATAGCGGTTGAGTGACACTAATTGTTTGTCTTTCGACCAAACCGAATGATTGAACTCCATTGGACACTGAATTCCATTGTTATTTAGCTACATATGTGTATTTACATTAGATATTGTTAACGATGTGTGCCTTACAGATATATACACGCATATATACATTGTATATTGTATGTTAGTTGTGTTCAAAAGTATTTGACCCCTGCCAATTAAGAATTGAGTTTATGTAGAATTTGTACAATTTATTCGAAAACTTCATAGATAATTGCTAATTAATTGAATTACTTGTGATTGTGTGAATTTTGAATTTAGAAATTGATTAAAAACAATTTTAAAAAATGTTGAATTAAAATTTATATAATAATTTAATTAATAAATTTTGTAAATAAAAAATAAACATAGATACAATAAAAAATTAATATTATATGTAATTACCGTGATTTTAATTAAAAATAATTTAAAAAAGTAAAAACAATTTTAACTTAAATTATTAAAGAATTTGAAAATAAAAAACGTTGCCTACAAATAATAAAAAGTTCTTAATAAAGTCTTAATACTTAAAAAAAATTATGTTTTAAATATTAAGTACTTGTCTTCATTGTCTTCAATAAATCTTTGATAAAATTAAATATTTTTCTTTAATTCTTTTCCCCGCGTTAAACCTAGTTACTGTATCTTTTCAAATCAAGTGCTTCATTAATATTGCATTATAAATTTTCAATATATTTTCAAAATTTGCTACATACTTCATACCTTTTTAAACTACAAATTTCAACATCACTTTATTATTATCATTAATAACCAAAAAAGTGCTAGTTGATGTCAATTCTCATAGATAAAATCAAATTGTAAAAAAATGTGGGAGTTCATAAAGTTTAAAGATAACTTTATATGAGCACCTGCTACTGAACTTAAGAGTTTGTCATTGGAATTTCCACAAAGCAATCGGCAGTTGCCCTCTAAAAGTCAAGAGGACATGTGCGGGTCTAACATATTTATATATTTTTATTTTGTAGGTTTTTAGGTCTAGGCATCTACCACATAGCTCTAGAGACTCATTATAAGACATTGGGCATTCCACTCATTACAGATAGAGATACAAAAACAAACACAAATAAACCATGAGGAGGAATACATAGTAGAAGTTGTTTATATATATATATATATATGTGTGTTGGTGTGTGTGTGTGTGTGTGTGTTGGCCTTTCCCAATAATTGACCTTACTTACTCAGTGAGTAGTTTCTGGTGTTATTATTATTGTTTATTGATGTTGTTGCTTGTGCTGTTGTGGTAATTGCTTATAAGTTTCGCTTGGCAAGTTGGTGCCACGGATTGTGGCAACATTCCCTTGCTGCAAGCATGAAAAACAACAAATCAACTGTTGACCACTTGGGAGACTGCGTTTTCTTATTAATTATTAATCTCAAAGCGAATTGAAAGGCCCAAACAATTTTCTCCCCCTCCCACTCCTACTCTCTTTCTCTATCGTATCGCCTTCTCCAATATTGTCTATTCACATTGCGTGCGTAGATATAATTACATGGCAAAATTGTCTTTTCATTTTGAACGCGCTCAACTTAACTTGAGACTGAGACTAGGGCTAACGGCAGTTTGTGCTTCACTGAACTGAACTAAAATGAACGTCCAAAACGCCCCCACTTAGCAATGAACCAGTGCACGAATTTTTTAATGGCCTTTACATGATTGATTCGTGTGCCTTTACCGTTGGGGGCTTTAGGCCAAGTTTAATGAAGCAACGCAACAACATTGTTCAATCGTGTGTAATTTGTGTGTAAGCAAACTAAAAAATTCATTAAAATGAATCTTAATGATTCACAAAGAACGAACTACAAGGAAATGCGCCAACGATTTGGTATACGTGGCAAATGCAATCGACTTATTTAAACTTGCAGCTGGTCGGAAAGAATATTCTTTAAATATTAAATTGTAACCTAGCCATTAACATTAATGTACTTCCCAAACGTCATTCCAATCGTTGCAATCAATCATTTCACATAGATTATATCACTGAACTTGAACCGAATATGTGCTTATGACATTGTCCTAATTGTCTATGACTATTTTATCGATCAACCCAATTAGATTCTAATATGTGTTAAAACACAATCTTACAAAACACAACTGCCTAACTTTGTTGTACCATTCGCCATGTGCTGATTACATCTGGAACTCGGCTAGATGTTGTTTAGGTATTCAATTGCGTAGGACTTTGCACGTTGGTTGACGACCTGTCTAGCCCAAAATCCCCCATTACTTCAGTTACAATCCGTCATTTACTTCATTCATTTACTTTGTAGACCTTTTTTTTTTTTTTTTTTGATGTAGCATATATTTATGTTAGTGTGTTTTTTATTGACTTGTGCGTTGAGGCATGCGCATGTGCTTACCTTTTTGGCTTTTTAGCCAATGCGTTAAATGAACTTTAGGTAAATTGACTTCATGTCCTTTCACAGTTCGTAACAATCGTGACAACAAGAACAATATAGAACCCCATATGACCCAGTTTTGTCCCCTACACGGCACATAAACTTTCTAAGTATTAGGGGAAAACATTATACAAGCAGTGAGTAGCACAATTATGTGTACGTTGTGCATGACGTTAAGCAGTTTCCTAAAGGTTTTAGTTCTGGTATGCACTTTATTGCAATTAAGCTTTTACTTTAAGAAAGTGAGAACATTGATCAAATACAAAGGGATTATTTGAAAATAATTGGAAAAAAATATAATAATAATATGGATGTAAGGTAAAAAGTGTAAAAAGGTCTCCTAAGCCCTAGATTTACGATATTTACATACAATTGATAACAACACAATCTTAAATTTGGAAAATGGGGATTGAAACTGTAGACAAAATAATAAAAAGAATAATATTAGTGGATAAAATACAAAGGGCTGGGCTCTGAACTACTCTCCTAAGCCCTAGGCAGTACAGGTTTTTATCTTCAAATTTTTGATAATTTTTTTCGGTTTACGATGTACACATGTACTTGACAAAAACAATTACATTGTGAATGTCGGAAACAACATATTATTCTTATTATTACAGGGCAGACACCTAGGCGTGTCAATGTCAACATAAAAGATTGATAGAGAAGACTTTCCTAATAAAAAAATAAATGTTTTATATTACAAACTAGGCAAGCCAAAAGAAGAAATTATATTCAAATACTTCCTGTAGTCTTATCATTGCAGACTGCTTTTGCCAGTCATTCTATATTATTATCCATAAAAAAAAGAATTTCCACATTCGTGCAACTTAATTGAAAGTGAAGCCCAATCGTGTTCTACATTCACTTTTAGCCTACTAAGAAACCCGAAAAAGGAAAATAAAAACCGTTAAAATGGGGAGGAAATTGTTAGGTTTGCGTGCATTTCATTTTGGCATTCAACTTTTTGCGTTCATCGTGCAAATAATACAGCAATCAACTTGTAGATCATCATCGAGTTAAGTTCAGCCATTAATTTTGCATATTGCTCAAACACCCAATATTATTGAGACGCGGTGTAATTTTGCTTGATGAGCGCTCATCAAAGATTCAACATAAAAAAACTTTTGGTGTCGAGTGGTACATCAGTTGCGGCGCCACCTTAACGGCCAATTAGATGACATGCAATAAACACAATAATAAGAAACTTTTGAAAAACCCAACTCCCACTTACTACTAGACTAGATGGTTAGTAAGTTTTGTCAACATCTTGACTTTTATTAAATGTTTGTCATGGGCTTTAAGTGTAGCAAAAAAGAAATACTTTTAACAATAGATAGTTGTCACCATGATTCAGACACAACAAACCCTAATTCAAGGTCTATAACATATGTGCGAATAACCTAAATCTGTTGTGAAAGTGAAAATGAGGTGTGATAATTTTTGAATCATTCGCATAAAATTGGAGCTGCAGAGAAAGTTATTAGTATGGATATAAAGATGTTCGCAAATGCAGTTAAGGTTTAAAATATTAACCACATATTTTTTCCAGTATTTTAAAAATATATTAAAAGCTCGAACTAAAAACTTAACTTATACCTTGATATCGAGGCACTTAAATAAATTCCAAATTTCACATGCAAACATTATTTGAATAAATTTACTATTGATTTTAATCAAACTCCAGAAAATATATTTTAAATTTATTTTATTCTTTGGTCTCCAAAAGTTCTAGTATTTAAAAAAATATTTAAATGATAAGTTTTTTTGTGGTAAATGACAAAATAATTTTAAAAATTTTCCATTTGGAATATTTGTTATAATTTATCTTGATGAAGTAAATTGAAAAATAATTAGAAAATAATAATAGAGAGTAATGACTATTTGTTTAAAAAAAAAATACGTTCAAACATAGGGTAACGCCCCCTTTTATCAACAAAATGTTTTCCACAATACTTTTTGCTGGCATTAAAAGCTTAAAAAGCATTTATTCAAAGATAACAGTATAGATTATATAGCTTAATGCAACCAGGGAATGCACTTTTTGCACTTTGATTACTCATACATTGTTCAAATACTGATACTGAAATGACATTTTGAGTCAGCATTTTAAGCGTTAGTGAACCTCTCAATTTGTTTTTATGATTTATTAGTTGACCTAAGACAACTATTTTATGTTCTGTTTAGCTAAAAACGTTTTTATTTTCTCTACTTTAGTTAATATTTATTGAATGAGGCTATAAGAAAATAGAAATTGCCTCATTCATTCAGTTAGTTGGCAATCGCAAAATTCTCCAATCTGTTATTGCTGTCGGTCAATATTACTAAAATAATAATAACAAAAAATAATATATATACATACATATACATATGTGCTTATCAACAATGTCTCGACAAACGTTGGCACAATGCAATATCTTATCGGGTAGGTCCAAGATAATAATAAAGCCCAGCCAGCTGGCAAAGAACCATTAAAAAAAGCGAGCGAAACAAGCACATATATGATAATTAAAATGTATCATTACTGACTCTAGTCGAGAAAATACGACTGGGAGGTACCCTTGAAACCCTGAACTGGGATTATGGTTGGATAACTAAACTTAAATATTTAATATCACCTGTGTTTTCACAGGTTTTCACAGGATTAAAACAAACAATAAATTTTGACACATTAATGATTTAATGGTTATTGTCGATAACATGAAAAGCTATCGATAATTTGACTTGTTCTGAAATCTCGTGTTTCATTCACTTTCGGAGATGTTTCCTCCTACCTGTAACATTCTTTTGCACAAAGTCAATATACCCCTTTCATAGTCATTTCATATGTTTGGGGTATAATAAAAGCATATGTATCCATGTAGGTTCTTGTAATTATATTTGTATTGACAGAATATTATTGCTTGTTTGTTGTTGCTGGTAGCCCAGAGTGCTCCGGTTAATTGCGTTAGAATATGCAATCTTGCTAATGACCCAATTAAAATGATGGCAAAAACGGGAGTCCGCCTGATGTTGACGGAAATTTAAAGCCTGGTCATGGTTATAACAACAGCCGGCAACAACAATCTGGACAATGCAAGGACAATGTCACAGACTGACATACGAAATAATGGAGTCAGTGAGTCAGGGTCTGAATGTGATCTGGGAAGGTGGGATGGTGTGCGGGTAGGGAACTGCTAACCTTAACACGCAAACCCATGCCGCGGTCACAATTGTAGACAATTACATTTTGTTGCCGTTGGTGGTTTTTTTTTCTTTCTTTCTTTTGTATTTTGCAAAAAGTGAAATGAAATAAAAATGAACTGTTCCAGTGAGGCTTCTTTCATAAATATCCAAGCAGGAGCATGGAACAGGAGTATGACGCCATCACAAAGCCATTTTGGACCCAGCCCTAATGTCAGCCGGCAACAGCAGGCAGCAGATAGGCGATCCATTGACCCTGCGTTATGGGACGCAAGAGTAGTTAGTTGTTGTTACTTTAACTCAGCAATTTTCTTCTTACTTAGCCACTAATGGGACTAACCTTGACTGTGTTTGCACAACTGTCTATCACATGTTCGATTTACCAATCCCACAAACCATGCTATTTATGCAAATTGTCCTGCATGAAACTTGAACGAGGAATAATAATATTTACAATTGACAACTGCCTCGCAATTAATTGGACAAAATGTGCTTTCCTCTATATACCTAAAAAATGTTCCTATAACATTTTCCATTTTTTTTTTTAGAAACTTATAGAGTGCTATCTGAAATATCAATGGCATTATTTACATGCGTCACACATTAAATGGCATTTTCTTGTAGTAGTCAAAATTCAGAACGATAAAAACTATGAGTGATCATTATGTTCCTAATCAAATGTTATTTTTATGCGTATGTTAGACATATAAGGTAGGTAAATGATGTATTAAAGAGCCAACTACTGATAGTCGTGGTACTAAACTAGAAATTGTTTTATATGTGGAGTAATATTTAATCACGTGTTTTATGCTTAAAATGTTATCATACGATGTTAAAAGTACTTAAAATTAATACATTTTTGCGCCAAATAACTTAGAAATAGATTAAAGTATCTTAAAGGGAGAAAAACTCCACGTTAATCAGAAAGAAACAAGGAAAATAAATGGAGATAAAAGTAGTTGAAAGTTAGAAATAAAAACAACTTTTTAATCAAAGATGATTTTTTAGAATTCTAGATATTTGTTAACAACAAGATTTAAAGACATTATATTTTCTAAATTTAAGAGATTTTATACTTTAAAAATATACAAATTTTATTTTGTTTTTTTTTAAGTTTTTAGTACAAATTTATACTAAAAATAATTTTTATAAAAAAGAATTTTATTACAAAATATATTTTTATAGTTTCAGTTACATTAAGTTACAAAAAATCAAGTTCAACAATATATATAAATCACTTTTTAAGATTTTGAGCGTTTAAACTTAACGTATTCTTTAAAATTAATAGTTTTTAACAAACAATTTCAATCCCAAACCGATATTTAATGATCTTAACCATTTTCTTTTATTTTTTTTTGTCATTACAGTGAAACGGAGCGCTATAAGAAAATCAAATGGCAAGATTTGCGTGTCGGGGACATTGTACATTTGTCCAACAATGAGACAGTCCCGGCAGATATTCTATTATTGCGAACAAGCGATCCCCACGGAGTCTGCTACATTGACACCTGTGACTTGGATGGTGAAACGAATCTAAAGCGTCGCGAGGTATGTGTACAACAACTATAACAACAATAACCACAACAAAATTAACAATAACTAAGACATATGGGATGTTGGGAAGGGGGGCAGCTACAGCTGTTAATCAGCAGTTGGGGTATTACTTCTGGGAATTACTACGTGAGCAATATGCTATTTGATTGTTATACTACATTGTTGCTGTTGTTTTGTTGCCGCTTGGAATTTTGCAGGTTGTACGTGGCTTTACAGAAATGCAGAACATATTTGTGCCCAGCAAATTTATGAGCTGTGTGGAAGCGGATGCGCCAACAACAAAGCTATATAGATTCCATGGGGCCTTAATACATCCATCTGGGGAACGTGTACCCATTTCGACCGAGTGCCTTTTGTTAAGAGAGAGCAGACTGAAGGTAAATTAAATATTATCCCAAACTCAATTATGATGTTTAACTTGAAGTAATTTTCTGTTGCGTTCTTTTTTCTTGTAGAATACGGATTACGTTGAGGGCATTGTTGTCTATGCCGGGCATGAAACGAAGTCTATGTTAAATAATAGTGGTCCAAGGTACAAACGCTCCCAGGTGGAACAACAAATGAATATTGATGTGATATGGTATGTTTGAACTTGATGGAAGATATTGTACTAGAACCCCAAAAAAAGAAGAAAATGCGATAGAGTGAAGAAAGTTGAGTTTTGATTTAAACTAATCTTTTTCATATGAGATTGGAATATGAAAAAACTAACATCAGGGATAATCAGTCATTGATTAAATATTCTTTTAATCATTTAAGTCTCTATGAATAGAAAATGACATTAAAATATAAATATTATTACAGTTATCTACATACGTGTTTTCAATCATTAAATAGTCTTTTGGACATGTGACAAAATCGTATAGTATGATATTATTATCTTTTATATAGATATAGTTTGTCAGTTATACATTTTTAATTAATAATAGGTACAAGTAAAAATAAAAAAATAATGCAAAATTAGAGTTTAATCAGTTTGCGGCGGTTCTTCACGTACCATAATAAAAATTAAGAAGACATGACCAACAATACTTATATTTCAACTGTCTATTTTTCCAGGTGTGTGATAATATTGTTGATCCTTTGTGTTGTTGGCGCCATCGGGTGCACAATGTGGCTGCGTTCCTTTGTTAATTTCCCTGTGCCCTATTTGCCATTCGCCGTTGATGCTGCCTACGAGGGCATGTTAACATTTTGGACATACATTATAATACTGCAGGTGATGATACCGCTATCGCTGTACGTGACCATTGAGCTGTGCAAGATACTGCAGGTGTTCCACATACACAACAACATTGATCTGTACGATCCGGATACCAATAAGCAGACGGAATGCCGAGCCATGAACATAACTGAGGAATTGGGTCAAATACAACACATATTTTCGGATAAAACGGGCACACTGACCGAAAACAAAATGATCTTTCGTCGCTGTGTGGTCAATGGTGCCGACTATAATCATCCGCCCTCGGAGCTGGAGAAGCTATATGCCAAGCCGGGTGCACCGGCGCCTCCTCTTGTGCCCAACGAGGCATTGCAGGATGATATGCAGCGGCTAACAGGTGTGGGAGTTGGTGCCTATCTAACGCCCCATGCACAATGCATTCAGGAGTTCCTGGTTGTGTTAGCCATCTGCAATACGGTAATTGTGAGTGCGGCGCCGCATCGGGATCTCATGAATGCCAGTGGCATCATTGAGATGCAGCAGAGCACAAGTAGTCCGGTCATAGGAGGACCTTCGCCAGCCACACTGAAACATGTGAGGGCGCGGGGCAAACTGGTGGCGACGACAACCACCACAACAACATCTACAACAATTATGAATGGTGCACCGCAGGCAGTCACAGCAGGTGGATCGTTGGCGGATCGTTACACTAGGCTAACCGAGTCGCGTTCAGTGACTCCATCGCCGCCACCCAATCTGCTATTTGCCATGCCCGCACAGAGTCATCAGCCAACGCTCTCACCAATCAGCAGTTCGCCGGAATCGACGCCTAGTTCAGAGTCGCCATCGCCGCCAATGAAGAATAAGGCGCTGTCCAATAGCATTTCACCCACTGGACGTGCCAAAGCTGTCATCAACTCCAAGATTACCAGCATTGCCACATTTCTGAATGCCAAGACGCAGGGCAAGCGCATCAAGATCAAGTAAGTTTAAGCTTTCAAAGCAAATTCATGAATGAAATAACAAAAACTCTTTGTTTTGTTTTATAGCCAATCAAAGACGCAAACCATTTATAGAACCGCCGATGGGCGTCCTTTGTATGAGGCTGAAAGTCCCGATGAGCTGGCATTGGTAAATGCTGCCTATAGCTATGACTGTTGTCTACTCAATCGCAGTCCCAATCACATCCTTGTCAGCATGCCAACGGCGGGCGCCACCGTTGAGTATGAAATACTCAAAATACTGCCCTTCGATTCAAGCCGCAAGTGCATGTCGATTGTGGTCCGTCAAACGGGCACCCAAGAGATTATACTCTATACAAAAGGTGCTGATAGCTCCATAATGCCAGTACTGGCGCCATGTCCGCACAACAGTTCAGAAGGTGAGTGGAGTCAGATAGCAAAAATAGGATATGTATTTAACCTTTCTGTTTTCCAGGTCATCTTCGTGAACAGACCCAACAGCAACTGGATCGCTATGCACGCGAAGGTCTCCGCATCCTCGTGATGGCTAAGCGCACATTAAATGCTAGCGATTATACAGATTGGTGGGCAAGGCATCAGGATATTGAAATGTCGCTGGAGAATCGTGAACGCAGGCTGCGCGACTCATTTGCCAAGCTGGAGAGCAATCTAACACTGTTGGGTGCCACTGGCATTGAGGATCGCCTGCAAGATGGTGTGCCTGAAACGATAGCCTCATTGCTCGCAGCTGGCATTTCCATGTGGGTGCTAACTGGCGACAAGCCAGAGACAGCCATTAACATTGCCTACTCTGCGAAACTCTTTACCCAGCAAATGGAGTTGATAAAGTATGTGATTCGAAATAAATCTACTCGTGTTATGATTACTTATGATTGTTTTGTATGCAGGCTAACTGCTCGATCTCGTGATGCTGCTGAGACGGCCATTAATTTCTATTTGACTGAAATGAGAAATGCAAAGGCAACCAATGCTGCCAGCTATTGTCTGACGCCGCGCATCAAGCCACGTGCTCTGGTCGTGGATGGAAAGACTCTAACCTTTATTTTAGATCCGAAGTGAGTCAATTAAGTCAGAAAATCCAAAATTAGATCAGCTTGCAAATCACTAATTAATTTCATTTTGCAGATCAAAGTTAATTCTGCCATTTCTTAAGCTGGCCAAAGCATGTGCCTCGGTGCTATGTTGCCGTTCGACACCGCTGCAAAAGGCCTATCTGGTAAAAGTGGTGAAGGAGGAGTTAAATTTGCGCACGCTGGCCATTGGCGATGGTGCCAACGATGTCTCTATGATACAAATGGCCGATGTGGGTGTAGGCATCTCTGGCCAAGAAGGCATGCAAGCTGTAATGGCTGCTGACTTTACGCTGTCACGATTTCGGTACCTGGAACGCCTGCTCCTATCCCATGGATATTGGTGCTATGATCGATTGGCGCGCATGATACTCTATTTTTTCTACAAAAATGCGGTATGGCTAAACTTTTCACATTTTAATATTTGTGATATTTTTAAATTGAAATTTGCGTCCTTGCAGGCATTTGTTTTCCTGATATTCTGGTATCAATTATATTGTGGCTTCTCTGGCTCTGTGATGATGGACCAAATGTATCTAATGCTTTATAACTTACTCTTCACCTCACTGCCGCCCTTGGCAATTGGTGTCTATGATAATCGAGTGCCGGAGGACTTGCTATTAAAAAATCCATATCTCTACAAAAATGTAAGCGAAACAAAAAACGTGGATAATTAAGTTTTTAATAATTAACTTTGTGATTTACTTTACAGGGTCGCTTGAGTTTAGTGTATAGGCCGCATGACTTTTGGCTGATACTCCTAGATGCCCTCTATCAATCCCTGGTCATCTTCTTTGTGGCTCTGTGCGCGTACGCGGAAAGTGATGTGGGTATCTGGGAATTTGGTACAACTATAACGGCGTGCTGCCTATTTGCAAATTTAGTGCATTGTGCCATTGAAATACGTTCCTGGGTAAACATGATTAAACAACCAAACCATTGCTGTTGTACTAATGTATAATCCTTTTTTTTAGACGGTGCTGCATGTAATATCAATATTAATCAGCTTGGGCTCATTTTATCTCTTCTCCATTGTGTACAATTCAATGTGTGTTAATTGCTTTGGATTGCCCTCAACGTATTGGGTTATATTTAAATGTTTTGCCTCTGCGGTGCACTGGCTGGTTATACTACTATCCACAGTCGTTGCTATCCTGCCGCGGTATATATACATTAAACGCTCATCTAATTTATATATATATTCTAACTGTGTATATATACTCCACAGCCTGCTTCTGACCACAGTTCGCACATCCATGTGTCCCGACGATAGTTCTAAAGTTATTCTACAAAGCAAACGTGAGCGCAGCAGAGGTGAGGGTTTGTTAGTTACATGGTCGCGGTCAACGTCAGCCTCATCAATTTATAGGTAAAAGGCACAAAATACTAGTTACAATTGCAATTTTTAATTTAATAGTTTAATAATTTTAATGCATGATTGCACGCAAATATAGAGTACATGCATTCTGCTTTCAAGTGTTTTAAGTTCTTTATGATTTTGTGTCCTTTTATTTATACATTGCATTTCACTTGTAGAACAATAGACCTAACTTTTACTTGGAAAACTATTTACATTTAACTCTTTTGCAGAATCGCCGATTATGGGTCTAAGAATCAGATTATAACAACTATTACCTGATCCAGCGCCAAATTGCAGCAACATCATAATTCGAAACCTAATACTACTTACACCTGTGCTTTTAGTTTAAATATGTGGCCTTTGACACCGATTTATATTAGTTTAATTGTAGCCATTAAGTTTATCAGCTCCAGCTCTCTAGTTTCTGAAATTAGCTTAGATCTATACATGTATAAACATAGTATAAATTTGTATTGAATGTATATCAATTAGCGACTATAGCACACTAAATATTAATAATATTTGTTAATTTATTTTTTAATTTGCCTTAACTTAACTAAAGCGCATCAATGTGACGCAATTTATGAATATTTATTTGTATATAAGAAGTAAGAGCAATATTTGTAGCCAGAGCCACCTAACGTAGCATAATCCTAAACACTTGCGACGCAACCTAATATTAAACACAACGGATTAAAATAGTAATACCATATGGATTTAGTACTATCTGTATGTATATTTACTGTATATCACCTATAACGGTAACTTTCAATACTGGACAATTCAAAACGGAACATCTGAGCTCCAATCGTTCAATGTTCGTGAAAAGGCTGTGATTTCTACACTCATGAGAAATATAAAAATAGAAAAAAAAACCCCATTTACTTTATATAGTTTCATTATTTCAAGTATTATTAAACAAAACAAATTGGGAAAACCCCAAAAGATGTTTTATCTTTAGTTTGTTGCATAAACAAGTGACTTTTCTACTTTTTTGTATAATTTAAACAAAATGACAATTGATTAAATTATTATCATCACATAGTTGTTCTAAACTATTTACCTTACATTATTTGTAAATCGATTCGAAACAGAACAATTATAAATGCAATAGCATTGTGTGCGTTAAATACAAACAATACAAAAATATATAACAAATATTAGCTAAATATTTACATTGTTGAAAAGCTAAAAATCATTAAATGAAATAAATGTATATTTACCTAAATAAAATTGTTCACATTAACAATCAATCCTTATCGCTTTTACACACACTGGAACACCCTTTCAAAAACGCATCACAATGAGAGTCATTGTTGCTGTCACGTGTCGAAGATTAAACGATTCACATTCAAGGTCAGTAGAATATAAAAATGCATTGTATATAAAAAAGTTAAAATGTATTTATTTAATACATAACATAAGTGAATGTCTAATGCTAACCCTATCTATAGCTAATATCCCAGAGGATTTTGAACTAGGCAAATGGTAAAATGATATAAATTCAATACACCTCGACTAGGACGGCGCATTCGCATCCGTATCTGTACGTTCTACGCCAAGGTTGTAATTGCCAAGGAAATCCAGTTCTGGACTCTTGGCAATTACACGTCCGATATCTTGAGGTAGCAAGTTAATTTCTACATTGGCTGCCGCTGCTGGCAGCGTATCTAATGCATGCTGCGACGGTTGTTGCTGCTCCAGTTTGACAGCCACTGCACGACGCACCAACTTCTCGATGAAAACGCGAAGCACATGCGATAGAACTGTTAGAGCCAAGGACTGAGTTACGCCTGGTACGCTAGGTTCAACATTGAGAACTATGCCCACATCTTTGCACATATCACGCACCAGCTGAGTGGCCGTATCCAGTTCCTCAGGTGGCGGTAAATAAAGTAACTGACGATTTATTGGATTGTCGTCTGTGTTGGGCGGTCGTGTTCTCCGAGCAGTTAAATCATTCAATCCAACAACATCGACCAACTGTTGATCGTCCACTTGTTGCTCACGTCCCTGCAAGCGCTTTGTCTGTTCCACTAGCCAACTATCTAGGCGTGATCTTGAGGTGAGTGTGGTGAACGCCAATAGTTGTGGTTGCGGCTCCTCCTTTAGTTGCTGCTGAACGCGCTCCGACAAGGGCAAAGCTCCAGAGTCAGTGCTCTGCCGGCTCACCGATGGCATCTTTAAAGGTGGTGTGTATCCGTGCAGACGTGCAAATGCCAGAATCTCCCGCGCACTCCAAAAGCTCTCCTTGCCGCTGGCATGTAACTGCTGCAATCGCAGATGTTGTCGCATGCAGCGCAATAAAACGCGTCCGCGCAAAATCTCAAAGAAGCGCTGCCGCAAAGCGGGTTGTGCGTTGAATGCAGTCAGCGAATGCTGGCCAAAGGTAAATTCACTGGCCATGCTGCAGTTCGTCAGTGGCAGTCGACGCAGCAGGAACTCCACAGCACTTCGCATACTCTGGAACTGTGTCCTGCTGAAGCGTTGCTCGAGTTGTTGACGTTGACTTAGTGGCGGCGCTGGCAATACTGGCAGCACTTCTAGACAACTCATATTCGCATAACCATGATCGTTATGGATGCACTGTAGTAAGTGCCAACGCCTTGATAATTGTTGCTTTGGCTGTTTTAACAAACTTAACTGCGGCTTAAGAAGCGATTGCTGCTTGGCCGCCTGTTTCAGTTTTGTTTGCAGCGGGTCAATGATGTAGAGTTTGCCCGCCTTCTGAAAGACAACATTCTTCACTTGTGACTTATTGTGTCCATTTCGCAGTTGCCTACTGCCTACTCCATTGATGGCAAGAGTGGGTTTTACAGTTACAGGTACACTTTCAGGTGGAGATTGAGGTTTTTGCTTCTTGGGGCTGCTTAGTTTTAACTGCTCGGAAACTAGAACCGTGGGTTCAATTTGCTCGATGTCATCACTCAGCTCAATTTTGTTTATGCATGCAAACAGATTGTCGTCCAGATCCTCTTTGTTTTGTGTTATGGAAATTGTGCGTGGCTTGTAACTATCCAACGGTGGTGATAATGGTTTCATAGCAGGTATTGTCGGCAGCGGCTCTTTTTTGATTTCCATTGGAAACGTCGTCGTCGTCGCTGTCGTCCTCATCACAGGCACATCGGCACGCAACCATACCTCTACGGTTGTCTCGCCACCCATGGTGTGTAGTCCACACATGGTTTTGTCCAGCAAAATGTTGTGCATAAGCTGGACTGGCTTCTGTTGCAGATGCTCTTGAAAGTAGAGTTGTATTCGCATGGGGAATTCACCCCAGCCACGACGTGTCAACTGAAACGGAGGCGAGTGGACGTCCACAACATCATTGGGACGATACGAATGATGCAGTTGAAAGCGCACCTAAAAAATTTGACTATTAATAATTATTCATTCCAATATATTAGCAACAACTTACTTTCTTCAAGTATGTCTCTGGAGGCTGTGGCAGATTTTTTCCTTGCACATAAACCAGCCATTTATAGGTAAGCGCCAGTCCTTTGCGGGCGTCTGAATCCGCACCACCCAGATACTTGGAGGTATTGCCCACCACGAAATAAAACTTGTTCTTGTTGTTTAAGCGGGAGGCATTTAGTGCCGGCACAGATGCCTCCAGCTCCTTTTGTTGTTTAATTGCTGCCTGCCTGCTGGTGCAGGGCAGTTCCTCACTACTGGCCACATTCAAATCAGTTTGTTTTTTTGTTTCTTGTGAATGATCCGTAACAATTCCCTGTTCGCGTATTTTTTGCTGCCGTCGACGCTCGGCTCGACGATGAGCTGGATTTCGCTGTCGAATCGTTTGTTTTGCCAACGTTGCAGCTGTTCTCTCTGGTAGATGGAGCTGCATTGGCGCAGGCCGTTTGCCTACAATCTTCTTAATGGCCGGATGTAAGGGTAGCTGTGCACCGCCACTTTCAATTGCATCGCCAAACAATGTGTCGCTGGATCGCACCTTGGCGACATCGGGTGCTGTAAGCGGAACCTGTTGTTTCTTGTAGTATTCGCTGACTACATGATATCGCAGTTTGTCCAAGAGAAGACGTGATTGCGAGAGTCGCGTATCGATCTCGTTCAACTGTTGTTCCTTTAGGGTCAACTCTTTCTGGAATTCGGCGCGAATAATGTCCTCGATTCGTTTCAATTGCGCCACGCTGTCAATAGTGGAAACAATTTTCTTCTCATCCGGTTTCGCGTTATCCGCTTCCCGCTTGACGCGCCTCTCCACTTTTGTGTTAGTTTCGGCTCTGTCGTAGCCAAATCCGTAATCGGGATCATGGTATTCACTGTGCCTACGTTTATTTGGCGTTGTTGCTGTGTTTGTTGTCTTGCTCGGCGTCGCCGCCGAATTCTCCATGTGCGAATGAACGCTGTTGTTATTATGGTGGGTGGCACACCCACAGGTATTTACTTCACCTGGGCTCAAAATAAAATAGCTGACATAAACTTGTAGACTGCCGTTTGCACATTTATGCAGCTTTTGGTGCTAAATTACCAAAATTAAAATATAAACGCGCAAAATGTTTGTGTTTGTGACAGGGTTTGTTGATACTAAGCCGATATATCGATATACTTCCATCCTTTTTTTTACAGCACCACGCACCTACTGTTAACCAACACTATAACTCAACATCTGTTCCAACGCGGGAAAAAAATAACAAAACACGCATTGGCAATAATTATCAACTGGCTTACGACATAAAACAAAGCAATAACTTTACTTTAAAATGGTGGAACGCATTGAAGACCTGAATTTACCCAACGCTGTAATTGCCCGTCTGATTAAAGATGCATTGCCGGATGGCTCCAACGTCAGCAAAGAGGCGCGTACCGCAATTGCAAAAGCCGCTTCTGTCTTTGCAATATTTGTAACTTCATCCTCAACAGCTTTGGCACACAAGCAGAACCACAAGACAATTACGGCCAAGGATATTTTGCAAACGCTTAACGAATTGGACTTTGAGAGCTTTGTGCCAACGCTCACTCAGGACTTGGAAGTGTATAGAAAGATGGTGAAAGATAAAAAGGAGAGCAAAGCGAACAGCAAAAAAGATGCCACAGCAAACAGCAGTTCAGGAGCAGCTTCTGCCAACGATGAAACAAATAAATCATAATATGGTCAAGAAACCGATTCGTCAACTAATTTCAATTCGCTTATCGCGTTTTATACACTTAAGTTATTACATTTAATACAATTCTTAATTCTAAGCTAGTGTAGATATTACGATAAATAATTTTTAGAAATTACGAAATAAAAGCAT
Organism: Scaptomyza parva; assembly: GCA_035044645.1. Classification (NCBI taxonomy): domain Eukaryota; kingdom Metazoa; phylum Arthropoda; class Insecta; order Diptera; family Drosophilidae; genus Scaptomyza; species Scaptomyza parva. Next base: position 384,462 of record JAWNNT010000063.1, read on the forward strand.
TTGCTATAAAAACTCCTTTGCATTGAATCTGTTTATCGTTTGTGTTGAAATTTTCGTGCCTATATTTGGGAAATAAAACTCACGCGCACATCTCTAGCTTCAAGACAGATATTTTGCATGACAATAAAATTGTTTAGCTGCATGTTTCCTTAATATTTATTTTACCAAATGGGTGTCACTGGTCTGTGGAAGCTTATAGAGCCGTGTGGTAAGCCAGTACCTGTAGAGACATTGGAGGGCAAGGTGCTAGCAGTTGGTAAGAGCTGTTTAAGTCATATTGTGAAATTCTTAGTAAACTTTTCTTGTTTGCTTGCTATACAGATATTTCGATATGGTTGCATCAGGTTGTGAAAGGCTTTCAAGACAGCAAAGGATCCGCACTCAATAATGCGCATTTGTTGGGCCTGTTTCATCGCCTGTGCAAATTGCTTTATTATCGTGTGCGGCCGGTTTTCATATTTGATGGCAGCGTTCCGCAATTAAAGCGCGATACAATTGTTAGTTTTGGTAGCTGATTGTGTGATTTGAGTGGGATTAAAAAAGTGTTCCCTATTTCAGGCTCGTCGTCAGCAACAACGCAGCAAGCTAAGTAATGAGGCCGATCGCATTCAGGCACTTCTACTGCAGTCGCTGGCCAAGGAAAAGGTGGTACAACAGGCATTGGGCACAAATGCAGAAATGCTGCTCAAGTCACCCTCAAAACGGGGAGGTGTAGCAAAGTCAAACCAAACCGACGAAGACGATCTGTTCAAGTTGCCTGAACTGACGGCAAGTGCCTCTACTCGTCAAGTCGATGAAGCAGACTACGAAGACAAGGATCTGGAGTATACAAGTGCCAGTGCCACATCGGACAGCTCGTTTGATGAGTCAACAGCCAGGCATTCATACAATGCCAGTTTACAGGCAATCGATGTGCGTAGTCATCATTTTAAGAACCTTCCCGCTGATGTGCGACACGAAATACTCACAGATATCAAGGAGACGCGTAAACAGTCGTCCTGGGGTCGACTTCACGAACTGCCAGCACGGAGCGATGACTTCTGCTCATTTCAAATGAAGCGTCTGCTCAAGCGACGTGCCGTTCAGGAGAGCCTTGAGGAGGCCGTGGAGGAAATGGGTGGACGTACACTCACCTACTCGGAGCTCTCTGAGTTCTTCAGTGAGGAGGGCATTGTCACACCTACAGCCATTGAGCAGAGTACCCGTCAAATTAGCTCAGATGAGCACACGCGATTCTTATTAGTGCGTGATCTCAAAAAGAAGGCATTGATCGAGGAGAACAGTAAGATCAAAATAAAGTTCGAGACAATTAAGGAGGAAGAAATCGCAGAAAATGATGATCATGTGAAACCATCAACCTCTACGAAAGCTGAGACGGTAACAAAGCTACCTGCATTTAATGCTAAAAGTAAAAAAGAATTGGGTTCCGAATATGATGCTGATTTACAAATGGCATTAGCTCTATCGCTGGAGGAATCTAAGGTCTATGATGAGAAGGACTACGATTATGATTCGGATCAAGACTTGCGGCTGAATCGTGAACAAACCAAAAACTTGCGCCATACAGCCAAAGGACCAGCACGCACCTATATGATTGAGTATGGCGGTATGAATGATGATGAGGTGGAAAATATTATGGAATCCACCCAACTGAATGATACACAGTCCTTAGAGCGGCTTTTGCATAATACACAGGTCAATGATACACTCACCAAAGTGGACATAGCCAGCAATGACATTGAAGAGGCTAAACTAATCTCCTTGGCAATTGAACAGAGTAAGAACGAGTCTGTTAAAGATGACGTTAAATTGAACACAGTTCAAATCATAAATAGCGATACTGATTCGGATTTGGAAGAAGTTGGTGAGGTTAACAAAATACCAGCCAAAAAGGGCCTCGAAATACATGTTGATATTAAAGATGAATTGAATGAAGGTGATGATCTCTTCGCGGACATTTTTGAAGTGAACGAAAGTAAGGCAGCTAATGATGATAATGCAAAGCAAACTATTAGTAAAGTTATGGGAAAAATCAGTAAAGCCCACAAATCTTTAGATAAAGAGAGAGAAAGTAAGTCAAACCAAGTCGATTGTGAGAATGAAACTAGTGAAGTACAAACTGATGAAGTGATTCTGATAACCGACAGCGAGAAGCAAATATCTGATTCAGATGACAATTTGCCTAAGAGTTCACAGCCGGAAGATTCCAAAGACGAAATTCCTTCAAGTGGAGTTCAGAAACCGGCCGCAGCTCTGAGCTCTATACTTGATGAGCTTAAGCGACAAACGGAAGAAGTTAAGAATATCAAATTGATTGATATGGAAGAAATACAGAAACCTGTAGCCGCTTTGAGCTCCATACTTGATGATCTCAAACGACAAACGGAAGAAGTTAAAAACATCAAATTGAAATCGGTAAAACTAAGCAATAGTGCGGTCATTGAACTATCCTCCGATGATGAGGTCTCCAAAGTAACAATTCCTGCAGAGTCCAAGGAAGTTATTGAGCTAAGTGACACTAAACCGAATACGAATAAGATTTCATTAAATAAAACACCAATTAACACGAATACGAATAACATATCACCAAACAAAACACCAAGCAAAACCAAAGAAATAACCGATTATTTTGAAACAACATATAAAATTAAACGCACTCCTGATAAGTCAGAAGATGCACAGGCGACTCCACCCACAACTCCCAAGGTGGCCAAACCTTTCTTTGTCAAACGCACACCAAAATCGGGACGTAAACGTACCGGTGAGGAGCTAAGTTCGGATGAGGTTTCACCCAATAAAAAGCTAAGCAAAGCAGCAAAGTCACTTTTCGAGAGCAACGAAAAGCAGGAAGGGGTTAATCCAGTTAATACAGAGGTAAGTTGTGCAATTAAAGCTTATTCTACGCATATATTTAATTTTGTTTTGCAGGATCTTATTAAGGACGCAGCGGATGCCCTAAAGTCACAAAATTCAGCTGAGGAGCTAGAGAAAATGGCCACTGATTTGGCAAAGGAGAGACGTGACTTGGAAGCCGAACGCAATCGACAAGATCGCATGGGTATCTCGATTAGTCAGCGCATGAGGAACGACTGCCAGGAGCTTTTGCGTCTTTTTGGCATACCCTACATTGTCGCACCCATGGAAGCGGAAGCACAGTGTGCCTTCCTCAATGCCGTGGAAATAACCAATGGCACCATAACGGATGATAGTGATATCTGGCTATTTGGTGGTCGGACGGTTTACAAAAATTTCTTTGCACAAAACAAGCATGTGCTGGAGTTCCGAGCCGAACAAATTGAACAGACATTCAACTGCAATCGCAGCAAACTTATACAGCTGGCTTGTCTTGTTGGCAGTGATTACACTACAGGTGATTCTCATCAATTTATTACTAAGAAAAATGAATTATATATTTCTTTTTGTTCTTAGGCATACATGGCATTGGCGCTGTTACTGCTCTGGAAATACTCGCCTCGTTTACAATGGATGCACCTGGCTCATCATCAGCTAGCTCGCCGAGCGCCCTTTCCAATCAATCTGTGTTGTCCACTTTAATCAAGTTCCGCGACTGGTGGCAGTCGCAAAAGAATGCCAACATACCAGTTGGAAGTACATCACGAATTTCTCTACGCAAGAAGCTCAAGAATATTAATCTGCATGAGGGCTTTCCCAGTTCGTCCGTAGTGGAGGCTTATTTAACGCCCACAGTTGATGAGGCCCGTGATGCCTTTAGCTGGGGCTCACCAGATGTAGAATCCTTACGCGAATTCGCGCGTAAGTTCTTTGGCTGGACCTCGTCCAAAACCGATGACATTCTTATGCCGGTCATGAAGAAAATCAACGAAAAGAAGGTTCAAGGCTCCATACGAAACTACTTTACAGCAAAAAGCGCTCTCCGAGTGCAACAACCAATGGTTAGCAAACGTGTCCAAACAGCTATAGATAAAATGTCTGGTAAGATAGATGCGGAAACGCCAGAGAAACCGAAACGGACAACGCGTCGTGCACGTAACTCAGCAGCGAAGGGAAAGGAAGCTTCCGTGGATGATGAAGCAGCTGATGATATTGATCCTCCTGCTCGTCCAAAGCGTAGCAAACGGAAAGTCACAAAGCAAACGGATGAAACTTCAAGTGAAATGCCTGCTACTTCAGATGCTTCCTTGAAGCCAGCGAAATGTGCACGCATACCAAACAACAAGGAGGTAATACCACAAAGAGAACGCGATCTGGAACAAATGCGGCAGAACAAAGCTAGGGCGGCGGCAGTTTTGAAAGCAAGCTCAAAAACTGCAAAATAAACCATTCTGTCATTTTTGCTTAAGGAACATGTCTCAAAAAAAATACAATTAAACAATATGTATGAAAGTAAACATATTATTTATTAAATTCAAATACAACATTTTAAAGCTGTTAAGAATTAATCGTGAATTGCAACGAATACTAAGAATTTAAAAAAAAAATGAACAATTTTATTGAAAACAATATATGAACTTTTGGTTCAAGTACAATACAAATCACAATACGCATGCAATAATCAGGCCCTGAAATCCTTCAAGCAATGTAAAAATTGGCTAAATACATGCTTAAAAGCCTTAAGCAGAAAATATCATCCAATCGACTATATAAAAACTGGTTTTAGAGAATCACAAAAAAGATAACAATCTTAAAACTTACTTTGCCAGTGTAAAGAAATATAAATAATAAGCAAATATGCAAAGAAACATGCCGCATCATTGAATATAGGCTTTAGTGCAAAACGATATTTGCAAATAGGTTAAATGAAAATATTAAACTTATTCGAGATTCTATTTGAATTTTGAATGCTTTTATGACAACTGTGAAAAAAGTTGAAAGTAAACTGATTTCAGAAAGAGTTTTATATTTGAGTTCAAACCCCGAAATAAGTTCTTGCATTGACCAAGCAGAAACATAGGTCTCATTCTACTTCATATAAAAACAAGTAAGAAGACTCGATTACATGTGTATATCGTAAACCTGAAAAGGATTAGGAGAGCTCATATCCAATATTTGGAGTCTCTAGCTTTTGTAGTTTCTGAGATCGACGCGTTCATACATACAGACGGACGGACGGACAGACAGACGGACATGGCTAAATCGACTCGACTGTTGATGCTGATCAAGAATATATATACTTTATGGGGTCGGAGAAGCTTCCTTCTCCCTGTTACATACTTTTGCACAAAACCATTATACCCTTTTTTTACCCATTTCATAGGTTAAGGGTATAAACAGGAGGACGGTGGAAAAGTTTAAAAAAATAAATAAAAAGTAACAAACTACTAGAAGACCAGAGCTTATATAACAGAGCTACTTCGAAGATACTAATCAAATGAACGGATTAACGCAATATTTCAACAAAAACTGATCCCGGGCACCAATTACATTGAATCTGGCGAACAATTGGAAAGACATTGAGAGACGGAGACGATCCGTATTTTTATAATATTTTGATGATGTTGTTCAGCAACAAGCTTCATCAATATCAAAGTCATTAAGTTCCTAATGTTTCGAAAAGGGCGGCAAGAAACTCGATATTTAAGACAAAAACATTTGGGTAGGAGATCCTCTATTGCGCTTTATACTGCTCCCAGACTAACAGTCAAATTGCTAAAGAAGCTCACGTATTCTCTACACCACAAATAAAGGAAAAATCTTGATGTTCCGATAATGAGGCGAAATCGCAAAACTCATCAGAAGAAGATGGAGGAGAACCCTTACTTGCTGAAGTCTTATTAAATTTAGAATCCTGGACGAGTTGCTGTAGTAATTGCCAAGATTTGAAAGATTTATATCCTTCTGTTGCAGCACTTCTTCAATATTTTCATACATGAACATATATTAAAATTGGGAAGTCAAAATTGTTTTAAATAATTGCTAAATATTTAATCTATCCTGCGAAATTAATTGAATTATTTCGTATTAATAGCAGTATGAACAATAAAGAGGATCTATGCTCTTCTATAGATTGTGAATTTGAATAACAAAGTATGGTCACTAAGCAAATAATTGAAATTTCAATTATTATTTTATATAAAAAAATATTTTTTTATATCGAATTTATGTTATAGAATTTTTTATTAAAACAAATACATAACAAGTATTTACAAAATTTCCACCACCATAAAAACATAAAAGGCCACCAAGCCTTCTCAAAATATCACTTTTTATGTGCGTTTGTACGATTTTAAACACGAATCAGTTGATCTGTTTTAAATCTAATTTAATCGAGTCTGTATGCCAACGCAATACAAATAGTTATTTCGACATCCAAAATAAATGCGTTTAAGGCTTTCCATGTAGCAGGGCGCGGAGAACAATTCGCCAGGGATTTGATCTGAGTATTGAATCTGACCGTCGGTTAGATTTATGAGCACGATTTGACCATTGGTAGCGCAACAAAATATGAGATTTACAAGTGAATCTATGGTTATTATTGTTGGTGTGGCATAGATTGAACCACCGACTTGTACTTTCCAGTACAGCTCAAGAGATACCTTTGATTCGGCACTTGTTTTGCATCGCAGGCAATACAGATGCTTATCAATACATCCAAATAGTACAAAACTGTGTCCCATAGGTGTGGGCGTTGCCTTCGCCACTAACGAAGAGAAAATGTCGCCTTCCACCGAACACGTAGCCAGCTGGTAAAAGAGGAGAAAGACTTATAATTTGTGGTCAATATCAAATATAATTCTCATTGATTTTACGATCTTTCCGCTTTTCACATCGCAGGCATGAACGTTTCCGGCCACTTCAGCGAAGGCAAATATGTCAGCACTAGGATCCAGCAGAACGGGTGATGAAAAAATGGCTTTCTTACAACGCTGCAGCCACTGCATGGAGCCATCCAAAAGCGAGACGCGTGCATAGTGACCATCAAGCGTGCAAATGATAATCGCCTGTTGTCCGGGAATCTCTAGAGCGCTGGCAAAAATACCCTTTTTGCCAATGCACATGCACCAGAGTAACTGCTGACGTTCCATGGACAGGCATATGACATTATAGTCCTCGGCATAGCTGCAAACAACAACGCGTGTGCCATCCGATGAGAGAAAAGGCTGAGACTTTATCATGCCACCAATTTCAACGTTCCACAGATTAGTACCCGTTAACGGATCGAAACCATAGAGGATGCCATCGTAGCAGCCCACCATGGCCAGATTCCTGCTAACGATTGTCACTTTGCACTCGATACGGTCACTCAGCTTAATCATGCATTTCTCTTTTCCCGTCACTGCATTTATCGTGCGCAAAATTTTTGAATGGGCGCCAACGCACACATAACGTTCATCAAATTGGGCCACTGGCGAATCAATACATTTGGAAAAATTCACCTTCCAATGAATCTTATAGTTGATTGCTAGCTTTTCAATACGTTTAATGACAAGGCTGCTGCTGTTGGGTGTTGGAGCAAGAGCCGTAGGACAATTAACGATGGGCTCAACTGGTTTCAGTTTTGTATTTTGTGTCACCAGTTTCGCCCCATCTAGGAATTTTAAAACATCGCACAGCGGCACATCTTCCAGTAGTAGCATTGTGAAAAGATGCCGCTGCTCATCATCTATGCACATCTGAATACCAATTTCACGACATAGCGTTATCGCATTGAATGACGTTCCGCCCGCCTGCTTAAAGCTCAGATTATATCCGCTGAGCATTTTAGAACGTGGTTTTTTCTTGTTCGGCGCTGTATTAGTTTGCTCCGTATCCTCGTGCTCCAACCTGTCGTGCAGGAAGTTTTTCAATATATCTTGGGCAGAATGCGCCAAAAGCGTTGACTCCTTCAGTAGCAAATCTTTATCCAGTTTACCATGTGCATTGTAGGGAAAGTGTTGCAAGTAAACGAATCGATCCGGTTGCTCGGCCGCCATTAGCTTAGAGAGTATGCAAAAAGTCTGCGTCTTTTGTTGCACCTTTGTCATTGGCTCCAAACTTCGTATGCAGCAGATGAGTTTTTGTAAATGTTGTTGCCACAAACAAACTAACAGATCGCTGGTTTGCAAGCAATTCTGTATCTTGCGTGTAATGTTGCCTATAAGAAGAAATTGATATTAAGTACAATACAGCCCGTAACTTAATAGTTTAGTCATACCCAGGCTAATGCGATTACCAGAACGTTTAACAACATCATTAGCGCGATCTTCGTAAAAAATGGAGCCGTCGGGATGACGTTGCACCAAGTCACCCGTAGCACGATATAATATGCCAGAATCGTCGCTGCTCTCCTTATCAGCTACATCATCCACTTCGGGTATGTAACAACGACGCGTCGCACTACCCAACCAAAGTTCACCACAGCCAAGGCTTAAGTTTGAATTATCCTCGGACAGAAGTTGAATACGCAATACAGTCTGATCGTCAATTGGCAAGCCCAAAGAAACGCGCTCGTCCATCGATTTTAAGATGTGCATCGTGCTCCAGCATGACATCTCCGTAATACCATAGATGTTACAAATAAGCTTCTGGTGCAACACTTCTGGCGCCATCCATGTAGCTAGCTCTGCACTCGATGGGAACTGTTCACCACCTAGGAGTAGTACTCTAATGAGAGAGTGAACAATTCAAATAGGAAATACTATTTGGATTAATAACCTAGGAGCCTACCTCAGTGCACTTGAACTGTTTAAGATTTGTTCACGTATGGCGTTTGCTCCAAACTGCCGGAACACTGAAGGCGTCATTTGTAGTACGGTGATGCCTGGTGTAGTAACAGAGCTTGGAAAGAGATCACTTAAGACACGTTTGGGTGAATCACGCATCAAATGATGGCTAACAAGTACTGCCGCACCATTATGCATGGCCAAGAACAATTCCACAACAGATGGATCAAAGGTGCAGGGCGTTCCCAAATATACAATGTCAGCCATCGACATGTTAAGCTTGTAGCTGATGATGTTAAGTAAAGATACAGAAATCATATTCCCAGTGGGATCATTAGCTTACCTTAACCCTTTTATGTTGGGTTCAATAGATTCGTAAGGTACATGTATAATTTTTGGTAATCCCGTTGTGCCAGTTGTCGTAATTGTGTAGCACATGTTCTTTGGTAATTGCTTTGCAGCGTGTGGACAAGGATTTGCGGGAATAAGCTTCAACTTAGCCAGCTTATACTCCTCATTATAGACTAGAAACGTGTCGAGAAGTTCGAAGTAATCACTACCCACAGGAATATTACTATTTACAAACAGATAATCAATACCGGCGCGGCACATTTGTGAGTGCAAAGCTTGGGACTGCATCCCAGTTCCAGTGCAGTAGAAATGGCATTTGTGATTTAATATGCTAAAAAAAGATTAATTAATTCTAATACTTGATCGATTTTAAATTCTACTCACGCTAGAATTAATAGGCATGATGAGGGTGTCTGATGAACAATGCGAAGGGCAATACCGGTATTGACTGGCACTTGGATTCGTCGCAGTCGCTCCAAAATTGTTTCTACTTTGCATACGGCATTTTGATAGCTTATCAAAAAGTCATCTGGCTCCATGCGTTTAATAATAAAGGGCACATCACCAAACATACGCAGTCTTTCTATATCATATAGTTTCTGAGTCTCTCCTACATTAGTCTCCTCAATATCAATTTCTGATTTAATCTCTACCTCAGTTTGAGCCTCTTCCACAATTGTCGGCTTTAAGTCCACTTCTGACTTGATCACAATATCTAGTATATCCTCTGAACCGGACGCAACTGTAAGCTGTTCATCTTCCAGCTCGATTTTTATTTGCACAGTTTCTGCCGTTTCCATTTTGCAGGTAGGCTTCTTTTAGTATTTTCAACTATGTATCTATTGAATCATCTAGGTCATTATTTTAATAGTTTTATTTCTATACAGAGTGCAACAAGCTAACTCTATGTTCTAGTTGTAGAGGCTTATCTTATCAGCTGTTTGATTTAACAACCGTAACAATCGATCAATTCTATCGATTAGAAGTAGAAAAAATTCTAGAGCTAGTTCAAGAACGGAACGTCAAATGAATATAAATATAAATTGAAGGTTGAAAGAGCTCAAGAAATTAATCAAACCTATTATACATATAATAGGTCGTTGATCAAACGTAAGTAAGGAAATTACGCCTATTTATTAAAAACTTAACAAACCTTTTAAAGTATTCTCAACATCTGACTAAAACACATGTAAGAACATTAATAATACATTTTAATAAATTTAAATCAAGCAAATACGTTAAACGTAACCATATTTTTAAAATACATATACCTATAATGTAAGTAAGAAGCCTTTTAAAAACATTTGATTTGCTTTGGCATGTTTTAAATATATAGCCATACATCTGAATAAGCTAGTTAAAAATGATTTTAAAAAAATACACCCAAATAGTATTCATATTATAAATTTCTCCATTTAACTTAGAATTAATAAATTACATATACATCCATATCTTCTTTTGATTTAGACAATATTAGGAATATTGTTTTAAGTCAATTTAAATTTCTGACAATTTGTGTAACCTGAGTTGAATATTATAAAATAACTAAATTTGTTTTATGAGTGTTTTTTCACAGCTTCAGCATTGGTTTCCTTAGACAGCCTTGTATATTCCTTCTGCATCGTTGAATGACAATGCGCGATCAGCTTGTCCATATCATCCTTTTCGTAGCCCTCCGTTGATATCTCGGGCATTATTTGTATGATAGCATGTCCTGGTCGGAAGCCATTTGTTTTTTCATCAAAAAACGGATATTTCGATATAATCACCGGCTGTATCGTGCACTTGCTTTGGAGGGCAATGTGAAATGAGCCCTTCTTGAATGGCAGCAGGGAATCCTTGGAGTTGCGAGTTCCCTCTGGAAATACTAAAATCTTGCAGTTGCGCTCCTTAATGGCAATTGCCTCCTTTTGCAGTGAACTGATCGAATCACTTTTACGTGATCGATTAATGTAAAGAGTGCCCCAAAGCCAGGCACCAACGCCAAAGAAGGGCATGTAAAGAATTTCCTTTTTGGCCACAACGGTTGCTCTACCAATTACAGGCCACAGCGTAGCCAGCACGCATAAATCCAAAGCACTCTGATGATTCATCAGGACTACACTGCCATGTGTCTTCTTCACGTTTTCCACACCGCGTACCTCCATGGTAATGCCCATCAATTTGCATAATTGAACGAAAAACCAGGATGGCACACTGTCAACAATACGATATTAATTGGTTGAAAATATTAAGAGGCATAATTTAACTTACAGCCCATTTCTGTAGTCACGTGGACGCAGGATCATAAAGGGAATGCACAGCATAACAATGGCACCTGCGCCAAACATGACAAAAGTCAACCTCATTTGATATGGCGCCTTGGCCGATATGCCCAAAATGAGCATAATAATTACGCCAAGGCCAATTAGTTCACAGGAGCATGCCATTACTTAATACGTTGCCAGGCTCAGGATCAGGCGATCAAGCTGCAATATTTCAATAGAATAGATAGTATATTTAAATTTGTGTTTGTTTGCAGAAAAATCAAAGTGTACTAACAGCACTAATACATTTATATAAAAAAATTAAAGAGATAAGGCTGTTGAGCTTCGATGGTCATCTTTAAAAATAGTTGTAAATGTTTGCTTTGGTATACCTCCACTCATTCGTAGATACATACTTATGTAGATTACAAGAAAAACGAACCGATATCATTGACAGATAAATGGATTTAAAATTCACTTTGAATAGATAATTTGCCCGGCAACACATGTTTTCCTTACAAAATTGTCGATTACTTAATATCATGTTTTGTTTGAGTGCAATCAGGTAGTATTTAGCTTATCACAATGTACAAGGACTCTCATCGTGTAATACTCTTAGACAATTTAATTGTAATATAATTTAAGTAGTTTGTATTTTATTTTATGAGCCACACATCTTGAGTGTAGATTGAATTACTTTAAAAGTTGACTCACAATTGTAGTTGAATCGATATAGACACGTCAGAAACGCTTGAAGACCCGCACAAGACTAAAAATCCAATTAACAAATGTGGAAGTACAATAATTATTATTAGCAAAGCGCTTATCAAAAGTTTCCAATTTTTCGATAGCAATAATTCTTTTTGTTTGGATTAAAGCATTGAACTTTGATATAATGCTGATACATTTTATTGTACAATTCCTCAGTAACCACTTTATATTTATTGGACTTTTGATAATGAAAATTACTTATGTCGAAATAGAGTTTGACCATAGCACATAACATATAGCAGATTAACGTTTTAGAGTGGTTTCTTGTCAGCAAATTTAAATATACGCTTACTTATCACAACATAAGCACATCTAATCATAACGGGGGGTCTGATAACAAATACAGCTATTTTTAAACAACTTTTACTTGATTGGGGGCATGGCTTGTAATCATTTGATTTACAAGTGTGTTTGAAAATATTGTTTAGATATCGTAAGTTTAAAAACAATACAATATTAAATTTATTGCAACATTGTAAGCCGAATCTAGTGAATATCTTGGGTGTTTCCCAAACAATCAAACAATTATCAATAACAATTCTCATATTTACTTTTAAGTAATTGTTGTAAATATACCTAATAGGAACAGAAACAGCTTTTCTAAAGATATATAGCAGGTGTCGGTTTTGTAGGCTGGTAAATAATAGCCAACAGAAGTGCAGTTTTGAGAGAATTGGGTTAACTGATAAGAAATATGGAAGCTATTTAAACACAGCTTTAAAAATCAATACAAAGTGCTTAAATGGTCTCTAAAATAATAAATCGAGCATCAAACTTTCTTTTCATTTATTACCCATTACTTCAAAGATCGCGAAAAATTTCATTCACTGATCATTTGCCCATTTTATGTTGATAAGATTATGGCATGATTCAAACAACTGTGCTCATAATCATATTTACAAACTTATGTATGTGTGCTTATTACTACAGTTACTATGATGTCGCCGCGCAAAAAATTTCCGGTACTAGAAGGCGTGACAACCGCCCATTATCAATTTCCCATATATTATTTACGAGCCATTTAAAGTTCAAAGTCAAATGCAATTTTGCAAATGTGAGCCATTTTTATTATGCGAGACATGAGAGAGAAGCAAGTGTTGCTCGAAAAAACCTAAAAGCGATGTCAGATCGCACTATACACATCTAATAGCTTTTACATATTTAGCACTCGTCCTATTTTTTTCATTACGGGCGATTTGAATCGAGATACCGTTACCTACTTGCATATTTGATCAAAAAATTCTTATCACGCAATATGAATAGTTAATATTGACAAATTGTAACTGTTTATAAGGTATGCAGGCATTTGCGTACACACATACATTTATGTACAACTCATATACATACATACAAGTACAAGGTAGTTATGAGATAAAAACTAAAGGAGCAATTGAAATATACATATGTATGTACATATATAAGAAGCACAATGCTTTAGGGTCACAAAGCACAAATTACAAACTTATGGGCATCGCTGGGGGTTAGAGGGGAAGTGAAAGACAATGAAAGGACACACAGGGTTGTACATGACGACATACATATGTATGCATGTACGTGGTTTACACATAATGTGAGTGAATCTAGTGCGCAGTTAAGCAATACGATAATTTGCTAGGATAAGTGAAAAATTTGAATACAAATGTACAATAAAATACATACATATATGCATGTACTTAAACATACGGCAACAGGCGGGATAAATGTAACACACAACTAAATAAAAGGTCAAACCACAAACACACATTTCCGTTAATTCCACTCAAACTGTTGTTAAAGATTAATTTAAAATATTTTTCTTCTTCGTTTTTCCTGCTGTTGCTTCTGGGCGCAGTCAGGTGTCACCATTTACCGGTGCTTTAGAACACTTTGGTATCCGATACACAAACACTTAAAGCCGCTTTAAATTTATTACGTGAACTTAAGCAACAATATGTAATTTTCTTTTTGTATAGTTAGCTTATTGCTTTAATTGGAAGATAATTTATTATAACAAAGAACTATGATCGCACCGCCATTCAATACGACTTGCCGCCAGTGCTCGTTTAAAACAAATGCCAGTAGGCGAATCGTGAGTTAATAGAGGGCTTTCTCGTGGTCTGTAATACATTTCAATGTATGTGTGCGCGCGCAATTATTTAGAGTAGAGATGTGTGCGTGCAGTTCGTGCTCGTGCTATAATAAAACGCTCGTCAACTCTCAGAGTGCCCGTTGACTGCTATACACACACATGAAAAAGTTTAGCTTTATAGACAGAAATATTCATTACAAAGGCTCCTAATTGTTTCAACTTTATATTTCTTGTGATCAAATATGTGCGGTAAATAAATGGACATTCAACAAGTACTGAGAGTTTTCGTGAAACTTTTTCTATGTTTATTACACGCGTTCATCTCTATCTCGTATGGAAGCATACAATATTCCCACACACACAGATAGGCAATGTTAGCTCTCGTCCTACAATTGAAAATGACAACCCCTAAAAAACAGATGAGCGAAATAAAGACAAAAGCTATTTAAGAAAAAATGCGTATTTTTGCATCTTATTTTTTGTTATAAAATAATCGTTACAAGTGGACTAAACTAATAACAAAATGTACACCAACATACAATTATTTATTGCTAAAGTTATGAAGCAAAATATTGTTTTCTTTTGTTGATACATAATGTGAAGAATATTGTTGTTTAAATTACAAACAGTGGTTATTAACGATAATTTGCAATCATTTTAATTTAAAAACATCGATGCTTAAAAATCTCCGATTACTAATATTATCGACGGTATTTTGCATCCCTCGTTTACCAAATGCTAGAATTAGTTATCGGGTAATCACAGTGCTGCATCTTTTAAAATCGGCGCTGTATTGACATAAATCGTGTTGCCAATGGATATTGGTCTGGAGCAATTGCGGTAATAAAATGATAGATTTACCAACGCAAGAAACAGAAATTATGCAGAAGGTACCAAATCTTAATCCAAAGCTTGTACCAAAATCAACGCAATGTCGACTGTGCCACACGCACATCAAATCAACTACAGAATCACCCAATATTTACACGGCGTTTGTTGACTTTGGTAATGAAGAAGACAAAGACAAAGAAGAAGATGAGGTACCAATAAATAAAGTCATCGAGGACGAGAAACTCCTAGTTGCTGATATGTGCGAGAGTGTTTATGGTCTCAAGTATGAACGCCACGAGTTTCTGCCGGAGCACATCTGTTTGCGCTGCCTGGATATACTTAAGGACTACTACTACCAACGACGGTTCATACAGCAACGTGAGTTACAGTTGCAGAAGGAACTTAAAAAACTGATTGCTGTAGATGCTAAGTATCGACCTGGCCTAAACGGCAATCCCGGAAAATTTACATTTGTCGAAGGCGAAGAAGATTGCGAAATTATTGATGTGGATCCAGATCAACTGTGTGAGACGAGCGATGATGAATTCCCTGGCTCCGAAGGCGAAGCCGATCCAGATGACGACGAGTGGGACGATGAGGATGAGGAGGAAGCTGCACAAAATGAAGAAGTTGAACTACCACTTGGCATGGATGCCGCTCAAATGGCCATGATGCGGGTGCATCAAACAATAGACGCCAGCACCATTAATCTCAATCCTCATCCAAAGAGCGCTTTTCTCTGTCAGTACTGCGATTTGGCCTTCACCCTGCAGCCGGACTGCCAGCAGCATGAGCTCAACTCCCACGATATCACTGCACCCTACATTTGCAACTATTGTCAACTACGTTTGATCTCACGTCCAGCCTTAATATCTCACATCAAGGAGCTGCATGATGCCGAGCGGCCGTATGTGTGTGCACTATGCAGTAAGGGATTTGTTCGTCGCTCAGACTTAAAGAAGCACACCATTGTGCATACGGGCGTACGTCCATTCTCGTGCCACGTCTGCTCCAAGAGCTTTTCACGCAACACCAATTTAACAAAGCATTTTCGCATTCACAGCAGTGTCAAGCCCTTCGTTTGCCAACAGTGTCCACGCTCATTCCAGACGCCACTAGAGCTGTTCAAGCACACACGCTCCCACTCCGAAATCAAACCGTTCCAATGCGGCCGCTGCCCAGCTTCGTTTGCCCGCAAGGATAAGCTATTGATGCATCAGCAGGTGCACGTTAAACGCGACATCGAACAGAAGCAAAGTCAAAATTTGCGCATCAATATGATGGCACCGCCCGAGCAATTGCAAGTGCAAATGCAGATGCCATTGCATCCCTATTTAGATGCAGATCAACAGCAGCAAGTCAACTCAGCTCAATTTCCGTATCAGCAGCAGCAGATAAACGCGGCTCAGCCCAAGTCGAAAGCAACGCCAAAGCCTGCGCGCAATTTCCGTTGTGATGTCTGTGATCGGAGTTTCCAGCGGGAAAGGGATTTGCAACGCCATCGAGCCCTGCATATGGACACACTGTTCGCCTGCAAGCTATGCGGCCAGGGATTCAATCGCCGTGAGCAACTGCAGCGTCACGAGCTAGAGGCACATGGACCCAGCTATACTTGTGCCATCTGTTGCATAACGTTCCTGCACCAGGCGGAGCTGGAGACGCATCTCAAAGTACACGAGTTGCAGCATAGTGTGGCCAAGAGTACTCAGGAGGCTCATCATCATCCCATGAGTGAGCAACCAGGTGTTCCTATGGCAGCTAATGTTCAGGAGCCCGTTCCGCTGCCCAACACACGCCCATCCGCTGCCGAAATGTCATTCTTTAGCAATATGATACCCACAATGAATTTGGGTTTCTACAGCGAAACACGTCCCGAGGAGCGTAATGGAGCCTAAATGGGGTTTTCTTCTTCTGTTTAGTTTATATTAAACACAGACATCCACTTGTAATCGATTCTAATAAAAATTGAAATGAAATTGCATCGATTGTAAATTGATTGCTTTAATTAATTTAAACAGACAAACATTTATGATTATATTCCCTTTTATTAAGTTTTTCGGTAATAATCATTATTTTTGTTTGCGATTGAAACAAATTTCTCTCACAAAGATATATTGCAAATATGTTTCTGCAGGGTGATTTATGGCAAGGAAGTTCCACACACGCTGACCGCTTCTTCGATCGACGTCTCACCCCCACCAACAACAACAAAAGCAAACCTCCTATGTGAGTGTGCCTATCGACGCAGCGACGCAGCTGCTGAAAACTCTCAGCTTAGCTCAGTTGGGCAGCGTGTGTGTAATTTTTGTTGCCGCACCGGTTCCATGGTTTTGTATGTTCATCCTCGCGATCAGTTCACAAGCACAGCGCGAAGAGTGAAGACGTTCAACGACAGAACGAAAAGGGTGAGGCGCGAAACATCGCAGCAAAAGATCGCGACTACGAAATTACAATCTGAGTGCAAAGATCTTAAACGTGCTTTTCAAGTTGTTTATTTTGGATACGACTAAGCTTTATATGCAATTTAAATAAGTTGAAAAGTGAGACAATTTATTATAAATAATGTATGTAAGAACATACATCTCTCAAAACGATTTTAATCTAGCTCTGAAATTTGCAATAAATATTCAAAGTACACTTGTTGAAACATTGATTTGAAAGTGCAACATTTGTTAAAAAGTGCTGAATAATAACGAAAAATACATTAAAAAAAAAAACATAATAAATTATATACTCGCAAGCAGCCATAAATAAATAAACTGCAAATCGCAATAGACATGTTTTAGTTTTATTGCCAAATCCGTTGCAATTGAAAAACGGTCAACACGCAACATTGAAAGAAGACATTGCAAGTTATTACGTTACGATTCAGTTTACCACAGATGTGTCTTGGCTTGAAATTCTATTGACCAAATGCTTGACCTCAGTTAAAACGCGTTAAAATGTCTGCTCGCTTGGCGCTTAAATGTATTTATTGCGCGTGTTCTTCTACGGCCAACATGCAATAACTTTTGCATACCGCAATACTCCCACTCTTACTATCGACGACTATTTTGTCTCTAACAGCACATCCCATGGGCGTAGTCGGGCAGTGGATGAGTAAAATGAACTGTTTACATGCAAAGCTATTATTATTATTCTTTTCTTGGTCTTACTTTGGAAAGAGCTGTAATGATGCCTATAAAGATGATCAAAAATCGTATACTGATAAGTGTTCTTCATGAAAACGTTTTATCTTTTATGTCTAATTAAACGACTGCAAAAACTCAACTCAACTTAAATAGTTTTGAAGAAATGAGGTCGCAGTTAGCTGAAGTACTTTTACAATAACAGACGCGACAATCTTTTGGCTTAAATCTGATTTTGGTGGATAAACTAGCTGGCAGGGTTGCCATCATTGTTTATTGTAATTGTAGTCTGTCCTCGATCGAAATACATCAATGTCAGACATTGACATTTGACGACACTTTACAGCTGTCAGTTTGTATCTGCTCATTGTTTTGTTTTGGTCTCGGCGTATTGCTTTCCATATTTAATTCAGTGAGACTAAAAAAGATAAAATGGAGTATTAATCAAACCATTTGCATTTCGCATGGGAAGAGGTTTCGAGTTTTCACATCCGTTTCGCTTGCATTTGATCAGCTGCTAAAAACAACAACAATTCACTTTCTTTTTCGCTTTTTTCTGTTGTTTTGTTTCGGCCAAAGACAATGTGTGGTATATAAATACGTACATACATATGTTCATTTGCAACGTTCCAGTTGGCTGACAGTTGGGTCTCCTCTGTTTGAGGGGGGTTTTTCATCATCATCATAGTAAGTCGACGTCTCGTTGTCGTCATCCGTTTACTGTATCATAAACATTTATGCCAATATTTTTTTTTTTTTTTTTGTTGCTGTTGTGTTATTTTTTTTTTTCTCTTTTTTCTCTGGAAACCTGTTGGCTGTTGGATTTCTTTGAGGTATTTATTTGCCTGGCACGACATTTGTTCCTGTGCGCTTCAGCCTCAACGTGCCCCAAAAAGAAGCTGTGACTCTGTGTCGTTCGATGTGGTGGCGATGACGTCTACTTCAACTCCATGTCGTCACGCGAACTTCGAATTCGTTCATTAATTCAGTTGGCAAACGGTTAGCTGCCGATGCCGATGCCGATGCCGCTGACGCTACGACTCTTCGACTCTGTGACGCTGCATGGCAGGCGGCGTGCAAGTAGCTGGAAGTGTTAATTAGTGGTTAGTGTCTCCCTCTGTAGAATGGTAGCGGCAACGCCCATAATGATTTATATATGGGAACTAATGGCAATTGTGGGTGTTTGTCATGGATAACACTTTGAAAGTATATATGATTATTCAGAACATAACAGAACGGTACTTTAATGTGTGTTATTACTTAACGATAAGATAACAGGCGTTTGTAACAATCAGTCATTATATTTGGCACCCCTTTGGCTGAACAATGATTTCCATAATTGCGTCGTCTCGTGGAATACAAAAAAACAAACACACAAACAAAAATGTCGTGTGTCGAATCTCGATTTCGACATTGAAAAAAAATAAATTTTTGTTCGTTGTTGCAGCTGCTGTTGCTGCTGTTGCCGCTGCTTGTTTGCTTGACAGTGAAGACAAGCAACAAATTAGTGGAAGGTGCATCCCAAGGCTTTGAAATAAATTCCTACATGCAATTTAGGCAGAGGCTGGATTTCGCCTCTTCAATGGGACTGAAAATGCGCAAAGCGCAATGCGAATGCAGAAAAGCGTTGGTTATCAAAAACAACCTTAGCCAAGGATGTTGCAGGTGATGTCTTCTGCCTCAAGGTGCATCTTTCAACTCTCTGCTGTTGCTGTTATTGTTGTCGTTGTCCGTTTGTCCATTGTTTGATGCCAACACCAATTGCTTTGCGTCTCCTCGAATTGTTGTGGGTGTGCAACACATACATCTCTTAAGATATGTGTGTGTGTGTGCAAACGAATTGTATGGCATCTACAAAAATTGCAGACATATCTCACGGCTTAAAGAACTTTTCTATCCACTTGTCAGGAGAGAAGCAAAACTTTCCTATTGAAACTTAAACTTTAAATATCATAAATCAATTTACATACGCTTCGGAATGCAAGAAATCATGTGTATAATTGCAATAATTACTTACCACCTCTGCAAATACCAAACTGGGGTATTAACTGTTTTGCTTAAAGAGAAGACATTCATAAAAGATAAATGACACGTGTTAAGTGCTTACCATAAGAATCAAACGTTTGCCGTTGAATACCTATGCAACACTATCTAACAACCAAAGAATTTCAGTCATGGCATAACAGGTTGTTATTCTTACTTCTTGTTAAGTTTTAACTGAAGGTTAAGGTCAAATACTTATTGAAATATGGATGATTGATGCTGCGTAAGGCTGATTGTTGACTGTTCACAACTGATTGAAGATTGCTGATTGCTGCTTTACTGATTGCAATAGCTTTGAAGTTGAATTCTGTAGCTGAAAACGATAACGCAGCTATCGTTTTGACATGCATCTAATTGTTTGATGCCTTTTACTGCTAACTGATTCGATTCCATATGTGCACATAAATGGTGAGGACAGCTTTTTTATTTTTTTGTTGCTGCCAATCGATGGTCGACGTTGTTGCACGTGTTGGCATGCGGCTGACTGACTGACTGGTCGTTGCATTGGTTCATCATCATCATCATCATCGTCATCAACAATCGTCTGGTTAGCCTTATTGCATAACCCCTCATGCGTCAAGAAATTTAACGCAATGGAAATGGCATCGTAGATGGATCGAAATAAGTGCAACATTCTCATTGCAAATGCGAGTCAGCTGTCAGCCATGTTGGGGCCTAATGCAATTAAATTCCGATTAAAAGTTTTTCACACTCCATCCCCACCCTTTCAGCACATCTACCAAAAGTCAGTTTCCGTTTCTCCCACATAAATCAGCACGCCATCTGGTGTTGAATAGCAGCACCAGCAGCAGCAGCAAGCGTGTGCGTTTCCGTTTCCTGTAGACAACTTTTTCTTTTTATTATTATTATTGTGTGATGTTCCTTTCCTTACGTCATCATCATCAACATGATCCAACACAGAGTCGTGACTGTTTCTCAGCTGCACACTTCTTGAAATGGCTGTGAACAATTCGTAAATTCGTAAATTGAATTCCGTTTTTGGACCTTCAACTTGAAAACTTGTAGCTTCAGCTTCAACTTCAACTCGAACTGCGAACTGCTTCGCTTCATGCCATGCACACGTAATTATCCTTAAAACCAGAAACGTGACGATATTTGCAATTTTCTGGCATTCAGTGTGCCGTTGTCCAATGTTTACAAAGAATGCGAATATAAATAATGTTGACAATGTTGTTGCACTAACAAAGCAAGTCTTCTTATGACCCAAAAAAAAATAATGATCACATCTGTTGTTGTTTTAATAATGAACTGTCAATTCAAACATACTAGAACATTTGAATCTAAAAACTATTCATCTCTTCATAAAACATGAAAAATTAATAGTTTTTCATTAAATAATTCATCAGTCATTTGCGGTCTTACGAGAAGTCTTAAGATAAGCTTTAGCTAATGCAGCCAAGAAACACACAAAATCAAAAAAAAAAAGATACCGAATATACATCCAGATTATCAACAATAACACCCAAAATCACAACAATAAATTTCAAGAACAAACCAAAAACAATGCAAGAACAAGAAGAACAACAGCAACAACAAGGTTTAGGGCCGCAATTCATTGAGTTTGACCGGGCTTCGTCTGTCGACTCGATTCGCGAAAATATTTTTCAATGTCTATCTGGGCGCCTGGAGGCATGGGTACATTGTGGCATGTGAGAGAGCAAAGAAGTGAGTAGAGTGAGGAAATCGCCCCTTTGACTCCAACGCTCGAAACAACCAGCTATTAATCAAAATCTCTTGATCTGCACAAATGTTCTATACACTGCAAGAAATTGGCCACACTCTAAGCTATTGCACTCTCCACAACAGCAACCTAATTGAGGTCAGTTAGTTTTTTTTTAAAGTGTGACGGCGTTGCCGGCGTCGGCAGCAGCAGCAGCAGCATCAGCCCACCACGTTGATGAACGACGTCAGGGCCTTGGCCAGTATCGATGGCAAATCCAAAAGATCCTCCTTGTTCTCCTTGTTGTTGTTGTTGTTCTATTAGGCATGTGTGTATGCTTGGCCTGGGTTGCCCTCTGACGAGCTGAGTCTAGGGGCTAACAAATCGCGGTAAATCACAAAAAACACAAAACGGAAAAAAAGAAGCGACCCACGACATGAACTAGTAGAACATGCCACACGACTCCCGCCAAACGGATTGCCTGCCCCACAATTGCTGCGCCCTTGGCTCTTTATTAAATTAAGTTAAATCATGTAATTTCCATGTAGCCAAGTCAAAAGAGCATCGCCCAAGACCAAGGTCCGGCTGATAATAATAATACCTCCTCCTCATGCTGCTGTTGTTGTTGTTGTTGCTGTTGTTGTTGTTGTTGTTGTGTACTTTACCCTATGATCAACATGGTTCAACTAATCACTGATTTTGTTTCTGGGAACAAAAGCCCATTTCGTTGTTGCCTTCGACTTTAGCTTTCGCGCAAATTGATTGCCCAAATGTTTGCCCAAATCGTACTAAAGACTTAACTTGATCGACGTTACTTTTATTTTGTTCTCTTGCTAATTAATTCATATGTATCTAAGACTCGGTTGCTTCAGCTAGTGATTTCTTGTTGTTGTAGTGGCTGATGTTTGTTAGCCAACAGTTGGCACAGTTGGCACAGTTGGCAGAAATGCAAATTAGTTAAAGGTTTCACATTGTCGACGGAGACTCCGTTCTCAACTTTGTGCCTTAGCGAAGACCTCACCTCACCAAACGACCCACAACAGCGTTTTCCTGTTACGTTTTGAGTGGAAAACTTGTAACTGGCTCTTCGTCTAGCTAGAATAAATAACTTTAGTTAAGAGTTGAGGACCACTCGGTGCAGCTCTTGGTGCATGCCACGAGACTATCTGGCGGACATATTGAGATCCATTTCCTCAGGTAGCTGACTCCAGCTCCAGCTCCAGCTCCAGGGGAGAGCAGCAGAGCCCGACTCTGCATATTTATGAGATTTATTTTAGTTTATGCGATGTCGCTGGCTACCTGATTTCAATCCACACACAGTCTCAGCATTATATTCTAGCGAAATGTTTGCCCGAATGCTTTGCCAAGCATTGTCATTGCAGCTCAAATTGTGTAACTGTCGCAAATTGTTGTACAATAAATAAGTGGCTTTAGCTTGGCTCAGCTCGGCTCGACTCGGTTATTTGCTAAGGCGTCTAAACGGCATGACTAATCTGAAATCCACAATCAACATCGTCCCAAACAGATTTATTCTCTGAATTCAGATGATATCGCATTTAAATTATACGCTAATCACCGCAGTAAGTCGTTTTGGGTAAAAGAAAAACGAAAAACAGCTAAAAGTTCGGCGACGAATAAATACGCTTTTTTATAATCAGTTAATAAATTTGAAATAGATGAAATTTTCGTCATTGCTCCTGAAATGTTTATTGTGAATAGATCGAAGGCGTTACCTTCAAAAGAAGGTGCAGCCATTCGACCATGTTGGGTAAACGCCATAATAAACCGCAAGTATGTGAAAGTGACTCAGATATCGATGTGATTCTGCTCTTGGAGCATTCTATGACTACTCAAACGGTGCCGCCCGCTGCGTTGACACTGAAAAATGTCTATGCCGGCAACAGTGGCAGCAGCATCAGTTGAGGTAACTGGAGTAGAAGCAGAGAAGCCGCACGAGAAGGATCGTGGTGGTCATCACATAACTATCGCAAACACACTTGCAACATTTCATGACAATCATTTGAGTTAATTGCGGACAGTAAAAGTTCTCTTATTGCAAGGAGACGGGAGAAGACCACACCACATGCACCTTGGCAAAGTGTGGCATAAATATTGTGTCTCATTTCGATTGGAAACTCATCTATTTGCCACATGACACTGGTCATGCTACGTGTCGCTTCTAAGACAGTGGCGTAGGGCAAAAACATAGCTAAAAGGGGCTAAAATCACCACTCAAACATCAATTTACTATAATTGATTACCGATTGAACTCAAACTCTGCTTTGTTTTTGCTCAATAACTTTGCTTAAACTAATTGAGTTTCTCCAACATGTCCCTCTCGTCTCTCCCAACAACAATGAAGCTTCTTCTCATTAGGAAACAGCTGTGTGCCGCTTTCGCGTCGCGTTGCGTTTCGTTGCGTTCCCGATCACTTTTCGCGTCACACACGCAGTAAAAGGCATTAGCGTCTGTGTCTGTCACCTTCGTCATGGTCACGCTAATCGTGGTAATCGCTTGCGCCAATAAACTGACAGGTTTATGGGCGTGCGGACACGCGGACGCTGATGCAGACGCGGAAGCCACCATCAGCAAACAACTTGCAACTGGCAACTTGCAATTTGCAGCAGCAACATGTAACCAAAGAATGAGCCGCCGCCAAGCGTGTGACGGCGAAGCAAACAGTTGGATGCTTGATTTAAAAGCAATTAAAATGCGAATTGATGTCGCGATTGAATTTAAGTTTTTTCCAACTCATTTGTTGCAGATCTTCGCTTTGGTTAATGGGTCACGCAAGATGATGCTATGCTATGTTGCTGCCGGATCAGACGTACGCAGACTACGTGGGCCGACGACGAAACCTGACCAAGACCCGCTCCCCAAAGAGCTCAAGCGCCAGCAGTAGCAGTTATGATCGCACCGCTGACTTCTTTGAGCATATACCCGACTTTGTGGGTGCTTCACTGCCCACCTTTCTCTACAGTCCACAGCCTGCCAATGAGGAGGGAGATGATACTCGAGAATCCACACCGAGTGGCGGGCGCGAAGGCACCGCCAGTGAAAGTGAGAATTGCGAGGATGTTCTCAAACTGTGCGAGGACTTTCTCTGTCGGCATCGCATGCGACCAGATTTCTTTTGCCAGTACCACAAGGCAGTCAGGTGACTATATATCAGGAATTGTGAAATTTAATCTAATCTAATTAAAGAGCTTGTTTTGCTTTGGCTGCCTAATTAAATTGGCCATATCGACCATTGTTAGCAAATGTTAAATACATTTCTCTATTTCTCTCTCTCTCTCTTTTGCTATCATCATTCAACTCTAGCTCATCCACACCCTCACCAAAGCAAAGCAAAGCTTCGCCAATTGTGGACAAAATGGATGCTGAGTTAACAGGCGGTTCAAAAGAACTGGAATCTTTGGTGTGCTCCGGCAATAAAGAAGTCAATGCTGTCGTTGAGCGCTTTACTAAGTTCTCAGCCATTTATACGCTGCCGGTACCCAAGCGAAAAAAAGAGTGCAATAAGACCACAGGAAATATAACTGGTAAGCTTTTTAGACATACTTTTTTTAAATAAATGCAATAACCATATAAGTGTTATGATAAAAAACATTAATTATTGTCGACAACAAGCCTGCTAACTACTTGTATAAAAAGTATGTACTAGTGGAAACTAATTAAAAGATTATCCGCTCTTAAGTAATTTCTTTGGTATATGCTGTTGTTCCCGCTAACACCATTTAATATACCTACATCTGCAAAATACGCAGCACACATTGTTGTTAGATTGCTTTGCCTGCTAGATTTTTTATTTCTACACTCTTTCAATTAAAACGACTCTTTTAGCAGCGAATTTTGGGCTTTGAAGGTTGTGGTGCAGCGAAATCAAGTAAGTCGGGCGAATTGAATTGTCTAAGTCAAGCTTAAAACCTTTTTAGGTTGGTGTCTTTGGTGCAGGGACTAAGTTTAGGCTCACGATTAACGATCAAGCTCAAAAAACGTTAATTTAACTGTTTTTCTGTGACTGCGAATACTGCAAAAATATACTTGTACAGCAGACTTTGAACAAGATTCGCCAAAATTGCAATTTTGGTAATAGATGATAGAAAGAATCATGCCATTCTCTTTTCTTAATGAATTAACATGTGATGACTAGATGGGTTCGTAAGTAGTTTGCATGTTTAAGCAATCATGTATGGTTATTAAAAGGAAAACATGTTGAATTAATTAGCATGGTAACTGCATTGAGTGGCAAACTGCAATGGAATTGATGTGGGAATTGTGAAATGTGCAGCATTAACAATAAACAATAAGCAATCAACACTAATAAACACACAAGCAGTAAACGGGTAAACGAGACACTACAGCCAGAGCCAGAGAGCGATAGCGAGAGCGAGAGCATCAATAAGGCGAATAGTTCAAACACTTGACCTCATATTTGAGCAACTGCTCAGACAGACACACGAGTTATAAAGAAACTGACAAAAACAGAAGACGAAAAAATAAACGATACCCCAGGCTTTTACCTGTTGAACACAACAACATTTTACCTGCGCCCGAGCAGGAGAGTGCCACAGCATAAAAGAGAGAGAGAGAGAGAGCGATCATATTAGAGAGGCAGAAAAACTGATCACCGTTGTTGTCGTGAGCATTTGTGAGCGCAAGCGAAGTTTTAGCACAGCAGCATTCAGTCTGCGCATTGGCCTGAGAGCGTTCAAGTGATGTCGGCGGCAGTTTTCGAGTTTTTTTTATGAATCTGGTGCATTAAACATAATTCAAGTGAAATGATCGTTAAGCCAAAAAGAAAATATTTAATATTGAAAGAGTTAAATGCAAGATGCAAAATTTGAAAGTGGCAAAGAAATAATTTGTTTGTTAACCAAGCTATTTGAATGTATGTACATACATGTACGTGAACGTGTTTCTGTGCACGTGTGTTAGTGTTAGTCTGTGTGTGTACCTTGAAGGTATCTAAGCATCAACTTTGAGTACGGGCACATTTTCAACTTTGCGTGTCTGCCAATTGAAGTTGCTAACTCGTTTTTCTCAAAAAAAGAAAAAAATAAATAAAATAAAAACAAAGAATAAAGTAAAAGAAGAAACGAAAAATAATACAAAAATCTGCAGAAAACCAACCGACTCCAGTGTCATATACATATATAAAATTATAATAATAATAAATAATAATAAGCCGCAGAGCATCACAAAGCAAAAAAGGAATCTAATCTAAAGAGAGAAACATACAAACACACACATACAAACACAAACTATCGAATCATACGCGAGGAGCAAGAATAGAAGGAGAAGAAGAGGAGAGGAGAATTGAAGAGCTGTTTCAGTGATTTGGCTGCTGTTGCCCTTTCTGCATTCTTTTTGCTTGTTTATTTATTTGTGTTGTGTGTGCTTCACTTGCTGCTTGCTGTTGGCTGCTTGCTGCTTGCTGCACAACCAAAAAGTAGCCAGTTTGTATGCCATAGACACACAGATAAACACACACACACACTTGCAATCGCCTATAAGCCTCACTTGGCCTGGTCAGTGTCTGTCTCCTTGCGGAAAACCTGTTCGCTTGCGCTCGGGCGTGTTTTATGCTGTATGTGTGTGTGTATATACCTCGGTGTGTATTCGAAATTATTCAAATAAGAAAATCGCCGTCGTCGTCGTCGTCGGTGCAAAGCTCGCTTCTCGTCCTTTTTGTCGTATCCGTCTCAAAAGAAAAAAAACACACAACAACCAAAACAAAAAATCAAGTAAAACTTGCATTTGAATCGCAGTTTGCAGCGCACAGCTCTCAACTCGTTTTTTTGGGCAAGTTGAAATTTTATTGCTGTTGTTGTTGCAAGTAGTTGTTGCAGCTGGTTTCGTTCTCTGATCGGCCACACAAATGTGCATCTACGATGGCCACATTGGGCCTGTCAAAAGTCTTCATACTGGATAAATATTTTACCGAATTGCAAAAATTTTGGGAGACCGAGAAGAAGCTGCAGGGTAAGTATTTGAAGGATATTTTGATTTGAGAAATCTAAATCAAAATCTATTAAACAAAAGACTCACTCGCTTAAACATATCAAGTTTGTTGTCTAAGTCTTTTGTTTTGTTTCTGTTGTTCCCGAGTTGAAGTTCGTGTAGTGTAACTAATTTATGCATCTCTATTGTTTATTGAGCAAATGATGAAGCTTGTTTTCTGATTGGCAACGGTTTTCTAGATTGTTAATCAAGAGCTTTGAACTTTTAGACCAATGATTTATTGTTAATGTAGAATTACAATAATCGTTCACAAAAGAAAGTCAATTATAAGGCAATGTTAAATTTTGTTTTTTTTTTTTTCTAAAACATATTTTTAGAAAATTTCTTTGCTTCTTTAACCAAAAAAAACACACTTTCGTCAAAGAATTATATCTTATTATTAAATAAATGTTTTTCACAGTTTTTTCAACATTACTGATTTAAGCAAAACTTTATTTTTAGAGGCTGCCAAAGACTTCGTGCTTATTGCAACTTCTCATTACATTCATATTTGTTGCCATCCACATAAAAACAAAAAAAACCCAACAACAACAACTCAATGAGGTACCTTCACACACATACTCACAAACACAAACACACACATACATATACATAAACATTTATGTACTTATATGGGTCCCTTGTATTGTTGTATAGGTGTCTGCCGTTTGGCTTGCAACATTTGCCCACCTTTTCCCCACAGCTGCGTCGCCTCCCATCTCCGCCAGTCCATTGTTGACCAGTTTTGGTTCCAGGCAACAACAACAACAGCAACAACAACGACGCCAACACAACAACGAGCCGTTGAGATCTTTAAATGTGTTGCCGTAGTCATTGTTATTTTTATACCCTTAACCCATGAAATGGGTAAAAAAAGGTATAATGGTTTTGTGAAAAAGTATGTAACAGGCAGAAGGAAGCTTCTGCGGCCCCATAAAGTATATAAATTCTTGAACAGCATCAACTGCCGAGTCAATTTAGCCATGTCCGTCTGTCTGTCCGTCCGTCTGTCCGTCCGTCTGTCTGTCTGTCTGTATGTATGAACGCGTCGATATCAGGAACTACAAAGATTTTGGATATAAGCACTCCTAATCAATAGGCATAGCAAGTTTGTTTCAAATTTTCGATAACTTTCAGATTTACGATATACACATGGATTCGATAACAAAGAAATCTTCAATTTTAATAATTTGAAATTTTTATTAAAATTGATTAAGAAACCTCCGGAGATATGAAACCATCGAGCATTGGTACAGAAGTACACAACCATATGTGTATGTCTATCAGCCAAGGGTTAAGGGTATCTTCTAGTCAAGCTTACTCGACCAGAGCCTTCTTGCTTGTTGTTGTTTTTATTGTTGTTTGGGGCTTCAGTCATTGTTGTTGTTGTTGTTGTCTGCTCTTTAGTGCCGAACTCTGTTAAGTTGCACGCTGATTTCAGCTTCCAAGAAATTTTCTTGGGCTGCTGCTGCTGCTGCCGTTGCCGATTGGAACCTGAACATTATCAAACATGCCAAAAACAAAAAAAAAAAAAATTGAAAACACGACGAAAGACATGTTGTGAATGCCTTAAAAGCTGTTGAAAATGGAAGTTAATAAAGAGTAAAATATAATTTATGAAAAATTACTTTTTAGAGCACAAATTAAATTTAAAAATTCAAAATCTTGTTAAGCTTTTCTTGCTATATTTCTCCCAGCTCTAAGCATTCAAACAGAAAAATTTCTGTGTGTTCAATATTTTAACTTACATTTCTTGTGTGCAGCTTAAAAAGACAACAAAAAAAAATCTCAAACAGGTTTTTGCCATCAATGCTATTGGTTTAATATTGTTGTTGCTATTGGCCGTTGTTGGCGTCGCTTGTCTCCATTTCGATTTAAAATCACTTTTTGTGGCAAGTTTTTAAAATGCCCAATTAGATTAGTTTTGTACGTTTTTTCTTGACTGCTTTAGCTTTTCTCTTTTATGATCGGATTTTCTTGTATCTTATTGCTGTG
This sequence comes from Scaptomyza parva, assembly GCA_035044645.1. NCBI lineage: Eukaryota > Metazoa > Arthropoda > Insecta > Diptera > Drosophilidae > Scaptomyza > Scaptomyza parva. The sequence goes on from JAWNNT010000063.1 coordinate 414,200, forward strand.
TCTTTGCTAGCTGCCCCTAGAATCGAGCTAAAATGAACTCTTCTCAATGTTTAAGTATCTTTTTATTTATGTATGCCGCCACTTTTCGAAAGTTTGCTTAAGTCAAGTTAATAATCAGTATTTAGCATCAACAGCAACAGCAGCAGCATCAATTCATTGAGATTTTATTCACTTCATTTCATTTAATTTTCTTTATGTTTTTGTTGTTTTTTATCTTCTGCTTGGCACCTGCCGCCACTTTTTCTGTTTTATCTTAGCGCTGTTCTTTTTTGTTGTTACTTTTTTTTTTGTTGGTTGCTAGCGAAATTGGTTCATTAACATTTTATGTAAATTTATTTCTCTGTTTTTAGTTATTGTTCTTATTTTGTTTGTTGTTATTTTGTTAATTAGTGAATTAAAGTCTCAAACGCAGAGAACAGAAATCAGTTGCCAAAAAAAGTTTGGTCAGCCAACACCAAAATGAACTGATGTGACTAATTCAGCTATTTGTATTAAGTTGTTAATTATAAATTTAGCTTAATCGCTAAATCGAAGGCGGCGGCGGGCGGGCTTGTTTGTATTGGCCTAAGAAGAAACTGAGAAGCTAATACAAACATTTGCTAAAGCATTTTTGTTATTACTTTTACTATATAATTGATTTGTATAAATGCCTCAAACCTAAATATAAATAAGTTCCCTTAAATTGGCTTGCAATCCTATTGAAAATTGGATATGCTAATGTCATACTTGATTAGTTAATCATAAGCAACTAATACAGAGAACACATAATAATAATATAAACATGTATCTCTTGAATAGGAAATTTAGTTCTCAACAAAAATGAAATAAGTCAGAATGAGTTCACAAATAGATTAATAACAAGTATATTATCTTCCTATTGTTGTATTTATATATGAATTGCGATCTAAAAAGGATGAAAAAGAAAGGATTTTTTACCTATAAAATGCCAAATATATCAACATAAGTATAGGCTATCAATTATTGCTGAACATATTGTATACAAATGAAATAACTTTATTATTTACCTTGTTTATGTTTATTATGTTTTACATCTCAAATCTTCTAACCTCTTACAGATGCATCATCGTCCAATGAGGCGGTGCATCTACAGCAGCGGCTCAAAAGCTTAAGCACTGAGCTGCTGGTCATGCGCAATCGTCTTCATGTGGAGGGTCAAGTTCAAGGTCGTGCCAATGATGCACAGCATCACAACATTGGCAACGTTGCAATTGGTGGAGGAGCTAGTGGTGCTAATGGTACTGGTACTGGTACTGGTGCTGGTGGTGCTAAAGCAACCAATTATGATTTGAATGCATCCAGTCCGAATTTAAATCTGGCTTCCAGTGGACTCTCGGCGAATGCATTGCAACAGCATGGAAATGGAGGTGGACAACATACATTGCCCAAGGTAAATGATATTTCTAATTGAAATTTCGTCGCTGATTCACTGATTCTTTCTTGCTTCTGCAGCATTCCTACAACTTTAGCCAAACGCTGCCGAATAACTCCGGCTCTGGTGCTGTCATCTCGGCAAGAAACACTTCGATTCCACATCCCTTGCCCCATCAGCTGGGAGCTGGCGAGAAGTCCACGTTGAGCCATCACAAGAGCAACAGTGGCAGTGGCATCAATGGCACAGGTCTCTTGCCACCTGCCCCACTGCCACACAGTCTTAACTTCAGCGCCAGTTCTCATACACTGCCCATGCGTTCCTCTGCTGCCACAGCTCTGGCCGCATCAGTTGCCCCACAACACCATCAACAACATCAGCATCATAGCTTGCAGTTTCCCTCCTCCACCAAGCATGTTAATCCTTGCCAGAGTGTCAAGACATTCCCATTTGGCTTTGGCTTAGCTGGCGCTGGCGTTAAACTGCATTCGAGTGGACGTCCCGCGAAGGATATGCAGGATCTAATCCATTTGGCTGGACCACTCAACGAACATGCCGTGATGCACACACTCCAAGCGCGTTTCAGCGAGCAACGTTATTTTGTAAGTAAAACTTGGATTAACTGATCTTACATATGTCCAAACATTAGCTCTTAACAGAAACTGTTACTTGACAGAATCCTGCCAATAAAATCTTTGCTAACGCCTCAATTTCCGTAACAAGTAGTTCATAGTTGCTTTTAGCTATTTACCATTCACACAGTCTGGCGAGATAATGGTCGAAATTAACTGTTAATCTGTTAGCCGATTGTAATCGGAAATTTAACTTAATGACAAACTATTACAATAATTGGTTAGACATAGCCCGAACACAGTCTGCACAATTTTCTGCACTCGTTGCACTCACTCGCTGTCGCTCTCACTCTTTCTTTGTGTCTTTACTGGAGGCAGCAAAATAAACTGAAGCACTGTAAAGTGAATCTAACAGTAAACGAGTTGTGATCAAGCTTTAAATAGTGGCAAGCAACCAATTACAAACATGGATTGCAGTCTGGGTAGAGCCCAAAGATTTGATTCTTCTTGAGTTCTTGAGTTTAACCACAACGATTCTGGAATTATATTATATTAATAGTTTATTGTTGCAATTTTTGTTTACAGACAAATGTTGGCCCCATATTGTTATCGATCAATCCCTATCTGGATGTGGGCAATCCACTAACGTTGTCTTCCACAAGGGATTTACCGCTAGCACCTCAACTCCAGAAGATTGTGCAGGAGGCAGTGCGTCAACAGAGCGAAACGGGCTATCCGCAGGCCATTATACTATCGGGCACAAGTGGTGCTGGCAAGACGGCAAATGCCATGTTGATGCTACGTCAACTATTTGCCATTGCCGGCGGTGGACCAGAGACAGATGCCTTTAAGCATTTGGCGGCGGCCTTTACTGTGTTGCGGTCGTTGGGTTCAGCGAAGACAACAACCAACTCGGAGTCAAGTCGCATTGGCCAGTTCATTGAGGTGCAGGTTACAGATGGAGCACTTTATCGTACCAAGATCCATTGCTACTTCCTTGATCAGACGCGCGTTATTCGACCTCTGCCCAAGGAGAAGAACTATCATATCTTCTATCAGTTGCTGGCTGGTCTTAGTCGCGAGGAGAGACAAAAACTGCATCTTGAGGGTTATTCACCGGCAAATTTGCGCTATTTGCGTGGAGACATCTCCCAGAATGAGCAGGAGGACGCTGTGCGTTTTCAGGCTTGGAAGACTTGCTTGGGCATATTGGGAATACCATTTCTTGATGTGGTTCGTGTCCTTGCTGCGGTGCTTTTACTCGGCAATGTTCAATTTATCGATGGTGGGGTAAGTTTACGCTTCTTCTTCTTTTTTCTTACAAATGTGTTTTTTTCGTCTGTGATAATTTTTGTATCGTACTTTTGAATAACATGAACGTCTACGATATACCAAATGAAGTAACGCCATCTATTGTCCATTTTTGCGACTTCAGCGGCGCCACCTACTGTTCAACATGACATAAGTTTATACCTATAAACTAGTACATTGTTATTCGTCCGCTCATTCAGCAATGCTAAGATGGCGTTTCGGCTAAAACGTCGAAGTTTCGTTTTATCCTATCGTTCGTTGTCGCAGGTTCAAATGCCCGCGATGGTGATTTTTAATTTCTTGCGCTGATGTTTAATACGGGTAATTTACGTCTGAAGCAATTTTCATGTACGAAAAGTCTTATGTATTTTCTGAGCAAGAAACACTTTTATTTTATTTATTATTTATTTACGAACGTTGAATGAGGGCAGATTTCTTGAAGATGAAAATGTGTTTTATTTAAAGATGTATTAATAAATCTTTGCGTATTATGTTAATTGATTTGTTTTTTCATATTTCTTTGTGTTTCTTCCATTCTCCTTTCCACACAGGGCCTCGAGGTAGATGTGAAAGGTGAAACGGAACTCAATTCTGTAGCCAGTTTATTAGGAGTGCCGCCGGCGGCACTCTTTCGCGGTTTAACCACACGCACCCACAATGTTCGTGGCCAGCTGGTGAAGTCGGTGTGCGGGGATGGAGATGCGAATATGACACGGGACTGCTTGGCCAAGGCGCTCTACTGTCGCCTGGTTGCAACGATTGTGAGGCGTGCGAATAGCCTGAAGCGATTGGGTTCCACACTGGGCACACTTAGTTCGGATTCCAATGAGTCGGTGCACAATCAGGTGGATGCAGCATCTCAGCATGCCTCGACAATTGGCGGTGGGAATGCTGGCTCCAAGTCGATGGCTGCTCTGAATAATGCTGTAAGGCATGCAACGGATGGATTTATTGGTATATTGGATATGTTTGGCTTCGAGGAGCCATCGCCACATGCCCAGCTGGAGCACTTGTGCATTAATCTGTGTGCGGAGACAATGCAACATTTTTATAACACACACATCTTCAAGTCATCGGTCGAATCTTGCCGGGATGAGGGCATCGTTTGTGACACCGAAGTAGATTATGTGGATAATGTGCCGTGCATTGATTTGATATCTTCGTTGCGCACGGGTCTATTGAGTCTCTTGGACATGGAGTGTTCGGTGAGGGGCACCGCGGAGAGTTATGTGACCAAGTTGAAGGTGCAACATCGTTGTTCCACACGGCTGGAGTCCAGGAATGCCAGCGAACCGGATGATCCACGTCTCTTTGCCATTCGACATTTTGCGGGTCGGGTGGAGTATGATACCACAGATTTCCTGGACACCAATCGGGATGTGGTTCCCGATGATCTGGTTGCTGTTTTCTACAAGCATAGCTGTAACTTCGGATTTGCCACGCATCTTTTTGGTTCGGAGCTAAAGGCATTGTATGCCCAGCAGCAGGTGCCCAGGGGTCTTAGTTTCCGTATCTCACCCACTTCCCATTCGGATCTACTTAATGGCGATGAACCTGTATCGACTTTAACACAGGACTTTCATACTCGGCTGGATAATCTGTTGAGAACTTTGGTTCATGCCCGTCCACACTTTGTGCGCTGCATCCGGAGCAACACATCGGAGCAGGCAGGAAGATTTGAGAGGGCCACAGTTGTGCGACAGATAAGATCCCTCCAGGTCCTCGAGACAGTGAATCTGATGGCATCCGGTTTCCCACATCGAATGCGCTTCAAGCAATTCAATGCACGTTATCGCATGTTGGCTCCATTCCGTCTGCTGCGACGCGTTGAGGACAAAGCTCTAGAGGACTGCCAGCTAATATTGCAGTATGCCATGGGCATTGAGCAGCCTCCAGTGCTGGATGGCTCGGTGACATTGGCCTGGGCGCCGGGCAAGCGACATGTCTTCATTAGCGAGGGCATCCGTCAGCATTTGGAGCATTTGCGCACAGAAATCAGGCACAAGAGTGCCACCAAGATGCAGGCCACCTGGCGCGGTTGGTGCTGGCGCAAGAAGATGGGCAACAGCTTGAAACGTCCCAGTGCCATAGATTCGGGTCTGATCTCTGCCCTCCCAGCCATTGCCAACTCCTGCGCCAAACTGGCCAGTGCTCACAACAATCCCAATGGAAAGGCCACATCAGCTGCTATGGCTGCATTGGCAGCAGTTGCTTCAGCTGCACCTAATACGGGTAAGAATATGGAAACATATATATATATATCGATTATCTAATCCTTGCTTCTCTGTCTACTTTTTAGTTCCTCGCTTGTCGGCTAAGTCCACAAATTTCAATTCGAGCTCCGGCATTGTGGGCACTGTGACCCGGCCACGACCTCAACCCATTGCCGGCACCCCGCCACCCGATCCGCACGAGAAATGCGACCAAAAGATTATACAGCAAACATGTAGTCTTTTCGGATTAGATTTGGTAAGTGGGCCCCATTGTATGCACTTCATCCAATGACAATGACCGCAAATCTCTACCCACAACCGGAAAGGGTTATTATTTTATTTGTCCGTTTTGTGTTTTTTTTTTTTGTAGTGTGAGTACAATGACGTCATACGAAAAACCACTTGAAAAATGAATATTTAAATTTTAACTAGATAGCTTTAGTTTGGTTTGATAGACTAGCAAATATCCTGTATGTCCATACGGCATTAAGAGTGATTATAATTGTGTTAGTTTTTATTATTAGGGTTTTCACCTTTAATTTACCAAAACAAATCTAAAAGAGTTAACTTTGAACTTATTTAAAACTTCCCATCGTACCAAGAATTCTACTTTTTATAACCTGGCACTTTCATTTAAACCGATTAACGTATAATTTTTTTGTATTTTCTCTTTAAAGTTTTTTTTATAATTATAGTTTTTCTTATTTTCTCCTACAGGAACGTCCGCCACCCGTGCCCCCCTCGCGAGCCTACACCATCACGGCCAATTCGAAAAAGCTCGGCTATCCGCAAAGTCGCATCATGAAAATGAATTTTCCCGAGGATGCGCTCGCTAATCCAGCACCAGCACCAGCATCAGGACACCAGCCCCCAACAGCACCCGGCACCACCAACGAGTTGCAACAGTTGAAAAAAGGCGAAACTGTTACAGTTGTGGGTGCATCTAGTGGACGGGGTCATTTAATTGTGGAGCACAAGGGTCAGAGCTATCTGGTGCCGTTTCAGTATATGGAACTATCGGGACAAACGGTGGCATCTGCCAGTAATGCTACCACCGGTAATGGTAACTCCTTGACTATTCCAGCCGTTGGGCAGCCAAATGGTGTAAAGATTTGATAAGGATCGAATACCAAATCGAAGACTGTAAATAGAAGTTGAGAAGATTTTTTCTTTTGTGCTTACCCTAGAGTATTTTTCAAGATAATGTTTATTTTGATTTAAGTTCAAATTGTGTAGTATTATTATATATGTTTTCCCCGAGTGTGCGTAACGATAGGTTGTAGCTTCCAGTGCCAATCAGTGAGTTCTTCCAATACTATGTAGTAATATGCTATAAGATATTTTGAGTATACAAATACAACTACTATACAACTATAAGATATATATATATATATAAAAAACAATCAAAAATAAATGCCTGAAGTTTGATTAATCATTAATGAGAGACTTGAACAAGCAAATACAATCAAGTATTGTTTTTTTTGTATTATTATAATTATTATTGCTACTCATTCACAGCCCACAAATGCATTCTATAAATACTTGGTAAATAGTAAAGATTAAGTACAAATTTAAGCATTAAACTGTAAGTTTTCATAATTTTAGATTTGCATTTTTGCCATTTGTTCATATATTTTACAGAAGTTTATTCATTAAAAAACAAAAATCAATAGCAGTTAAAAACAAATTATGTGTTTTATTATCAAAGCATTATTAAAACAATATAAATGATATTGTGACTGGTAACGTTTTCTCACATATGAAGTATGCTTCATTCTCCATGCAATTCTGGTTGAATATATCCGATGTGGATTTTTTAGTAGATCTTAAATATCCACACCTGTGTATATCGTTTTTATCACTTTTGTGGCTTAACATGTCTGCCTCTTTGCCCGTGGTTAATGAATAAAATGTTGACTTGTTCTCAAGATTATTCAAATCGGTCCAGTACTTAAGATTATGATTCAATTTTAAGCCAATATTATATAGTTCAGTTGAGTTTTGTAGATTGATTAGATGAGCATCGAGTTGACGACACATCTGTGCAGCACCAAACCAATTAACTTCCTCTTTTTCACTAATGTGATAATATTTTGATCCAATCTTCTCAAAATGTTTTGGTATTTCCTCATGATAATGAGGAACACCTGGAACATGGTGTACCCTTGTGATGGTTCCTTAGATTAAAATGTTGTTATATTCATTTAAAATATTGTTTTTATTATTATTTTATTACCTTCCATTGTTTTAAGTGATTGGGTTTGACACATTAGCATTAGAAACGCAACACAAATTTGCTTATACATTTTTATATTCAAGTGTAGCTCACGGAGTTCGAATACATAATGATTATTTTTGCTTTTACAAGTAAACTTTTATCGATGAAAGGGAAACTGTGCAACAAAGAATCATGATGACTCTTAGATAAGTTCTGAGTAATCAAGTTTGCAGAGTGTGTTTGTATTTTTAAATACTACGAGAGATTAAAGTTTACAGTAATGCTTGATTTCTGATTTCTGGATTTATACTCGATTCAAGCTTACTTATTCATATGTTAAGAATCTTTCTATTTGATTGAAGTATTTTAATACTTGTTTTAAGTTCTCCTTACTTGAATTGCGATTACTTATTCGATCTTAACTTTTTTCTATCAAGGCACAAACTGAAAACTTCTTATTCACCGTTATTATTATATTTTTCCAACCTTGCCCAGTTTTATTATACTATTTATCAAATAACTGTGCATTAATTAGAATTTGGTCTAACAATATGAAATTCGATTTAGTAATCCCTTGTTGATTATTTGCTTTGCTATTTACCTTATCAATATACTGCGTATAATAATTGCCAGAGACTCCACACACTAATATATTACGTGTTTCGGTCAGAAAACAACATTTATGGCACCAACTGGTACACTTATCGAAAAGCCAAGCAAATGTATCTATAGACCACCCATAAGTATCTACAGTTGTGCAAAAATGTAATATCAATGTACATAGATGTGTATTAGAATACTTGCAAACAAAAACCGATATACTCGTTGTGTTAGTTGGTCCCAAAAGATACATTTATTACTAGTTTTGCATTGAATACATACATACACTCATGGCTATGAGATAGTGTACTTCTGTTCGTACTTAATTATGTATAAGTTAATTGATCTGCTATCAATGATACAGATTAAACGAATTTATTGAAAGTAAAGTGAATAAATTCTTGAAAAAAACATAATTTATATCGTCGATTTTGCATTTTGTTCGAAGTGAACTCAACTGACATACAAATCCAGGAACGGCAGGCCAGAACCTTGACTTCGCCACTTAAAATTGAAATGTATTAAATTCTGCAGATATATTAAACACATTTCATATAGAGTTTCTCTAAATGTAAATTTATTTATTCTTGTCCATTACAATATTCATTCATACACATTTATCCGTATATATATATATGTAAATATATATGTAAGTATATTTATGCAGCTGTACGTTCATAGACATTTGATTTAAATATTGTGTGTATATATCGCAAAATATGTGCGCGTATTTGTTTAATATTATTTACAAGAAATACTTCCAAAAACAAACCACTCAAAACGATTAAGGAAATTTTAAAGTTGATTTTTGATTTCGTTTGGCACAGAATGCTTAAAAATGTTTAAGCTCAAATGAAAATACACATTAAGATAAAACAAAAACTGTGGGTGGGTAATTTTACCTACACTTGAGTGTGTCTGTGTGCGTATGTTTGTGTTTTTGGTAACTAATACTAAGGCATACCTATTTAAAGATTTTTTGCGCGAGCTAACGTTTTGTCGTAGTTTTTGTTGTTCATTTTTTATTTTTGACTAAATAGTTGATTAAATTTTTCATAGATTATATATTAAATATTAAGACGAGCGAGAGAGCGAGAGGGTATCAATGATCTTGGTATTTTATTAAATTGATTCGAGGGTGCATAAAATATCTATCAACTATTTTGGAGCAACGGTTTAACGTTCAATTTTATACTTGTTGCAATATATATATATATATATATAATATATACGTATGTATTAAAGAACATTTTTTCGTAAACGGCAACGCGAATATTTTTTCATTTGCAATAAATATTATATATATGTATATACAATGCGTAATACTTAATAGCCATAGAAATACAATTGAATTGAATTTTGTTATATATATATTCTGGCAAATTTCGTTTCGAAATAATACAGTTAAAGGCCAAGAAACAAACAAAAAACTAAGAGCTGCTTATCATTTTCATCTCCTGTTGGTTTTTTTAATATATCGTTATCATTATGGCTGCATCGTTTCAATTTAAGCATCGGTCTCCGAACGTCGCCTTCGTCCGGGTCCACCGGGAAAATTGGCTGCAGCCAAACCCATACGATGTTTCGCTTCCTGTGTGCCAGAATAACCACGAGCCAAACCAAAGTCCACAGTTCGCTTAGAACTAATGCGACAAAGTGAGAGAGATAGAGAGAGGGAGAGAAAGAGTATTATGTTGATTATTTTGTTATTTTTCTATGTTTGTTTGAGTATTTTCTTAAATAATAATAATTTCAATTAAAATTCACGTAACGATGTTTTTGAAATGTTAATTGAAATATTGTGAAAAATATTCAAATGATTAACATTTTATAAGTTTCAAGCCTTAAAGTTAATAAATATTTAAGAATAATACTCAATTCCTTAGTATTTTTCTAAGTGTACTTGGCGTATATGTCTGTTCGGATGCTTACTTCTCTAGGTCGTTACGTGCACGTATTATAGTGCGTCCAAAGCGTGTCATCAACTCCATTAAAAGGTCATCTGGCACCTCCTCGAGCTCGTTGTATCCGCCATAGCCGTTGTTTGAGTTTTGACTATATTTATTTTGAGTGGTTGGAGTGGAAGGCAGTGAGGCGAAATATTAAAGTTTTTATATAAATAATTAGGTTTTTGCCTTGGTTATTCCGGTCTTAAGCAGTAGGTATCAAATAATTAGAACCTTTAATTACTTTGCTTTGAAATTTACATTCTCTTTTAACATTTGCATAAAAATCGAATGGGTGTCGTTGGTAATTTTACATTTTACCAATGAATGTAATTTTCCATTTGAGCAACTGCACATTAAAATAAACCTAAATGGACTTATCTACAAGAACTTTAATGGAAAGACTATTTGTGCTCTCAAAATTACTTCAAGTATCTACTTTAGCCGATTTGACTGTCATTTTAAGCAAGAGTTTACATTTTAATAATTGAAAATTTTGAAGAGGCAAAAAAGAAGATGTAGAAAATGAACGAAGGACACGCGTTATAATACAGTATGTACTTATATAAGAGGTGCAGCATGTGCGTCTGTGTTGAAACAAGCATCATCATCATCATCATCTCTACCAAAAAATGTGTTTCCTTCACACCTTCTCGTCCCTGACTGGTTATGGTTCACCCTCTGGCCAAAATCCAACACCATACATACATACTGTGTGAACACTTAATTGGTAATTGGTTTTTGGTAACATGTATATATATATTTTTATACAAATTTTCGGAGCAGCAGCTTAAGTGGCCAGAAATTAATTAGCCGAAAACTGAAGCTGTGGGGCTATGGTACAACTACCTGGGCATGGGTGCAGCATCGGTCCTCGAAATGGCCAACAGGCAGATGGTCAGCATGGCCAGGGCACAGAACGCGAATCGGTTGGTCATCATTGCGCTGCGATTTGCAATTGGCTGGAAAAATTACAAGGATTAATTGAAATGTTAAGTTGAGTGTGTGAGAAAGTGTAAAAGTTCCCATTAATAACGTTTGACCCTGAGCCCGTTTTCTACATAAGTTTTACTTCAATCAAATACCAAATATTAAATTTTTTTGGTTAATCGCCTTGAACCACAATGAAACTCAATACAACAATCCCTGCACTTTCTGCTCCCACTTCCGGTTTTTAAGCAATCAACTTCAAGCCAAGTCCGTGGCAACAATTAAAAATCGATCCAGTTTTTAGCTTAGTCAGTTAGAAAAGCTTCTATGTGTTTTGCTCATCGGACACAAACGGAAGTCAGGTATACCATTTCCCCATTAAGTGATTCATTAAATGCTCAACGAGGGCTACCTTGACCCCATACCACCCCTTTTGACACACCCCCAGCCGTATCATACTGCAAGCTTCCTGTCCTGCTGACAGTGGCAATAAAAGCGAGGCTCGTCTCAGTTTTTGCACTGTTGCACTCACTTCCTGTCAACGCTCGTCCTGTTTGTGGGGGGTAGAGAGACTGACACAGTGCCACACTGCTGTCAGTTATGTTTACAGTTGCAAAGTTGAAAGTTTAACAGCTCGGTGACATCTCTCTGACATCAGCGGTAACAGAAGTATCCCCAAGGACACTCAACAACAGCAACAGTGGGACAAATGAATTGACTGATGGACTCACAGGACATATCCTATCCTGTACCGACCTGATGCTGCCGCTTAACTATTGGCCTGGGCGCACATTTCATCATCTGCCACATCACTCAATGTGGCAGAAAGGTGGAGGGGGGGACTGTGTGGTGTGCCAAGTCATGTGTGTAAAGTTTAAAACGCACTCTCATTTATTTTCGTGCGAGCGATATTTGTCAGGCCAACAGGTTATTGATTGTGTTTGATACAGCCAATGGAAATGGCAAATGGCAAAAATGGTGAAAAAAAGCAAAGGTAACCAAGGTTAGTAATAGATGGAACTATTTAGAATCGAAATAGCAACATGAACTGAATGTTTTTCGTATTAAACACAATTGAGTTCACTTTCAAGCGAATAATTTGCATGAAAGTTGGAAACAAATCAAATAGCATTAAAGATTTATACAGTTTCATAAATATAGTAAAATTATTTCATATGTTTAAGCTTAACAAATCTTTCATAGTAACTTAAGCGAATTAAATAAAATGTGCTTTTTATAAAAATAAAATGTATTATGCTTTGCTTTAATTATGTAATTGTTTAATATTGACCTTTGTTGTGACTTTTGTTTTAAGTGAACTTTATTATTAAATAATAACGCATGATTTCAAATTCATTATTTTTATACCCTGAACCAATGAATTGGGTAAAAAAGGGTATAATGGTTTTGTGCAACAGTATGGAACAGGCAGAAGGAAGCTCTTCCGACCCCATAAAGTATTCTTGATGAGCATCAACCGCCGAGTATATATAGCCATGTCCGTCCGTCTGTCTGTATGTCTGTATGTATGAACGCGTCGCTCTGACGAACTACAAAAGCTAGAGACTCCAGATTTTGGATATAAGCACTCCTAATCCCTAAGCATAGCAAGTTTGTTTCCAACTTTCGAGAACTTTTTAGGCTTACGATATACACATGTAATCAATAACAAAATAATCTTGAAATTCGAAAACTTAAAAATGAATGAATTAATTAACAAAATAATGAACATCTGTCAAATTTTTATTAAAATCGGTTGGAAAACACCGGAGATATGATGTCATTAAGCAGTGGCACAGTAGTACACGTCAGCTCGACCGTCTGTCCGTCTGTATGGTCAAGGGTTAAGGGTATCTTATGGTCGAGCTTACTCGACTAGAGCCTTCTTACTTGTTTAATCTGTTGAACCGAAAAACACTTTTTGCTGTACAATTTTATCACAGTTCACCTTTTTAAATATTTAAATTGTATTTACGCATTAAGTAAAATTACTTCAATGGATTTTTATTCTCTTACTCCTGAAATGAGTAAAAAAGGGTATAATTGTATTGTGCAAAATCATGTAACAGACGGAAGAACGCATTTCCGACCTTATAAACTATACATATTCTTGATCAGCATCAAAAGACGACTCGAAATAGATATGTGCCTCTAAGAATGCTTCAGATTTGGTACATAACTCTAACTATGTTATAGACAGAATACGTTTTTTTTAACTTATCGATACTTTTTCCGGCTTACCATATACCCATGTAAGTAAGTTCTAGGGTTCAGGGTATCTCCTAGTCGTCCTTACTCTACCAGAACCTTCTCACTTGTTTTTTTTTTCTCATCCACTGAAGTGGGGATTAAACTGATGAACTTCCTATTTTTTTTTTGATTTGGGCCTTCAAATCACGTCAGTATTTTGTGTTTGTATTGTGCGATTGGTATACAAATCTTGACCCCTTTTTTCCCTAAACAATCGGCAGGAAATGTTTGAAATGTTTACTCATCAATAAGTCAGCATGGCTTTAGTTACCAATCAACGAAAGCTGACAATTGGGAAACTAAAGCTAATATGATAAATATCACTTGCCTTTAAAACTTATATGACAAATGTCTAAACATCTTTAAAGGGAATGTGATTTAAGCGAAACCTATTTCAATTAATCCGATGGCAAATTAGTGTCACCATTTAATTTAATTTAATTTAATAGAATGAGCTCAAAGGGAAATCAACTGCTCAACTGCAAATAAATGTCAATCGCATGAGTTCACCAATTACAATTGTCCAATTGGTTTGCCGTTTTAAGCTGCTAACCACAAAGACTGTCATTAGAAACCAGCAGCAAAAAAGAAGGCCCTAATCTCGGTTTACCTTAAGGTCAACCAGTTGAGGAATGCCCCAGCTTAGTCCAAGAATTGTTGAGCCATAAAAACGTATATGCTTCCCAAAAGTCACTTGCACTCACTCTTTGGCTCTCCGACTTTTTGCTTTAGCATTATTGAAAGTAGATTTAAAATCAAATAAAAATGGTCCGGCATTAAATGAACAATGAGATCAATGTGTGATTGCGTTTTATTATACGACGAAATGATTTTGCCTTCATTTCCTCATTCTCTGAGGGGAGCACTCAGCTGTTGCTACAGGTTGCCTGTCCTAGTACGCTTATCAGACCGCACAAATAAAACCAAAGCAGGATCCTGCTCCATTTTCCCTCTAGTGACATGGCTGAGAGAGCGAGAGACAACAGGAAGAATGAATGGCATACGAATGAACGCGTTGCGCGTTGCTTTGTACAAATAAAGTAATCAACGGATTTTACGCAACGTCGAGCAATTTACGTTCGGTCTCCTTTTTTTTGTTTTTGTTTTTTTTTATTATTTTATTGGTACCACAGTGCGTATGATTGCTGTGTAGGTTTATTAGGCAGCTTAAAACGGCAGCTCGCACTCTCGGTGAAGCGGTTGTGTTGCAGCCCAATACATATGAATGAGTGTGCCCAAGCATTTATCAATCATTTTCGCATTTGATTTATGGCCACAATGAGTATTACGTATACGCCTACGTATAAGAGCACCGTAGTCCTGCACCGTTTGTGCGTCTGTGTGTGTAAAACGCACACATCAATTTTGGACTTGTTAATATTTTCATATTTGTATTTGTTTTCCCGAGCTTCTGATAACCCGAATATGTACATCTGTATCAATACGGTTTTACGGCAAGGCTTAAAGGCTCAGCGGACAAATGCAAATAGGGAAAAAATAAAATTAATATTTGTGTCCAAATAGGCAAATAATCAACAATAGCACGGTCAGTGCACAATCTATATGTATGTTTGTGCGCTCTCAATCTGCAAATGCTAACTAAATACAATATTTATAATGTTTGTCCCCAAACGAACTGTAAACACACAACAGACATTCCAGTTCCCCATTATTCTTTCCCTTCGTCAGTTTGACATTTTCACACTTGGCTGACAAATTCTCTTTCGCCTGCTGCGGCTGCTGCTGCTGCTACTGCTGCTGCTGCACTTTCCGGGCTTTAACTCTGCGTTTTAGTTTTTTCACCCACTAGAGAACTCAGTGAGTCGAATTTTATACGCCGAGTCAGCCAAGTGCCAGACGATTAATTGCAAAATGGAAGTCTGATAAGCATGGTCAAATGGCGCACACTCGTTTACTTTTAAGGCCAATACGGCGCACCAGAGATAATGATTTGTCATTCGAATGCATTCGGCTAGGAAAGTGAAGTTTTCCATCTTAAATTGGTTTCAACTTGCACTTTTAGGGGGCGGAGCTCTCTCTTTATGAACTTGCACTTGTATTTTAAAAGTGTTTTCAATTTAGTTTCACATTTTCAATCATTTATTAAGAATAATTGCATTAAACAAGTTAAGATTAATGTCATTTAAGCCTGAAGAAAAGATACTTAAGATCTAATTATCTCTGCTTAATAGGAAATAAGAGAGAATAGAATAAGAAAATCAAATCATAGTTTATTATTTTCGAAAAATGTTAATCAAGTTTCTCCACTTAATAAAACAAATTAATAAAATGTATAATTTTATTTTTTTACATTTCATAAACAAATTATTATTTTACACCGAAAAATGCACTTTACACTTCTTAAGTTTGCTCAATTATGAAAACAAAATAATAACACCTTTTAAATTATTAATTTACATTGAAAAACCATTCTCAAGTTTGCTCAATTAAGAAAACAATGTATTTAAATCTTTTAAAGAAGTTCTAATACAAAATATTTCATTCTAAAAGCATGGAAAATATTTTTTTGTTTCTAACTCTTTCCAAACAAATTATTGTTCAATAAAATGCACTTAACACTTTTCAAGTCTGTAACTCAATAAAGATGTAAAACTTGCAAATTTCATACACGTTTAGTTTTTAGTTTGCTTTATCTTAATGCCACTCTACAGCAAAAGTCCACAATCTATCTATGTAAATTAATCTCAATTACAAATATGTTTGACATTTTTACAACCAACCTCAGAATGGTCAGAAAATGTAATTTTTGGCTAACAAGCACTTGACCACATGGATTCCAGTTTGTTCTCGATTCCCCCTATCTCTATCTCTCTCTCTCTTTCTCTTTCTCGTTCTATTTTAATTTTCATCATGTGTGTGGCTGTCTGTGTGTGTGTAAGAAATAATTGTGTTTGTTGTACATGTAAATTGCGTTCGTAATATAAATTAAGCTGCAGCTTCACACATTCTCTTTCTCTTTCTGTTTCTGTTTCTGATCAGCGTTGGCTAAAATGAAACACGAGACGCAGACATTGAAATTGCATTGTGTTGATTATGGGAGGACAACAAACACCTCCACCAAGACCCGCCCCGCCCCACCCCACTTAGCCCCCCTTGGGTTGTGCGGATTTGGTCACCTGCTGTGCTGGTAACTGAAAACGTACTTATGATATTCTGGAGACTTTGGCGTGGAAAGTGGCTACAACTTGTTGTTTGACCACAAAGGTTTTGGATTTGGGTCACATTCAATTGCTGTTGGGATTCCAACCAATGTACGATAATTGCACGTGATTTGAAGATTACTTTAAGTCTGAATTGGTTTGGGCTTTAATTTGTGGCCAACAAAAAACACTTTCGGACGCAATCCTTTAATTCGCGTAATGTCAGAACGAAGCGCGAAGCAGAAGAAGATGAAAAAAACAATTATGAAAATTATTAACACGCACAACAGCACTTTAGTGGCATTAAGCATTTTTCACATTGCAAAATGAAAATTGCATATACGAGACGAGAGGGTTGCCGTGAGCGTAATCAGCAAGGGCAAGGGCCAGGGAAAGCTGTGTGTAATTGGATGCTTATTGAATTAGTGACAAAGACGTCACTCTGGGCAGAGGGAGGAGGGCTAAGTATGGCTAACCGCCTGCTGAGCGTTTTTTTGCTTTTTGTTGCCATTTAGATATTCATCAAATTATTGCGTTTGTCAAATTAAGTAAACAACAAGTTGTCGCAAGATTGATTTGGATACACTTTTCCAGAAGTTTTCCGGATGTTGCAAACATTCTATTTGTCCTGATTTGTTTGCTTCTATCTCCGTTTCGCTTTCTCTGTCTCGCTCTCTGTGTCCTCTCATTCTCTGTCTGCCTTTTGACAATCAGTCTCTCACATCCGCACTGATTACATCTTCATTGTCAGTGTTTATCTCTGTGCCACAGTTGGTTGACATTTTTGTTTGCTTCTGGCTAAACCATAAGCCGGCAAATATCTTCTTCCATTGGCCAACTAATCGATGTCTTGAGGTGATTTATTCAATTAACCTTTCGCTTGTCTTGACATATTTGCCAATTGTTGTCAACCTAAGTAATTAGATTAAGTTAACTTTAATTGACGAAGGTGATAGGATTGGTAAAGCAATTAACTAAAATTGCCCACAAATTTGTGGCTTTCCTTTCTGAATTGTAAGCTTATGAATATAATTTAAATCAAAAAGCGGAGACTAATAATTATTTACCTAATTAACCAATGCTTTTACTCTTGACAATTAATTAATTTGTTAAAATAGTTATCTTCCTTTTTTCATAATTTTGCAACTCTCTGAGGAGATATGAGACAGCGTATGGCTTTAACTTTCACTTAAGCACTTGAGTAGGAGAGAAAAACGATGTCAAATAATTACAATCTCTAATGGCAATGTTAGACCTTCCTCCCGAAAAAATGGAATTGCTTAACCTAGCCCCAGGGGAATTCAAACTTTTGCTGCTGCATGCTCATGGGTCAAAAAGCATGCTTTGATGGCATTTACACGAGAATGTGACAATGACAATGCCAATGCCAATGCCAATGCCAACAAGAACTAAGAGCGAACAAGACAACGACGTCATCATTTGCACAGGGCACGCACTGCTCCGAATGCCAATAAAAAAAAAATAAAGGAAAAATTGTGTTGACCTAACTCAGAGTAAGCAACTTAGCAAGTTGTTGACGTGCCTTGCACACAAGAAAGAAAGCAAAACCAAAGCTAAGACAATGAGGTTAAAAACGCTAAAGACGAAGACGAACAAAAGGCATCTTTTGGGAGTCGTCACTTTTTAAGAGTTGAGCCAAAGTCAACTGGGCCTCTCTTTACATTAACTTAAAAATTCATTGCAATCCGAGGAGGAATACCTCTTACTTTTTTATAGATATGGCACACCGTTGGCTTGGAATGTGGCCAAACCCGTCGTTGCTCTAACAAAGAAAGTGAATGAAAAATTATGCAAAAATGTCCGATACAGATTATAATAATTGTAAGGTGGGTTAGCCGTGTTGCCAACAGGTGTACAACTGGGAATTTTATGGTTGTGTAGGAATTGTTTATGTATTTATTTAAAGTGAGCGTTTTGTGAATTAGCCTCAGGTGATTTGAATTATTGCCGGGCTTGTTTTGTTTTGTTTTTTGGGTTTTGTTTTCAACATTTTGAATTGGCTTTGAAGCCTTGCACAATTGCTAAAAGGCAAACGAAGTTAGAAAACGTAATTATGCCATTAGCGTTATATATTGCAGATAGATTTTGGTGTCACAATCAGCAATTGTAATTGAGAACTGTAATTGAAAATAGGCAAAAATTGTTATATTAAATTGCAAGCAAAAAAGTGTTGCCTACCTTTATGGGCTTCAATATGTGCCAACTTTGTTTTGCAAAAGAATTCTAAGAATTGAACGAGCAAAAAACTTGAAAAAGAAGTTAAAAACCCACATGAGATTTGCGAAATGCGTCACAAAATAACTGGCAAAATATTTAAATGGTTAGTCAAACTATGCTTTTGGGTAGCACAAACAAACGTAAATCGAGCAAAAAGGAAGCAAACTTTTGCTAAACTGAACCGAGAGCGACGGAGAGAGAAAGGGAATTTTGTAATTGTTGATTGCCTGTTGTCGCCCGTAAATGTATCGATGTAAATTGTTGTCGTTGCTCTTTCACTTTCTCGACTCATTGAAAATGCCGCCAGCCATTCAGTTGAGTTCTTGATATACGGCCGGTCCTCAGTTTCCCAGTTTCCAACCGTTCACAATACGAATGTTAGAGAGACCCAGTTACAATTCCGAGTTGTTGTCGACATTGTTTGCCACATTCACATGTACACCATTGACGTTTATGTTTGTTTATGTTTTCTGAGTATTGTTGCCGCAAGTTTTCCCCAACTCAAACAGGCGGGGTTCTCCTTTGCACTCCTTGGCACAGCTCACATACGTCAATGTATGTGTTTGATTATCGAGTCGGCAAACTTTTTGCATTGAACTTGTGCTTAAAATGTAAATGTTTTTCTATTACACGAAAGTTTTTTCTATTATATCACCCATTGTGTTATTTTGCTTGATTTTCGGTTTTGGAACTTTAGCTGGCTTTTAATTATATTCGGGATTTGGTTTACAACATCAATATCAGCCGTATTCAAACACAAATGTTGTGTACTTAGTTTTCTATAAGATTTGTCTTGAAAAAAAATAAAAATATTTTCAAATATTTTCAATTTACTTGCACAAAGACAATATCTGTGTATCATATTTGTGAAGGTATTGCAAAGATAAATATCAAATTATATATATAAATATATATTTATTAATATTTTCGAATTTTATTTGTGTACACAAATGAAGGCTCTATTCAATTTTTAAAGCATTTCCATAAGTTTTTTTTTTATTTATTAAAATGTTTTCTCCTTCCTTCTTCTCTACTTCAACTGTATTTATTATACATTTTTAAAGAATATATTTTATGTTGCATTTTTGATGTAAATTTCCCCACTGAGTGGCTTTAACAAAATACCAGCTTTCAGTTGGCAAAGACATGCATGCATTCAGTCGTGCCTTATCCACTCTGTCTCATGCCACCATGAAACTGTGGCAGCGCTTTCTGCTTCCGTTCCTCGGTGTTTGCTTAAAGGCTGCCAAATTGTTTGTATGACAAAGTTTGCATTTTGTAATAAATATGCTTTAAAAAATGTGTTTTTCGTACATTTATGGTTTGGCATTTAAATTAAATACTTTTTATAACATTCGAAGGGAACTTTCTTACATGTCGAGCAGCAACAAAACGTTGGAATCCGCAATATACGTTAATCCAACGGTATATTCATTTCTTTACCCCGTGGAAATAATATATTGCGCATCAAAGTACCAAAAAATAATAATAAGTATGATTGTGATGAGAGGAATTTTTCATTTTTGCAGTTATAAAATAACTTTGAAATGTTTTCAACGTAATATTTTTCCTTTAATACTTACTCGAATCAAAGTGTTTTTTTGCAGCACCAATTAGTAAAAACCCAACCGAATTTGAGGAAGGATAAGAATTCTCTGCAATATCCTTAGCTCAGTTGTATTCCAACCAATTTAGATTTACATTTGAGCCCATAAACTCATCTAATTAGAAATAAACATTTGTAGACAAAAGTTTGTGGCCAATTTCAAGGCCAGTAAGAGCTCTCGTAATTCAATGCTAATAAAGCAAAAACATTTAATTTTTAAAACATAATCATAATAATACCATCACCAGCTAATAAAGAGAGAGCAGCAACCAAATTTGTATTGTAAACCACGGGGGAACAATGCTGCAAACGTGGCGCGAATAAAAAGTACAATTTTCAACAAACCCTAAAAGTATGCTATGAGTTTTGTTAATTTGCGACGATGGTATTATTATGATGCAGCTCAAACTCAAATGACAAACTGGTTAGAATTTTTTGGAGCTCTATGGAGAATTAATCTCATGTACAAGTGTGTATGTGTGTGTTGGTGTTTATTTTGTAACCCAACAAAAGCCGTCATTAAGTGTTGTTGCGCGCCAAGTTTTGTGGGTAAACATTGCTTAAATAATTTTTAATTATTAAAAATATGCAAATTTAATTAAAAGTACAAACGCACAAGCTCCAAAGTGGCAAATTGAACGCACACAAAAATAAAAAGGCTAAATTGTCTAGCTTTAAGTATATGTAAGGGTATTTGCGTGAATCCCAACTAGTTTGTTACCAGACCCTTCCACTTACACAACGCTGAACCTTCTAAATGATTTTAAAATGATGTTCAGGTGTAAAAAATTAAACTTTTCCTTTAATTGGACAAAGAAAGAAGCTTGTCGATGAAAAGGAGATGCGTAGGATTATCTTTATGGTCCAATTGAGCTAAATAAAGCAGTAATAAAACAGACATTCTGTTAGCCAAGAACTCGATGTCTTCTGCCTTCTGTGTTGTTGTTTATCTTTTGTAAATTTAAAGAAAACAAAAATAATCAAACACAAAAGAAGCTCAACAGTTTGTCGCCAATTTGAGGATGAACATTATTTAAAGTAGTTTTGTGTTGCGAAAAGAAGAATCCAACAACACCTGCGTAAAAAAATAAAAAAACTGATTTAAACGAGGCGCCTAAAAGTAGGCAACAGAAATACTTTTAACAGTTTGTTCTTGCCGCAGTTTGTTTAAAGGCGTTTTTGCTAATGAACGTTGTGTTTACTCTTCTTGTGCCTGGCATTAAATTTGTAAATGATTCATTACTTATTTATGAAAATATATACATTTAAAACTGTTTTTGGGCAAGCAAACAAAGCTTCAAATTCTAAAAACACTGAATTTCCTGTTGAAAACTTTTTAGTGTCGGTAAAATTATTGATGCGTATCAAACAATCCAAACAATTGATTAAACAATAGTCGAAGGCATTCATTTAAAATGCATTAAATGTTGTCATTGTTAACAAAATTGAATATTAAACGGAAATACAAAATTAATCACAAATCAATTAGTTTCAACATGTGCGCAAATACATTGTATTATCAATTACCAACACAGAACACAACATTCGCAATCCTTAGAACCTTGAATATAAGCACATTAGGTGTACCCCAAAAATATGTCGTTTATTAAAGCTTGCAATTTAAACGATAATCCTATAGATTTCTTTGCCTGCACGAGCCAAAGCCAAAGTAGAAAGTAATAAAGGTAGAAAAAGCGACCTACATGTTGGCAATGTTTAGTGAAGATTTTGGCCCGTTATTAAAAAGGGTCACATGATTCGATGAAATTACGACAAAAAAGGCAACGAAGCAACACATGTTTTAAGGCCGACTGAACTTAAGGACTATATGTAAGGCTGTCAGATTAGCAAGAGCTTAAGTCTCTTAGAAGACATGTTTTAAAATAAAGAAGGTTTTGTTTTTTAAGACCGTTTAACCTCAAACGTAGTTTGTTTTCTAAGCTACCACCTTTTTGGCTAAGAGTTTTTGTCGAGATAAAAGTATATTTACTCATAATTTTTAGAAAGGCCATTAAAAATTGTTAAAAACTTTACAAGCTGGTTTTTGCATCATGCCAAACACTTAACAAGTCTGTTGACTGGCTTACTATATTACAAATTCTGTCAGGATATGTATTTGAAGTGTTTCTTAGAGTATCACATTGAAATATCACTTTTGGTTACTTTCGTCAAACTTTGAATCAGAATTTTTCATACCCTTAACCCATTAAATGGGTAAAAAGAATATAATTAATTTGTGCAAGTATGTAACACACAGAAAGAAGCTTCTGCAACACTGTAAAGTATATATATTCTTGATCAGCATCAACAGTCGGTGCGATTAGGCCATATCCGATTGTCCGTCTGTATGTATGAACGCGTCGATCTCAGGAACTACAAAAGCTAGAGACTCCACTTTTCCTTTTCCCTAGGCATAGTTTCAAATGTTCGATAACTTTTCCGGTTTACAATATACACATGAATTCGATAACAACAAATTCTTGAATTTCGAAAACTCCAAAATGGGGATTGAAACAATTAACAAAGTAATGAATATCTGTTAAATTTGTATTAAAATCGGTTAAGAAAAACACCGGAGATATGAAATCATCAAGTATTGGATAAGTACCAATACCAGCCGAACCGTCTGTCCGCCTGTATGGTCAAGGGTTAAGGGTATCTTCTAGTCGAGCTTACTCGACCAGAGCTTTCTTACTTGCTTTATTTATTTTGGCATGAAATGTGTAATACACAAATAGATCCCATAAAGTAAAAATATTCTTATTGAGTATGAATTGCTAAGTCTATATAGCAATGTCAGTCTATTTGTGTTTCTATACAAACGAATCCCTTAGATCTAAAGCTATCGAGCTAAAAATTTGGTTAACGTTATATTTTTGTTGTACCAAGATCATTTGTCAAAATCATATAGCAAATTCAAGATCTTTAAGGAAATTTAAACAAACACGAGAACAAGATGATTTTGTTTTAAGAAACTTTCTTACATTTCTATGTATGTAGGTATGATTAACTTCCGTCGTTTTTTTTTAAACGATTTAAAAAAAAAACAAATAGTTTTGTTTTA
Source organism: Scaptomyza parva (assembly GCA_035044645.1). NCBI lineage: Eukaryota > Metazoa > Arthropoda > Insecta > Diptera > Drosophilidae > Scaptomyza > Scaptomyza parva. The sequence goes on from JAWNNT010000063.1 coordinate 437,699, forward strand.
AGCTTCAATGCGTAAAGACATGTATGAGTAAAATATACTTTAAAGAAAATATTTAAGTTAATTTTTTTTCTATTGGTATTATTTCTTACAATTTTGTGATTTATCATAAAAGCCTTAAACATTTTTCTCACTCCATTTCATAACTCAAGTGTATAGAACAATACCATTTATGGTATGGTAATTTCTAACAAAATTTTAACTTTCTTATAACTTACCTTCACTTCAAAATAAATAATAACTTTTTTAAATAGTTCCTTCAACAAGATCTCTTTAAACGATCTCTGTCTCTGTACAGTTAAATATTATTGGAAAAAAACTGCACTGCAAAAACGCACAAAACAATTAAGAAATGATTAAAAACTGAACATATTTCACTACCAAAAATGTGTTAGCAATTTTGTTGAGAAACTGATAGAGATTCACCGTCGCTTGATGCTGCTGTTGCTTCTTGGTGATTGAAGCTTCGGGAATTTGGTTTTCCGCTGCTAACTGCACCGCTTTCGAACTGAAACGTAAGTGAAATCGGCAGCAAAGGCGCACTCGATTTATACGAACGGATGAGATGAGTTCGTGCCATACAAAGTGGCCGAGGATTCGAAAGATTTCAACGCTCTACATATCTGTGTGTGTGCGAGTGGATGTGTGTGTTTCAGGTAAATGGCACGAGTAACAAAACGAACGCCCACGCCACCAAGAATATGCGCAGTCCATGGCATCACTCGGTTTTTGATTTATGTATGTGTATGCGTGTGTTTGGGTTTGGGTTTGGGTGTGTGGCGACCACACGACACATGAGCAATGGTATGCAACACGTGGTAAGAGTGTAGAAACCGAACCACAACTGGAATTTGGTAGAGAGTTGCGTTCCTTTAGCTTTATCAGTTTTATCAGTTCTATCAGACAGCAATTACGCACAATTATCAAAAAGTGCCTACATTCGATACGCTCGATCTTATCTAGCTAATCATCTAATCAGCGCCAGATTATTTTCAATTAGTTGCATATTTGGCAGCCGTGTCAGATGAAAATCTAATATAAATCCCATGCAAAATATGTTAGGGCTTATTAATTCTCTGGTAATGTGTTGTGTCATTCTTATCTAACTTGACATTATACAATATGTTTCATATTTTGCATCACCACCAAAAAAAAAAAAAGAGTAAGTGCTTTCGATGCTTAATCACGGAGGCTAAACAGTGAAATTCTGCGCAAAAAGTGATTTTCATATATCAATTTGGCATTTCAAAAAGGTTCGTGGAAAATATATATTTATTTGTGTTTTATGGTTAGGTTAATGTAACATCGATAAGGATCTTATTAACTTAATGAATATATATATTATTTATATTTATATATGATTTCTTCAGATTCTTTTTATTTCTTTAATCGTTCCCATCGTGTTGGCTTGGGATTTATAAATCCTAAACAGCTTGAAGACTCTGATAAAGCCTAAGAAAAATATTTATTAATTTATGTAACATATCAAAAGTTAAAAATACTTGCCGCCCATGCGAGCGTATAACAATGTTTTCCATTTTATTTTATATTTTATTAAAGTTTAATTAAAAAGAGATCTTAACTTCCTTGTGCTCATGGTCGCACTCAATCAAAGAATAAATAAATGTATTGGAAATGTATATAATTACATTTATTTAAGTACATAAAATACACATACATGTATGTATGTAAGTTTGAACCGCAATGATTAACTGATACTTTTGTGATTTGAGGTAAGGCAATACTACAATATATAGCTTTATCACTCGCATGCCTACGTATTACGTATACCATTTACTTAGTACGCAATAAGTATAATTACGCAGAATATATACGAAGTAAAGGTAAAAGACACCTACACCGAAGAATAAAAATACCCTCATAGAGATTTTATATTTTAACACAAATCTTAATTTGAATTGCGAATATGACCATAGCGAAGGAACTGGCACAAACCTTTCTCCAATGCTGAAAATTGTCCTTCTCTTTTACTCCTTCAGCAAATTACAACTCTTAGCAGTTAATTTTTCATAATTTATTGCATAAAAATATTGGAAACCACTCAGAATGCACTATATTCGTGTTAACAAGCGATCAAGACGGATGACAAATGTCATGCTGTAAAGGGCATTCGCGCAATACCTCACACTGCCTAATAGAACGATTCACCTCATCAACGCGGTTTATATGTGCTTTCATCCAGTGTGACAGTAAGTGAAGACTGACTACAGAAATGATCCTGTGAACTATAGTTGTAAGTTTTCAAGGATTAACAATATGCTCTACTAGTCACACGAGCAAGAACCACTTGAATTCTAGCGCATGCAAATATTTAAGAAAATCGCACACAGGGATTGGTATGCTGTCGCTTAACTTTGCTTGTCTTTTTATAGATGAGAAATTTTTAAAATGAGGTGAAAGTGTATTTGATTTAAAGCAAGAGAAAAAAATGTGCACGATTTTATTTCTGTGCTGTAAGAATGAACTGATGGCCTACTAAGCTAACCCAATGCTTACATTTATATTTTTTATGGCCTTCAACAAAAAAAGGAATATTGTCCACCAGGCTAATGATAAAAGCATTACAATGTTTTTTTTGTTTTCGTGGTCAGTGTCGATTTTGTACAGCCGCAAGAAACGTGATTTAAATCCCTGGAGAACTATGATGCTTGCTTGCCTACACCTCGTTATTCGCTGAACACACACAGGCACATGTGTCAAAGTATCTGTGTGTGTGTGTTTAAGTTGGAAAAGCATAAAGCTAATTAAGTAATAGGACTTACGCAAGCGACTATGGTAACTTTTATCATTAGGTATGTACATATAAATATGCGGCAAGCTGACCTTTCGACCTATCACAAAACTCAAAACGCTAGAGATTTGGTTCATCCATCAAAAAACGAAAGAAACTTCAAAAGACTTCTTTTCGTCTGGCCTTAACTAACATTTTATGTAAACACTTGGGATAACTGCGACGTATGAGTTCATTTATGTATAATAGCAGTAGTTTGGGGCTTATTATAAGCACGCCTTAGCTAAATCTCTTATATGGAAATTGCAGGAGCCTGATTGTGGTGCATTGAAGTGCATTTGACTATTACCAGGACACGGAACGCCCGTTGCGTAGAATCTTGTCATATTTTATATAGTGCATATTTTGTTTTTATGAACGAAAGAGCGAATGCCACAAATACACAGAACGGACATGTTGGCATGTTGGCTGGCATTTTCCTTTGAATTTCCCCATTGACAACAACTAAGCGCCAGTCGCATATGGGAAAATTCAGGAAATGTAAACTAATTTAATAAGCTTAATCGAGCTAACGCTTATAATCTATTTTTGATTATCTATTGAATGGAATATTTGTTTCCAGCTTACACAATTTGTATTCATATTTGTCTGCATTTTTTTCAGGTTGTGAATGTAGAAATTAAATCTAGTCCATTTGACAATAATGGATTAGTTTAATGATAATGGAAGAAACAATACGTTTTTGTTACCTTTAGCTTGAACATTTGCGAAATAAAATTAAATAGTAAGCTCGACTAGAAGATACCATTAAGCCTTGACCATACGGACAGTTGGTCGGTCTGATAGACATACACATATATGTACGTGTACCACTGTACCAATGTTTGTACATATCTCCGGTGTTTCTCAACCGATTTCAAGGAAAATTTCACAGGTGTTCATTATTTTGTTAATAGTTTCAATCCACATTTTCAAATTTTCGAAGTTCAAGATTTTTTTGTTATCGATTCCATGTGTATATCGTAAACCGAAAAAATTATCGAAAATTTGAAACCACTTGCTATGCCTAGGGATTAGGAGAGCTCATATCCAAAATTTGTAGTCTATAGCTTTTATAGTTCCTGAGATCGACGCGATCATACATACTGACGGACGGACAGACAGACGGACATGGCTAAATCGAGTCCGCTGATAAAGAATATATATACTTTATGGGGTCGGAGAAGCTTCCTTCTGCCTGTTACATACTTTTGCACAAAACCATTATACTCTTTTTTTAGCCATTTCATGGGTTAAGGGGATAAAAATATGGGTGTATTTCTAAAAAACTGTTTTTAATTCTGTTCATGATACATTTACATATACATTTGTATAATCAAATAGGAATAAAAATATAAACTAAGGAAGTGAAAGAACAATTAAATGTTTACAGCGTAGTCATTTAATCATCGTCTTCATCATCATCATCGTCGTCCTCGGATTCTTCAACAGGTTTCATTTTCTTCAATGGTGCATTTTTGCGTGCCTTTTTGGCTGGGACAGCTGTTTCCTCCTCATCGTTGTCTACCTTGGACGGGTCCTTAGCATCTGCAGCCTTGAGTTCTAAACGCTTCTCACGCAGCTCTGCCTTTCGTTTCACCTGATCCCTTGTCAATTTAATGAATCCAACATCCTTGGTGAGTGCAAATTTGGTAAGCACTTCATTCGCCTGTTTCTTCAGCTTGAGCATACGCTGCTCCCGTGGACCAACCACATAGGGAGCATCCGCTGGCGGGGCACACATGCTTATATACAAGGGCAGCGCCGATGTGCCCACAATATCAATTTTCAAATACAAAGAGCGTATGTTGGCCAGACCACCAGGATACTGCTGTTGCAGCTGGTTAACAACCGTCAAAATGTTCTCTGCCAGCTGTGGGCCACTATGCTCATGATTGCCTACAGGTATGGATGTAAGATCACCCTTCCTTAGCTGCCTGTAAGCAGTACGGCAAAGGGCGCGCGATATCTCTTTCTGCAGCTGCTCTGGCTTGCCCATGTGAACGGCATGCAGCACATTTCGTGGCTTTTGGGTGCTCTGCAATAGAAAATGGAAACTAAAACAGCAGACTTTACTTATATAGATATTTAACTTACCTGCCCTAGAAATGCGTTTGCCTGTCCTGAGATACGTCCATCGCACAGTAAGTAATCGTAGCTGTTAACAAACTTACGTTTAGCCTCAAACGGGACCATGTCATTGCGTAGCCGATTGAAAGGCACTATGCTCAGTCGCTGCTCAATGCCCGCCTCGCGTAGCACATCCTCATAATGCTGCACAGTGGGCTCATAGTCAAACTTAGCACCACGCTGCAAATCCGTAACAATCAGAGCAACGTCATCATCTTTGCCGATCAGTGAATGTTTCAGCGCTAGTTTTACAACACGCTTGGGACAGCTGGGTATCTTATAGCTGGCTACCTGCAGCATGTATCGAAAATCGCTAAAGATGGAGGTTGCCTTCTGTTTCTTTACCTCCTCAGCCACTTGGGTCTTAAGCGCATTGCACACTTTCTCCACATTTGATTCACTTACAATTTCATTGAATTTATCCTCATCAAAACCTTTAAGTTCATAGTCCAGCTTAACGACTTTCTTGACCTTCTTGCTCTGCTGCTGAGCCGCCTTTCCTTTTGGCTTGCCATTTCGTTTGTTCTTGTTAGCTTTTCCAACTTTTGTGGCTATGACTTTTACTACTTTCCTTGCCGGCTTCTTGGCTGTTTTTGCCAACTGTGGCTGATTCTTGGCATTCTTGGCGACTGATGTAGCTGACTGTTTTTTAGGTTTTTCAGATTTTTTAACCACAGGCATAGGTTTTTTTTCTACCGGTGTCGGCTTCTTCGTTTGTTTCTGTTGCTTTTCTTCAGGCACATGTTTCTTAGGCTTTGATACTGGTTTTTCGGATTTCTTTTCCACAGTCGCTTGCTTCTTTGCCGGTTTTTGTTGTTTTTCGCTTGTCTTTTCCACACGCAATTGCTTCTTTGCCTGATCTTCTTGTTTCTCGGGTTTCTTTTCAACAATTACATCTTTTTTTACTTTTGTTGCTTTGCCAAGAGCAACTTTTTTGGCAGTTTTAGCGGGTGGCGGGGCTGGCGACTCTGCAGGAGCCAAAATCAAAGGTTTCTTCGATAGTTTTGACTTTGACTTTGGCGGCGGTGGTGTTGCAGGTGTTACAGTAACTGTTCCAGTTGCTTTCTTTATTTCCGCCTTTTTTGGACCAAGTTTTTTACTGTCAACAACAGGAGCTGCTGCCTTAGCTTTTTTTATGGTTTTAGTCACTTTTTGTTTCTCATTGGTAGCGGTTTCAATTTTGTTGCCCCTACTAAGAGTTTTCGGCTGTGGCTTTTGTACTTTTACCATATTTGCTTTTTAAATTGAACAATATTTTAAATACAATACACGCTGAACAACACGTGCCAGTGTACAAAATTGTTGCACTGTTGCCATATCGTTATCGCTGAACGATAATAATTTCAATAACTGATGCAGTGCTGCAAAACGAAGTTTGGCGCTTGTTTAAAATTCAATTTTTTCAATAAACTGAAATTTTTCAATTAAACTTTTTATTATCGATTGCAAAAATATCGTTATTTAAGATTCTTTAAAGGTCAAAGTCATGTGTCATGTGTCATACCGTACATTTGTTCTTTCGTCAAGTCCAATTACTGTCCCAATGCTATTATTAACATTTATGTTCTAAAAATATCCCAGTTCTGCCAAAGCACAAGTGCCTAATAGCTTCAATACATGTCCTTGGATAATACGTAGCCCACGCAACAAACTGGACTGTTCAACGCGTGGCATCTCCCATGGTGCTTCAAATTAAAGTGGCCGCATTGCGCATAGTAACGCTTCATACGAGAAGAGCAAAAAGGCTACACGTGACAGATGCCATCCCTTTCAACTAATGTCAACACAACTGGGAGCATATCATTGCGTTCAAAAGTTTTAGCAAATATAATTAACAATAATATAGAAACTTATATTATGTACAGTTACAATTTTAGTTTTTTTGCATTGGCTTTAGAAGGATCTTTCTTGTGACGTTTGCTGCCAGTTGTTATTGCCGTTTTCGACGTCGTCGTTGAGTCCTGCAGTTTATTAAAGAATGCCCTCGAGGACTTCAAAGCGCCCTGATCATTACTGTTGGTAATCTGATAAACAAAAGAAGTAAAATAGTTATTACATTTATAAATTAACTTTCAAGCTAATACGAACCTTTTGCACATTGCGACTCTTGGTGATGGTTTTAAGCAGCTTGGCATTTGATTCTCGTTGCGTGGGAGCCTTGCCCTGCGCAGCACGCTCCAGGTCACGCTTTTCTAAAATGCTGTTAATTGCCCGCTGTTTTTGCTTTTTCTTGCGGCGTTCTCGATTTTTGTCAGTGCTTGTGCGTTCGGTTTTGCCTAGCGGCGTATGCTTGGGACCACGGAAGACTTCCTCGGGTGCCAGAAGCTTGGCATCGCTGACAGCCAATGGCGCCACTTCCTCCATATTAACTGCGGGCGTATTGGTGACAATTTTTGCCTCAGGCGCAACTGGTTTGGGCGTAAAATGGAAGTTGGAGAGTGCGTCGAGCTTGAGGAAAAGCGAACGCATTGCTCGTTTAATTTCCTGGTGCTCCTTGGGCTCAGGTGTTGTGCCGTCATCATTATCTTTATTGGGATTTAAATTATCCAATTCTTTCTGGAATTGCTGCTCGTAGATTTGGGCTAGCGAAAGTTTGGACTTCTCCTGATCGAGAACGAGTTGCTTTCGGTATTCCTGGGGCGTGTTTACTGGTCGCACCTTGCGCTCCACATCATCCCAGGCCTTGTCGCGTATGCGCTGCATAATTATGTCCTCGAGAGTTTGATTTTGCTCCTCGGTAATGGGTGCAGAGGGTCGAACCGTTGAATCAAACTCAAGAATCTCCTCCAGCAGCGAGTTCTGTGGACGATTACCTGCTTGAACTTCACCTTTGAGCTGCCATGGCTTCTCGCCGAGCACAACTTCCTCATAGTCGCGTATACGCTGAAGCAGGCGAGCTTCACGCATTTCGTTTGAAGATTGCGGCACTTCTGCAGATTTCTCTTCATTTTCATCCTCATGATCCGAGTCGGAATCGCTGGCAGGCTCTACTCCACTTTTGACCACAAAATCGTCTTCATCAATTTCACTTGCAAGATCATTTGGATCCTTCTCACCATCTGGTGAATCTAAATCCTGTTCCTCTTCATCTTTCTTATCTTCCTGCTCACTGTCGCTTTCTTTGAAAAAGTCTTTCTGTCCACTTTTTACTAGTTTCACCGCTTCCTCTTGCAGGTCATCATCAATTTCAAAGAAATCTGCATAGTTGGCATGAACGCCACCCTCTTCATCTGATTCATCAGAGTCTTCAGCCAGGCCAAAGTCTTCGGTAAAATGATCAATGGCTTCAGGATCATCAATTGGTTTTTTGCTTTTATGTTTGCGCATTTCCTTGGCATCTTCTTGCTCCAGAAACTGTTTCATTTCATCCAGTTTAAAGAAAGTATCATCGACCACTGAATGTTTGCTTCGTTTGCCAAATTTCGTCTTTATTTTCTTGGGTTTTGTAGTTCTCGTGTCAAAATCTTCTGTTTCTGAATTAACTTCCTCTTTTTCACCGTTCTCCGTGTCACTTTCCTCCTCACTTGCCACTTCATCTAAATCCTTATCCTCTTCATCAACATTTTCATCTTCGTCGTCAAGCTCGATACCTAATTGTTGCTCCCGCATGGCTATTAAATGTGCGGATTGCTCAACTAACTGCTTTATCACCAAATCATTGCGTATTTCTAGCTGTTGCCAGATCTGTTCCTCGTCCATATCCTTAAGCACAAGTTCAGGCAGCACATTTTTCTTAATAGCCACATCACCGCTGTTGCTTATGCTAACTCCATATGTTTGCTGTATCAGATGGTGTATGGAATCAACGGATTCCGGCTGTAGCCTAGAAAAACAAAATATACATGGAGTTAAGCAACACGTGCATCAGTGTGGTTGTAAAAACAAAACAAACTTAAGAAAACGTTCCGGTTGTTTGGCCAACTGTTCAAAATTGGAACCTATATCATTGAAAGTATTTGTGTTGGTTTTTTTTTTTGATTTGCCGGCCATATTTCATTCGTTTTTATTTTAATAACTTGAAACAAACTATTATCAAGCCTAATAAACAACAATATGAACAAGACTAGTTATTTTGTGAACTTAATGAACGACTTGTTCACTTATCGGAACAATTATTGAATAGCCTGTGCACTTAATTTAAACGCTAATATATTTTAGTTAGCTGATACTTGTGCAACTACCAAAGTTAGAATATTTATAAATTTTAACAAGTATTTACAATATTTTTTAGTCATTTAACATTTGAACACGATTAATGAAATATAATACATAACTTTTCAAATAACAACTTCTATCGATAAATAAGTCTATCGATTATTCGTATCTGATTGCACCCTTTCTGACAAACATATGTTTTGTTTCAAGAGCCGTCCCCATAACACAAAAATTGTTTTCTTAAAGTATTATGCTTGTAACTTGAGTTTCAAACTACCGATCTCAAACTATACAAACAGCCATGGACTCAAAGTTCTACAAACTACTTTTACTAGGCGGCGCCGTGCGCTTTTATTTTAGTGGCACTTCCTTGGCGTCGCTTATCGGCAATCGTGTAGAATTTGCAACTCCTTTAAACTCCTTCAAACGCGGTAAGTACTCTATCATATCTATTAACGCTTTAATTTACTCTTGTTCTTTTTTGATTTCAGTGCAAGAGGGCGTATTCTTACTACAACATGACATTGATCCTTACCGTGGAGACCTGGTGCATGAGACGCCATTGCTCTTGAAAGCACTATCCGGCATATTGCTACATTACGCAGAACTTCTACCGATATTGTATATACTGCTCGATCTCTGCACGGCCAGCCTATTGTACTTTATGAGCCACCGATTCGTTCAACAAAAACTACAACAACAGCGGTTGAAAAGCAAGGATTACGCCAAGGATACCGAGGAGCTGCAGTATAGTGCGGATGACAGCTACAGCATATCGCATTTAGTACTGGTCGCCTATCTATTCAATCCTCTGACCATAATGAGCTGCATTGGACTTACCTCCACGGTGCTAAGTAATTTAGTTCTGGCAATTTTTTTATATGCAATGATCAAGCGTCAGCTTCTTATATGCCTGGCTATGCTCGCATTTGAAACTGTGCGTAGTCTCTACCCGGTTGTTCTGATTGCTCCGCTACTCTTACTTTTTGCACATCGCTCCATTACCCGGGCCATTAGCATATCATTAGCTTTTGTGGTTTGCTGTTTCGCTGTTGCCGGTGCAAATTTCTTGGTAATGGATAGTTGGAATTTTTTGGATGGCACACTAGGGTTTATGTATGTAACTGGGAAAAGGTGGAATGGAAACACTTATTCAAGATATGCATATTTTGATTATTTCATTACAGTTTCTACTTTCGCGATCTGCAGCCCAATATTGGATTGTTTTGGTACTTTTTCACCGAAATGTTTGAGCACTTTCGCACAATGTTTCTCATCACATTCCAGCTAAATGCCACGATTCTGTATTTGGTGCCGCTGTCTCTAAAGCTGCGCAAGGAGCCTATGCTTCTGGCTACTGTGCTCATAGCTCTAATGGCTGTATTCCGCGCATATCCTAGTCTGGGTGACGTTGGTTTCTATTTGGCATTAATGCCACTCTGGCGGCGCTGCTGGAAATGTGAGTAGCATTAATTTTTAATGGTTACCCAATAATTTGACATTGCTTATATTTAGTTATGGCTCATGGCTTTGTGGTGTTTACGTTCTTTCTCATCACTCTGTCAATGATGGGTGCGCTGTGGCATCTGTGGATTTATGCTGGGTCAGCGAATGCAAACTTTTATTTTGGCGCCACGCTGGCTTTCTGCACGGGTCAAATATTCCTAATTACGGATTTGTTATTTGCTCACGTAAAGCGAGAGTTTTGTCTTTATAATGGCCAAAAAATCATGATCGATGGCGAGGAGGCGCGTATTTTACTGGAATAAGAACTGATCAAGTATTCACAAGTAAAATAAAACCAACTTTTATTCCAACTATGAAGAATTTATAATAATATTATTGTTTGGAGTAGCCCGTTTTTGTTTTGCGATTAAGGAATCTGTACAAATACAGGATACGCTTCTCCATATCCTTCCACTTTGTTGGCCGTGCAATCGGGTATTTGGTCTTCGCCAGCACACGTCTCTTACGCAGCAGCACCTGATACTCATTACCAGAGACGCCACGCAGCCAGGAAGGCACAGAGTAAAGCACACGCGTCGGATGCAGCCGGTCATTGCCCAATATGTCTATATAATCATTTTGTCCAAAAAGCGCTCGCTTCTCAGCCCAAGCATTCTTTGGACGGTACACAGGCATAGGAAGTTTTTGTCCGTTATCCAAATGTGGCAATAAGCCACTTTGGAAAATTTTCTCCTTATAGCCATAACGTCGCACCGTCCGACCGCGTGCCTGTTTTTCAACATATGAGTACTGACGGGCTGTTGTCGAGGTGGCCAATGTTAGCGGCATTGTTTTAGCAGCAAGATAGCCGGCGCTGCACAGCTTTTGAAATGTGTTGCTCAGCCAAGACATTGGTTTTTATTTTAATTATTATACGATTAGGTAATTGTAAACAGACTCAGCTATAACGAATGCAAAGCATACTCAACCAGCAAAACAGCTGATTTATAATAGCACCTAGAGATGGGACCAAGTCCTATGCCGAGCACTTCTATCGGCGGAATTTTTCTAGTGCTTTGAGAATCAGTCCGGCAACGCTCAGTTATTAGGCATTTGACGATCCAGCATAAACAAGTAATCGGTCAAGTTTGTTTTTTCTTTTTCTGCCCAAGAAGTGACTGCATATTTGCACGTGCCAATGATTGCCGCCACAGGTGCACGTGAAGTCGAAAAGGCGAAACTGCGTCAAGAGATTGCCGAACTGCAGGCTTCAGTAATTGCAAAAGAGCAGAAATTGCGCGATCTCCAAGCAACAATTACCACTTCAGGCCTGGACATACAAGGTCAACCCTTACCAAAGATTAACAACACAAAATTAAGCAACGATGACATTGCACGTTATAGTCGACAACTTATTCTTTCTGACTTTGGCGTTAGCGGCCAATTGAAGCTGAAAAACAGTGCTATACTAATTGTTGGCATTGGCGGATTAGGTTGCCCGGCGGCACAATGTTTAGCTGGAGCAGGCTGTGGCAACCTAGGTCTGGTCGACTATGACTTGGTGGAGCGGAGCAATCTGCACCGTCAGACACTCCACACGGTGGCTCGCTGTGGCATGTCCAAGGCGGAATCGGCGCGCATTGCACTGCTAGCTTTGAATCCTCACTGTCGGATTAATTGCTATACTAGTCTGCTCAACAGTTCTAATGCCATGGATATCATGCGCAACTACGACGTAATTCTCGACTGCAGCGACAATGTGGCGACACGCTATCTGCTCAATGATGCCTGTGTTATGTTGGGCAAACCCTTGGTCTCCGGTAGTGCACTCAAACTCGATGGACAACTAACAGTGTACAATTATGGAGCACAGGGACCATGTTATCGCTGCATTTATCCCGTACCACCACCGCCAGAGGCCGTAACCAATTGTGGCGATGGTGGCGTCTTGGGTGCAGTCACCAGCACAATTGGCTCCATGCAGGCCCTGGAGGCTATTAAACTAATAGTCGGATTTGGTGATGTGCTTGCCGGACGACTGCTAATCTTCGACGGCACCAGCTGTCAGTTTCGCAACATAAGGATTAGAAACAAACGCGCCAATTGTCACGTTTGCTGTGACCAGCCACTTATCACTGAATTGATTGACTACGAGCTCTTCTGTGGCATGAATGCCAATGACAAAGATAATCCCCTGGAACTGCTCGAACCGGATGAGCGTATCAATGTTCAGGACTATCAAAAGTCTATGCTGGATAAACCACATTTGCTACTCGATGTCCGTGCGCCAGCCGAGTTTGAGATCTGTCAGTTGCCCAAGGCTATCAATGTACCATTGTCACAGATTCTGGATGATGGGTATCTTCAACAGTTTGGCACACAATTGCAGGGCAATGATGTTTCCGTTGTGGTTGTATGTCGGCGAGGCAACGATTCACAAATTGCTGTGCATCATATGAAGAATAGATTTCCTAATCATTCCATACGTGACTTGGAAGGTGGATTACATGCCTGGACAAACCAGATTGACAAGGATTTTCCTATTTACTAATACTTAACTTAAAATTAATATGGCATATTAATTATATTTGGTATAAGTTCTGTTATGATAAAAAAAAAATAATCCACTCATTTTAAACTTAAATGTTTTTTGGATGTTATAAAATAGTAAAATGTTTTTATTCAATACATTTCAATACGTATTTTCTTGAACACCTGTAAAACAAATAGGATAAAAAAGCTGCATAAAATTAAAAACAATCACGTGCTTGAATTCATTTATCCACGGCAGCGGACCTCATATTTCAATAAAAGCGAACATGAGCCCCATAAAGAAACAGTTACTGATAATACTGCAAGCAAACCATAACAAACATGTCTGCATATGCATGTATTCATTAATGTCATGCGCATATTACATACAGTGCATCGCATACATGCACATTTATAGAGATGCGCAGTGCAGCCCACAAACACAGAATGCCGGTGACAGCTGATTAAAAGGTGCTAATCGGTATCGGGAATGCGAGCATTTGTGCAACTGTGCGTGTGAATGTCGTAGACATAAAAGAAGCTGTGCTAGTAGGCGGGCGTTCAGAAGTCAAACGGCATCCACAGTGTAAACAACTATAAATACAGTTAGGTGGTGGTGGGAGTACTAGCAAAGGAAACAAATAACTTTTACAGACAATCAACTGCTGATAAGCGTAAAACAACAACTGGACAAAATGAAGGTGCTATTGTTGCTGCCTTTGTTGATTAGCCTAAGCTTTGTGCTATCGGTAAGTTTGGTTTTGTCTAAGTTCATACATGTATGTACATATCTATAAAGAGCACTTTTAACATTTAGATACCTTATGCACTCGCTGATAGTAGTAGTTGCTCTGCATCTGTTCTGCAAGCGCGTCGTTTCTTTGAAAAGGAGAACAACAAGCTGCGTGAAAGATATCATGCTCAATATTCGGCTGCCTATGCGTACAACACCAATGTGACGGAGGAAAATCGTCGTGCCATGATTGCTGTCTATGCGGTAGGAGCCAAGGAGAGCAAATTATTGGCGGAAGCCGTGAAAGCCGGCGATTATGCGCAATCCGATGACGCACAGATACGCAGGCAGGCACTTATGTTGCAGGATATCGGTGCAGAAGCTCTAGACGCCAGTGATTATCTCGAACTCAATAATGCCATAAGTCAAATGCAATCGAATTATGCCACCACGACTGTGTGCTCTTTTACAAATCGCAGCGATTGCTCGCTAACCCTCGAGCCTCACATTCAGGAGCGTCTATCAACCAGTCGTAATCCTGCTGAGCTAGCGTGGTATTGGCGCGAGTGGCACGACAAAGCTGGCACGCCTATGCGCGAGAACTTTCGAAAATATGTACGTTTGACTCGTAAGGCATCGCAATTAAATAGTAAGTGATAAGTGATGAACTTTTTGATAACCGTCCTGAACCCTAAACATATAATAAACCTGTATAATTCTAGACTATCGCTCCTATGCCGACTATTGGGTGCATTTCTATGAGGATGCTGATTTCGAGCGTCAATTGGATGCCACCTATAAAGCACTATTGCCATTCTACAGGCAAGTTCATGGCTATGTGCGCTATCGTCTGCGTCAGCATTATGGTCCTGATGTGGTGCCAGCCGAGGGTAATATTCCAATGCATCTGTTGGGTAATATGTGGGCTCAATCGTGGAACGATGTCATTGATCTGTTCACACCATTTCCGGAAAAACCCTTCGTGGATGTTAAATCCGAAATGGAACGTCAGCAATATAGCATCCGAAAACTCTTCGAGTTGGGTGATCAATTCTTTCAATCACTGGGCATGCGAGCTCTGCCACCAAGCTTCTGGAATGGCAGTGTACTGCAGCGACCCGACGATCGCGAAGTCGTCTGCCATGCCTCGGCATGGGATTTCTATCAGGATAGCGATGTGCGTATCAAAATGTGCACCGAGGTCAACACCCATTATCTGTATGTGGTGCACCATGAGCTGGGACACATTCAATACTATTTGCAGTATGAGCAACAGCCAGCTGTGTTCCGTGGTGCACCCAACCCCGGTTTCCACGAGGCTGTTGGCGATGTGATTGCACTCTCTGTGATGTCCGCCAAGCATCTGAAGAGCATTGGACTGACAAGCAACGGGCGTCTGGACGAAAAGAGTCGCATCAATGAGCTCTTCAAACAGGCACTCTCCAAAATTGTCTTCCTGCCCTTTGGCTATACGATGGACAAGTATCGCTATGCGGTCTTCCGTGACGAACTAGACGAATCGCAATGGAATTGTGGGTTCTGGCAGATGCGTTCAGAGTTCGGTGGTGTGGAGCCACCAATGTTGCGCACAGACACGGACTTTGATCCGCCAGCCAAGTATCATATTGATGCGGATGTCGAATACTTGCGCTATTTCGCTGCGCACATATTCCAGTTCCAGTTCCACAAGGCACTGTGCAGCCTAGCCGGACAATATGTGCCTGGTGATAGTCGTCAGACCTTGGACAATTGCGATATTTTTGGCAGCAAGAAGGCAGGTGAAGCATTCAAAACCTTCTTATCTGCGGGCAACTCAAGACACTGGAAAGAAGTGCTGGAGGAGTTTACGGGCGAAACTGAAATGGATCCAGCTGCATTGCTCGAATACTTTGATCCCCTGTATCAATGGCTTAAGCTCGAAAATAGTCGCCTTGGTGTGCCCTTGGGCTGGAACGAAACCAACAGTGAGTCATTAATAAACGTGATCATAATCTTTAGTTAAATTCTTTTTGTTTCAGAAATTCCATCCAATTGCTGTGGCCCATTCAGTACTTAACTCAAAGAAATCAAAATTCTTGCCGAAATTTTGAACTACTCGAAAATGAAGATTTTTCTATATTAAATTTAAGATACATTTTATGGTACAAATATATGAAATTCTTTAAACGAAAAGAATATGTATAGTTATTTCATAATCAAAGTGAAGAGAAAAACTGAGGAAATAGATGAAATCTTTAGGTATTTAAATTGATATTTTTTATTGTTTATATTCTTCGTTCTTTAATAATTTTTCCATTATATGACCATTTTAACGATATTTTGGTTTTTTTCTTTCCAGTTTTCAATTTAAAAAATAAAAAAAATAATTGTTGATTTATTATAAACAAATTTCTGTCCAATATTTCACAAGTTTTTCGAAATCGTTTCATTTTATTATTAGTCTGTATACACTTTGTAATTTTTGTTGTAAACTTTTGGTAAATGCTTGTTGTACACATTAGAGCATATAAAAATTACTATATCGTAATAAATTTCAAAAGTCTATTGATGAAAATGCTTTTATTATATCGATTTTGATTGAACTCTCTTTTCGAATGCAAGTAAACATAACAAGTTTAAATTAAAAAAAAATAATCATGAATTTCTAAGATGATGACTTTGAAAAAGGATTACAATTTTATTCAAATTTTGTTTGCTCAAATTTAACATCTGTATTGTTATTATGAGAATGAGAAATATGAAAATGTTTTTAATATTTTATGCTCTATTTAAAATCAAACCGTTTTGCAGGTTTTCTTCTTTTTTTTTAAAGTAAAGTATTTTTTGGTATTGTTTTGTAAGATTTGCATAAATAGTTTGCTGAAAATCTATCAATCGTTGTTATGTCATGCCCAGTATAGTATAGATTAGTTAATATTAAATCTCTATCCTCAAAAGCACCTAGATGATAAGAATGGTATGTAATAGTATATGTTCTATATATATATATATATGTATATATATGCATGCCAATTTGAATAGTATGAGTCTATTGAGGATTATGGGACTAATATTAAGATCCGTTGGTGGTTTTTATTTTTGTTCAAAGATCTACTATTTTGATTTAATTTATTTTTTTAAGTGACACTCGCATAAGAATGTAAAAATATGAATTGAATATATTTAATACAAATACTTAAAGTCAAAATAAACCTAAATGAGATGATCTGAAAAATTTGTAATGGGTTTGAGGAAAATAAGTTCGAGTGTTTTTTTTTAAGTTTTAACAGCTTGGTTTTCTAGGTTTTTCTTTTATATATAACTACGAACAATGAACGAACCGCATTACATTTGTAGGTGTTTCTCATTAGAGAGGTACAACAAAATAATATGCAAATGGGTTTAGGTTTATTTGAATATTTTTTTTATGTGTTTTCGATTTTTAATGTGTTTAGACCAAGAGTTTAGTTTTGGTTAATACTAATGAGTGAATATTTTCTTATATAGTTTTATTTGTTTTATCATTTTAGAATAGGTTTCAAATAGTACAATGGGTAATTTTTAAAAAGAAGTTGCAAATACATGTATCTAGATGTATGTAGTGATTTTTTAAGGTTTTTGCAAACATAAAAAAATTGCGCCTAGTATAATTTTATTCGATGTAATAATTTTTGTTTTTCTCCAAGCAGCAAATTGATTTTTTTGTTTTTACTTTTACGTGTAATATACAAATAGATTATATATAGTATATAAATATGCGATATATTGTAGTTGCTTATCGAAGGATTTAATCCTTAACTATTTAAAGATTATTATTAAATACAATTTCCACTTTCAAAAATTCTAATAAACACAAATTCATTTTTGTATAAAACAAAATATCAAGAACAAATTGGGAACGAATGGCAAGCTTGGATGTATGTTTAGGCTGATGATGATGGTTTATAGGATGTATGTGTGGATGTGTGTTTGTTGCTGGCCACCAATAAAGTGCCCAAGTCACCGCTCAGCTCTGCCCTAAAAATTGACTCCTGGATAAAATGTGCAATTGACGTTTACTGAAATGTTTTTGTTGTATTTTTGCTGTTGTTGTATGTGGTGTACATAATGGTTTTTGTTGTTTGACATGGCGTTCTTGAACTAAATATGTGTGTGTGTGGATGTGAATCCTATTTAGTCCAAGAACGGGTTTTGTCATACGGGCCTCGAATGCTGATTGGGATTTGGATGCAAGAGTTGCTGCTGCTGCTGCTGCGTGACACTGCTGATGCTGTGGTTGCTGCTGCTGCTGCTTGCGCCGCCACCGCTGCCCTTGGGTCGCGAGGGTGGTGGCGGAGGCGGCGCGTGCCGCATGCGTTGCTGCAGTATACGCGGCAGCTGCGGATGCGCCTTATGCTGTGCCGGTGGCGCCGGTGGCATTGCCGATCGATGATGATGATAATTGGGCAACTGTTGTTGCTGCTGCTGCAGCTGTTGTTGTTGCTGATGATGATGGTGCTTGCCCATTGATGATGCTGCCGATGAAGAACCGGATGCACCCGAAGCCGAGCTCGTCGAGGCATGCGATGTGGTTGAACCTGTGGCCAATTTAGTGGCCAAGCCGCCACTAGTCGCTGGTGAAGCCAATGCCGCAATGGCGGCCGGCGGTGCATTAAGTTTTGGTACAGCGACCGGCGCATAGGAGCCATCATCTTCATCGGACGACAGTGAGTTAGTGTCGGATGGTGTGCGCGACCTGGATGGCGGCGAGAGAGCATCCTGCTCCTGCAAAAACACTCGAAAGCCCTGTATGGATTCATTTAGAGCCCACAACTGTGATAGTAGCGACAAATCCAACTGCCTCAATCCGTACATCTCGCGACGCAATATCGCCAGCTGGTTATCAATGGTGCTGGAGGCATTGCTACTACTAATGTTGGTGGGAGTATGAAGCTGCAACTGCTGCAGTTGATGAGCTGCAATGTTCCCGCTGGCGCTGTGTGTTGATGAGGCGCGACTGTGTACACTCTCCCGGTCGCTAAGCGATTCCTGTGTGGATGACAGGCTGCCATGTCGGCCGTGTCCATTGTAGTTGCGATTTCTTGCTGCTGCTGACGAGGTGGATGGCCCCAAATACAAATCACCTGTGGCTGCAGTGAGTGCGGTAACCGAGGAGGAGGAGGTAGGCTGCAGTTGCTGTTGCAACGGTGAAGATGTGTGTGAACGCACTTGTACCGATCCCTGGGGATGTCCTTGTCCGTGTCCATGGGTTGGTGTCATGGTGCTTGCAGCGGCGCTTAGGCTTTTTGGCAGTGGTGGCAGACCAGTTAATATGTGTTGTTGTTGTCGTAGATGTTGTTGCTCAGCGTTATCCATCATTTTGAAGAAATTCGTTTAAATTTGTCTACTCTTCAATAGATTTTGCTTGCTTTTGTTGTTGGTAATTGTTATCGTTATCGTTCTCGATGTTGCTGTTTTTTTTTTTGTGTTGTATTTTTTGCTATTATGCTCTCAAGTTTTGCGTTGCTTTTTTTTTAGTGTATATTGAATTTCCAACTTTGGCGGCACATTGGACACTGTTTGTTCAACGGTTGCAAGTTCAGCCACTTGACAATGCAATGCATGTGAAAGCAATGGGAACAGACACCCCACACCAGTGGGCAATCGTCACCGGGCAGCGCACACTCAGGGCAGGTGCTCTCGAAGGACATGCGACAAATGCCACAATTCTCATCATTTGCTATCCAACGCCAAGATGCAACTCCCGTCCATGACTTGATTGTTACTTTCATTTTGCGCACATTTGCCTTATCAGTTAAATGATAATTCTAATTGCAATTTTTAACACAAAAAGTTTTTCTACGCGTATTCGCCAAATGTAACACTATCTTACGTTTTCCGCAAAAATATTGCTTTTTTCTCCTACTACCAGAAAATAGGTCGAACGTAGTGATGTGTTTTTTATTTTCTATCGCTGATTTTCTCGATGACATTTAACAGCTGTTGTACTTGACATAGACTAACAATACAATAAGACTGGAAAACAGCAGTGATATGTTATGTTATTTAACATTGTGTGTGGTCGAAGCATACAAGAGGGGAAATCCAGCTAAATATACATAAGTACATACTTACATATGTGTATTTGTGTGTATTTCGTGTTCTCAACAAATCAGTGTGGGCAAAGAATTATAGAAACAAAAGCAGCCGTTCAGCGTTTGAGGGGTAATGCTTATACTCGCTACTTTTTGTATGCTTCGCCTCTGCGCCAGATTTTCCAGCTTACTTAACATGACCAGCGCAGTTTACCAATCTCAATGTTATCTGGTCTGTGGGTTTAGCGACTATTTTATGATATATCGGTAAAATTATGAAATTTTATAACACTTCCTACCAATAACCCGCTCATATTAAAAAAAAAGTCTCCTGAAATAACAAACTTGTTTATTTGTTATTTTCATATTATATATTATATGAAATTATATATTTTCATATTATTATTTCGTATTAAAATGTTGAATAAAAAGAATTTATTATGAACTTTATTGTGAAAATATTCTTTTGACTTGGGTATATAATCTAAATTAATTTGTTTACCATGTAGACATCAATCATTTCGACAGACACTTTTCAATATTAAATTATCACATCACATACATTTAAATGCCAATTGCATAACAGACTCCTTTTGTATGCCTGTCATGCTGCAGCAGTGGACTCAACTGAGATACTACCATTGTGTCACTTGTCTCTATCAAATCTCTTATAACCTGAGTCGAATCATTGCTGATTGAAGTAGTTGACGTTGCCGTTGTACCACGTTCAGTAAACCGACGAATGTTGAAGCTGACAAACGTGCGCGCGGAGCTTTTGTTTTCGGTTGTTTTCAGGTTTCATTTCGGTTTAATTGGATCTGTTTCGCTTGTGAAGAGCCAACGCGCTGTGTATTAATAAGAGAAAATTAAATAGTGATTTGGGTGTTGCACCAATAAAAAGGGCCAAAAGTTGTCCACAAAGTGGTAATAAAAGAGCTCTATTAAATATGCGCAAAGTGGAATGGAAACAGCGTTGAAAGTTCCTGGTACAGTGGTTGTGCGTGTCCGTGTGTGTGTGTGTGTGTAGAGCAAGGAGCTGATGATATCTTATATATGGTATGCATGTATGTAGATTAAAAGTGCATTCGCAAAAAAGAGAACGCGATTCCTTTTGTGTTTTAAGAGAGTGTACCAGTTCAAAACAACAACACAAACAACGGTGCTTAAGAACCTGTAATTAATAAGGCACTACAACAAAATACACATACACATATATACATATGTACATAATGTCCATAAAGCATAGTATATATATTAAACAACTACACGTTGTTGACCCTGAACGAGCGAGATTTTTCCCAGCTGCAAAAAAGAGACGCCTCTTAAGTGAATGGAAAATTGCGAGAAAAATATCAACCGCCTGCCACCCCCCTCTTGTGTATCCCTTGAAGTCTCTGGCAAGATCGCTTGTTGCACATGCGCCGAAAACGGTTTTGTTTGTCTCTGGCGATTCTTCTAGAGGGAGTCTCTGTTCCGGTTTTCGGTCATTACTGCAAGATTCTTAAACTCTGTGAATTTGCCGACAGAAGTGGGCATGTGATGAATTCATGTACATGTATGTATGTATGTATTTACACAAACATACACATGCTCGTACTTACATATGTATATGTATGCACATCGTAAATAAACTTTTATGCCTGCTAACAATTAACAATAATTACGAATCAAATGCGAATTCGATTCGGAAATGTGCGATTTTATGTGCTCTGTGTGTGTATTTGTGTGTAATGTGTTTTTTTGGCAATAAAAAGTAATAATAATCAAACAAACAAATTGAGTTCATTTGGAGAGCGCCAAGTGCAAAGCTTTCGATACCAGATAAACACAAATCTATACATGTGTAACTGTAATTAGAAGTGGGTTGATATGAAATTTGTCCAATGACTTTCGAAATACGCGATTATAAGCGAACAGCGCCATATCATGAAGTGATCGTTTAAAAAGTCTTTCAATATTGATAAGGCAATCATCGTTCAATGTCTCAATTGTGTGTGTGTGTGTGTGTGTGTTTTTGCCTCCGAACGGATTGGCTATCTTTAGTGCGACGTGCAATGAAAAAATTGATGTGAAACTTCAAAGAAGCCAATTTACCAATCTACCAAGTTTGCCAAACCCGATACAAATAGTTTATTTAAGTATTCAATTATACAATCATTGAATAATTGAATACAACAAATTGTGAATTACATTTAATAACACATTTCTCTTGCTTGTGACTCATTCGCATAATATTCTTTACATGCGTTCTCAGACCGCCTTCTAAATTGCCATTTTGAATGCATAAAACGCGGAACTGATTTCAAATACATACATATTTATCATTCAATTTTACTGGGAATATATTGAGACAATGGCTATAAGTGTTGTAAGCTTATTTAATGCCATGGGAACTGAAATCTAGGAAGAAGTTTCTCTTGAACGTCTGAATGTGCTTTTTTCCGCGAATTCTTAATAGCTTTTAAAGGGTGATTCTCTTTCGCGTCTGTGTCTGTGTTGGAAACCTGTTAAGCTTTATTGCTGGCAAAGACGCAAGTAGCGTTAAATGCTTTATTGTCTTCGCTTGTCCAAACAGTTGACAAGCAATTCTCTTACGTATTTTTCTCGTGCGTAGACTAATCTAACTCTCTCTTTTTTCCTCGAGTCAATCACGCTTACAAATTTTTAAGTGGCAGTTTTTCAATACTGTGAAAATCCTATAAAGTAAACCCAATAATAAGAACATAATAAATAATACATATATATTTACTGCAAAAAACAAACATAAAATGCATTCTTAAAATATTATTTAAGCGCGTAAAATAAATAAAATAAGATTAAGTTCATTATATCCAGACAACACTGTATATTCACTTGGTTCAACAAAACAACTAACTTTTTGAAGGCGATAAGACAGACGCCCAAGCGTTTAAAAATAAAAAATTAAACCTTTGTTTTTTGGATATATCAATGAGATTTGTAATTACCTTACGCCTGAGTTTATTTACACGTGTGTTCTGTTAGTCATACAATACTTGATTGGAAGCAAACCTAAATAAACCTTTTTTCGTCGTCAGTTTTTCCATGCCCAATTATATACACATATATATATATGTATGTAAATTAAATCGTTCACACATTGGACGACAATATTTGCTTTGAAGCTTTGCTTAATGCTAACCCAATTGTAATATATATTTATTTACAATTTTTTCTGTTTTGTATTTTGTTTTTTAAGTTGGTTTAACTACGTCGAGAATTTTTCATTGAGGCCATCTCAGGCCGTACTCAAGAAGGTGTCAATAACCGTTTGCACGTTCGATGCTCATGTCTCAAGTCTACTACAACTAAAAACAAAACAAAACAAAAAAAAAAAATAATAAAAACAAACCAGACCAGACCAACAACAAACCCCGGGCAAGTGCACTGGCCCCGTTTTGTTGTTGCTTTTTTTTTTTTTTTTTGCTTTTTGGCTTTGACAGTTCAAAATCAAGTGGTTTAATTTTGTGCATTCGATCATATATACGATCAAGTTTTGAATGCAATCAAGTTTCGCCTCGTTTGACTTTGTTTAAAGCAAGCCTCTCTGTTTCTGTCTGTTGTGAAGCTTTTAAGTGTTAGTTGTTCCAAGTCTGTAATTAATTTCAAGTGCATGTTCTTTATTTTTTTATTTTTTTGTTATAGTGCATTTAAATAGATTTTATGCCTGAACAGCGTCGATTGACCTTAAGAATTATTTTTTCATACTTGTCTTGTTTTGCTTAATAAGAAATGTTGCTTCTTATACCCTGATACCATAAAGTGGAGTTCAATAGATTTATTAATACACTCTGTAATTTTGTAATTGCGGTCTCCAAAACTGCTTGTGAACAAATTTATTACACAGACTTAACACGAGTTGCTCAGAATAGAAATTGTGTTATTTTAGACTTCGATAGACTTTTCAAAATTTTAATATTAAAACGTAGGTTCCTCACATACCCTGTTCCGTAATATTTGCTATTTCCTTGTTTACCAAAATGAAAATTGTTAAAAAAAAAAAACAGAAATTCGCTTTGCGCGGTATATTATAGTCAATTTGACAGTCTACACGCGCTGTGATCTTTGTGGGTATTACCAATTAGTGAATAGACAGTAATGGAGCACTCAAATATTTTACAATCGTGGCTTATTGCTCGAGTTTGATAGCGTTTGTGGGATGGCTTGGGAAACCTAAAAATAAATCTAAGCCAAATCAGCACATAAAACTATGTCTAAAGTGCGATCAATCAACAATAGAAGAAAAAAAATATACAAAAAATTATATATGATTAAATATATTATGTAATTGCAAAAATGTTCAGCTTTTTGTTCACTGGTGAAAACGAATTCAGTTTATTATAAAGGTTTCGGTGATTTTCCAGCGGGAGATTCTAGATAATTTTTGTTTACGATTGTCATTTACGTTTTATAATATTGCCATAAAACTTGTTTTGTGTACCGCAAAATGAATGTGCACTCAGATGAATATATAGAAAGACATACATATTCATATGTGTAAGCGATAAGTCGAATTGAAATAAGCTATAACAGCGATTTTCAAAGTACCCGACCCGATATGAAGTATTGAGATATAAAATCTAGACGAGCTTTAAGCTCTTCCTTTTACAGTTTTTTGCTTAAGTTGTGCCACTGTCATTAACGTTGTGTGTGGTCTATTGATCGATATATTTACCGTACTTCATTGCTATTGTGTATTGTATTGTAATGTATTAGTATTTTTCACATACTTACATACATCAAAACATATGTATTAATAGTATTATCCACAGCATCGCGTGATTTGGTTGGATGGCTCTGTGTTATGCATGAATATCGTGATTGTTGTTGTTGGTTTTTTTGTTATCGTTTTTCGTTTCTTATTTTTATTGTTTTGTTTTTTGTTTTTTGCTTTGGCTTTGTTTTGAATGCGCGGAAGTTATTTTCAAAAACTCGCTTCCAATATTTTTTCGTCGACGCTTTATTTTTGTGATCGTTGTGGGAAAAACAAGAAACAAGAAACACGAAACACAAATGAAATAAGTTCAAAGGCAAAAGTCAATCGTTTGCACTTGATATTCAAGTCGTAATATTTTGAATAATAAAAAGAGTTATGACTATTTACACTTGATTGAACATTTCGCGAAGATAGCTGAAACAGTTGCAATAAGCGACTATTCGAGTATTTATAACACAAAATGTAAATGTTAGCTATACGAATACATTTCAATTACCCCTCGCTATTATATAAGAGTGATATTTGCTTTTGATGCGCTGCACGCACAAACGTTTTTTGAACGTCAGTAAATTGCATGACGGGTACATATTATATCTCCAATGACTACAAATGCGACTACGATATACGTATGACAGACAGACATAACAACAACGAGAATAATGAAAACATACTGATTGACATTCAATTATTGCACGATCGATTTCGTTTTCAATTTTGGTATGGAGTGGCCTTTAATAAGTATGGAACGCTCTTCAATTATCTGTGATTTGTGACATCTTTCATTCAGTTGAACTTGTGTAAAGAAAAATACTCCACTCTTTCTCACTCTCTCTCTCTCTCACTCTTTTGATATTGGTTTAATGCAACTGTTAATGAACTTGGGAGAGGATGGGGCGTGCTTTAACGGTACGTAACTCATGACTGCTGGGCTCTCAACTGTAACTCGTTTGGACCATTTGAAATGTGATAAGAAGAAAAGTTGCAGCAACTTTAATAAAATTTGAAAAATAACTTGTTTTGTGCATCTTTAATGTTGTGTATCAAATAGCTAATATTTATTTTGGCTGATTTAAGAGTCAAATATTTCTGATTTTTTCATGCTATTGACATTTCACACCATGAAATCTTAAAAGTCTTTTTATATCTGCTGTCAGAGATTACGGACGTGTTTCTTTCTGAATATGTATATATTTTTACATGCACAGTCTGTTTAGATAAAAGCAAGCCATTTAAAAATTTTTATTTTGTCAGGTATTTATCTTTCATATAACAATATTCATACCCTTGACCCATGAAATGGGTAAAAAGGGAATACTGGCTTTGTGCAAAAGTATGTAACAGGCAGAAGGAAGCTTCTCCGACCCCATAAAGGATATATATTCTTGTTTCTGATTGCTTTTTTTGAGGGCAAAGCTTTAATTGCATACTAGAATAAAGATTAATATTATGTTATTATACCAAAACTAATTTATTCACTCGATTTTTTTTACTTGCTTTTTAAGAGAACGGTGTATTTGCACAGTCATTATCTAAGTTTTCTAAACCCGTTTCTCATTACACTTTATTTGATTGTCCAATTGTCACATGCTTGCATTGTTTGTATGTACTATTCTAATCGAGCGTAAGATTATTTATTTTATTTTTTGCTTGAATGCCCCCGTCATTAAAATTCAATTTGCTTATCACAAACTGTACATACACACAAACAATATACCTTTTGGTGTTATTAAAGGGTATAATACAATTGAAAAATTTAGATAATTATATTTTATCATTTTATTTTACATTAGGTGTAAAAATCATACTTATTTCTGAACGAGTTTTACTATATTTTTGTAATCCTTATCAACTAGCTTGGCATAAACTGCCGAAAACTGCCTAAAAGTATGTTTCATATTTGTTCAAAGCCTTCCCTCCTCGTACTCCACTAAAGAAAATGCCAGAAAGGCCGATCACAACCTGTGCTGAGAATGTGGCCCAATTTACAGAATCTTTGGCCGGTTTGCTTATCGTTTAAAAGTGCTAAGTAAACCAAATGCTATCGCAACAAGTGCTTGGGTGTATGTGTGCAACATTAATACGTACAGAGTTTCTTTTGTATGTGTATGCATGGATAAAGATATGTGTGTGTGTGTGTACTCACACATGAGTTCAAAATGTTTAAATTTGCATCAACTTTCAGCAAAGCAGAGTTTCTTATTAGCTGCGTTTACAGTGGTCTTAACATATTTATTGTGTAATAAATTAACTGCACTTAATAATCAATGCTTTAAAGATTTTTTGTTGCAAATATACACTGTATTATGATAATTTAACAGTTTAAAAATTTAACAAACTTTGACTATTAAATATTTAATTTTTTTACCTATTTCTGCGTCACCGTGCAAAGCAGAGCGCAAGTTTTGTTATTGCTTTCGTCAGTAGTAGAGCAATTGCGCGAGCAAGCTTTAGAGCAACATACACACTCTCTTTTTCGCTCACGCTTAAGCTTACGCTCAATCGATCACACAATGTTCTCTTGCTAACGCCTCGGAGTTGGGCTTTTGACTTGTGTGCGTGCATGTGGTTATCGGATGAGTTAGAGCAGTGGTGGCCAACGACGGTAAACAAAGCTCCCCTTGCATTGCGAACTTTATTGAGTAAGTCGTAGTTAGGGACGCACGAACTCACACACAAACGTATCAACATGTCACAGGTGCGACACTCGAAAACTCCACGCTCTTCCTCTCTCTCTCTCTCTCTATCTGTCGTATGCTCATAATCTGACACCTTCCGAAAGAGCGAGGCTAGAGAGAGAGAGTAAGTTGGCATTGCGCTATCTGTGAGATACGTTTGGACACAATAACCACTTTAGTTGCCGATAAAACGTCAAGCTGCTTCCACGTTCCACGCTGCGTCACAGAGAAACAACTGTTTTTCGGACGAGTCACACGCATTCCACGACACTACACAAATGTAATTGTCTTTGCTACTTTTTGTTACTGCAGCACAACAGCAGCGAAATTATTAAGAAAAAAACAGAGCAACAAAAACACATTCCACAAAAGGGATTCAAGTTCGACTGAAGCTTTCACACACGTCTCTCTGACGGGCCTCTAAAATGTGCCGCTGTTTTCAAAAGTAAGCAAACACAAAACACATACAAACTTGTTTACATATATATTTCTTTTATATTTGACTTTGGCTGCTAACATTTATACTCTTCTCCCCTCCCCGCTCCCTGCGTACTCCATTTAGCTGCTTGGAAGATTTATACTGGAATTGCATAGAAGAACGTTTTTGCTATGATGAATCGATCGGTAAGTTTTTAATTGACATTTATGTCGCAGCTTTACTGTTTCACTCTCAATTTGGACTCTCTTCTTTTTGGTTGGACAGTTGACGGCTAGCCGGTGCATGTTTACCTACGTGTTTTCATATATACACAAATAAATACACATGTATTTATTGTATTTGTGTGTGCGTGTGTGCGTGTATTTCGTATTTTGAGCCATAATATTATGCGACGCGTCTGTCGACAATGTAGATCTTGAACACAAGCAGCACACATACACAATGCGCCTTGAGGGGGAACGTGATTGGCATTTAAAAGTGTGCGCAAATAAAAAATAACCAACAAAATATATGATCGAAATCATAAGTGAATAGAATGAAATGGGGATAACAAGAAATCAAAGTAAAGAATGAAGCGAAAGAAAATAACAGATAAATATGGGGTAGGGTGGGGGAGGGTAGATAAATTGTACTCAAGGCCAAGCCTGAGGATTTGCAATGCAGATACAGTTATTTTTATACTTATGTCAACTCGTCGTGTCGTGTACACGTCCACGATTACCAGCTTGTTTGCCATTAATTGTGATTAAACAGTTATAAAAGAGAGGGAGAGAGAGAGAGAGATTGATAATTGCGAGATTTGAACTTAACATCATGTCTAAGAGTTACATTATCTCTTTAATGAAATTTAACATTTACTTTACAGCCAACTACAATGCCGATGATGATGAGGAATATTTGGCAGCGCAGAAAAATGGTAGCATCATTGGACGCATTCAACCCACGGTGGCAGACAATAATAATCTGCTGACCGTGCCACAACCGATTTGCGATCAGCCAATGGGTCGCAGCGGCAGCTCGATGAGCCCAATGAGGTACTAATTGCTCGACTAAACATAGTTAATTTGTCAATTCGTCAATGTTGTCACTCAGTCGGTCAGTCTGTCAGTCTGTCAATCGCATTCATTCATTTAGCTTGCTTGCGTATCTGATTTACTACTGCCCACTGATTAAATGACAATGGCAATATTTGCATTTTGCATTCGCATCCCACATCATCACGTATTTTGCAAAACATGTTTATTTAATATTTGATGATTTATTTTCGAGCAGTGCCAAGATACACGAGGAGGACTATCGGCGCGTGACACAGACGAATGTGCCAATGCTGGGACCAGAGACACTTGCAGTCTTTGCCAATTCTCAAATCTTCCAGGATCACCAGCCGACGAAACTGAATCGGATTAGTACCAAGACCTATTTGGCTGGCATCCATTCGCCGAACAAGGAAATGCCAACAACGCCGCGCCTGAGCGAACAGGCGCGTTTGTTGCAACGCCTGGAAGGTAATGATGGGCATGCCCACATTGTAATGGGCATGGGCGGTGGGGCAAGTGGCAAGAATAGTGGTAAGAGCACACGGAGCAGTAGCATTGTCTCTGGTGGTGTGCCCAAGGTGAAGTTCTATCTAAGCTAAGCCCCCAAATTCAAAACTTCCAAACATATTGTTGGAGTTTCTTTATTGTAATATTTGCAGTATTTGTGCCAAAGATACTTAATGACATACACACAAACATATAGCTATAGATAATATATACACTTGGTAACAAAGAGCACAAAATGTGACTTAAATATTATTATTAATTAGACATATATATATATATATATACATATTGATAACTTCAAACCAGTTAAGAGTAAGAGACGACATGTTGACGGATTATATATTTGTACAATATCAATCATTATGTTTATCAACAGTTTAGCATTTAGTATTACGTATTACTCGTACCAATTGTAAGCACTTAGTTTATTATTAAGTCGATTATAAATTGTATTACATCATGGACCTTGTAATCTTTAATCGTATACCGAGTAAAGAAAACATATTGTTAAAGACAACAACAACAGTAACATATTGAAAATAATGATAAACCCGAAACGCAATCAAAATATCAAAAAACCACTCATTTGTGTCATATCAAATCTTTTATTCCTTATGTGTTTCCTAAGGCAATTCCAGTGTGTTTTCTTGGCTTTGAATTTGGAAATTTTGAATTTTTCCATTAATTTGATGGTCAAGCCCCCCAAAAAAAAGCAGTAATAACTTTTCTCATTAAGGAAATAATCAGGGAATTGAACTCGCACAGTGTTAATTAACAAGTTTTTAAACATCAATAAACACAAAAACCTGTTACCATAATCTTTATTTATTTAAGGTATTAAAACTCAAACTCTTTACGTATGTGCGAAAATAATTTTGTCTGTGATAAATATGTTAGGATTCGCTCGAATTCAAAAGAAAATCTAATTAAAACTCCTTTAAATATTGTATTTTTTGTGGTTAGATAATGTTAACTTAACCAGGTAATCGGGTATGTCCCCTATCAACAAGTGTAGAGCGTAAATCAGTTCTATATTTTTGCTTTGTTTTTATATTGTTTGTCTCACCTGATAACACCAGGTAATAAAATTTGTGCCCTGATAACATGATAGGAATTCTTGAACGAAAATTATTTTTTTCTTTTGTTTCGCATTCCCTTTCAAGGAAAACAAAAAGAAACAACATTATATGCACTTTTTTATTTATAAGCTGTAATCAGTTTATTCATCTTCTGATTATAGACTGTGACAATGTTGATAAAATTTAAAGAGGCTACAATAATTAATTTGAAATAAATGGAATTGGAATTGGATTAGTTTTAGTGCTAGAAAAGATTGATTGATTTTCTTAAAATTCGAATCTTGGTAATTATTTTTAAAGAATATAAATATATCTAAAGATTCAGGTGATAAATTCGTTGAAATTTCTTTTCATTTCGTACTCAGTTTATATTGATATTGGCATATCTTTCAACCTCAAAAATTCCTAACAAATAATATTTACAGCACACTTTCAAAGACAGATCGGTTTTTGGCAAACAACATGAATCGAATCGAATTGATTCTGAATCTGAATTTCTATTGAGAATCTGTAAAACACTTCTACCTCGTCTCTGTTGAGGCACTTTGTGGCACGTGATACATTCTTGTTTTTGCCACGAAATGAACAAGTTTTGTTTGCTCAACTTTGTTTACTTATCAAAATTTGTTTACCGCAATAAATGATTAGTTTATTAATTTCTTAAAATGTGCTCATAAAACAAATCAGTTAACAAATGCATGCATAGGAGTCAAAATATAGTTTAAGAATTATTAAATTATGGATATATGATTATTTCGGTATACTTCTCTCGAACGATCTTTAGACATGTAGTTTCCGTTCTTTATGGTAACATCTTTTATGGCTTTTTATGGCAAGCCATAACTTAATATGACGTTTGGAAATTACCGAACTTAAAGCGACTTTTTAACTTGCTCATAAATTGACGAAATCATGCATTATTATCAGAATCAATTACTCAATTTTGCTCGCAAATTTGCTAATTGATTACTCACTTCCAACTACTCAGCAAATGCAAAAAATAGGTTTTTAAAAATAACTTACCATAATACAATAAAAACACAAGCTTGTGAAGTTCGAAACTTGTTAACTAAAGGGCATTTGTAGGAATCATGATTAGAGAGGGGGAAAAGTAAGACAGTTTTATTAATTTTTTTGATGTTTGATGTTTAGATAGTTGTCAATAGGTTAAAAGCTTAAATTGATCTTAAGTACCAAAACGTTTTATAGAATAAGAATTGTGTTTGTATGGTTAGTGTTATTAAATCATCTAAAACTATATTCAAAGCGATTAATATTTGAATTTGAATTTAAGTAATCTTGAAATAAGAATAGTTTTTTTTGGAAGTAGTAGCTTTAAGAAAATACGCTCTCAGTTCTTAATGAAATGCAATGCAACGCATAAAAGTATTTTAAAAAAGTTTCAAATAAAAAAAATCTATAATTAAGTATTTAGTTTAGTATGTTATGTTTATAAAATAAGAATTTACAATCCAATCGTCTATTTTACCTTCTCTTAGGTTCTACTATACCATATTTTATAATAAAGAAAATACATTTTCTACTTACAGCAGGTCTTCAAAATGATTGCACAGATTCGACAAAAACTGGAGCAACCTTAAATGAAACCGGAAGTGGAACTGGCACTGGCACTGGTACTGGAACCGCTACACCCGAGAAACGCATTACATTCACATTAGCCTCTTCGGATTCATCACCGGAGGGAAGTCAAACATTGACACCGAAGAAATTCGAACCCATTGCCGAGGAGGACAAAGAGGATGACAAGGAGATGATGGATGAGGTGATATTGCGACCACATCTCATCGATCGTTTTCCACATTTGATGACCAGTGTTTCCGGACTCTCGACAACACCCAAACGAACCCTTCGCTCTGCTAAGAGTGTGCCACACATGAATGTGGCAGGCAGCGAGACAGATATTTTTGCGATAACAGGCACAGGCAGTCAGATTAGTATGACTCCCGAGGTGCCATCCATATCGTTTAGTAATCTGCCTAAAAACTATGAGGATACGCCAACCATAGAGAAGTACCGTGTCTCCCAGAGTCTGTATTCCATACAGAATGCGAATGCGGCACGTGCCTCACGCGATGATTATTCCATGCCACGTTACTTCAATCGTCAATCCAATCGCCTAATGACCCAGAGTAGCGAAATTCTTCCCGGTTCGACATCACTGGCCTCCATATCCACATCCGTAGCCTCATCGTCTAATTCGTCTAAGGATGAGTTGCGCCGTCCCGAGCAGGCCAAGAGCAAGCGCCTCCAAATGCTTCGTGGCAATCTGCCACCACTTCTCATCCATTCCGTTTCCTTTAAGCGCAACCGAGATGAGAGCAAACAAATGGATTAACTTTATTTGTTTTGACTTCATATTTTTATTGTTTATTTTCTGTCCAGTAAATGTGTTTTTTTTGCATTGATGTGTACACTCAGAGAAAAAGCGTTAACCGATTGGTCATAGTTTAAAAGAGAACAAAGTTCATATTCCAAATCATTTTAAGTTAATACATTTACATATTTAATCTTATAGATAATTCGCCTTAATATTTATCTTTTTCTTCGAGTGTATGCATGTAATTTTTTAAATGTTTATGCGAGCCGCAGTATTTGTATGTATTTATTTATTATTTTTTTGTATACAATTTGTGTATTTTTGTATTGTATACTTAGTGTAAAACACCCACAATTGATATTTATACATATATCCATTATATATATAGAGACGAACACAAATGCTTACACAACCTTATTACATAAATAAATAATGGTATTGTTTAAATAAAGTAAGTTTTTTTTTAAAGGAAGATTTTGTTTTTATTAGAATGGAATAGAAGATGCTAGGATGGATTTTTGGGATATCAAATACAATTGTAACAACTTTTCTTAAATAAATCATACTTTTATTAGGAAGTATAACAAAGTTTATTCCTCTTAAATGCGGGTTTGAATACTCTGTCACAGAGTTAAATTTAGCTTATAGTGAGAAAATGTTTGTGGCATTTTATACTTGCAATATTAATATCAAAATCAGTAGGAACGTAAGCTTTACACTGAACGGACACAAACTACAATGTTGCGTGATATATTTAAAACTGTTCTGATTATTTATGTGCTAAGCAACTTTACGATTTGTTGGGCTCGCTTTGAAGGTGAGTTTTTCAAATAAGTTTTACTATTCTGAAAACAAACATTGTTACATGAAAGCAGGACCCAAAACAGATATTAAACATAGAATTGATATACCCGAAGGCTACAATCGCACACCACCGCAAACGTTTAAGAAATTTGGCTCCAGGTATTACTTTAAATCGGAGAAAGCAGTTACTTGGTATAAGGCTCTAAATGATTGTCATTCTATTGGTGGACATTTGATGAGCCTGAACACAAACCAAACACTTTACGATATCAGTGAACGTCTTAAACCTAAAACAAAGCCTCTTCAATTTTGGGTTGATCTAAGTGATCTAAGTGGTGATATTGTTTCCATGTCGAGTGGCGTGAAACAAACGTTTTTGCATTGGTGTAAGGATCTAACGTCAAATGCAACAAACCTAAATGAAAACTGTGTCAACATTGATATTTCAAAAGAAACAGAGCCGTGCATGAATTTCGAAAATTGTAATCACCACATAAAATACATTTGCGAGTCAAACATGCCATCAACAATTTCAATGGCTGTTTGGTAAGAATTAATAACCTGATGAACTTATTTATGTTATATAAAACTTGTCTTGCATTATTATAACATTAAATAATAAAGAAAGTCCAATTAAACTTAAGTATTTTACCACTTAAGCAATTACCAATTATTAATTAAAGCTCGTCGCACAAAAATGAAGCCTTCTGATGCTGTAATAGTATTTTACACGAGTGCCTAAAAGTATGCAACACTTTTCTCACTCAATCTTGTACTGTATGGACGATTACAGACGATCTGACAGAGAGGACTTTTAACAGTAAGCTGTTAACCACAGAACAGTTAACATCACAGACTAATATACAACAAGACTGGAAAACAGCAGTGGTATGTTACTAAGCAACTAACAGTACAAACTTATTATAAACTTATTATAAAAGGTAAGATAGGAGTAAGTGGAATCAAGCGTTCGCGGTACGGCCGTCGCAAACGCAAAGATTCCCATACTCTGCAAATCTTCTTCTCGACCTTGCACAAGTCTGAAGTGACAGTCGCTGCGAAGCTCTTGAACGCCTCCCAATTGGATATGTTGGCCAACATTACGTCAACTAAGTTGTTGACTCCGGTTGTGACACCGACTATACTTTCTAGGCTGCTGCACCTCGCATTAAAGCGTGCACAGTGAAACAACACGTGCTCCGCGTCCTCTATGTGGGTATCCCTGCAGCATGAGCATCTTGGGGCTGCCTCGTGCCCGAAGCGGTGGAGGTAAGTCCGGAAGCATCCATACCCTCTGAGCATTAAGTTTTTGCACCTGCTGCCGGCGATCGCTGAAGAGGCTAGATCCACTACCTTGCGTAATGCAGCCAGAGTTGATCTGGCCTTACGGAAGCCATTCTGCTTAGGTGAAACACCCCCTGCAGCGGATATTGCGCTGTCCAGCCGTGTGGAAAGGATGTATTCTAGCATCTTACCGAGGGTATCTATTAGGCAGATAGGTCGATAAGCAACTTACCGGGCTTAGGTAGCAGGACCAGTCGCTGAATTTTCCAGCGATTGGAGAAAATCCCGTTACGCAGGCAGCTGTTAAACAGATTGACGAACACTTCTGGGCGAAGAACGAGATCCAGGCGCAGGGCTCGGTTGGGGATCCCGTCAGGGCCAGGTGACTTGCCCGGCTTCACCCTTTTAGCTGCGTTGCAAATCTCCTCGGTGGTGACCTCCTGGATCTGGTCCGGCGTTGTAGAATTCGGAGTAGGCTCCCCAATGACAGCTTCCATTCTTGGAAATGGGTGTTCCACTATCGATCTTAATTTAAACGGGTCCGTGGGGTGGCAACGAGAAATGCCATTTAGCCTTTTCGTGACCATTGTGTACGCCCTTCCCCAGGGGCCACTATCCGCTGTTTGGAGGTGACTAATGCCGACCTTAAACGCAGCTCGATTGATCATCATCATCGTCTCATTAGCTAGTTCCTCTGGACTCGAATAGCTTTTCGGTATTATGTAGGTTTCGAGTGTGGCACTAAGAACCCGGGGGTCCAACGTCTCGGCCCTAAATCTGGGCCATTGTTGGGATGGTGCGGTATGGCGTTCGGGCCGCATCCCGGTTGTGCACCATATGGCTGCATGGTCGCTACCGTTGTAAGAGTCATCTATGCTCCATATTGACAAGTTAAACATTGAGCAACTGACGAAAGTTAGATCTACCACCGAGCAGCTTCCTGCTCTTCTGAATGTATACTGCGCTCCGCGGTTGAGCAGCTCTACATCTAGTATGAAGAACGCCTCTAGAAGAAGTCTACCCTTCGCGTTCGTGGCAGAGCCACCCTCTCTCTGCGGTTTAGTGGGCGGCTTGGTGCTTTTTTTTGCTTTCCACCGTTTGCCACGCGTTGTCTGAAGCGGGCTCAGGATTTGCTGGGCGCGCATTGGATGACTTAAGGCGCTTCGACTGTGTAGCCTGAGGGCCTTGCGCCTGCTCTCTGCGTCTTTTCGGGATTATACTCTAGGTAACATCTAAGCTCAGCTGCTGGAGCTTATTCACAGGGGTAGAAGGTGCTCTTGTTACCGGTGACGTTTTCGAGGCCCTTTCTATGCACTCATTTGTAGCAGCTTTCCCAGCCGACTCTTTGTATAACTTCACAGCCTTCGCTGCCAGTTCCCTCACAAATTGGTTGACGTGTCGTTGTCCGCTGAGCAGAGTGTTAAGCCTGTTGAAGGTGACTCCTAGCTGTACGAAGAAATCCTCATCGGCCTTCTCATCTACTTTTGGGGATGCTGTCATCGCCGGTGCTGGCTTGGCACCAAGGGAAAGCTTTGCTGCGCGTTTTATATTTTATCATTTTTATTGATTTGTCGAAAAAATATCAGAAAAAAAGTAGTTGAGGCAGGTCAATAAATGCTGATGTAATTGTCCCTCATACATTTAAACGTTTGCCTCATATATGCACATTTCTACAATAGTCGGGCCGTTAAAATCAACCAACAACTGAAACAAAATCGGCAGCATATGCATACCCCGCAAGCGCACCTCCTCTCTCATCCAGAAGCTCGGCCGAGGACACACTCATGCATACATGCAAGCTCGCATACGCACGCATACATACAAGCAGGCTAGATACAGAGACTTGAGTCGGTTCTGTTCTGTCAGCCTTCCTTTAGCATTGCCAGCAACGGAATGACTTGCATTTTCTGCGCGGCATACTCGCAAAGCATAATAAGCCCTGAAAACCGCTCTCGCGCTCTCTTTTGTCTAAGAGGGATCTATTATTTTAGGTATGGGATGATGTGAGTTCGATGTTCTATTTGAGACCTCTATTTCGATTATTTGCTTAGTGCTCATAGCCAGCTGGTGCATAAGGAAGTAGCAAAATAACAAAGTCGGCCATCATTGTTTAGCTCTCTGTTTTGATTACAAAGTGTGCAAGGCGCGTGGCAAAATTCGATGTTGCCGATCTTCACTTCTCTTGTTGTTGTCAACTAATTTGAGATTTGTAATTTTGTAACATGAAAGGATAGTATCGACTATAAATAAACTTTGCGTAATTAATTAGCAAATAGCAAGAAACTAACATGCCATTGCTACTATATAAGTTTATATATATATTGGAGTTAGTAGGACGTTGTTAATAAATAAAATTATTTTTATAAGCTACCACTAAAATGAATTAATCTTTAACTTTTTAGCTGCTCTGTGCTGTTACCTGATTTGTGCTGTTAACTTGCCGTGCTTATCAAACCATAATAAGAATACATATATATACAGACATACATATGTATATAATTATATTAACGTATGTATAAACACCAATTAAAATAGTTACTAATGAGAAGCATTAAATATCTAAATATATATACACAACAAAAAATAAGTGAAAAACAATCGGGACAAAAGGAGCTTTTAATTTGTTTATTGAACCCATTGGCCTGTTCTCTGTTTGCAAACTTTCTAGTCTGGTGCAATATGTGGTCTGTTGTCAACTCGAATCGATTGAATTAAATTTATGCACGTGAACCTATTACGTTCTTTTAAATGCTCCATACAAATGTACATTTCAATGTTGAAATGTCTACTACACAGCTAGCCAAATATGTATCTTTTTTAAAGAGGAGTGATTAATAAATTCTATTATTTTGCATTAGCAAAGGTGTTGCATTGGATTCACCTAATTGAATGAGTTAAATGTACTTTTATGATACCTATAAAAAATTTGTGAATATCTTGTGTTACAGAGATTTTCAGTAATGTCTTCAAAAACGTTAAATTAAATAAATTATAATTTTGCAATTTAAAAATGTTTAGCTTTGATTTTAAACGAATTTTCTTATTTTGCTCATATATAAATACGTTGCATTCAAATATATTTTCCAAAGATAATTATTGGCGTTTTTAGACACAGAAATATAAATTTTTAAACGCAAAAATTACAATGTAGTAGATAATGTGGAACATTAATGTGAACTATCACAGAATTAACACTGATCTGGCAAATAAGTTAATATGAATCTTTGCACAGCGTTGTATGACGCAGGTACGTACATATACTTACATACATTTATGTACAAACATTCAGTTGTACATTTGTAAATTCATCATAACAGCTGGCCTGAGGTTCAACGACTAATGACTCTGACGTAGAAAAAAAAAATCGCCCATTTGTGCTCACCTTTAAGTAACCGTGAAAAGCCTTTAAAGCTCCAGTTTTTGCACACATCGAGAAGCTATTTTGCTACGATTATCAGTTGCGGCGCACTGTGCATTAATTCCCCAAGGGCAACTGGTCGTATGGGCGATTTTAATCAATATTAATATACAACGTATTAAATATAACAAATGTTCAGCAGCCCCAAAAATTAAACATAACATAACGTAGTACTTCCGATTCTTTTCTTAACACAAATACACACACACACATGCCATTTCGCTGTTTCATTTGTTTCGTGTAAATTTCCGTACACTCAAATTGATGTCAGCGCCCGCTAGACTAAACCAATCGACTTGTTATCAGTAATCAGCAGTCGGACCACTGCCTGGCCACACGCCGGCACGCGGCTCTCTAACGCCAATCACATCTATAGCTCATGTATTGCTCAAAATGTTTCCCTTAGGGTAATTGCAAATAGTAATTGCAATGAAAGTTTATAGAAATTCTTGTAAAACTTTGGTTCAACGTAAAGAACACTAGTCCTTGCAACTAAAACTAGAAAAACAATCGATTATTGCGTATTTGACACACTCACTCTGCTTTGTAAAGCTTTAATGAATGAGATTTGGTCCTAGAAGCTTTCGTTTACAGCAAAGGTACTTCCTCGTTCTTCGTTATACTCGCATCGTACTTTATTATCTCAGTACATTATCAAACGTCTTCTTTCAGACTTTCAGAACCTTAGTTTAGGTTTTGGATAAAAATAATTAATTGAATTAATTATTTATAACAAAAATATGACTTTTAGTGTTTTTGTTTTTCCAAGTGTAGCTGTGGCACTGTTGTATATGTTGCTATTTGTTACTGGCACGGTTATCGTCCCATCAAGGTCAAGGCTTTTGGTAAAAAAAGAAATTCTCGTCTGCTGTTGCCAGCACAATCATAATCAGCAAACGCCGGCCGATCAGGTGAAGACGAAGCCCGAAGCACGCGTCTTTGTTTTGCTTATTTTTTTTGCATGAATGTATGAATTTTTTGTTTTGGTTTTTATAAATAACACTACGCTGTTCCCATGCAGATTCAGCGTTAAGACATTATCAATTATTGGGAAACTTTATGCAATTGATAACCATATTTGATTGTATTTAAAATAACCATGCATTCTATTTGATATTGTGATGTGATGGTTTTTAATTCTACCATATAATATTTAGAGTTGCAAACGTTTTTTGAAACTGAGTAGTCGTTTAGCCGACTTCACAAACTACTTAACTTTATACGAATATTTTTAGAACATTCCCAAACACAGAACAGAATCAAACACATTATAAAAGTGAACAATATATATATATAATTTTTGTAAAAAAAGTTTATTTTTAAATTCAAAATGGAAAATACAAGCGCTTCCTTGCTTCCCTACATACTGGATATGCTAAGTCAGGAGCCTGATTTGTGTGAGTATTTTGATGAAGTTCGAAAAGGACTAAGAACTAAGAACTAGTTCCCTTAAAAAGGCAGCTCCATGGATGAAATGTGTGAAAGAATGCAGGAGCTAATAGTGGACGATGTGATTTATCCCTTTGGCTGTCTCAAACGTGCAGTTCAATTTGCCGTAAACTTGGGTACCAATCTTGGCTTACTTTCTGTCAACGATCAACGTGTCAAGGTGCCATTTAAATTTCGTTCCAAGTGCAAAAAAACGCAGATGGATTCGGACAGTGAATTCAATGAACCAATGTGTTCTCCATCTATACCAATCAGGCACGTAGCTCGATCGGTAAGCACTTTTATCCTAGGCTCAAGATTGGTCTTAAGTCGCTCATTCCCCTTAGTTACTTGACGAACTACCAATAATAATACCGAAGCCCCGTCAACGTGCAAAACGAGCCAAATGTGCCACTAAGTGTCGAAAAAGTAATAAGGTGCGAAAGACAGCAGCAAACAAGAAGAAGCTACAATTCGAACGTGTTCGCAAGTACGCGAAGAAACGCAATAGTCGCTAAATAAAATTAGTTGTTCTTCAATTCTTTTTCTTCGATTGGGTATTGTGCTATTGAACTGGCCTGACAATTGGGTCAACATGGCGTCCGATAAATACTAAACACTTGGACCAATTAACAGGGCATGGGCATGGGCACAGGCACTGACCCACATAGTATATACAGTGTGTACACAAATTGATGTACTTTTAAAATGCACCTGTCCTGCTCTGTCTGCTCCTCCTGGTATGCGTCGCAGTTTCATTTCAGGGCTTGCTTTTTGAATCGCTTTGCATTTATACATACATAGAACTAATGAATTATTCAGGGATACGAGCGGCGCAGTCATTATGAAAGCGTTTTTGGCTAAGCATTTGGTATGGATATTTGTGGCAATTATTTATGCAGCTTTAGAAGTCTCTTAGGGTCTTTCAAATCAATCATTCCCCCCTTGCCATTCAAGCGACACCCCCCCAACCGAATGCATAAAATGAATGCGTAGAGTGCGCGACGCGTTCAGTGTGTCTTCGGATCTAGTCGAAGCGATAACCAAAACAACTTGTGGATAAAAGAGGATTACAAGACAACGATATACAAGTGTTATATTAGCTAATCGTTATCCTAACTCAGTTAAAGACTTTCGAAAGGATACACACTCAGTGCATTTAATAATAAAAGAAAAAAACGTCGCTCATATCACAAAAGGAATATTATGTGAGTGAACATAAACAACAAAAACAGTGTAAAGTGTGTGTGTGTGTGTGTGTGTGCTTATGTGTGATAGTGTCAAGTACTACTAAGCCCAAAAGGTCAAAAACCCTTTGCCGATTATTTGATTAGATAGTGGCGCGTTTGACGACTCGTTCAAAGCTTTTGCTTGGTCATTGAACTAGAAAGTGCACTCAGAAGTAAAAAAAAGACTCTTGTAAAAAGTACAAAACCGTATGAAACCTTCGTCCAATGTGAAGGACCCAACACTGCAAAAATAGTGTACCAAGCTCCAAGAACTTACCTTAAAAACTAATCCGAAGAAATCTATTATTTGACCTTGAAATGTTTCGGCGACAGCGAATCTGTCAAAGTTATTTTTTTAACAAGTAAAAAGGCTCTAGTCGAGTATGCTCGACAGAAGATACCCTTAACCCTTGACCACCTTGACGAACAGACGCCCAACCATCTGCCTGACAGATATACACATACATACGTGTATTAATGTTTAAATGTTTCATATCTCCGGTTTTTTTCTTAACCGATTTTTACTTAAAAAATGTTCATTATTTTGCTAATATTTTAAATCCCCATTATCAAGTTTTCGAATTCAAGATTTTTTTGTTTTCGATTCCATTTGTATATCGCAAACCGAAAATGTTATCGAAAATTTGAAACAAACTTGCTATGCCTAGGGATTATGAGAGCTTATATCCAAAACCTGCAGTCTCTAGCTCTTATAGTTCCTGAGATCGACGCGTTCATACATACGGACGAAGAAGCTTCCATCTCTGCCTGTTACATACTTTTGCATAAAACCATTATACCCGTTTATACCCATTTCATAGGTTAAGAATATAAAAAACAAGTCGGAGGCTCTAGGCGAGTATGGTCGCCGAAAAAATACCCTTTATCATACAAACAGACATGGACAGAAGACTATTGTACCAATGCTTGATGGTTTCATATCTCCAATGTTTCTGAACCGATTTTAATAAATTTCACAGATTTTCATTATTTTGTAAATGTTTTCAATCCCCATTTTCAAATTATTGCAGTTCATTATTTTTATACCCTTAACCCATCAAATGGGTAAAAAAAAGTGTATAATGTTTTTGTGCAAAAGTATGTATCAGGCAGAAGGAAGCTTCCCCGACCTCAAAATATGATTATTTTGGAAACGATCTCAAAAATGATTTGCATGATAAGGATTCTTAACTTGTGCAAAATATGCAATCTATTGAAATGCAAAGCTAATCGCTTAACGCGACAACACTTACATTAACCTAGCAACAGGTGTATTCAACAAAGGTTTTAAATGGTAGCAAAGTAAAATCTGTTTGCTTGATAAGACACTTAAGATTTGGGAAAGACCTGGTTCTTCAAAAATATATTTTTGGAGATACTTTATCTATATAACACAACCTCTTTCACATTGTAGTACACGATTTA
Organism: Scaptomyza parva; assembly: GCA_035044645.1. NCBI lineage: Eukaryota > Metazoa > Arthropoda > Insecta > Diptera > Drosophilidae > Scaptomyza > Scaptomyza parva. The sequence continues at coordinate 479,934 of JAWNNT010000063.1, forward strand.
TGATATATATATATATTCATGATATTTAATATCTAGATTTAATCCGTAATTTATCCGACCCTGAACCACTGCTGACAATAAAAACAGAAACAAAATGGGCAGTAAGAAGAAATCGGAACAATTGAATGAAAACAATGAGGCTACTACCGGTGCCGAGGGTGATATTGTTATATCCGGAATATCCGGGAAATTGCCCGAGAGTAGCAACATAGAAGAGTTCAAGCAGAACTTACTAAACGGTATTGACATGGTAACAGACGATCCCAGACGTTGGGAGGCAGGTAAGATCAATATAAATTGACGAGTTCTTAAACAATCCTTATGCGTCCTTCCGTTAGGCATATATGGCTTACCAGAACGTATGGCCAAAATGCGAGATGAGGATCTGGAAAAATTTGATGATACATTTTTTAGTGTTCATCAAAAGCAGGCAGAACTTATGGATCCCTGCATGCGAATGCTGTTGGAGCTGACACATGAGGCCATTATTGATGCGGGTATCAATCCATCTGAGCTTCGAGGCAGCCGCACCGGTGTCTACATAGGACTATCGTTTGTCGAGACGGAACACGAAATACCCAATATGGATCCGAATAGCATCAATGGCTATTGCTTAACTGGCTGTGCCCGTGCTATGTTTGCAAATCGCATTTCCTACACCTTTGACTTCAAAGGTCCTAGTTTTATTGTCGATACCGCCTGCTCCAGCTCCCTTGTGGCCCTATCGCACGCGTACACAGATATGCGATCGGGTCGTTGTGATTACGCCGTCGTCGCTGGCGTCAATCTTATACTGAAACCGATATTTGCATTGCAGTTCCTGCGTCTGGGCATCGTTAGTCATGATGGATCCTGCAAGACCTTCGATGCGGGTGCAAATGGCTATGCTCGTGCTGATACTTGTGCTGTTGTTTTTCTCCAGAGAAGTTCACAGGCCAAACGCATATATGCATCCATACTCAACGTCCGAACGAATACGGATGGGTTCAAGGAGCAGGGTGTTACGTTTCCCGATGGTCGCATGCAACACCAACTGCTGAAGGAAACTTACAGTGAGATCGGTCTCAGTCCCGACAAGGTCGTCTATGTTGAGGCTCATGGTAGTGGCACGCCAGTTGGCGATGATCAGGAAGCCAACATGTTGAGCAACTTCTTCTGTCATTCAGATCGACCCAATCCCTTATTGATTGGTTCTGTCAAGTCAAATATGGGCCATGCAGAGCCCGCATCAGGAGTAAGTGCACTGGCAAAGATGATTATCGCCATGGAAGAGGGCATCATTCCCAAAAATCTGCACTACCGCACACCAAATCCCGCCGTACCAGCTCTAGTCGAGGGTCGCCTTAAAGTCGTTGATCGCAATCTACCCTGGCAAGGTGGTATTGTGGGTTTAAACTCGTTTGGTTTTGGAGGTGCCAATGCCCACGTAATTCTCAAGTCAAACGAAAAAAAAAAGAAACTCCCCACAAAATCGCCAAAGGATTTATCTTTAAGTCTAGTAACTTGCTCAGGTCGCACAGATCTCGCTGTACAACAGCTATTGGAGGCGGCCACAAAGCATCGCAACGATGACGAATTCTTGACACTCATTAACGATATTCACTCGCAACCTATTCCATTGCATCCCTATCGTGGGTACGCTGTCTTGGGACCCACCGGGGCAAACAAACTGGAAGTCCTGCCCTATGAAGAGGAACGGAGACCCATATGGTTTGTCTATGCAGGCATGGGAAGTCAATGGGCCAGTATGGCCAAGGATCTAATGCAATTAGAAATTTTCAACAAGTCCATACAACATTGTGCAGAGGTAAGTACTAATCAATTCATAGATTTCTGATTGGTTTATTAGGTCCTTTATAAGGTTTAACTCAAAATTGTACGCATTTTCCCAATTAATCTCTACAGGTGTTAGCTAGAATGGACTTTGACCTTATTGACGTGCTTACACATTCAACGGAGAGAACATTTGACAATATGCTCTACTCCTTTGTATCAATATCTGCCGTCCAGGTGGCATTGACAGATTTACTTAAGGCGCTTAGTATTAAACCTGATGGCATTATTGGGCACTCGGCCGGCGAACTGGGTGCGGCCTATATGGATGGTTGCCTAACAGCTGAACAGACTGTCTTAGCTGCTTACTGGCGTGGCAAAAGTGTCCTTGAGACACCAGGACTTCCACAAGGAAAAATGGCCGCCGTGGGTCTAAGCTGGGATGAGATTAAAAATCACTTGCCACCAGATTGCTATCCTGTATGCCATAACAGCGATGATAACTGCACAGTGTCCGGTCCAGTCGCATCAATGGATGCAATGATTGAAAAGCTGCATGCGGCGGGAGTTTTCGTAAGATCGGTCGGCTCTGGTGGTTATGCCTTCCACAGCAAATACATTTCTGGTGCTGCTCCAATGCTGCGCAAAAACCTTGAGCGTTTAATTACTGAACCAAAGCAGCGCAGTCAGCGCTGGTTGAGTACCAGCGTTCCAGAGCGAGATTGGCAAACTCCAACATGTCGAATGGCTTCAGCAGCATATTTCATCAATAATCTAATCTCTCCGGTGCTTTTTAATGAAGCCATTCGTCATATACCAGAGAATGCAATTATTGTGGAGATTGCCCCACATGGACTATTCCGAGCCATCCTACGCTCACTAAGCCCTAAGGTTAGCTATGTTAGCCTAATGCAACGGGGTTATGCCAACAATGCTGAATTCCTCTTGAGTCAGATTGGACAGCTATATGCGGTTGGTGGTCAACCACAGCTTTTGAAAATGTCTATTTTACCGGAAGTCAGTTATCCAGTCTCACGTGGTACACCCATGTTAAACTCCCTTATTGGCTGGAATCACACCCAGAAGTGGAACTATCCGAAGTTCAAGGGAGGGCGACAGGCAAACCAGCTAAGTATTGAACTCGATCTGAGTAAGGAAGAGAATGCTTTCCTAGCTGGACACATAGTCGATGGACGTATCCTTTTCCCGGCAACGGGTTACCTGACACTGGCTTGGATGATGTTGGCCCAACAACAGGGAAATGACTATCAACGTACTCCCGTTGTCTTTGAGGATGTGGTCTTTCATCGTGCTACCATTCTGGGAGTGGACGCGGCCTCAGCAGTCAAGTTGTCGGTTAACTATTGCCAAGGCAACAACACCTTTGAAATCTGTGAGGGCAGCAGTCTAGTCGCATCGGGAAAAATTCGTCTTATCGCTAATGCACAACAGGAGCAGCTCGATCTCGCCGGCCTGCCAGGCACCGCAGGTGTTACAAAACTCAACACAAAGGATGTCTACAAAGAGTTGCGCCTGCGTGGATACGATTACACTGGTGTCTTTCAGGGTATTCTTGATGTTGACATTTCAGCAGTGATTGGTCGACTTCAGTGGGTGGATAATTGGATAAGCTTCATGGATACCATGCTGCAGTTCCGCTTACTAAGTAATAACATTCGTGAACTGTATGTACCCACGGGAATTCAACGAGTTGTCATCGATCCTATTAAACATTTGGAGCTGACAAAACAGCATCAGCAAAAGCTACCAGTTTACTGGCATCGCAATATATCCGTTATTAAAAGTGGCGGTGTCGAGATACACAAGATGAAGACAGCACAAACGCAAAGACGTTTAGGAGGTCAAAGTGCACCGATTCTAGAGCGGTACAGTTTTATCCCTAACATGCAACTCAGCGTTGCACGTGGTGATCCGCAACAAGCAAAGAGCATGGCTCTAACTGTTGCTATGCAGCTAATTACAGAGAATAGTGGTGGAGCAATAAAAATTAAAGGAGTTGAGATAGCCGGCACAAGAAATACCACAGAGTCGTTAAATGCCGTTAAGCTATTAGAAATAATCGAACGTGAGCCAGTACTGGTTGCCGATGTAGCCATGGTTACGAGTAATGCCAACGAAGTAGACCTTACAACACTATTTAAAGACTCGGGAGTTCGGGTTATTGCCGGAGATCTTACTAAGGCAGCTGTGGAACGTCAGTGTGACTTCCTTCATGCGATCAATCTTCTCTCTCCTGAAACCACATTAGGGGATCTTCAACTGCAACATTGCATTGAAACAATTAAGGCGGAGAGCGGCTTCCTGGTGCTAGAGGAGAGTTCGAGTTGTTACAAGTCTTCCGGACGAAACCAACTGGAACGTCTGCAATTATTGCCAATTTTAGAGCAAGTCTATGATAGCGATCGTATACTGATACTGGCAAGAAAGTCCGTCGATAAAGACTTTACAACATCTCTGGTGGTGCGCATAACAAATGAAAACTTCAAATGGATCCTCGACCTTAAGAGCGCACTACTCAAAGCACAGGCAGAAGAAAAGAATGTCTATTTGGTAGCACAGGGAGAGCCCTGCACTGGAGCACTGGGCTTTATTAACTGTTTAAAGCGAGAGCAGTTTGAAAATCGAGTTAGATTCTATCTGCTGCAGGACCAGGGATTACCAGTTTTTAATCTTTCAGATCCCTTCTATGCCAATCAGTTGGTCAAGGACTTGTCCATTAACGTGTACAGAAATGGACATTGGGGCAGTTATCGACACCTGCCACTTGACGCCCATCAACCACTGCTAACTGTCGAGCAGGCTTATGTTAACACACTGATCAAGGGTGATCTTTCCTCTCTCAAATGGATAGAAAGTCCTCACAGCACATATACGAATCCCAAAAAGTGGGAGCCCTGCACGGTTTACTATGCACCTCTCAACTTTCGTGATGTAATGCTGGCATCCGGTAAACTGGGCGTTGATGCCTTACCCGGGGACTTGGCTTATCAGGATTGCGTTTTGGGTCTGGAGTTTGCCGGTCGCGATTCAAAGGGCCGTCGAGTAATGGCCATGGTGCCTGCAAAGTCTTTGGCAACCAACTGTCTGGCCGATAAGAATTTACTTTGGGAAATACCTGATAACTGGTCCATGGAGGAGGCCTCAACGGTACCCTGTGTCTATGCCACTGTCTACTATGCTCTGATTGTACGTGGACAAATGAGGAAAGGTGAACGTATACTCATTCACGCAGGTTCTGGTGGAGTCGGACAAGCTGCAATCTCCGTGGCCTTACAATTTGGTCTGAATGTATTCACTACCGTCGGAAGCAAGGAGAAACGTGAGTTCCTGCTGAAGCGTTTCCCCAAACTGCAGGCACGCAACATTGGTAACTCGCGAGACACATCCTTTGAGCAATTGATATTGAGTGAAACCAACGGTGAGGGTGTCGAACTGATTCTCAATTCGCTGTCCGAGGAGAAGCTGCAAGCGTCCATCCGTTGCTTGGGTCTAAACGGACGATTTTTGGAAATTGGAAAATTCGATCTGAGCAATAATAGCCCGTTGGGTATGTCTGTATTTTTAAAGAACTCTTCATTCCATGGAATTCTGGTAGATAGTGTCATGGAGGGTGAGGAGGAAATGCAGAAGCGTATAGTATCCCTCGTGTCGGAGGGCATTAAGAACGGTGCTGTCGTTCCTCTGCCCACCACTGTTTACGCTGACCAGGAGATTGAAAAGGCCTTCAGATTCATGGCATCGGGCAAACATATCGGCAAGGTGGTCATCAAGGTACGCAACGAAGAGGAACAATCGGTAGTACCCAAACAGCGTTTGATTAACGCCATTCCTCGCACATACATGCATCCAGAGAAGAGCTACATTATCGTCGGTGGCTTAGGAGGCTTCGGTTTAGAGCTAACCAATTGGTTAGTGAATCGCGGAGCACGCTATATTGTCTTGAATACTCATTCTGGCATCAAGACCGGCTATCAAGCCCTTATGATCCGACGTTGGCATGAGCGTGGAGTTCAAGTTGTGATTGATATCAACGATGTCACCACTGCTCTTGGCTGCAGGAAAATGCTAGAAAGCTGCAATAAGCTTGCACTGGTTGGTGGTATCTTTAACCTAGCTGCAATACTAAGAGATGCTCTGTTTGAGGAGCAAAGCGTGAGAAACTTTGAGGCTGTCACAGCGCCTAAGATACAAGCCACAATGCATTTAGATCAATGCTCGCGAAGCATGTGCCCAGCCCTGGAACACTTCATATGCTTCTCGAGCTTAGCCTCAGGACGAGGTAATCCGGGTCAGACGAACTATGCTCTCGCAAACTCCAGCATGGAGCGCATCTGTGAACAGCGTCAGGCGGAGGGTTATCCTGGAATAGCCATTCAATGGGGTGCAATTGGTGATACAGGCTTGATTATGGAGCACATGGGCAACAATGACACTGTGATTGGTGGAACTTTGCCTCAGCGAATGACTAGCTGTCTTCAGACATTGGATTCGTTTATGCAACAGCCACATCCTGTCCTAGCATCCATGGTCCTGGCCGAGAAGCGCAAAACAGAGCAATCAAATCGCCAGAGCCTTATATCCACCATAGCAAATATAATGGGACTTCGTGATGTGAATAGCATTCAGGATAAGACAACACTCTTTGACTTGGGCATGGACTCACTAATGAGTACGGAAATCAAGCAGACCCTGGAACGAAACTATGATCTAGTTTTGTCCGCGCAAGAAATCCGACAGCTTACATTTAGTGCCCTCAAACAAATTGATAATCAAGATAAAGCAGGTATGACGACAAGCTTAGATGCAGCTTCTCCAAAGGCGTCGTCGGCTACTGCTTCCACCAATCGGACGGCCATTGCCCAAACGGATGAAACTCGCAAGGTATTCGCCAAGGAAGTATTACCCCAGGACGTACTTGTGCGCCTCCATTCCATGGCAATGAAGACCAGCAATGAGCCTGCCGTATTTTTCCTTGCCCCCATCGAAGGCTTCACAATAGCCATTGAAGCACTGGCCGCCTCCCTCACTTGCCCGGCCTACGGTCTGCAGTGTACAGAGCAAGTGCCCCTCGACTCAATTGAAGCCTGCGCCGCCTACTATCTGCAACAGATACAGAAACTACAGCCGCGTGGGCCTTACAACATTGTGGGCTACTCCTATGGTTGCCTTCTGGCACATGCAATTGGTGTGGCGCTGGAACAGAGAAGATTTGGCGTCAAAGTCATTATGCTGGACGGTGCTCCCACAATGGCCAGTGGTTATGTGCAGGAGGCTAAAAAACAGACTGACGACCTAAACCGTCAGCAATCAATGACGCTAGCCTACTTTGGAGCACTGCTTGCTGATGTCGATTACAACCAGGTAAGAGAAGAGTACTTTTTCGGTATCCCAAACATCATTCATCCTATGCTTTCATAGCTTTTGCAAGTGCTTGAGGGTGTTAAGACGTGGCCCTTAAAACTTGACAAATTGGCGGATACTCTAGCATCGCATACTCAACAAACAAAGGATGTGGTAAGTTATCAACAAAGAAGGATATTATGATTGTCATTCTAATACAATTATTGATATATGCATTTTTTTGCAGATCAAGAAAGCTGCTTGTATGTTTAAACAGAAGCTTTTGCTATCAGAGAGCTACAAGGGAGCAAAGCAGCTGAAGAGCGATGTGGTACTCATTAAATCTGCCGAGCACAATGCAATCATGTCGCAGGATGACTATGGTCTCAAAGAGGTAAGCTCACAGATATACATACATACTTACGTACATACATACATGTATATCTTTAATAAACGAAAACTGTTCAAATCTCTATAGATTTGCAGCGCACAGATCGATATGCATGTTGTGGCTGGCACCCATCGAACATTCCTTAAAGAGGCCCAAACGTTACAGATCATCGAGAGGGTTTTACAAAAACAGTCTGTTTAGTAGCAACATTTAGATTATAAACATAGTTTTACCGTTTAATGTGCACATTACATTACATACACTACTAATATAGCAAGTTTTAATTGTATAAGAGTTTATTTTTTTCTTTGTAAATATTAAATTAATACTGTTTTCATGCTGAAGATAAGAGTCTGATAAATCAGTCAGTATTTTTTTACGTTTCTCGCATGAACCTTTAAAACATCAAATTGCTTCCTACGAATTATACAAACAACATATTTAGCTCACTCATCTATTAAATATTATTTAATCAGCTTTATACCGTGTAAAACAAAAACATGCATACATATACATATATAATTTGCACACACAAATTTAATGTTATTAAAAAGTGGTGCCATTTTGATGTCTGCCTATATGCAAGTATCACGCTTTTATCGCGCGCTCAGCTGTTATCGCCGTTATTTTGAATTTCCAAATCACGCTGCAGAAAATGATATTAAGGGCAGCCGTCCAACATTAGCAACAACAGCTCATTAAAGTTACAGACAGTCGCAGCCGCGCTGCAATGAAAGGTTAACAGAGAGCAAGAGCTTTCTATGCTTATCTCGCTTGTTGCTGTTGCTTCTGCTGCTGGCTCTCTTGCTCTCCGCTGCGAACGGAAGAGAAGCTTTTATCAGCCGCTGGTGTCGTATAAAAGCCAGCGCTCACCTGATGCCGCGACTATTCGTTATTCATATTTCGTCGTTAGGTCGCGCAAAGGTTTACGGTTGCTCTAACCATTTACCGATCCGACATTACAAGTGTTTTTGCAGCAAAGTGTATGAAAGAAAATTAGCTCTAGAGAAACACGAAAAATTCAAACACGCCATTGTTTAACGGAAAGTGCTTAACAGTGACACAAAATAGATCAAAACAATTGTTTTGGTTAATTTGAAAGCGAAGAACAAGTAGCTAACGGTTTTTGACCAGCAGTAAGGACCAACTGCCCAAAAATCCGCCTACCAGTTTTTCCAACACCAATCGCATTACCACCCAAAAGTAGTTGCTGTTTCTCTTACCAAAACAGCTGTCGAGGAATCGCCTGATTTTTAGGTATGTATTCTGCACGCATACACACAATACCGAAATATGTATGTACATATGTATGCGCACAGACAGACTGTTATGTATGTGCTTGTGTGTTTGAGTCAAAAAGGAAGGAGGATAAAAAAAATTACGAAATATTCTCTCTAACGCCGGTTCAGTGCGAATTTCTTTTCAAATCAGGTTTAAGTGTGCGCTAAAAAAGAGAAAGAAATAAGTATTATGAATTTAAAAGTGGAATATTTATACATTTTTTTTCGAAAGCTGTTGACAACATGTTGAAAAAACATACTAAAAATAAAATTAAAAGCAGTTCAAAGTTGGACAAAACTCATTTCACACCTGTCAAAATAACATTTGACCTCTCAGACCTTTTGGGGAAATTCTTAATACACCCAAACAAATTGCAAACAGAACTCATACATGCAACAAAACAAACACATAAAAAAGTAGATAAAATATGTGCATATATAATTTTGACTAACAACAATTTAGCTCGGCTTCTATTTACATTTTATTACAAAAATAATGTTTAATTTCATAAAACAAATGTTAAGTTAAACCCTCAGCAAGATTGCGATTGGCTTCATTCTTAACGGTTTTGATAGGGTTTCGCATACTAATTGAACAATTTGCTCGATTTCTATGATTTCTATAATAAGAAGAAACGAAAGGAGAAATGAATGACATAATTGATTGGACAAATTTCTAAATAATATACTGGACACAAAATACTATGCAATGCATTAGCAAGATAGACGGACAAATTAATTTACAAACACTTTTATATTTATGTACTACTAAAGATCCGCTATCAGTAGCCGAGCACTTAGCTCGTTCGAGTTAATCACCTCACCCCATATTTTTTTCTTATCATTGACAATGAACTTGAGGCGCGCGCCTCCCGGTTGACTCAAGTGGAAATGAGGCGTGGGTGGGTGATCCGATACATACCTGTACTTCCCCGTATACATATGTATGTATATGTATGAATGTGCGTTTGTAGTAGTTGCCTCAAAATCGATACATGTGAAAATAGAACCAAGTGCATGAATAAATAATTTTAAGTAGTGGTACTGGGGGGACTTATAAAAGCCAGTGACACTTTTTTTTTAGCTGTGACAGCCAGCGTTTGTTTACATTATTGTTTACATATCGAATGACGCAATTATCGGATTGTATTCGAATGACAGAGAAAAGAAAAAACACTAAAATCAATATGGTATAGCAATAAGTGTGTAATTAATGTAAAAGGATATAGTCTATGCAAACAACAAAACAAACTAACAGCGGCAACAGTGGCATAACAGATGACGCCGCTAAAAACTAACAAAAATTTGGTGTGTGTATGTAGAAATAATGCTTAAATGAACTTGGAAATCACGCCACCTTATCTCACTCTCTACAAATTGCTCATGAACACGCGTTACGCTAATGCCAATGTATGCGTATGTGTGTGAACATAGCAGATGAGTTTGTTGCCGGCTGGCTGGTGAGCAAAAAATTTTGCTGAAAATCATAGCGTCTCTTTTGTTATGTTTCTTCCATTCTAACGTACATACATACATATATAAATATATACACACACATGCATGTATATTTGCTGAAACTGTTCTTGCGGGCCTTGCTTCATTATGGTAAAGTCAAAACCACTGGTTTAGCTTAACTGACTTTTTCTTTTATTGTGTCATTCTCATTCTGCACATCGTACGAGTTTTGTCGGCGAATAAGAAAGCAGCGTGCGAAACGCTATTACTGCAATAGTATAGGTGAGCGTCGTCAGCTGCGACTTTTGCTTGTCAGACCCCTATGCTAACATTTTTTGTGTTGCACTGTTAAGCTCTCAGTACTTACTTACACGTATACAATAAAGAGAGTAAGTGTTTGTACACAGAGTAGTGTTGAATATGTTAAAACATAATGTTGCCGCGCACTGTTTAGCATTCACTAATCACGCCACAGGCGCGCCAAATACAGCAGAGGGAGAGAGAGCAAATGTCATTGCACGCCCAGCTTCTCCAGAAATCACCTGATTTACAATTACTTACTTTCCTCTACAAAAATCGGTTAAACGACCGGCCGGCTGCTACTTAGCTTTTTGAGAGAAAACAACATTAAGCTTTGCGTGAATAGCAGAGTTGCCTTAACAGCAGCGGTATATGTACAAAACAACACTGTACACATTTATATTGCTGTCAGTGTACATGGCACCAAATACAATGATTAATATGGATAAATATGTATTGCTTACTGACTTTTCTTTTTATTTATGTATGACGTCGTTCTATTTATGTATGTCCCAAAAAACAAGTTTTTACATACAGAAAGAAATGAGAACTTTAGCGGACGACAGAAACTTGATAATAAATTTTTAATAATTATAGTGCGTATTTTTGTATTATCGTTTTTGATTAAAATAATCGTATTACCAGTGTGTTTGGTAAACAAAATCAGCTGGCCATGAAAGTAAAGCCATTTGATTATTATAGAGATTTCTAATAGATCTTGGTTATATTTTATCACAATTTCTCTTTATGTCAATTTATAAATAATAGTGTCTATGCATGGCTAATATTTTGATGAAAAGCTCACATTTATTAATGTTGCTCATTAAAATATGCAATACTTTTTTGCTTATCAAAATTTGTGAAAGTATGCAAAACTTATATGAATATAAGCTTCAAATTTTGTTGATTGAACTGCAAAAAATGTCAATTCAAGAGATTCAGGAATATTACAAATTTACATTAGAATATTTGTATGCCAAATTTGTAAGCGTTATATAATTGAAAAAGATATGAAAACTTATCAAAAAAGGCGAAACTGTTTTATTGTTTAAGTTAAATCTAAATTCAGGTAATAGATAGTTCGAATTTTAGTTATGAATACAAAATTGTATATAACTTTTAAGGTGCAATAAACTAAAATATTTATTTATTATTTTGTTTTATAGCCGCTAAAACTTTGTTAAACGTCGTGGATCAGCAAACTGTTGTGCTCAATCAGAACGATTACGATCAAAGTAATTCCGCTGTACAAAACGATAACGCTAAAAGACCTCGTCGTCGGCGACGCCGTCGTCGTAAGAAGATTAATAATTTGCAACAACCTGACGACCGTGTCGAGGAGGTGCCCCCCATTGCGCAGCTAACACCCAGCACTTCTGCTTGCAATACTGAAACTAATCATTACCATTCCCCAACACCTCACGATCTAAACGAAAAGAACAACAGCCAAAACATGCCAGCGCGTTTTGCCGAAGAAGTGATTACTGCTGAGCCAGCGACGCGTACTGCCTCCCAATTGGACCTGGGTGGTGGACACTATGCGCCGCGTCAGCCGGCATTAAATCAGGAGGTTGCTATTACTGGTTTCTCTGGCCGTCTGCCCGAGAGCTCTAACATTGAAGAGTTCTCCAAGAATTTGTTTGAAGGCGTCGATATGGTCAATGATGATCCTAGACGTTGGGAGCGTGGTAAGTTCGTAATCTAAAATGCCAGTTGAAATGTTTTTAAAGGGCATTTTCAATAATTTCCACAGGTCTTTATGGTCTACCTGACAGGATGGGCAAAATCAAGCATGCCGATTTGGAGAACTTTGATCAGCAGTTCTTTGGTGTCCACCAGAAGCAAGCCGAATGCATGGATCCGCTTCTACGCATTATGCTGGAGTTGACACACGAGGCAATCATTGATGCTGGCTTGAATCCTACTGATTTGCGTGGTTCTCGAACTGGTGTCTACATTGGTGTATCGACATCAGAAACGGAGCAGCATTGGTGCTGTGATCCAGATCGTGTGAATGGCTACGGTCTGACAGGCTGTGCACGCGCTATGTTCGCGAATCGTATTTCGTTCACATTCGATTTTAAGGGCCCCAGCTACAGCATTGATACCGCCTGCTCAAGTTCTCTCTATGCCTTGGAACAGGCCTTTGCCGACATGCGCGAGGGCAAGATCGATAATGCAATAGTCGCTGGTGCTGGCCTAATCCTGAAACCCACCATGTCGTTGCAGTTTAAGCGCCTGAACATGTTGAGTGTCGATGGTAGCTGCAAGGCTTTTGATGAGTCCGGAAATGGTTATGTTCGTTCGGATGGCTGTGTCGTGCTTCTATTGCAACGTACCGCGGTTGCCAAGCGTGTTTATGCTTCGATTTTAAATGTACGCACGAATACGGATGGTTACAAGGAGCAGGGCATCACATATCCCATTGGCAGCATGCAGAATCGTTTGATTCGTGAAACCTACGAGGAGATTGGTCTTAATCCCAACGATGTGGTCTATGTGGAAGCTCACGGAACGGGCACCAAAGTTGGAGATCCTCAGGAGGTTAACTCAATCACGGATTTCTTCTGCAAGAATCGCACCACACCATTGTTAATTGGCTCGGTAAAATCAAACATGGGTCACTCCGAACCTGCTTCGGGCGTTTGCTCGGTTGCAAAGATTTTGATTGCCATGGAGTCGGGCATGATTCCCGGTAATTTGCATTACAACAAACCCAATCCGGATCTCTATGGTCTGCTCGATGGTCGTCTTAAGGTCGTCGACAAGAACTTACCTTGGAATGGAGGCATTATCGGCTTGAACTCCTTTGGTTTTGGTGGTGCTAATGCTCATGTGATTCTTAAATCAAATCCTAAGCCAAAGACAATGACTCCGAAAAATGCATCACCCAAGGTAGTCATTGCATCAGGCCGTACGTTTGAAGCCGTTCAAGAATTGCTAGAATCCGCTGCGGATCACAATGACGATGATGAGTACATGCAGTTGATCAACGATATCCACTCAAAATCCATTCCCCTGCACTATTTCCGTGGGTACAGTGTGGTCAGCAATAAGGGTTCTCTACAGCGTGAAGTAATGGAGTTCAGTGATGTTAAACGTCCCGTTTGGTACATCTATTCGGGCATGGGCAGCCAATGGGCCAGCATGGCCAAAGATTTGATGCAAATTGATGTGTTTGCCAAGACTATTCAACGTTGCGCCGATGTCCTGAAGCCCGAAGGTGTAGATCTAATTGAAGTACTTACCCGCTCCACGGATAAAAGTTTCGAGCATATTCTCAACTCGTTCGTCTCAATTGCTGCCATGCAGGTAGCTCTTACGGATCTTCTTACCTCTCTTAACATTCATCCCGATGGTATTGTGGGTCACTCTGTAGGCGAATTGGGCTGTGCCTATGCCGATGGTTGTTTCACTCCTGAGCAGACAGTGCTGGCTGCCTACTGGCGTGGCAAGAGTATCCTGGACACACAGCTGCCCAAGGGAAAGATGGCTGCTGTCGGTCTTAGCTGGGAAGATGCCCACAAGATGGTGCCCAGCGATTGTTTCCCCGTTTGCCACAACAGCGAGGATAACTGCACTATTTCCGGACCAGATGCTTCGATCGATGCTTTGGTTGCCAAACTCAATTCCCAGGAGATCTTCGCCAAAGCAGTAAATAGCAGTGGCTATGCATTCCACAGCAAATACATAGCTGATGCTGGACCCAAGTTGCGCAAGAGCCTGGAGAAGATTATTCCCAGTGCCAAGAACCGTACATCACGCTGGATAAGTACCTCCATTCCGGAATCCGCATGGAGCACTCCGGTTGCTATGCAATCTTCGGCAGCGTATCATGTCAACAATCTACTGTCGCCCGTGCTGTTCCATGAGGCGCTGCAGCATGTGCCCAAGAATGCTATTGCCATTGAGATTGCACCAACTGGATTACTTCAGGCAATTCTAAAGCGTGCCCTGGGTCCAGAAGCCACCAATTTAAGTTTGGTGAAGCGTGGACATGAGAACAATGTGGAATTCTTACTTACCAATGTGGGCAAACTGTACGCAGCGGGTGCTCAACCACAGGTCTTGAACTTGGTGCGTCCCATCAGTTATCCTGTGGGACGTGGCACACCCATGTTGAACTCAAAGGTCGGATGGGACCACACACAGAAATGGTTGGTGGCCAAGTTTGACAAAGAGACCTCATCGGGTGAGACTGTCATTGAAATTGATCTGTCCAAGGAGGAGGATGCCTTTTTGGTTGGTCATACAATCGATGGACGCATTTTGTTCCCAGCCACCGGTTACATGACACTTGCTTGGATGACTTTCGCCAAGATGCGTGGTGGAGAATTCCACAAGACACCTGTTGTCATGGAGAATCTTGTATTCCATCGCGCTACAATCTTGAATAAGAGCGCCGTAGTTAAGTTTGGCATCAATTTCTTTGACGGTACGGGCAACTTTGAGATCTGTGAGAGCGGCAGCTTGGCCGTCTCAGGCAGGATTACTATTCCCGAAAGCATAGATATGGAGGAGTTGCCACTAGATGCTCAGGCACCCAGCACAGCAGCTAAACAGCTGGCCACGAATGATGTTTATAAGGAGTTGCGTCTGCGTGGCTACGATTATGGTGGCATTTTCCGTGGTATTGTCAATTCGGACACCTGTGCCTCCGCTGGACACCTGCAGTGGGTAGATAACTGGATTAGCTTCATGGATACAATGTTGCAATTTAGCATACTCAGCAAGAATTTGCGTGAGCTGTATCTGCCCACTCGCATTGAGAAGGCAGTAATTAATCCTTTGAAGCATTTGGAGTTGGTCAGTGGATTGGACAAGGAAGCACAATCCAATGTTGGTGTACCTGTCTCTTGGTATGATGACATCAATGTCATCAAGAGTGGCGGCGTGGAGTTGCGCGGTCTTAAGGCCTCTTTGGCTCAGCGTCGTCCAGGTACCCAGAACCCACCCACCTTGGAACGCTACTGTTTTGTGGCTAATGATAATACAAGTGAATTGCATGAGAATACAGAGAAGGCTCGTCTGCACGCTCTGGATGTTGCCATTCAACTGATTATCGAGAACTCAAGTGGTGCCGTCAAGCTTAAGGGAGTCGAGCTGGCAAATGGACGCAATCCGGATGTACTCATGGCTAACCATTTACTGGAGATCATTGAGGGAGAACCGGTTTTAACTGGCGATGTGGCTGTCGTCACATCTAACAACAACGAAGAACTCATAGCTAGCGTGTTAGGAGATTCGGGCGTACGCATCATTGCTAAGGATGTTCTTAAGGAACCCGTTGAGCAGAATTGTCATTTTGTCTATGGCATTGATGTACTCTCACGTCCAGATACTAAGACACTGGAAAATAGCATTGCCACCATTCGTGACACAGGCTTCCTTATTTTTGAAGAGGGTCTAGCTACTTACACAAAGACGGGACGCACACTGCTAGAGAAGCTTGGATTCGTCGCTGTCCAGGAGCAGACGTTGGGCGGTACTCGTGTCCTCGTCTTGGCCCGCCGCCGTATCGACTTGAAGACACGTAAGTCAGTTGTTGTTGAAGTAACCGAGCAAAACTTTAACTGGGTGGATGACCTTAAGGCTGCTTTGGCCACTGCTTCCACCGAGGAACAGTATGTCTTTGTGGTCTGCCAGAATGAGGAACTGTTTGGTGCCGTTGGCCTAATGACCTGTATTAAAAATGAGAATGGTGGCAAATTAGCTCGCTTGGTATTCGTCCAGGATACAGTATCCGAGAAGTTCTCAGTGTCAGGTACACTCTACAACAAACAGCTGGAAAAGGATCTCATTTCGAATGTATACAAGCATGGCAAATGGGGCACCTTTCGTCATCTGAAGCTGGAAACACAACAGGCTACCCTACAAGTGGAGCACGCCTATGTGAATGCTCTGGTAAAAGGTGACTTGGCCTCACTAAAGTGGATTGAAGGTGCCAAGGTGGATACGACAGCCAAGAAGGACATTGAGACCTGCACCGTTTACTATGCTCCAGTGAATTTCCGTGATGTGATGTTATCCTCAGGAAAACTGGCAGCCGATGCTCTACCAGGTGACCTTGCTGAGCAGGATTGCGTTTTAGGTTTGGAGTTCTCGGGTCGCGATACGTCTGGACGTCGTGTTATGGCTATGGTCCCAGCTAAGTCGCTGGCAACTACCTGCCTGGCCAGTAAGCGCATGATGTGGGAAATACCAGAGAAGTGGACCATGGAGGAAGCCTCAACAGTGCCCTGTGTCTATGCTACTGTCTATTACGCCTTAGTTGTGCGTGGACAAATGAAGAAGGGTGAACGCATCCTAATTCATGCTGGCTCAGGTGGTGTTGGACAAGCTGCCATTTCTGTGGCCCTACATCATGGTCTGACTGTTTTCACAACGGTCGGAAGCAAGGAGAAGCGCGAGTTCCTGCTGAAACGTTTTCCCAAGTTGCAGGCACGCAACATTGGCAATTCACGTGACACATCCTTTGAGCAACTGGTTATGCGTGAGACAAAGGGACGTGGTGTTGATCTAGTTTTAAACTCATTATCGGAAGAGAAGCTGCAGGCATCCATTCGCTGCTTGGGCTTGAACGGTCGCTTCTTGGAGATTGGTAAATTCGACTTGAGCAACAATAGTCCTCTGGGCATGTCTGTCTTCTTGAAGAACACATCCTTCCACGGAATTCTACTGGACAGTGTTATGGAGGGTGAAGAGGAAATGCAAAAACAGGTAGTCTCTCTGGTTGCGGAGGGTATTAAGAGTGGCGCAGTTGTGCCCCTACCCACGTCAGTCTTTAATGACAAACAAGTGGAGCAGGCGTTCCGTTTCATGGCCTCCGGCAAGCACATTGGCAAGGTCGTCATCAAGGTTCGCGATGAGGAGGATGGCAAGAAGACAATTATGCCCAAGTCGCGTCTGATTAACGCCATACCACGTACCTACATGCATCCGGAGAAGAGTTACATTCTTGTTGGTGGTCTCGGTGGATTTGGCTTGGAGCTGACCAACTGGCTGGTGACGCGTGGAGCACGTTACATTGTTTTAACCTCACGATCGGGTGTGAAGACTGGCTACCAAGGACTTATGATCCGTCGCTGGCAGGAACGTGGCGTTAAAGTGGTCATCGATACCAATGATGTGACCACAGCTGCTGGAGCTAAGAAACTGCTGGAAACCAGTAACAAGTTGGCCCTGGTTGGAGGTATCTTTAATCTGGCCGCCGTGCTGCGTGATGCCCTTATCGAAGATCAATCGGCCAAGGACTTCAAGACCGTTTGCGATCCCAAGGTGACAGCTACCAAATTCTTGGATCAATATTCGCGTACTATCTGCACTGAGTTGGACTACTTCATCTGCTTCTCCAGTGTGTCGTGCGGACGTGGTAACATCGGACAATCAAATTATGGCCTGGCTAACTCGGCCATGGAGCGTATCTGTGAGCAGCGACAGGTTAGTGGATTCCCCGGTACAGCTATACAATGGGGTGCCATTGGCGATACTGGTTTGGTCCTGGAGAATCTCGGTGACAATGATACCGTCATTGGAGGTACATTGCCTCAGCGTATGCCCTCTTGCCTGCAGACCATCGACGTCTTCCTGCAACAACCTCATCCCGTCTTGGCATCTATGGTCGTAGCCGAGAAACGCAAGTCGGATCAGGGTGCCGGCGTCAGTCTTATTGCCACAATCTCGAATATCTTGGGTCTGCGTGACATCAAGAACATCCAGGACGCTGCCTCCCTAGCAGATCTTGGCATGGATTCGCTTATGAGTGCTGAGATCAAGCAAACCCTCGAGCGTAACTTTGACATTGTTCTATCCACCCAAGAGATTCGGCAACTTACATTCGGAGCGTTGAAACAAATGGATGGTGGTGCTGAAGCAAAACCATCTACAAACGTTTCCACTGAGGCTTCAGTTGCTGAACCAGCTTCAAATTCCATGCCACCATCTCGTACAGCCAGTCCCTTGGGCGATGGTACACAGGTGGTTTTTACCAAAGACTTGATACCCACCGAGGATATTGTGCGCCTGGAGACCCAGGCACCTGCCAATAGCAAACAGACACCCATTTTCTTCATGGCACCAATTGAAGGATTTGCGACCGCACTAGTCCCATTGGCTAAGAGGCTCGAGGTGCCTGCCTATGGATTGCAATTTACCAAAACAGTACCCCTGGAATCTGTGGAGAGCGCTGCAAAGTTCTACATTCAACAACTGCGCACAGTGCAACCTAAGGGACCCTATAAACTAGCAGGTTACTCTTTCGGTTGCCTGCTTACGTACGTGATGGCTGCTATTCTAGAGGAGACAAAGGAAATTGCTAACGTTGTGATGTTGGATGGTGCGCCAACCTATGTCAACTGGTACACCAGCAGCTTCAAGCAGCGTTACACCGTCGATGATAATAACAGCAATCAGAGCTATGGTCTAGCCTACTTTGGTATTGTTTTAGCCAACATTGACTACAAATCGGTAAGTAATCAATGACCTTTTACAATCATTGGTTTACATCTAATGCTTTTCATCATATTTTTTGCAGCTTGTGCGTTTGCTTCTGGTGATACCCACTTGGGAGGAGAAACTTGAAAAGTTTGCTGAACTAATGAGTGTTGAAATTACGCAACCGGTGGAAACTGTAAGTTGAGATTATTTATTATTTAAGATCCCTAAATTTTATTTTTCTAATTACTTGTACTATTATTTCAGATCAAAACGGCAGCTAAACTGTTTTATAAGAAATTGGAGCTGGCGGACAGTTTTACACCCAAACTGAAACTGAAGTCAAAGGTGACGCTCGTCAAACCTACAGATAACTCTGCAAAAATGGACGAGGACTACCGCCTTAAGGAGGTGAGTTTCAGGAAATAACCCAAAACACTTCCTTATCGATACTAATTGGTACTTTTTCACTTCTTAAGGTATGCACAAAGCCCGTTGAGGTTCATACAGTGGAGGGAAATCATCGCACATTCCTAATTGAGGATCAATCCTTGGCGACTATTCAAAGTATATTGAAGCGACTATTCAATTAGTTACTTTAAGATATACATAATCAAAATGCACGCACATAAACAAATACTCATGCCCTTTATATAATCCATATTTTGTGTATGGATAAATGTCTAAATATCTCTTTTATTTTAATAAGAATATCAAATATGCACAGCATCCATCACAAATGAGAAAATCACACTGCACACCAGCTAGCACATTTAGTAAATGAATTTATGAATACTATTTAGAGGCCTACAAGGAATGTTTGGAATAGCGGAACATCATTAACCATTACCATCATCATTTTGTAACAATCTTTATATTCAAACTAAAGTTAACTGCCGTCTTGCAGGGCATGTGGGTTACCCAGGTCCAAAAAGTAATTGCCCACGTGCTCTGTGATTCTGGTCAGTTGGTCTCATTTTTTTTTTATGTCATTCACCTTAAGACATTCCTTGAGAGCTTCAACTACGGCAATAAACGTCCCAACTTACCAAATATATCTATATATGCTATGTAATATATGTGTACTATTCGGCGCATATATATTCTAGTTTTAATTTGTAGTTTGTAAGCCTTAAAGTTTGTAGTCTCGTATATATACAGTAATGAGTTTCATTCCAAAACGAAAAATTTGTTGTTAATTTGATGTATAAATATAAATAGGCGTACAATTTTAGCACTCACCATTATTGGGGATATTTCTAAAGTCCATATACATATTTCTATGAATAAATAATACAAAAACAAACAATTTTTGTTGATTGATTAAACTTAAATTAAAGATTCTTTCTTGTTATTAACTTTCGATAAGTTAAAGGCAAATATCATTTAGTATCGCTTGAAGTACCCTCAAATTTAAACAACATAATGCTAAAAATAATATTTAAAAAACCATAAACAGAGACATTATCTTATCACCGAGATGAATGCGTGCATGATACAGAAAATATTTATTTTCTGTAGTCGGAGATACCCCAATATAACATGTTTTGCACTTAATTTGCATTTCTTTCTCGATGAAGTCGACAAAGCCTTTTACAAACGTTTCTTCCCGCCGTATATTGATAAGCAATTGATAAGCCAGCCAATGCCCGAGCCTTATGACCCACAGATTTGTATGCTGTCTGATTGGGAAACGTTTTTCTTCGTTTTGGCACTGATTTAATTGAACAAAATATATACATAAATGTCGCGACATCTCGACAAATCTTTGAAAGTGTATATTGAAATAGGTAAAGAAACCAGCTAATTCTTATCAGTGATGATAAGACACTCAGCTGTCGGCTTCTGTTGGGTTATGCCTCATCTAGGCACATTTTGTTCAAAACATATTTAACGAGCTATTAGTTGACAAAAACCGCGCATCCGACTTGGATGAGTAAACAACCTGAAACAAAATCGATTTAATAATTTTTGTGGGTGATTTTGATTATCAATTTGCATAAGTAATCACTTCGGCGACACAAAATCAAAATGTATGTCAGGTGAAATTTGAATAAAGCTACGAAAACAACCAAAAAAAAAAAAACACCAAATATTTGTAAAATCCGTTTAATTAAATAATCTTATGTGCTAGGTCAGTTAAGTTATCGCTTAGTCATAATGAATACTAAACCACTTTTAATGTTGATAAAATTAGGCGTTTAAAACCATATTAATAATTTGTTGTGCATTTTACTGGTGTTGGATATGACTTTACCATTAACTAAAGAACCTATAGATAATATTATATTTCTAGTTAGTATGAAAATAATAAGGTGCTATAATCAGTAAATCAGTAAAAAAAAACAAAAAAAAAACACATAAACTAGAATAATGAGTAGTATTGTTAGTTTATTGATTTACGTGCCTGCTGCATATAAATAAGACACAACTTGGAACTTTTTAAGACAAGGAATATGCAGAAATCTTTCGTCTTAAAGCATGCAAATTTATCTATATGAATGGCAAAAGTGAGAATAATTCGATTCAAACAATATTTTATTGCCGTATAAACTTCTTGATTGACTGGCTGTATATCTAATATTACTATTTTCACAATCAAAGCGATGAAATCTGAGCAAATTATTTTTTTTTGCCTCATAATTAATGATATTCACGCATTAATTATTGACTTAGTCCCCAGACGCCAATATCTAGGTTCCCATGCCAATTGCAAAATGAATATTTATTATTTAAATATAGTAAGTACTTTTTGATTGCTATAATGTTTTTTTTTATATGAGTTCATTAAGTGCGAACTAGTGTTTGAATTTTATGAGCCCCTTATTCACGCAATATACACATGCACAAATGTCTATATGTTCAAGTTCTAAGTGCGCAATCGATTCTGGTTGCAAGGTGCAACTTTTTATTTTACTAACTGTCAAAACTATTGCGGCCATATGTATCAAGTTAGTTGAACTAGAAAAGATAGGAAATGTAAATAAGAAACTTAACACCTTTTTAATAAATTAGCATTTACCTTTATTTACACACAGCATTCAATTTTGATGCGTGTGTAATTTGAATATTTGCTTATGCTTTTTAATAACAATATCTAATAATGCTTTTTAAACTGTTTGCAAATGTTTGGCCAGACTTTTTTATTATCACACCTAAAAGGAAACTATCTTTGGCATACCGCTTATTAAATACACTTGTAAAAACTACTTGTGACTTTTTATAGTAAAAGTGTTCCAGAAATGTCATTTGTATAGTAAGGGTTCGATCTGGAGCTCAAAATAGACAAAAGCATTGAGGGATATTCACTTAGTATGTGATTCTAATCAAGAATATATATACCTAATTGAATAGGCTTTAAGTGGACAATAAAAGTTTAAAACGTTAAAAAACAAGAAATAAAAATCCACGTGTGCACATTTCAAGAATTTAAAGATATAAATATTGAAAGGAATTAATCAACAATCCAGAAAATTAAGTATTTTGTAACATTTCAAAACTAGTTTCAGAACAACAAAACATTGCAACATTTGTAATTAAGATTCCAAAACTAGTATGAACTGAACTGAACATTTCTTGTTTCAAGCCCCTTTGAGGTTATAAAAATTTGATTGCAAATCATATTTTATAATCATTTTCTCAGCTTTTATTGCACTGTGCGCTTGTGCAAAGCTTAAAAGCTAAGTGCGAAAAACGTTGTTGCAAATGTAAAGAATCTGAATCTGATTGTAGATCCAACCTGGGATTCTGTTATCAGCAATGAGAGCTCGTGCGATTTGTATGCTCAACACCGAGTTAAGCTCCAGAGTTAGATAGAGATCAGTTGGAATGTATTTTTTTCATTTGACGCGCACTTATATTCATATTTTTTGATAAGCTCGCTCTCACCGTAATAACAGCATCAAATAAGAGCAGAGCACAAGTATGACAAAATCTGATCTGGGGACGACCATCAGATTGCAGAGATGGTATGTACACACATGTATGAATGTCTGGCGACCCTAACTCAGTTCAAATCCGAAACTCGCATCAAACACAGCTCAGTTGCTTGCTGCCATTGACGAGTGACTAAACTAAAACTAAATATATGGTGACCACCTAGTTGGATGCTGTTGCTGCTTGCTTCCTAAGCCTCCCGAGTTCCGTAAGCTTGCGCCGCGCAAAATAAAAATATCTCGGAGTTCAAATAACCGTACAAATAAACTATATTGTGTTTTTGCTTCAATGTATGTATCTCGCTCGTTCATTCTCTATGTTTGTGTGTGTGTCGTCTGTCCGCCCCGTGTATATTTGCCTATGTATGTGTGTGTGTTTGCGACTAAGCCGTTTCTATATAGGTATATATAGTAGCGACTAAAGTCGCGTACGTTCATTCGAGCATCAAACTTCTTCGACAAATGTCTAACGGTCGATTATCAAAATCAAAAGTAATCAATCGAAATCCGATAACCCGAACCAATTCACTTCCGGTCCGCGACACATTCAAAAAACAATAATAAACGACTCGATTAATTGTGCCTTTTCAAAGTTTTTTTACACTTTGCACGTGTCCTACAATAAATAACATACATACAAACTACTCATCACTATCTATCTATCACTTTCGTACTCACACACACTTGAGGGTTACGCACCCACAATTGCAGTCGCCGGAGACGCCGCTACAGCGAAACTACTGCTAATTTGAAACGGTAAACAATTGGTACCGTTGTTGTTATTATTATTATTGTTGTTGTCTTTTTTTGCATTTATTTCTATTAGAATTTTTGGTGTTTTTGCTTAGTATTTTTTGTTTTTTTTTTGTATTTGCGTTTGTTTTTGATTTGATTGTTTGTACGCATGATATTTAGGCAAGATTGTAAATTGATTTTTTGATAAGAATTCGCTAAACGCTTTGATAAGATTTCGAGATGTTCGTCTGGACTGAGTTCAGTGACAGCTCAGCTGTCAGCAGTTGTTGTATATGCCTCATAATCAGTGTGTAGTTATTTGTTCCTAAAGTGAGAAGTTGTGTGCGGTATTTTTCCGCATTTTAAGCTGATATTCGACACTTTTTTTGACAACTTTCTTTGTTGGCATTAGGCTAAGCTTATGTAGTTCTTGGAAATGTCGAATTTGCTTTAAAAATTTTGGAATAATGTGAAAAGATCCCAATGGATCAATAAAAATTGGCAAGTAAATAACAAAAAGGCTTCGGATTATTATTCATTGAATATTTTTTGCAGAGTGAAAACTCTTAGTTCAAAATTAACTTTTGCTTGATAATTGTGGAATTTTCAAGGTTACCTTTTTTGGTAAAAAGTTTAATAATAATTCATAGATAATGTTGTTTCAGAGTGTCTTAAATTATCTGATCAATACCAATAACCTTCAATAAAATATGGCGAAATGGCAAGAATCCAAAAAACAACTCATACCTTAAGACTATACAGCATTATCGGTTTCATTGAAGAATGATAATGAAAAAAACAAATCATGAATAACAAAAACAAAAACCAACAAAACATTGTCTCCCATCTGCTTTATAAACTGTTAGAGTCTTGCGTAAATCTCCAACTGTTTGACTAAGATGAACGCAAGCAAGGCATAAAATGGCACACAATGCAACAATAGTACAACTACAATGGACCCAGTAAACTTAAGCAAACATTCGATTAGAGACTTGGATACAAACATAGACTTGCGACTATATTGTGCTTAAAAAAAACGTATGCAGTTGTTGGTAAATATAATTAGAGCTTCGAGCTGAGATCTGTAGGGGAATGGTTGCTTTGATAAACATTTGCAAATATGCAAAGAAAGATGGAGAAAAAATAAATGCCAATTTATTGTAAATTCTCATTGCTGTCACCCGTTCCTTGTCAATTAGGCACTATGGTAATTGGTGTACAATGTAGCACTTGCTAGGCTCTGATCTACTTTTTTTGTGAGTTTGAACTTGAAATATGTTTGCTCTCTTTCCCGTTCTCTATCTATATGATCTTGAAATGCGTGTGCCTATCTTAATTTGTTAGATACATACATATACTATAATGATTATTATTATTAGCAACCCCTTTCGGCTTGACGAGGAAGTCTTGCTGTGCCGTCCGATCACTTTAATGAGGCTGCACAACGGGACTTCCATTTATCCATGCAGCATACAAATGCATCTCATTGATTTATATAAATGTGAATGCGCTTGACCCAAACTCAAACACAACACTAAACTGTTTTTTCTCTGGCTTTTTTTATTTTTACATATTCTAATGCAGTCGCACTTGCCAGAGACCTTCAAACAAGCCAGAGACAGAATTTTATTCAGACCCATGTTTAATTATTGCGCATACGCCATGTTGTTGAAAATAGCAAATCAGAAACATCCTGCGCAGCTTAAACCATTTAAAAAATGCCATGTGTTTAAAATTTTTTTTTTGTGTCTAATTAGCGACATACACGCGTCAAGCTTTGTTAATTTTATTCTACACTTAGAGAAAAGTAGTTGTACTAAATTTAAGTACAACCGAACTTAAGACACAAAAACTATTAACTCAGATTTTAATAATGGAATATTTTTTAATAGTGTTAATGGATAAATTAAATAAACTAATAACTTTGAAAACAATTAACTTTCCTCTTTTTTGCTTAAGCTTCGAAATTATCCCAACATTATTCAAGTCACCGCAAACTTGACTTAAAAAAATGTTAAGATTAACTTAACACATTTTGGAATCTTGTTTAGTATATGCGAATACGTAAATTCTTAATTATAAGTATTTATATTTAGACAAACAGACATACCTAAACGCCATCGGCTTAACACGCTCTTAGGTCCAGTTTCTCAGAATGAAATTCATTTAAGACGTGCCACATCATTTGTTTGAATAAGATCATGAAATTTTTCTTGGCACCAGAAACCCTTATAGCAGTCCCCACACATTCACCATGAAAAGATCGCTTAACAAAAAAAAGCCTCACCGTCTCTTTCGCTGTCAAAGTGTCAAGCTGTGAAAACTCTCGCTTTTATCGTTGAGGTGGTTAAACTTTTATTCTTATAGGTGGCGTCTTAAATTGAATCCATTAAGTACTTGAGTGAAGCGATTTTAAGTGAAGAGTAGGGGCATTCACACAACTGATTTGTTGACCCCACAAAAATATACTCAGGGGTCCATAGACATACTAGATAGAGCTAGCTGTTCATAAAAAATCATTTGGTAGTAAAGGGCTTTGAAGCTCAATTTAACTTAACTGACATTTAATATATAAACATTTCTGTATTATTTCAAAAGAGCAAGCTAATAAGTTATTGCAATGACACAATTATTCATTTAAAGTTCCATTATTCAAAATAAAAAAACAAGCCATTATCTAAATAAAGCTGGTTTTTAACTAATTTAACTAAATGTATATTTTGATTTGTAAGTCTAAGTTATATTTTATCAAATATATCTTGGAATTTTACATAATGTTTTTTTTGAGCCCTTTCCGCCGCGATCCCATAATATTATAAAAAGGGGTATATTGGTTTTGTGCAAATGTATATAACAGACAGAAGAAAGTTTCAACGAACACATTAAGTATATATATTCATGATTAGCATTAACAGTCGAGTTGTTTTAGCTTTGCCCGTCTTTTAATTTGTCCGTCCATATATCTAAACAAGTCGGATTTTAAATATAAAAGCTCTCCTAAGCCGTGGGCAAAAAATTACAATAAAACCTTGAACCAAAAATGAAGAAACATGTTTTTAAAACTATAGAGAAATAATAAAAACCTGTGACAATTTCATTGAAACCAGTTGAAGTAGAACGGAGATATCAAAGATTGGAGTAAAGTCAAGTCAAACACACACACATACATACAGGGTATCTAATAGTCATGATTTTTTAACCAAAGCCTGCTTATTTGGTTAGGTTTGGCAGATATTAGTTTATTTATATTGCATATTTTATTACCTAAAAATAAAAAATAAGATAATAGCTTTGAACAAACAAACCATAATAATTATTCGCTATTGTTAGATAAGAACTAATTGCATTGCAGAGATAAGATGCAAAATAAAAAACAATTAACCAATATCGTAAACCTAAACCTCTTGAAAAATACTCATAAACCATTTATATGCGTTATTTGAGCTGAGATCACCTTATTATGATGCGTTTTCTTTGCACCTTTCAGGGCTAATTCGGATTATACAATCCGTTCGTTAAATATTCAAGTCTGCTAGTGCAATAATAATTATCAGTACTGGATCTGTTCTGTTATCAGTGCAGCTGACGGTGCAACGATTAGTCAGTCGGAAGGGGTACGGACTTGCAGTACAAAGGCAATAGGAAAAGGCAGAAGAGCAAGAGTATCAGACATCTACGAGCTGGATCGGGCTAATCAACACACAATGTCAACAATTGTGATTCGCCAGAACCGAAGCGAACCCATTGCACAAACCGTATTAAAGTAACACAGTTGAAAGCCGTTCGTTCGATCAGGTTGAGGTCGCATCGCAGCCAGCCAGGAGAAAAAGTCAACGAATATAGCAACAAACACCAACAACAGAAAGAACGACCTATCTATCCGACACGTTTAATTAGTTAATTAAGAGCGTAATTCTGTTACATTACACGGAAGAACCGGGAGCAGGAACCCACACACACAATTATGCTGACCACGGACAAGTGCACTTCGTCGGCACTGCAGCCAATTATCATAAGTAGCAGCAGCACAAATACAAAATCACCAACGAAATCTCAATGTCATCCAACGGAGCAGCATCACCATTATCCACCACACACTGTAAATACCCATCCACATCCTCATATCCATACACATCCTCATTTGCATCATACAACACACAAGCAAACAACAACAAAAGCTCAACAGCTGGAGCCTGGCCAGAAATATGCAGCGGATACGCCGCGAAAGAATCCGCATGAGCTGCTCCTCGAACTGTTGGATGTCCTGTTATCCTGCCTAATCGTTGCACCCTGCGTCATTGCCTATTGGCGTGGCACCTGGGAACTGATGGGTGTCCTGCTCTTTCCCAGCAGTCTGCCCCTGTCCGCAATGGCCTCCTTTGTAATCGGGGGTGGCGGCCACTTTCTATTCACCGTGACGCAGAACTTCTTCAAGGATCACATACATCCGGATAAGCGACGACTCACCTACTATGCCATCTCGCGGCTCTACACGGCCATCTTTGGCATCGTCTGTGTGAATATGTGGCGTGGTGCCTGGATGATCTGTGACTGGTTGACGAGCATCGATTCCCTGGCTATTATCTCGGTGGTGACACTAGTGGCACTGCTCTTCCTGGTTGGTACACGCACATTACGCAATCTTGGAGCAGCTCCCTACACGGTTACCATGGATCACAAGACCGATTACTTCGAAGTGGATACCATGTTCAAGATACCGGTGAGTTGATTTTTTAACTATACATTTTTACGATCTTATCATCAGAGAGGCAAATTACTTTTTCAGGGCTTCAATCAACCCGGTTTGTATGTGCTGGATACACTGTTTTCGGTATTTGTTATTGGCACTCTGGTGGTGATTGCCTGGCGTGGTGTTTGGGGCATCTTTGATTTAACACTGTTCCCCAGTGATAAGGCAAAATCTGCATGGGGATCGCTGGTAAGCATCACGACCTTAACTTTATTGATCTTTACTAAGTTATACTTGCTTCCACGCAGCTGATTGGTTACCTAACGGTATTTGTGACATTTTTGCTGCAGCCCTTGATGCGATATATATCGCGTCGCATCAGCGGCATCCTGAAGCTTATCATATGTGATATCTACTATCTGATGACCTTCTTTGGAGCTGTGAACGCTTGGCGTGGCATCTGGAATCTGTTGGATGTTTATGTCTATCCAGGTAATTTAAAATTTATATCCACCAGAATGATCAGAGTTTAATTCCGGCACATTTCAGACGATCGTATTATGAGCTATTGGATAACTCACATCATACCATTCCTGCTATTGGCGGCACTCAAATGCTCAAACTCGATTCTGGTGCGCGGTGTCTTCATCGATGCTGAGGGTTCTGGTGCGGAGAGCGTCCAAATACCCATCAATTATGTGCGTTTACATTTTCTGCGCGAACGCAGCAAGAAAATGGATGCAACACATAATCGACAACTTGACCCGCCGCATTATTATCTTAAAGCGGATCATGGGTCGCTGGTAAAGGGGCATCTGGAGAAGGATATGGAGGCACAGCATAGTCTTATCGAGAAAACCCATGCCGCTCCACAGATCATCTAGAGAGGATTCCCTGCGCTAGTTTAGGTGTTAAACTAATTTTAAATGCATAAACTTAATTGTATTTGTTGCTTGGATATGATTTATGCAAGCATACTTAAAAGCCTGGAGTTTTATATATAGAACTGTACAAAATAATTACATATGACATATACATACCTATATTGTCGTTATAGGAATTCACTTGTGTTTTCGATTCCCTGCTGTACATTACATTTGCAATTTCACTTTCAATATAAAAACATTTATTTGTAAATACAAAATACTATATATGTACATACACACATATTCTTTGTTGCAGATTTTGTTTGTCTACAATTCTAGAATTCTTTTTATATTGAATTTTGCGACTTTGGCCATCAAAGCATTAAATACGAATATACATTTCAATGGCAGACAATAAAGTGTAGTTAAATGCACTTGAATTACACGTGCAAGTAATTATGATCAACGGATTTTCGATACAGAAACAAGGTCAAACTAGCTAATCTGATTAATTTTCCATAAATATTCCGGTACTTTATAGCTTTTGCAACCTTATTTAAATAAATTTCCAAATTATTCAAAAATAGAAATAAGAGTAAAATCAATATTACCGCTTCTCAAAATTTATTTGATTTATTTGTATTGTAGAGTATTCAAATGTTCCCAAACTTGTATTTATCAGGCCAATTTTTGCTTAAAATAAAAAACTAAAAAGAAGGAACAAATAAATAAATGCGCAGCAAAAATAAATACTCAAAAGAAAATCGAATAGCACAAAATAGAAAATAGAAAGCAATTGATATTGTTAGCAAGGCGTGAACAAAAACTTGGCATTTCAGTTGAAAATTGTCGACGGCTTGCTGAAAATCAAACTCGCAATTTGCTTAACAAGAGTACAATTGACAATAATAAATATTTAATACAGTCGTCATATTTTGACATACACAATATACCATTAAATAAGATTCGAAGCAAGCATTAAGATGTATTGAAGCAAACGCGTTCGGTTACACAGCAAACATTTATAAAAAAAACGTTGGATAATTTACATAACCGCTAAGAGCGATCAAACGACTAAGAATTCATTATTAAATAAATATGGGCATTCCGGATATACGTCAGCTAATTACACTCGAATTTGAGTTGTTTGGACATGTACAAGGTGGAGTTATTGTTATAATTCAAATTAATCCGGGTCAAGTGCTTAAAAATAAATCATGTACACTTGCTCGGCAATAAATTTGTCCTTGGCCTTATTATTTGAACAGTTTTTGGCATTATATGTGTTTGTACTTCGACAGGTTTGAACCTCACCAAGGATACGCGGGATCGTTGCACCAAGAAAGGCATCACAGGTTGGGTGAAGAACACCAAGAAAGGCACCATTGTTGGCAAAATGCAGGGTCCAAAGGATGAAGTGGACAAAATGTATGATATAAATGAATTATTGAAATTATACTTAATAATAATCGTTATTAATACTTAGTGTCGCATGGCTGTCCACTGAAGGCTCACCTGGATGTGTTATTGAGCGATGTGAGCTGCGGAATCAAAGTAATTTGAATCGACTGGATTACAAGGACTTTGCAATTCGATTTTAAATGTTGTGCGAGTCTTCATTTTGTGTTTTTGTTTTGTGAAACTAAATATATCTCGATAAGTTTGTAAATACCAATAAATGGTCGTAAGCCCGAATACAATTTGACTTATTTTGAACCCAGTCAATAATAAAAAAAAACAAAGACACGCACATATCGATTGAAATCTATTTGGTTTTCAATACAAGCAGATTAGTAACACACTTTATAGTCTTAAAAACCTATACTAGCCATAGAATCAGTCCACTTCGTTTAGCACGACTGGAAACGGCCAGCAGCCTTCATGCGCTCAAAGGATTTGTTAGCGTCATATTTCCTGCAAGACCAAAGGGAATTTAAATTAATTAAATAAAAGATCAGGTGTAACAAAGTGAATACACACTGGTAAAACTGAGCGTAGGCAGCCTGCTTTGGATCGTTGACCATGATTTTAAAGGCAACCGTCACAATTGCGGTAAGGCCCAGCGCGACAGCCAGATTGCGCTTGATGGTAGCATTGTGCAGTCCGCGGAGCACTGGACCGGCGCTTGAGGTTGCTGGAGTGTTGGCCATTTTAATATTGCGACTGACTGTAAATACATAAGATTTTCACTGGTCAGCTGTTATGTAACTTGGTTGTGTAGTAACTGCTGTTGAGTTGAACTATCTATCCTCAATCAACCGTAGCTTAGAAATTCCCTTAAATAACTTGCGAAGCACTATTTATTGACTTTCTAATTGTATAATAACTATTCCGCTATTATAGCGATTTATTTTATATTACTCACATTTGCAAAGAATATTCACTGTCTAGTGTTGCCACCTAGTTTATAAAGTAGCCTATGCTGCCATATTTTACAAATGGACATTATATGCTGCCACACTTATTATACATATTATTTGGGAAAGGCACATGCTTATTCGCATATGATATTTATCGGTATTTTCCTGAGAACAATATTCACAGAAAATATTAAATTCATATATGTATTTTAAATTATTTATTTTTTGTAAAAAAACATATGCCATAAAAGTTATACCAATGTTCTACCAAGAATTTTTACAAACGTTTAATAATTTATATTAATTTATGATGAATACCATCTAGTGTTTGTTCGTAATTACATATTTTAAAAGAATATAATAAATTTAATAATACTAAAAAACTAATATTTATTATATAATACCTATATTAAATTATATTATATTATAATATTATATTATATTTAATTTATTATACCTACTCGTTGGTATGACTTATTACAAATACAATTTCTAAGCCTTTTTATTTTAACTTTGCTCGAACTTATCAACCCTAAGTGGCAATGCTTTGGCAATATTTAGTATATTTTGTGAAAAAAAACAGTACGTTAACACTGACTGGAAAATAAAAATGGCTACCACTGAAGGCGAATGCAAATGGCGGTTGTTATTGTTCGTGGAATTTCAATAATTACGAAGATTTTTTTACAAAATAAACAACAAAAACACTACGCTATAGAAATAGCAATAAGTTAAAAAACAAGTATAAATATTCAGTTAACTGCTTGTGTAGTTATAAACATTCTGCCTGCTTTTACAACGTCTTAATCAACGCCACAAATTTTTGTTCAAAACGCAAATCGTGACAAGAAAAAGATTCAACGCCAGTGAAAAGCAATATTATTAGTTTCTATGGATGAAATGAACGACTTTACCACAATAATCGTTTACATCAGTGGTGTGAGAAGTGCATAATCAATTTTGTAAATAGCAATGCTCGCGTTTTTTAGCAGTTAACTGCATTTAAAAAGCGTCAAAAAACCAACGAAAATCGGAGCTACAATCGGCAGCATAGGAGCTCCCAGTGCTGCCTGCCCGCCCTTACCCCGCATCCCGCACTGCACGTTGTCGACAAAAAAATTTAAAAAAAATGCGTCGAAAATAACAAAGATGCATCAGTTAAAATTAATAATAAAGGAATGCAACAACAAGCTTAATGTTTAGCTTCAAAATTACATACATCTACAAGCAAAAAAAAACAGCAGCAGCAACAACAGCATTTCAGTTTAGTTCACTCCGTAACGTGAGCAAAAACAATTCAAAGTGTGGGAGAGAGGCGGTACAGTGTTTGAACCTGTGTTTTTGCTTGTGTCATATTCTAACAAATTAATAATAATAGTAAAAAAAAATGCGCGCAGTGCAAACATGCGAATTAATCCATCAAATGCGCGGCTTATAATTTTGGAATACGAATTTGTTAATTTTGGGCATGATGATGATTTCCATACGCATTCGTAAATATAACAAAAATAATTGTGTGTGAGATTGTGTTAAATGCAATATTTGTGCATCACTTTGCCAATTAAATCTACGACGGGTACGATTGCCGTGTGATGATATGCCACTTAAACAGGTGAGTACATAATCCACTAAGCCCCTGCCCCCGTCATCCATCACCGCTCTCCTGCTCCTCAATACACCTTAAGTCCATGTCATGTGCAGCTCTTTAGTTACATTTCCCTTTTTGCCGCCATCATCAAATTTGCTAAAACAGCTGATCTACGATTATTGCATTTGCTGGGGGGTGGCGGTTGCTTATTAAACACTTGCGTCACCCACGCAGAAATATTTATTTACAGCAAAGACAAGAAATCAACTAATAAAAATAAGATTTTTGAACGTTTCATGCATTCAGCGTGCTTAATTGTGTGTATGTGTGTGTGTTTCTATTTTTTGGAATTTTTTTAAGGCACAATCCACCTTCGTTTTTAAACGGCGGCCACAGCAGTATTTTGGTTACCTTTTCCCTCTTGCACACACACACCCTTTCAAGAGCCCGAAGAAAAATGGCGACGGGGTATCGATAACATAAGACACAAAATGAGAACATAAGCAACCTGTGGGCACTAGGCATTTGCATGTTAAATCTTTACTGTGTGTAATGCATTGTATAAATGCACTTAAATTACTTCATAGTTTTCCCTTGCACCAGTTGCCTGGATTTGGCATTAAATCCATATAATATTTCTGTTGTTGAAATAAATTGTTGTTGGAATTTCCAACGAACCCATATAACTATCTCGCTCACACGCTGCACGAAGCACTAGCACAAAACAGAAATGTCAAAATGTTTTAATTGGTTTTTTATATTGCCTGACTATGTATGGTCGTTTTAAAGCTTGAACATAAATCAACGTGTTATTATAAACATTATAATCAAAGAATAAAGTTTAGTAAGATTTTATTAATAGCTGCTTTTCTTTTGTTTATTGTGTGCGTACACACACACACATACACACATGTAAAGCATCTGCACGTATGAGTTTTTATGTTTCACCACAGGGCTGCATGTACATAGTCAGTCACCGATAGGCGATAAATGTTGACATATCGCTTACTCTCACATCGCTAACAATTTCACTGCCTCCTGCTTCCTTAAATTTGTGAAATTTGTTGCAATGCATTTATTATCTGATTTCGGCAAATTACAGCAGCTTGAACCGTCTGTGCGGATATCGGTGTCTCTCCCCTGGGATGCAGCACAACGACTGCGTCAACTGGCCGTCGAGGGTAGCCCCACTCTGCGAGCCCTCGGAATTTTATCCGTGCAGCCTGATGGCGATTCTGTGATAACTTTAAAAGTTGGAGGACAAGATATTAAAATAACAAAAGGTATGTATTTAATGCATTTTATATACGTTAATTCTTATGCTCTGCTTCATATATATCCTTAAAGATAATTTCAATGATGTCGCAGGCGGTGCAATTGAGGCGGCTGGCACGACCTCCAACAAAGCCGCACTTACAGTTAGCGTTGGCAATTTAGCGAAGTCGCATTTGCCATCGACACCCACTTTCGACGGCCCCAGTACAAGCAAAGCAGCTTTTGTACAACAGCAGCAACAACAACAGCAGCACCGACTCGTGCAACTGGCGAAAAACGATGCAATCTCAAGCCAACAGCATTTGCAACAGTTGCAGCGGAGAAATGTGCCCCCGCAGCAGCAGCAACAGAAACTATTGCAACAGCAGCAGTCGTTGCCGCCGCCACAGACGCCGCCCTCGCCGTACAATAATGCAACTACGACACCGCCTGTTTTTAAATCACCCAATACGGTGTGTCCAATGGAAGGCAAGGTGCCATTGTTGCCCTCCCCTGCTGGTGCACTTAATGTGCCAAGAGATTTCCCATTCGAAAGCATGCGGCAGGCGCGTGTCCTGCAGGGCAGAGAGACGACACTTGGTCCACCGCCTCCGCCGCCACCTAACGTCACTCTCAACAAGTTGTCCAATAATCAGACAGTGCAAAACGGCGAGGTGATTGCGAATACAATCAGCGCAGGTGTCTCGAATAAATCTCAGTTTATTAATCCGCCTCCGCCATATCCTGGGCTTGGACCGACAGCACCCAACAACAATAGTAACAATTCGGCAGTTGCTGCACCCAGTTCAAAGCCTGTACAGGGCTATCAAATGC
This sequence comes from Scaptomyza parva, assembly GCA_035044645.1. Classification (NCBI taxonomy): domain Eukaryota; kingdom Metazoa; phylum Arthropoda; class Insecta; order Diptera; family Drosophilidae; genus Scaptomyza; species Scaptomyza parva. The sequence continues at coordinate 515,189 of JAWNNT010000063.1, forward strand.
CGACGGCATCGTCATCTTCATCAGTAGCTACAGGAGCAGCACCTACAACCACATCGACGGGAAGCAATAATATCGCAATATCATCACCGCTATTGGTGAATCTGCTGCAAAACGATGGCAATGCGATGTCCAGCCAAATGAAATCACCACAGTTGACGGCGCCTACAACGCCTCAGTCACCTCATGTCAGCATGAGTCCCAGTGCCCAAATGATGAACTCCAGCTCGCCCATGCGGTGCTCCTCAGCGACGCCTAGCGATTTCACGATGACGTCAACAAGTGCGCCACTCGACAATGTGCCTAGTCCGGTAGTAGTGCCCTCCTCCCCGACTGGCGGCGGTCCCGTTATAATGCGCAATATGCAGAACCTTCAGCAACAACAGCAGCAATTGCTTCTCAGTCCAAGTGGTAATGCGAATATGTATAATCAAGTGCCACCACAACATCGCTTTCAGCATGCGGCAGCGTTGCGTCATCAGCAGCAACAGCAGCAGCAACAGGTACATCAGCAGCGCCAGCATCCGCTTCAGGGAATGCATCCGCGATTTTTGCCACCCCAGCAGCAGCAGTTTCTTGCGCAGCAACAGCCAACTGGTAAATTTTATATGATTTCTTTTAGAATCTTCATTTAATTCATATTATTTATTTATTACCTACAGATTGCTTCAACAATTTAAGCCTACAACAGGCGCAACAACAACAACAGTTGAGGCAGCAACAAATCCGAGCTAGTCTGCCACCACATCCGCAGCAGCAACAACAACAGCAGCAGCGATTAATGAGCATGCCATTGTCATCACCACAGGCGCAACAATTTATGCCACATGGCAACGCCTCACCCATAGCCCATTCACCTGCCTCCAGTCACCATTCAATGCACAGTCCGCTAATGGCTAATCATCAGGCACCGTCAATGCTTTCGCCATCGACTACGCCGCATAGCCCAGCGCATTCACAGCAACTGGCACAGCTTCAGCAAAAACAAAAGCAGGAGATGACGCCAATCTCTAATATGCAAAATGCACACCTTGTACCTGCAGCTGGCGCAGCTAATGCGCAACTGCCTCCGCCACCCGACTATAACCAGGCGGCGGCAAATTCGCGCTGGCCCGCGCTTAACAAGCCGATGGATTCGGTTACCAAAAGCAGTTTTCAGGAGTTCACGCGCTACCAGATGCAATATAATCTGCAACAGCAGCAAATCAATTTAGGCAACGGGCCAGCACAAGCAGCGGGGCAACCGAATGCGGGGGACATGGTGCCTGGGTCCGGGCAAGTGCCAGCAGGGATAACAGCAGCAGGATCAGCACAACAACAAGGTACGGTTCAAAGGCAACAGCTTCAGCAACATCAATTACAGCAGCAGCACCAGCAACAGTTACCAATGCCTATCCAACAACAGCAGCTAGGACAACAGCCACCGCCAAGTTTAGCGAACGTTTCCGGCGCTGGTGTTAATCATGGTATAAATGATCCATTGATTTCATTGTCAGACCTGGACGCTTTGACTACCAACGATTTGGATGCTTTACTGCCAACTTTAAACTGTGATCTAGACTCAACACTGAGCCTTGAAGATAAGAATGAGCTCGAATCGTTGCTACAAGATGCTAAGGATCTTGACTTGGATTTAATTGAAGATAACTTGTCAGCGGTGGGAATGGATGTGGGTGATGCGCTCAGTACGCTGCAAGATGGTACCGGTTGCATTGAACAATCCCAGCAACAAGCGCAACAACAAACACAAATGCTGGATATGCAACCGTTTAACCAACAGCAGATACTGCAGCAACGGCAGCAACAGCAATTGACGCAACTGCAACAGCAACAACAACGCCAACAGTTGCAGCGCCAGATGCAGTTGCAACAGCAGCAATTAACCCATCGCAGCATAATGCAGCAACAACAGCAGCAGCTGCAACAGCAACAAGTGCAAAATCCAAATGCTCAACTTGTGGCACAAAAGAAGCTAACGCAATTACAACAACAGCAGCAACATCAACAACAACAGCAACGTACAGTAAATGTGCAGCAAAAGCAATTCATTATAAATCCCCACACAGGCGATATGGAGCCTATGGCCAGCGATGATAGCGATACAGAGGCTGAGCAAGAAACAACGCAGCTACAATTCCGCAGTATGTCGAGTTGTTTGAGCGGCTATGGTGGATTTAATCCTGCCAATGACATGCTACTGCCGAACAATTTTTTCTCGGAGGAGGACTCAAACTCAGCCATGTCTGGTCAGCAAATACAGTTGGCGGGTGGCAGTGATCAGGAACGATCACGCGATTCGCTTGCCTCCAATAAATCGACCTCGAATCGAGCGAGAAAAACACCACAGAACAAGGTGAACCACAACAACCTAAGTCAACTGCAGCAGCAGAAGCTACAGTTAATTGCTAATCATAACACCCAGTCTATGCAAATCCAACAGATTCAACAGATACCGTCTACGGGAGCTGGAGATTCACCTCGGTCGGGCAATAGTTCTCCACTGAACTCTCCGTTTACACCAACCGGCAACAACAACAAAAAAGCCAAACCAAATCTCTTGCGTGAGAAGCTGCAGCAGGGCGTCAAGGAGCGAAAAGCAAAAGATGCAGCAGCGACGCCAAAACCAAAACGGGAACGTGCTAAGGGTAATGCCAAGACCAAAACAGCAGCACAAGCAGCAGCAACAGCCAATTCAAATGCGAATGCAACAACGGCCACAGCTGCAGCAATTGAGGAGAAGATTAAGCTGCGACTAAAGCTCGATAAACTAGAGATGCCGCCAACGAATTTTGAACAGCACCAACACGTCCAACTCAATACCATAATGGATGGCAATCATTTGCAGCAGCAGCAGTTGACAATGCAGACACATTTGATGACGCAGCAGCAACCACAGCAACAACAATCCCTGCTACAACAACAGCAACATCATCCCGTTTACACCAATTTTCAAAATCAACAACACTCTGGGCAACAACAACAAACTGGACAACAGCAGGCTGTTGGCACTGGGTTAAATGAGCCACGCGTTCCACCTTTGCAAATACGTTTACGCGGCAAAAACTCTGTGGTTGTGAAAAATACACGGAAGGAGCGCAAGAAGCCATCTACTGTCGACGAGGACCAAAAGGTTCGCCAAATAAAACGCAGCATTAGTGAACAGGAAACACAGCAACAAAAACAGCAACAGCAGCAAAAAACGGCTCCGACTACAGTGCTAATGGCAGAAGGGGCGACGGATAACAAACAGGCCAAGCTAACGTCGACAGTTGCACATGTTAATGGATTACCAAGCTCTGGTGTACTCCTGCAGAAATCTACACAGTCTTCGGCTCCGCCGACGCCAGCCCAACAACAGCAACAATTACCAGTTGCTGGTGCCAAGACGACAACTATTGTTGCCGGTAAAAATGGACTAACAATCAGTGCCATTGTAGAGGCACACAAGACGCAAGAGGGTCAATTCTTAACCGTGGGCTCGACAAACACTGGCACGGCGCCAACCTTGCAACAACAACAGCAGCAACAGTTGAGCAAAATTGCTACTTCATTGCCAAGCAGCATTACTTTGAGCGCCATTACCAGTTCTAACACCAACAATAGCTCCACCAACAACAATAATAACAATACTAGCAATAATAATAATAGCAACAATAATAACAACACCAACAATGCCAGCAATAGCAGTAGTAACATCAACAATAACAACAGAGGCAACATGCTTAGCAATTTGACATTAAAAACTCCCATTAAGACTGCAGCGACGATTACGCCCATTGTTGGCGGTAAGCCGATGACAAAAAACCATAAGCCGCCGCCATATATAACCGCTGTGCAACAGCTGCAACTCCAGAAGCAGCAACAGCAGCAGCAGCAACAACAACTGGCGGCGGCCGTAACCATGTTGCCGAGCGCGACGACGCTAAAGCGAGTGGAGATCACAAAACTGGCGCCGAACAGCGCAGATGCAGCTGCAGCAACAGTAATACCGGTCACAACGACCACAACAACAACATCAACAGCAGCAGCGCCAACACCGGCAACATCGGTAACAGCAACAACATTGCTTTGCGAACGAAAATTGCCTGTGGCCCTCTCGCTGAGCTCCACCATGCTAAACAACGTACATGAACCATCAACAATTGCAACCACAAACCCAACAACAGCAATAATAACAACATCCGCGCAACATCCCAAACTTAACAACGTGACCCATCAGCAGCAGCAGCAACAACAACAAACAAATGCCACATCGTCACCAACACCAGCATCTGTTTTGGCTAACACCTTGCGTAACTCACCTGCAAGCAATGGAAGTGGCACTCCTGGGCATGGCAACAATGGTGGTGGCGAGGATAGTGGAATTGAGTCAATGGATGCACTTTCGGAGAAGAGTCCACACCAGCAATCCTCCAGCAGTCCCATACAACTACAACAGCAAATTGTCACTAAACAGACAACAACAACAACGCCTGCCCGCACATCAGCAACAACAACATCAACGCAGTCCAAAAATGTTACTACATCAACGGCTGCAACAACAACAACAAACGCTGTAATCAGCAGTGTCAATAGTAAACTGCAACAGTTACAACATGCTGACGATGAGATTGAAAAAGCCCTGGCCAAAATGGAAGGCGATTTTCCCGATGACTTGGAGACAATTGTTGCTAGTGTACTAAAAGAAACGGCTGCTGCTGCGGATATAAGCGGTGGATACAGTATGACCCCGAGCACGACGAAACTGAATGGTGAACATGATATACTCGAACACGATGATCTCATCAAAAAGTTGACGGACAACATGGAGACAGAGGACAATAAGAAGACGTTGCCAACGGCAGCACCAGGAGCAGTAGAAACGCCTGTAAAGACTCCACCAGTCGAGCGAAAAACTGAGCCGAAGATTAAGCTGGAGAAGATTAAATTGGAAGATCTGCCAATGCTTATGGCCACGAAAAGCGAGCAAGCTCCAGTCACAGAAACAGCTATTAAACATGAGCCCAAATCGGCCATAGAGAATCTCGAATCTAATCCGTCAAAAGAGAAAGAGCCAGCGAAAGAGGAAAAAGTGGACAAAAAAGAAAAGCCACAAACTGAGGATGCGTCACTTCAACCCATATCGATTGAAATACCCCCACAGTCTGATGCTGACACGCCGAGAATTCGAACACGTGCCAGCAGTCGTCTAGAGAGTCCATTGGATGCACCCAAAACCAGTCCGGAGGCAACTACAAACACAATAACAACAACAACTGCAGCAGGGACAACGACAACAACTTCTGCAGCCAGAAGTGTGACACGTGTTGTCGCCTCAACTCCTAGCCCCCGTCTGGGAACACCAACGCCGCCGATTCACAACAATAATAATAATATGAAACGTCGTCGCCAGGAGTCCGAGTGTGGCAGCAGCAATGATGGCGCCAACGATGCCGAAACAGGCAGCAGCAAGCGTACACGTCTCAGCAGCAGTAGCAGCAACAACAATAACAATAACATAGAGACCGCAGAGTCAGCTGGTGGTAACTTTATAGTAGCCAAGAAGATTGAGATTGAGTCCTCCGACTCGGATGAGCCTCTCATTGAAGTTGCTGGCAAGGTGCGCAATTCGAAAGCGCAGGTTGAGGACAAGCATGTAACGAGACGTAATGCACAGCAGCAACAGCCACAACAACAACAACAGCAGAGTAAGTTGAAAAAAATTCGATTTTAGTCTGCAACATTTTTTAAACCAAACTTATTCTTCACAGAATCTGTCAGCACGAATGCAACACCCACTCAAATGCCAAAGACGGGCAAAACACAGACGATTGCAACTAACAGCAGCAGTAGCGCCAGTAACAATAATACCACAATGCAGACCAACAGCAATGTTACAATAGCGGCAACAACATCTGCAACATCCAGCAACAACAGCAATAGTACTAATACAAATGTAGTGCATGCAACACGAGGTGCAACAGCAGCAGCTGCCACAAATGTTGCCAGCAACTGTAGCACCAGCAGCAGCAATAACACCAGCAGCAACTTAACAAACAACAATAATATTGTAAATGCAAATTCGCCAACTGATGAGAAGATTGGTACCAGAAGAAGCGTTAGGGCAAGTGCAGCTGCCAACAAGATAATATATAGTCGCAGCAATGCAGCCGCTGCAGCAGCGGCGGCAGCTGCAGCCGCCGAACTGAAAGGAACGCCGGGAACTAAGGCGACAGGAGGTGCTGCTGCCGGAGCAGTGGGTGGTGCTGGGGCTGCTGGCGGAGGTACTGGTAATAATGCGGCAAATATAACAATCGAAAGTGTGGCAGAGGCCCGACGCAAAACTCGTAGTGCTGGTGAGTTGATTTGTTTTTCATTTGTTATGTGTAGTTACTTAACAAATTGGTAATTTTCAGTTATTGGGGAGTCCATGCTGACCGAGGGACGACGGAGAAGAACATCGCGTGACTACAAGTGACCAGAGTTTTGCGCCTTGGCGAAGGGATTTAACCATGCAAACAATGCTAATGAGGATGACTTGATAGAGCTTATCGAACTGGATACCGATCGGTTCGATATCAGCAGCAGTGTTCCCTTTGTCGAGGCGCAAAACGTTGATGTCGATTTAGAGTTGAACAGCAACGTTGATGATGACGATAATGAAGTTGATGATGGTGACGGTGATGATGTTGAAGATGATGAGGAGCATATAGTTGATATTTCATCAGCACTTGCACTCATTGAGACGGCAGAGAAGAACAACACCCTTGACTATATGGATACAGGGGATGATGACGCCGATCATCTGCATCTAATGGCCTACCACAACACAATGAGCAGAAGCAGCAATGCAGATGCGGATGGTGATGTAAATGTGGATGCGGTTAGTTTGCTTATGCCGGAACTTGGCAATGCCACCGCTTTGGACTGCGGTAACTTTGTCGACTACGATGAGTTCAACATGTGTCTGACCAATATACTCAACGAGAAGGGCGACCAGGAGGAACTTGATAATGGTCGGAATGATTTGGAAAATGGCAAACCACACAATCAGCAGCAACAGCAGCAGCAATGGTGCGATGTTAGCGACGTACTTAGCATTGGGCAGTTAACTAACAATCTGGAGCTAAGTATTCATGAGTTTGCTACCGAGTCGAGTGTTATGGCCGATGATCGTTCTGGCAGTAGCAATAGCTCCTCACAAATGGCTTGATGGCATCGTTTAGATCAAGAATTGTAAATAGCTGGAAAACACACACTCAGACAAACATACAAAAGCCAATACTTTCGTTTACGTTTGTACATTTAAAGATTAATTTACATTAAAAATATATTTTGTATAGTTAGTTGTATCTAAAGGTTGCAATAATGTTGCATCTTAAAATGAGCAGCATCAAACATACACTCTCTCACACGCACCCCATTTGTTTCCCTGTGAAAACTACTCGGCTAATTTAGCGCTACTTTCCATCATTTATAACCTGGTAAATGGATTTACTAGTCAAGTGAAACAGACAATTTGTGTACAGCTCAAAAAACAGACAGAAAAATAATAGGAGAATGAAAATAGATAACGAATCGAAAATGTGAACAAATTAGTTAAAAATCAGAAATATATGCAGAATTATATTACCATACAATAACAAACAAACAAAAGTAGTAATCCGAGAGACGACACCCTGCTCTATACACGCAAGCGTATTTTCATTTCCTTTGTTTAAGCTCTTGTATATAATTTAGACGTAATTTTAATAGATGCAACATAAACATGTTTTTAGTAAAAAAATTTAAAACTATCTTTTTTAAGTTGAACATAGAAAAAACGTAATAAGAGGAAAAAAGAACACAGACCATACATTTACATAATATTTTTATTTAAATAACTTTTTTAAGATCTATCCACACGATATATACAGAAATATATAAATTTAGTTTTGTATGCATAAGTTTGCGTTGTTTCAGAAAGAAATTTGTTTTTTAGTTTTAAATGCTGTATTGTAAGTCATATACATATAATATTAACAAAAATCCTCTATATATGCACATACAAAAACAAACAAAAAAAAACAAAAATAACAACCTCTGCAATAAGTTAGTCAAGGCAAAGCACGGAATAATAAGCGTGAAAAATCAGTGAGAAAATTATAAAAAACTGTTTGTAGTTTTTGCAATGGCAAATTAACATTTGTATATATGTATTTATATACACACATAGAAGAAGAAACAAAATCGTATATAATGTTATATATTTTGCATACACAAAACGAGAACAAAACAAAAAAACATACAAAAAACAAAAAGAAAACAAAGCAAAAGTTGTATTGTATATAAGGCAGGCTCTATTTTTGCTAAATGTTATTTGAACAAATACGGGGAAAACAAAGATGCATAGCAAAAGCAAAGCGCTAAACAAAACTTCATACACGCATACACACACACACATATATATATATATATATATTGTTCAATATTATTATCTTATGTGTATTGTATGATTGCTATATTTAATAAGTCTTTTGATACTTTGTACATGTTTAGTTTAAAGCAAAAAATGCAAAACAAAAAACCCAAAACTCCTTCTCCACCACCCACACACACCCATTTAGAATATGTAGTAATATATCTGCGTATACATAAATATATAAAAAGAATTTGTTTATGCAACACATCCCCCAAGATAAAACAACCAGATGAATTTCAACAATTTTAAAGGTTATTTAGTAAAGTTTACACATTTCCCGCCCCCCCACTCACACACACACACACACTTACAAAATCAATAATAATATTAAACAACAAACAACTCAAATTTATCGCAATACAAATCTGCAAAAGATGTTAATGGCAATATATTGTATAAAGCATAATTAATTTTTATATGACAACAATAAAAACACAAATACAAATACCAACATGCAACAAAGACAAAAATACACCACACACACACACACACACGTAAACAAAATATATTATATTTAAAGAGCAAATGCATTAAACAACACAAGATGAACAACAACAACAAAAACGAAAGTGTCTTAAAACGTAGTATTAGAAGTTTATTATTAATAATTTGTTTGTACTTTAACTTTAAAGTAAAAAATTATTTATAGAAAAAAGAAAATACAAAGATTTAATATACACAAAAATTAAAAAAAAAATGGTATTTTTCATAATATTTTCTTGGTATTTAGAGGTTTTAAGAACCTAATGCCTATTTCTTAATGGAACGCAATGTTTTGAATTGAGTCAAATATTTTTTATGTTCAAAAAACAAGGTTCCCTTTTTACAAAATACCAAAGATTTATATTCCAAAGGTTTTCTCTCCATTTTAAAACGTAGTTTTCACAAACAAAAGAGTAAGTATTTCAACATTACAATAATATATTTTAAATATTTTTAAACAAATCTTTAACTAACTAAAATTCGAAAATGAAAGTTTTTTCACAAAAAATATTATTTCTTTTAAGATTTAATTGTCTATGAGCAGTATATGAAAGTAATTGGTAACTTTAAATTTTATTTTATTTTTGTTAATTTTTAGTAATTAAAGCGCATATGCAAACTATGCAATGCTGTTAAAAAATAATGCGTGTTGTTAAATTGCGAATTTGAATACAACAAACAAGAGTCAAGAGGAACTTTTGCGCATTTAGTAATTATTCAGTTAATGAAAAACTACTTACATAGGTACACACAAGTAACCGTACGTCAATGGCATATATGTATGCATACTCGCAAAAATATGCGTGCATGTGTGTGTGTTTGTGCTTAATAGCTTTATTGGTACTTTACACCTTTCACACGTGAGCATCCCGAAGAGGATGTTCTAAGCACACTCTCGACCAGAGGAATCCATGTATTAGAGATTCTTAATGCAACCGACTTGTTGATCCGCTCTCGCACAAACACATATACATATATAAATTCTATATTATTTTTTTTAAACAAACACAGCATAGATTTAGAGATTTAGATTTAAAAATATATTAATACAGGAAGAACAAATTAATTTTAGATTTCGATACTTGCGATGCACATATGTAACTGTTTTAAATATTTGCACAGTTTTCTATTGATGGCTCAATTTGGCAGGCAAATGACGAGTGCGAGTGCGAGTGTGAGTGTTAATGCGAGTAGTCAAATTCGTATTCGACTCGCAAGCTAGATAGAGTAACTATAGCAATATTGCTCTCTCGCTTGCTTACAGCGACTGCGCAGGATGTGCGAACACTTCGGATGGAAGTTTGTATTAGAGGCGGCCCGCAAGAAGCAGCGCCGACAGTTGAGTGTGAGTTGCCGTTTGGAGCAGCACAAAACGGCTAGGCGAGTCAGCCCACAAGCCAGGACAACATCATCAGTAAAGGCTTTAAACAAGTTTGCACATTCAGTTAGAATTGAAAATTTAAATACGTTAAGTGTTGTTAAGACTCAACAAATCCGCCGAGACACACAATAGGTAAAGGCTGCAAATATGAATTGTATATTATTATAGATAAAAACTTTATGGCTTTATGGCAAGTAAAATATTGAAAAGCGTGTCAGCAAGCAGCGAAGCAAAGGTTTACAACTAAAAAACAACAGTGTCGAAATCAAATGTACATTTTTGCGTTTTGTGAGTTTTAGGTATAACATAAAAAAATAAAAATACATAATTTATAGTCGTTGAGAATGATTAAACGAGAGAAATCTCATCAAAAAAACAAAAAGTAAATGTTGACACTCAAGGATGACGTCCTATTTTCCGTGGGTGTATGTGAGCGTCTGTGTGTGTGTGTGTGTGGGTGTGGGTAGTTTTCTATCCAACCCAGTGTTGAGTTGAAATGTGGGTGAATGTAAGTCTGTGACATGTATGTGTATGTATGTACACACACCAACAAGTGTCGTTTGACAAGAGCGCCAAAGCACGAGGACAGTCACGTTCTCTCTCTCTCTCTCTCTCTCTCTCTCATGGTCTCTCTCTTTTTATGATGAGCCTCACGGGGCCTAGTCGTGTCTATGCATGTATCTGCCTATTATATATGTATGCGCATTCATACATATTGATATGCTTATCATGCTGATTGATCTTAAAATTAATCAACACGTTAACTGTTAATCCTTATCGCCTGTAAATCAGTGAAGTTTCATAAAAAACGTTTGTAAATCAAACTAAGACTACTCAAACAACATAAATTACCATAACCAATCAATTTTGCGAACCGATTTTGTTAAACAACCTAATTTCATGAATGATTTTTATACCCTAATCGAATCAAACGCGATTAAAGAGTATTTTGAGTTGTGCAAATACAGTAGGCCTCACCTTAATCTGACCAAGGTCGAGCAAAAAGTTTAAATGCCAATCATATCCGTATTTCCCAATATTTTTCAAAAATTCCAAAAACCCATGGTCAATATTTGACCGCAATGAACTGGGGTTTGCCCACCGGACACAGCTTATTCTGACCAGGTACATTATGGACACCTGCGTGCCATAAAACCCCGATTTCTAAGAATATTATGGGTAGATTATGGGTATAAATAGACTAATCCTTCATAGTCAGTTCAGTTATATTCTGCATATCGGGTGGAATCAGCCAACAACGACCTTGGGAAAACGAACTACCATTGAAAAGCAAAAACTTATCCTGGGAAACATAAAAAACGGATATACCAAACGCCCAATAGCAACATAATTTGGTACTTCATCCGTAAAAATCGGATGGGGGACAAGGGCAGAATGGCACTAAACACGATTTTCCCCAAAGATGAAGAGCAAGGGATCATCAGGAAAACAATGGTAAGCCTAAAGCTATCGGCTCTAAAACTGGATAATCATGTTCAGGATGAAATAAGGAAAGAGTATTGTGTGCAAACTGTTGGCCAGGTACTGCGGAACCATGACTTTCATGCCCGAGAACCACGAAAGAAACTTTTTATAAAGGCACTGGGATGACGTTCCCCAAAATCCACTTGGACAAGGATTTATATTTCTGGCACATAGTCAACTTTGAAGGCGAATCCAAATTCAACATTTATGGCTCAAACGGACCATTTTATGTGTGACGTCGGTACAGTACTGAGCAGAATCCCAAACACCTAAAAACAGCAGTCAAGCACGGTGGAGCATGTGTCATGTAAGTGGTCAGCCGGTGCCCGGATCTTGGTGATTTTTTAGAATACAATGGGCAATAATATGTACCTCAATATCCTAAGAAGCTGGGAATCCGGAATACTTTCCGGTTCTACCAAAACAACAACCCAAAGCATAAGGTCGGAATAGTGCAGACCTGGCTCATCTGGAGCTGCCCCACGTGATTATGCCACCGGCCCAGTGTCCAGACTTAAATGTTATTGAAATATTGTGGGCTCTGCTGGAAAATAACATCCGGAAGCACCACATATCCAACTAAACGGATCTTAAAAATGCTCTACTGGATGAGTGGAGTAAAATCGGTCCAGAAACTACCCAGAAGCTGGTTTCTTTAATGAATAATAGGTTAAGAGAAGTTATTAAGGCTAAGGGATGTCATAACAAACATATTTATGGTCTTATATGCCAAATATTTTACTTTTTTAAGTCTGGTCAGAAGAAGCTAATGCCTGTATTTTGGAAATGTTATCAGTTTTTGGCTAATTATTATATTAAGGCAATATTTAAAAAAAATTAAAGTTCCTTTTTTAACTGTAATATACCATAAGACAAATTGGCGTTTAAACATTTTTGAATTGTAACCTGTTTGGATATTATAGCAATGCAATTTGTTTGTTTACCTTGGTCAGATTGAGGTGGGGGCTACTGTATATGTATGTAACACGCGGAAGGAAGAACCACAACAACAGAAATTGCTTCAAGTTATTGATAACTCTTCAAATTTCCGCAGTGTGCATTGGGCATATTCAGCGACCTGGAACATGTAGTGGCTGCTGTGCAGTGGCTAGGACACGAAGGATCCGAATCCACAAGATGCACATTCGCCTACGATCGGGACGACGCCTCTATACGTACCTCAAGGTAGGCACACTCGTTCTCGTAGGCGTCTGTTACTTTGCCTTCCTGTTTCGTGAGTCCCTCAACGCCTTTGAACATCGTGAGCGAACAACAGCTGCCGAACTGGTTGCGGCCGAGTATGCAGCCGAACCGTCAAAGCAACAACTCAAACTCAAACGGCAACAACTGCAACGACAACATGCTCTCTCGCAACAACGGGCCAGGGCTGGAGATAATGGCAGCAGCTATGCCGGGACTGGCGAAGACTCGAGAGCTGCTGAAAGAGCCCTGGCAGCGAGCACACTAAATCCAGTCTACGAGTACTCCGAGGAGCTGCACAGTCGCACCGAACGCGATCTAAGGCTGAGACGCGAACATTTGGCAATGGTGTGTGAGAAATACAAGTTGCAGGAAAAGTACCCACCGAATCCATGGGAATTCTTCATCTCACCCGGCCATAACAATCTTGTCTGGTGCAATGTCTTCAAGGCGGCCAGCAGCACATGGATGTATTACTTTAATATACTGGGTGAGTTTAAATGGACAATAAGATCTCTTCTCCAATACCTAACACCTTATATGTCTGGAGTTTTTACCCTTCCTCAACTTTTAATGTGAAAAAAATTGTTCTATATAGTTGCATCTTACCTATCTTAAATATTCATTTTTCTTATCGAACAGCTGGCTACGATCTAAAGTATTTGCAAAGAACGGAGGTGCAACCGTTAGAATTGGCTCGGCAACGTTTTCCCCGCCCCGAGCTTTCCGAGCTGATAGAGCTATTGCCGAGTGCATTATCCTTTCTCTTTGTGCGTGATCCTTTTGAGCGTATTCTGAGCGCCTATCGCAACAAGTTGGAGGGCAATCGGAATAGCTTCTACAAGGCTCTGGGTACCAAGATTGTGCATCGCTTTCGACAACGCAGCTTGGGTGGTAATTGGCCACGTTGTGGACCCACCTTTGAGGAATTTGTGCGCTTCCTCATAGAGGAGCATGAGGCAGGCAAGAGGTTTGACGAGCATTGGGCGCCTATTTACAGTTTCTGTACGCCGTGCAGCGTCAATTTCAGCATCATTGGGAAAACGGAGACCTTCCAACGTGACTCGGAGTTTATCATCCGTCAAGCTGGTCTGGAATCGCTTTTACTGGGCAAGCTGCCTAGACGCAAGCTGCGCAAGATTGGCAACCAGGCAAGGAGTGGTGTTAAGTCGGAGGAACTGGTGGAACGCTATTTTGCCGAACTCGATCGCTCAACATTGGACCAATTGCTCAAAATTTATCGTTTTGATTTCGAGCTGTTTGACTATGATTATTTAAAGTACTATGGCATGGTACATCCCTGGAACCTGGAGCAGATCACAACTGGAACTGGTACTGGTACTGGTGCTGGAACTGGAACTGGATCTGGAATAGGAGCTGCAGTCACAACTTCTTTATCCGCATACACATCTTTGGGAACAGCTGCTTATAAGGCGGAAAAACATTAGCGCATGGGCGTCACTTCACTAAAAAAATTATTGTTTAGAAACCGGTATTACGTATTCTTATTAATTTGTTTATACCTTATTGCTTTTAACTTTCAGTAACCTTTTATTGTTTTAATTAGTTTTTACACTATAGATATATATTTCTTACGAAATAATTGATTTTCAAATTAATTTTGCATTGTTTTCCTTAACATCAAGAATATTTTCAAATGCATATTTAAAAAAAAAAAACATATTTTTCCTTTGTCAAGTTTAGTTAGAGTATTAATGATATCCAAACAGCTCATGATCGCGTTAAGTCGTGTTAACAATCTTATTCATGTACCTTTTAGACACAGAAACAGACAAACTCGAACAGAGAAAAAACCCACACGTACAGTAAACACACATTATCATAAACAGAATGAACAAATACACAACCGTAACCCAACCGAAACTACCAAATTTACCGAATCTACCAATATTCTAAGGCCAAATCAATGTTTTCCAAAAACGCAAAACCAAAACCAAAACCAAAAAGAAAAACTTTCGACCTCTCTTATAGATAATGTCAAGATGTATGTAGTTAGAATGAAAGTATTTTGATGCATTTTTTCAACAAAATCAATAAAAAAAAAAACAAAATGATAAATTTACAGTTTTCAATGCCGTGTGCATCTTTTTAGGTGCAATGTGGTTGGCATTTCTCGTAGTTAGTCTTAAGTACAATGTACAGTTACACCCATAAATTATTATAATACACAATTACACGTTTATGCATATGTGTACACTTGGAGAAAATCGTTTTAGTTTTACTAAAAAATAATGTTTTCAAATAGTAAAACTTAATCCAAAGCAGTTTTTAATACTTTGAAAAATTTTCATATTCTTATCTAAATCTTTTGATTTTGGCCCCAAACACAAGATTATCGATTTTTATCGAAGTGTGCATATATATATATATACCACTTACACACTCATTTATATACTTATATAAGCCAACCTCTATACGAATATCGCGCCTGCAGTTTTTTAAAACAAACATTTTTTAAGCACAAACACCCAAAAACATTTACCTACACAACAACTACTTGAAAAGTTAAGAATAATATATATATATATATATACTATATACATACATACATTTATAAATAAAGCAAAAGTATTTACAACCAAAAAATACCATCCTCTAAAAAATAACAAACTTCACTTTTAATATACATACATACCATATATATATATATATATATTCATACATATATACATATGTTTGGTATACATACATATGCACTTATATGAAATTTATAAACAGGTCTTCATCTATGTCTTTAACTTTTGTGGACTGGATGGATTTTTTGTCTAGGCTAAAGAAAAACATAAATGTTCGAACGTCGGATACAACCGACCGTAAAATACTCTGTTTCCTATTACAAAAAAAGAGATGCTGGAAAATCCCTTAATTCTGGAGAAAATCTATTATCAAATTTAAAGAAAATATACTTTTTTTAAGATTTTCACATTTTCACTTTTGGAAACAGAGTATCTATAAGAAAAACTAAATAGCACGATTTTTATTGTGTCAAAGTCAAACCAAAGATCGTTAAGATTACCAAAAAAAATTATATTTCCCGTACAGAAACAAAAACTAAAAACAAAATTTTCATGTGATGTTTAGATTAACATATACACATACATATATATAAATATAAATAAAAAAAAGAAAGAAAAACTTTATGTATATAAATAATATTTAAAAACAATTTAAATATTTACTAATTATAATCATTTTGGATTGTATTTCGTATAGATTTAACTTTCAACCAAACCCAAAAACAAAACCAAAATCCAAGAATATGTGCAATAAACTTTAAATAACGAATACACAATATATTATTCAACTTTTTTTCGTTGTGAACAAATAAGAAAAGTTTTAATAAATAAATTATATCTAATACCAAACGTCAAAACCCTTCAAAAAAAAGTTGCATTTCTTATTTAAAAATTATCAAAACTAAAATAAAACAAATGAAGATCTTTAGTTTATCGATTATGATATTTGTTGTTTGTTTTTCCAGCATGGCTTCGGAAAAGTAACGCAAACTGTTTATATTAAGAGCTCTGCCGTAGTCTCTGACATAGGTTCCATCTTCGTACCACTTTAAAGTTGGAATACGAGTTATATTCAGTTCCTCACAAATAACCTTCTCCATAACACAATTATACTCGGCGAAGCAAATTTCCTCAATTTTTATCATATCATTAGCGAGGCGTCTCCAAATTGGTGCCAATTCAATACAAAACCTACAATTGGGATCGTAAAACTTGATAAAGAATATACCATGTTCGATGGTCGCATTATATCCAACAGTGTCTAGGTGTAAAACATCGCCCGGTCTACAGGTCATTTTGTTTCGTGGTTTGACTTGATATAAATCTTCGTGGTTTTTAATTTCCCAGGATTTGTGTAATCTATCAAAATTTTGCGATATTGCGTATGCAACATTTTCAGGTAATTTTTCCAAGAAAACCAATCCGGCCCAATAAATAAGAAACATTTTTACAAACATAGTTTAAAAATTCAATTTTTGATAGACATGACAAGAATAAGAATATCCAAATAAAAAGGAAATAATAAATTCTGAAAGATGAACAATGGTATACATTATATGGATAAAAGAAAGAAGAAAGATATCTTCAAATCTTTTCTTTAATAGCACATCAAATATTATATTAAAACAGAGCTAAAGTAAGAACTAAAATTATACAGTACAAGATATTTGGTTTGTTAATTGTGGTCAATTCTCGAGATAAATTATGTGTTTGGGTTAAATTGAGCATATCTTGAGAAAAACTTCGCAAACTATCCAAACTCTTTGATCCATGGTACTCCATTATGTTGGTTTCATTCTGAAACCATATCAGAGTTGGAACACGTTTTAATTTGAGCTTTGCACAAACGATTATCTCCGCATCACAATCATACTCGGCGACGCAAAAACTCTTAATATCTTTCATTTCGACTGCGAATTTAATCCAAGTTGGTGCAAAACGCTTACAAAATATACAACTTGATGAGTAAAACTTGACGAAGCGTATTCCATGTCTGATGATCTCCCCATATGTTGTGGCGTTTAGTTTCAAAACTTTTCCCGGCTTGCATCTCACATGATAAGAATATAATGGATGTAAGGTACTTGTACTTGAATTATTGCTTAACTCTGACGGATTTTGTGTCTTGTGGGGTTTGTGATGATTCCTAACTGATAATTTTGCGTTCAGAGTTGCCAGGTTAGCTAATAGAGCCCAATATATAAGATAAGTTTTTAGTAACATGGCTAGAAAATAAAATCAATTCTGATACAAACATGAAAAGCAATGGTAAAGTGTTAAATTGAATCAATTAAGTAGCATATAGTCATATAAGCTTTACTAGAAAATGCTGTAAGCCCCTAACAAAAGGTTAAATACTTGATGATGATTAAACTTCGATCTGTCATATTTCTGGTTTTTCTCTACCGATCTTAATAAAAATATTTTCCATTTTACATTTCCTAGTATCCCAGTCTCTTAAACGAACATTTTGATACATCTTTATAAATAGATATTTTTATTATTTTCTTCATTTTTTTCATTGATTCAGAACAAACGATTTATATAGTTAGTATGCAGATACATAAATACACATACAGATGTTTACAATAATTTTTAATAAAATTTTTATAACTTTCGTTATGGTGCGTATATATAGCAAATAAGTTTAAATATATATTTTTGATTTGTAATTATATAGATTTATGCGATAGATAATTTAACGGTAATACATCTTAGATATAGTAACTAAGTGCTGCTGCCCTGAGCAACGCTTCTAAATCTTTCACACACACAGACAAAAAATGCTAACGTTTAATTATTTAATTATTTAATTACTATAATTGCCAACTGCTCTACAACACAATACAATTACAGAAATATACCATATAGGGATTGCATTTTTGGAAACATTGGCAATCCTTTATCTCCGATCATACATCCATACATAAATACATTCTTTATATATATTATATATACTTATATACTCTTTTTATACTCGCTCGATAGAAGCATAAGATGTGTATTGTTAAAAAACTTTTTCTTTTTCTTTTTTTTTTGTTTATATGTATTTTGTTTTAAAAATGTATCCAGACATGGAAATATATATATAGTTAAGTTAAGAATTTATTTTAATCTCGTATTTGCTTCGCGATCTGTGAATATGAACGTAAGCTAAGCTTACAATATATATATAATAATAATATATATAGATATGTATATCTTTTAACTATTATACTTTGATAATAATAATAATAATAGTTTTTTCTTTACAATATTTAATATTTCATATATATTGTGATGCTTATAAAAGACCATTCTTAAAAACTAATCTATATCTATATAGTTTCATAATTATATAGTATGTACAATAGCAAAATACTTAGCAGCGTTTTGATTAAATAATAATAATAATAATAGTATAGTATAGTATAGTATAATAATCTTCTGTTTTTATATTTATATAAGGAAACTTAGAGAACAATAATTGGGATTAAATAGGTAGTATTGAAAAATACATTTAGTAATAGTAGTAGTATATATTTTTTAAGTGTAATGTGCTTCTAAATATATATACTTTTAGTTTTCTTTTTGAAAGTTTTAAAAATTTAACTTTTTTTTCTTTTTGAATAAAACGAGATCTATATAGTTTATCGTATATAGTATGTATGTATAAAATGATAATAATCATTTTTAGATACGATTAATGAAACTCTATCAAAATATAAACAAAGGAAATTAAAAATTTGGGATTTTTAACACATCTCTCTCTCTCTCTCTCTCTCTTTTTTTCTCTCTTTCCTTCTGTTCTTCCCAAGTAAGGTGCGAGAGGGAGCTTTCAAATGGGTAAATCTCTCTCAATGCCCTTCTCCTTTTGTTGTTGTCTGTCTCTTCGCTCTCTCTCCTCTCTGTCCCGATCTCGCATTTAGTCGGCTAGAATCATCATACTCTTAATGCTTGCAACCTCTGATTCTAATCTCTCCAACTGGCTCTTCAACATTTGTTCACGATCCGAACCCACATTGGTGGCGGCCGAGACGGCAGTGGGGGATACGGAAACAGAGGAATCCTTTGGTACAAGGAGTTTGCGTTGAAATTGCGCCGTCCACTCGGCACTGGCAATGGAGATGCCCGAATCTCGCTCATCACTGGAGTTGTCGCCACCATCGTTCCATGCTGGCGGTGAGGCACGATTGCAGCTGGGCTCCTGTTTGATGTGTTGGAGCGAGAGAAGTGCTGTGGCCGCCGCATCCTTGTCGCCCAGGTGTGATTTATGGCGCAACTTGAGGGGCAGACAATTGTTGGCATCACTACTGGCGGCGCCACCAGCATGCTGCGGACTGTTCCTCTGCAGTGGCAACGGCAACGGCATCGGATGTGGATGCGGATGTGGATGGGAATGATGATGAATGTGTATGCTGGTGGTGGTGGTGGTGGTTGTTGTGGTGTCATCGATCATGTCATGCTCCTGCTCATCATCGCCAGAGACAGCGCCCGATGAGGACGACGACGAAGCGGATGAGTGATGCGATGTTGTACTCGACAACATGTGCTCATAGCTGGGCGAGGAGCAGGCACCCCTTCGGGATAGATTGAGCACACTGGCTGCCGCCGAGCTCACCACCGAAGAGCAGGTGCTGCTGACAGCATCCACTGCAGCACTGCTGCTGACGACGCCGGCTCCCTCGACGCTGTGATTGTGCAGATAGCTGGCAACATCCGCATAGGCGGCGGCAGCGGCTGGCGCATAGATGGAGCCTGTGCCAGTGTTGGCTGTGGGTGTGGCAGTCACATTGGCCGCATTATATAGTGCACCAACGGCGACGACCTTGCGCAAGCTATCCAAATCCTCGGGACGGACATTACGATGCAGTGCCTGTTGCAGCACATGAAGATTGGCAATGGCGGGCGGTGCTTCTGGCTGTTGTTGTTGTTGCTGATGATGATGGAGCTGCGGATGCTGTTGCTGCTGCTGCTGTTGATGTTGTTGTTGTTGGTGCTGGTGATGCAGCTGATGTTGCTGGTGATGTTGCTGGTGCTGCTGCTGCTGTTGCTGCTGATAGGCATGTGCAGGATGTGATGGATGGATGGGTGGTGGTGGTGGACCTGGTGGTGTTGCTGTTGGTCCACCATGTTGCATCACATGATGATGTGCACTCTTTGTGGACGGAGCTCCCGAGGATTCACTTAAACGCGAACTGGGACCATAGATAAGGGGCGAGAGAGGTGGAGCGTGTGTGTGTGCTGGGGGGGAACTGCTGCCGCCGCTGCCCACACCACCACCGCCACCGCCGCCCGCACCCGCCGGTGAGTTGCCCGACGATGACGAGGACGACGACGAGGAGGAGGACGAGGCGGAGGAGCATGAATTGGAGCTGCCGTTGCTCATCTTGGCTCGCTTTGTATTGCTGAGAACCTGTTCGCTGGTGGGCAACGATGCCAGAATCTTCTCCACGCTCACCAAATTCTCACCGGATATATTGAATTTATCCCGTATGGCATCCAGTTGCGCCTTCAGCACATGATTCTCTTTGGTCAGCTCGATGACACGTTGCTCCAGGACCATGTCGTTGTAGCGACGCTTCTCGCGACTCCGCTTCGCTGCCTCATTGTTGCGTCTCCGGCGATCCCAGTAGCTTTCATCCTTTTTGTTATCTGGGGTAAATTCGCGTTGCTTACGCTGCGAGAAGAGCTCCTTTTGTGCGGCTGTCAGTGTGCATTGGGAGTTACCAACAGCTCCACCTCCACCTCCTGCTCCATTGGAGGAACTGTTACTTTGTGGCGGATACCCGGCATTGCCCGGACCAAACTTGCCCAAACTATGACTATCCGACATGCCACTATCATTCGATTGTGGACTTATTGAACCACCATACATGGACAACGGATGTACTGCATCAAAGAAAGACAAAAGAAGAAAGTTAGGCAATTGCCCGGAATCAAGATTAAATCCCTTTGGTACACTTACAATTGGTTGCTTCGTTGGAGCTACCATTCATGGAGAGCGTTGGCGATATGGTCGCCATTCGGACACTGCTCATCATGGAGGCGGCGGAGACTTTATTGTGACTTTGGGTGGGTGTACCAGCGAGCACTTCGGGCATTGCCGTTAATTGCTCCGGCAATTCCTGGACGTCCTGTTGCTCCTGCTTAAGACACAATTGTCTTGTCAAATATTCACTCTCCCTGCTCAACTGCGGACGATGTTGATTATGATGATTGTAATGATGATGTTGCTCAATGTGCGTAACCACTGTAAGTCAAAAGGAAACATAGATAAGGGTTAATATTTCACATTTCTTTTACAAGGCGTAAACAAAACTTAAAAGCTCATTTGAAAATATGCCGTTATATTACTCAATGAATTTTTTTTAACCAAAAACAACATTTTATCAACTTTGCTGGCCGACTAAACAAATTATTTAATCGAATATATAAATATTAACAAAAAACCAAGAACCTCTTTAATCATTAATCAAGTCACAATTGTACACATTGCATCACACTAAAAAAAACATTCCATTAAAGTTGTTCTATATAGTCATATCGAACACTCGTAATTCGAGTGTTATCTTTGTTTTTACTATTGCTTTTGTTTCATATATTCTTATCACAAACTTGGCGCTAATCAAATTTAAAACACACAAAAAAACAACAAAGAAAATTGCAGCTAACGCCACACAGTCTAATGTGATCATGTTTGGCCAACCACACGCACACACATTCAAACTCATACATTTGTGTTTCTTTGTCTGGTCCTTGGCCTTGCCCTTGCTCAAACCCTCTCCTTTACATACACACACAAAAACCAAAAAAAGTTATCTAGCCAACATACAAACAAACAAAGAAAGAACCCTCTCGAAGATTACACATACACACATGCATATGCATGCATACTGTTTGTCTGTCTGTATGCACATTTTGCTTTTATTTTTAGTACCGCCAAGCATTTACACAATGATTATGGCAAATGATGCAAGAATCAACGAATTAGACGACAGCAACAGCAGAAACAACAAAGGCAAGACATATACAGACAGACAGCAGTACACGCACATAGTACATACATACATATAAGCGCACGTAGACTCGCTCTCTCGGAACTAACACACAGCCAACCCATATAGCTAGAATGGCAACGTAAACAAGAAATCACACGGCAAGATTTGTCTGTGTGTGTGCGTTGCTCTTGCGCTTGCTCTTGTTGTCTTTGTCTCGTTGTCGTTGTCGCCTCACCCTCACCGTGACCATCGAATTGGCATTTGCAGTTCAATGTGCTACAACAGACATACACACACACACGCACACATTTATTCTCATTTGCCCATAAACTGGCTTACTCACGTCAGCAGCCAGACGCAGCCAGCGTCGCTGCTGCCGGCAACCCCTACGACTCCTACGCCGACATATTTTTTTTTTTGGTTCAAATAAAAGCAACAGACGACGTTGACGTCGACGCGTACTAAGCACTGCTCTGCTGCTGCTGCAGTCGTTGTCGCCTGTGTCGAAATTCACAAAAACAACATGACTAAGCGCGCTGCTGCTGCGCTCTCACCCTAACTCTCTCCTCCTGCTCTCTTATTTATGTATTTCGTATGAATTTTTTGTTTTGCGTTGTTAACTAATAAACAAATAACAAATTTTTGGCACTGTCTTGTTTTGATAAATTTTGTTGTTGCACTTACATTGTGCTTTATGTTTTGTTGCTGTTGTATACTGCGTATAGCGACTTCTGTTATGGATATTGTTGCTGTTGTTGTTGTTGTTATATTTTGTGTTGATGTTGTATGGTTTATCCGTGCAGTTGTTGATCTTGTAGTTGTTCTTGAGTATAAACAAATTTGTGGCTGTTGCAGTCTCTTGAAATATGTTCACCTTTTGCTCCAATGGGCACACTATCGACATAATGTTTTATAGTGTTGTGTTTTTGTTTTTAAATCACAATTGTAATTATCCAAGCATAACGGTTAATGCTGTATAGGATTGCTGTTTTAAAACACTCAGAAATTGCCTTGACTCTGAATTTAGAGTTTTTTACTGTTGCACTTGGAATTTATTCCAATTAGAAAGTTTTTCTGCTTAGAAGTTTTAGCTAGCTGATTTTTAGTTGGGTGAATGTCATAAACACATTAACGGTTTTTTCACAGTTATAGCTTTTGTTATCTGGGAATTGACGCTAGTAGTATTTATATTTTGTAGTGGGTAGTAGAATTGCACTTCATTCACTATATTAGCGCGATTCGCGAGCGCATTCACAACCGCTTCGAACGAATGCTGAATCGCAATTGAATTTGTAAAAGCATTTCACTCGACAGCCGCAGTCCAAACGTAGTCTCGGTCACGTTGCCGCTGCACGCAGTAGCAACACGCGACTGTGTTCGAACATCGAACTTCGCTACGAACATGCTCGCTGCGAGAACCACCTCTGCGAGCCATGGGTAAAAGTGAAATTTAACTGGTTGGAGTCGCAAAGCGACAAACGCTGCCTTACTTATTGCGCGTTGCTGCCGAGCCGATCACATTGCCGTTTCATTCTCTTTTGTTGAGTAATCATCGTCAATCTGAAAACATTTTGAGCTGCACATTTGAAAAACTAGAACGTGACTGTGCCGTGTGCCGTATGTTCGATGTTGAGTTGACGCTGACGCTGACGCTGACGTTGGCGTTGGTGTTGGCGGGGTGCTGTTAAGTGTTGTTGGGTGTTGTTGCCTGTTTTGATGGGTGTCAACGGTGGGCAACGGGACGGTGACGAACATGATGACGGCGATTAAGACAGAAGGTGCTTTTTGTGTGTGTTTTTTGGTTCTTTGTACATGTATGCGCTCTTTTGCCTTTATATGTAAGGTAGTTGCCCGCTGTTTTCGCCTTGCAATGACGCAAGCGACTTACACAAAAAAAAAAGTATCCGAAAGAACAAAATATATGCCAAAAGTTATATAAACTTTATCAAATTATGCATGCATATAATTTAGTGTGAAGTTGGGTTAAGGTAAAGAGAGCGTAAGAATTTAGAACTTTATCGAAATATAAGTTTTTTAATACATATATCTAAGAGAGTTAAGGAACATTATGAACGTTGACGTTTTAGCTATTATCTACATCCTATCCCAAGAAGAATGTTAATGAGAAATACCCCCAAAATATGAACTTAACTATGCTTTTAAGTTCATATGGGATTAAAATAACCCTTTAGAAATAAATACAACTTTACTTACAACTCTACAACTGTGTCTAATTACTGCTTATATATACTGATAGATGTACGTCTCATTGTGTTCTAGTTTTCAAAAAGAAACATGATGTAATGCAATGATTGCATTTGGCAATCGTGCATACATATGTATATACATTTGCACATGATCGTGTGATATGTGTTTATATAGTATATTTGCTGAATGCACATCTTATTTTTTCAGCGCTTTCGTAAGCCCAATAACTCGGAAACAGCATTATATAATGGCAATCGCCACTAGCCGAGTGAGTGACAAAATTACCAATAAATAAATACATTTATGTACACATACAAATACATATAAACGAAACAGCAAATATTCAATAATAAATAAATAAATAAATGCATATTTTATACTTGGTGTTAGATTTTTAAATATGGGGTATTATATTTTAAATTATTTATAATTTTATAAACATTATTTTTAAAGATACCCTGAACTCAAGTTCTTAACTTATTAAATAATATTTTCGTGATTTTGTTTTTATTTTTCATAATATTAATTTTATAAGATTAAACAATACAGGATATTTGTTAGTCAACCACTTGACAACCCTGACGTTCTGCTTTTAAGCGCAGCAAGCACGTTGCGAGCGCAACTAGAATGGCAACAACAACAACTAGAAAGTGTTTTTGCATGTAACTGAAATCAATGTCTTTTCATTTTTCACAGTTTACTTAATTCGCTTTATACCCCACATCCCGCACCAAGCACTCAATTCAAATAGTTGTTGTTGCTGCATTTTTTTTTTATATTTATTACTCAAGCCATTCTCAATAGCAATAACAATGCGATTGATAGCACCAGCAATAACGATGACAACAACGACAACAAGCAGCAAATATGAATAAAGAGCGCAACAAATTCTGTTTTCCATAGCAAACTCAAGTCTCGAACATGTGAGTTTGATATCGCGGGAGCGTTGCACTGTTCGACAGCACATTGGCGGACACGTGACCAACACCAACAACGACCAAGTATCAAGTATAAATAGAACCAATCGGTGGGGTTTGAAGGGACAGTTGAATGGGTTTCGGGTATGCAGGCGAAGGAGAGCTGCGCTGCGCTGAGCTGAGCTGAACTGAGCATGGCTAGCCATTTACTGCCGATAGCTTATATTACGTTTGCCGTTTCGTAACACCTTGACGTCTTTGCTATACACAAAACATATACATGTGTACATACATATGTATGCATTGTGACAGTGTAACAAGCTGAGCCCGCTGCTCTCCCACAACGTGAGCAAAGTTTTTATTTCGCAGCTGATTACATGAGTCCAACTGCTTGCTCAATTCTTATTCTTGATTACCACTCACACTTGCACGCACACAATCTCTCTCTCTCTCTCTCTTTCTCAAACTTGCTTGCGAGATTTTGTTTGATGAAGCTTTTACTTAATTCATGTTCAAAGATGATGCCACCACGTGAGTCAAGTGGCTCACGTGTACCTACTAAAATATTCCACTTTGAAAACTTGATTTTGTAATCACATAAATTAGTTATCAAAGGCAACCTGTACCCCTGTACCCCGCACAGCAAATTATTTTTCCTAAAAGAAAACAAGTCTAAATACCCTTAACCCTTGACCATACAGACGGACAGATGGACGGTCGGACTGACATACACATACGTGTACTATTGTACCAATGCTTGATGGTTTCATATCTTCGATGTTTATCAACCGATTTTAATAAGTATTTCATATATTTTCATTATTTTGTAAATGTTTTCAACCCAAATTTTAAAGTTTTCAGAATTGAAGATTTTTGTTGTTATCGATTCCATGTATATATCGTAAACCGAGAAAGTTATCGAAAATATGAAACAAACTTGTCCTGCCTAGGGATTAGAAGAGCTCATATCCAAAATCTGGAGTCTTTAATTTTTATGGTTCCTGACATCGACGCATTCAAACATACAGACGAAAATGTCGAATATATCGACTCGTCGGTAGATGCTGGTCAAGAATATATACATATATATACGTTATGGGGTCGGAGAAGTTTCCTTTTGTCTGTAACATACTTTTGCACAAAACCATTATACCCAAGAAGTAAATAATTGCTTTGTAAGCACAATTATTATGCAATTATGATTTACAATGGATTTACATTTTTACGAATTATTAACATTATTATTGCAATCGTTTAGTTATTGAACTTGAATAAATCATTTATAACCCGTATTGATTTGATTGTTTTAGTAATTAAGTGCTTAATATCTTACTTGAAGTTTATAGATTCTTAAGAAAAAAAGTTACAAATGTTATCACAAATACTAGAATTATATATTTTAGGTATAATTAGTAATAATTATACAATGCATTTGAGAATAAGAATATATTTCATCAACGAATTTTGTCTCTACATTATCAGTATTCATTCCGTAATCACAAATGTATGTATGTTTTAATACTAATTCCCCATAATTAAGCAAGTCAACAAATTAATCAGTCAATCAGTCGAGCTGGCAACCATTTAGTCATACGTTCTTGTTTACATAATGTCTCCCGACCTTAGGTTTTTTTTTTTTAACCTGCCCCTGCCCCTGCACATCCATTCGTCAATAGAATGTTTTAGTACGCTGTAAAGGTGTGTAAAATGCGATTACAAGTAACGTAATCGATTACTTGTAATGCGTTTTATATGCAAAATATATTTTAACAATACAATATTTATTTTACCATTGGTTTTGATTAAATGTTAAATTCATACATCTAAAACATAAATGGAAAGCGTATATTATTGTTAATATTTATAATTAGTAATTTTTTTGATTTGCAACATTGTATGGGTTATAAAGTAGCCATAAATCCGCTTATCTAACAAACTTGATAATGACAGTTATCACATGAATTGAATAACAAATTTTGTAAGGTTCTAATTGACAGAAACTTACTAAAACTCTTTAATATGTGATAAACTCAGAATCTCTTATTGGGAAAAACTCAAAACTCGTTTTAAATAAAACTAGAACTTTTGTTTTCAACTATTATTCAACAATGTTTTAACTTTTCGTTTCCAGTCCACGTCGTAGAAATTGACCCAATTTTTGCCTAGAAAGTTAGAAGCAACTAATTGGCTTTTGTAGGCTTCATCATTATCATCATTATCATCATTAAGCCGATCTGCTTTGCAGCTTTGATGTGAAAAGAATGTTTAAAAACATGTTTGTATGTAAAATTACTTTGTTCTTCTGACTAGCAAGCACGACAAAAAGCTAGAAAACTTTTTTAACTCATGATCAAACAAAAAGAAAGAGAAAAATACTTCGTTCGCCTACCCAGTTTGACCTCGAAAGCGTTTTCTGGAGAGTTGTTGGAGCTGTTGGCTGTGCAACATAAGAAAGCAGCTTGGTTGTGACATTGTGCATTGTGCATTGTGGCAGTTCTTAACTCCCTTTCCCCCATTTACAAAATTGTGTACCCTTTTTGAGTGTGGCGCATCTGTCATTGATTGAGAAAAGCATTACGTTAATCGCGTTCGGCAAACGCAACATGTTCCAACCTGTTTGCTGTGCGACACGTTGTGAGGCTTGCTGCGCTGCTCGGAAAACGTGAGTTGCCATCCCAGTCGGCAAACGTGACAACCGGGCAAGTTCGATGTAATTGCGAACTGGCCTATAAGCCTCAGCAGATGATGGTTGGGTTAGGCAAGCGCATTGGGCAAAAACCTTACATTGTATGTAAGTGTCGTTGCTCTCACGTTGCACACAAGAGTCAAGTGGGATTGCAAATTTGGGCAGGGGTTGTGCTCAAGGGTTGGGAATCTTAAACGTTATATGATGTACACACATGCGGAACAGCCCCACCTACACACATAGCAAGCTTCAACGTGATGCACGGATAATACCCAAACCTATGCAATTGCAAGATGATCTAATAAAAATGCATATTGTCTTAACATCGAACATCGTTGTTCGATGTCGAACTTAAGTTTTTATTGTGTGTGTGTATGTTTATGAGCGACCCTTGCAGTTTTTTTTTTCGACTGTCCGCAACAATTTCAATTTCAAGAGCAGCGCCGTCGACGCTGGCGTCAGCGTTGGCGTTGATTTGGTGCTTTTTGGCTTTGGCTTTGGCCGAGTAATGAGTGCAAATGTGAATGAACTTGCCCGTAGACGCACAAGCAGTCAGCTCTACTCTCTCACTCAGTCAGTGAGTGCTCGCTCGCACTCATCGACTGACATTCTGGCAGAGCGAACCGAAAATCTCAACAAAAAACTGTTGGCTTATAACTTTCACGCCAAACTTACACATTCATACATATGTATGTGAAAGGTGGAACGTCTGTTGTGTACATACATAGTATAAATTGTTCTAGTATAAATATTTACTGTTATCCACTTAATCGTTTCATAACAATCTTTTATGATTTTTTGTTGGAGTCCTTACTTTCATAGATTTCTTCTTTGACACACATACATACATATGTACAGACTTTGTTTAATATTAACGCTTATCGTAATATATAGAAAAACCCGAATAGGTTTCTATTTATCACACGGCATAAAGAAGAAGAAAAGAGCAGCTACAGCAATTGAGAAATCACTTGACATAAAAGGCAAACGCAATCGCAGCGACCAAACGAAAGAAAGCTGCAATCAGAGAGTAAGAGCAACAAGGAAAGAAGCTGATAACACTAACAAAGTACCAGCAACAAACAACTATGCCTACATACATACATACATGCATACTCATACGTGCTCACATGGGATGTCAAAGCCTCGAAGCTTTGTAGAAATTTGGGTCTTGCTCTAGTTTTCACAACCAAAGTTCAATGATCGATTGCACAGCCAAAAACAAAAAGCTCATGCGTATGTGTGTTAGTTGTGTGTCAAAAGAGAGAGAAATAAATGAGAAAGAGAGTAAGCCCAGCCAGTGTAATAATACTTTTGGGCTCTCTTTCTCTCTTTCTCTTGCGTCGTGCAGAACTCACGCGTCATTTGTAGAAAGATCTACGCGCAATACGAAATGCTGCTGCTTTCTGCTTTCTTTTTATTGTGTAGCTTTTTGTGTTACGTTGTTGTTGTTTGTTTGTTTATATTAAAGAAATTTATCGTATATATACATTTTATTATATTTTTTACTTGATAATATTTAC
The DNA here is from genome assembly GCA_035044645.1 of Scaptomyza parva. Classification (NCBI taxonomy): domain Eukaryota; kingdom Metazoa; phylum Arthropoda; class Insecta; order Diptera; family Drosophilidae; genus Scaptomyza; species Scaptomyza parva. The sequence goes on from JAWNNT010000063.1 coordinate 545,026, forward strand.
TATATGTATGTAGATAAGTAAATATATACACACACACATACATACATATGTATTATTTTCGAACTAAGTATTTCTTCATTTTTGTTGGTAAACAAATTAGAATAATGAAAGTAAATACGCATATGCATACACTTATGTGTGTGTGTGTGTGCTCTTGTCAAGTATTTTGGCTCTCGCCTTCCTCCTAGCAGCACCGCCACCCCCGCATACAAGAATTGAAAGTCAATGCACGCTGGCGACAACGACAGCAAAATTCAGAAGCAATAACAACAAACACGTCGTGACATGCTTATTGCGTTGCTTTCTTTTTTTTGTCATAATGGAATAATTATTATTAGAATTTCACATAATACCTTTAACGTTGCGACTAAAAGTCAAGCTGTTAATCGTTTAGCGATTACAAAATTGTCGACAGTTGTAAGGACTTACGTTGTGTGAAAATAAGGGCTTACGTAATACAAAATACATGTTTGTTAGCAATATGAAAAACCAAATTTGACGTTTTAGCTTATAACAAAAACTACATTCTTAAGAAATAAATCGATAAAAAAAAATAAATAAAAATTTGTTTTATTAAAAGTAATTATCCTTCTTTTATTCTTGAAGAATAACCTCAAAATGTAGGGCAATTGCGTAACGTAACATGAAAAGAAAGCAACCACATATTGAACTTACACCCACACATACAAATACATTCTTACTTGCTTACACACATTTACATGCATATAGAACTTAATGAGGGCAAAATTCAAAGCGGGAAAAATGGTACACAAAGCATACAGAGCGATTAGCGCAACGAGAGAGAGAGACAAATACTAACACAAACAAGTTTTTAGATTTAGGTAAACAACATTATTATAAGACACAATTTCGAGTCCACATTACCGTTATTGTCAGCAACAGTAGTGTCACAGTCCGTCAGCAAGCAGTGAATAAGAACCGTAAGAGAGCGTCGATCAATGGGTCAGTCAGTTAGTCACTCAGTCACTCAGTCACTTTGTCAGTTAGACGTCGACGCAACGCAACACAGCGCAACGCAACGTTAACAAAGCACACCACCAAAAGAGAGTGAGCAAGATTTTTCGTCTTATGTAATCAATTACAATAAGAATGATATTGAAAGAAGGGAAGGCAACAACAGTCAGGCCAGCGAGCACGGTTCGTTCTTACTTTCTCCGTTAAAGTAGGCCGCCAGAGCACACGATTAACAACACACACACAAACAATATGTAATTACGAAACTTTCACGCAAGACACACACACACACACACATCATACACTTACACGTGACAGCACAAACGCCAACTCATCCAAGTATGTACATATGCACGTCTCTCTTTACGTTAAAACGTTCTGTCGCTGCAACGTTGTTTTTTTTTTTTTGTTATTTTTGGGCTTAAAGTTTTTCGTCTTTCGTTTCCAGTTTAGAATTGGGTCAAATAACGGATTTGTGTATTTACCCCGCGTGGCAGCAGCCTCACTCACTCAAACACACACACACACATACAAAGTGCTTTGCGCAAAAAAAACTTCTGCTGCGGCAAGATCAGCTCAAGAACGTAACAAAGCTTAAGCAGAGTCATCATTCGTCTCCGTCTCACACAACACACAAACCGAATTTCAAATTCAGAGCACAACAAACCGGTTGACGATTGAGTTGCTCTCGCTTACCTAGTGCCCGGCTTTGGACTCTGGGCTCTTTCGCTGGCTCTGTGACTCTTTCATGCAGGTTGCGGCTCAAACATGCTGTGTTGCTTTAGGCTTTCGTTTGTGTTGTCTGCATTCGTACTTATGTATGTATGTCTGTGCGAGTGTTTTACGGTTGTTCTACATTTCAGTGGAGAAAATAATAAAATGCGCGTTACGGTTGCAAGAGACAACAACAACAAACACCGGTTTAGAACGTTCACTCACGCCCATTGCTCATTAAAGCAAACAGCTATAAATGTTATAAAGCTCTGGTGTTTCGGTAATTTCTATATTGCTCAAGAAGAGAAAGTGTTATGCCAATTGATTGTTTAATTAATTTTTCTTCTTGCAGAGTAGAAGCTACGCATATACACACACACACACACACATACATACATTTATTTGTATGCGCTGTAGTGTCAATAACCACAACAAGACTGTGGCCAGGGTAAAAGTTTTGCACAATGCGCTTCATTTGTTGTTTTGACAACATCTTTGCCTTGCCATGCCTCTCTCATCGCTCGGCTCTCTTGATCACTTTTTGGCTTTTCACTTGGACTGCGACTTCATTCTTAAGTCGGCCATTTTGCAATTTTGTATGTATGTACATGTTGGTTTGTTGTCTCTATTGCTTGCTGCTAATGTGTCAACTGTACGTCGAACGGGCCAAATGAATTATGCATTTCAGCAACTAACAAACTTTCCAAATTTCTTCTTTCGCTTGTCGTGTGTGTTGAGTTACTTGACTAATTGTTGTTGTTGTTGCTGCTTCTACAGTTACAATTTGTCGGTTTTGCGCTTATTGCCATTACTTACTACCAGTTGACAAATAGAAAACTTGAACAATTTGCACTCGTATGTTATTATAATTTTCTAAATAAAGTTTTGCAAATATTTCTTATGATCTTTTTCATTTATATTTATATATAAAGACTTAATATACCGATGCACACACATAATATACTTTTAAATGCAATTATATAATGCATGCAGCGATAAAAAGCGCACAGAAGAAATCACAAAAATATTGCAAGATCAGAGTCGCACTCTTCTTGCCAACAAAGAACGCTATCTCTTACTCTCGAGAGTCCCAAGAGAGCGAGAACGCGAGAGAGAGAAAGAATCAGAAGTGAGCTCCAAGCTCGCAGCGGATGTTGCGATTATTACGAAATAAACGAAGAATAAGAATAAGAATGAAATGCGCAGCAAGGCAAACAGAAAACCAAAAACAAAATGCATTTACAATAAGAACACAACCCACACACACACACACATACTTAAGCCACATGTGCAAACTGCATTCCTATACTTACATACATTGATATGTATGTGTATGTTAATGGGCATGTAATTGCAAGTGTTTATGTATTTATTTACCATGCCTAGAACGGGTATGCAGGCAGTCAAGCAACACAACGTATCCCTTTATTTGCCTATATAGAAGGAAAAAAATGCCAACGGCGCAGGCAGCGCGAACAGAATTCTACAGAATTGCTAAATTTAGAGCAACGACAACAGATGGCGGGTAGAGGCAGGCCCCAATCCTCCTTATTCCCCCCGGCCATACATTACACAGTTCCACAATCCCTAGCCTGCAGTCGCATCCAAGCAGTAGGTTGATTGGTCATTCAATAAACCAGAATAAAACGTTGCTTGCTCTTACACTCACACTCAGTCACACACCCGCTCAATCTCTCTCTCTTAATTGCGCGCTCCTGCTCTCTGTTCTGTGTTCTGTTAAACAATTTGCGCAGTTGCAGCCTGAACAAATGTGCCCATAACCACGACAAAAAGAACGAAACGAACCGAGACGAGCGAAACGAACTTAAGCTGTTGCGCCCAAAAAACTTGAACTTTGCATGCGATATAAAATTTGTATGTATGTGTGTATGTATAAACATGAACTTTTGCAGCCGTGGCATCGACCGATAGACACATGACGACCTAAACGCTTTATTGTGACTAGCTGATAATTTATATTCATACAAACATACAAACATATGTATGTATTTACACAAGTAAATGGCTTTTATTTATGTTTGCATTTTGACCAAGGCAAAAGAAATTTAAAATATTTAAGATAATCAAATATTATTACATATGTATGTATGTATGCATGACCTTTCAACTGCTGACTCAAAAATGTGTAAAAATACTGACTCATCGGGCGAATTTGAATATTTGCGCTGACTAACGGAAAATGCTTTCGATGCCTTATTGAAATGTACAGTTATTATCAACAATTATGAACTATGGATTAAAATCGAAAATCCAATAAGTGACTCAAAAATATTCGTTCAATTTATTAGAATCAACACAAATATTACTAGATATACTAAAAAGCTAGTGAGGAATGCATTTATGTGTATATGTATGTTAGTATAAATATACATGTATATACACACACATATGTGGGCGTGGTCTAGTCATGCAACCCAATGCAAGTGTTGTAAGGGTTCGCTTAATGCATACATACATACATATATAATTATTTAATTTTATAAATATGTGTGTACCACCAACCTATAGATACATACACATGTAAGTATGCACATATACATACATACATATTTATTTGTGTCTTAAGAACAGGCGACAGCTGGGAAATTAACATATGTATATATGTGTATGTGTATATATGCACTTGTAAGTATGTATGGGTGCTTACATATGCCAAGAAGTTAAGTTTTATTCCTTCTTTTATACTAGATCTGGTTGGCTCTTGTATTGCGCTTCAGAATAAAAAGATCTTATTGGAAACAAATACGCAGCCATTCAACACATTCATACATACAACAGTATGTGCATATGAACATGAACAAACTGCGAGCGAGCGACTGATTTGTTCAGCCTTGAACTTCTCTTTGGAGTGCATTAACACTGTGGCCGCACAAATACGAAACCAAACACACTCATACTTACGTATCCAGCAGCAGCAGCAGCGGCGACGTTGGCGGCGCTGTTTGTGCTTGCGAAAACAGAACATTTTTGCGCTCGAGCATGCGTGTATGTATGAGTGTGTAGAGACGGCGAGTGAGAATTTTTGTTCGTACTGCAGTTCTGTCTGCCGTTGTCGTTTGGTGCCTGATTTTGTTGTAGACAACTGTGTTGTTGCTTTATGTAATCTAGAATGTAGTCTTGTCAAGTATACATACACTCACGCAGCTTATAAATAAATATATGTACATACATATGTATATATATGTATGTAAATATTTGCATATATGCAAGCTGTGCCTTTATCTGCGCCCCCATGTAGTATTGTATTACATAAGCGTCATAATAATAGTTGATCAACACCAAAAGCAACAACAACGATAAGTTTCGTATGTATAAGTGTTTGTTTTTGTATGACAGTGTATGTACATATGGGGGCGTGGTGTAAGGCACAAACACATAGACGTTTGTCCTTTTTTTTTGTTGTTGCTGAAATGCCTGGCTCTCTGCGCACACACACAAACAAACATACTTGTATACCATGAACATTTTGAACCTTTCTGGCATTGGCCTTGAACCTACTACACTGCCGATCGTGCAGCAGCGACTTAATGGCGAATACTTGGCAAACAGATACTCACACAGATACTCATACAGATACACACGCATACGCACACTCATATGGGGAGTTATAAAAACAAAAACAAGAACAGCTACATCAATTAATTTCTTTCTTTGTGACACGGTACCTGGTCCTGGATGTATGTGAATGCATACACAAACATACACACATACATACATATGTATGCATGAGTTTCGTTTTCGCATTTGCCTGACCCCACACAACATTGCACAAATGTGATTCTAACCTTGAGATTATTGCGTTCTCAGTTTTCAGTCTACCAGCAACATATGTATGTATACGTGTAAAGAAGTATTTACGTCACATATATATGTATATATGTTTTAAATATTTATATGTATGGGTAAAGTAAGTAAGCTTATCGCAAAACTCATGACACATTTGGAGATTATAAGTGCAATTATGCACGTATATATTAGATAAGTGCTAATTATGGAATTATCTTGGGACACAAAAAAGTTTTAATAAGAGAACTCATCTTACAACCGATAGTTATGTTACATGATAATCAGTACATACGTGTGTGTGTGTGCTGCTTGTTTTAATCAACTCATACTTTGAGAGTAAAATATGTATACAAGTGTGTGTATGACACATTTAATGCTTGCAATTAATCACTATACATAAAAATGTGCATATTGTTATGTATGTACATACATACATATTTACATATAATTGCGAAACAAAGGAACAACTTCTCCAATGAAATGCACATACATACATACATATACGCGACATTGCGTCGTTTTTGTTGTTCTCAAGTCCAACGACTTCCGTGTGAGAGAATTGCGGTAATCGCAAATCAAATGACGCCTTCGACGACGTCTGTCGAACATGTATTAAGTGTTTGTGTAGTTTTGTTGCGCTTTTATCTAAAGCGAGCAGGAAAACTTTAAGAAGTTTATGAATGAAATTTTGATTAAACGATTAAAGTCAAAGGACAAACAAAGGCAGAGACTTCGGCAGAAGAGTGACTAAGTGAGAATACCAGAGGGCAAAGAGAGAACAAATACACGGAAAAACGAAATAGTGGGAGTGTCGGGTTTCTACGTAAATTTCGGAAACTTTTGCTGTAATCGAATAAAAATGGTGAAATATAATTTTAATTTATGCAATGCATTTTTATGCATCTCTATAGTTTATTTGTGTATGTGTGTTAGTTCTCACCTGTTTGTTTGTTTGTTTTCAGAAATATGTATATTTATATATTTTTTTTGGTATTTTGTTTTGCTCGCGCCTTTTTGGTTGCGCTCACTTTCGTTGACGTGGGCGTGGTTGTTGGCAGACTATGCCAGAACTTTTGCTTTTAATTTGCTGCACGCGCGTTCATACATATGTACATACATACATACATACATATGTTAATGTGTTTGTGTTTTCAATGGTGTAACTTATTTTTGGTTAATTGCCGATAAATGGCATAAATTGTGAAATTAGCAGTCTAAAATGCCGAGAAACTACGAAATGAATTCAACTGTCTGCCTGCTGCTTCCTGCAACCACGAACGCGCTCATTTTCTGAGCTCTAAGAATGTCGTTGCTGTAAAGTCCAAAGCTCGAAGAGTCTGCCCTGTACAGATCAATTGCATATGTATGTATGTACACATATACGTATGTATATTGGCTGCAAGCAACATGTTGGATATAACTGCAACAGTCAGACAGTCCGACTCAGACAAGACGATCGAACATGTTCGAATCGGATTTTGTTCGTTTGCAACGGGCGCACCAGCGTGCCGACCCAGTTTTCATTATTTCTTGCCCAGTCTTTGGCTGTTGGTAATTTTATGTTGTGTTGTTTTTGTTGTTTTTAGTTGTCCCCATCTTAACGTTAGGTGCTTAGTGTTCTTTAACGGACGGCCAGCTTTCTCTTTTTTTTTTGGCCAAGTCAATTGATATGCTGCGCCATGTCTCGCTGCTTAGTTTCTGTGTTAGATATTCGGGCCGATATTAAGTTCTCATTTATTCTTGCTCCACTTCGATCGTTGTATATGACATCAATTTACCTTTCTACAAATCGAATTATCAGATCTGCGCGTTAAGATATAACTGTTATATATGCTTACATATTTAATAATATATTGCATACACAAATTTGATAAAAATTAAAAGCTATGAGCCAATTGAAAAGGACATTGACTGCTTAGATGAACAACTCGCACTTTCTCTACTATTCTCTTTTTATCCACCTTTCTCTCTTTGTGCCTTTTCCCTTTTGGTCCTTTTTTGCGTATTGCCTTTACCAAGTTGGAAGCTAAACTTTCAAGGTTAAGTTGGCTAGCGTCGAGCAATGACATTTGCCTGGCGGAGAGGCATCGACCGTCTTACAGTGGAGCAAAGATACATTAATATATATTAATAATTTGTGTATGCAATAAAACGATTTTATAAATATTTTTTAAAGTCTTTATTTAAACAATTTGATTTCAATATGAAAAAATACTGCTTTAATCAATATACAATAACTTTTAACATACAATCATAATTGCTTAATTAACTTGTTAGTTATGCGTCACTGTGCGTATCCCTCTGTTGGTCTCTCCATCTCGCTCTTTGTCTGTCCATTTACTTATTATTGCTCACGTTCGCATTCTCAGGATGCACGCTACGCTTCGTTTACCCGGTCTTATCTGTATTGTATGGATATAGGTAGGACGTACTTCAGCGCGTAGGTGATTCGTGAAACGTCACAGCCGAATATAAGTATATTTTTATATATGTATACATATATTCTATGTACTTAACAGGACAGACTGGTGAATTTGATTAGTTTTGCGCAAACTTAACATCTCTATGTATAAGTATGTATGTATGTATGTATGTATATATGTATGTATGTATATGAAGCTGTTCAGTAATGGCAGGAAGATGCGCCATTCTTCGTCATCTTGCTCTCTTTGCCCCGCTTAGTCTGTTAAGGGCGTCGTTGTCCTCGTCTGCGTTTTGCAACGGTGAAAGGGAAAGGTTATTAGACTTAGCCCAGACATTGGCCGGCGTGGCTGCTGTTGCTGTTGCTACTGCTGCTGCTGCTGCTGCTGACTGCTGACTGCTCCTTATTGTTATAATAACCTTTCACTTTTGCGTTTTAGTTTGTGCGACGGAAGCGTCTTCACACCGCGGTTTGGGGCAAGTTCAACAGACGGCGACGGCGCGCAAGGACTTTTGTAATTGTTGTGATTCGTTTGGGTGCCGACGAACTCTATTATACGTAACGCACAGCAATATATTTCACAATTTTTCTAATACTTGTGTTTTCTTCTTTTGTATATTGCCCCCGCAAATGGCCATTGACTCGACTCGACTCAACTCGACTCGGCTTGACGTTGGCACGAGTTGGCAATAACAAGTCGATGTCCTTTTCACTCGTCTAATACCAAGCAATAAACTTACTTAGCGCTTCCAAATCGGCTAAAAACCTATTACATGTTAAAAGTCAAACCAATATGTTCGTAGCTCAATGGCCTTAGGCAATAATAATTGGGATATTTGCTTTATTTAATTATGACTAAATCGAATATTTTGAAAGATAACTGATATGATGATTTATTCAAAAGAGAAGGTACGTAATATGCCCCTAATATGATTAAATGGGCAATAAGGATCCAAGGTATTTATACTTGTGGCACATTCACTATGATAATAAATGGGTTATGGAGCGGGGGTGGTAAAAAGAAAAGCAACAACAACTGCAACTGCAACAGCAACAGCAGCAGCAGCATTGCCAACATCATGTCAGCTTAAAAAACTTTCTAATGCATCAGCTAGCTAAGCAATGGGCCAATAGTTGCAGCTGCAACTTCAATTGCGGCTTCGTTGGCTATGGCAGCTAACGGATGTGGATCGCAGCAGTGGCAGCAGCAGCGGCAGCAGCAGCAACAGCATTATGTGTGCCAAATGCAACAGCAACAACAAAAGGTAGTGCAACAAAAACAAAATTTCTCTAACGCAAACTTTAGGCCGACGCTTTTCACTGCAAATTACTTAACTATTTTTTCCCAGTTTCGCTTTGCCGCTCAATTTGTGCAATGTTTTTCTTTTTTTTTTTTGTTTTATTATTGCTGTTGCATTATTACCCATGCGAGGAGTTGGCGTGGAGTGGAGTGGCGTGGCGTGGCGGGGAATAGTGGTAAAATGGCAAACAGCGTTAAGTTGGTCATGACCATCAAAATGGCTAACAGAGTTTGGTTATTTATTTCTTTCTTTCTTTCTTTTTTAAGTGTTGGCTTACATGTGCATTTAAAGGCATAAAGTCAATGGAAAGCAAATCCCTTCTCTGCATTCATAAAATGGTGGATTCAGCTTGAAGGGAACAAGAAAATGGTGGAGCGGGCGATATGAAGATTGAGTTGATATTGCTTGGTTTATTTTTTAATTGGAAACCTTAAAGCGTTCCAGTCATGATGGAATCCTTGCACGATGGAATCCTTCCATTCCATTCTATGAACATGCCTATTGTGAACTAAGCAAGGCGCGATCAGGCACACTGTGAACTCTTATGTTTTGTGGAGGTCGGTCGATGTTTTTGGGCATACAAAAAAAGCCTGACGCCAATAAAATACAAACTCACCATTTTGCTATATTCACCATGAACAACACTTATGGCTGAAATCATAGTCTACGAAAATGTATGTAACACCATCTGCAAAGGCTTTAAAAAATGGAAAAAGTGGAGTTTATTGAGTTATCCTAAATAAACGTTTTATTGTTAGATATCAGCATAGATAAATCAAACATGCAACATAATTTGTCACTCAAACTTGCCAACGTGCAACAATCTGGGACACATTCATTAGTACAATGCATGCAACACCAATCTGCAATATACCCCTAACAAAAAAAAAAAGAAGCACATCCAAACCACTAATACAAACATTCATTTATGTAAACTATGTGTTTGTGTGTGTGTGTGCGTTGCAGTTGCAATCAAAGTTAACGTCGCAGCCGACACACAAAAAAATAGAAAGTTTTTCATGTTGCATTATTTGCAACTGCAACTGCCGTTGATGCAGTTTTACTGCGCCAACTGCAATTTTCTCTTTGCAATTTGATTCAATAAAATATTGTGTAAAAGCCGATGCCAACGCCAACGCCGGCGTCGACGTCGACGTCAACGCCAAACGTCCACGTTTGTTGCCAACTTTCCCAAGCTCTGAAAGAAAAAACTGAACTGCAATCGAGGCTTCTAACTCGGTTACGGTTACTAGAAGCAAATAATAATTACATTTGTCCCACTTTACTTTCACTTGGCGAGAGTCAAATGCGAAATCCGAAATGCAACTGCAACAATCGGCAAACAACGGCAACGGCAAATGGCAAATGGCAACAACGACAATAGAGGCAGCGACGTCAGCGTTGACTTTGACTTTGTGTGTGTGTGTATGTGTGCGCGTGTGCTTTTGTGAGTGTGTGTGTGTGTGTGTTGCATGAAAAGTTGCAACTTTTTCCAGTCGCTTCGTTTGCTCGCTTTGCTTGTGGAAAATTGTTTACCGTTTTTTTGCCTGCCTGTTGGCAAAAAGGAAAAGTGGGTCAAGCGCAGCATTGCATTGTTGTTGCTGCTGTTGTTGTTGTTGTTATTGTTACTTGTTGCATGCTGCATATGCGGCACTTACTTGACAATTGCCAAGCAGTCGCTATGAAAAAAAAATTTCCAATTTTTGTTCATTTGTTTTGCCATTTTGCATTTCATTTGCACGAAAATAGGTTACGAAGTTGATTTTCTCTTTTCTTTTTTTGTTTTTGTACTTTTCGTTTAACATTTTTTTCAATTTATTTGCTAGCATATTAAAGTTCTTTTTTAATATATATGTATATTTAGTAGTACATGAAACTTATTTAATAGTTTTCGTTTTTCTTACTTAACATTGCGTTAGACACTGAATTTTGTTTTGTTTGTTTGTTTTGTTTTGTCTCTAAGCTGTACAATTAAAAATTGTAATTAATATTAGTCATTACGCCTTTTTGTTTAATAATACTTTGCACAAAAATTTGCAAATTGTGCCTCGTATTCATATTTACAATTACTTAAGTTTTAATAATATGATTTCGAATTGAAAGGTTAATTTAATTTTTTTTTTGGTGGTCCTTTATGGTTTTTCATTTCTTCATTTCGTTTTCCTTTGGGCATCCAAATAAAATAAGAAAGAAAAAATAATTACGTTTGACTAATTAAAAACAATACTTAAAAGCTTAATTGTCAAATAATTGTTTTTGTTCAAAGCCTGATTTCAATTGTTGTAAATAAAGTAAACTTAAAATAAATAAGTAACAAAATATGTTAAATGCTAAGTATGCTTTCTTTTTTTTAATTGGTTGTGGAACATTTTGTTAACAACTTTTTCACAAAGTGTAATTGATAAATGTTATAAATAATAGTTATATAATGCTTAGTTTTCATGTTCTAATGAAAATATTTAAGAAAATGGTTGGTATAATCAATTATTTCTTTGCAAAAAACGGAAATCAAATATTAATATATAAAAGGATTAACTAACAAGCACAGAAATAAAACTAAGACATTCTTGGCATTCAAAAAAAAAAACCAAAGCTTTTTAACTTGAATTCAAAGAAATCAGTTTTGAACTAGAAACTTGGTTACACTGATAAATAATGAGGAGGTCAACGCAGCGCATAGGTTATCGCCGATGCAATATGTTGGATAAAGTACGTATCTGTTTCTGCAATTCGGAGTCCATGCGATAGCATTCCTCTTCGAAGATTTTGCGCATCTGTTGCAACTGTGGCAAGTTGTCTGCCTGCATGTTAAGCAGGTCGGTAAAGAACTTGGACCAGACGTGCTTCTTTAGATAGCGTGGCAGCTTCTGGCGTATTTCCCAGGTGGCGCCACGCTTCAGCGGTTGCATATACTCGCCAAAAAGCATCACATGCACCGTGCTCGCAATGCAAAAGAGATCCGTTTCATATGACCAGGGACGTCCCTCCTGCATTTCGATGCATGTGAAACCGTCGGTTTGAACAACTTTACGAAATTTGGTCTCCTCAGGATCGGGAAACAGTGTCATGTCGATGGCACAACCAAAATCAATCAGACGCAATGATGGCTCATCACTGTCTACGTTTGGCACACGCATTAGCAGAAAGTTATCCGGCTTGATGTCTGCATGTATGATGCGCTGTCGATGCAGATGATCCACAATGTTGCAGATTTGTGCTGAGAAATGCATGACGAGCGACTCGTGCATCACTTTTGTGGTCGCCTGGCGTATCTTATTGTTGATGTCGAGCAGCGAGCCAAATGGTGAGAATTCCGTGGCAATAAGACTAGCATTTGGTGCTATTATTGCTGTCGATATGTCCATCAGACCAGGCAACACCTCTGGCTCCCGGATGCGTTTCAAGACCTATTACGAAATAAAAACGATGAGTTATTGTTTTACGAATCAAAGTATATTTGAATTACTTACCTGATCGCATATGTATATCTCCCAGGAATTGGGCGGCTTTTGGTATTTGAGTGCCACAACGTTGCCAGTGCGTGTATCCGTTGCTTTGTACACCGAGCCATATGAGCCACGTCCCACCTCCTTGTCAATGTTGAACTGTACGCTTTCGAGCACGTTCAATGTGCGGGTATTTGATATTTTTGGTAGTGACGTTTGCACAACTTTGTAGCTGGCATGCGCATCATCATTATCACCGGGAAAATTGAGTTTGGCCAAGAAGGCGCGACACAACTCACTATTGAACGGATCAATTGCCTCTTTGGCCATGTGACGATCAATCGTTTCCAATGCCTTTGAGAGTCGACGCTCTTGCGCCTCGGTGTCATGTTGTGTGGCAAAGTATGAGTTCTCTTGAAATGTCGAAAAGTCCGTCAATGTTGTGCTTTGTACGCTTGTGGTATTATTGTTATGATTATTGTTGTTATTAATGGTGTTGTTATTGTTGTTATGCGTTCTATTGTTGTTGACATGAAGTCGATCGACGGCCAGCGCCAGGGAACTATTTGAGTTGTCCAGCCCGCCGGCACTGGAGAACGAAAAGTTGGCATTGTCATTGAAGGTAGCATTGTGTATGGGTGCAGCAGCGTGTGTTGTTGTGTCTGTGGCGCCACCACCATTTGCCACCGAGCTGGATGAGTTACTGTTGCTGCATAGTTCCGGTTGAAATTTGCCATGTTTCGCTTTGGCACGTGCTCGGCGGCTTTCGTTGGGTGTGCTACTCTTCGGCGTCGAGGTCTGACCCAGCAGATAGGGATGAAAATGATGGTTACCATTGCGTTGACGTGGCAGTGAGGCAGCTCCACCACTCCAATCCTGTACAGCCTTGGGTGAGGCGGGCAGTGTGCGTATGGGTGTTGTCTTTGCTGGCGATTCTTGCTGCTGCTGATGGTGATGGTAAACGCTTTCAATGGTATAGGCACTGTAGGTGCTGCTCTCCTTTTTGAATTTCATTTTTATGGAACGATTCTGTTGTTCATAAGATGTTGTTGTTGGGTGTGCCAATCCATTGGTGTAGGCGGGTTTTGCTGCTTGATCCAGTTGATCGAATCCGTCGCCATCTGATTCTTCATCTGATTGCTCGGACTGTTGATCATTGTCTGCTTCGTCCTCCTCTCCTTCTCCCTCGTCATCATCATCATCGTCATCGACTTCCGAATGGCCATCTTCGGCTTTGTCATAGAGTTTACTATCCATAGCCGTCATGTAAAGTGTTGCATCTGCTTGGTAGGAATCCGAATACTGTTGTCCAGTTGTGGGCTCTTTTCTCTTATGCTGTTCCACAAGTTGCGTCGCTTGCACCTGAGCCTTTTGTTTCCGCTCCTCCAGCAACTCGGCATATTTGCGGCCAAGTAGCTCCTCCGGACTATATTCGATACCTGCACCGGCTGGATAGACCAACTGCTTGGCATAGTGACAGACGCGCGATGGATCATCTGGCTCTTCGAGAGTCAGCGCTGGCTTCCAGGTCTCGTGATTATTGCGTCCATATGCATGAAAATTGCGCGGTAGTCGTACACCTAACACTTCCGTAAAGGCTGTTGAATGCTGGTGCTGCTCTTCCTCCAGCTGCTGCTGGTGTTGCGGTTGAGTTTGCACATCACTGATTGTTGCAGCTGGAGGCGGTGCTTGCTGTATGGGTTCCTGCACTTGTGACTCATAGTGTGTATGTGTCGCCGGCTGAAATGTTAAAACAGTAAGTTGTTGTTTTTTTAATTGAATTGAAATTGCTTACCCGACTTTGTTGGAAGACAGGCGAGTAATGCGGGTGTGCCAAAGCTGGGTTTTGTACAGCGTGAGCTGCCGATGGCGGAAACTGTGGGTCAAAGCGCGCAGGTGTCGGAGGTGGTGGCTTCATGAGACAAATATTGGTAATTAGGATTTATTGAATTTAATTAAAATGCAAAATGTTTTAGTTAGATCTTCTAAAGAAATACCTGTTCCTGATGCTGATAATGCGTCTGTTGCTGTTGTGGTTGTGGTTGTGCATGAGAATGATATGCAAGCTCGGGTGGATGCTGGTGTTGCTGCTGATATTGATGAAAGTTATCTGGAGCCAGATGCAAGTGCGATCTCGATGGTGTCGATGGGGCTGAATGCGGATATGCTTGCGGCGGTGTTTGTTGCTGCTGTTGTTGTTGGTGATGCGCTTGCGTGTATGTAGTCAACTGCTGCAGTGCATCATGAGGTGGTTGAGCCGGGAGTGCATGCTGTTGTTGTTGCTGCTGGTAAAACATGGAGCGTACGTATAAGAACTTGGTATGTGCATTTTGTAGTTCAACAGTGCTTTGGGCCTTTTCCTGGAAGGCGAGATTAAATACTGCTTCGGCATCCTTAAACTGATCCAGGGCCTCGTAGTAACTGGCCCAGCCTATATAAAAAGCAGCCACTTGTCGTCCCGTGCCGCGCTGGAAGAGGACCTGATAGAAACGCAACTGATCCGTTTGCATGGCTATGTATTTGAGCCAGAGTCGCACCAAACGCTCATCCTGCCGATAATATTCATTGTGCTCATAAACGGTAAGGCAACGTTCGAGAGTCTCACGAAACTTGCGTTCGGGATCGCTGTGCGCATGGTTTTCATACCAGCATATGTAATTGTACCAATGATCGAGCGGATCCGACCCTTGGTAGAGCGATATGGCATGCTCCCACGCCTGTTTGTCTTTTTGAAAGCCATGCATCTCATCCGGACTCAAATTGACACTCACACTGTTTGTTTGGTTTTGGGTTACGTTGGGGTTAGCTCGCATATACGGATGCATGGCCATCCCAGGTGCAACTCGACGACCTGGCTGCAGTCTACGATATATGTTAATGCATTTGGAGTTGTGTTTCCAAGTTTCGTAATAAATACAAAATTATTTATACTGCTCTTTGATCGAGGCCGTGGCAGAGGTGGGGGGTGGGCTGGGAGTAATTCAACGATAGAATGTATTAAATGTTGGCAACTTGTCTAACGTTGATCACTTTTGCAATTTTAAGGCCATTCCTTTGCTTTATCACTGGCTAAATATTACGAATTTAAAACAATTGAATCTTATTTTAATGTTTTTCTGTGTCGCTGTGGTGCTGCAAAACTATCGCTACTATTTTTTGTGGCGGACTGCCGATAAGCTAAAAAGCAACATTATACTGTGACAAATTATCGATGTATTAATAATAGGGATATTCCTCAACCAGCTAATACACCGATATAATCAGATATGCTTAGAGAATACATATTGTATGTAAAAACTTTTGATTTAAAGTCAATTTTTTTTTTATTTAGATATATATTTCAGATGTATAAGACCATGCATAAAATGTTTTATTTCGTTAAGTAAGCTAAAAAATTTATATTGTTGATTCATTTCAACCTTCTTGGCCAGCATAAATTTTTTAAAAGTTCCAATTAAACGTAAAATAAATATTAGGTATTTATTCAAAAACATTTAATTTGTTTTGATAAAGCGACTTATCAATAATCAAATGAATTATCGAAACATCGATAACGTGCACACCCCCCTACTTCGCTAATGTACTATTGTATATTGATGTACTATATTATGTTTTTATCAACTCACAAAATTTTACGCAGCTTATAGTGCTTACCAAATTAATGTTTCGTACAATTTACCGTTTATGTGTTTTTTTTTTTATGTGCATATAACTATTACAAAATTCCCAATAATACCTTACGTTAGAACGACCCCCAAGGAGAGAAGTGGAGGCCGAATTTACTTACAACTACTACATTGTAGGTGGCCTTTTTATTATTTATCGATTTCACCTTAACAGTGTATAAATACAAAAATTGTAAAATTAAGTAATTTTAATTGGTATCCTCGTGCTGTGCTGTTACAAAAATGTATTACACAACAAAGGACTCGTCTCAGACTTTAAACATTGGACACTTTTAATGACTAGTATATAGTATACAAATAAATTTACACACTTACATGTATGTACATGTATTATTTCATATGTGTTTTTACATATTTTTGCTAGTTGGTATGTATAAAAACAAATGAAGTAAGAATATTGAGCGAGTATGATTGGAAAGTAAAGGAGTATTTTTGATGGTTTTCGTTTAAATTGTATTTAATCCTGCCAAAAATAAGTAAATCAATGATTAAATTATTTAAATCATGCAGTTCGTTATACATATGCATGTTATTATTAAAACGCAAAACAAAAAAATTTACTCTTCATCTCCAAATCACCTTTCTTGTGTGGAAATAAAGTACAAATGAAATTATCTTTTTGAAACATTTCAGACAAACGGCTAAAAACTGAATTCGAGACTAAAAAGATAACAGTGCGCAGATAATGGAAGTGTCGGCCGATCCGTATGAGCAGAAACTATATCAGATGTTCCAGAGTTGTGAAACATCGCAGCAACGCAACAATGGTCTGCTCGACGAGGCATCTCTAACACGTTTGTGCCAGTTGCTCCAGCTACGTGACCAAGGATCGGCACTGATTACTAGCTTAACCGCCAGTGGTAGCTCCAAACTTGGTGTTTCTTTTGCTCAGTTTAAAGAAGCTCTGCTTAACTTTTTGGGCACGGAATTTGATGGGTCAGCGTCACGGTCGGGCTTGGCAACACCATCTGGACTAAGAGGTAAGCAGATTAGGTGTTATTACCTAATTTCATCAACATCACCTGGTGGATATTATAAAATATGCGTCATAATCATAATTCTTTATGACGGGTTTGTGATATTACCTGATCCTGGACCGTTGAGCAGGTAGGTAAATGTTGTGTATAAGTACGAGGCGACCTGTGCTTGCATCTTCAGTCAATATTCAAATGCTGAATGCAATACAATGGGCACACGATTATATTATAAGCAGCTAAAGGGTTGCTCCGATCCGATTATTGAAAAGTTGTCTGCACGGTTTGGTATAATAATTAGGATACAACTTGTTTTAAATTATATTATATACCTCCTATTGTCTTGCAGAACGATCTTTGGTTATCAATGACGAGCCACCTAGCAACACATATGTTGACAGTCCGCCGGAGGCTGATGCATCCGATCGCGAGGTTTCACCCAAGCTTATAGTGGGCACTAAGAAGTACGGACGTCGCTCTAGGCCGCACCACAATCAGGGTCTTAATGAAATCTCTGTCACGGACTCGGACAATACAGATGAGGATCAGCACAAAAGTCTAAATGGCCACAGCGATCATACCGTCCAGGTGAGGGTCAATATTCTTTGCTATTTATTGGTTAGTTTGAACAAATTTCTGATTCTTGTTTTAAGGTGCACCGTTCATCGTCGCAAAGCGATCTCCCAGGTAGCCGGCGTGTGCGCTCCGTCCACTATAGTGGAAGCAAACTAAAACGCTGTGCATCGCTGCCGGCGCGTAAGAATTTGCACTCGAAAATGATTAGTGCCACAACGACATCGTCAACGGTAGCAACACAAGTTGGCAGTCGAAGTAATCTTTGTGAGGCACAACAGGAATGCAGCAGCGTGGAATCGTTAGGTATGTCAGCACATCCATCATGTGGTCCCTGCTTAGTCCACAGTCTAACAGTCTTAGCCATTAGCCAACTATTATAATTTAACACCTGTTGTTGGTTGTACTGTACACTGCAGGCCATCATACTATGTCAGCACGGTCAGAGCACTGCAGCCACGGATGCAACCACGCTGGCCGTTTCAGTTGCAAAGGTTTGTCCGTTTCTCGGGAACACACCCAGCATTTGTCTCATAATCTTAAACACATTTAATCATTTTTATATGCACCCTGTACTGCACTGTTTTAATCTCAATTTAATCACAATCCACAACTCTTTATTGCATTTCATTGATAGGATAGTTCGATTCTTGTACATTAAAACGCTAAATAATTCTTAAAGAAAAGGTTAAATATTATAAATGGAACAATTGTTATATAGTCAAAAAAGTCAGTTTAAAACAAACTTCAACACCATTATTAAAAGAACTTAAAATAACTTATAAAATACTTAGCTGTCTCAAAAAACACCTTTTCATTTCTGGTATATTCGGCTACAATTCCACAAAATCATATAAAATACATTAACTGATAATATTAAATTATGAACTAAAACCTTGCAGACATTTTGACACCACAGCAACTGGAGACGATAAGTGCGCAAAGTATAATTGATACTTGGGAAATGGCAAGTATCATTAATAGTGGTAATTTGCTGCATGCCTTGGGCTTCGACGAGGAGAACGTGAACGTAAGCCAACTGACAAAAGTGCTTGAGGAGGAGTTGCGTGGCCTGGAGCACGACCCACATTCCAATATGTTGCGTGCTTTGGTGGCACTGCAATCGGTTGAGTTGGTGTCGTTGCGACAGGCATTTCGGCAGCAGCACGAAGAGAACCTAAAGTTGCGAGCCGATAACAAGGCGGCAAATCAGCGAGTGGCATTGCTGGCTGCCGAGGTTGATGAGCGCCATGCAAGTTTGGAGGATAATTGCAAGCAGCAGGTGCTTCAACTGGAGCAAAGGCATTCGAGTGTTGTGCGTGAATTGACGCAACGCATAACAAACGATCGGGATCATTGGACATCAATGACATCCAAGCTGGAAGCACAGATCAAATGCCTCGAGCAGGAAGAGATTAAGCTTCGAACTGATTTGGAACTGGTGCGCGCCGAAAACACTGAGCTGGAAATAGAACAGCAGAAGGCGCATCTGCAAATGACTGAGTTACTCGAGCAGAACATAAAACTTAACCAGGAGCTAGCCAGATGCGAACCCCCACGTCCAGCTGGTAAGTCAGAGAGCAGCCTAGACACTGCTGTCGAAAAAGATAAGCCATCCGAGGATGATGATATCTTGCTTGTGATGGAGAAAATGACAGCATTGCAAATGGAAAACGCACAATTGAGAGATAAAACCGATGAGCTAACCATGGAAATTGAGAACTTATGCGTTGAATTAGCTCGCACCAAATCACGCAAGAAGAATCAAGCGGCACAGCCAGCAGCAACCGCAGCGAATGCTTCCGAATTGGCTGAGAGCGAAGAACTGGATGCATTCAGCTCTGGATTGGCGGCAACCAAGCGACGCGGTGACTCGCCAAGCAAGACGCACATAACGGAGGAGTGTCCGCGGCTGGGCAAGCAGCGCAAGTGCTCCGATGGTGGAGAACTTAGTGACAATAGCGGCGATTGGATGGCACTTAACTCGGAGTTGCACCGTTGCAAAAGTCACGAAGAGGAGCTTGCCACATTGCGGCGAACGCTGGCGCAACTAGAACAAGAGCTACAGTCGGCAAAAGCAGGTAGTGGTAGTCGCGCCACATCACCGGAAGCACGCTGCAAGGAGCTGGAGAATAGCTTGGAACAAATGCAGCGTGCATACGAGGAATGTGAGGATTACTGGCAATCCAAACTGGGCGAGGAGCGGCAAATCTTCGAGAAGGAACGCCACATCTATGAAGACGAGCAGTTGGAGAGTGACAAAAAGTTCACCGAACTAATGGAAAAGGTGCGCGAATACGAGGAGCAATTTAGTAAAGATGGTCGCCTCTCGCCCATAGATGAGCGCGACATGCTGGAGCAGCAGTATCTTGAGCTCGAAACGGAGACGGCAAATCTGCGAAATAACTCCATACGCATGCTGGAGGAGAAGTCACAGCAAATCGGCGAATTGCAGTGTGAGATTGAGGATCTACGCACACGTCTTGGCGAAAGTGTTGAAATACTCACTGGTGCCAGTGAGATCAATCCGGAGACAATGCATCAATTGAATGTGCACACAGGCCAAAGTCCTGCAAGTTCACCTATTAGCTACCTGTGGCACCAAAGCACCATTCAGGAACCCCTAAAAACCTTTGATGGCATCGCCGAGGAGAGCACACAAAAATCCTTAGCTATGCTTGGTGAATCACCCACTCACAAAGCCACGAGTCGGTAAGTACGCTTAAGTTCATGTTTCTGGCTTTTTTTTCTGATTTTCTTGCAGCTTTCAAGTAATATATAATTTTAAATGCAATTTAGTTTTCACTTTAAGTACATAAAACATAAGGAATTTATCGTTTACTATTTTTATAATATTTTAAAGATAATAAAAATGCTAGATATTTACCATATATTTCAAATAGGAATTGATATCATTAAGCTTTTGCTTCACTTTTTTTTAAGCATTTGATATTTTTTGCTTATAAAGAATTCAAAAATAAAATATTTTAGATAAAACAAATAGTGATAAAAAATCTGTATGTATAAATATTTTTGATCAGTATTCTTTCGTTCATAAACTTAGGTACCCAAAAAAACACTTTTTTATTATTAGCATAGTATGTACATTTAATTTATATTTAAGTAATATAACTTAACTGAAGCCCATATTAAATAAATTAATTTTTTATAGAAACAAACTAACTACTTCGGAGACATCCATCTTTAGTACTACACCGTTGGGCTCATCCCCATCATTGGGTCAATCGCCCACACATAGTGATGGAAACTATTCCTTGCCAGTTGGCACTTGTCCGCCGCTAGCACCCATTTGTAAGCCCAAACAGGCGCCATCAGAGGGTGAAATTGCAGACTGTGAGACTTCATCGACGGCATCCAATAAGAGCTTCGATTCGCACAGCGTCGTGTCAACTAGTAAAGCATCTTGCTTTAGTCACGAGAAGTGCAGTAGTCCGAATGTTCTTAAGGAGGAACTGAAGCGCCTTAAATTCTTTGAACTCTCACTGAGAGAGCAAATTAAGGATTTGAGCCTGCAACGTGACGGTTTGGTAATGGAACTGCAACAGTTGCAGGAAGCGCGTCCAGTGCTCGAAAAGGCCTATGCGGTGGGTTAATAACCAATATTATGTAATTTTTATTTTATTGAATTATATTTTTGCTAATAGCGAACAACACATCCAACGCTGCAGCAGCGACTTAATCAACTGGAGTTGCGCAATCGTCATTTACAAAATGTGATTAAACAGCAGCAGAAATATACCGAGTCCCTGATGCAGCGTAAATATTTTTAGAAACTTTTTTCGTTTTATCTGTTTGATGTGTAACTGTGTATCTTTATTTGACAGAATCATGGCGTCAGCATCAAGTGGATCTCAACGATTTGCATGGTCGTATTGAAGCGCAGTCCGTCTTGCTTGCCGATCAGACACAGCGTCTGCAAAACGCCGACATTCTTGTGAAAGATCTCTACGTGGAGAATTCGCATTTGACTGCAACAGTGCAGCGGCTGGAACAGCAGCGGGCACGAGTCAACCTTATACATCAGCATCAGCAGCAACATCAACTGGTTGGAGCCACCATAAGTGGCCTATCTGGAATACCTTAGAGCAACGCAAAACAATGAAAGCAATATTATGTACTAATATACTCGGCACCATTTGCGCTAGAGTGATATTGTTTTTTAATATTATTTTTACAACATTTATTTTGCATACTATATACTTGTTCGTTTTGTGTACGTATCTAGTGAATATAAGAACGTGTTCTCGATGTAATGTTTTCGACACGAAAGCACCGCGTAACGCGTAACCATGCACTGGAAGGAACAATCTATATGTACTGATTTGTAACACAATAATTCACTAACTGAATTTCATATTTGGTGTATACAATGTTGACCTTATAACTTAATTATTAACAGAAATAGTTAACAAACATATATATATATATATATATTAATATATATATAAAGCTAACAGTATTTTGGTTATGCGTCTGAATACAAAAAAAAGACAATGCACAATTATCAGAGTTTATCAAGTGCATAAATATCGTTGTTGATTTAATTGATAGTCAAGTAGTAAAAAAAGAAGAGAAAAATCAAATGTAACTTAAAAGACCTGTTAATCTATTACCTTACATACAAAATGTATTAATATTTTTTTGCAAATTAAGTTAGTTGATAATCTTTGAATGTTTTGTCAACATATTTTTGTATCTTAGACACAACATTCAATATGTGAAAACTCGATTTAATACTTTGAACTCATAATCTCGTGTTATGATGTGTATGTGCTTGTTAATTGTAACGAACAAAATATAAAATTACTTTTTAAAAGTATAAACATATTTAAAAAAATAAAACCAAAAATAAAGTTTACTAAAAAGTCTTTTTGTGGAAACGTGTCAGTTTAAAAGGGAACAAAGGAATTTTTAATCTTATCTTGAATATAAATAAGTCGGTATTGTTAATTTCTTATGCTATTTTTATTTTTGTTGTTATTTTACTTGCTAGCAAAATAATTGAATGAACAAATAAATTTTTTATGTACATGTGTGTTTAACATTAGGATAAATTATATATGAAAGTCCTCGTTAAAACTTGCTCGACTATATAAAGCAGCATCATTCTTATTGCGTATGCGACGTCTATATAGAACGAATCCTGCCAAGGCCAAGGGTATTGCCAAAAGAATACAAACTATGATGATAATCCAGGCGAGACTGCCACCAGATGAAGAAGCCACTAAATCATTTGATGCCACCTTTAAAACTTCAACACCTTTTAGCTCTTCTGGTTGCTCACATTGAACATTTGAAGCCAAAAGTGGAGTGGTGTCATTCACTCTTTGAATTAAGTGGTTTATCATGTATTCGTTTGAGACATCGCATGTCCATGGATTAAAGCGAAGATCTAGTACGGCCAACTTATCCCAGCGGACAATAAGTGTTTTGGGTAATGTCGTTAGATTACAGTTATTCAAATAAAGCTGTGGTTTTGGAAAATAATAAATTATATATTTATTTAATAACAACTAACACTAATATTACCTTTTCCAGCTGAGGATAGTCCAAAAATGTGCTTCCAGTAATATTCTTTGCCATAGCAAGTTCATCAATTTCCGAAAGCATTTTGTTGTCACTCAAAATAAGTTCCGTTAGATCTATAGAAAGTAACAAGAAATTAAAAAATTTAACAAATTAATTAGAAGTTAAAAGTTACAAAAGGGTTCTTACTTTGTAGATCTTTTAGTGCACCAGGTCCAATTTTAGACAGGTCAGGCATATAAGACATGCTCAGATATTTCAAATTAGTCATTGCGGGGAAAACACTAAACAAAATTAAATGATTACCATTTATTTATAATTATATTATTTAATATCTAAACATACTTTTCTCCCTCCAAATTTGTAAGAAGATTTTCATCCAAATTAAGTCGTTTTAAGTTCTTTGCATAGTTTAACGCTTTGGGTACTTCCACAAAAAGATTTCCCGACGCAATGAGTGTTTCCAACTCTCGTGGTCCATGCAGAATTGTTTCAGGCAATGTTTTCAGTTCCATAAAGGATATATCCAAAAGCTACATATATTTCAAATATAAATAAGTTAACTTTGAATTGTTGAAAATAGTATTGAAAACAAACCTTCAAGGCGGATAAGCCGGAAAGTGCAGTTTCCGTCAGCTTATCGATGACTTGAAATGTATTTGAGCATAAAACAAGCTCCTCCAAATTAGGAAGATGCTCAAACAAATCATCGTTCAGGAAATGCAAGAGATTATATCCCAGGTTAAGTGATTTTAGGTTTTTTAGTGGCTCAAAATCTTTATCCGAGAAGGGCCCCTTAAAAACATCCGGCAATAATGCTTTTGAAGCTAGTTGATTATTTGATAAATCAATTTTACTAAGCTGTGTTAAATTTTGAAAAGCACCCAACTCTATTGAAGCAATTTGATTATGTCCCAAATACAAATTTTTCACCCCATATGTAGGTAATGCAGTTATGTTTGTTAAATTATTATGTTCCAAGTTGATGTTCTCAAAAACAATATCTCCAGTTTGCAGGAGATCCCATTCTGTTGCCGAAAACCACTCGTTGAGTTTACCCGAGCAATTAATTAGACTATTATCGGCATCACAAGCACACTTTTTGCATATATCACTCTTTAATACATCTATCTTTGTCTGTAAAAAGAAAAAGGAAATCGTGATGATTATTGAGAAAGGACTAAAACGTTTTTTAAAAGAGCTTTATACATATAAAAATATATTATGAAATTATAATCATCATTTTACTTATCAAAGTTACTTATTTTTTTAAATTTATTTATTTTTAAATGGAATTCTAATATGAGTCAGCAAAATGCTTAACTTAATGACGCATTGTTCAAAATATTATAGTAAAAAACTGTAACTTGCACTTGGACATATTTGTATATCAATTCTAATCTTTAATTGATGCACATTTAGTTTTAACTATCAAGAGCTTATATATATATATATATATATAGATATATTATATATATATATTATCATTATATATTTATGTATTTGAATTACGTTCGAATGACAAATATATATGTTATATACATACTCCGAAGTACATATGTATATATATTATTCACGTATTGATAATCCAAAAATATTACCTTTACAGGCGTAGTATCTGCTTTGGCTGTGTCATTGTTATCTGCATGGCACAAGGGTAAAAGTACGGCAAAGAGTGCTATAGATATGGAAAGGGTAGATAAAAATCCTTTCATTGTTTTATTCTTTAATTATTGACGATTTTAAAATATTTTGTCCATAAAGCGGTAAAGTGTTCACGCTAAATAATATCTGACTAACAACTAAAGTTTTCATTTTTAGGCTTAGCCAACTTATTTCCCAACAGTTATCTAATCTTATCTGCATTTGGCCGTAAAAAGCACAATCATGCAATCAGTATCAATTGTGGTCGATATAACAACTTTACCCTTCAATGGACAATTTCGAAAGCTTCCAATAGGTCGGTTGCGTGCCTAAAAAATAAATAACTCTTTAATATTGTCTTAGCAAAAGAAATAAATTCAACTAAAATATTAGCAACACTATGACTCTTAAATTTAAATTTTATTAAAAATTAGAAAAAAAGAAAAAACTAGTAATACAAATTAATTAATTAAAATCATTTTGCTTTAACTAAAAAGATTTTGAATATGCTTACATATTTTGTATTAAAATTTGTTTACTTATCGTCGTAAGCAATCGATATATTTATATATCATCTGTGGCCACTTACACCATTATCGCACATCACAAATTAATATATCGACTGTATCGAACAATATCAACAATCTTCCCATTAAAATCTAATTGGACATATAAAGTATTAATTGTAATTGGTAGACACAAAATATGAGCGAAGAAAACAACGAAAATATTATCTGGACCATCAAAAATGGAGAACTAGATTCCGTACAGACAACTTTCAGCAATGATGTGAGTTAGAATACTTAATTAGATTTGCAATGTCTCATTCATTTTTTTTTATTTGTGCAGACTCAAAAAGTTAACACAGAGATCAAAGGAAGATTTCCAATTCATTATGCTGCTGATTTTGGCCAGCTAAATGTGCTTAAATTTCTTGTCAAAGTGGGGGCTGATGTTAATGTAAGCATTTCACCATTACCTTGCATATTGAAGAAAGTTTTACTTGCTTACGTATGTATGTATGTACATATGCACAAACGTTCACGAATATTGTGTGTACATATGTTTGCCTGTATTTATTTGTATACATTCACTGAACTCATACATCACAAAATGCTAATATGTTTTGGCAAACATAGATTATAATAAACAGAAAAAGTAATTTATATGCATAGTACGATTATATGCATTTGGAATGAGTACCTCACAACATTTTAACAAGCATATACACAATTTTAACAGATAACAAATCAATACCAGTGATAACTATGTGTATATGTACACATATATGTATATATTAGTATTCAATTTACAAATAATTAATTTAAATTCATAGTCTCATAGTTATTAGTCACCACGCAAATTAGTTATTTAGGAGAACTACTCGACTTTGCCCGGAGCTAATTTTTTTCTGTTTATAAGTAACTCATACACAACCGGTATTCCTTTTAACAGAAAAAAGACAAACATGGCATTACTCCACTTTTAGCTGCTGTTTGGGAAGGACACACAAAATGCGTAGAGTATTTATTGGAAAAGGTAAACTTCATAAACACCGTTTATAATACCTAAAACCTAATAATTTTTATTCTATAGGGCGCAGATAAAAATGGAACTACTCCAGATGGCCAGAGTTATGCTGAAGTGGCAGAAAAAGACGATATAAAACAGCTGCTTACAAGTGTATAGAAATTACTGTAATAAAAATCTTTTAAAATTTAATATACATACATTCCGCATTCCTCATTTTAGATTGCACTAAAACATTAGGGCAATATTTTTCTTTATTTATCGTGGAAATTTTACACATTTTACATTTATATTATAATTTGTAAGTAACTACCCCTCAACGCTTAAACGAAAACGTTGTGCACTTTCACAATAAATTGTGAAATTGATGGTGATTTTAAACAATGATGCAAATAGCTTATGTTTTAAAAGTCCAATATTTAGTCTGGGCAATGTAGAGTTTGAAAATATTTTGGCGAATATATTTGGGCTATTGACTAAATATGAGATCTTGTTACGAATTGTATTTCATAGAATAGTAGAATAGAATTTTCATTTAAGTTCCATTCCACAATTTCAGCAATTTCGAGTTGCTAGCATGAGGAATATTTTGTTATCGACTTTCAGCGAAATACAACCCTGTATGACTTTTAACTCATTTCCTGTCAGCGCCGCGTGTGCTGGGCTCTTTCCTATCGTACTTTTGGCAGACTAAGGTGGGTGAATATTTTTCGTTTTTATTTTATACAATTTATTTAAAAAACTTGTGATATTTTTAATTAAAAACATAAATACAAATGTGAAATAGTTCCAAATATAACAATTTTAACTTATAAATATAAGTTTAAAATTTAAAAATTGCTTTTTGCAACCATAAAACATTTGTGCACCACATGTATGTATGTATGTACATACATATGCATACATGCGTGCTTAAATATGAATCGGTAAAGAAGCATTCGTTCGTATGTACATAAATGCATGTGATTGCGCTATATGTTTTAAGTATTTAACATATTTGGGAAATGCGTGTGAAAAATGTGCAAAAAAAACGATGAGTATTATGTATGTGTTTGTAATGTATGCAAAGGTGCATATTATGTACGATTTGCATACATATTCAAAACATATAATAAATAAGCACAAATAAGTGAAATTATAAAAGGTGAGTTGGAGTTTGGCCAATATGTCACTTGTGGATTGTCATAAAATAAAATATGTGTGCAGAACATATAGCGGCACATGTTTTTAAACATACATGTATTTACTTTTGAGAATTCACAGTGCACATATATTCAGAACTGTTTAAAATTACTAATCATTTTCATGTTGCAGGTCTGCAGACAAAAGTAACAGCAACATGCCACAGAATGAGTATATGGAGCGCCACCGTAAATTATACGGTCGGCGACTTGATTATGAGGAACGTAAACGCAAGAAGGAAGCTCGTCTTCCCAAAGATCGTGCACGCAAAGCACGCAAGTTACGTGGCATTAAGGCGAAATTGTTCAATAAGGAACGTCGCAATGAAAAGATTCAAATGAAAAAGAAGATACAAGCGCACGAGGAGAAGAAGGTTAAGAAGCAAGAGGAAAAAGTGGAGGATGGAGCTTTGCCGCATTACCTGCTTGATCGTGGTATCCAGTCAAGTGCAAAGGTTTTATCAAATATGATTAAACAGAAGCGTAAGGAGAAAGCTGGAAAATGGGATGTGCCGATACCTAAAGTCCGTGCTCAATCCGATGCCGAGGTGTTCAAGGTGCTGAAAACAGGAAAGACCAAGAGGAAGGCCTGGAAGCGCATGGTAACAAAAGTTACATTTGTGGGAGAGAATTTTACCCGCAAGCCGCCAAAGTTTGAACGCTTCATCCGCCCAATGGCATTGCGTATGAAAAAGGCACATGTTACACATCCCGAATTAAAAGCAACTTTCCATTTGCCAATCATTGGTGTGAAAAAGAATCCCAGCTCCCCAATGTTCACCTCCTTGGGTGTGATGACAAAGGGTACAGTGATTGAAGTAAACATCTCCGAGTTAGGTTTAGTGACACAAACTGGTAAAGTTGTTTGGGGCAAATACGCGCAGATCACAAACAATCCAGAGAACGACGGAGTTGTGAATGCTGTACTACTTGTATAATTATATTTAAGGTGTATTATTTGTATCCAAATCAAAACAATAAACAAAAAAGTTTAAAAATTAAATCGGGAACGGTTTTTAATATTATTTTTTATTTATTAAGTACAGCTATATATTGTTTGAACATGTATTAACTGGTATTGTGTTTATTGGAATTTTTACAGTTAGCCACGGCAGTGTACGATGCAAATCTTCGTCAAAACCCTCACGGGTAAGACCATCACTCTTGAGGTCGAACCGTCGGATACTATCGAAAATGTCAAAGCCAAGATCCAGGACAAAGAAGGAATTCCTCCAGATCAGCAGCGCTTAATCTTTGCTGGCAAGCAGTTGGAAGATGGTCGCACTCTTTCCGATTATAACATTCAGAAAGAGTCAACATTGCACTTGGTGCTCCGCCTTCGTGGTGGTGCCAAAAAACGCAAGAAGAAGAACTACTCGACCCCCAAGAAAATTAAGCACAAGAGGAAGAAGGTCAAGCTAGCTGTCTTGAAATACTACAAGGTACTACCAACATCCATCAATAACTAGAGAACAGAACAATTAATTCGATCTGTTCTTGGAATTCTTGAGTCTTGGTGTCTTGAGCTTGTTGACTTGATTGTTTTGTTTGTTGGTTTGCAAGTGTTTGGGACAATTTCCTTTGTATTGATTTTCTAACCAGTATTTTGTCGCATTTTGTTAAATCATTTAAGGTTGACGAGAATGGAAAGATCCACCGCCTGAGGCGTGAGTGTCCTGGAGAGAACTGTGGTGCTGGAGTCTTTATGGCTGCCCACGAAGATCGTCACTACTGCGGCAAATGCAACTTGACTTTTGTGTTCAGCACTCAAGAAGAGAAATAGATGTAGTGCGCCGGCGCTTTTTTAAAATCAGGCATTCATTTCTATAATAAATGATTAAATAAATAAACAACCAATTAAAGCCTGAGATTTGTCTCTGTTAAATTATTTAAATGGAAATAAATCCATTTAAAAAAAAATTAATTCCAGATTTACTCTTAACAAGATGTTAAGCTTGGATGCAACGAAGCGAATAATTTATTGAGCGGCATTCTCGTATTTTTCAAAAAGCTTTTTATCAAATTTATTTGTTTCATACATAAATGCAAACATCTAAACGATGCGCCTGAAGGTTTTTACATTTGAGCAAACTAGATATTTCTAAGCTCATGTTATTTTGTATATGCAAAAAACAAATTTGTATATGAAAACGTATTATAGGCTAGTGGCATCGATATTAAGACTCAAATACATGAATGTGAGAATATCGGTGGCCTCCTCAATCCGTTTAGATGTTGGTTTACCAGCGCCGTGACCAGCTTTCTGGTATACACGCAGCAACAGCGGATTCACCTGGAATTCCGAATCGCGGACAGCATCTTGCAATGCGGCAGCAAACTTCAATGAGTGCAAAGGACTAACACGATCATCGTGATCGGCTGTTAGAATCAGCGTAGATGGATACTCCTTAGTTTCATTTTGCGGTTTATGAACATTATGCAATGGTGACAGCTTGTACAGATTATCAAAGTGCTCCTTTTCGGAGGGATTGCCATAGTCCGAGCACCAAGCGTGACCAATAGTGAATTTATGAAACCGTAACATGTCCATAACACTAATACCATAAAGAAATAAATAAAGTTGTTAAAAAAGAATAATGCAGATAGTAGGTATTTACTAACCCAACTTGAGCAACAGCTGCTCCAAACAAATCCGGACGTTGATTAATACAAGCACCGACCAGTAAACCGCCATTAGATCCGCCCTGAATTGCCAAACGGTCTTTTGTAGTATATTTGTGTTCAATTAAATACTCCGCAGCGCATTGGAAGTCATCGAAAACGTTTTGCTTATTTAGCAAGCGACCGCCGTTATGCCATTTCTCGCCGTACTCACCGCCTCCACGAATATTTGGATAAGCCAAAACGCCATCAAAGGTGTCTACAAACATGAGACTGCAATTGAATTGTTAAAATATAATGTAAAAATTATTTATATGTGTGTGAAAATACCCCGTAAGTCCAAATGTTGGCAGCATGCTTATGTTGAATCCACCATATCCGTATAGCAGGCAGGGTCGGGGTTCGAGTGCATTTTTCTTTTTTCGTATTATGAACATAGGCACCTGAGTACCATCTTTGCTGGAATAGAAAATCTGCTCGACGGCATAATCTTCCTTTCGGAATCCATCCAAGTTCAGTTTAATTTCGCGAAAAACTTTTGGTGCTTGATTAGGATTCTTAAAGTCATAATGATAGATGGTTCCGGGATTCAAGAACGATGAGAAATTATAGAAAATTTCCGAATACTTCTTTTTTCCAGAGGTACCAACGATCGTGCCGATATCCAAATCAAATTGTCTAATAAGTTTTCCAGTTTCTAACGAATTTGCTTGCAATATTGTCTAAAGTACACGATTATTTTTATTCATATGCAAAATGTTTGGTTAAAATATAACTTACCTTAACATCTCTTATATAGCACAAAAGGATTTTATCTTCATTAACGCATTTCGCCCAGTCCAAAACATCTTTCTCATGCTCCTGAAAAAAAAATTATATAACATTTTATTTCACATTTAATATTTGTGTATAGATGTTCTTACCGGTATCAGGGTTTCCCAGTTTGACTCCTCTGGTTTATCAAAATCGATTATAATAATGCGATAATTTTGAGCATTCTTATTTGTCCGGAAATACACTTTAGAGCCAACATTAGTCACATACTATAATGAAACAAATTTATTTATTTATTACTCTTTTAGATCTCTAAAAGCCAAAATACTAACGTCGTAATCCGATTCAAATTTATCAACAATAATTTTAACATCCAGCTCTGAAACAATCTCTTCTTCGGGCTTAAGATCAGCATAGTATATAATATTGTCACGGCAGTCCTTAACAATAGCTAGTATCAAATAGTTTCCACAATCGGATACGGTAGATTGACTAAAGAGAAAACATAAAAGGTATCAATATTCATAAAATAAATATTCCATTTTAAATCATACATGCGCCACGAGGGTTCTTTTGGAAACTGTACAACTAATACATCCTTTGACTGGTCTTGTCCAAGGAGATGATAATAAAGCTTCTGGTGTTCATTTTGCTTGGTTTCGGAACCATCAGTTTTGCCATCTTGATCGGGATACCTCTGTTGTACAAACATTGTTTATTAATGATAATGAAAGTTGTCGATGTCTACATACTCCATAAAAGAATCCTTTATTGTCCTTTGTCCATGAAATTTCCGAAAATTTAACTTTTTCAAGCACTTCGTCAAAATCTTTTCCAGTCTCAGCATCACGTATGCGAATCTTAATCCAATCCGATCCACTTTCACTAAGACCATAAGCCATAAATTTGCCATCGTCGGAGAACGATTTTTGCGAAAGTGCAACTGTACCATCTTCGGAGAGATTGTTGGGATCAAGAAAAACTTTGCTCTCTCCATCCAAAGAGTCTTGCTGATACATAACACTGTAATAATAAAAACAAACACACACATACATACATATACATGCAAGATAGCGGCTTTTTGTAAAATTACCTTTGGTTTTGAAGTCCGGTGTTCATGAAGAAATAGTAGTATTTGCCATATTGCATTGGACATCCATATTTTGGATAGTTCCATAATTTTGTTAATTTAGTATTAATTTTCTTCCACTGCTCACAGCTTTCCAGGAATGGCTGACTAATATTGTTTTGACTATTGACAAATGCCTGTGTTTCAGCTGCATCGGGATCCTCAAGCCAACGATAAACGTCCTTTATCTTTGACCCATGAAAATCATCCTCAATTGTTAGATCCTTACGGGCAGCAGGATAAACAAATTTAGCTTTGATTGCATTTAAAGATTTTTCACTGGTATCTGACAAGCCGGCGGTTGACATTTTAAACGTGTCTATATTTTAGATTGCGTAACAAACAAGTAAGTAATGTTTTAATATACCAAAATTATAAGATGTATGCTTAAAACTTACATTTATTTGGTGTTCCAAGATATAATGCACGAACAAAGATTTTGCACTGACGTTGATGAGACAACAAATATCGCATTGTAATTAGTTGGACTAGAGAGGAGCTATTTCAATTTAGATAACTTTATGTATGACAGGAATATCGATGCAAGTTATCGAATTCAGTATTTTATCTTCTTTTAATTATAGAAGTAGTACTTCAGTTGCATGAGACGGATATATTATACATATATGATAAAAATGTACACATCCACATAGCTTGCGTTTTTATATAAAAAAAAAAAATTTTTTTTATATTGTATTTTTAAGAAATTTATTAATGTAAAGTTGTGTGAGATCTTTGAAGTTCAACTGAACTAGACTGAGAAGTAGAAATGTCAGGTCGCCCTTGAGCAGGTGCAATCATTGTCTCCATTCGTTGTGTTGTGTCGCGCATAACTCCACTAAAGTCGGGCAGGTCTGGAAGATCTAAGGCAAGGTGTGCTGAAAATCTTTTATACACAGAGTTTTTCACGCTATCTTTTTTTGTTTTCTTTCGGCTTTCCTCGTACTTGAGTTGTTGTTTGAGAAAAATTGAAGTCTTCATCATTTCCTGTATGTTGTAAAAAGTATTTTCCGATTTTTCTATAGACTTAAGGGCTTGTACTCCATATTCCATATCATAGCAATGTCCTTGTAAGCTGCTTTGTAAATTTAGAACTTCAGTTCGTTTCTCTAGAATGGCAGGCAGCACCTTACGAATATGTTCCTATAATTAAGAATTCAGATTAACATAGAATAAAAGTACACAATTTGTTCATGAAAATTAACACTTACTTGAATACGAAAAAATGCTAATGATGGGTCGTTGGCAAATATATGTATATTTTCAGATATTTTTTCGGAGGCTGAAAAGAAGAGAGGTTTAAGCACAAAAAAAAGAAAAAACTTTAATACAAATGTGTATGGCATTAATTACTTTTTTTTCCTTTAAAATTGAGTTCACTTCCTTGCGCCATTACGTTTGACCGTATTACTCTCGTCTGTGTTTTGAATACAATACAAAATCAACTTTTCTTAACTTTAAAACAATTACGCAAAATTGTATTTTATTATTGATGCACCCAATTATTGATTTGTTTACTTTAAAACATCGTTTGTAAACTATCGAAAAGCAGCTATCGCAAGAC
Organism: Scaptomyza parva; assembly: GCA_035044645.1. NCBI lineage: Eukaryota > Metazoa > Arthropoda > Insecta > Diptera > Drosophilidae > Scaptomyza > Scaptomyza parva. The sequence goes on from JAWNNT010000063.1 coordinate 578,915, forward strand.
TTTCATTCTATCGATAAAATATTTCTAATGATAGCTTACACAGCTTGTTCAAGTTAAGGCAAGAGAATTGTTATAAATTTATTTCAGATAAGAACAAATAAATAGTGGAAAACTTTTCTCAAATTTAATAGAGCTTCTGCAATAATTTTGTAATGCTGGTAACGTGAATTCAAATATCACATTTATTCGATTAATTCGGAGTCAGCTTGGGGTAACTATCTAACTACTGAGCTATTGTTCATCTCTAATGACATCAGCTGCTATCAGCTGTTAAATGTTTACACACATATATAAATGTGTGAAAAATCATAAATATAAAAAAGTTAGTTCTAATACATTTGTAGAGATTAAAATTGCGAAATCCAAGCCAGATTTTTATTGGTGAGTCATGCTTACATTATATTTAAATTGGTATATATGTGTAAAATGTGAAACTTGGTTTAGTAAGCATTTGGAAGCAGCAGGTGTCAAATATTTTGAATCAGGTTGTATACGTTTGTGTGTAACTACCAAATGCATATACATACATATATATTTATATCTAAGTATGCATACATGTTAAGTGGTTTTATCCATTTAATTCCAAACATATGCGTACTATAAAATACGTACAAACTCATTGATGACAAGCTAAAATGGTCTTGACGGGAGTTCTCAAACCAAAACGCGTTTTTAAATTACTCATAATTTCAATAGCTTTCAAATTAACTGTTAGTATACATTGCAAAAGTGACTTAATCAGTTTATAATTAATAACGTACAACAAGCCTATACGGTTATTATTGTTGGTATGTGCGCACCAAACTTAGCATCTATGTTTCTTATGGCTGAGAGATCAAGGTTTTTTTTTCACACAGACAAAACAAAAATGTGTATAGGTGTATGCAACTAACTAAGATATTTATAATGTACAATGTATGTATATTTTTAGAGTACGAATCTGTCATGGCCGCTGAAGTTGATGCTGTTGAAAAGGATTGCCTAGTTCGAGTAGCCGTAAGGTGAGAGAATAAATCTATTTGCTTCAACGTATCATACACTATTAACATAATTGTACTCTTCGATTTATCTAGAATACGCCCACAAAACTCGCGAGAGCTGATTGATATGTGCCGAAATTGCACTACGGTTACACCTGGTGAACAGCAAATTGTTATAGGATCAGACAAAGCATTTACCTTTGATTATGTATATGATGTCGACTCAAATCAGGTAAGTTAAAAGTATTTAAATACGTTCTTAGTGAGATATATTCCCCTTTTTTAGTGCGATATATATACCGAGTGTGTGGAACGCTTGGTTGAGGGAACCCTACGCGGTTACAACGCAACTGTGCTGGCGTACGGTCAAACGGGCTCCGGGAAGACATACACAATGGGCACAGGATTTGATCATGCATCTGGAGACTTTCAATTGGGCATTATACCACGTGCGATTCGTCATATATTTTCTGGCATCGATAGATTGCAGGCGACAGAAAATGAACAAATCGTCACAAAACCACAGTTTAGCGTAGCTGTTCAGTTTATCGAGCTGTACAATGAAGATATAATCGATCTACTGGATCCGTTTAATAAAAATTCAGCATTTAAAATTCATGAAAGCGGTAATGGACAAATTTCAGTGGCAGGCGCTACCATTAAGCCAATAAATGAACCACAAGAAGCTTTAAAGTAAGTGATAAAACAAGATAAAATAAACTTTTTAAATATGGCTAATTTTTTCCTTTCAGATTGCTGCAGCAAGGAGCTTTGGCTCGTACTACGGCCTCAACCAAAATGAATGATTTATCGTCTCGATCACATGCAGTATTCACATTATTTGTGCGCAGACAACATATGCTTGAATCCAAAAATGAGTTTACCGACAATGACTTTGAAACGTTAACGTCCAAGTTTCATTTTGTTGATTTAGCTGGCTCGGAACGATTGAAACGTACCTTAGCCACCGGAGAACGGGCACGCGAAGGTATATCCATAAATTGTGGTCTTTTAGCGCTTGGAAACTGCATATCAGCATTGGGCGATAAATCCAAGAGGGTATCGCATATACCATATCGAGACTCGAAGCTAACACGTCTGCTTCAAGATTCTTTGGGAGGCAATAGCCAGACCTTAATGATTGCTTGCATATCGCCAAGTGATCGAGATTTTATGGAAACGTTGAACACACTGAAGTATGCGAATCGAGCCCGCAATATAAAAAACAAAGTACAGATCAATCAAGATCAAAGTTCTCGAACAATTTCGCTATTGCGAAGGGAAATCGCAGCTTTGCAACTGGAGCTTTTGGAATATAAACAGGTACAATATGAACGTTGAAATTGATTTATTCAAAGCAATAAACATTTAAAACTATTTTACAGGGCAAACGTGTATTAGATGCGGAAGGAAATACATTGATATCAGATCAATTTTATGAAAATTCAATGCTATCGGCCGATAATAAACGACTGCAACAGCGCCTTAAATCTATGCAAGAGACTATTAACGTATTAACGGATCGTAATGCAGAGCTTAAACTTGAAAAACAATCTCATGAATGGTCAACAGATAATCGTTCGGATTCAGAAGTCGCCAGTTTAGTTGGAAATTATATAAGAGAGATTGAAAAGCTGCAAGCAAAACTAATCGAATCTGAGGAAACGTGTCAGCAATTGAAAAAATTACCATCGTCAGCGAATTCGCCACGCGGACATAAATCTGGTTTTAATGGCAAGTACTTTGAAATTGAGTATTTATAAACAATATTTCAATATTTGGATTTATTTTGCAGATCCAAGCATTATTATCGATATTGCGAAGAGGGGCTTGGAAAAGGATCGAGAGCTCTTAATGTCTCGCTCATTACCTGGAATATCCAATGAAAATAGTCAATTACCAGAACTTGAATCTTCTGATAGCGAATGTGATTCAAATGGTGATAGACAAATTTTGCTCATAATCATGCTTTATGTTTAAATTATAAACAATTTATTTCAGCAGAAATCGAAATGGAAGAAAATTTAAATGAGATTAATTCAGATATAGAAATAAAAACTAAATTAATCGAACAACTGGAATTGTCACAAGAGAGAATACAACTTATGCGACAGCACTATGAAGAGAAACTAACAATTCTAACATCAAAAATATTCAACACACAAAAAGAGAGAGATGAAGTCTTGGCAAATATGGGTAAGTAATTAAATATAACAAGCACTTGAATCTGTGAATTCTTATAATAAAATAATTGTACTTAAAGCCTCCTCTGTAACACATCAACCGAAAGACAATTCAAAATCGGTGAAGAAAGAATATGAACGTAAGTTGAATGACATGAATCGTGAACTAAAACGACTGCAACAGTCTCAACGCGAACATATTCGCCAACAAAAGGAGATTAAAGCTCAGGAAATAAAGTTACAAAACTTGCGAATGGAGCTTAGTGAATTAAAGTGCAGTAAGGTACTGTTCAATATTTCAATCAATCAAGCCTCTTGAAATAATGCAATTGTTTATTAATTTTTTGAATATCTTAGGTAAGATTGATGAAGAAGATATCAGATCAGACAAGCCGACACAAGGAGGAAAATACAAGAAAAACACGAGAAATTGCACAATTGCGTAAAGAGCAGAGACGGCAATCGAATGCAGTTTTAACCTTACAGGCCAAAATGAATGCCAAGGAGCAAATATTGAAAAGAAAATCTGAAGAAGTGTCTGCATTGCGAAGAAGCCAACGTAGTCGAGCTTCCGGACAAAAAATAGTTCGACATTCGCAATCAAAAATGGAACAGACGCGTTCTTTGCACCATCGCTGGGAGACCTTATCCTGTACAATATCGCATGCGGCGAGAAACAAACAGTTCATAACACAATTGGAGGCGGAGTTGGAACGTCACGTTAAGGAACGGGAACAGCTGTGCCGAGAATTGGAATTGATTCAAGATCCCGAAAATATTGAAAAGGGATCGGAATACTCCAACGAAATAGATAATTTGAAAACCAACATTGGTTATGTGCAAGAGAATATAGAACATGTACAGAAAGCTATTATGGATTTTGAGGATATGAAGGATCCTGCAGGCACAGATGCATATAAAATGCAAAAAATTTTTGACAACATCACCACAGTTGATGAAGCAAAATACTTACTTCAAAAAATGACAGATAACAATATTTATATGACGTGCAATTCATCAATTAACGAGATCCGTCTGCAAGAACATGAAGCTTTACTTAAAGAGGCCCAACACGAATGTGTCACACAAAAACAATTGTTTCAATATTGTTTGTTAAACAATAAAAATGTAGACATTTCGGACTTATTGGATTCGATGAATCTGGATGACAAATTTAGCTTAACTAATTTAAAACGGAGCATGTCACAGAAGTCATTGCATAGCAACGGAACCTATGATATACCACACGGAGAGGCACTCGAGTATGCTACCTATGGTGAAGACGAAATGTATAGAAGCCGAGGATCATCGCCCAATCTAATAAATGAGTCGTAAGTGTTTTTTATTTTTTAATTAAAATGTTTTTATGTACTTTTTTTACACGAAGTTGCGAAGAGGTCACGATTCAGTTAAGTAATAATGAAGCGTATTCAACAATCAACCAATTATTTGAAACAGTTTGCAAGACCTCGGATGTTTAAGATATTTTAAAAATCCCAAGGAATCAAGAAACTTTTTATACCTTTATATCTTTGTATTATGTTTTTATGCTAGTTGTTCCGACAAAAGTCCAAAGGTTCGAAGGCGTACAGCGCGACGTCAAGATCTTCTGTTTGGAGATACCGGATATCCGAATCAAGTAATTATAATTAATTTGTATCAGTATAAACATAATTTTTAATGTTTTATCCCACGCAGAAACTCAAACCTTATGAACTATGAATCGAAGTTCAAGTGTGCCTAGGTCTTTTGAATCCTCAAAGTAAGTTGTTATGAAAGAACAATCCACCTAATTTTAATATAACATATTTGTATGTATATATATATATATATCTGGGAATGTATAATAAGAGTTTACCTTGTACAATAAAATTACAATATTGTAATAGACATGTGTGTGTTTATTTTTGTAGAAAGTATGCGTTTTAAATAATTGTACACATATATATATATATATATCTTTTTTATACATGTTTTTATTAGCGGTGTATATACTTACATATGTACATAAAATATTGATTAAAATTTATCACACCTTAGCCACTTTACATACAGATACTGTTTTCAGAAAGAAGTAAACAATGTAATAGAGTCACATAAAAATCTAATAAATATAAATTAGGATATGAATTCTTTGCCAAAATGAACAACAAAAATAATAATATAATAATACAATTTTCAAGACCTAAATAGAATGTATAACAGTTGACAAGTTTGTGTCATTCGAGATTTTTTTGATTTTGATTTTGTCCTTTTACAATAGTACAAGCTTAAAAACGAAAAATTATCTAACCCCCGACAACGAAGTTTCCTGTTCAGCGTTTTCAGGGCCTTGAGAGTCAAGCCTTGCATTATTTGGCGGTGCACCTGAAAATAAAGTTAAAAACTTAGGTTTTTGAAAAATATTAATAATAAGTAAACTTACCAATATAACTAAGCAGGACAGGCAAAAAGATAAGGCCATGTGTTGCTCCGATAACAACAATTCCGAAATACATACGGAAATAAAATACTTGGAAAATTTGACTTTTTGCAAATGCTAAAACTAATATGCCGGCAAATTTGGTAAGCGTTATGCCCGAAAATATGGAGCTACCCATTTTTGATAAACTATCAGTAGCTCTATCAACTTGATTCATTTCTTTTGAGAGTGAAAAACTATGCACAAGATGCGAACAAAACTCAACCGAAATACCAACAGCCATAACAAGATTGACCAATGACACAGCATTGAGAGATATATTCCAGTAATACATAAGGCCTCCAAGGTTAACAACTATCATTGTTATAGTGATGACTACAACAAGCGCGGAATGTATATCAAAGCCCATTAAAATAAATGTTACAATAAATATGGAAAGAATTGAAATTCCCATTCCCTGTAACGTATCTGACCACATCGTTAAATATTGTTCATAGAAAACATAAAATACTGAATATGGAAACACTTCGACTTGTAAAGCTGACTCCATTGGTAGTCCGTTTAAAATAAGATTTGTTTGCAACATTTGCGTAATGTTAGCCGAAATCTTTCGGGCGGATTCTAAAGCTAAGTAATAGTCTTTCGATGTCTTTAGTATTGAATGATAAGCCATAAAATATGACGAGTCTACATTGACCGTTTCTGTTGGGCTATACGTGTAGCGCACTGCTCCGCCATAGGCAGCATGACCTGCTTTCACGCAACCTTCATCTGGATTATCCTTGAGGAAAAATGGCAAATATTTGCCAAATTCTTGTTCATCTGGTCTTTGCAGATGGTTTTTCTTGATTTTACAGTTTGTACAGGACGTATCTACAATAAACAAGAATATTGAGTATAAATTATATAAGAACAAATTGAAAACTATATATTTACCTTGATGTGGACAGAAGCTGCCATTGTTTGGATTAATTCTGCAACAACCCGTTGACATGGTCCAATCAAAGTAATCATCAATCCAACTTGATGCAGGTCGTGAAATATATGTAACATTTGAACGTCGGCTTGCCAAATAGATTTGTGTCAACACACTATCATCATTGCAATATCGGCCCGCGCACACCAAGTTTTGATTAGTGCTATTTGAGTAATTGATATCACCCTTGACGACAAAATACATAGGGGGCCCAATATTGAGATGTTTGTTTAACGACTTAAAGTACCGCAATACATAACTATCCTCAGGCATTGCCAACTCCTGATCCAGTCCTATATCAATTTTGGGAACAAAGGCTATGCTTGCACAAAGAAAACCAAAAAATACAACCATAACAAGTGCCCGGACAATCTTTTTCATCAAAAATGGCACATACACACTTTTGAAAAACTTATATAATAGACCCTCATTGTTGTACACGGCATCGGATTTCTTGCACTTGTAAAAACAGCAGATATCTAAGCGATTGTCATCCCTACGTTTTGTATCTAAAGTGAACAAGCCAACAAAGCACGTTATTTGTAACATAAAATCGATAAGTAAAGCGACGCCTGCATACAAAGCAAATGCTCTTACCGCCGGCATATCAGATAGTCCACCGAGGAAAAAGCAACAACTTTCACTCACAGATGTTAGAAGCATACTGGGACCAACACGTCCGAGTACGCGTCCCACCTGCTGTTCGGTTGTCTCATTAGTTCTACGCAGGTCCCTCTGATAAGTCTGAACCAAAATGAATATATTGTCAACACCCACAGCCAGTACCAAAAACGGTATAACTTCTACAATAATTAATGTGGCTGGTAGCCCAATGTAACCAAAAAGACCCACAGAGGAGACCACAGATGCTAAGACTATAATTACACCGCCTATACCCAATGTTATTTTACTATCAATAAGTGATCGCTTAAGCTCTTGTACATGTCCTAAAGAAATCGCTATATAGATAAACATAATAATATATGAAACAAGAATTGTTAATACATCCGATTGTGATTCCCTATTCAATTCATCTTCAATTGATCTTTCTGACGTAAATGCTACATCCATTGTAGCGCTCTTATTATTTTTTATATAGTTAACCATAAACTCAACAAAGCTCTTTTCCCACTCGTTTGCACGTTTTAGATCCCGTTTGTCATGATGATTTCTAACCAAAAATGTAAGAATCAAAGCATTTGCTTCCTGATACTTTGTACTACCCGAAAGCTGTTCACCTGCCTTTAGAAAGCCGCCTAATGCAATAGCTGGATCTACAGGTCCACCGTATTTAGCTAAACATAAGTATGGATTACTGGTGCACCTTAACATTTCATCCAAATAAGTGATCTAAAATATATGAAATACATTAGGTTGTACAAAAATATAGTGTTTTTTTAACCCACATTGAATCCATTATCATCATCGGTTTCATTAAGTCGTTCAAGATCATCTTGCAGATAGCCCCAAACTGATTGAACAACACAATCAGAAGTCTCTACATGAGTGGTGTCATCTTTTAATGGAGCATAGCATATGTCTCCCAGGGATGTGCCATTTGCATTTATGAGTTTTATGTGCTCCTGTAGATTCAAAATTTCGGTGAGGAAATCCTTATCAAATACTGGGCCAAATGTAATGGGTCCATTCGATGTATTGTGTACAATGTTTGGCAAATTTACCGCCTTGATTATAACCTACAAAATATTAAATCATTATTATACATAGAGTAATCATAGATTAATTGCAATTCAGCTTACCTGTTCAATTCTAAAGAAGGGCTCAAATTTAGAATCGAAGAATTCTCTTTCCATTCTAGACTTTGAGGTTGGCGATGCCCAGAGTTCAACTGGATCTGTAGTAATTTGCACATACGTTATGCCATATCCCAAAAACACAACGAAGCTTGCGCCGGCAAGTAAAGTCATCCACGGATGACTTGCGAAAAATGTTCCCCATCTAGTGAAAAGATTTTCCAGAAAAAACTCTGTGCGTGCACCCAGCTTTTCAAAATATCTTGGCTCCTGTCTATACATCGAATCATCTGTAACTCCGTCGTTTTCAATGTGGAAGTCCTCATCTAAAAGGAACGTAACATTTTTTTTTATTTTTAAAGATTACAAATTATAGAATTCTGTGCTTACCATTTATTGAGTCTTTTGTGAATAGGAAAGATCCCATTAGAAAGACAATTGCTCCAACCGAAAAAACGACTGTCATAATAACAGTGAATGCATCGAATCCAGCAATTTTAAGTTGATCGGGTATAATTGGTTCATCCGGAGCAAGAGGACATGACAAATCGCAATCTGTACACGAGCAGGCTGAAAGTTCACTCTGAAAGCAAAAAAGTTAAAATTTCATTTAAATAAGAGGCTTTACAAGGTAATTTTTAAAAGCCAAATTTGTACTTACATTAACTGCTCGCTGGCAGGGTATAGTTTTAGGATTCACCGGAGTAATCCCATTCGTTGTGCCATTTGTTGGATGTTGCACATATGTTATTTGAAATGGAACATATGGATTATTTGCATCGCCCATATAGGTGAACCATTTTGTAGGACTGCATCGCGATGCTTGATAGGCTCCGCACATTAGATCCAATGCTAATTGACCGGTTTGTGGCACCGATACCTGCATATAAAAAATATTTACAAACAAAACAAGTAAGAACGTGGCTAAATCGACTTGGCTGTTGATGCTGATCAAGAATATATATACTTTATGGGGTCGCAGAAGCTTCCTTCTACATGGTACATTACCCATTTTATGGGTTAAGGGTATGAAAATAAAGTATTTAATAAATTTTCATTAAACAAAGTTGCAAAATTCAATTTGTTTAGAATTTATTTATTTATTTGTCAGCATCTGTATCTCACAAATTGTATGTTTACTCTTTTCTTTTCTAAAACCACGTATTATGAAGTCACGCAAAAGAGTCATTCGCAACTCGGTTGTGACTTCACTACTCGCAGTTAGCAGCCACGTACACTTGTTCATTTTAAGCATGAGTGCTTTATTAGTTGCTTACATAAGCAACCATTTGTAAACACATGAATAATTTATATACATATGTAGAAAAATTTGCTTTACATAACTATTTACAAAGTTGGTTAAAATTAGTATATGTATAACCACCATGAATTTTGTGTTAAATTTAACACCTTGGTTAGAAATCGTAATACATAAAAAACTTACCTGAGAGCATGACTTATAAGTCTTGTTTATATACTCCTCTGTTATATGCAAGTCTAATGAAGTAACATAAGCTTCATCTTAAAAAGAAATACAAAACAATCTTAAAAACGTTATTACAAAAACAGTGAAGAGTATATACTTTTATCATTAGTTTTGTTAGCAGCAACACGTAGGAATTTGGTTTGTTCTGGAGAGCAAGTCAGATCGCAAAGATGACTAACCAAATTTGTAAAACATGATGGACAGCGCTCAAGAAAAGCAGCAGCAAGTTTCACATTTTCATTTAATATTTTTATCTAAAACAAAATGAAAGTTATTTTTTATATAGTATGTATAAAATTTAGTCATGCTTACCTGGCTAATGTCACAGCAGAAATTTTTCTGGTCTGTTTCTAGTAAGGAACTACATCGTTGTGTTAATAATTTCAGTCCTGCTTCAGGCAACGGTTTAGCTGGGCCATTGTAGGAACAATATTGTTTGTGATTTAATGCATCGGTATTACAAACGCCATACCAAACGCAATCCTTAAAAAACAATGTTGATTTAATATTTACAAAATCTAATATTTAACATTATGATTAAAAGCTTACCTGTTTCGATGCTCCAAATAATGAAAAAATAATGCCAAGTATGAAGAATTTGACTCCATTGGCGGTACTGTGTGTTACAATCATTTTGCCGTTGATTTTAACGTTTCAGCACTAGCATATCTAGAATAAAAAGAGGAAGTTAAATACGTAGATTTTCAATCATACATATTGCTTCGTGACAAAACTTATTAAATACTGGCTGCAAGGGCATAATAAAGTAAAGGCTAGAAGTTAACTGAGCAGTTTAGTTAAGTTTGAACCAAGATGACAAAAGGTTAAATAATAATATAATGTAGCTATGGCTTTTTAGCCCATATGTCCACATAGATATACATACATGCATATGTATATATGCATAGCGTAAGTGTCAAGATATATGTATGTGCATATATCCTCTTTAAAAATGTAACTGTAAGTTCATACATACGTATATATGATAATCTTGTTATATGTATGTGCATTTGTAGAAAGCTTACAGATTCAAATAAATATGTACATTAATTTATATGCAAATGTAAATAAATATCTTAGAAGCTGATAAGCAAACGGACAAAGACAGACACACATATAGTTCGTAGGAATATTTTTTTGGGTTGCCTATGACTAAATGCGTCACTTCAATAATCACACATACATATGTACATTAATGGAGCTGTGCAATGTTATCACTTTGCAACAAAAAAGGAATACTATATATACATTCAATTGTAGATACGTATATTCATAATTGCACTTTGTTATTGTGATGTGATTTGTTGTATACATGTACTTATATGTATATTGTGTACATATATATATGTGTTTACATAAATAAAATATACTTACCAGTATAAACACAATTTATTGTTCATACTACGGATCTGAGCACAATTGTATTATTAAAAAAAGAGGCACCTAATGGCATTGAAGTCTTGTACTCAAAGACTTTTCGACTTTTTTCACTTGTTAATTTTACTACAATAAACTTTTTGTTAGCGGTGAACAATTCTTTCGTCACTTCATAAGCAAACTAGTATTTTTATCGAACTGCCATTCGATAACACTCGAACTTGTTATCTCTGTGACGAACTTAAAATTATTTGCTTAGCCGCCTTTAATATATTTTTTAAAGTAAATTTTTTTTTTTAGACTGACTATTCACAATTGAACAAACTTTTGCTATATGAGGAATATCTGCTTCAATTCACATTGATGCGATAGTTTTCGTTGATTTGATGTGAAGTTATGTTTAGTCACTAAAGTCACAGTTACTGTTGGAACTGCAAAAAAAGTGAATATATTTTTTCCTATACTCGACAGTCGGTCTCTTGTTTTTGTTTAATACAACAGCTAAAGTATTACGAATCTCCCAAAACAGAATTAAAGTTTTTTTTTGATTTAAAATTAAATCTAAAGAAAAATTTCATATAAGCTTTTGTCGAAGATTAAGCGATGGACGGAGCATCAAAGTTTTTAAAAGGAGTATTAGGCGACATAAGCACCCGTTCGGCTTACTCACAGCTACTTATAGGTGTCTCATCAGGATGGTACGTATATAAAATAATTTAGAAATTTATTCGCATTATGTATGTTTGATGTTGTTTTGACATAAAAATTGTATATAGCATATTTACCCATTGTACATACATGCATACATACACACATACTTAAAATTGTACATATAATACAAATCAAAAACACAATTATAAGCAAAATGTTAAAAGTAAAATCAAATTTCTACACAAAAAAGCATGAAGTTGAAAATTTGTATTGTTTTGCCTAAGGTTTTATTATGTAACATTTAAATATAACGATTACGTATAAACGCTTTATCTACGCATCAATACAATTAAAAAGAGATAGATTCTAAACTAATGAATCATTCGTGATGCTATGAACAGGTTTAATTTTACGTCACATTTGTTTATATAGGCAAATGGTTATATTATTTTGTCAATAAATAGCGTGATGAGGAGTTATTCCCGCTCCATATAATAAATTAAAATATTGTTGAATTTGTTCTAGGGCAACTGGATACACAACAATGAAATTTGGAAAGTTTGCGGCGTTTGCCATTGGCGGAAGTATTATTTTAATCGAAATAGCACACCAGGAAGGATTCATTAAAGTTGACTGGCCAAAGTTAACCAAAAGTGTTGACAAAATCGCTGAAAAGATGGAATCGTCCATTTCGGGCAAAGATCCCAATTGGATAGATAAGGTAACTTTTAAAATTTGTATGTTGCATTCAAGTATTTCAATAATAATTTTTTATTCGTCATTTTTTTTTAGACGGAAAGATATGTGGATCGTAATTTGGACAGAGTCGAGAATACACTTAAAGGCAAATCAATGAAAGTTAGGAAATGGTATGCCAAATATATTGGAGATGATGATGGACCAAAAATCAATGACCTTCACATATTTTTGACTGCATTCATTGGAGGAGTCGCATTAGGCATAGCATCTGGCTAATCAAATTTAAAAAAAAAATGTATTATGTGTTATTTAAGGCTTCTACAGTTTCGAAATATTTTCGGTTCTCATCAAGCAAATAAAATATATATATGCTTAAACTGATTCCACTTAATGATTTATTTGAAAACTTGGCTAATACTGTTTTCTGTTACACATTTAATCCAGTTTTATATGAATATAATAAGTTATGTTTGACAGCTGGTTTAAAAACTTAAACAATATATATGCGTTTCAAAAACATGGAATTTTGTAAAAACCTTTTTTTATCTTATGCTACAAATTTGCAAACGTCTGCAAATTGTACTATTGATTGTAATCGTCTACGATTCACATGCAATCGAGTGCAGTTGTATATGCATTTGTTAGTTGCATTTCTTTGGGTTCTTTTTCTGTCATTTTCGGAGAGACTGTCATTTAACTTACTGCGCTAGCAAAATTTAAATAGAAATATTCTAAAATGAACTCAGTAATACGCATTTTATTCCTAACAAATCTGTTTACGCAAGTTACGTCAAGTTCCGTTATTAAAATTGGTAAGTAACAATATAATTCTGTTATAATTGCACATTTTTAATGTCGTTGTGTCATTACAAGGCGCCTTATTTCCAGGGGCATCTGGACAACAAAGTAATCCGGAAGTGGCCTTTCAATATGCCGTACATCGACTTAATCAGGACAAAAGTCTTTTATCAGATGCTAATCTGGTTCATCATATTCAATACCTGGACAGCGACTCCTTTCAGGCGGTTCAAAAGGGTGCATCAATTGAAATTATATATATTTAAATGATTTTAATGGACTTAATTTGTATTTAATAGTGTGTAATTTGATTGAAGGCGGCTCTCAGGCCATATTTAGTCCAACGGATTCAGTTTTGGCCACCCATATAAATTCCATATGCGATGACCTTGATATACCGGATATTGGGATCGGTCGGTCCACTCAAGAGTTCTCTATTAATGTTCATCCATCGCAGCAATACATAAATCGCGCCTTTATCGATGTTATAGACTATCTAAATTGGACAAGATTTGGTATTCTATATGAGAGGGATCATGGTTAGTATCAGTAAAATCTTTCTATATACCAATAAAATAATATTAATAATATTACAGGCATCTTAAAATTGAATCAATTTTCGCGTTCAATTCAGGCTGAAGTGCATATACGCCAGGTATCACCGTTATCGTACCTATCCGTACTAAATGAATTTAAAAATAAAGAGATTCATAACATTTTGATAGACACGAACTCGGTTGGGATTGCGACTCTATTGAAAAATGTGAGCTTAACTTAAATGTGAAAATTATTATAGTATTATAATCTTGTAACTTTTCCTTATGCAGATTTTGCAGCAACAAATGAACGAGTATAAATATCATTATTTGTTTACAAGCTTTGATTTGGAAACTTTTGATTTGGAAGATTTTAAATACAACTTTGTAAATATCACATCGTTTCGACTTGTGGACTTGGGTGATGTCGCAGTTAAGGAAATTCTTAAAGATATTGAACTGTATGATCGTCTGATTTTAAACCGTAATGAATCCATTTATAGTTTAAAGAAAGCGGTTAGCATTGAGGTAAGTTATTTAAAGGATTTATGATTTGTTCTTATACAAAATAAATTTATTCTCAGACAGAGGCGGCTTTAATGTTTGACTCGGTTTATGTATTCGCCATTGGATTGCAGTCTATATATCCCATGATTCATCTTACCAACTTGACCTGCGAAGATGAAGTTCCGTGGAATGGTGGCCTAAGTTTAATCAATTATATAAATGCGGTATTTTTAACATTAGTTGGCTCTAAAATAAACAACTTAATCTTTAATCTTTACTAGGTTGAGTGGAAAGGCTTAACGGGACCCATACAATTCAAGGAAGGCCAAAGAGTTCAATTTAAACTCGACTTGATTAAATTAAAGCAACACTCAATAGTTAAAGTTGGTGAATGGACGCCACAAGATCACCTTAATATAACGGATCCATCATTATTTTTTGATGCCGGTTCCATGAATGTAACCTTAGTTGTAATCACAATATTGGTAGGTATAATTAACACAATATACAATACACAATATACACATTACAAGGTACGTTGTAATTTTCTTTTTGTAGGAAACTCCATACGTAATGATGCGTTATGGTAAAAATTATACGGGGAATGAACGCTTCTATGGCTTTTGTGTTGATATATTGGAAACAATATCGCATGAAGTGGGATTCGATTATATATTAGATTTGGTACCCGATAGAAAATATGGTGCTAAAGATCCAGAAACAGGTCAATGGAACGGCATGGTCGCCCAACTAATGAAATATGTTTGTAAAAGTTAGTTCTTTGTATGCTTGAAGAGTTTAAAAGAATTTGTTTTGTTTATTTGTAGAAAGCGGACTTGGCTGTCGGTTCCATGACCATCACATATGCAAGAGAGAGTGTTATTGATTTTACTAAACCATTTATGAATTTGGGTATAAGCATATTATTTAAGGTATGTTCTTGAAAAAAAGGTATTATAAAAGATCGATTGCAATAAATCTCTTTGCAGGTGCCAACAACAGAACCTACTCGACTGTTTTCATTTATGAATCCTCTGGCAATTGAAATATGGATATATGTTGTGGTTGCTTATTTACTCGTATCCTTGACCATATATTTAGTTGCCAAACTATCGCCAATTGAATGGCGGAGCATTCATCCGTGCGATGTGGATCATATTACAATAAGCAATCAATTTACATTAGCGGATAGCTTTTGGTTTACGATTGGCACGCTAATGCAACAGAGTTCGGATATATATCCGAGGGCTGTATCGACACGTATAATCAGCAGTACTTGGGGATTTTTCTCACTGATTATTGTCGCATCGTATACGGCAAATTTGGCCGCATTTCTAACGGTCGAACGCATGATGAATCCCATTGAAAATGCTGAAGATTTGGCCAGTCAAACGGAAATATCATATGGAACTTTGGATAGTGGTTCAACAATGACATTCTTTCGGGTAAGTCAATAATTTACAAACTCCTATTTGGCCATGTTTTGATTATTTTTTTCTGATAAGGACTCTATGATTGAAACTTATAAAAAAATGTGGAGAATTATGGACAACAAGAGACCCATGGCATTTACATCCACCTATGAAGATGGAATTAAGCGTGTTAACCAAGGAAACTACGCCTTCCTAATGGAGTCCACAATGCTGGACTATATTGTTCAGCGGGATTGCAATTTAACACAAATCGGTGGCTTATTGGATACAAAAGGTTATGGCATTGCCACGCCCAAGGGCTCGCCATGGCGAGACAAGATATCGTTGGCCATATTGGAACTGCAGGAGAAGGGCGATATACAAATGCTATACGATAAATGGTGGAAGAACACGGATGAAACCTGCACACGCATCAGTAACAACAAACACTCAAAGGCTAATGCCTTAGGCCTGGAAAGTATAGGTAAACTAGCAGTAACACTAACTAATATTTGTTTACTTATTAAGCAAAAATGTTTAAATTGCAGGTGGTGTATTTGTTGTGCTTATAGCAGGAATTATGTTTGCTTTCGTTGTGGCATTCTTTGAGTTTTTGTTCAACTTTCGGCAACAGGCGAAAACAATGCGTATTAATCATAGCAATTGTCGCAATCCCAATCACTTGAACATTACAGCCGATAAAGATTCACAAGCAGAAAAGGATTTACCATATTTGACGCCGGCGCGTTCATTCTGGGTGGAAATGTTTGAAGAGCTCCGATTTGCATTGTGGTGCACCAACGAGAGACAACGTCCGGAGCTAAGCAGATGCTGCAGCGAATGTCAAGTGAATCAAGTTGAACAAATGTAATTAATAATCATGTTTAGTGTCATATATATATATTTTATTTATGTAGTTCATGTTAATTATTACTAAATCGCCTTGGCCTGCCAACGCCGAAACACATTCGCATACTACGTACATACAAACATATATAATACAATCAGATCTGTTTCGAATTTTGTGCACATATAAATCACCTTAATGACGGCAATTGTCGGATTCCGAATCAAACCTGAATATGTCTAATTTTGAAGTAATAATAAGCTATTCTTTCTTGTCTTTACTTTATTGATTAATACTACAAATTAGGTTTCCTTAAAAAGCATACGACAAAGTTCATCACCGCCCATGTTTCCTTTGGTACATAGTAATAGTTGACGTGAGCGTTCGGCGCTCTTCTTTTCGTTGGCAATAATGCGTCTAGTACGTATTTGACTTGTTTTCCAAAACGGTGAGATTATCTGCCTCTCCCATTTATCACTGTTGTCCGGCAAAGTGGGCAGCCTACTTAGTTGTAAGGATGGATATGGCGTTGGTACCTTTACAGGTCGGTTGCTCGTTGTTTCTTCGAATCGATTTAGTTTTGCTTTATATTTTTTAAAAATCGTCTGTCTAGCATGTGGAACTCTTGTGCTATTTGGTTTCTTTGACAGCTTGAACCATTTGCGACTGATGCGCTTGATAAACTCTTGGGTCTCCGAGTCTAAGACATCGTTTCTATTGTTGTTGTTGTTGAATACATCGAATTGTGAGGATCCATCGCCACTGCCACTGGCAACATTTTCGTTTTGCTGAAAGGATTTGTTTTCATCGCTGTCATCATCAAAATGCAATCTAGTTGGCTTCTTAACAAAATAATCAAAATTCCAGTCGTTTTTGAGCTCAAGCTTATTCTGAGCTCTTTGTTTATTGATGTTTGTATTAATTTGTTTTCCACTCCCAATCGAAAAATCAGTTTTTTTCTCACTTTCCTTGTCTTTCCTCGACTCAGTTTGATAAATGGACTTTGGTTTTGTATTCGGCGAGTAAAAATCATCGATGTAAATATGCTGCTGTTGATCCAATTCATCTGTGACTGGATTATTTACAATATATTTTTGGGTAGGTACAATAGGTATTTTAGTACCATTATGGATATGCTCGGGATATTTGCGGAGTTTCCAGTTAACCGAGTTATTTGAATGTTTTCGTGGCATCATATCGCTCTTAAACAAAAAATCAAATTCGTTGCCATTGATGGGGAATATTAAGAAAATTGTACCCACAACTCCCAATACCAAAAGCATATACATAGTCATAAGCGCAATAAGCCTATAAGATAGTCTTGGATATATCATGATGCTAATAAGTTGTTAGCTAGTTTAACCTGGATATTCTGTAAATGAGATTTATATTAAGTATTAGTAAGTAGTCTTATAAACCGAGCAACAGTTTAATCCCATATTAATTCAAAAGTAAATAAAATATGTGCACATAGAGTATATAACTCCAAAAATACATACTTACATATTGTATTTGCCGTGCACTCTTTTTATTTTGTTGAACATTCAACATAAATTTTATAAGCTTCTGCGCTCACACATATATATATATTTTATGTAAATGTCTATTATGTACACATATTATGTATCTCAATATCCTTTGGTATCGTTATTTAACAGATTTCGCTTAGTTTTTCATTTGAATATACTTTCAATATTTTGCACAGCTTATTAATACATTTAAGACTTTAATTGCTTTTAAATTAAATTAATATTTCTTAATTTCGTTTCAAGTTTCTTGCATCTATTACTTTTGCAAAACACATCCCTTTTCTATTCCTGTTTTTTTCTTACCTCAGTTTTGGTGCCGGATCATGCGCAGTAGTGCTTGGAAAATCGGATACCTGTACCCGCCTTTACAGTAAGTATATATATATATATATATATATAAATCGCTACATTTTCATCGCTCTTAACTATTCGAATAGAGAAATAATGAAGAGACTACAGTGGACTGTTAGTACAATCGAAATTAGTATAACTACTTTTTGCGATTATTCAATAATTATTATTTGTTATACAATTTTAAACAAATTATGTGGTATTTTACTTACACATCAAAATTATTTTTTTTGAAATTTTTCCTATAAAAAAAGAAACACATTTAGTTACTGCAATATTAGATTTCGTTTATTGTTTCCATGTTTTAGATATTTCAAAACTTATTACTTTTGTTTAAAATCAATGTTTAATTCTCTATTTACTAACATTGCCTTCTTCATTTGTTGAATTATTTAGATCACTATTACATGTGTCGCCTGACGATGCACCAACATTTGCCACATACAGTGCAGGATCAATTACTTTCGGTATGGGTTTGATTTCTGTTCCTAATTCCTTTTCAATGCGATGCAGATCAAATCGATCCTCGTAGGTTATTAAGTTAATAGCAATACCTAAAATTATACAAGTAAAAAAGAATATGTTTTTAATGACGATAATGCAAAGATATTAGCTTAGAGACAGTTGAAAGGACATTGCTTAACAAATGAAGCATTGCAAATATAAATAAAGTAACAATTTACATACCTAAGTGTCCAAACCGACCAGAACGACCGATTCGATGTAAATATGTTTCAGCCATTCGAGGAAAATCAAAATTAATGACGACATTCACAGCTTGTACATCGATACCACGGGTAAACAAATCCGAGCAAACCAAATTTCTGCAGAGACCTTGTCGAAAATCATGAAATACTCGATTTCTGTGTGCCTGAGCCATTTTAGCGTGAATGTAGTAACAGCAATATCCGAGCTCCGTGATTTTTTTCGCTAAAAGTTCAACACGTTGCGTCGAGTTGCAAAATATGATTGATTGATTTATTTGCAATTTGGAAAATAATGTATTTAAGCAGTGAACTTTCTGCCGTTCTTGTACAAATGCATAGTATTGGGTGACACCTTTCAGTGTTAGCTCTTCCATAAGGTTTATCTCGTAGGGCTCACGCAAATGCTTTTCCATAAAGTTTTTAACAGTCAATGGAAATGTAGCCGAAAACAGCAATATTTGTGGATCTTTGGGCAGTTTTAATATAACATGATCCAGCATGCCTTGAAAATCTAGTGAGAGCAGTTTATCGGCTTCATCCAGAACTAAAATTTTGCAATGCGACATATCAGCAACTTTCTTATCCATTAAATCCAAAATTCGACCCGGAGTTGCAATAATTAATTGTACTAAAATGATATATAAGAATTTTTCATTATTAGTATCTCTTCTCTTAAAAACCAGAATAATCTAATATTTATAGGTAATATTTCTGCACACAAATGAAATTACCTTTTTGATAAATACGAAGAATGTCATCCTTTAGAATTGTACCACCAGTCGTAACCATAACTCGGATATCAAGATGCTTGGCAAGTTCAATGCATATTTGTGAGGTCTGCAGAGCCAGTTCTCGAGTGGGGACCATTACTAATGCTTGGATGTAGTCTTTAGTGGGGTCTATTTGCTCCAGCACAGGAATGCAGTATGCTCCAGTTTTGCCAGTACCGTTTTTAGCACGAGCCAAAACATCTTTTCCACTTAAGGCAATTGGGATAGCGGCTTCTTGGATCGGCGACGGTCTCTCCCAACCCTTCTCAAATATACCCATGAGTAGTTCGCGCTTTAGGCAGAATTCTTCAAATTCATTGCCACGCGTATCAGTCACATCCTAGAATACAAAAAAAAAAAATAAATATATATATAAATATTATATGCATTTAACATGCAATTTTAAATTAATTGATTTTTATGCTTGAAAACGATTAAAATTTAGCTTACTGTCGTTTTAAACCGATTGTCCTTTGGGGGAAGCTTGAGTTTAGATTTCCATCCCATATCATCACTTAAGTTATTCGCTATTTGATGATCATTTAAAATTCTAAAATACACATACAATATATGTTTTTATGAGTTTTAAAATTTTTTTATTATTTACAATCATGCTTTCTAATCTACGATTTTATTATATACCCAAATTACAAACATACTGACATTACTGTGCACTTATTTAATATTTAAAAAAGTTCGTAATACAAAGAAATTTAGTTTGAAATCAACAATTTGCAACACGTGTTATTATCTTCTACAACTATCCAAAAATATTGCGAGCTTTAAAATTGTAAATTTGCAAGCTAAAATGCTCAGATGTTTTCCGGATAAAATAAAGTTCTACAAATTTGGTAAAATGTTCATGCAAGTTATCTTATTTCACAAACAGAAAAAAGCCTTTCTAGGCGAATTTTTGGTTTTCAGCATATTTTTTTTTTACAAAAGCCGCCAAATGAGACCTTTACTCAACACACATACACTTATGTATATGTATGTAAATACATACGAATGCCTGCTTGCAAATCCAAAATTTCTTTTTCATAATAAGAGTAATTTAATTAAGGTTATAAATATACGTACCCTTTGTTCACCATACTTGAATGGCCGGGTACAATTTTCTCTGTCATCATCCTGGCGGTTTATTTAATTTGATTTTGTGTGTATGTGTCACAATCTGAAAAATTCAAGAGATCATATGTATTTTAGTCTGCATTAAAATATTAATCGGCGAGTTTTTAATAAGCTTACTTTTTTTACCTAATAATTTATATTATTTCTTAATTTCCACTTTTCTTTATTTTCAGGTTAATCCTTGTAGAACAGGACAGTATCAAATTGAGTTTATTTT
Organism: Scaptomyza parva; assembly: GCA_035044645.1. Taxonomy (NCBI): domain Eukaryota; kingdom Metazoa; phylum Arthropoda; class Insecta; order Diptera; family Drosophilidae; genus Scaptomyza; species Scaptomyza parva. The sequence goes on from JAWNNT010000063.1 coordinate 600,248, forward strand.
AACGGCTTATTAATATCACAAATACAACCTAACGAGCGATAGAAACCTTTACAGCCTTACAACTTGGTATCCATAGTACCAATCACACGAAAACAAACACTCGGAATAAAAGTGCGCATAATTTAGTGATGTGCTAACAGTGCAGATTCCATTTCATGTCAACTACCATAATTTAAAGTTTGAAACGAAAAGAGAATCATAATAATGTTGAATTTTGCTATGTAGAAATTAAGAATAAAAAGTTATATGTTAAAGAAATATTCTTTTATTATTTTTTCGGTATTTTTTGAGTTTTAGGAGCTCTTTACTGCGGAAAACACTTATTTTATTCCATACGATAGTGGGATAGTGGAACAATTGGGAAATTAAGCCAAATGAAACACGCGCTCACATACATTTTATTTAATTATTGATTTGTTAAATATATATTGAAAATAAAATTAATTGAATCACGACAGCAAAAACTAATACTTACACTTTTTTTAGCATTTTAAAAGCTAATATCGTACTACAGACTTTGTATTCCCTTTATAGCTGCCAAACCTTTGCCAAGAATATGGCAATTAGCTACCCAATAAATGATTGATATTTTCAAACTAAAATTGTATTTACGCATTTCGCTTAGTTTATTTTGATTTTACACAAAAACGTTTTTCTAAATAAACATAACATAATAACAATTTGATTAAATGTTACAAGATTAGGAGAGAGAAACAATCTGTTAGAGCTTTCATCTGAGAGAAAATCAACATTTTATGCTGAGGTTAGCTTCGGAGAGCAAATTTCTATTCTAACTATAAAATCCTTTAAAGTTAACGAACTGTTCATCTGACGATTCTACACAAATGATATGAATGCATTAAGCCTAGTTAATTTATAGTCATAGTAATTACATATTAAACTTAAAAAAATAGTAGTTGAACAACAGCGAAGACAATAATAAATTAAGTAGTTATAAAGGACCAAAAAGATTAACTGCTGGATGGTTATCAGCTGTATTTCCAAGAAATTGGCCATAAAGCTCCTTGTAGCGATCAAGAGAGAGTCCACCACGTTTCTTGTCTTCATCCTACAAATGTTGATAAAACCATATATAATTTGCCCAGTTCTATGAAGCCTATCATTAAAATATTTACACTCAATAAAGCATCAAACGCTTTGTCCAATGGGGCAACGTCATCAATGGCAACCCTGGCAATGCAGTTGTAACGGTATTCGTTAATTCCCACAACTCCATCGTTATCGATATCAAGCAGCTTAAAGTTGGATTCAATGAATGCGCGCATGGCCTTAATGTGCAAAATAAATATTTTGATTATTAAATTTTATTTCATTAACATTTGATGCTAAAAATGTTATTAAATAAAATTGAGTATTTAAATCAGGGGTCTTTTGGTTGCTATGCGGGCGCCATGCCAACATTCTAAGAGACTAAAAAACAAATGTGATCTAAAAAAACACAGTTAATATATATACAAATTTAAACAAAAACAAAGACTTGAACTAGCAATATAGATATATATTGCAAAATATTTGTAATGCTTTTTAATGTGTATTTAATTAGAATTATTAGATTTTTTCGGCCTAACATAAGTCTTTCGGAAGAAAGGTCTTTTTTTTTTGTACGAAAAAATTATTATAGCATTATTAATATATTTAATTCAAAACTTGCCTGAGGGAAGTCATCGTACTTCTTTCCTACGCATGTTTTTTTAACAGCATCCTTGAATTCCTGGTTGGAAATCTTACCATCCTAAAAAAATAATTAAATATAATTAGATATTTTCAATGACCAAACACATGCAACATTGAGTGGATTTTGGGTAAAAAAGACCATTTTAAAACCATTGACAGCTGCTAGACTTAAGGCCATATGCGCTGATTTTAACATCCCTTTCTGTTTCTCAATTATTATAATAAAAAAATAAGAAAATATTTCTGGCTCATAAAGAACTACAAAGATATGTTCAGGTGCGTATGTATTAAAAGAAAATTATATTACTTGTATACATTTATAGTTTACCTTGTCATCATCAGCAATTGCAGAAATTTCTTCCCACAAGTTCTTCATCATTTTCTTGTACTCCTCCAATCGAGCGGGGCTGCAATCTCCCTTGCCTTCCACGATGCAAGCTCGTACGGCCATGCACATAAAATCATTTTGATCCAAGAATCCATTGTTGTCGATATCTTAAAATGAATAGCAATACCTTAAAAAACTTTATCCAGTCATTTTATATCGCGATCAATTATCCTGCAAGGTCCTTCTTAAAAGTATTGCGGCTCATTAAAGTCAAACTAGCTTCAACTGACTTCAATTATTTTCTTTTAAATAAGTTCAATTCTGTTCATTGTATTATCCTTTTATAGTTCCAGGCGAGCACCCTTTAGCTTTTTATCCCCGACGTTGTACTTCATTTGTGTATTTCACGACCCGTTTTGTTGCAAACCCCCAAAAATTCTATTAATAACACCTTAGCTCGTATCTACTGTTGTTTGTTTAATTCAGTCTATTTTTAGTTGAATTAAATGTACTATAAATGTTTTAATTTACGAGCGATTGTTCTAAAAGATTAACTGCAAATTGCGCACCTGCCACTAATATATTGCAATTGACATGTTTCTTTGTTTTATTTATATTCACTAGCTAGAAAATGTAAAAAAGTAACTTGTACACAAAAAAAAAAGATTAAGGAAAAATTCATTATCATCAAAACAAAGAAAATGCATGCCGTGTCCTCATAAATAAATAAGGCAACTGTGCCTTGGAAGTAATGAGGCATTGGTATACCTAGTATTTAGGAAAAGGATACATGGGTACACCATATCGTATATGAAGTACTGTAGTATTTGTTAAAGTTTCAGTTTACTTACCATACATATATCGCACAACGAAATCAACTCGATTATCCCAAGAGTAAGCCATTATAGCGTTGTTCGTTTATTATTCATAAAATATCTTGAACGAAAACAATAAACAAATATTGTCCTTTATTGACAGGTCTTATGATCGAATACTATGAACTTTTGTTAAAGCACACCTTATAGCAATATTCTAAACTACCTTAAGATTCGCTTAATTCAAACTAACTAAAGTTTTTATTGACGAGAGCATTTCCTTTGCAACATTCGATTTATTTTATAAGTGCATCTAAACATTATCTATAAATATAAATTCAGATACATTTATATATGCATGCATATACATATATGTTTACATATATATATGTTAATATATCAATATACAAATGCATATATATTTTGTATATATTATACATATATAAATATATGTATATACTTACATTTATATAAATACTAAATGATAAATAAAATGAAATTAAATAAGGTACGAATATGTCCGCGAAAAAATATATTTTTAGTGCACGCATAACCTATTGTAAAGAGCATTTCACAAAATGTTCATTTACATTCTTGTTATTTGTATTGCAGGCTACCGAAATTTCATCTTTCACCTTTTAAGACCGAGCATCAAAGAATGCTGTTCAATGTTGCTTAGCTACCGAATACCCAGCAACTACAGTACATATAAGGTTGTTACTACAATCGGGTGGCTAAAGTAAAATATCTTAATTAATTAAACGATTTTTTTAATAAATTGTAATTATCATACGAAATCATTGAATGTTGGTCTTCAAAATAAAAAAAAACTAGTAATCATTAAATCAAATTGAAATCGTTTTCTAGTTTTATCAAGTGCAAAAAATTCAATGCGCAACTTTTTGTCATTTATTACTGTGAGCATACAGCCTCAACTACGAGTATCGAGAGTGCTAAAATAAAATATACAGGTATTTAAATAAACATATATATTTATACAGCTTTATTATACCCTGGGCACCCATTTTTTTTGCTATTTGTGTAAGGGAATAATTTGAATAATTGGAAGATACCCCGTTTTTTCTATAATAAAACAATTATTAATTACATTGAATTAAAAACAATTTTCAAACACTTGTATACATTTAAAAAGTGTCTAGCAGTGTGTAACGCATAGAAGGAAGCATATTCTAGTATCTTAGAGTATATATGTATGTATATTATTGATTAGCATCTACAGCATAGTCGATATAGTCAAGTCCGTCTGTCTGTCTGTTTCTATGCAAACAAGTCCCTCAAGGTCTTCTTTTTTTTGCACTTAGGTCGTTTGTCGAAATCAGGCAGATCTGAACACTATATCATATAGCAGCCATACAAAGAAAGATATTTTATGAAATATATTTTTCTATGAAAAAATTATCAAATCGTCTTTGTTTCAAGTTTTGACATATCTTCCTTATTGATTTAGGAAAACTTTAATCTTTTTACCCATTTCCGCCACAATCAATGAGCTCTTTACAACCAATCAAACTAACGGACTCAAGTATACATTTGAAACTCAAAAGACTTGCTTTTGTTTTTTCCAATTATGTGCCTTATACTCTATGCCAGCTGTCTAATCGACCTGCAACAATTCGGTTTGGGTCACTTATAAAAAAAAAACAAAATTTTATTTCAAACATAACAAATATTGCACGGCAATCATTCTCCAAGCTGATAAACAGGTCCGGTGGAATGGCCAGATGCCGAAGATTAAAATGCAGCTAACACAAAACTACTCACAGACACAGGCTGCCTGTTAAGTCTTGAGTATTATCTTAGCCACAGCATATTTGCACCTGACTTCATAATAAATTCTTTTCAACCAAAGGGTAGCTTCCTTTGTCCAACCCTCGTACATACATACATATGTATGTACATATGTACGTACATGCATATTTACAAACATATTTACGTCCTGTTCCATGCGTGTAGAATAAGAACAACAAATACTGGGTTAGCAACAACTACAACTACTACTTTAGCCGGCAGCAACAACAATAACAACAACAAGCAATCTAAAGTCGATTAAAATATCCTCTACAAGCTACTGTTCAGCTTGCCAAGTTTGAAAGGGGCGGGGCGGAGAATAAATTGATTGCAGATTGGATGCGAATTAGAGTAAATGAAAAATGATTATGCATTGCATCTGAAAAAATAATAAAAATTATGTGCAAAAAGTATAACTATAAAATTTCTTCAAAATACAAAAAAATTGAAAATATTCAAAAAGAAATATAAATAAAATAAATATTTATCCATAATACATTTATTTTTGTTGTTGTTGTTGTTTACTTCTAAACTTTTTTTTATAAGTCTATTTTGTATTAACAAAAGGTTTTTTTTTATTTACTACTTATACTTTTCTTTTAATACAATTTTAATGAATATTTTCCAATAAGCTTGCTTGAATTTTGATGATACATATTTGAAAATTTAACTTATATAACGCGCGTCGTTTTTGCATATGTTGCTTTCCTCGTACTTTCAGTTAACAACGATTACAGGGTATATGAATGGGCGTGTCCAAGACGTTCCACCTTCAAGCAATGAAAGAGACGCCGATAGCATTGACCAGTCAAGAAAATATTCTTACACTACACACACAACATTTTCACTCAAGCTTAAGAAACCGGATCTTTTCTTCCTCGACTAGACAAGACACATTGAGTAGAATGGTTTGCGGCAACGACGAGACGTCGGTAGTTATGAATGGGAGTAGTAGTTGTAGTTGTAGGCCAAGTGCCTAGTGCTTGGTGCTTGGCTGCGGCTGCCTGCACCTGTTCCATCCAGAAATGGAAACATATTCGCATTGAGTGTAACTCAGTAGGCATCTTGCTTGTCAGCGCCAGCGCGCGCATCTGAGCGAGATGGAACGGAAGAGAGATAGAGAGAGAATGAGAGTAAACGCGAGCAAGACTAAGAAATTGAAGCGAGTTCTGTCAATGATCCTCTGAGTAAAAGAAGCTCACCTCGAATATTTCATTCAAATATAAAACACACACAAGTAAACACATAATGGCCATGTTAAAACTTAAGAAAAAGAGCATAAGAAAAAATAATAACAACTAAGGAAGCTGAAGGCATACTGAAAATAACAACGATAACAAGCCGCTCGCCTCACCTAAACAATGCAACAGGTGATGGACGGCAAAGCGCGCGGTCTTTGTCGTTGGGGAAAAGTCAAGTTGCTACCTGTAAAAAACACATACATATGTATAGGGGTACATCAAACGAAGCCTACAACTAGTACGTACATACATACACATTCGTTTGGTTCGGCATGCGTGTGCATGTGTGTATGTGTGTTAGTGCCCAAACGTGCACAGGTGCTCTTGCTCGTGCCAGAGCGAGCGTTCAAGACGAGTTTGTTTGAGATCAATTGATAGCCGTAGCCGTTGTGTAATGTTGATCTTGTTTTGGTAACGTAGTGGAGCATTGAGTTAAATGAGCCTGACTCTTAATTTTAGCTGGTCGCTGCTGCTGCCTGCTGCTGCTGCCTGCTGGTCTTTGGTCCGCAAGACGACTTTTTAGTAGTATGTGTGTATGCTGGCTAGTGTGTAGTTGTGAGTAGTTTGTGTCTCGCGTCTGAATGGTGTATTGGTATTTCAAGTGTTATTTTTTTTCGCAGTTTTCCTCAGAGAGAGAAGGTCATGGCCGATTCAAGCGATCCTGATCACGCAGTATTTGTTGAGCATTGAATGAAATGGGTGCGCATTGTCACTCCTACCTCTAAACGTGAAATAAAATAATTAATAAACACGAAATAAACTTGAACGCTCTCTGTCTTTCTCTCTGTCGCTGTTATAAGTCTAATGCACTCGTCTTCCCCAATATAATTAAATTTTATATAAGCCGTTATTTTTTTAAAAATGGAATCCTGCGTTTTAATACCAAAAGAGTTTGCGTTAACAAAGTTATCCTTACCGTTGAACAACAATAATAAAAACAACCACGGCAGCGAATCCGTTTTAACCGTTTGTGCAACAACGAATATCAAAAAAGGATCTCTATTCTACCCATTCCAAGGTACTATACGTACCGACAAAATCGATAATCTCAAAAATCCAGAGGAAAATGATGTAAGTAACATTTTGATTTCATTGAATATGTATATTATTTTTTGGTAAAACTCTTTTTTAACAAAAGGGATTAAGAACCAAGGATTTGAAAATGTATTCGATAATTTAAAAGGAAATCATCTAATAAGATTGGTATACTCTCTCTCAGAAAGTGCTTAATTCCACAATTCGACTCTTATCAGTGGAACAAAACCTGACACATTTACGAAATGAAAATCAAGCGAAAACAATATATTTCTACGTTTGCTGAAATAAAGCAAGATATATACAAATAGGCATATTTTACATGATACAATAACTATTTGAATTAGCAAAATGAAATAAATTATCGTTAGTTATGGAAATTACTAATTACTAGCAGCTGAAGCACCTGTGAATTCAGTTATATAAGCTTCTGTGATAAGATCTGGAAAAAATCCATTCTCGTTATTCTTATAAGAAAAGTCATGGTAATCAAATTGTATCCCTGAAATTGTTTAAAAAAAACAGTTACTTATGGAATCCTATGCCAGTTTCATCTGAAGACTTGAGCCAAAAATAAAAAATAATAGACATATATAACTTCTTAAACTTTTGAAAAAAGAAATAAGAAAAAAAAGGAAATACTCAAGAAACTCGTTCTAATTATTATCTGAAAGTTTGAGAACATTTCCAATAAGGACCAACTGAATATACGTAATATGAACGTATGATGTACCAAACAAAAATAACCTGCTTATAGTATTTTTTATATCGTGAGAAAATTCCCATGGTCATAAAAATTTAAGATACAAAATCTTTTATTGAGCTGATCTGATACACCCACAGGTATTCTCGAGAGCCCATAACTTTTGGCCTTAACTTCTGTGTAGTATGTGCGTTTTTCATGCATCGCTGGTGCAGAATTATTTTGGACGAACATGATTATAAATAAGTATGTACGAATCCGGCCCTCCCAAGTTTTCCCAGGCTAACGTTGAATAATTGCTGAAGCATTAAAGAAAACTGTGAGAACTTCTTATGTCCGTCTTGAAGAGTTCCCAACGTCATGGGAGAGTGAGCACCCCCATAAGACTTTTATACACCAATTTTCGTAACACATTTCTTATTACTCTATATGTGTATGTGTGTACTATTTTGATGCATATACAAAGATAGTTATTACAGTTACAAAGTCGCATAAAATACTTGAAGAAATTATCAAATACATTAAGTATTTATATGATTTTAAAATAATTGTTTGCAAAATATGGAAAATATCTATATATAATATGGTATTTTCGATTACTTACAGTAAAACTTCTATATAGATAGAAATATCAACTGTATGCTAAAAAATGTTTGATAAAATTTGCATTCATAACAAAAGTTATATACTTAAGATTGTTAAAGAAAATTATTTGTAAATATCTTAATAAGCTGTTTGAAAAACATAATTAAATTAATTTTAATATTTAATTTTATTAAGACAATTTATTGCGTCTAGGTAATTAGTTGCTGGCATAAACCATTAAAATTTCATTACTTTCCTAAAGGATGTCTTTCACTCCAAGCATCGGAGACGAAAAAAAATGTTCACTTACTTTTCAACCAACTGATAAAAATAAGGTAGCGCTTTCAGACTTACATACATACACTACATATATACAAAAAAAAACATACATATATTGCACGTTACCTGTCTTCATCTTGAAAATTTAAAAGCGATCGAATCATAAACAAAGCAGTCATTCAAGAATATTTTTGTGTGCGTATGTGCTGTATACACACATACTTCATGTGTATGTGTATATGATCGGGAGCTGGAGTAAGGTGCTACCGGAAACGAGCAGTGCGAACCTGGAATTATTTGTGTGTGCACAACTAACATACATACATACAGCCATACATATGTACATGCAAGTACGAAAGAGTTATGCATGTCTGTATGTAAGTAACGATATGGTGTTGTCTTTTTCGTTAAATTGATGCATGCAATTTAGCTTGAACACAATTAATTACAGTTCTTGAGGAACATATATTGTCTTACGTGCATAGGTATTTATGCCTAAATAACATACATATGTACATATGTATGTATGCTTGTATAACAACCGTTTTAGAATACCATTTAAATGTAGTGTGGAAAACAAGATTAAATAAAAATACAGTGGCAATTTCTTTAGCACATACATTTTATTTATACATACGTATAACAAAGGATTGTAAAATTATGGTATTAGAAATCATAAAACTAATTGGCAACATGTAAAAATTTGAAGTGGAATATACTATCTTAATCGAATTAAATATACATTATCAAAATAATATACAAAGAAAGTTTCTATATGATCTAACTGTCAATCAAAATTAATTATATGTTAAACCTTTTTTTAGCAAGCAAGATTGATCTAGTTAAAAGTTGCCGACTAGGTAGATACCCTCCATTGAGCTATATAAGAAATCAAAATAATCATTAGAATTTAAATCTTTTTTTTGGGTTAAAACTTTCAATCGTGTAAGATATATCAATTTTTTTAATTTTTCTAATCTTAAAAATTTGTAAATTTTGTTTGTAATCTCTAATCTTTTTTCCACAATTCCAAAAATTTTTTAAAGATTCTAAAGTCTATTGTAGCCCTTTCCAAGTTTTTATGATCTTGTTTATGCTCTCATCGTAGTTGCAAGTGCCTCTTTGACTTGCTAAACTGGTACATCCAGTTTTACAATTACGGCCAAAGGAATTGCAAATTGCATCTGCTTTTAGCATATGCACATGCACAAGTAGGAGGTTATTTTTTAAAACGAAAAAAAAAGAATACTATATTCATGTAGTTAATTACAAAGCAGATGTTACAACCTACCTGGTTATAATAATAATAATAATAATAATATGTATGTAATCAAATTTTAATTGTTCTAATTTTATTTTGACTTTCTTCTTTTCTGCTATTTTTTAGTTGAGATATCGCCATGGCTTATATCATGAGGTTTCATTTAATTATGGTACGCGGGTAATCCATTGTAATTGGATAAGATTTTTAAGAACTACCGGTTCTTTTGACGCAAATGTAAATCTCATTTGTACAATGGTTAAGGGGGATCCATTATATGAAGTCATCAAGCCAATCAAGACTTATCAAGAGCTCGTTGCCTACTATTTGCCCGAGCGTCCAGAAGAAAGTATATTTATGAATTTGCGTTCAACGCTATATAGACAGGCAATGGATTCGATACTACAAGGTAATTAACCTTAAATGTAATTAACTTATATTATTATTGACTTGAATGCTTGGATATTTTATCTTCATGTAGATACTCCACTCGATTTGTCATTAGCGTTAATGTATAAAATGCCAAATTTACCGCTTTCGCCGCCAACGAGCGAGGACGAACAAAAGTCAATGTTGAGTGACTCCTCCGGTTCCTTATTGTCACTTAATGATAGCACAAATGACAACTCAACTACATCATCAGCATCTATGGATGAAATCAAAAAGACTGTCCTTGAGGATATAACAACTATTCCACACAAGAGTACCATTAATATTAAAAATTATCAATATGAAACAACAAAAAAGCGCGTCGGCAGAAACGAAAGATCGCTACTACCTTGTGAAGTCTGCAGAAAAGCCTTTGACCGTCCCAGTCTCCTTAAAAGACATATGCGAACGCATACGGGTGAAAAACCACATATTTGTATGGTTTGTGGCAAAGGTTTTAGTACATCCAGCTCTTTAAATACCCATCGGCAAGTATTAATTTAAATACGCAATTTTTCTTGAACAAACCTAACGAATAATAATCTTATAGGCGCATTCATTCTGGTGAAAAACCGCACGAATGTCAAGTATGTGGAAAAAGATTTACAGCGAGCAGTAATCTATATTACCATAGAATGACTCATATTAAGGTAATAATAAAACATAAAATCCTCTTGAACAAACTTTAAGTTCTTCATCGTATATAATATTTGTATAGGAAAAACCACACAAGTGCAATTTATGCGCTAAATCGTTTCCAACTCCAGGTGATCTGAAATCCCACAAATACGTTCACAGTGGATCGTGGCCCTTTAAGTGCTCCATTTGCTTCCGTGGTTTCTCCAAGCAAACAAATCTAAAGAATCATTTGTTTTTACACAGTGGTAAGTTTTGCTTTTACCTCTTTCAAAATATTGTATAAATAACGTGTTTTTTTTTCGTATTTCCAGGAGACAAGCCACACGGCTGTGAGCTGTGCAAAAAGAGATTTGCGTTGGCATGCAACCTGCGAGCACATATGAAAACGCACGAAGGTAAATAAAAAAGAACAAAAAACTTTATTCAATATTTTGTTATAATTTTTCATTCATTATAGGTGATTCCCAGGATGAATGTGTGCGATGTGGCAAAGTATTTATAGCAACAAACAACGTTTCACAACGAAGAAAAATTTGCACGAAATGTATTGACTGTAGCGATTCAACTGATGATGGAGAAAAGTCTGGATTTCAATCGGAACGAAGTATGTTTACCGAAGAGGAATATGAGTCTTCAAATGGTGGCACGGAATACAGTGACAAATGATATCAATTCTGTAGAGATAGTTTGTCAAACGTGTCTGATCAATTTAAATAAATTATTCACATTAATTTTAGAATATGACCAAAAATTTAAAATTTTTATTAACAATTTTAATGGATTTGTGTGATTTTAGATAGCAAACAACGCTTACAAACACAATACAAGAAATTGAATTTAATTTATGAATATGCATAATTATTATTAAAATATATTAGTATAAGTTTAATATTTAATCCAAAACCAGATGAAATTAAAAACAGGAGTACCGTCCAGTGATTATAATTTTGTCGTTATTTTATTTTGGTTTTAAAGGGGCAGAAACCATTCTAATTTCCTTTTTGTGATTACCGAATGTAGAAGTCCTAGACGGGAAAATTTTAATGGCTGTTTAAACAAAAAAAGGTAACAAATCAAGGAGGTTTAAAAATGTTTTTCAAAATGTGTCGGCTAGTGCTTAGCTAACTTAACCAAGTAATCATATGTTTCTGCAGAAAGAAATGTAGTAAGTCACTAAATATTTTGGTGTTTTTATATTAATCTTGATATTCGATAGCTATCGGTGCATAATATATCTTGTGTCTCCCCCTACATGGCGTCGTGCTTCAAACGCAAATTCCAGTCTGACGCTATCTTGACATAAATGTTAAAACCTACTCAAAAATATACTTTGTCGGTGAGACAAAAGCTGCCTAGTACAAAACGTTTGATATGCATAGCAGCTACCATATGTACATGTGTGTCAGCCATATTGGCTTAATACTCGCCATTTGCACAGAATTAATAAATAAAATAAAAGAACTGAACGCGACCAAATACAATTACAAATTGTGTGAAAAATGGGATTACTAAGCTTATAAAAGGGTACTAACAACTGCCATAGATATGTGTTCAACGTGCTAATATGTCGTACTGCTGTGTACAATTAATATTAATGTAATTTACAAACAATGTGCAGAAAATTGTAAATATGTTTTGTTTTAATGAACTGAAAGTATTGGTGTACTTTAGTGCTTCCACCGAACACTAAGAAACTATTACCCACCTCAGCACACAATAATTTATTTGGATTGCACAAAAATAAAAATAAATGCGTGTATATATGCATATTTTCTTTTTTTATATATGTATGTATGGGTGTATGTACTACATAAGATTAATGCTATCATGTCCTATGTTTGTTCATAAAAGTCAAGCTGTGTTTAGGCTTCCCCAATTAAAAAACTAAATACAATTTATTAAAGTAACTAATTAACGCCTTTTTACAGGGAATAAGTTTTATCTTCAATCGAATTAAGTGGTATATTTTTACATGTGTATTACAAATTCTTGTAGTTTGAAGATTCACAAATATTGTCTTGCACATTATAATGGGGGACCGTGACATCCCAAGTGTACCCGTCACAACACTAGCTGGCCTAACCAGTACGTCGGATTGTAAGTATTGTATATGTATGTGTGCGTTGATAACCTTTCGAGTAATAAACAATTTTTCATTACATTTGCTCTAGTGCTCAGCGAATTGCCCGTCTCAGATTGTCTTCACAGTTCCGGATCCTTAAATAAGTCGCTGCTGTTCCATTCGCTGGTTGCCAACGAATCCAACAATCTTCTATCTGTACGCGATGAGAATCTAGTAAGGCAGTTGGTAAATGCCATTGAGCAGACGAACTCGGACAACATGTAAGTTCACAAGCAAAAATGTACTATAAAAGAGCATAATTGTATGGGTTATTTAATTTCAGAGAACTTAAGCCGCAATATGCCATTCAGCATCATGGCGCAAATATTAGTACATATCCTGAACTACTACAGGGTATTTACAATTATCGCCCAACCGTATTTAATACACCACGTAGAACTGGTAAGTACTTAAAACTATGCTCAATGAATAAACTACTAACAAAAACTATTCATTTTGTAGTTATAAACGATCACACGTCCCAGCAGCATTTTACGGAAAATTCAACAAGCGAACGTCCTCTGCATTCGCAGCAAATTGGTCTTGTTACAGATATAGGTCAAACGCAATACAATTTAAATGTTGACCATCAACAGCAGCAACATCATCTGCATTCAAAAGATTATATAGATCAATCAGCCAAGTGAGTCGACTTATTACCTTATGCCTTGTATTTTTGGTCATGTTTTATTGTTTTAAACTTTTTAGAATGGATGTAACGAGTTTGTTACCAGATCAGCGTGAAACTAGGCAAATCCTACAAGACGGATCCATTGAAAATGTTATACAGGGCCAACAACACGTGCAAGGCATGGGAGTAATCCAGCCATTGTTAGTACTACCGGAATCATCTGTAATCCAAGCTGTCAATCAACACGGACATCAATCCCAAACGTATTATCAGTACCAACACAAGGAACCGGTCGATAAAAGCATTAACCCAACATCTATTAGCAATCAACAGTTTAATAAGCTGTCCCAGCAGACAGATCCATTATCACAACAGATTGCATTTCAAAACCAAGCAGCAACAACAACTACTTCGACAATTCAGGGCAATTTTCAAAATGTATTAAATTTACAAAGACAGCAAATAGCCGAAGTTGCGGCAATACAGCATCAAGAAGTTCCGAAACCACTGCAACACCAGCAACAATTATACATCAAACCTCAATCTCCAGCCCAGCAGCAACACTTTACCGCATCGACCTCATTACCGACAAGCAACAATAGTAACAACGCATTTGGGCACGATTTTAATCCATCGATCAATGCGACATCGACTGCCACATCCACGTCAACATCATCAAGCGGCAAGTCGCAGGTTCGGGTATGTATAAATCGTCTTAACGTCGAGGATGCTCGCCTTATGCAACAGAGTATTAAAAAGTTTGTACAAAAGTCACCAGAATTGGCAAGAAATATTGGGTTACTACACGATACAAGTAACAAAAACAATGACACTGAATATCTGTCGTTAGCGGGTGAATATAGTTCCATCGGAGCAGTATCTGGTGTTTTATCAACGGATCCTACAACCAATGTGAGCAGTGCTCAATCTTCGGCGACCATAGATATGTTTACGGTTATAAAAGCTGATGAGAAGCGTTCCGGTACAAAGAGAAAAATGGCAATTTCACTCGGTGATATACCTCCAGAGCAAATATGTGAGTATTTCGCTTGTTAGTTTCCTGTCTTTGAGAAAGCTAAGAACTTATATTTGTGCTATATACTTCAGTCTCGAAACCCAAATTACGTCGGGTCGAACGCATAATGGCCTTACCAACAACAAAATGTACTAAAGAAGAAGTCACTCGTTCGCAAACGTACCAACAGTTTATGAGGAACATGGAACAAATAATTGAGTTGCTGGACGATACTGAATCCCCAAATTTCGATTCAGGTAAATAGAAACAAAACAATTACATTAGATCATTCATATTGTTAACAAATTTGATAATAAACTTTGCAGAAGACGTCGATGATAATATAGAATGCATTTCGCCAAAGCTTCTGAACACAATGAGCAATGACGTCGCCAAATTAAAAGCAAAGAACGCACTGGACTCAATACCGAAAAACAAACTAACCCTTCTTATAAACTACGCCATGCGGAATGTTTACTTGGCCAGAAATTATTCTGCGGGACCGGTATGTTATTGAATACTTATTTAAAAAGGCAATTCTAATTCTTAATCTCATCTCTTGCAGGAAGACGAAGATGATATTGTTGATGATGAAGTGATAGATAAAATATTAAACGCCATGGATGCGTGCTTACTTATATGCAATATTTATTCGACTGTCAGTGACTTAAAGTTTTTGCAAGAGGATAACATTTCGCACATTATAAAATTTGCTCAATTTCAATTGCGAGAAACGATATTTCCGTTGCACGATCCCGTGTATACGGTAAAAAGTGTAAAAAAGTCGGCCCAACGCAAAAAGACAAAGTCCCATCAAAGTCATCATCGGAGCTTACAGATTTTCTACTCGAAAGTTGTTGAGCTACTGAAAGTGTTTGTGGCGCTCTTTGATAAATGTATTTTTGTCGATACCATAGTACTACCACTGTCAACACTTGCTATTGAGCCATTCTTTGTGGACAACATTGAAACATTGCAGTTTGTTTGTCTGGAGCTGGTAACAACAGTAAGTACTCTTTCATAAACCAAATTTCTATTCAATTGACGTTGCTTCTCTTTAATATAATTTGTAGATTTTCCGAAAAGAACGATACGATAAAATACGAAACAGTATTTTGGGCGACATACTATCTTCCATTGATCGTTTGCCTTCATCAAAAAAGAATCTTCGGCCATACAAGCTTACCAACAATGGTGGAAACATTCAAATGGTTACTGCACTCGTGCTGCAGTTGATTCAATGCGCTACAATTTTGACAGACTCTCTTAGTGATAAAATTAGTACAAAATCTATTCATGATTTTGACGATGATCTACCAAGTGGTGCTTCCCAAATTGTTAAGCCAAATCAGGACCTCCTTGTGCTAAAAAAGTACGATGTCGCTGTTAGTATCGGTGGTAACTTTTTAACAACATTTTTGAACAAATGCAAGTCACGAAGCAACGAAACAGACTTCCGTCCACTCTTTGAGAATTTTATACATGATCTGTTGGCTACTGTCAATAAGCCCGAATGGCCAGCATCTGAACTTTTGCTCTCATTGCTGGGGACAATGCTGGTTCGTTATGTGTCAGATAAGTCTATAGAGCAAAGTATTCGTCTTGTATCATTGGATTATCTGGGTATTGTTGCGGCTCGTTTACGTAAGGATACCGTCGAGTCGCGATGCAAAGTGAATATTATTGATTCTATGATTAAATCAATAAAAGCCGAACAGGAAAAGGAAGGTGATTTGGCGATAACAAATGTAAGTATTCAATTAAATTGTTGAATTATTAGCTTCATTAAACATATTTAAATATTTCTTAGACAAAAATCGAGCTGCATCCAGAAGAGCAACGAACCGAATTTCTCCAAAAGATTCTACTTGATTTTCTATCCGTTAATGCACAAGAAGAGAATTTGATCTGGGATTATGCTCGACATTTTTATTTGGCTCAATGGTATCGGGATGTAATCTATCAACGACGTCGAATAAAGGAGGGCGAAAAAGGGTTTGCCTCGAAAAAACCCAAATCCCATTTAAAACATCGATCAGGTAAGTTTTTCTTTAGGAACAAAGTAACATCACAGTACAATATAAGAATTTTTGTAAATATTTATTATTATTCCTATATAATTGCTCAATATTGTATTATATATAATAAATAATAGTTTTTTAAAAATTAAGTACATTCACAAAGAAAGTTTTATAATTATATTTATTTATTTTACAATTTAAGGAGACTATTCGGACACATCAGACTCTGGTTCCTGTGATGAAAATGATCCTGAGGATTCTAACAAAAATGGCAATCGTTCAGTTGACGTCGTTGATTATGAACTCAATCTGGAGATTTTTAACGTTTTGGAAGAGCGAAAGCAATACTTGATCAGTAAAATTAAACCATATTCGGGCATCGGCGAACACAGTCATAGTACATCACATAAGACTTATATAGATTATAATAATGCACAATTGATAGCACAATATTTAGCTACTAAACGCCCATTTAGTCAGTCGTTTGATGGGTGTCTTAAGAAAATCATTTTAGTCGTAAAGTAAGTAAATATTATATATAAATTGTAAGTGACATTTAATCGTTTAACATTATGTCTCAATTTTTTGTAGTGAACCCTCAATTGCTGTGAGGACGCGTGCAATGAAATGTCTAGCAAATATTGTTGAGGTGGATCCACTTGTTCTGAAGCGAAAGGACATGCAAATGGGTGTAAATCAAAAATTCCTAGATACAGCAATATCAGTACGAGAAGCTGCAGTTGATTTAGTTGGAAAGTTTGTTTTAAGTAACCAGGAACTAATTGATCAATACTACGATATGCTTTCAACGCGAATATTGGTAAGCTCAAACATGCCCTTTTTAATTTTATTATTATTACAACAAATTATATTTGCGTTGCAGGACACTGGTGTTTCAGTGCGGAAGCGCGTTATAAAAATTCTGCGCGATATTTGCATTGAATATCCTGATTTTGAAAAGATTCCCGAAATCTGTGTGAAAATGATACGTCGAGTAAATGATGAAGAAGGCATTCAAAAGCTTGTCACAGAAGTCTTTATGAAAATGTGGTTTACACCGTGTATAAAAAATGACAAGGTTTGTTTTTTAATATTATTTATCTCGATCAAATTAATTAACTTCTTTATTTTACTTTAATTCAGCATGGAATACAGCGTAAAATTAATCAAATTATTGACGTCGTAAACACGGCTCACGATACGGGTACAACATGGTTGGAAGGTCTTTTAATGAGCGTATGTATTGCTTAATGTATGAAATTGCTTAATAGTCCAGATTTTTAGTTAACTTTTAATATGCTTGTTCAGATTTTTAAACCAAAGGAGAACATGCTAAAGCTTGATGGAACTGTACAGGAACCAGTTAAAAAGAATACCGAACCACCACAAGAGATTGTATTGGCCTGTCAACAATTGGCCGATGGTCTTGTGGATCGACTTATTGAATTGGAGGACACCGACAATGCTCGTATGCTTGGGTGCATAACAACACTTCATCTTCTTGCGAAAGTACGCCCTCAACTCCTGATACGGCATGCGATGACAATTGAGCCATATTTGAACATAAAATGCCATTCAGCGTCAGCAGCGAAATTTATTTGTGCTGTCGCCGATATTCTTGAAAAGGTTGTGCCTCTTGTTAACAATGCTAGTGAATCATTTTTGGCTTCCTTAGAGGAACATTTAATGCTGCTAGTGGTGTCGCGCAATCAAGCAGAAGTCACGAGTTGCGTTTCATGTTTGGGCGCACTTGTAAATAAGATAACGAAGAACTATAAATTAATTCGTGACTGTTTCCAAAAGTACGTATTAATTAATTTTAGAACCGAACATATTTACGAATTTTACTTTTGTAGGTTTTATCGTGTGCTGGACTTATCTAGGAATCAAGTTGTACAAAATGGATTTAATATAGACAATATTTATACACCTAGCTTTAGGAGAAGCCTATTCACGATTGGTATTCTGATGCGATATTTTGATTTTAAATCTCCCATCGCTTTAGGTAAATTGATTTAAAATGTTAAACTCCACAAAACTTCATGTGCAAAAAACTTACATCTTAGGCGATTCAAATAATGGACTTCCAGCTTCAATATGCGACAACGTATTTGAATGTTTGATGTTCTTCTGTGGTTGCTCGAACCATGAAATTCGTAAACAAGCACTTGTATCACTTGGCTCTTTTTGTGTTATGAATGACGACTATCTAACTCGCACAGAGCTAAAGCAATTTTACTGTGATTTATTAAGCTCATCATCAAACGATGGTGGCATAAAAATAATCTGTATGCGCAATATCTGGATTTATTTGACTGAATCGGAAATGTTTATGCACAACAAAGAGAAAGAGTGTAAGTATGAATAGAGACGCTAAATTATGTCAAGGTAAACTAATTTATATATTTTTAAAGGGGAAAAACAATCAAAACACGAAGATTTAAAGGAGATGAATGATGTCTCCTCTGGCATGGCAAGTCGTATAATTCAGCTGTATTTGGAAGAGATCCTTGACTGCTTTCTCAATCGCGATGACTCAGTGCGTCTGTGGGCGGTAAAAGTTGTACAAATTGTGCTCCGTCAAGGATTAGTGCATCCGGTCAGAATGGTGCCCTATTTGATATGTTTGAGCACCGACTGTAAGGTTGAGGTAAGTAAGCAGAATAATTTTTTTTAAATATATTTAGATTTTTGTTTAAAAAAATCTTTATTCTATTTACAGTCAGCGCATCGAGCAGATGCTTTGCTAAAAGATATTGATAAGACATATTCGGGATTTGTAAATATGAAAGTTCAGTTCGGCCTTCAACTTTGTTTCAAACTACAGGAAATATTGCAAGTAAATAACAAGGCAAAGATTGAAATAATTCGGGGCTATGCGTAAGTTATAAAACTGATATCAAGTTTGATCTATAACAAACAAAAATATAATTTTTTTACAGTAAACGTGGTCCAGATCAAGTAACAACAGCTTTAAATGACTTCCTGTATTCATTACTTCGGACAACAAAACCACAAAGACGCGCGTTGGTTCAGACGGTAACGAAACAGTTCGATGATCAAAAAACGTCGCTACAGCAAATGTTATATATTGCCGACAATCTCGCATACTTTCCATATGCGGTTCAGGACGAGCCTTTATATCTGATACATCAAATTGATTTGCTTATTTCGATGGCTGGCACACATCTATTAACCACATTTAAAGAGCATCTTCGACCAAGTGATAAGGGAGGAGATGTTCTTGAGGATGACGACGATGAAGAGGATCCACATGTTCTTTTTAATCGGTTACCGGAAGACATGACCGAAATTAAAAAATGTATTACTTCTGCACAAGCGTGCATGCTACTTCTTGTACTAAAAGAGCATCTAAAGGAAATGTATGGATTAACTGATGGTAAAATATCACGATATTCGCCTTCCGAACAGAAAATTTACGAAAAGGCAATAACGCGCAGAAGCGTCGCAGACTTTAATCCAAGATCAACTATTGATGTGATTAAAAAACAACATACACAAAATTATACAAGCACAGAATCAGAATGTTTATCCAGCGCACTTAGCAATGAGGAAAAAATGGATCTGGTCACAAAATACCTGGATGTTAGTAACTATAGGCATCAGAGTTATTTGATTTTATATTGTTATCTTTTAAATTATAGTTCAAGCAGCTAATGCTCAAACTGGACCCAGAAGATGCAGATTCTGATGCGGATGAATCTCGAGAGAAGTCCAAATTAAATAGCTCTGGTCTCTTGGATGATTCTATCCCATTAAATTCTACAAGACCAACTCTTATACAAAATGACAAATCAAATTTAGTGACTTCGCCAAACGTTGCTAACTGCAATATTCAAGCATCGACCGCAGTGAGTCCATATTACTTCTTATTAGGACTTATAAATTCTAATTGCATATTTGTTTTTTAGGAAACCCCAGGTACTGATTCCACGCCAACAACACGTCTTGCAAAATCAGCAATTTCACCAGCGAAAGTAATTGCTCGTAAGCCAAGCCAACAACGTAGCAAAAAAAAGCGGCGAAAAATTGTGTCATCTGATGAAGATGATGAATACAGTGGCGATGACTATGCGTGAGATAAAACTGTTTTAGTCTTAATGGTCAAACCATAATATAGAGAAGGAACAGCAACAGAAAAAAATATAAATAATAATTCTAAAGCTTAGATTTAGCAATTAAAAATAAACCAATATTAGGTATAGCAATAATATGTGTATGTATGTATAATTTATTTTCTAACCTAGTACTGTATAATAGCAATAAAACGACTAATTTAAAATTAAAAGTAAGCTAAATATTATCTTAATCAGTTATTTTGGAAAAGAAACAAAAAATTATAATAAAATACAGTACGTGTATATTTTTTTAAATATCGTATCGTAACGTTTTATAAATTATTTAGAAATTACATAGATTTAACAAACGTCTAGGTTTAACTGAGCACAAGGACTAGGCACTCCGATTAGGCGTTATACCTTCCATTGCATTACAGCATTAAGTTGTATTTCAACCTTGATCAAAATAGACTATTGTAAAAATATGTAAAAAAAAAAATTAAATTAATAATGTTATAGGTTGATGTATATGTAAGCATGCATTGGATCGGGTATTCATCTTCGCTATTAGTTATGTAATTGAACGACCATTGTCAAACTTATTATAGTTATAATTATCCTTATATAACACACACACAAATTTCAACAATTGAAGATTTCTAAATCAATAACTACTTCGATTTTTCATTCCTATGACTATGTAAACAAAAACAAATAACGATGATAACGGCTATTTAACGGAATTTATTTTACTCATTTTTACTATAAAAAAAATTTATACAAGAGCAAACAAAATCAACAAACGCCGCTAACGAAAACTATGTAAATGGCGAAGCTTTAATGGGTCCTTCGATTCGGATCAAATTCAGCCATATCGAATAATGTATATTATTATATTTCATAGTTGAGAAATTTCAAGCTCTATTTTATTTTAAGTCACATAAACACACATGTATATAAATTTATATATCTTTAATTTTTTAATGAAGCAGATATAATAAATATTTATTTATATATGTATGTAGCTAAATTAATGTTGAATAAAAATCGTACAATAAGACATCCAAATGGACAAGAAAATTAAAATAAAAAATTTGTTATTTCAAATTTATACGGATATCAGAAACGGACTTTCAACATATTCAATGTGCACACTATTTAATCTGAGTACATTTTAAAATACTTTGTTTGCATCTAAAAATCACGAAGCAAAAATAATAGAGCAAGAAATGCTCACTGACCCCGGATAAGCAAATTTTTGTTGCTTTTGAACAGGCAGCTTGAAGAGAAATACAAAAAAAATATTGGGAAAACTAACAAAATGCTCTTTCAATGCAAATAAAAACTCTCTCGGTAGTACTAAATCATCCCTCAACTCTGTGTATCGCTTTGTAACTAACGGTTTCTCTTAAACAATCGTAGGTATAGGTGTGTTTGTACGCGTGTATACGGGCAAAGAAATGAATACATACATAGTATTTGTATTGCAGCCGTGTTTAATTTGAGAAACGAAATGCGATTGCGTGAGTTACGAAGAGCATACTTGTTGTCAACTCTAATTTAGTCTCCGTATGGCGCTTCGGTAAAGAGGTCCTTTGAGTGAAGCAGTTCATGTCGCGGCTTAAAATTAGTATACATACATATGCATGTGAATTTCAATTTGTGCATTTTGCTTTATACAAACGAATGTAGTACACATGTGTACATAACAAAAATATGTAAGAATAATAAATTTGTTAATTCAACGTGCACAAAAAACGAAGAAAAATCGAAGGCAACTCGCTCAAAACACGATATTCATCTCCAATGTGAAAAAATATATGTATATAGATGTGTCTGTAGGTAAATGTACATATGTGCGTATGTACATAATATTTTCAAAATATGCATAAATGTGCAAAATTCAGATATAGAATGTTGGAAAATAAATGTACATGCGTAAAGCTGCATACAAATCGATGCACATACATATTTTTAATTGTGCTAGAAGCATTCGAGTGGAAGTATGTAATAAAAACTATATGTACATTAATACATACATGCATATGTACATTTGTATGTAGATAGATGAATGATTGCGCCTTGATTTATGTTCCACCCATGTGATCCAAAAGTATCTTTATGTACACTTGTACGTACGTTAGAAAATATTTGTAAATTGAGTGAAAAGAAAAGAAAAATGTTTTAAAAAAACATACATACATGCATTGCAAATTAGATTCACGCAAAAACAATATGATGTAAATACAAACGTTTTCAGATGTACAAATGTATGTCTGTTTGTGCAAAAACTGCTGTGTTCTTACATTTGTACATACATACATGTGCAGTAACTGTTTATTTCAGTTATAATTTTATATATATTTATATACATATGTACTTATGCGTATATATTTACTCATTTATTTTCTTAGGGATTTGAATATGTTATAAATGACAATGAAGATGATAAATATTAAAAACGTCAACACATAAATAATTTTATTTGTAAGTGAATTAAATGTGGATAAAATAATGGAACCGGAAAAATGGCACATGCGAATATATTTCTTTTTACTATTGATCACTTCATCATATTCAAGTAAGTATTAAAACAAGATTCGTCTTTGATATCCACTCACTTAAAATTCTCTCGAACACACATCTGATGTTAAGTATTTGTTTTTGTTTTTATAACAAAAAAATGTGTACTTAAAGAAACAAAAGCTTTCCTATGACTCAATAAAGCAACCATTAAATAGACGTGGTTAAAATTTTTCCTCATTTGTTTGCTTTATTGCTACAGGCAATGGCAAATACGAGTCGTATTCAAACTAAGCATAAATTCGCTTCTACTTTCTTCTTGATTTTCAGATGTAGGAAAGATGACTTCGTCACAAAATCACTTTGGAAATTCCGTACAAAGTCAATTCAATACCAAAAATAACACTCGTGTCATCGCCCAGAAAGGCGGTCTTGCCATTTTACCCTGTGTCGTTAAAGTTAATTCCCCAGCAACGGTAAGCCATTTTCATTTCAATTAAGCTTAAGAAAAGTTGTCTTTTCAACATCTACCAAAAGGACTCACTTATTTAACTCTTTTTGTGTTAAATTTTTAGGTTTCTTGGATACGAAGAAAAGATTTTCAGTTGCTTACAGTGGGATTGTCGACGCATAGCAGCGACAAAAGGTTTTTAGTTGAGCACACACGTCACATGGGCCATTGGTCACTAAGGATTAAAGCTGTAAGGGAGGAGGATCGAGGATTTTACGAATGTCAATTATCAATTTATCCAACTCAATCAATTTTCATAGAATTAAAAATCGTTGGTAGGTACAACCATAATTAATTGGCCATTGAATGAATAATAATGGATTTCTTTCATTGCCATTCTTAGAAGCGGTAGCTGAAATATCAAATGCATCAGATATTCTTATTGATGAAACTTCCACACTTCAATTACAATGCAAACTTAAAGGTGCGACAGAGAATCCTTCCTTTGTATTTTGGTAAGTATTTGTAAATAGTGAAAATTTGATATATACATATGTTAATTTGTTTATGTTTTTAGGTATCATGAAAACAAAATGGTTAACTATGATGCACAAGGCGGCTTTGTGGTCACATCCATTGTAGAGAATGCATTACCTAGCCTCGAACATGGATCTAATCTTCAGTCGAAGGCCAGCAAGAATAAAACTTTACATGGCACAATGGAATTGAATGTGGGCAGTACTTCAAGTAGTCCAGCTGGTCCATCTGTTTATACATCGCCAATGACTCCATTTTCAACATTACAATTGCAACAACAACAGCAACAACACAAATCGCCATATCTTCCAAACTCATCGATGAGTGTACTCACCATTAAAACAGTAACATTTCACCATGCTGGCAACTATACTTGTGCACCATCGAATGCACGTCCAGCAAGCATTACGGTGCATGTTCTTAGAGGTGAGTACAGATTACAAACGATTAAGAGCGTTCACTTAATTAGTTTTGTATACAGGTGAGAAGCCAGCCGCCATGCAGCATGCAAATCGAAGTATTATTGATGGCGATGTTACTAGTTCGAATGCAACATTTGGCTTTAACAATATGAAAGGATTCAATGGTACAAACAGTCTACTAATCGCAACCGTACCATCCCTATTACTAACCGTTTTATGTCTGTTAGCGAATATGCCTTCCGCGTCCCAGTTGCACAAACAGACTCCAATGATATTCTTCATACTCATATTATGTAATTTTAATAGCTGAAATTTTTCATAAATTGCGTAGTTTCAATTCAATTGACAATTGCCAATTGTATTTTTAGGAATTGTATATACAATACATACATACATAGATACTCATGCATAACGTACATAAGAATTACATTAGTATCACGATATTTTATTATTAAGAAGACAACAAAAAAACAGAATTGTAAAAATGACTTGACTATGTTATAAAAGAATGAGCCGCTTTTGTTAGCACTCGAAAACTAATATACCAAAGTAGATTTATTATTAAGTATGATTCCAACGGTAGCTATATGATCGTTATGCTTCGATTAAAATCTATCCAGACATTTTAACACAAAAAAAAATACGTCTATCGAAGTTCAGTTAAGGTCTCAGTATAACAACTGTGATATAATTTATGGATGAAAGTGTTTTGCGAACCATTAAAACAAAGGTCAGTTTCAAGTCTGTTAATAAAATCAATTTGTTCAGATTGTTCTCATTAACATATATACAACACATCCTGTACTTTCTATTTGGGTATGTACGGACAAGGAGAGAAGGTTTGTAATTTCAAAACTTGGATTTGGGAATAATCTGACGCTGACTTAAGGTTTAAAATACTTACAGCGGGTAACTTGATTTATATTGCTAATGAGGTCAACACTTCGGGTTAAGGATGGTAATGCATTATAGAAGTGATTACCGTTTCGATCGACCATATAATATGTTAAGTATCATGGACATTGCAAGCCGGAAAGCTACGAAAACAAAAAATTCGTTATTTAAAGTTAAAGCCAAACTTCGCCATAAATGTTGAATTTTAATAAGCTGAATTCTTTTAAATTTAATCACTTAATATCATATAGCTGCGAAAGGTTGGATATTACAAAAGAAAAATATGTATCAGAAATCATATACACCAAAGTTTGCAATTATAGA
Source organism: Scaptomyza parva (assembly GCA_035044645.1). Taxonomy (NCBI): domain Eukaryota; kingdom Metazoa; phylum Arthropoda; class Insecta; order Diptera; family Drosophilidae; genus Scaptomyza; species Scaptomyza parva. The sequence continues at coordinate 626,086 of JAWNNT010000063.1, forward strand.
AAGGATTTTAATGAAGATTTCACAACTAAGTATATATACATATATATTTTACTAGGTAGAGTTGGAATTCTAGCAACCAACAAATGAGAAGACAACTTAATCTTTAATCATGTTAAGAAAACCAAAAACAAAATAAAAAAATTTTCCTCTTTTACGAATATTGGGATGCAAATTAAGTACAATAAGTACTTTCTTGATATCTATGAAATATACATTGAAATTTTGTAAATAAATGTACTGTTAAGAATATATAAGTCAATAAAGTGAATGAAATAAAATGATAATTATGATTGCGAAATGCTTTTCAAGCTTTGATTGAGACTACTTTTATTAGTGTTAGATTTGTAAATAAATGATATAAAGTACTTCCTTCAACGTATGTATGCATTTACTACTTGTGATTATGTTAATGTTTATTGGGAAATCAACAACAAAAGGCATTCTTGATAAACTATTACTTTTAAACTAATTATAAGCTGTTATCTAACGTTGAATAAATTAAATCAATAATGTACGAGCTAAAGAATATCACTGAAAAAGTATGCCGACAATAGTGTGTATTACTATTATTATTGTTTCTTTATAGGTTTATTGTTTTTTCAGGGTTGATTTGGGCACACTCAACATCAGAGTGTGATTAATCCTTAACGAAATCTTTTTTTTTGTTTCAGCTTCCATGTTTATAGACAATCAAGAATAATTTTTGATAGTTTGTTTTAATTAGATCAAATTTTAAAATATAGCAATACAAATAATGAACTATGATCTAAAATATATGTTATTTAAGTTAAAATTGTAATTATATTAGTCCTTTGATCTTCTTGGTCTTCCAACTTTTCCTTTTCGCTGTGCTAATGTTCCATTAGAATTTGAAGGGTTCTTAAGCAACTTATGCCAATCTTGTTCACAAACCAGGCTAGCCCCCAACATTGTGTACCTAAAAAAACCAGGATGAATTATTAATATGACTAGGTCAATTATATAAGCTGGAAGGGAATTAAGTTTACCTATCACCGGGACGCAAATTCGATCCGCATTTAGCACAACTAAAGCATCTTAGATGAAATACACAATTTATAATTTGTTTTTGTTGATTTTGTAAATCCATATTATTAATTCCAGTAAGAGCTTTAGCAACCATTTCACTCGGGGGTATAGTTTCCCCACATCCTGAACATACTCCAGAGCTACCGAACATGCTGTAAATAAAAAAATGTAAGTAAATAGCAAAAAGCTCTATAAATCATCATCGTTCACACCTGGAGTAGTCCTTTTTACAGAGTATTAAGCCACGCCTTGTAAAACAACTGGAGCCTACGTCGGCTAACATCGCTCCACAGCAATGACATTTTAGGCAACCGTTATGCCAATATCTGTCTAAAGCGAATAAAAGATATCTATCACTTATTTTATCTATGGAAGAAGAAGGGAGAATGGAAATAATTAGTATATTAGATATTTCAAAGTTACATTATTATATATTTTTATGGTATGCATCTTAATGGAAACTTACCTCCACAACCGCCACACACTTTTATTAATGTGCTTGGATGTATTAACTGTTGATTATTGAAGTCATTCGAAGATTCATCCATAAACGACAATTGAGACGATGAAATATTTGAGTTACTTTCCGCAATATCCTTAGTATGGCTGTTCCTATAACCAATGACAACTGATGGGAAACTTTCCGGACTAGAGGAATCTTGCTGATGTGCCGCCAGTATATCAGTATATGAATGGAACGATGCATTCATTGCAAAAACTTGCGTTAAATTCTACTTAGAATGGCATATAGGTGCTGGTTATTGCACGGAGAATTCTGAAATTTGTAAAAGTTTATTAAAAATTTACAAGCAATTAAAGCATGATAAATATTTAATATATACAAAGCTTTACGAAAGGTGCATTATAACTTCAGTAATCAAAATTTTCGCTGAAGTTAATTATCTACCCAAATCAGTTAAAATTTGTTTAATTTGCAAAATTTTACACATTTTTTGTTGCAATTTGAATGTATTACAGAAAATAAGATTTTTTTGTAGCTGTCAAAAGATTTCTTAAGCCCCTCCTTGTTATTATTGTTATACATTTTCTCCCACGAAGTTGACCCTTTTTTTTTTGCAAATTTTGTTAGCAAAAGCCGACAAACAAATCTTAAACAAATATTTCAACAGTAGGGCAAACATGAATACACACGTTGGTTTTCTTGTATGTGTGCGTGTTTCGTTGGGAGTACATGTTAATTTGTATGTGCATAGTGCAAGCTTACTTATTAATGATTGGATGCTTATGCAGAGTTTGGTAGTCACACAAGTTTTATGGGCACATTTTTTCCGATAGTTTTTTGTTTGTTCACTATTTAATGTGCATTTTAATACTTGTTGATGAAACATTCATACATATATATATGTAAAACATATTCACGAACAATTTAAGACTGCATACATATGCAGATAACTATGTATGTATGTTAAATGTCACGGTAGTCACACTTAATGTACATCTTAAAATTGGCACGAATGTACATCATTATTGTTCAGCTACATACACATAAGAAATGTGCAAAATACATATGCATACAGATATTAACACGAGAAACATAAATACCGATGAAGAATATTTTTGCAATGCAGCATATCGTGTACGGAAGTGCTTCGTCCACGATTCAAACTTACATGTCAAATCTATTACACTCGAAACGGTATACGTAATTTTATTTGTTTTTTTTTATATAGAATAACAATGGTGTTTTGATAATAAATAGCGTTCCTAATGTTAAATACAAATTTACAGAGATGGAAGTTTCAAATAATCGATAACATTCCATTTAATACTGATGGTCTTTCACGTAAGTATTTCGATTAATATCGTAAATGTAGATAAGTATAATAAACATTTATATTATGAAGAAATTTTAGTTGTATTAGCTAAATCTAGAAGTAGCATCAATATACAAATTAAATGGATTTTATATATTAGATGGGACGGTGCAATATTTTGATTCAAATAAGGTTTTATTTACTAATTAAATATTTTACATGACCATAAATTATAAGCTCAACTTGTTTTGACAGTAACAAGGGTTGCACAATAAATTTGAATAACAATCGAAGTCTACTCTCAAGTAATTAAAATAGTGTTGTTATTATGACATGAGACAATTGTACACACCGGCTGCTAATCATCAGAGCTCAAAAAATGTTAGACGTACACTCACATATTTAGCTTTTATTTGTTATCGTACCTTTAATACACAGCATGATTGATGCGATATTAAAGCAAAAAAGGGTTGACCCTTGTTTATTTTATTTTTTTCACTTATTTTATATAAATAATTGTATTAAAATAAATAATTTTGAAATAAAATTTAAGATCCGCACGACAAACATGCATCCTTGTTTTCTAACGAGCAAACCATATCCGCCATTTTGCGTTCGCGTTCCAAATCAGATTCGCTTTTATTACCAAGATCTACCGAACCATTATGATCAACCAAAGAATTATGATGTCCGTTCATTTCCTTAACAGGTGTACTTTTGTTAACAGTAAACTGAATTGCATTTGCAGCTGGTTTCGTACGAAGATAATACATTCCTGTTTTAAGTCCGGCTTTCCATGAGTAGAAATGAATGGATGTCAATTTGCCATAATTGGGTTCGGCAACATGAATATTGAATGACTGACTTTGATCAATAAATGCTCCTCGATCGGCTGCCATCTTGATGGTTGTCTTTACGGATATTTCCCAAACAGTTTTATATAAATCCCTCACGTTTTGTGGAATAGATTCGATGTTTTGTATAGACCCACGGCTAGATATAATTTGGTTTTTCATATCATCATCCCACAAGTCCAGCTCTGTTAAATCGCGTAATAAATGATGATTGACTACTTGGAACTCACCGGATAAAACGCGCCTGGTATAAATATTCGAGGTATATGGTTCAAAAGATTCATTATTGCCCATTATTTGTGCAGTTGATGCTGTTGGCATTGGGGCCACGAGCAATGAGTTTCGTACCCCATGTTCCTTAATGGACTGCTTCAGTGTACTCCAGTCCCAAAGTTTGGTAGGTGTTTTGTCCCACATGTCATACTGTAGAATACCTTTGCTTACAGGACTGCCACAGTAGGTTTCATAGGTTCCATCCTTTTGAGCCAGTTCAAAGCTTGCTTCCAAAGCTCCGAAGTAGATAGTTTCAAAGATTTGCTGATTTAAAAGTGCGGCCTCATCACTTTCGTATGGGTATCGCATTAAGATCAAGGCATCCGCAAATCCTTGTACACCAATACCAATGGGGCGGTGACGTAAATTTGATTTCTTTGCCTCCGGCAACGGATAGTAGTTGATATCAATGATTTTGTTTAGGTTTTTGGTAACAGTTTTGGTAACTTCTTTTAGTTTTTTAAAATCATAGGATTTGTCTGGATTTACGAACATGTTCAACGCTATTGAAGCCAAATTACAAACAGCAATTTCGTCTGGCGCCGAATACTCGACAATTTCTGTGCATAAATTGCTGCATTTGATGGTTCCAACATTCTGTTGATTACTCTTCCTGTTGCACGAGTCCTTGAAGAGCATGTAAGGAGTTCCAGTCTCCACTTGCGATTCAATTATGGCAAACCAGAGAGTTTGAGCTTTGATTACACGATTCGCTCGTCCCTCTTTCTCATACTGGGTATAAAGCTTTTCAAAGTCGTCACCCCAAACCTCTTGGAGACCGGGGCATTTGTGTGGACACATCAATGACCAATCTTCATTGGCTTCAACACGTTTCATAAACAGATCCGGTATCCACAAGGCATAAAATAGATCGCGCGCCCGATGTTCCTCCTTTCCAGTGTTCTTCTTTAAGTCCAAAAACTCAAATACATCCGAATGCCAGGGCTCTAGGTAAATGGCGAAAGCACCCGGTCTCTTACCACCACCCTGATCTACATAGCGTGCCACATTATTGAAAACTCTCAGCATGGGCACCAACCCATTCGAAGTACCATTCGTGCCACATATCGAGGTGCCTTTGGCTCGAATACAATGCACGTTAAGTCCAATGCCACCTGCTGACTTGGAGATCATTGCGCATTGCTCGACTGATTTGAATATGCCTTCAATCGAATCGGATACTATAGTTAAAAGGAAACATGATGACAATTGTGGACGATTCGTTGCGGCTGCAAAAAGTGTTGGCGATGCATGCGTAAAATACCGTTCAGATAATAAATTATAAGTTTCTACCGCAGAATCAATATCGTCGCCATGGATACCAATTGCAACACGCATAAGCATGTGCTGTGGACGCTCTGCAATTTTGCCATTGATTTTTAGCAGGTACGAACGTTCGAGTGTTTTAAAACCAAAATAATTGTATCCAAAGTCCCGATCATAAATAATAGCAGAATTTAAGCGATCTGCATATTTCTTAACAATGTTGTAATGATATTCAGACACCAGTGGCGAGGAATCGTTAGTCTCCTTATTAACATGCTTATACAGATCTTCAAAAACATCTAAAATGGTTAAAGGTCGCCATTAATATAAAACTTATTTAATAATTAAAGTTTCCAAACCTACCAGAAAAAACTTTTCTGGTTTCCTTGTGAAGATTGGATACGGCAATGCGGGCAGCTAGTTGAGCATAATCGGCGTGATGGGTTGTCATGCTGGCTGCGATCTCCGCTGCCAAATTATCCAGTTCTTGAGTAGTGACACCACAATACAAACCATTTATAACTTTCAGGGTGATTGATACCTAAAAGCCAACCAAAGAGTAGATAGAAATGATATACACACATACATATATATTTACATGTACAAATGATTATTTCAATCTGTTGCGCATTTTGTGGTGAAATTATTAAGGATTTCGCAATTCAGTTTGTTGTGCAGAGAAAGGTAATACTTACGGGATCAACAAAGTCCATGTTCAAATTATAACATAGCTTTTGTATTCTGGATGTAATTTTATCAAAATGAACTTCCTCCTGCCTGCCATCTATAAGTTGTAATTTGAGTTTTAATAACGCTGCATTAATGTTTTATAAATATTTTTTACCTCTTTTGATAACATATAGCTTGGATGGCTTCAGAGATTTTGGTTTCATCATTTTTATGAGGAGATGGACACAACTATATTCTTTTAACAATTACGATCGATTTGCCAATTCCACGAGAAATGGCGCCAAAATGCTTTGCAGGCAGTCACAGCCGACTCGATAAATAAGAAAATGCATGCTTGATACTAATGCGGCGATAACACTTTATATTCACTTGAGTAGTCAACATAGCGGCATCGCTCTTACATTAGGTTATATTTCATTTGCTTTGAATTTATTTATGTACAAATAAAATATTTTATTTACATTTAAGAAGCAAACAAAAAAAGTCCCATAGAACCGAAAAAAAAATTTTTTTCGATCCCAATAATTCTTATCTCGTTTGACCGAAATAATAAACAATTAGCTCTAAAACCCAGCAGGGCTCAATTATTATTTTTTTTTTTGTATTATTTATTGTGAAAGAAAAGTAAGTTTTTTCGGAAAATTAAGAAAAAAAATCTGTTTAACATACAAATTTTTGCAGATTTTCGAAAGATACATCTAATATATCTACGGCTAAGCCACCATATAGCTATGTTGCTCTCATAGCAATGGCTATACAAGTATGTATACCCTATTTCAAAATGAAACTACTTCAAAATGAAACGTTTCTCTTATAGAATTCAACATTTAAACGAGCAACGTTGAACGAAATTTATAATTTTATTACATTAAAATTTCCGTACTTCGAACAAAATAAGAAGGGATGGCAAAATTCGATTCGCCATAACCTAAGTTTAAACAATTGCTTTGTTAAAGTGCCCCGAGAAGGTGCGGGTGAAAGAAAAGGAAACTTTTGGACCCTGGATTCACACTACGAGGATATATGTCAATTAGAATGCTAAGAAAAGCCAGCTGAATTTTTAATTAGGTCATGGACATAGAAACTTATAGGCTTAAATTATAACCTTTAGTTCACCAACAAAAAAAACAGCAATTTACACTAGGTAAATTATCAGGGGAACGACTGGAATTAGAAATGAATATGGAAAGGTGTATCGAGCGTTCACTGTAATACATGAGATTGAGCATACAATTGTAATAATTAAAAAATCACGTATTGTATTTACATATTTATGTCTGCACTCAATTTAACATCTATATTGTGTACCCTGTATTTACTGTAATAATTTTAGAATCCACAGTAATATTAAATATTAAAATTTAGAATCCAAAAATAATTATTATCTACACCTAAAAAGATTTTAATTTGCACTGTGTCCCATTGTAAGTAAGAAAAAATAATAAATTGCAAAAACGAAAATATTTTGGAGATGTGTGCAGGGAACCTTTTAGTTTTGCACTCTTTTTAAACATGGTGATGTGTATGTGCATATGTACATATGTATTGGCACAACACATCAACAGCCAGGCAGACGGACGTGAAGATGCAGATGAAGTTGTTGATGCTGATCCAGAAAAAACTTACATACATGTACATGTACATTTACATATGCATGTTCACAGGTTTTTATATATAAATCAATGCCCAAATATGTTTCGATATTTACTTAATAGGACGAATCTAGCTGCCTTATACATAATTCAATACATAATAAAATATTAGTGTCTGCTTGTGTTAAAAGCGACATTTTTTTATATATTTTTTGTGTTTTGGCTCTAGCACATTCTGATTCTATCAAAGAGCGTATAGGTTTTATTGTTAAGCTCCAATTGGAAATATTCCGATATGTAAGTTTCAAAGTCTTTTTTTTATATTCTGATAGGGCTGATCACACACAATCTGTAAGAAGGGTATGTAATCTTCTGCTTGTCGGTAGTAGCTGCTTTTTAACTGAGCTTAAAGCAATTCAAAAATTTACTCTTAGATATATACATTTGTATATACAAACATATGCATTTATGCGCATACATATGTACTTGAACGAATGCAAATATGCTGACTCTTTAATGCAATTCCCTCAATTCTACCAACAGACATATGTATGTAAGTGTGTATCTTAATGTTTACACTTAAAATTGCCTAACTCGAACAAAACTAATAAGCTTATTCCATGTGCCGAATTAATTTGAATAATTTGATACTTCAAAAATCTTAAGTAAAAAACTTTAAATTATCTAAAATTTTAAAGATCAGAATAATCAGTATGAATCCAAAATCTTTTTGAGTTTGATTACATGAAGTTCGACTGTATATTGTACCATTTGTATACATATATATGTATATGTTTGAAATATCATCTAGTAATAATGCATATTCAATGCATATAAATATGAGAGTCCACATGTATAAAACGCATGCAAATACAGCTTCATTAAATTGTAGTTGTATTGTATTGTATGAATGTGTTAAGTGTATTTAAAAGACCAATAAGGTAATAAGTACAAACATACACAAATAAGCAAGTACATACCTACATACATTTGTATATGTTCATAATTATGCATGTCTGTGATTTTGTACCAGAAGCTTATTAATGCGATTGCGATTGCAAATTTCATTTGCGATTAGCATTTCAGGGCGTTCCGTCGGTTCCAAAAGATTATTGTTTTTTTTGTTTTCATATTTTTATTTGTAACAACTTCAAGCGAGTCTGTCTGAATGTGTGCACTTATATACATATGTACGTATATGTGATAGGGAGATTTTTAAAACTTTTATTTATTCTATTTTTTTAAGCAGTTACGTTTAAAGTGACTTCTGTGTTGTGATAAAGTAAGTTTTGAGTACGCAAAAATATATTATATATGTACATATTATAATTATATATGTATAAGTGTATAGATGTCTAAAATATAGAGATACATAGGAGCAAAGGATTTTTAAAACAGCTTTTAAAGTGTGTCAAAGTCTTTTTAAATAAATACATACATATGTGCACAGTATACATAAAATGTGCATGTGATAAAACTTAAAAACTCATATTTGACACGCATTACAAATTTTTATAATAGTCAGCAACTCTGATTGACAATCAATCTAAAGCATCTTATAAGATCATTATTATAATTGTCGAGCAAGTTCCCTTTTACAAGTAGCCAATCAGCATATAAATAGTACGCAATGTTATTTATCGATAAATTTCAAAATTCTGTGAACATGAAATTTCATAAAAATATGATAGTGCTGTTTCATAAGATTTTCAAAATATGTATAGATAGTTGATTTTTAAATTTACTTATTCTTTTTTTCAATTTTTGGGTTTTTTCAGATCCAACCATGCACACTTCGGCAAATGTTACTTGTACGGATGGAAATTTATTTATTGAAAAAGAAAAGTAAGTTTTTTCAGAAAGTTATGAAAAAAAAATCTGTTTAACATACAAATTTTTGCAGATTTTCGAAAGATACATCTAATATATCTACGGCTAAGCCACCATATAGCTATGTTGCTCTCATAGCAATGGCTATACAAGTATGTATACCCTATTTCAAAATGAAACTACTTCAAAATGAAACGTTTCTCTTATAGAATTCAACATTTAAACGAGCAACGTTGAACGAAATTTATAATTTTATTACATTAAAATTTCCGTACTTCGAACAAAATAAGAAGGGATGGCAAAATTCGATTCGCCATAACCTAAGTTTAAACGAATGCTTTGTTAAAGTGCCCCGCGAAGGTGCGGGTGAAAGAAAAGGAAACTTTTGGACCCTGGATTCACACTACGAGGATATGTTTGAGAACGGCAACTATCGAAGGAGACGTCGCATGAAAAGACCTTATCGAAATATTAGCAAATTCTCAGGACTTCACGGATTAAGTGACGCATTCAACGCTAAGTCGATGGTTCATCAGGTACCGGAACAATCGTACTACCAATATAGTTACAAGTAAATAAAGCGGAAATGAATTTTGATACTTTGTAATATTCATTTATATTGCATTTAGCTCGCAATGGATGTCGATACAGCCATCTTATGCTGGAACGTGTAGCACAAGAATGAATTATACCAAAAATTGCATGGTAAAGAAAAAAATCAAATTTAAAGAAACCCTGTAAAAACGATATTTTTAACTTACAGATGTATTCACCACAAACAAACTTAGTTGCTGCACATAATTATGAGCATAAAGTTAAAAAAGGTAAGCTAATTGATCATTTGATACGAAATATTTAAACCATTCAAACCTATTTCTTCCATCATATTCAGACCCTGCACCTGAGCATATTCCTAAAATATGTGAGACTAATTCTGTTGCTACCTGGGAAGCTGAATGTGAGTTTTCTTAAATTATTTTTGAATAAGTGTGTTAAGAATTGTAGATGCAGATTCCATATCGATAATAACTCTTGACAAATAAAACAACATTGAGTATTTATATTATTATTATATACATATATATTTTATATAAAATTACGTATTGTTTATATATTATTTCAGCATACTGTCGATCAATTAAAAAAGAGGGTCCATTCGAGTTGTCCAATTTAACCAACTATCATAATGCCTATTTATCACAACAATAATATATAAAATATATATGTGTCATCACCTACCTTAAGAGATATATTTAAAGTTTATGTTTATATACATCATACATATACATTTATAAAATAAATCATATTATAGAAATTCATGTGTTATTTGGAATAACGCAATGTCTTCTAAACAAATTCCAATTCGTTTTGTGTCACTGACATTTTTTCTTTAATATACACCCATCGCAGAAAACATTTAAGTAGTTTCGTTTGTAATTGGTGATTGAAACAGAAGTAGGAAGTTTGTTTAGAGGATGTTGATTAAAAACACTAAATGGTTTTCGATTTGTTATATTCGATTTTTTCTATATGCATGTATTGTAATAAGTATTTCATAAGTAGTACAGGTAAACAAATCTATTATATTCAGACATTATTTAAACAAATTGACGGTTTTTTAAGAACTCCAGCATACCCTGAACATTCGCATTGACCTGTGTCTGAGATGACGGTTGTCCATTCATCAAATTGTTAGGCATGTTCATACCAGGAAGCACTTGTTGGGATTGATTACTGAACCCTGTGTGACAGCATATCAAAAACTAATTATTTAATAAAAATAGCAAGTTCACAGCATATTAATATTTACCCTGTCCGTTTTGTTGTTGTTGTTGATTTTGAGCCATGTGTTGCAGAAATATATCTTGTTGTTGTTGATGTAGTGGCATTTGACCTTGATGCGGGAAGGATGAATACTGCCGATAAGACAGAATAGCCGGATCCATTGAAGTCCAGTCACTGTTACTATATCCTATATATAAAATATTTATGTTAGTAATAATTCAATTAGTTTAAATGAAGGTGCGCAAACCCTTATTGTGAACGCCAGCAGCTTGTGCGGCAAGCTGTTGCAAGTGAGTGTCGCCCATCGGCTGTCCGGGGTGTCCTGGATGCAATGCTGCTAAATGGGGATTCCAATTAGCTGCAAGTTGCATTTGGTGCTGCTGTTCTATTTGCGCACTATTGTTGCCAACCGGATTGCCTGGCATATTAATATAGGGTAGAATTTTACTCGAATGAAGTCGGGCTGCTCCGTCAAATCCTAAGGTATTCATGTGATTGAATCCAGGAGGAGGCATACGGGCGCGCTGCATGTTATCAAGTAATTGCTGATGTGTAACTGGTGTTGATTGTTGCAATTTAAGTCCAGCATTTCCAATATTTACATTCTGTTGAACTACTTCATTTTCCATAAGTTCAGCGAGACCCTTTTGGGTTTCAATAAACGGATCAAAACCTTAAATAAAAATTTCAATACAGATCGATTATTCAGGGAATATATTCTTTAAAAAAAAACATAGCATATAAAAAGGTAAATACCTAGGTCATCGTCTGCTAACGAGCTTTGTGAAAACCGATTTTGTGGTGAATGTGAGTTTTGTGGTTGGTTTGAAGACTGCAAGAGAAATGGTAAATAAGCTTGTTTTCATTTGGAATTAAGTGCACTTACTGTTTTATCAAAAGCTCCCATTAATCTCTGTTTCTGTAATTGCGATTGTTGGGATAAAATGCCTGAAATAAATTTAAATATATTTGCTTAAATACGTTAACATTTAACATAAATCTCATTACCGTTGTCAAAAGTACGGCTGTTTTCCAAAAATAATGCCAATCGATGGGAATCACTTAGCTGCGAATGTCCATTCATGTACTGTTGGTGTATCTGTTGCTGACTTTTATGGAAGTCAAAGAACTTCGACATATTTCCACCGAAGACATTATTCACATTAAGAGGATTCTCATCAGGTTGCTGTGCGAGGTGTTGTGGATGCACTGGGCCATGTGCTTGACTTCTATTCGCGTCAACTGCATTACCATGATAATGATTAGGAAATTCTAAACAAAAAATTTCAATATTGATTAGCAAATATGTTGTACCTATGCAATTTAGATCTTACCAGAGTGTGGTGGTTGAGAAATTCCAATGTTGTTGACCAAATTGTTCCGTTTTTGTAATTCATGAATACGAAGAAATTCTTCCTGTTGTTTTAGTACTTGTTGGTGATGATGCTGCTGTTGAAGTTGTAAATGTTGTTGATGCAATACTTGCTCCTCTACTTGACGGTTGTTGCGTAGCATAACATTCTTAAAGGCCTCCTCCCACTCTGCAAACGGAATATGTGTTAATGTGAATTAAGACTGTGACATTTAATTTTTAATATATGTATATACCATTTGTGTTCGCCGGATTCTGGTATCCATCAATGCCTGTCGCCAAAAAAGAAAAGATAAAATGATGGATTACTAAATATAAACAATAGAAACATGCTGCCAACAGCGTACCATTTAGCAAGTCTGGCAAATGCGAGTTTGGTACACTATTCATTTGAGCCTGCCTTATATCGCCATCGGCTTTGTTCCTAAGCAGTAGTGATTGCTGGAATGCGGGTGACGATGAGAAAAAGCTATTGCTATCATCGACCATATTCAATTTGAAGAGAGCATCTAAAACATACAATTAACAAGAGTATTAGAGAATGAAATTTGCTATTTTGGATACAAACCTACCTGATACTTCCTTTGTGCAGTCAATGTATCCACTGTTAAGTATTTCAACATCTTCTTGTGATGTTTGAATTACATTATCCGTTGTTTTAATATTGGGATCGGTAACTTTGTGATTGCTAACTGCATCATCAGAATTTGAAAAGGAGCCATTTTCTGCAGCGGTATTATTTATAATAATTTCTTTATGGCTATCGCTGCTGGGACTATCACAACGCGTCTTTATTAAATTACCAGGTGAGCTCTCCTCGCTGGCACTGCTTTCAGATACGTGGTCATCACTGTTTTCACTGCTAGAACTAAGCGATCTTTGTACAGTGACTGCTGACCTTTTGGATAATGAAAACATGGTATTTGTACTTTCACTTGTATTTGCTTCATCTTCAGTTTGCTCCGACTGCGTATTGAGTTCCGTTGCAGTTGTTGCTTGATTCGCCTCTTTGATTTCTTTTTGCTCTTTTGCAGATGATGCACGACTTGACGAACCTTTTTCCTTGTTGTTTCGTTCTGTTTTTGTTCGCTGGTTGCTGGCAACAATTGTTTCTGTTTTTGTTGCAGTAGCAACTGTGTCTTCGGCTGGAAGTGGTGTTGCAATTACTGTTCTAGATTCTGGAACATAATTCTCCTTGTTCGAAGTATTTGCATTGGGGAATATATTATTTTTACTTTTTGATTTGTTTTTCTCATGTCGGCCTTTCTCATTTCGAGTCTTCTCCTTTCTACTTTTGCTATTCCCAATTGTTTCTTTGCTGTTAACGGGTGATACCGATAAGCTCGGCCATGCTTCTTTCTGTTGCGAATTGGATGCAGTTGTGGGATTTGCAATGGACACGGAGGATGCTGATGATGACGATGATGATGACATGGCAACCGCAGCTGTGCACAAAATAAATTTATTAATAAGCTATAAATATTTTCAATATCAAATATGTCATTGTTTACCGCTCGCTTTTGTTGTTCCGCTGCCAGCAGCAACAGTTGTACCATTGGTAGATCCCCCGATTCCAGATACATTATTCGCCCCAGATGTTGCAATTAAAAGATCATGTAATCGTTTCTCATACTCCTGATGTTTTCCTTGATGCATTTCCTAAATATTCATTCAAATTATATTTATTTATGTTAAAGAGTATGTCATTATTAACAATTACCTCCTTGGTAAAGCTAGCTTCCGAATCACCCAGTTCGTGTAAGTACATACAGTCACCCTTGGGACATTGTTGATTCTTCATGAAATGGCTGCAGTACTTTGTTGTTCCAAGACTGGTTTTAATGAGCCTACCATCAATCATGATGTTATTAACACTTTGTATTGCCCGCAATGCATCCGTATTGTGCACATAAGTGACATATGCCGACGCTGAGGGTCCCTTTAACAAGTTAAGCTCTGCTTTCAAATTTTTCTTTTAGAAAAGTGCCTGTAGCTCGCACTTACCTGCACTCCAGCGTATGTTGTACTGGGATTTATGACAACCTTATGAATTTTTCCATACTTTCCGAAGTATTCGTGCTTTTTTAGTATCTGTAACAAGATGATGTGTTACTTAAGTGTTCCTTCCAAATTGGCTTAATACTTACATCTGCGTCCGCCAGTCGAGGTGGTAGGCCTACCACAAATACCAAATTCTTTTGAACCACACGAACATTGGCTAAATGTTTCCGATTTTCGGTTATCTTTTGCTTTCGTTGTTGATCTCTCTGCCGCTTCTGAGACTTAAAAGCAATCATCTAATATGAATTTAAAAATAAAATGTTTTTAATTTTGCGCTGAAGAATATGTTATATATTCGAGTCAATAACTTTTCCTTTGCAACTCCATTTATTGATTTATAACGAAACATCATTTCAAACTTACCTCTTCCTGCGTTAGAGGCTTAAAGTCCGCTGGATTTTCCGGATATTCCTTTCGACATGCTGGGCACAACTTATTCTCGTCTGTGCGAATTCTGTGCCAGCAGAATCGACATATCTGCCAAAAATTTGACATATTTGAAGGGCATGTTAAGCATTGTAAATTCTAAAAAAAACTTACTTGGTATCCGCAAGTGCATGGATAAAAGGTTAGATCATCCACTTCAAAGGGCTCCATACACAATGGACACTCCACAGAGTCATCATTACTGTTAGCCAGTCCGTTCATTATTTTTATTAAAAAATAAATATTCACTATTGTTGGGATGGTTTTGAGATTGAAGGTGTTTTATTGCTGCGCAGAAAAAAATACACAAAATCACATACATTACTAAGCATAATAAATAAACTTGGTCGAAAGCCAGTTCTTAACTAGGACGGAAATTTCTATGTATGTACAATTACAAATTTCCAAAAAAAAAAAAAAAACGTGCAACCTGCTGCCTACATCAACTACCTTAATGTATATGTGGACATACCAATTAAAAATGGCAAAAGTTCTTATCTTATCGACGTGTTATTCAGACAAAAATTTCTAGTTAGACTTAGCTAGACTTGGATTATCCCGTTATAAGCTAAACAAGAAGTTTATTTTTATATTAAACATTGCTGATCAGTCCCTAAACATTTCTGACATAGTTTAATTCCTGCAATCCGAATATAAAAATGTTCTAGGTAGAGTTTTAATATTAACACACCATTTTGACATTGTTAAGAATTTGCCTATTTACTTACCTATGAAAATGTGTTAAGAAATTTATTATAAAAATTTAATTTTTAAAATGTTATTCAAAGAATTTAATGTGTAAGGCTGAGCTATCTTTGTTCTTATGCTTAAGCTCTCCCGACTAATTTACATTGATAATAATAATTAATAACTACAAATTTTTAAAGTCCTCAAGAAAACTACACAGAGCTGACGATCGATAACTGATCGAAAGAAAATGCAGCTAAGGCAGTGGTCGAGGAATCGGGGTAAATTACCCCAAATGGGGTAAAAGTAAAATTTCTGGGGGTAATGGTAATGATTCAAAAGTATATATTTTAAATTTTATATTCAGCTGACATTTTTTGTTTTTTTTTGCACTTTACGTTGGGTAAAGTCAACTAAAGGCAACTTCCACAACAATATTTTGAGGTAATTCATTAAAAAGTATATATTTAACATTTTATATTGTGCTCACCTTTTCTTTTTTTTTTCTCACTATGGGGTAAAGTCAGATTTGACGAAAATGTTTGGGGTAATGATTCAAAAAGTTCCCCGACCACTGAGCTAAGGCTACTCTAGTCTCTAACGTAGACAAGTATCCCGACACCTGTCGACCTGATGCTATGGGAGGGCAAGGGCTCAGCGAAAATTAAGCCTTTGTTTGTGTTTGTATCGAAAATTTTATCTGGAATGCATTACATCGAAACAAAGGAAAAAGTTGGCGTATAGAGTGAATGGAAACAGTAATGGACCCTTTATGAATTACAATAATATACATATATATTTATATATGTACATAGTACATATAACACAAATAAATATATATGTATTGAAAAACCCTTGGCATATGATTAATGTTAACATTTTATATTGGCAAACTATAAGTAATACTTTTGAGAATTAATATTATTTACGGTTTAAACTGTTGTGCATTTATAATAAAATAAAAACGAATATGTTGTTATGTATTAATGCTTAAATGTACACACACACAATAACACAGACGCATCTGTACATACAATGTATGTACATATGTAATTATCGAATAAACACTGGCAAATAATCCTTCACACAAAAATTTGTTATTGTATCTAAAATTTAAAAAGACATAAATGGACACAAATTAAGGTATTAATATGTAATACGTAATATATGTATGCATCACAAATAATTCTATTTACTTTTGACAATGCAAAAAAAAACAATAAAAACTGTCACTGTGTATGTTGGTTGGCATATCTACATACATACATACATACGCATATATGAAAACGACACGATGAAAAATAAAATTGGCAAAATACTGTTTATGACATACGCATATACATGTGTACATGCATATATGTACATTAGTAAATACATGTAGACTTACATATGTATGCAAGTTTTAATGAATCAAAAGAAAAAAACGAAGTTAGTTTTGTACATACATAATTATTAAAGTATTTAGTACACGTATGTTGGTATGTGTGAGGGTGCAATCTTAGCATTTGTAGCTAAGGCACCATTTTGTATACTTATTTTAGATATTTAGTAACCAATTTCTTATGGAACGAAATCTTACACCGACTTGGGCTTTTAGAAATTAGTCCAATTCTCAAGTTTGCGACCAACAATTATTGCTAGCGAATTGAAGAACGAAGCAGATAGACTGATAATGAACAAAGAGGAAACGGAGTGAAAATATCTATAAAAAAAACTATCGTATGGGTATATCGATAAGAACGTTTTATTTATACTAAATAATATCAAATAATAAATACAATTTTATTTTTAATTATTTTTGACCGGTTAGTTTCTGTTACAAAGGAATTTCACTATGAATTTAAAAAAAAAAAAAAACCAAAACTAAAAATAATTTGTTAATAAGTTTTACAAAAATACCTAATGCCATCGCTTGACCGTAAACGATATGTTTATAGTTGCATATGGTTAGTGCTACCCATTTATATGTAGGGGCTGCCAACCTGCTAGATATACAAAAAAAATATTTTCAATTAATTTCTTATAACATCAAATTTAAATATAAATATTAAAATATTCATTGGTTTATTTTGTTTGAATACACATCTTGTACTAATTCAAGTTGCACTTTTAGGAGCTATACACATGACATCAAAATTAAGTATTGCTAATCAATAAAAATCCCGCAACGCCAGCATCACCTTGATGGAGCAGTTACCGCAACCGGTAACACATTTTGCAGGCCACTGGATGGAGAGGTGGGAAGGAGAGACATAAGAGTCTTATCACTTTTAACAACGTTTTCCTTCCCTGTGTCAGCAAAGTACCATTTCTTCTTGTTTGCCAGAAACAGTAGCATCAACGCCGGGAGATGTATTAACGAAAATCTAAATAATTTACGCGAGCTCCCGCTGTCAGATTTGTGATGAAATTTGTACGCTGCGAAAATTTACATATTTGAATATTTATTTTCAAGATTTGTGTTTAACTAAATAAACACTTACCGAGGTAACAGAAATATGCATTCAATGGCAATGTTTCCAGGGCAAACCAGTAATTTGTGACATCGAAAAGTGGAGCTACCATAGAAAGTCCAGCTATCGCGATCGAATAACGCAATGCAGTTCGCCGGCAAAGGCCGGGATTAGTAACAGCCATCATGCGATATCCGGCTCGCGAATAATCAGGTCGCAGGTTCCAAGAAAGCGCATTGAAATGTGGAAATTGCCAAGCGTACAAAACTCCAGCCAAAATTATTGCGCCAGCATCAAGACTTCCAGCACAACCCGCCCAACCCATCAATGGCGGTATTGCACCCACAATTGAGCCAACCCAGGTGTTGACAATACTCATTCGCTTCAATGGTGTGTATATGCTGGTGTACAGGATCAAATTACCGGCACCCAAAGCTGCTGTCAAGCCATTAACACCAAAATACAGCATAGATAGTCCTGTCGTTGCCGATACAGCAGCAAAGCCCACTGCTTGAAGTGGCGTCATTTGACCCGTGACCAGTACACGGTTTTTTGTTCTGGACATTTGTGAATCGAACGGAACTTCGTGATACTGATTAATAGAATTGGCCGCTGCAGAAACCAATCCAGTGCCGACTGTGCACATTACGAATGTGGTCACATCAAAGGCAGCCGGCGCCATTGCATAGCCGCCCATTGCTGTTATAACCACCAATGCTATTTATACGAAAACATTTATTAGTAAATATTTCGTCTAATTTTGCTGTTACTTACATGTCAGGCGAAACTTTGATAGTTTTTTGTATTGATTGAATGTGTTACCCAAATGGGCATACGGACTCGGAATCCATGGCAGATACTCTACCGTCACTTTTTGCTTTAGAGTTTTTTTGTGTTGTGAGGGATCTGACATTGCCAGTACTGTAGTAGATGGCGTCGCATTTTGTGTTGAGGTAGCCGATGGCCTTGCTACCGTAGAAAGCTAATAACAATCAACCATAACTATTTGATATTGCTTGACAGAGCATTGCATAACAATTTTCTATAGCTTACCCGTATCAGATTTATTTGTCCTGGAAATACGTGGGATGATATGAAATCGCATGTACTTATTTTATACAAATTGCGAAACATGTTGTATTTTTTTTGTTGCAGAAGCCTCTATAATATTTTAACCATTTTGGAGATATTATTATTATTTTGAGGTTCTTTTAGGGATGAGCTTGGGGTCACGTGTATAGATAGTTATATCGATATAATTATACTTTCCCTAAAAGCTACTATCAAGCGTTTTGCCGAAATATCGGTAACATTTTGATATTCAGCGAGCACAAAACAAAATTTTATTAGTTTTTTAAAAATTGCAACTTTATTAAAATATTGTAACCAAATGATTTAATGTTTTTTTGCTGACTGAAATATGTTCGACTAAGAATGATTTTTGTGTTATATCGAAATTAAGAGTGTCATCTCTAATTTTACACCAGCAGAATACAAAAATTTCCTATACAAAAATGAAATCTGGTAAATTAAAAAGGAATTTTTGGCTTACTGCCGAGATAGAATGCATGCTTAATTTAATAAAGGAAGTAAAAATGGCTCCAGAATCTACAAACGCCACAACAACGCAACACACTTTTACAACGATTGCTAGCAAAATGAAAAAACATGGCTTTCCCAACAAATCCCCAACTCAAGTTCGTCGAAAATGGTTTCAAATGAAGTCTGCATATCTGTGTTACAAAAAAGGAAATGTTGATCGCTTATTTTTGATACCAGAGAAGTTTCGCAGTGTAATTGCTCAATTTGTAGAAAGTGGTAATAAGATTCGACGCGTTCCCCTAGCTACTAAACCACCTGTCTCATCATCGCCTCCAACACCACCAATTGAACAACGAAAACCCAAACAAGAAGGTAAATAAACAACTTGCTTAAGTTTTCTGTTAATGTATGTGTCATCAGTATTTTTTATTTATTGCAGTCGTAATTCCTATGTCGGCTGTGGACACATTTATAGTTCAGCTTAAGCAGAACAACAAACTACTAAATTCAGAATTTTACAAATTAGAATCGTCGCTTTTGGATTATGAGCAAAGGTGTCAATCCATGCGAGACTACAACACTATTAAATACCTGACTAACTAGCTTAAATAATTATTAACTCATTATTAACTATCACTTAAGGAGGCTAAGAGCAATTACACTGCATTATGTAAATATATGTACGTATTAACAAAAATTTGTTGTTGAGAGTTTTTGGGCAAAACTAGCAAAAAAAATTGTCCCCAGAATTGCTTTTCAAAAGTCTTTGTTTTATATTTTCAGGATACATAAACATATATTAAATTTTTTAAATTTAAAAAACATTGTTTTTAAGAAAAAAATTATATATTTATACATAATTAATTACAATTTTAGATATTACAAATTTTTGATGAAGCAGACGATGAGTCCGATTGATCAAAATCTATTTTTGCATATGAACTGTTATTTTCAAAGCAAGCTGGCGGAGATTCGCATGCGACTTTTTTCAGACATTGCGTTGTCATTTGTCCGCTGCTCTGTGGAAGGTCTAGACTTGCATAATAAAGTGCATGACCGCACGAAGATGCCGAAGATGTTGCATTCTCATCCTTATTGGCAACATCTTTGTTTATTAACGTATCATCATTTAGTATTTTTGATTCCGGTTTCTTTAATGACAAGTTACATGCAGTGTTTGTCGTATTATTTGTTGCTATCAACACTTTCTTCTCCATTTTATTTGCACCTTCAAGTAGAAATTGTCGACCACATTGTTGGTTATAGATTGGCCTTTGATTTTTCTTTTTTGAAATTAGGGAACTATCACTTTTGATTTGCAGAATTTGGTAGCCAACTTCTTTAAAACCGGCCGCATTTGATTTATTTATATGCTTCGTATAGTCTTCATTACTTATTGAATGTATTAACTTTCTGCCCGCTGTGGGAGTGTTGCTGAAAGCTTGCCTTAGGTCCTCCAGTTTAATGATTTTAAATTGGCTATACAATTTGATATTATTTAGGTTTAAATTGTTGGTTATTATGTTATTAGTGTCTGATAATTCAGTATTAGTTTCGGGTACGGCATTGCTAAAACTATTATTATCTGCATTGCTGCTTTGTTTATCTTTATCCGGCTGCATTCGTATGTGTTGTCTGCTATTTGAATTGAGTAGCCTTAACTTTTCCAATTGATCTTCAATGTATATAAATGGCTTTGAACTTGTATTATGCACCATGCCAACAGGTTTCATTTCCAAATACCCGCTTTCCGAAGTTTCGGAACATTTCGAAGTAGGTATTGTGTGGTGTTTGCCCTGCGATTCATCTGGCTTGAGCATTTCAGTTTGCTTAATATTACCATTTGAACTCGAATTTGGGATAGCAATATTCTTATTTTTGGGTTCAATTGCACTTTGCTGACAATTTCTTGACAATTTACGCCATTGTGGCGTTGTAGAAGCTGCTGTCGTGTTAATGGAGAAATCAATTTCCATTAAATCGCTCATACGTGGATTTATAACATTGCGTAGATTTAAAAGTGGAGCACTTGTCGATTTCATTGGCGTATTATAACCCATATTCTCACCGCATATTTGTACATCGACATTACAAACACTTCCTTTATGAGTATGTCCCCTTTTCGCTTTTAAGAAATTGACTCCATGCTGAATATCGCAACGTGGTATTTTTGACTTTGATCCAACTGAATAGGCTCGTACTCGCGGCGACGAATTATCCATTTCATTCAAGTTTCCCAGTAGCTTATTCATTTTCATGCATTCGACTTTACTGCCAATTGAATAAGCACGACTTGGACGTTCAAACCTTGATTGAAAATAATCAAAAATAATAAATAGACTTGATAAAAATATATGTGAATTAAATTTTGAACTTACTGATTATCGATTTCGGCATCTCTTGCTAGTTTCTCAGATGAATGCTCGGGAAAATCAATATTCAATCTTTCCTCGTTAACATTACAAAAAGTGTTTGAACCTGTGCATTGATTCGATTGATTTGCATTTAGGTTTTCACACGTTGATTTCATTGGTGTCATAGAAATATAGTGTTCAAAGTTTTCTAAGAATGAAATAAAATTAAATTAAAATGAATTTCTTGTAATATTACCTCGAATGGGAAATGTACCATTTATTCCTGACAATTTGTTGTTATCCGACACATTTAAATCATCAATATTCTCTTCGGGTATCATGCATTTCGAAGTCCTTGAGCTGAGCAAATTCAAATAAAATGTATCATCACATTATCTTGTATATGTTTATCTAACTTACTTTATTCGATAAGTGTCATAGATGCTTTTTTCATTCGCCTCATCAATACTAATTGATGATTCCTCACTCTCCGAGCATTTCATTGCTGAATTAATTGGTGGGCTATCACTGTGTCGTTGAGTTGTATATGGGCGTGTGCCAGATATTGTGTTACATCGATGCCCATGCTTATAAGCAATATAAGTTTGATTACTGCATTCGCTCAGTGTACGATTTCTGGTTGGTAAGCTATCGCAACGTTCTCGACCATAACCTTAAATAAGATTAATCATTAATTAAGATTTATTTAAAATGCAAAAAGTCGCATATACTTACTGTTGTACTGCGGAGAAAAGCTATTTCTTATTTCAATAGGATTTTGTCGTTTTTGTAAAACGTTGATGGGCTTTGAAGCCTCAGTTGCTGATGATGAACGCTTCCTCATCGGTTCATCAGGCTTTCCTTTGTACACGTTTAACAAGTTCATATTCGACTCGGATTTAACTGACATTGCGCTGCAAAAAAAAATTAATAATTCATTTAAGAGCCAAAGAGAATCAATATAATGTTTTATTAATTAGCCGTTAAAAATGATTTTTGTTTTTATATTTTTTTATTAAACTAAAAATTTCTTTATTAATTAATTAATGAATATGTATAACAAAATCTATAGTTTTATGACAGATTGTATCTTATCATGCTAAATTTTTTTTTATCGAGATAAAATTAATAAATACATTTTGCTTACCTTAATATCGTTTCGTGCATATGTTTGGCAATTGTAGCGTCTTCTGTTTCCATCCACAGTTCACCAGCACCCAAGACACTCTGGCGACCTAGTTCCATATAAAAAATGCTTTGTGGAGCCGCATGACCACAACTAAGATATAAGAATAACAATAAGTAATATACTATAACACATATCAGATTAAGCATAATATGCTCACCGTCTTATCGTAGTTAAAAGTATCTCAACTTTAACAACACGATCATCTCCATTTGGTTGTTTTTCCGGTCCTATACATATAAATGTAACCGATTTTGATGTCAGACAGCAATGATAACTTCCAGTAATCCCAGCCATTTCAGACATCCCTCTCTTCTGTACAACAACTTGCCAAACATATTCTTAAATTTATAAAACATTAATTTATTTATTTATAGATTATTTTCAATTGTGTTTAGCTCACCGTATGGTGTATTATCTCGTTGTATGGATAATAGGTTATCTAACCATTTACGTAAATCATTTTCGGAATTCAAAACTATACCAAAACCTCCTTCTCTCGATGAGAGCGCCAATACAAACTTATGTTTTGTATCAAAACGACGATTGATGTTGAAGCAGCTCTTTAGGTATATAACGCGTTTTGGTTCGGCCTTTTGCAGAAATTTCTTTTCCGTATCATAATATTCCAAACGTGCAGCGCTATTTGTTGTTTCCTTATACAAAACAAAGAACTTCTTTTTCATCGTTTTCAATTTCTTCAGAAATCCACTTAGTACAATGCCGTTGCCTGACATAGAAGCCATCATAAATCCTCCCGCCTATGATAACTGCAACAGAGAAATATATAATTAGGATTGAGAATTCGAAAGGCGATAACGATGGTATACGGCGAACCCTACTTATCTGTAAAATCCAAAAAGGGTTTGTTATTAAATAATTAAGGAGTTGTACAGCATTTTACGAATCAGCTTTTTCTCAATGACTCAGCAACAAAATCGAAAATAGTTTTAATTTTCTAAGCAATATGTTCTTGTGTGCGTGTTGTAATATGCAATTGTATGCGGCACATGCTGTTGGTCTTAAGGACAGATAATAAATGCCTTAATCAGCCTGATAATAATATATATACATACATATATGCAGAAATATGTATGAAAACAAATACATATTTACACTTGTAAGTCGTAATGTTGTTTTCAAAACCACATTTGAATTGCAATTAAATTTTAATTGTCAAAACAAAAATTAAATGACTACGAAATACTTTATATGAATTCAATATTTTAGTCATTATACACATAAATTGCCATATTTGCGTATTTATGTATCACATTGAACGTATTGCATAGAATGTCAGATACTACGCACATACTACATAAAAACACGCACATCCACATTCACACACTTTTATACAAACATATGTATGTATGTAATGTGTCTTTTAAATGCTCAGCTGCAAATATATACATACTAGGTACATATGTATGTAAATATGTTCGTATAACATTTTTTATGAGTCTAATTAATATATAACTCTTGTAAATCAGTTCGCCGTGTATTTGTAATTATTTCAACTTTTTTCTGCAGGCAGAAATCTTTGTTATCAACTGGGAAATTCCTGACTGACTATAGAAACTGCCAGTTTTGCGGAATTTGCTTAGAGGGACTTGCTAAACATGTTGCTGCTCACAGAATTTGCAATAAATCAACATATTTACATGTATGTATGTAATAATACGCACATCTGTATGAAGTTTTTAGATATTTTTGTACATATATACGGGTAAACATATGTACATATTTATTAGTTATATACATAGTTATGAAAAATAGTTGTATACTTTTTATGTTTCACACAAAACGTTTGTTGTTGTGAAGATGAAAATATTTTTCATGTATTTTTCACTATATTTTTAATTGCGGAATACATACTCTTATCTTAATAGGCATATATTTATGTGTTAATTTATAATCTAATGATTTTTTTAATATAGTGGTGACACTGAAAACTTATCGGACTTATCGTCGCATGAAAAGTTATTCCAATCGAGTCACTGGAAAAACTTTTACATTGTAATCGATATGAATATTAAAGAGACTATAAATAAAATATACCAATGTTTGGTAAATAAAAAAATGTTAATATTCCAAGAAATTTTGATTGCAAAAGCTCAAAAAAAATTTTAAGTATGGAAGCATTTTAAGAAAAACTAGATAATAATAAATGCAGAATGATCTGAAGACTAAAACCAAACATTTTAATTCTTATTGATATTAAAGTAAATCCTAAAATATGACATTCATTAGAAAACGCATCTACGGAAACATAAATGGACCTTTCATATTGTTAAAGGTGGGTTTCTGTTCTATTAAAGATATGAAACCATTTTTGTACAGCTGTCAGCCGTAAAAAAATTATGATTATGGTTAGGTTTCAGAGACTCTTGGAGATTTTCTTAATAAAACAGCCATGGATATCCATAGTGGGACAATAAATTGTTAATAATATTTTTAAAATAATATAAGCTGTTATGTGCATTTAAATGGTAAAGTGTTTGATTCTTATAATAAAAAAATTAAATAGTATTAAATACATCTACAAAAATACCAAAGCTTTATCGAGTTTCATAATTAACGAATGCAACAAATAATGCGTAATTAAGTCATAATATTTCATACTATATTATTAGTATATTTCGCTACATTTAAAAATAGCTAGTTTCATTGCAAAACCGCTAAGCTGGTTCAGTTGTTATGCCGCCCTGTCATTTATGTAGAAAAGAACTAGTAGCTCACGAAATTGTCATGATTTATAAGAACTGTGGAAATGAGTTATTTTCGGTGAGCTGAATGTGGATTGTAAAACAATGAAAAAGTGACAAATAGTGTTTACATTTGTTTTCTAATTTGTTTTAAAGTTATAATTTTAAATATAACAAAAGTGAAAAACGGTGTGCGAATTCCATCAACAGTGTCAACAAACAAAAAAATTACTTCTAATTATGTATAATGTACCACATAAGTATCGCCAAGTTTGTCGATTGTGCCTCACATTGGTTAACGAGTGCGATATTGCAGATCTACAAATTTATAGCGCAAGTAGTGAGACAAGCAGCAGTCCCCTTGAAAATTATAAAGCCCAACATAATCACAACGTGAACGTGAAATCGTGCAATATTAATGAAAATGTATCCAAATGCGTCTGCAATGCCTTCGACCCAAATACATGTTGCTGTCAATGTGTTGATGATGATGATGATAACTCGTTATCAGCCGTCGTCGCGCAATGCAATAATAATGAGACGACGGGTGGCTCATTCAATTTACAAATGCATAAAAAAAATTACACCACACCGAGTGTGCCTTCTTCTGCTGCTATTGCTACTGCTGCCAACCCGCCATGCACCAATATCTATGCTCGAATGTTTCCAAATAAGAAACGGCTACAAACTGAAACGACATCAGCAGAATTACAATTTCAATCATCATCCACATCCACATCATCCTCAACCACAACAACAACACCCACAAAAGATTTAGAGCCTCAAAAAAGAGTTACTATATGCGAATCGGAGCAATCATTTTCACAATCATGCCAATCGAATGTGGTCTACGATAATACGGCAAATATAACACCAACAACAACGGCAACAGCAACAACTCCCACTAAAAATATATTTCTTCAAAACGTGGAGTACAATCAAGAGCATAAAGATGATTCATCACCGCCGCACATTACAATTCAGATATTCAACTGTCTCTCTATTAAGGTAAGGCAAAGTTGTTTTTAATTCAATACACACACACAGAAAAAACCCACACTTTAACGTCTTGCACGCATACATGTATGCTTATATTTATATGCATGTGGCCATGTGTATGAGTGTGTGTGTGTGTTGTTCACTCACGTTGTTTGTCTGTCATTCATATGTATGTATATGTATGTATGGGATTGTGTGTAATTACGCTACCATTACACATTAAAACAAGAGAAATGCCTGAATTGCCTTTCCATGCAACTTATAAACCTTATATACATACATACATATAAATGCACATGATTATATATAAATAAATGCCTATACATGTACATTTATGCGAGTATGTGTGTTTGAATATGAACATGTGTGCAGCACAGGTAAAAGAAAATTATGATAAGAGCAATAAATGAGAGTTTGTATTTATATCAATTTAAAAAAAACGTTTGTGCAAACAAACGCTTATCTGATAACAATTGGAATATATATATATATATTTTTAATGTTAATCAGACATGACACTTTGCATTGGCCCAATAAGTAATAATATCGATAAAAGTTGAATACTCATTGCAAATGGCACTATACATTATTTCATCCATTTTGTTACAAAATAGATTCGTGGGTTAATTCTAATAAAATAAATAAGAACAAATATCGACTACTTAACAAAACACCTTCGAAGTCTAATATTTTAAACCAGTTTTTTATTTTATCAACGCTAATTTATTCGTTTGTCTATTTCAGCCATTGCCGAACGATAGTTATCCATCCGTCGTTTGCCGTGACTGCCGAACCAAGCTTGAATCATTTTGGAAATTTCGCAATATGGCACTCAATTCACATTATGCATTAAGGGAATTTTTGACATTATCAGAATCGTCTAAACTTGTAAGTAAACAATGCTATATATCTATTTTAGTATTAATTTATCAAAATTTGTTCGTTAACTATCAATTCTAGAATCAAAACAATTTGGAAATGAAATTGGATGCAATTTTAAAGTCTTCATCGGAAGACATAGCTGCAAAGGCACTGACTGAGCTGAGCAAATCTTCAAACACAAGATATAGCCAACGGCAACCAACACTTGATGGTATTTTAAAATCAAATAAGGACAAGGAACGTCCGATTGTTGTTGTTGATAATAACCGGATTAAAGAGTTTCAAACGCCTTTAATCTATTCAAATTTGTACGAACAACAATCGTCTGTCAACACAATTGATCGAGATGCAATTATGGTTCAAGATAGTATTGCAGCGGCTACGGCGGCGGCGACTGCAGTGGCAGCTGCACCCAAACTTAAAATATCGGATAGATTTATGGAATTAGACAATGGTGTGGATATAAAAACAAATACAAAAGTTTCAGATGTTGAACAATACAAGAAGCAATTAGAGACTGCCGCGGTGCTAATGGACATAAGTAAAAAAATTGTCATATCGCCACCATGCTCGAATCCCCAATCTCCATGTCTTTCTGCATTTGTCGATACAAATATGAAAAGTTCTGTGATAAAATCAAAACGTCCATCAAATGATAATGATATGCAAGATGATGTTGAGATCGATCTATCCATCAAAAAGCTGAAAAATGAATATTGCAGTCAACAACAACAACAGAATTTAGTAGGAATCACACGTAATATATGCCAACCAAGCAACCCAATCCATGATATCCATCAAGCAGGTCCTATAAGGACCGATGCTGATTTTAAGAATTATAGTATTACTATTAATGAAGTTGGCCCCTCTAGTTACCAATTGAACACAAATAAGAAACTTAATACCGACAGTATTGCTTCGTGTCTAACTGACTCCGAAGACAGTTCCGATTCAAATAAATTAGAAATGGACATAGCATCGGCTGTCTATGATCGAAAGACACCGGAGAGCGTTAGTTCAGATCATGCAACAGATGCTGCCACCACTCAATTATGGCAAGCATTAGCTCGATCGGCCGGTGAGTAAAGACTTTGAGATTTAGAGCTTGAACTTTATATTTGATCTTCTTTTTCTTTATTGTAGCTAAAAATAAAGATGAGAGTCGAGCAACGCAACTTTTGCGAAATATGATGAGTCAATCATTTGTATTACCTGCACAGTCAACCATAGCATTGACAAAAGTACCTGATGAGCCACTACCACTTTTAAAGGTAAGAATAAACAATAAAAGATTTCGAGAATTTTAATTTTCAGTTGAAATTTCATTACATAGGACATGTCAGAATCTCAATCGAACGTTGTTAAAGTATGTCGAAGAAAGCAAAGTTTTCCCACTAAATCTGATTGCGTCGAGGCCCCAGACACTAAGGTTTCCGACACCTTTGTTCGTTCAGAAACAACAAATCCCGAAGGAATCAAAGATAAGAAGGTATAAACATAAAGACTTAGGGGAGTTTTCTCAATTATTTTTATTC
Organism: Scaptomyza parva; assembly: GCA_035044645.1. Taxonomy (NCBI): domain Eukaryota; kingdom Metazoa; phylum Arthropoda; class Insecta; order Diptera; family Drosophilidae; genus Scaptomyza; species Scaptomyza parva. The sequence goes on from JAWNNT010000063.1 coordinate 655,400, forward strand.
TCTTGTGTGATAGAAATGTTACAGCATGTTTGGAAAATGTAGAAGAGTTAAGGCTTTAAGATTTTTACGTCAAGTAATACTTAGTCTATTTTTAACGAGAAAACGCACCTTAAACATTTTGGTGTATTAATTTGATATGATTATCAAACTAAAACAAAATATTTTTCAGAGTCTAAAATGTATTAGCAACACTGCTTTGACCACTTCTCAAAAGGATATGTCATGTTCGAATTGTGGTACCTTAACAACAACCATTTGGAGACGCAGCGCCCGAGGAGAAATGGTTTGTAATGCATGTGGATTATACTTTAAATTGCATGGCGTCAATCGACCACATTCAATGCGACGTGATACCATCCATACTCGGCGCAGGCGTCCAAAGGAATGCGAGAAATCAAAGAAAAGTAAGCCTGATTCACTTTTTAAAATTTTTTTTTTTAATATTTAATTCCAATACTGTATTTATAGGAAATAGGCAATTGGCATGCAATTCGGTTGTAGAATTTGAAACGGATAACATTAATAGCTCCATAGAATGCAAGCCAGAGTTGTCTTTAAGTCAGGAGACTCCCACATTTTCGGATTCAGTATTTAACGTAAGTATCCAAAACTTTTGTTTGATTCGTTAAAAATTTTACAGATTTGGTTTTGACTTAATTTAGAAATATAAAACGGAAATATCTGAGACAGTGGGAACTGCAAATACACTCAAAGATGTTATTTTAAAACAAACAAAATCACAATCTTTGCCTGAATTCAATGAAACCCATGCAGGCGAGGAACTATCTGTACCTCTTAACCTTGTTTCCAGTGAAAATAATGCAAAGGTAACATACAACGCCAAATAAAATTCAAGTAATCAAGCCATCAAGCGCACACAATTTTATTTATGAACTCAACAACAACAAATTCAATATTTACATATACATATATATACACAAAAAAAGCAAAGCCGATCGTATATATATATATATATATATATATATGTATTGTACACCTATACTCATAATTATTTGTATTCTTAGAAACTAATACCAAAATACTAAAAAACAAAAACAACTGGGTTCAAAGTTTTAATTTTATGGTGTGAAATAAATTAACTTAATCACGGACAGAATTACTTAATCCTTTTTATACATAAAGTAAAAATGTAAGCAATTAAAGAGATATTGATATTTATTGAAATACATGCTTCAGTATTTTTAACATTTAATGACACTTTTTAAGTAGCTTGGCATTATAAATCAACAGCATCTATATAAATATATATATATATATATATAAAAACACAAAAATTAATTCACAAACCAAATGCACACAATTCAGCTAACTAATAATGAAAAAATAAAATCTACGATTGTAAGATAAATGCACTCAACTATGAGATACCCTAATCATTAATCATTTTACATCCTTCAACCTTACAATTAATATATACACACAGATTGTTATTAAATAAAATATTAGGTTAACACACAATAACAATGACCTAGAGCGTTACTTCACAAGTAGTTATACTTTTCATATAATTTTAAACTAAATCAAAGACAAAAACCTCTTTTGTTAAAGGTTCAATACAACATTTAGTATGTTGGGGTATCTCTTAGTCCGATTTTTAGGAGCATTCTTTTTGTTAAATGTTCATAAAAATTAAATAGTTTAGTTATTTATACATAATATATACATAGATATGTGCGCGTTTATTTCTTGAATTTTATTACACACACATTTAAACTTCAAAATCCTGACAATAAGTGATAAAAAAAAAGTTAGTTTATATTGTCGTCGCAGGATAGATTTTGAGCTGTTGTAATGTATTTATACCCATTGTAGGAAGCTAAAACGTATTTGTACTTTATTTTTTTACATTGTAAATCAATTGCATCAGAACAACAAAAAGATTGTTCAAAATTGAAATTATTAACCTTTATTGGCAAAAGTGACTGTCAAATAAAACAAAATAATAATACTTATGCAGTTGTTAAGCAACGCGAATTAATTATTTTAATTACCCTTTGGACATTTTCGAATATAAATACAACATAAATTAATTTTTTATCTATTATGATTAACTGAACGTGTTCAGCAACATAACTAACTTCACGATTCATTTTATTGATACCCATAATATTTCTGGTCATTGTCAGAATTACCCTAAAGTATTTGGCAGCCGTATTAACAAATGCACCAGATTATTTCAAATGTATTATTTTTTTTATTTAATTTAATTTTTTGTATCTGGAAGAAAGTTCTACTGCTGAACACGTTCATAGTGTCGTTTACGTCGTTTGAGAAATAAAATTAAAATAAAGCTCATAGGGCAGCATTTTGATAAGTAACTTATAATGTGTAAAGTATATAAAGAAAATATATAATGCAGTATGTTTGGCAATAAATAAATTATATTTTGATCCAGACTATGTTTAATCAGCAGATTTCTATAGCTAGAAAACATTTGTAAAATCTCTTGCCTGTAAATGAAAATCATGTGATAATAAAATAATCTCCACAATTTTTAAATAGTAAAACTATACAATTTAAAGCAATATTCATAATACCATGCAAAAAAAAGAAACAAAACAAAAGAAAATTTCAAGCAAATATTGAACAAAATATTTATATTTCTGAATAAGAGATTCTTAATAAAGCAAATGCAGTTTTCGATCTTAATTAACTATGTAATATTAAATAAATATTTAAGCTAAGAAACAAAGTTACACATTTATTTTTTCGAATTTAATAATCTCAAAATCTTTTAACAGTTACAATAAACTTATAACTTAAATCAAATTTTTTCTGCGTTTTATTACTTTCTCTTGATATCTTTTTCAGGTTTTAAGCGAAACTCTCTCTTTGCTAGGTGAAATCCTTAATCGATTTGGGTCAAGCAAATCCCGTAAAATTCAAATATAACCAATTAAATAAATAAAACATTTGCGTACACAGTTATTTATAAACTTTATTGTATAAAATAACAATTATATTTCGATTACTAAATTAAACTTAGTGTTTATACCTATGTTGTTAAATCAATTGAAATTATTCTACTAGAGGAATTATAGGGCTGTACAACTAAAGTATTTTCAAATGTGCCATTGCTTAAACTGATACCATTATCCGTTTGGCTAATATCCGTCTTTTCTGTACTCGTTGGATGGGCACACCAGTCCGTAACAGCCACTAACCTCTTTGATAAATTGCAATTTTCTTGATTATATGAATGGGAAAATGTATTTGATGGAGCCAGCGCCTTATCCTTATCGATTGTCTTTGTTGAATCAAGACCAAATCGATTCAGCACTGAGTTAGTCTTGTAATTGGAAAATATGTAAACGGATTGCTGCAGTGGCTTCAACGAGTTATCGTCTATTGTTGTTGTTTGGGAATAGCCCGGTGAGGAAGCCCATTCACTTTCTGCAACTGTTGTATGACTCGGTTGTCTGGCAGCGATGTCATTTTTATGCGATACTGATATTATTGCTACTCTGTCTGAATTCAGTACTTTTGGGGGGGACGAACTGGACTGTTCGTCGTCATCCGATGAACACAAATCAATTGTGTCGACAACAACCTCGGTTGAAGGTGAAATTCGCCATTGGGAATTTAGTGAAGTATCGCGAGTTAATCTAATATTAAGCTTAGTATTAGGTATAGGAAATTGCTCTCCGATATTGTCGGACATCTTTTTTAATCTGACCGAAATTGGACGGCACTGTTTGATCAACGGCGAATTGAGGAACAAAAAGTTTTGTGTTGTGTCCCTGCGTTGCGAAAACTGTCGACGGGGAAAAGCATAAATGTGTGAACTAAATTCATTCATTTTCTTAAATGTAATATGAACGTTATTTGGAGCAGTTTTCCTCTCAAATGGTTTTTGTCTACAACTAGATTTCAGCATTAATGGTGTATAACAAAATCGATCCACTCGTTCTTGTCTTTCATACACATAATCCGATGATATTGTCTGTTTCATTGACTTCAGTAGTTTTTGTCCAGCCGGCGAAGATATTGGAATATGTACACATCTGTTTAGGGAAGGCACTGCTCGATTCCTTCTTGATGATATGCGTCTACTTCTGCTTGAAGGCGTCAGAACGAATTCCTCACTTAATAAATGTGTTCTTTGTGTTTTCTTAGAAAATGTACAAGTTGTCGCTTTTGACTGAAGACAAAAATTGAGTAGGAAAGCATTTCGCAATTCTGTATTCTCATTTTTATATTCAAGTTTGCTTTCTGGTTCCGGCGAGTCGCATAATATAACATCATCCTCCATATTACAAATCTTTTCATGTTCCTGCAAAGATCAATTTAAATAAGTTTTTACTATTTCATTACCTTAAAACTTAAGTTATACTTACCAATATAGCTTCCTTGGAGTACAGTTCGGCATCACAGTTGTCGCAAAGATAAATATCGAATGGAGGTGGCTCAACCATCATATATTGGGAATCATCACCATGAGTATCGGTTTTACTTTTGTGTAGTAGCAGACATTTTCTATTTTTCAATTGCCGATCATATGACTGTAAGAAAGCAAGAAGGGATTAATCATAGGCAAAATAAGAATCCATTGTGATGATGGCATACCATGTTCTCATTTCGAAATGTTACCAGCAACTTATTATTTCGTCTATCATAAAGCGATGTCGTCGAATTGTAGTTGTTAATAAATCGCAAACTTGCGTGCTCATATGCCGCTAAATCATTGCAAAATCGTAATAAAAATAAGCTTTTATGGAATTGATAACAAATAACGACAATTTCCTTCATTTTTTCCATCCAACTCTGTAAAAAATAATAAAATGGTTAAAATAAATTATGCAATTATTAAAAACGTTCTATTAAACTTACTCCGTAAAATTGTTTTGGTTTTTTTAACGGAATGCCAAAAGGAGCATTTTCTGGCCACCACTCCGGCTCACTACAGTCTATTTTCTTTGGTAAATTTATGTGTCCCAAAGAGCATTGCACCATAAAGGGTATAAAGTTTTCCAGCTGGGATTCAGTAATCTTCTCTAGGGAGGTTGGATATCCATTTGCAAACAGCAGAGGAAGATTCGAAATCATGTTTTGTTGCGATTTATCTGACTCCTCCATTGTCGCTAAAATAGTAATGATTGAATTTGTGATTAGAAACAGACTTCTTTAAAGGTTTTTCCAGACATATAATACGTCGTACTATAGTAATTTTATCCAAAATAGATAAAATATGTTTGTGTGTAAAGGGGAGCGCCTGATACAGGACTGAAAAACACTACCATTCCAGTAAAGATGTAGCATACCCGTTCCTGATGACTTTAAAACCTAGGCACCTCATTTCAACAATACATACGTCAGATAGTGGGCGGTCGGCAAATTAAACCGCTTTGCCGACCTGTCCGTTCTATATCAGATTTTGGGTCTATTCGTTCGACAGCTGAGATGTACAGTAAGTTCAAGTAGCTTCTTATGCTTGTAACGCAAAAAGTCAAGAGATCATCTAAATCTCTAGATTTATAGGGGGTATCCCTTACGTTTTAAAAGTGAAGGCAAATTTAAGTAAGTACTTAGAAAGAGAAGAACAAAAGATGAAATAAGATGTAAGAAGATTAGGTCGGACAATTCCGTAATTAAGTGAGTGATAGAAAGGTCTCGAACAAAATCACTGAAACCCCGCTTACACTTACAGATTGTTTCGAGACTGAAATACAAAATCACAGTCAATAGAGCGAGATTCTATCATTACTAAAATTTAAGTGGCTTGTAGGAAATGTGACAACATCGCGGTGTAACACTTACTTTTGGGGAGGTACCGTTAACCTTCCTTTCTTTGAATCTGCGTGGTAGTTGCACGTAACTTGTGTTCTAACCTAAAATTAGCCAACATTTCTGGCAAACAAATGTGTGACTGTAAAAAAGCTAGTAAAGAAAGATGCTTGTATTAGAAAGCAACTCATGCGTAGTCTACACAACTTAGCGTTCTGAAGGCTGTTAGCTTTCTTTGACTTGTGTCTTCCTCTTTCGGTGCATTGCTACTCTGTTTGGTTGTGCGGATTCTTTTTTTAAAAGTTACACAATGTGGTCGGCACGTTTCGACCATCACAAGCAGAAGCAAAGTATAGCCGACTTAAACACTTATTTTGGTCCTAAGGTTAAAAAAAATCACGGGTCGTCCGAAATTTTGGTAGTATAAATGGCATGATATTTACGCAGCACACGTAGAAAGTCATATCTTATAGATAAATTAAATAATCTAGTTTCTAGTAGCTCGCGGCTATGGGAATACCGGATCACTTCGGTTTTTCCTGCGGAACCTACCACGATAGCAAGCTGCAAATGAATTACCAGGGAAACTTAACTTAACTGTTAAGAAATGGAAGCTGAACTACCATATTCCTTTATCAGAGCAGAAGGTTTCAATACAAGCAAGTTTTTACCTTGAACCAAACCACCCGCGCCGACTAAACGCGCTGTCTAACTGTATACGGGCGATAAAGAGTCCTGGCTTCAGGACGACCTCGCAGACAAATAACAAGTTTCATGGGAAGGATATCTAAAAAAAATCAAAGCACCTTACAAACAAATATATCGTAGGGTGGCCTGAAACAACCACACCCATCTTTCTAGAAAAAACGAGAAATATTCTCCACTGGCGAGTGAGCAAAATCTGCTTTGCACATTAGACCAATAAAAAAATCCGGGTTGAATTAATAAGGAACAAGATAGCAACCAGGCTGCTTTAGACACATTTGCAAAGCTATATACACAACATTATTGATTACGTGTATTAGGATGTTTGTTTAGCAGTTCTCAGTGGGCGTATCTCTAACTTCGTCTAGCTGGTCGCTGAACCTTGAATGTAGACAACCGATAATTACCTTCAGGATCGCACTCATAACCCTTCAAAGTGCAAAATCATTATAAATATTATAAAACTATTGGAGATACACAAATTCACACTACAAGCGAATAATAAAAATAAATTTCATTTTCTGATAACCATGGGTATTTAATGTGTGTAAGAATTTAGGTCCATATTATTGGACGTACGAAAAACTTTACGAGCTGTTTTAAGGGCCTGGGCACAGGGATGGAATTTTAGGTAGACTGATAAAAAACAATCGAAAGTCGCAGTGGTGCGCGAACAGCAAAAAGAAAAAAGCTGCGTCGACGGCAGAAGCGCACGCACAAAACTATAAAGCAACGCAAATTAAATAAAATGTATATATAATGACAACACACATATCCAGCCCGTCCAAACAAAAATGATAAGGCTGTTTGTTGTTTATATTTGATTTGTTGTGGATTTAAAATATTTTACGCTCATTCAAAAAAAAAACACATATGTTTAACAAATAAGTAAATTATATTCATATATGTATACTTAGAACCACACACATGTTTCAGATTCGTATCTATGCAGGAATATCTTTTTTTTTGTGCACTAAATTGTCACCAAATTCGTATGCACATATAAAACTGAGAAATTTTAACAAATATTTTCACATCCACTCGCTTTCAACATTTTTTATTTACATGTTTGACTGTAAGGCAGTTTTCAATGTTTATGCATGTAGGTATTTTATGCACATACATATGTATGTGAATTTTTTTTTTTTTTTGTAGTTTACTGTTACGAACCAAATGTCCAATGATACAATATTTCAGATATTTAGAAAAGTATCGAGGCTATTTACGAATAACAAATTTCAGACTCCAAATAATATGTGGGTACGGTTTACACTATTAAGAATCACAAAATAATTACATCTTTTACACCTTTTAATCGGACTTGCTTTCTATTGTATGTATATAAGCGATGATTTGGTAATGCGCAGCAATCGGAATGATGAAAATGGAACAAAATGTATGTGGCAGCAGCGTTCAACTGCTTTGTACCACACTGATCAACTGCGAAGAGTTGGTAAGTTATTGGTCCTTAATCAAAATAAAAAATCATATAAATAAAAAAATGGGCAACCGCTCTTGAATTTAATAATTGGTCAAAATGTTTTTAAAATATATGTAAAAAAAACACTAAATTTACAACAAATCGATTAATTTATTTGTTTCATTCCCAGGTGTTTAGTATATTTGTCATCGCTACTACTGAAATATCTTGAAAAATTTAATTTATTCCCTGCCAGCCTTAGATTTCAAGAATTTGTTAAAGAACTATTTTCTAAACAATAATTTGGCGTTTTTGAACTCTGTTATGCTGAGAGATTCACAAGCGCATGAATTCGATTGTGTACTAAAATTTAATAGGCTCTAAGCAAAAGGCAAAAATTTATGCGTCAGTTTATTTTTACTTTATTTAGCTATCGATATTGCTGTTATTTTAGAATTACGGTTTATGTTTAAACCCCTTAAAAATGTAAAGTCATCGCTTCACGCAAATTACCCCAAACTATCGGCACTATGTCAGAATAAAGGTAACAGACATAAAAAAGCAGCCATCTTGACAGTAGCCTACTCACGAAATATCTAGCAGTTCGGCTACATACTTTCATGTTGCTTTCATTTTGTTAGCGATGAGTTTTAAAGGGGCAGTCATTTATGCCTGCCTGGGATGTGGCATTCTACCCTTAATCAGTCTTGTCTTCGTTAGGAAAAATAAATTATTTGTTGCTATTTATTATAGGTAACTGAGCAATTACAAAAGCCAGAGATTTCAGATTTTGGATATGATCGATAGCCTATCTGGTTTGCGATATACAGTTATACGTAATCAATAACAAACAAAATTGAGAACATTTACAAGATAATGAAAATCTGTGGATTTTTTTAAAATCAGTTGAGAAACTTGGAGATATGAAACCATCGAGCGTTGATACGGTAGTACACGTATGTATGTGTGTAAGCCTAACCGTCTGTATGGTCACGGTTTAAGGGTATCTTCTAATCGAGATTACTCGACTAGAGCCTTCTTACTTGGTATTTGATATAATTGCTGTCACAGGATTGTGTTTTTATTGTGCCCTTAATAAAGAATTTATAGCTGATAACATGTGTATATTGGAATCGGAAGATTTATCGATAACCACATTGTTGTTCTAATGCTATAATGAAATGTATATTTCAAATCTGAAATCTTTATCCGTACGAACAGTAAAAATAAAAATATGGTTTTTATGAGATCCTTTCTTTCCAATTCAGTCCTCCTTATTAAAAATAAATGGTTTGTTCACAATTTTGTCAAGCGCAATATAATTATGGCGTCGTCGGGCCGTCGGATCGACAGTCAAACTTCAAAGTGTGCCGTTGAAATTTCTGCTTATGTATTTTACTTAAGCAACTTCAATATAAATAGAGGTCTCAAACACGTTCGATTTCTCATCATCTCATACCCAAAACAATAGATCCCCGTAGACAAAAGAGAGAGCGGAGCGGTTTTTAGAGCTCATTACGCTTTCTGAGTATGCCGCGCAGAAAATGCAAGTCATTCCGTTGCTAGCACTACTGAAGGGAGGCTCAGAACCGAACCGACTCGAGTCTCTGTATCTAGCCTTCTTGTATGTATGCATGCGTATGCGATTGTGCATGTATGCATAAATGTGTCCTCAGCCGAGCTTCTGGTTGAGAGTGGGGGTGCGCTTGCGGGGTATGTATATGCTGCCGCTTTTGTTTCAATTGTTGGTTGCTTTCAGCGGCCCGACTATTGTAGAAAAGGGGTTGGTTACAGCACGCGCGGTGGTACTAGCTGATCTGTTGCTTTTGCTTTCGGTTCTGATTTTATAATATATACCTACCATATTAGTTTTCTACAGAACCAATGTCTTTACTTCTTACTAATTCCTTGTCTCTATTTTGCCCTAATACCTGTTGCGGTATCCCACAGTATCCAGCCGGGTTCGTAACCCACAAACCACTTTTGGACTTATTTCGGTCCCACTGAAAGACATTAGTGATTCATTGACTGTGGCTTAAGACAGTTATGTCCGGTATTTACCTTTCTAGTGTACTTTGTAGAAGCTTACAATAAATCGATACACTTTTTAGGGGAATGTCAAGATCCCGAGTCTGGTTGATTCGTTTAGACAACTAAAATTGGTTATGGTTAATTTTTTGACCATTTATTTACTATGAAACATACAAAATGTGTGAATAATAAACAAATAATGGAATTGTAATGTTGGTTTTTTCTTTTGCTATTTTTTTTTTTTGCTTCCCGTTAAGTTTACAGATTTTCGTTAATAACGATCACAAAAATAGGGCGAACTCCGGTCCTATTCCTTATGAGAATGGGATGTAATAGAGAAGTCCAAGCGCAGAAGGACAATAGTAAATATAAATATCATATATATAAATCCAATAACTAGCAATGGTTCCTGAAGCAAGGATACCTTGGCGAATGTGTACTTCAGAGTGAATTCGGAGATATGATTCTCAACTAGGTTAGATTTGGAAAACGAAACAACTGGACGTCCAACAGTATCCAAATACGTGTGAATCAGATCATTTTGATGTCGCTTGATACTAAATGGCGTTATGAGTTCAATATTCGATGAGCCTTCCGGTAAGACAACAGTCACAACGGCTTCCTCGATGGCCATATTGTCGTGGATGTGATCAATGAGGTGCATCTTCAATACATAGTCGTTACCCGAGCTGAACAAATATTCGTATGATGGCACATTGTAGCCTAGTGTGTATTGGGTTTTCCATCCGCCAAATAGAGGGAATCTTGGACGCAATTCAAGATCAACAAAATCGCGCATGAAGTGCATGTTCGATGTGGATATGTTGCCGTTAGTGTCGCGATAGTAAACACCAGTTGCAGATGCAGGTAAATAGGTTTTGTATGACTTAACCGCCGATTGGCCAGACCGACCATCCTTCTGAAAATCGTAACGTGAAAAAGATCCCTTAAGCTTAGCTCCTGTATGTGTCATTTGGATTGACTCCTTAACGGCAATATTGCCCCAGTGAGAGACTTCAATACTGCGATCCAATGTATTTACAGTTAAAAAGGGCGATTGATTCTCATAGTGGATAATCAGTTCATCCTCGGATAACGCTGAACATTGAAGAAAATTGGATGTTTAGAGCACGAAGTTGAAGCAAAAGTAAACATCGACAACTTACCAGCCACATTTTCATACGGTCCAAACTGAATTTTGCTCGACGACACAGAAAATGGTTTCGCCTGGCTGTGCGACAGTATATTTGATGAACTTAGCATAACGTTGGTTTTCTGAGTATTAGTTGCATATTTTGAATATAGATGGATATTGCCAACAAATTTAACCAATTGCTTATCATTTTGTTTAATTTCTGATGGATGTGGCAGTATATTTTTGGTAGACACTGTTTCAATAACCAAAGTTTGCTGCGGCAAAACTGAACCAAAAGTGAGCTTAAATTCAGTTTGATCGTTTGTTTGTCCTTTTTTCTCTTCAAATTTCACTTTATTACTGAATCCATCTTTGACAGAAATAAAAGATAAATTCGGCTCTTTTACAACAAACACATAGTCTTTGATGGCTTTGCCGGCAGTGTCTTCAACTGATATTTTATATGTTGTTTTAGCGAGTTGCGAAGTTAAATCCAAAGTTCTTTCGACGTTCTTATTTACTATTTCGGCTTGTGCTACGTTTAGGATTAAATATGCTATTGACACAAAATACAATATTAAAATTTTCCCCATTTTAATGTTTTGTGACACGTAATGTTGAATGTTTGCGAGATAATTTAGTTCATTTCAAGAATGCCGAACGTGCTGGTTCCACGAAAATTGTTCACAAGCGGAGTCAGTGTAGTATTGGTTAGCATTGATGCTAATTTAGCCATATTCTGCTCAGGTGCTTGCTCATAGGTTGCTTATATTTTAATTATTTTTAAATATTACGCACGTGAGCTCCTACCAGATACTAATAATTGCTTAATTGAAGACTATTGATTACTTTTTCATTAAATGTTAACTATATTAGCTTAAAATGCTGTGTGGTGAATAAGTGGTTATGGTCAATATATCGTTGTAAGGTATCGCATATTAATATTGATATTATACCTTGGCATTGTTTAGTTATCGATAAGCAATATATCGAGAAAACGATTTATTCAGATTGATTCACGTCTATCGGTAGTGTTTTATATTCAACAAGCCTGCTGTAAGAAACATAGCTAAAAATATGGATCAAGTTTGGACTGATAAAGCGCGCTATAACAATGCTGAAAAACTATACCACGAGTTGTTGTGCAAAGTAAGTACATATAAGTAAAAGGCAGATTTTAATACTTGCTAGTTATACTTATGCCAATGCACTTCAGACATGTGCATGTACAAGCGTGTACAACGTACATAATATGAATGCGCCATAATCTGTGCAATTAAGCAGATGTACTTGCATTACTTACGTCACATAAAGAAGTAATAGTAAAAAAATACAGTCTTTTAGCCTATACCGATTAGTTAGCCGAAGCCAACTTTTATTTATGTTTGTATGTGTGTATATAAGCCTATGCAAAGCTAACTGCCAAGCAAGCAACCTAACCTAAAAAGCTTATATGTACTTTGTCTTCAAGTTTCCTTTGGAAGTTTTAAGGCGCAATGGGAGCCGGCAACTAGTTTAAGAAAACTGTTTGCATATGTAGTTTATTTCTGAGATCACGAATATACGTTTTAAATTCTTAGTTATCGTTGATCCTTTATAATTAATAAACCAAAGTAATTTTTTTATTAAAAAAATTATTTTTGTACTTTAGGGTGCGCAGCCGAAAAACTGCAGTCTTTTAGTCACTGAAATTGCGAAAGCACGAGAGGATATACAAAGTTCACTTGAGAAGGTAAGATATTTATACACTAGGCAACTAACGGTTAACACAATATTTAATATCCTTTATCTTTTTGTTTTCAGATTGATGATATTACTTTTGAACCCTGTTCAAATTCCGCACTTTTAAGCAGACTTGCAGTTGCTGAAGCGGAAATCAAGGAAATAAAACAACTCTACCAGGCCCTTGCAAAAAAACTAACGTTAATTGAAAATAACAATAATGTGTCTGCTAAAGTAGAGAACGTTGATGAAACTAATGGTAATAAAAACGCAGATGATATTGACCTATTTGCCTCGGACAGTGAAGAGGAAGATGAAGAAAATCAAAGACTTAGAGAGGAACGTGTAACAAAATATTTTGAAAAAAAATCAACGAAAGCTGCAATTATTGCCAAATCGAGTATCCTCCTTGATGTCAAGCCATGGGACGATGAAGTCGATCTTAAAGCAATGGAAGCAAAGATTCGAGAAATCAAATTGGATGGCCTACTGTGGGGTGCATCCAAATTTGTGCCAGTAGCTTTTGGAATACAAAAGATAACAATATCCTGTGTTGTTGAAGATGAAAAAGTATCAGTTGATTGGTTGACTGAAGAGATCGAGAAAATCGAGGACCTTGTGCAAAGTGTTGATATTGCAGCATTCAACAAAATCTAAATGATTAATAAACACTCTAAAGAGAATTTTTAGTTACGAATTGTGTGTTTTCTTTTAAAAACTGATTGCAAACGAAAACTTATTCAGAATCTTTCAGACACCTTTATTTAAATATAAAAGTATGAACGTATATCTATTAAGGACGCTCCATGGTAGCTACTGCAACTTGAGGATCACGTGGACCTGAAGTTTCTGGTTGCTCGCCAGGTGGAGGAGTATCATCATCATCATCTCCACCAGCCTTTGAAATCATTGTTGCACCACGTTTTTTAGCCATATCGAGGTAAAAAAGATTTTCCTCGTCAGTTAGCACTTTGAATGGCTGATCTTTTCCAACAATTGCAACTGTGATCATCTGTAAACAAAAAAATCTTAATGCAGAGCTCCAAAAGAATTATATATTTGTGCTTGTCATACCAATTGAGATGCACCGTCATCTTTGCTAAGTTCATCGTTGGGTAATGTGCTGCGTATAGCATGAATGCCATGGCAAATAATGTCGTCTTTGGAGCATGTGTTGAATGTAGCCAAATGGCGCTCCAAATATGTGCGTGCACTCTGTGAACGAGAGCCAATTGTCATTGCCTTGCAATTGAAATAATTGGCAGATGGTTCCACTTTATAAATGTGAGGTCCCTTCTCATCGTAGCCAGCAAGAAGTAAGCCCACACCATACGGACGACGATCGTAGCGTTGAGTTGTAGTTTGCATTTTGTTGCCCAAGTTGGTAATAAGACGAGGCACTGGATAAGTTGAGCCATAAGAATGCTTGTAGCTCAAACACTCAGATCTCAGATATTTGCTAAGCACACGCGCATCAGCCGTAATGCCAGCAATTGATATACCTAAATGCTCATCAATGGGAATTATTTTACGCTGAGAAGCCGATAATTCTGATGGCGGCTTGCAAAGAGCAACGAGTACGGCATAGTCGTCATTTTTTAAGCCGACTGTTGCAGTTCCGAGTTTAACAGCAGCTATGGCGTATTCTACTTGATGCAGACGTCCCTGAGGACTCCACACTGTGACATCACTATCATATTGATTTCGAAACTGAAAATAATTACATATATTGTATTTTATTATTGTTGAAAATATATTTAAATGCTCCTACCATTTTGCAAAAATCTTAGATATTTGGCTTTGTTGAATGATGACAATCAAATTGTGATAGAGCTGGTCAAACTTACCATTAATGAGCATACTTATCGATAGACTGCTGAGTATACGTTCCATTTCAAGTGTTTTTATTTCACTGGTAGTAGCATTGATTTTGAAACACTGAATTAAGGCACCAGTGTATTTCGATTGGTTTTTAATGTCTTTAATTAATGACACTGGGACAAAATAATTTTGATATAAATATTGAGATCCGTACCGTTGAAATCAAAGTCTTGAATTTTATATGGCATGTTATTATTATTAATATTACCGTCAGACTAAGACTTGGTAAAAGCGCATCTAATACTAAATTCGTAACATCTTACAAACTCCATGAAAATGTAATATATAACTTAAAAGCCTAGTACTTTATCAAATATAATATTAATATATTAAAATTGATCTTTATATATATTTAACATATTTATACATATCCACACTAAAAACGAAATGTTGCCTAATGACTAAGGTTAAACCCTCGTAAGCAGAACCACCTTTGGGTTGGTGTCAACAACTGTGAGTCTAGGCTAAAAATAGTGGGAAATTTCATGCTTGTCCGAATAGGGGTGTGCTTACAAATAGCAACGCCTTTTTAAAACGCATAGAAAACAGAATAATTGCATGACTATTATGCTACTAAACCACTTTTTTTTATTCAGAAAAGTTAATTTATAGTTTTTACTTGAATACAAAGTTTATGCATTAATCATTTGTACAAAGGACTCATTATCATAATAAACTTTACTCCAAGTGTCAAAAATAGTGGTAAATACAAATTCATTCCTTCTGAGCATGCTCAGAAGTTGGGAACTTAAGGGTTGGTGTATGTAGTTTTTACGTGCAGGAAATCGATTTAAGAAATATTTCAGAAGTTTTCTAGTTAAATGTGCTTTTAAGAAAATGTAAAATAATAAATTATACTCTATTAAAAATTTGTAAAAAATAGTTAAAGTCTATGAAGTTAAGAAAAAATATAATTTACTTAAGTTTTTAAAACTCATAAGTAATTTATTCCTCTTTTTCAAACTCACGTTGTGTTAAAAAAATCAATCAATACATTTAGTTAAATTTTTCAATTCATATATTCAGGTAATTTTGGTTGATCTTAATCTTAAAAAACACATAATTCGACATTATCTTCAACATGATTTATTAATTAACATATTTGTTATTATATGTACAAAAAATAAAAGTGCAGCTGTGAAAAATAATCAATACTTAGCTATACATAATATAACACATTTGTTTTCAAATAAACCATAATAATAAGTTTGACTTGTATTTAAGAAAATAAATATTTATTTAATTATAGTTAAAATGGGCACGGTTTTAAGTTTCAATCCACGGGATAGACATCCAGTATATTCGTCGCAGCCCAATTTTCCATATAATCATCAAACTGCTGACAGTCAAACAGAAAAAATAAACGATACTTCAGGGTCAGTTGACTCCCACTTGAATAACTTCTCATATGAGCAACTGAACAATGCCAAGAACCGTGAAAACAAAAAAACGATTACCCATCAAATATCCAGGAATGGCTCAGGACATCAAAATACAAGTGTGCAATTTAATATGCACACACAGATCAATTCGCACAACTTTAACAATCTGACCTATACATCAAAGGATACCATTAACAATGACTTAGATGCTCACAACGAGAACTCAACTATAATATCGGAGAAGAGTTCGATTGAGAAGAGCTTAAAGAAGCATTCGCTATTCATCAATGCACTCTCATGGAAAAAGCTGTCTACGTCGCATAACAAAAAGAAAGTTGAGAACAAGAATAAATGCGCGAATTTACCAACAGCATGCTTTAAGGCGCAGCTCTTAGAGGCTTCGTACTCAGCATCCTCGGATAAAAATAAAAATATTCAGTTACACTGCAATCATATTGAAGAGCATCAGCATCAACATCAGAATCATCAGCATCAGAATCAGCAAAATCAGCAAAATCATCAAAATCAACAACAACAGCAACAACATCATTGTAATCAAAATCAGGTCATACGGGAGCTACCATTTTTCCCTTCGACCAAAACACAAAAGCCATCAACGGCTAAAGAACAGGGCCGTGTCAATAATACAAATTCGATAACGAATCACAATAAATTAATACAGAAACAGCCGTTAGCTCTAACACTGCCGCAACAATTGCAGGCATCTTCAATACAACTTAAGAACACAAATCAGAATCACATTCCACGCAAAACCGTTATTCAGGTGAAGTTTGAAAACTTTTCTTTTACGCTCTTCTAATTTTATTAAGTGCATTTTTGTAGGCATCAACTTCAGAGCTCTTGAAATGCTTGGGTCTATTCTTACATTATCGATGCCAAAGATTAAACAATTTTGATCCTGGAGACGCTGTTATGTGGCTAAGAGCTGTCGATCGTAGCTTATTACTGCAAGGCTGGCAGGTTAATAATAAATCAAATTTATTTTCGAAATAAAATTTACCTTATAAATTTGCAATTGCAGGATGTGGCATTTATAAATCCAGCAAATGTTGTTTTTGTCTACATGTTAGTACGCGAGCTTGTAAACGGTGAGGAGACAAAGGAATCGGATCTTCAGGCATCAGTGCTTACCTGTCTGTATCTGTCGTATTCGTACATGGGCAACGAGATAAGTTATCCACTTAAGCCATTTCTAGTTGAGGACTCTAAGGAACATTTTTGGGATAGGTAAGCAAAATTTGTGAAATCATCAGGACAATATTTTATTTGCACATTTCTGGCAGATGTCTGGTTATTGTGAATCGGTTGAGTAATAAGATGCTTAAGATAAATGCGGAACCAGCATTCTTCACAGAAGTATTCACTGAGCTAAAATCCTGCGGTCAATTTCAAACTAACTCAATAAGGAGGTCATCTTGCGGAGGCGCCTGACGGAATGACGATGCCCGACAGATTGTAGTCCGACTCTCATTGTCTACATACCAACAGACTTTTCCAGATAACAAGATAAAACAGAAATAATAGTGGTAATCGAAATAAAAACATTTTATATAGCATTAGAAAATTTCTTTGTCACCATCACACTTGTTCAAATTAAAAAAAATAATATTATGTAAAGATAGTGCTTACAAAAGACAAAAAAATGGCATTGTGCAATTGTTTTGATGGATCATTCAATAAATCTTAATGTCATCACATTATACTATATATAGTTTACTTTTCAAAGCGGTTGTTTTTGATTATAACTATAAAACTACACTTGAATACACAAGCTGTTGAACATAGCCCCAGACCAGAAACAAGCATATATGAGCACAACTCACAACAGAAATGATTAATGGCCAAATGTCTGGATATCTGGTAGTTGGTACAACTGTTAAAAATCCAACCAATATACATATCATTATAATTTCAGATATACTGATCATTGAGCTTAACAAATCATTTTTCTTGTGACTAAAATAACTTGAGTTCAAAACCACATGAATACTAATCATTAATACTACTGTAGGAACCAACAAATTGTCCTTGCTTAAAAGAGGTATCATACTAAAAACTGATATCTCCAAGAACCAAAACATTTCCCTTGGCCACCATGGAAATAAACAAATCGCTGGCAATGCAATCAACAAAATTGACTTTTCGTGCACCTAAAAATAATCATAAGAACATATTTAAGTATTGTGTTTTGGGCGTACAGAAATAAAAATTCATACTTGAAATGAAAACAGGAAAAAGGCAGCAGCCGTATTAAATAAAGTTAACAGGAATGTGTATTTACTTCTTCGAAAGAATAAATGTATATTTGTTGGTAATACAGCCAATAGTGTGGTTGCTAAACAAATGATTGCCATCTGATCATTTGAAATATGTTTTCTGTAATTAACAAAAAAAAGAAGCAATAAGTAATTAAGTCAATACATTAATGTTAATGCTTACTTTAATTTATATACGACATTTAAGCTGCACCAAAAGTTAGCAACTTTGTCTTCAAATACACCTCGTCCGAGTGGGAAAAGACGATGCAAAACCTGCATTGTTGCATTAAGTGAATCAAGCCAAGGAAGCCATAAGATCGCGAATACACCCAGCACAATACTTGCTATTCCCATCAGCTCAATGGCAAATGATCTAAAACTAAAAACTTGTCAATATCATACAATAATTAAAGTATTTACATAACTCAATCATAAAGTTTACGAATGTGCGTCCTTGCACTGTTAGTCATCTCGTAAGCAGAATTAAACTATATTGATTGATTATATATATATCATTAGTTTGTACATTGAATAGTACTCTTTTTTAAAGGTCATATCATGAATAATACAAATAAACTGCGTACTTGAGAACTTGAATTGCGCATGGTCAATTTACATGCAAGTAAACGACATTCACACTTCATTTAAATTAATATAAATGACTTAAAATTACCCTGTAGAGAGGGTAAAACTACTTCATTTTATATTCTTATATCAAGCTACAATTTCAAGAAAATTAAGTTTCTGTTTAAAGCTATTTTTTGTTTTACATTAATAATACTTATTCTAAACAATCTCATTATTATAACCAGTAAAAGGCTTAATACGAATGCTTTTGATTATATACCTTTTTTGTGATAGAGCTGAACCAAGAAGGTATGCAAAGAATGGCAATGCGTGGTATAATTCCATTTGTTTGTAATTCAATGCCAGCGTGAAGGCAAACGCGGCTACATAGTGTTTATTACACAATATAGCGGTAATAGCCATGGCTGCCAATCCAAGTGATATATTATTGTATTGAAAGTGTCCATTGTCAATTAGAACTTGGCCGGGATAAAGTGCTAGCAGTATAAACAACAGATGCTTGGTGTTTTTATGAAAGGTCAGATCCATGCAAAGCGCCAGAATAAATAGCGCCGGCAGATAAACTATTGTGTCTGCTGCCAAAACAGTTAGGCGCATAAAACTTTTGTGTTGCTTGGTTTCACAACCTCTACTCGTGTGCAATTCGATATAGCTGTCATTAAGCATTTTCGCCGCATGGCCCACAAGATAACTGTGATATGCTGTTAGAGGTGGATAATCCAAGCCCCAGTATTGCAAATCGTTGTTTGTTCCATTCGTATACCATTGCTTGACCGGTATGTTTACGGTGACTTCTTGCCAGTGCCGCTGAGCCTCATAGTCACCAAACATTGGAACTTTGTTGAATCCAGAGAATGAGTTCAATGATATTATAGCTCTTAGTGCTAATGCTACAAAAGCAGTAGCAACCAAATCGGAAATCATATTTGCTAAAAACAAAATTTTTAATTATACATTATCAGATATAGGGATGGGCAGAACACACAAAAAAGAAGCATTAGAAATGGTTAAATATCGATGCATCGATTACATTATTTTATTGTATCTATATCGATATTTTATGCTGCTCACCGCAGTGCTGTTAGCTGAAAATTTCGCAAACATCCCCTTTCAAAACTCTGTTAATTTAAGCTTTAACGTACACGATATGTATTTTAAATACAATATAAATAAGGTAAATATTACAATCCTAAAGGAATGTTAACAAATAAAAGTTATAATTGTAAGCAAATCAACATATAAATGTCTATTAAAAAAGGCTAAAATGCCACTACTGTGCAACATACCAACTCCTTTTCGGTTGTACAATCATAAATCACACACTAAATGTGTATTTACACATATGTATATATGTACACGCGCAAATGGTAAATATGTACATGTGTACTAATAGCGGATCTATGTGCGCAACACGCGTGACAATAAATCCATCAATTTTACTGTGTTAACAAAATCGTGGAAACTAGATTGGAAAAACTATTCGCCAGTTTCAATTGGTATGTATGTAGATAAATACATGCATAAGTATGTAAATATAAACACATATGTGTCAAACTTTTCGGCTTACATACATTACAATACAAACTGTAAGCAACAAGATAAAAAAGTTTGAAGGTGATTGATTATCAAGTGAAATTAAGTTGTGTATAAAAAACTCCATGTTTAGAATATAAACCTTGTAATGTGTGCTCAGCATCACGAAATATAAAAGATCAGCTGTTCTCTAGTGCTCTTTTTATCTTAAATGTATCGATATGAAATCGATCAAATCTCAAAAGCAACAACAAAGTGTAAATATTAGAAAAAAACACAAGTATTTTGGGGAAAAAACACGTATAACAGTATGGGAAATAGATAATATGAGTAGAGTCGTGGGCCTTCTAAATGCCACACACTTTTTGAAACGTGGCTGCCAAAGTCATGAATTTCACAATTTCATGTATACAAACATCACAAGTGTATTTAATTTAATCTATTTACATATGTATGTATTTCTTCCAGTAATTTTGTACATATAATGTATGCAATTCCTGAGAAATCAGGAACAATCAATCATCATGCACGTATAGGAGGTAAAGCTCTATTTAATCTGTATTTTTGTTTATATGCATGTGTATTTATGTACCTCTATTAACTGCAGATAAAATCCCAGCCCGATTGGTTTTATACTTTCTATCATGGTCTGGATTTCTTGTCTCCTTTATGATGCGTAATGATATGAATTTTGCTCTGGTTGCCATGATACCAAGTAGCAATGAGTCACAACAAGGCAACTACACATTAAATATGGTAAAAGTCGCATTTATACATAACTTCACAACAATTACGATATTGAACTCCTTTTAGGGTGGCGCCTCTGATGAACATGCCTCGATTGTTAAATCTGTGATAATAAGCTCATTCTATTGGTGTTACGTGTTATCGCAAGTTGTTGGGGGGATTGCAACACAAGCATTTGGAACAAAGTGCGTATTTGGATGGTCACAGATGGCAACTGCATTATGCAGTCTACTTATGCCGTTAGCAGCAGAAGTTCACTATGCAGTTGTAATATTTTTACGCTCAATTCAGGGATTTGCTTCGGGCTTAACATGGCCAGCGATGTACGCCATTGTTGGCTACTGGATACCAATGACGGAACGTTCGCGATTTATGTCGAGCTTTCAAGGATTTAGTATTGGGATCGGTTTAACGTATCCACTTTGTGGCTTTATTATAACCACATTTGGATGGCCTCTTGTCTTTTATACGACTGGGCTATTAGGCATTGGATGGTGCATTTTATGGTATGCATTAGCTTTCAACACACCCCAGGAGCATCCACGTATAACGAAAGAGGAACTCAATTATATTGAGCTTAATGTTGGTGAAGATGTCTTAAAAGCATCCACAATGAAAGTGCCATGGGGCCAAATATTTAGATCATTACCAGTTTGGGCAATTGCCATAACAACATTCGGCCGAATATTTGTGCATTACGTTTTTATTGTTAGCGGACCGACATTTATGAATCATATACTTAAGTTTGAGTTTGGCACAAATGGGTTGTTGTCGGGTATGCCGTTTCTATTCTCGTATGTTTCGTCGGTATTCTTTTGCTATATTGCCGATAAGCTGTTATTGCATAATATATTAGGTCTTACCAAAGTAAGAAAATTGTTTACGGCGCTTTCGCAAATTATTCCCGGATTGCTTATATTATGTATCGGCTATATAGACAATATAATAATTCTCTTGACAATCTGGTTTATAGCAGTTATATTTATAACGGCATCCTACGCTGGAGCAATGGCTAATATAATAGATCTCGCACCAAACTATGGACACTCTGGAGCAGTATTAGCTTTCTGCCAGACAATACATATGTCGGCATCATTTTTATCACCCCTGACCGCCGGATTTTTGGTAACTCAGGAGGTACAGCTTGCTATTTTATTTTATCTATACACAACATATTTAATGAAGTTTCTTTTCTTTTGCTTAGGACTCTATTGACCAATGGCGAAGAGTTTTTGAAGTATCAGGAATAATATCGGTGGTCACCTATATATTTTATCAGTTCTTTGGTACTGCTGAAATACAATCGTGGAATATGCTACGGCCAAATAATAATCAGCTAGATGAAGAAATCAAAATATTGTCGAAAGAAAATCAGGAAACAGACTACATTCCCAAATCGAAATAGACAAGTTTCTTATTGAACTATTATGTATATAAAAGGATAATGTGTATAAGTTTTAGCTTTGCGGACAAATGTTACTTATATATTAAAATTGTGATTAACTGTTAACAACTTTACAACTATATATTTTTTTCTTTTCTTGTACATCTAACAATAACGTAAAAACAATAATTTAAAACTATCACTAACAGTCAATTATACTAATTTTCCCAAATGCCATCGACACTGTCGACAACATGTTGTGCGGGTGAAGACTTGTGTTTCATAAAGAAACCTTGAACTTGTGCTGGACTAACTGAACGATTCGTGGCCATAATTTTCTCAGCAAATTCCGATGCTTTGGACGGTTCACAATCACCAAAAAAGTTATTAAACATTTCCTCAAGCTGATATTGTGTGCAATAACCAATATATTCCTTTAAATCAATTCGACCCGGACGAATTAAAGCGGGATCCAATCGATCCAAATAATTAGTAGTCATAAAAACAATTCTCGCTTCAGTCGAAGCGACGCCATCCAAACAATTAAGCAGCCCACTGAATGTTATTCGGTTCAAGCCGTCGAATGCTGATTTTTGTTGCAATGTCGCTTCACGTGAAACGAATGCGGCATCGATGTCTTCAAGTAAAATAATTGTTTGTTCCGGCGCAACATTCAATAAATGATTCAATCTATCGTCTGTCAGGCCACGTTCAGATAAATTAAGCAGACAGATGCCGTATTCCAATTCACCTGCTAGGGCAGTTATAAAACTTGATTTACCACATCCAGGTGGTCCATATAGCAAATAGCCTCGGCGATAGGGTATACCACGCTGTGTATACCACAATGAATTGGCAATAAAGTCATTGCAATCGGCAACAATTCGTTTGGAAATGCCACGGTCTAAGACCACTGATGTCGTTGGTCTTCGTCTTCGGGGATGTCCAAATGGTCGCCATTCCGAACCCATTGCCGTGTACATCAGAGTTTTACCCTCTGTCGCTTCCAGTGCTAGCTGACGTGCCTCTTCCAGAATATCGAAATAGATTTGTTTATTGTTGCCGAATGCTGTTAACGTTACGGATTCCCATGGAACACCCATGTGTAGATCGAGTGTTTGTTGTTCTCTTGTCCTCTCCACTTGTATCCAATTGTTTTTATACTGAAAGAGGTGTTTGCCAATGCTTGGTATAAATTGGTAGCTTGTTTTAACCTGACCATTGTCGTTTTGCAGAAATGACGTCTCCACACTTAAGTGCTGTGTCTTTTTGGCGCCTCTAATCGTTATCCATTTTAAAAGCCATTGGTATGACTTGTCTCTACATGGCACCTCTAATGTTATCATCATATGCCGGCGGAACAGAATAACAGCTCCTTGCAAACCCTTCCTAAGTATTGCTGCACTTGCACCGATTCCAAACAAACCGAAACCAGCCCCAAAATAGGGGTTTGTCGATAGACTTGAAACCAGCTCACCCAGGGGCATTTTTACCTTGAATAAAAATAAGATTGATTATTATTATAGGACAAAAACCGGCAAACTAGACCTTTAACCATAATACATATACCAACCATATGTTTACACTAGATCACATTCAACAATTGGTATGTACATATGTTGTGTACATATGTACATAAGCACACCGGTATTTGCAGCATATATTCATATATCAATTAAAATTTGTATGAAAACCAATTGGTGTTTTGTTTTTCTGTTATGCTAGTGAAACAATTTGTATGTTACCTTTTATTAATCCCGAAATCGTGTCAGAAATGTAATATTTTTTATAATATTGTGTAATCGAATCGGTCTGAACAAGTTCAATGGAACTCAATATGCTGAGCGAACCAAGTTCGTTGTTATCGCTTATCGTTTGTTTAAATTTATTTATTTATTTATTTTATTGATTATAAACGAACTTAAATTTACTTTAAAATTTAAAAGGAAACATCACTTTGAGCTTGCCAAATCACATTTGTCAGCACAAAACTGAAACATATAAAAGGCTAAAAAGACACCACTGATCAAGTCGTTCCACCAATATGAACTATATGTGAATGAGAATTATTAATTCTAATTGGAACTAAAGAGCCTTGTAGTTAGCAGTGGTTAACAAGTGTTTAACGCGTGCACATCCCCTGTCTTCTTGAAAATGAGTTTTAAGGTTCAGCCAAAAGGTTTTGCTACCAAATCCATCCACGCCGGTCAGGATCCGGACCAATGGAAGAGTGCTTGTGTAATACCGCCCATTTCATTGAGTACCACCTTTAAACAGGATGCTCCCGGAGAACATCGTGTAAGTTAAAATCACAAAAATAATATGATTAGCGCGGGCTAGATAAAAATAAATCTGTTACACGGAATGAGCATCTGCCAATATACATATAGATAAAGATCATTACATTTTACATGTATAGACAAATGTATGTGTTTCGACATAAGGATCTCAATATTATATTAAACAAGTAAGAAGACTCTAGTCGAGTAAGCACGACTAGAAGATACCCTTAACCCTTGACCATACAGACGGACAGATGGTCGGGCTAACAGACATACACATATGGCTGTGTAGTTCTGTACCAATACTTGATGGTTTCATATCTCCGGTGTGTCTGAACCGATTTTAATAACATTTTTACAGAAGTTCATTATTTTGCTTATAGTTTCAATCCCCATTTTCAGTTTTTTGAAATTCAAGTTTCAATTCAATTTTTTGTTATCGATTACATGTGTATATCGTAAACCTGAAAAGTTATCGATAAATTTGAAACAAACTTGTCATGCCTAGGGATTAGGAGAGCTCATATCCAATATTTGGAGTCTCTAGCTTTTGTAGTTTCTGAGATCGACGCGTTCATACATACAGACAGACAGACGGACGGACGGACGGACGGACGGACGGACAGACAGACGAACATGGCTAAATCGACTGTTGATGCTGATCAAGAATATATATACTTTATGGGGTCGAAGAAGCTTCCTTCATCCTGTTACATACTTTTGAACAAAACCATTATACCCTTTTTTACCCATTTCATGGGTTAAGGGTATAAAAACTACAGCCCAAATTGTGTGGAAGTGTTGTGCACATGTGTTTATGAGCACATTCTAAAAGAGAATTGTCAGGCAAACAAACAATGAGTTGTCAGTTTCAGAAACACATACATATGTATGTATGTATGTTCATATATTCTGTAATCTGCTTAAGATTATTTCTTCTTTGATATGCGAAATTAAATTACTTTCCCAATTGAATTTTTTATTAGTGAAGTGAAAAAAATAAATTTTTGTGATTATTGCTAGGCTATGTTTTTGAACAATTCAGCTACAAAATTGTATTCTTTACCGAAAAGCAGATTTAAACAATACCAATTACTTATCTGTAAAAAACCCAAAATCAGTTAACCTCTGACATGTTCCTATATACATATGATGACTTTGAAAAACTTTACAGTATTCAATGTTATCTAATAGAATTATCAAAATAAAAATAACACATCATGGGTGGTAAATAGGGGTCTAAGGTTGACAGTAAATTATTTGTAAATTCATTCATCATATTTTAATCTATTTTCATATGCTTTCTAGGGCTTTGAATACTCCAGAAGTGGAAATCCCACTCGAAATGTGCTGGAAAATTGCTTGGCAGCATTGGACAATGCAAAATATGGCTTGACTTTCTCATCAGGATTGGGCGCAACAACAGCTGTTCTCACAATGCTCAACAGTGGCGATCACATCATAATGGGTGACGATGTCTATGGCGGAACTAACAGACTAATCAGGTATGATATATTTTTTTCCAAATTTCGGCAACAACAAGTTTTACACAAAGTACTTTAGACAAGTGGCAGCACGTTTGGGAATAACTGCTTCTTTTGTGGATGCGACCAACTTGGAAAAGCTTAAAGCTGCATTCAAACCAGAGACAAAGGTAAATTTAAGGCTGTTATATATTAATTATCATGCATAACATATAATTTATTTATTGCTCGCAGCTTGTATGGATTGAATCGCCAACCAATCCACTTCTTAAAGTTGCTGACATCGAAGCCATTACCAAATTGTGCCATCAAGTTGGAAATATCATTGTGGCAGTCGACAACACTTTCCTGACCTCATATTTCCAGAGGCCTTTGGAGCTGGGCGCTGATCTGGTTTGTTATTCACTCACCAAATATATGAATGGACATACTGATGTTGTTATGGGCGGCATAACAATGAATTGTGATAAGCTGTTTGATCGATTGAAATTTTTACAAAACGGTTAGTTGACACAATTGCTATTTTGTGTGCAAATAATTGATATTAATGAGTTTCATTGTTGCAGCTGTTGGCATTGTTCCCTCACCATTCGATTGTTATCAAGTGAATCGCAGTCTAAAAACTTTAGCATTGCGTATGGAACAACATCAGAAGAATGCCATTAAAATTGCCAAATTCTTGGAATCGCATGAGTTCGTTGAGAAAGTACTGCATCCAGGCTTGGAATCGCATCCACATCACGCCATTGCCCTGAAGCAGACCTATGGTTATAGCGGTGTCTTTTCATTCTACATCAAAGGCTCTTTAAAGCACTCTTCAGCATTTCTGAAGTCGCTGAAATTGTTTACCTTAGCGGAAAGTTTGGGAGGTTATGAAAGTTTGGCTGAGCTACCGTAAGTAGTAAATAGTTTAAATATTTACCCCTATTTATTGAAAATATTTATATTTTTAGATCAATTATGACACACGCCTCCGTACCCCCTGAAGATCGCAAGACTTTGGGCATCACTGATTCCTTGATTCGTTTGTCAGTCGGTCTTGAAGACGCCGACGATTTAATAGATGATATAAAAAATGCTTTGGAAATTGCACACAAGGCTTAAATAATGCAAGCTATTGTATAAAACTGAATTTCGTTCAGAATAAATAAAATCGATGAATTTTTTTATGTTGAGGCCTTTTACTATTCGTTAGTTTTAAATATTTACACAATAGTATGATATAATTAACAGCTCACGGGTTTTTATTCATTACATTCAAAGAATTTGCTTTTAACAATACAATTTAAATTTAACTACTTTCCGTATCATTGGACATAAATCCAATAAGGTAGTTAGCTGAGTCCGCACTAAGCCAAATGAGTCCAAGAAAAGCCGCCTCGAAAATGCCAATCAAAGCTCCGGCGGACACATCCAAAATGTAATGGCGCTTCAATATAAGTCTAGAGAGGACAACACTAACAGCCCAGGCTGTGATTGGCATCCAGAATATTATGGGAACTGCATGCAATTGGGTGAAGAAAGTAAGAACATAAAAAGCTCTCGATGCGTGCCCTGATGGAAAGCTAAACTTATCCGGGCCAATTGCATATGAATCCGTAATGGGCGATGGTCGTCTCCTGCGCACAAATGCTTTTATCACAGCCACAATAATGATGTCCAATAGTAAACCTAACAGCATATTTGCTTGCATTTGGTATAAGTCCTTTGAGTTGATTAGCCATATGAAGGCAATCCAGGTACATAGCCAAGCTATTCCATCACAGGATACTTCGAGAAACTTGCAATGAATCTTAAGCGATTTGAATGTGGCAAATCGCAGAAGAAATGACACAAAGCGATCTGTGAGTTTGACGTCCTGGTCCAGCACAAACTGTAGAGCAGGTGACTTTTGTGTCTACGATTAGACAAGCAACTTGTCAGTTATGGTATACATAGTACACGTCTTCATACGTACCGTTTTCATTTTTACAATTTCTTAAATTATAATCTAAATAGACGAGTCAGAGCTAGTCATAATAAAACAGAGAGCTTTTATGAACGTCAAAAAGAACTTGTACGGCTGACTCAGCTGTGATTAGTGGTTCATTCTTTTGACAGTTGACATATGCAGTGGTGCCATTAAGCCAATTTTACGGCTAGATATTTATACGAAAATATATTAATAGTACTTGAATTATTATTATAGAATTTTACGGCTAGATATTTAGGCAAAAAGATATATCATTCTGAAATTTTTATAAATTAAGGCTTATTGAGTCGGTGTTTTTCAATTTGTATTCCTTATATCTAATATTATATTTCTTCAAATATTTAAAATGTTCTTTAATGTAGTTAAGTAATATTTTAATGTTCTTACCATATGCAACTAGAAAACATTTTATAGTCATATGTCTGGTTGGTGTTTTTGGTCAACTAAAAAGTATCATTCCCTCCGTTTTATATTATTTTGCTAACATATTAACGTACATACATATAAATTATCTATGTAAATATTATGTGTATTTAAATGACCGCCCATTATATATAACAGTATTTTCTAATGTATGTAAATTTACATTTGTGAGCCTATTTATACCTATTTTTTTAAATTTTGAATAACCCAAATCGTTCTTTTTTTTGTAAGCTGCATACCAAGCTTAGGATATTATTGTTAAGCTAGCTTTAAAGGAACTAGTAACTGGTAATATGAAAGTATTTTTTTAATTCTATAAACAAAAAAAGCCAAATCGCTTATACAGTGCAGAATAATGAATATAGTATCTGCCTACTATAAGAATTTTAGTTTGTTTTGGATTTGCGAGCTATGTTGCACAGTTGGATTATTATGCACCGTGCAGCAGGACTATTGTGGAGAGCTCTCCAAAAAGTCGTTGAGTATGATCCTTGGGCAGGCTTTCAACCCACGATACATGAGTATTGAACCACCAAAAAGTGGAACAAAGGAAGATACGTCTAATTTTGGCTCAAAAAGATCGCTATTCGATATACCATTTTACGCCGACAACAATGTTGTCTCATTGGGCAGTTTTCCTGCGTGGGAGACGAATCATTTCGCATACTTTGAGAAAAAAGAAGAGGACTCACTAAAGAGGCGCGAAATAAATGTGAGAAATGTATTTATCGATGGCGTCGGCGGACATGGAAAACCAGAAGTATTTAAAACGCGTCCTTGGGAATGTTCATCAATAATCAATTGGATTGACTTGGGCTTAAATTATTTCCCACGATACATTCGTTCAATCGAATGTATAGCGAAAAAATGCTGGTACGGCCATTTTAAATGCAAACCCAAATCATTCACAATCAAAGTGCTGCGTCGCAAGCCCGGCTCATGTATTCATGTGAGCGATAAACTTATTCTGATTACCTCGGACGAATACATAAATGATTACACGCAATTATGGATTTGGGAGGAAATTGCTGTTAATTTTTGCTGTGAATGCGTAATGCTCTACTAATATATTAAATAAGTTGAAAATAAAAACTCAGTATGATTATATTAAGATCAACAAAACACTTTAATTGCATTGGGAACAATTGTTACTTTTATGGGCCGGGGCTCATACTCCTCACCATCAATCGAGTAGAAAATATTCTGCGTACTCTCAGATGGATATAGTTTTATGGTTCGACTATGAAGTTTAAAATTTGGTTCGATGGTCCTGTTCGTAATATTGGGAATATTCTTAATAAAATCCCAGCCAGGCTGCAACGAATCAAAGAATTCACTTTCCAGTTGCGTGAAATTTTCAGAGTTTTCGTTAAGTGTAATGTTAATCTGGTTGGACGTAATCGAACCATGAAGCTCTGTAGCACAATTGTCGTTTTTTATTTGATTCTGTGGTGATTCGTTGGATTTGTTTTGTTGCTTGACAAGTTTGGTTAGAAAAAATCCTGTTGTAGGAGTCGCATCTTTTTGAACACAACAATTACTGCAGCCACTACAAGGTGGCGTGTACACATATTCCGTCTCCAAATCCCAGGCAGCACTTGACGAAAATGATTTTAAAAATGCAGCAATGTGATGTTTTAATGGTCCCAGATACCAATATTTATCCTTCATGGTGTCGATGTCTTTCAAAAGACCCCACGAAAACTTATTTACACCAAATATTGGCTTTAAATTGTTATCACTACTATTCTCCTCCGACGGATCACTAAGCACATCATATTTGATGACACTCTCATACTTGAACTGGTTCTTCAACAATGGTATGAGCGCCTTAGACATTGCCTTCACATAATCCAATTCATTGTTACCGATTAACCTAAAAGACTTGAACTTCAGCTGTATTTCGCGACCTAGCGGCAAAAATGTGATGGGACACAGTTTTCCTTGACGACGCAACAAACCGGTAATGACCTCAGACTTGGTGCCGTCACCGCCGGCAACAACAATCACATCAGGTAATGTGCACATTTCCTCTACATACGTTTTAGCATGTCCAATATGATTGGTGCGAAGTATTTCAACCGACAAGCCGGCTAAATGCAATATTGGCTCGCAGTATTTCTTAAACTAAAAGAAAAAAAAAATTAAATTAAACATTAAATACGTTTTGGTATGAAAGAAAGCATACCAAATTTTCGGCTTTTTTCTTGTTAGCCATTGGATTCATGACAACCAATACATTCTGCGGTGTGGTTCCAAAACTTTGGCTAGAATGAAGAACATCACTCGACAGCTCGTTCATATAGCGTTTAATTCTTCAAATGTTTAAAGAAAAATGATAGCATTTGTAGCTGATGATTCGAATTTATTTACTTACTGTATGTTAGTATGTAAGGTGGAAACGCCATAACCAACGATGCATGAGAAAAACACGCTTTTCTTCCAATTATTTCTTATTGTTCTCAACGCATTCATCTTATTTATTTCCTTACATAAACTAAAACAAACGAGGCAGTGTTTTTAAAACATCTGTTCAATTTGAAAAATGTGACAAGCAGCAAATAACTTGATTGTTTGATAGCAACATTTTGAGACGAAAGAAATGGAACATTTTAAGAATTTTTATGGTAACCGTAATTTGCTATTAATAATTGTTTTATGTTTTTATATGTCAACAATTTGAAGGCTCGTTAAAAAAATATTTATGACAACTAATAAATCGCATTTATTATATTATTTAAGTTAGTATTTTATACAGATATAATATTTATGTAAACACTCTTTTACATTTTTTCTTTTGTTCAATGCGCATGTCCGTTGTGTAGAAACAAAGTAAAACATTTGCGATAAAAGTTACATTCCTTAAAATCCTCAACGAAAAAATTAAATGTCGAAATAAAAGTTTTGTGCTAACACATCATAAAATGTTTGACGCTCGAAATCTTCGAATTATATTGTTTATTTGTAAGTCGGTCATTACAACAATGTTTTCCAAACTTGTCTCGTAATGGCAAGCGGTTTGATAAGATTTTTATCCCTGACTTGCTTGATGTTATGTATCCTTCACAATTTCAAAATTATTGAGTGATAATTTTAATAATAGTTATACACCCTTTTTTATAGTACTTTATAGATTAACAGTATGCGAACGTACGCATTTTGATCGAAAAATAAATATGACAGACATGTTTATGTTGGGCGATGAAGTGACTGGTTTCAGTTTTAATGAGGACCAAATAATGAAGTACATGCGGCCGCTCGACAGAGGACCCTATTTTGATACCACTGCCACAAAAAATGTAACCTCTCTTGTTGGTAAAACGGGACATCTTAACTGTCGAATTAAAAATCTCGGCAATAAAACGGTTTGTTTAATATAACTCATGATAATTCATTAAACAAAAATACTCATGTTTTTTATTTAAAGGTATCTTGGATACGACACAGAGACTTACATCTTTTAACTGTAGCTGAAAGTACGTATACATCGGACCAAAGATTTTCCGCAATCTACAATAAACAAACTGGCGATTGGTCTTTACAGGTATTTGTTAATGATTATTATCATATGCAGGACCTTAGAATACACTTTAGTGCCAACTTCACATTAAGCTTGTTTATCTTTATAGATTAAATATCCACAAATAAGAGACTCTGGAGTTTATGAGTGTCAGGTGTCAACGACACCTCCCGTTGGATATACAATGATTTTTTCTGTTGTTGGTAAGAATCAAGTTTTTAAAAGTACTTATTTAGGTATTAAAGACTGTATAAAATATCAGTATCTTTAAAAAGTTTATTTTTATTATTTCAAATGTATTTAAAAAACGTTTTTCAGAGCCGATAACAACAATTCCTGGTGGTCCAGAGCTATATATAGATTTAGGATCAACGGTTAATTTAACTTGCATCGTTAAACATCTTCCAGATCCACCCTTAATGGTACATTGGACTCACAACAATCAGGTAATAAAGAAAGGATTCACTTATAACCACGTTTAATTTAAATTATAGTCAACGGGTTTAATTTAGTTAATTGTAAATTGTGAATTTTAAAGATCTTTTCACGTGTATTTTCAGGAGATTAATTATGATTCCCCCAGAGGCGGAGTATCAGTTATAACTGAAAAAGGTGACATTACAACATCTTATTTACTAATACAGCGTGCACAAATTTCGGATTCTGGAAGATATTCATGCTTGCCATCAAACGCCAATTCCAAATCAGTTAATGTTCACATTTTAAATGGTAAATGAAATTTGTGGTTTAATCGCTTCGGTAATTAAAAGCTGTTTTTGTTTATTTCTTTTTAAGGAGATCACCCGGCTGCAGTGCAACGAGCGAATTCATTCGTTAGTTTAAGCTTAAACGAATTAGTGTTATTAATGATTTTTGCACATATTTAGGTACATAAGGTCACAAAATTGTTTTTTGTAAATATATACTATGTATTACTTATCAAAATAATAATAATAATAAATTAGTGTCATTTAACATACGTCATGACTTTTCCGATTAGATGGTGGGGGTGGGGATATGAGCACATAAAATGAGCCAAATACATCAAATTTTCCCTTTCCCATCCGTTTAAACATAAACGTCCCAACGATAGATGGCGCTTCAATTATTATCGATTTAGCTGTTAATAATTTGATTTATTTAAATATGCATATTTTAAAGCATTTAAGTATTTCTCTTATTTTATGTGGATTGCTTTTAACTTATTTTAGTTGTGATAATCTATTATTATAATTTATTGAGATATCGAAAAAAATGTCGATATAAGCAAACACCACAAAGAAATCGATACTATCGTCAGTGTGCAGTAGTAGCTAGTGTTGCAGCACTTTAGTATATAAAACAAATTTAAAACCTTATTGTTCATATAAAATAAAATATATTTTAGTTGCAATTATAATATAGCTTATAGAATAATAATAATAGCATATCGTTTTATACTTTGTCACGATACTCTTGTTCTCTCCGTGACACAATCGATTTTCTCTTGTCAGTCCACGAATTCTTCGGCTTGCTCATATCTTAGAGGTGAATATAAATTCTTTAATTCGTGTGTGTGCTCTACGTTGAGATATTAATTTTTGTATAGATAATAAAACAATTTATTTCAACAAGAATAATAGTAAGTTTATGTACATTTTAGTAAACAAAAACAGAATATTACAAATATGCGAAAATTTGTGCATACATACTTATTTATGTATCTATGTGTATACGAAATGTAATGTATGTATGTATTCAAACATTTTTTTATCTTAAAGATGTTTATATGTATGCACATCTGCAGACTGATAAACATGAGTGCAGATATATACATAAATATATATGTATAATCTTAAAAGTTTATTATAAAAAGTATTTTCTGTGAAGGCGTAATTTTTATGCATGTTTAAAAATTGCATGTATTTGCCAACATACCCACGTAAAAGAATACATCGATTTTATTTTTTGAATACATATAAACATGCGTATGTACATCAATACGACCAGATTTTAGAGTGTGTGTATGTGTATGCAATAAATATAAATTATGCAGTAGCCGACAAACAAATAGCTGAAAAGGACAAAAAAAAAAATTGATTTGGATTTAACAACAATAAAAATACAGTTAAAAATAATTAAATGCCGTTTATCGAAATAAGATACATGTAAAATGAAACTTTTTGGAAAAAGTATTGATTTTTGCAGTTTTGGAGCTAAGACTGCTTTTTCTATGTTTTTTCACACCTGAAGATGGGTGTTGTAATTTATTGGAAGCTCCCCCAACCCCAAAAACTTTTGTGCACACAGTGTTTCCAGACTGTCTGATGGAAAATATTAAGTCTGTTAGTGTGTAGGCTTAATATTTAGTTATAACAGTGATTTTCAAAGCTAATTAATTTGTTCTCTGAATAATATATATAGAATAACTGTACTGGTCACGTAATTCATACTAAACGTTATTCAAAGCAAGAAATTGAACATTTTTTTATTTTGATTTTTTATATTTTAGATCGAAATGGTCATTAGTCTTTTTTAACACACAATATTAATACAACGTGTAGATCATGGCCGCTCATCACTATACCGTCGAAGTAGGCGATACTAACTTTACAATTCTTAGTCGGTATGTCAAATTAAGGCCAATTGGATCTGGTGCACAGGGAATCGTTTGGTAAGTGGAAAAATCATTAGAATTGCCTTAACCAAAAAGAAATATCCCCTATAACGCACTACGTTAGCATTGGCCGGTATTGTACAGGTCAATGTTATGTAGATGTTTTCAACATCTTACAGGGCTGCCATCATTTGTTATATTATTATATATCCTGTTCATTTTAATAACATTTTCATTGTAATTGCTCACAGCGCTGCCTATGACACGATTACCGAACAACATGTCGCGATTAAAAAACTGTCTCGACCATTCCAAAATGTGACGCATGCTAAAAGAGCTTACCGAGAGTTTAAGTTAATGAAGCTTGTAAACCACAAAAATGTATGTTGTTTGAGCCATTGAGCAAAATCAATAGAAATAAATTGATTTTATTTGTACATATTTCAGATAATAGGCTTGCTTAATGCATTCACTCCACAACGCAATTTAGAGGAGTTTCAGGATGTTTACCTTGTAATGGAGCTTATGGATGCTAATTTATGTCAAGTCATTCAAATGGATTTAGACCATGACAGAATGTCTTATTTGCTTTATCAAATGCTGTGTGGAATCAAGCATTTGCATTCCGCAGGCATTATACACAGAGTTGAGTATTATTTTTATAAGAACTATATTGAATTCGATTTATTACTGTTTATTCGAATCTCGAATTAGTTGAACAACTACAAGCAAGAAGTGTAATACAACTTTATCCGTTTTCCACAGGATTTAAAACCTTCCAATATAGTTGTTAAGGCCGACTGTACGTTAAAAATTTTGGATTTTGGACTTGCACGCACAGCTGGAACCACATTTATGATGACTCCATATGTCGTAACCAGATATTACAGAGCTCCAGAAGTCATTTTGGGAATGGGGTATACTGAAAATGTTGACATTTGGTCAGTAGGTTGTATTATGGGTGAAATGATAAGAGGTGGAGTACTTTTCCCCGGAACTGATCATATAGATCAATGGAACAAAATTATTGGTAAATTCATCAAAAATAACCATTGTAAATTGTACAGAGTTAATTTGTCATAAATTTATTGTAGAGCAATTGGGTACACCGTCCCCATCGTTTATGCAGCGTTTGCAGCCAACTGTTCGTAATTACGTTGAGAATCGTCCAAGATATACTGGATATTCATTTGATAGGCTCTTTCCTGATGGTCTGTTTCCTAATGATAACAATCAAAATAGTCGAAGGAAGGCATCCGAGGCAAGGGACCTTCTCAGCAAGATGCTTGTGATTGATCCCGAGCAGCGAATATCAGTTGATCGGGCATTAAAGCATGAATACATAAATGTATGGTACGATGCTGAGGAAGTTGATGCTGTAAGTTATTTACATATTTATACAATCCACATACATTTTAAACTAACAAACATTTGTTTTTATGTTTTTTAACAGCCCGCTCCAGAGCCATATGATCATAGCGTCGATGAAAGGGAACATACTGTTGAGCAATGGAAGGAGCTCATTTATGAAGAAGTTATGGACTACGAGGCCCACAACAATATTCCCCGGTAGAGCATGAAATATTCCTTAATAAGACAGTTAATTAGCCTATAGCTTATCTTCAATACAAAAATTTTATTAAAATTTATAGTAATCACAACTACAAATAAAACGCATACTGTTTGACGTACGACTTTATTTACATTTACTTAGAGGATAAGAATAATTTAAAAACTCGGTATAGCTTTAGAAGAATAAGAACTGATTAATTTTGGGAATCGTTTGCAAATGGGGTGGATTACAGGTTTAAAAATAACGACAACAAATAATCGATTCTGCCATTGCTGTGGAAACTTAGGACCTATTGTCAGTTTTCAAGGCAATTACAAGACGTCATATGTGCCGGGGCAAAATTTTCGCACCCATCCCACCATCTGCGCTGTTTCTACCCCATTACGTTTCAATGCACTCTTACAAATTGTATGCAGTGTCGATAAAAATAAATGATAAGCTACCTGCACAGTGTTGTTAAATATATTTAGTAAAATGAATGCAACGGTTTTGTAAAAATGTGTTACATCCCTGTTTGGCTGATACATTTATCGATAGTTTAATGTATTAGTACATAATACAGGCATAATTGTCATATCTAACTATAAATCGACTTGCATGACTTTGATATTCTACAAAAATAATTTGTTTTTGGTTTAAAAATGCCGTCTTTTAAAGGTACGTTCCAATTTAATTAAAGTTTTTGATATGTTTATAACTCTAATGGTTATTTCTGCAGTTAAAGTTAAATGGGGTCGTGAAATGTACCCTGATATTGATGTGAACACTGATGAAGAGCCAATATTATTTAAAGCTCAACTTTTTGCGCTAACAGGGGTTCAACCGGAACGCCAAAAAATTATGTGTAAAGGTGGAATACTTAAAGACGATGAATGGAATTTGCAATTAAAGGATGTAAGATTAAATATATATGTGTAACACAAAGCCAGGTCATTGACAATTATATATTTTAAAGGGAGCTGTAGTCCTCTTACTGGGCTCAAAAGAAAAGGTTCCAGAAGTGCCCCAAGTTCAAGTTAAATTTATTGAAGATATGAACGAAGCTGAAGCAGCAACAGCGGTATGTTTATACGTTTATAAACTCCTAAAGGTTTGTTTGTTTTTTACAAATATGATGTATTTTAGATGCGTCTACCGGCTGGCTTAACCAATCTCGGCAATACATGCTATATGAACGCCACTGTGCAATGTTTAAGGGCAGTGCCGGAACTACGCAAAGCATTGGAAAAATTCCGTCATGATGGCTCTGATGCGACTTCGTCGGCTTTTATGATTTCATCGGCTATGAAAATAGTATTTACCCAAATGGAGAAGGGCGCAACTATTACACCAATTGTGCTATTGCAAGCTCTGCATCGTGCATCGCCGCAATTTGCACAGACTGGCGAAAATGGCACCTATAGGCAGCAGGATGCCAATGAATGCTGGTCCGAGATACTGAAAATGCTCCAGCAAAAGCTTAC
Source organism: Scaptomyza parva (assembly GCA_035044645.1). Lineage (NCBI taxonomy): Eukaryota > Metazoa > Arthropoda > Insecta > Diptera > Drosophilidae > Scaptomyza > Scaptomyza parva. Next base: position 693,265 of record JAWNNT010000063.1, read on the forward strand.
GCCTCTAAACCAAGCCGCGGACGATATCGTTGTCGAAAAGAGAAACCATAAGTGTGTACATCGTTAGAATTACTTTAAATATTAATTCATTATGGAACATAATCTTTTATTTTTTAGCTCATTTATTGAACAATTTTTTGGAGGAACCTTTGAAGTAAAAATGACTGCAGATGAAGCTCCTGACGAGCCTGCAACACTCTCCAAAGAGAACTTTTTGCAGCTCAGTTGCTTTATATCACAGGAAGTGAAGTATATGCATAGCGGTTTAAAATCAGTAATTATTAAAATTAATTAAATATAAAAAGAAATTCTGATAAACTAATTATGTTTTCTTTAAATTTAGAAAATGAAAGAGCAGCTGGTTAAGAACTCGGAAACGCTTGGTCGTGATGCACAATTCACCAGAACTGTAAGATTAAAAACAATCTTTCAACTTACAATAATAAATTTATTTTGATTTTTAGTACTTGGTGAGTCGCCTGCCAGCTTACCTAACGGTTCAGTTTGTAAGATTCCAATACAAGGGGAAGGAAGGCATTAATGCCAAGGTCCTGAAGGACATTAAATTTCCCATTGATTTCGATGCCTTCGAGTTGTGTACACCCGAATTGCAAAATAAGTTGTGCCCCATGCGCTCCAAATTCAAAGATCTAGAAGACAAGAAAATAGATGTCGAGTCGACAATAAAGAAAACAGAAAAATCGATGGAAGTTGATGAAGAACCCGACGAAAGCAAATATGAACAATTCTCTTTTGACGATGACTTGGGCAGCAATAATTCGGGCTATTATACACTTAAAGCGGTCTTAACACACAAAGGACGCTCGAGTTCGTCGGGTCATTATGTGGCCTGGGTGCGTTCAAGTGGCGATGTTTGGTTTAAGTTCGACGATGACGACGTAACATCTGTGACCACCGATGAAATCTTACGCCTCTCTGGTGGCGGTGACTGGCATTGCGCATATGTCCTCTTATATGGACCTAAACGTATAGAAAAGTGCTAGTATCTATTTTGTTTCTGCATTCAGTTTTACAAAACAGTCTGTTAACCCCATTCAATAAATTAAAATGATCAAACAATAATAACATTCATAATAGAATAATATGTGTATTGCGTTTATTATTTTTGTTTCAGCGCAAAGAAAAGAGTACGACCTTGCTATACGAAGAAACAAATATTTGTAAAAATCATATTCTCGAAAAATGAAACAAAAATAGTTAAGCAAACAAGATAAGTATAAAAAATAGCTTAAACATTATTGATTTATTTAAGGTTTTTAACGATTGTCACGATTAAAATAAAAATAATTCCTATGCAAAACAGTCTATAATACCCTGAGATATTTGGATTCATGTGAAATCAGAGAAAGCATAATCCAAAAATTGTGGGACAGTTTTTACGAATTATGTATGAGAGATCGCAACAATTATTAATGTAGTTGGTATTTATATTGTTAGTTAGTTATCCAAATATTAAAAATAGTTCACGTGAACTAGTTAGTTTACGGAATATATATATATATATATATGTATTTGTAATTTACGTGACTAAACAGTCTACAACAGTATTATGAACAACAGTTGCAAACACAAATACAGATACATTTTCGTCAGCTTCAGTTTGGATACAAGATGTCATAATGACCCGGTCTATAGATGAGATAGACTTTTGGCTCTGATCCTTCGGGAAAATCATGGGCTTTTACTTGATCACCTTCGCCTCTGTCCAGGTACTCAACTCGCACACCAACTCCAAGCGCTGTGCACAGTGCAATGATATGTATGTGGTCCGATTCCTTGTACATCGGTTCGACCTCTTGATGGCGAAACTCCTCAATTGAAAAATCGCCCTCAATAAAATTCTGATAAAAGTCGGCATCCTCTTGCAGTTTACCCGATGTTATTAAACGTAAATACACCACAACATAATCCGAATACCCCTGTTCATTAAAAACTGTATGCAGCTCATTTTGAACCTTTTCAGTTTCAGCGGAACTAGTTGGATTAACGCGCTTGATCACATCCATAAACTGAAAAAATGCTTCATTTTAATAATCTTGCAATATTTTGCAATATACGACTTGACTTACTGTTTCATGGAAGTCTTCCAATGTGAAGCTTGGAAAGCCAAGTTGTACAAGTTTGTCTTTGGAAGCTTCGGCAAGTTTTTTAAACTCTTGATATGCTGTATTGTTGGTAATCAAGTGCTCCAAATATGAATAGGCAAATGCGCGAAAGAAACAATTGCCGTCTGGGCGAGTGCGCCGAATAAATTTATATTTTTTGGATAATTCTTGAATTTTATCTGTGAATATCTGGTCGCCATTATATTCTTCCAATAAACATGTTAACGGCAGTTGCTCACTAATAAGTGGCGTTGAATCGCTTATCTAAAAAAACCAAAGAATTTAAATAAGGATTATATGTATTAGAAGTTATAATTTATGAATAAATTGCAATTGGTATTTCTGTTCATACCTCCTTTTCTATGTCACGCTGCTGTTGTATAATCAATTCATCACGGTTGGCATCATTATTTGCAATAGATTCCATGATTTTTAAAATAAGTAATATTTCGCTTAAATATCACAATAGTTTTCGTTGTGTGGACATCCAAAAAAGCCATAATGAATTAGTAGGGCAGTGAACAGAGAACCAAAAAATACTCAAAGCCATCTTTAGAAAAATACTAAAGCACATACTTTTTGTGGGTCTGCCAAAAAATGGCTGCTCGATAGCATTTTGTCAGTTAAGTGCTACCAATAAAAAAATTAAACCAAAGTTAAATGTAAAACTAACAAATAGTACGGTGCAAAGATTTTTTTTATTTTTATATATATTATCTACAATCATTGTATGAAAATCTTTATAAATGCATAACACAAAATAAACATTTTATACCCTAATGAGTCTACTTCAAAAATGCACAATCAGCAGCTACAGCTGAAGCTAATTACAATTTTGAGTCCCCTCCGCCGGTTAGTCAATTCGAATCCAACACGGACATTGCTTCATTCTTTTCCTCCTGCAACTCCTTGCCAGTAACATTCAATTTCGACTTGGCAAAATCACCAATGGGCAAGTTTTCAACTATTTTCCATTGTTTGTTCTTTATCTCCACAGGGAATGAGAATACCACATCTTTCGGCGAGCCATAGCTACCATCGGAAAACACACCCATGGAGACAAATTTACCGGGTGCAGTGCCGTTCCACCAATCATGCATATGATCACAGGCCGCCTTTGCTGCCGACATCGCTGATGACATTTTGCGTGCGGCAATCACGGCAGCGCCACGCTTCTGAACAGTTTCAACGAATGCACTTTCCAAATAAGCGTTATCACCAACTGCCTCAACGATGGACTTCCATTCATTGTTAATGAGAACCTTGCCCTGACCAGCATCTGGGTATTGTGTTGAGGAATGATTTCCCCAGATAATCACGTTGTTCACGCTGGAAATTGGAACGCCCAATTTTGCAGCTATCTGTGACGCAGCGCGATTTTGATCCAGACGAGTCATAGCAGAGAAGTTCTCACGTGGGATCGATGGTGCGTAGTTGGCGCAAACTAAAGCATTCGTATTTGCTGGGTTACCAACAACGAGCACTTTGACTTCCTTTTTGGCAACCTTGTCAAGGGCTTCACCTTGCACTTTAAAGATTTTGACGTTGGCGGACAACAAATCCTTACGCTCCATACCCTCTTTTCGGGGCATGGCTCCGACAAGGAAGGCGGCAGAAACATCATTGAATCCAACCAGTGGATCTGTTGTGGGCACAACTTCACGCAATAGGGGCAATGCGCAATCGGCCAATTCCATAACAACTCCCTCTAGGACGCCCACCATTGGCGGAATATCCAGCAAGTGCAAAATCAATGGCTGATCCTTACCAAAAACTTCACCTCTTGCAATCATGTACAACAGTGAATAGGCTATTTGACCAGCCGCTCCAGTAACAACAACACGGATTGGTTCAGCCTGCACAAAAAAAGAAAAAAAATTATTAAGGAGAAACAGATATAATGTTAAAAATACTATTCAATAAGTTTAGACATGTATGAAAAGGGACAAAAAAAAACAAGTTGATTCCAGGGTATTACCTTGTAGTTATTTTCAATTAGCGCGGGGTTTAACGTTTCAGATTAGATTTGAGCAAAACAAAACAGCAAAGGTCATTGAAAATGTTCTGATCAGCGTGATATTCTGATCAGAGTTCGCTTTGTTTTATCAATTGTGTACGTATAGTACATATATAATTTATGTTCGCCAAATTTAATGGTACAAATATTAAAAAACACTGTATAACTTAAGAGCCGGTTTTGGAATAATTTTAGTCTTGGGAATTTTTGTTGGTGCTTGATTATTTTTTTTATTTATTAGGTTACCGGATGTTGTCCGGTCCAACAAGAACAACTTTTGTTGTCTTTTTTGTATGTGTCCCAAAATTTCCAATCAACATTTTCCCAACATATGATATTTTATTTTCGGTACAATTTCAATAATATTTCGCTTAGAGCAAATGTCAGCAAAGTAGACATTTGCATATTTGCTTTCCGGCCGGTTATGCATTTTTTATAAATTAATATTTGACCAAAAAGGTCAAATGAATGTTAAATGCCTTTGCATGTGTTTGTGCGCTGGCAAATGTCATAAATGCATCTGAATCGATTTGACATGGGTGTAAGGTAAGTATGAATTGATGAACTGGTTAAAAGTTACATTGTTAAAAGAGTTCAAGTAGTATTTATTGTCTTACCATTTTGTTATATCAGTTTCAATCTGCCGAGGAAAATTCGCAAGTTATAAGTTGTCTGGAGTAGTGATGTAAAACCAGTGAAACATCGACGTATCGACATTCCTTTTCTCGTTGTCTGGAAAAATCGATCATTTTTTTCGATATATTAAAACAGATTGGTCGATTGTTAAAAATTATATGATAAAATGATTGCTCAATATTGGTCACACTGGTGAACACGTTCACTCCGCTCATGAACCACCCAACGCCACTTACGCGATACCCAGCACTAACGAGAAAAATTGAGAAAATAAAAAATTTTAGAAAAATAATGGAGGACATGCAAGTTTTTCAACGATTTCTTAAAGATGTGCAACATATGAAAGAGTTTGAACAATTTCAAAACACTAAAAGTATTCCCAAGCGTCAAATGAACGCAAGGGCAATGAACAAAGTAAAGAGACGGCGCTTTAATCCCATGGAGGAAATGAATGAAGTTGAGTTTCGCAAAAAATACCGCTATACCAAAGAAAATATGCGGCGCATTGTAGAAATTGTGCGCGATGATCTGGAAGTTGACTTTTATGAGCCAATGAAAAGGAATCAAGTGCCAATCGACTTGCAAATCCTATCGGCCATACGATTTTTTGGTGGAACTGAGGTAATAATGCTTAGTAGAAAGGCCTTACACATACACATTTTAATTTCATATTTCTTTTTGTATTCTACCAGCATCCGCAGTTAACGGCCATGGCGCATGGAGTCACTTTGTATACACTGGCTAAGATAACACGTCGTGTTGCTTCTGTGCTGTCATCAAAGGCATCGCGTTATATTCGAATGCCCGCAACGTTGTCGGAAAAGGAACGTATGATGCGCTCATTTCAGGCGCTATCAAATATGCCCCAAGTAATGGGTGCTTTAGTACAGACTACTGTGCACTTGCAGCTTGAGAGTTCGCGGGCACAGGCTAATAGAAGTTCTTACAGTGAAACTGAATCAGAATCATCGGTTCCAACTGAAGAGCTGGTGCATTTGCAGCTTGTTGCAGATGGCGAATTCAAAATTCGGGATCTTGACCTACATCTCTCGGAAGAGCTTGATTTGAACACTGCATCCGAATTATTTTCGTTATCGAGAATTAAGGAACGTTTTGAACAAAATGAATTTCGTGGACGTATTCTCTTGGGCAATGACTCGCTCTCTTGCTCTCCCAGTCTCTTTACTCCAGTTCAGTATCCAAAAAGCAAATCTGAAGAGCTTTATAATCATGCACATGCCCTTACTTTTGCGCCGGCAATAAAATGTCTTAACATATGGATGCGTAGGTTTGGAATACTCGGCACTGAACTCTTGGGGACATTTGGTTCGGCAAAGCAAACAATTACCGCATTAGCTCTGCTCCATAATATGGCAATGGAGTGGAACGATCCAAGCATAGGTGAGACTATTATATCAATAATAATCTACCTATTAATATCTTACTATATTTTTTTCAATTTAGATGTTGATAGCACTATATCATTTTACAAGCCTAACTTCTGGACCTATGCTCCAGGCACACCGATAGTCGAAGAACAACGTAATAGAAATGATTTTATTAAATCTCATTTCGCCAGCAACTAAGTATTAATTTTTAAGTGAATATCAATAAGTGTTTCTATTCATTAGATTATAATTTAATATGTCTCAATTAAATGTCAAAGCTTACGATACAGCACTATCGTAAACAACTATTCAAGTTAAATTATTAAATAAATGTGAAATTTGTATTTTAACAATTCAACTTAAATATTTAAACGACAGTTGATATTAACAGTTATTCGTGTCACTAATCTGACCAGCTAGATGCTTTGTTCTATTATAGCGACTATAAATAACGAAATATAAATGGCAGATACTTAATACACTTAATAGATTTAGATTATTGTTTGATTTAAAAAACTTTATCAGTTTGAAATTAAATTTTAACGGAAATAGTGGAATTTGTTCTCGCTGTTAAGTTAGCAGAGAGTTATCATATTTTAGTTCTTCTTCTTTATGTTCCTATTAAGAACGAGGAACAACACAGTTAGTTCAGAAGTGAACTACACGTGTTGAGGTCGTAGGTTTTGTGCATTTGTTTGTTTTGTTTGCTCTGTATACAACTGATATTTACATCAAAATTTAAGCATTGCTTTTTGTAATTATAAGTTTCAAATTTAACACACACGATTTAAGCAACAACGTTTACAAATTATACACAAGTGCATTTGTTTTTATCATAAGAAAAAAAACAGAGGGGCAGAGTTTGCATACAGTTCATCTTTGATTACCTACCCATATAAAATTTTGAAGGATTTGTGTTGCGTTATCGTTCATATACTTATATTAAACATCCGAAGCAGATTCAACACTACGTTCACACTTAGAAACTGCAAAACAGCATGCAAAGGAGTTACAATATATCGCTAAGGATATTATGTGTGTGACCTAAATTTAGCTAAAACCAACACCTCAACCATACACATACACAACCCCATAGACAGCTGTTACCCACTTACAAAAGTAGCACAAACCATAAAAAGTGAAGGTCACCGAAGGAAGTCGGACACGGTAAGTTAATTTCACTTGTTTTATTAATTAAATCGAATCATGATTTTTTTTGTTTAAAGTGCATAAACGCACAAGCAAAAACACGTGTTTACAATACTTTAAATTATACTGTGTATAGGCAGCTTTTGTATAGTATAGATTTAGATAAACTAAATGCATACATATGTTTGTGTATAATTATGTTCGTTTAAATATTGTATTTTATAAATTTGTACTTATATTCTTAATCGCAAAATCCGCATTGCTCAAAATTATATTAAAATAAAACAACAAAATGTTAATTTAAATATTATTTTTCTGTTTCGACTAGTTATGCTTACCAAGAATACACATACAAATACCATAAAGTTAGTTATAATTTTTTCTCTAAAGGGTATCCAAAAGCTATCGCATTTTGGCACATTTCTAACATTCCATAAAACACAAAATTATTATTCTCTATTTTTTTATCCAGCAGGTGCAACACCACATGTTGCATGTGCGAACCTATCTAGATATAAGTATAGTAGTATGTTCACGTATAACGCATCAGAACTTAATGGAAGAGCAGCACCCGAAATGCACCAGCCTAACAATTCAATAAATAACAACAATAGTACCAACAACAATATAAGCAGCATTCGCAACGAACACAATCAACGTTATTCCAGTGTTGATAACGCATTTAGTTATTATAAAAATGCTAGCGGCAGTGGCCAGCCCTGGTCACAAAAGAGTCCAAGTCGTTCCACTAATCCAACTCTATTAAGTAATAAGCTAATCATTAGCAGACAGAACGGCAGATCAAACTTTTCAGCACCGACATCAGATCATGTGCTCTACCCAGATGCTTACACAAAATCATATGCGCCAATCCGCAAACAAGCTGGAGTTCCCAACAATAATAGCCACATATATCAACAGCAAAGACAACATGACGATTATTTCCCCACACAACACAAACAACACAGTGTGCGACAGTATGGGACGCATAGTCATAGTGCGCCAGTCAATCACGAGCTTGCAAAGTATCCTCAGGCATCCTCCATGGAAAAGGATCAACACAAGCGGCAGCTAAGAGCTCGTAGTACGTGCGAATATTTGGATGGTATCCCCAACACATACGCACATAATCGAAGATCACCCGCGCTGGAGCAATCTTGGAGTTCTATGATGTAAACTACAACAAAAAGTTCCCCTTATATATAGTATATACGCCTTAATTTTGATTCCAAATTATAATTTAATCATGCAATTTTTATTTTTTAGAATGAACAAAAGAAAATCTGTAGTTCCAAAACTTTAATATCGCTCTATAAATTTCAATTTTAGCTCTGAACGTCCATCCGCACGTTTTCATTCAACGGATCAACATTACGAGCATTATTTCTCGTACTTTTACAATCGTGGAGCTGAGAAATTTTCCAAGACGCCGGCCCCACGAGCACAACAAGCATTAAATACTGCAAGTAGCAGTAGCTACAAAAAACCTCAAATGAGCTTATTTCAAGAGACGACGTCTAGCAAGCGATCGACAAAGACAAATGCCAAAAATGCTCAAAGACGGGGAGGAGGCAAAACCAATGATAATAATAATCAAAATCATATAGAATACGATAGTTTTTTATTGAAAGAGAATAGTGAATTGCCGTTCGGCTATAATGATAGTGATTGGAATGATTTACCCGATGACGACCCGACGAAAGTGGAAGTTATCAATTTAAAGGATGTCTATAATGATGTAGACACAAATGATGAAGATGATGATGATGATGGTATAAGTGTAAAACAAACACATCGTCGCTACGTCCAACATGGTGATACCATCAATGAACTGAATAAACAAGGTGAAACCGTCGTCACACTCAATAATAATAATGTATTGAAGAAAAAGCAACATAAAGCCACCGAATCTCCAATAATGCCTCGCCTGCCGCTCACACCCAAACGGATTCGTGGCGGACAAGCAACAACAACAGCAATAACAACAACCACAACAACTGCCAAAAAGGTACTGCCCACTGTGCATCGAGTTCTTCTTTATAATAGTCAAAGTCCCCGTTTGGCACGTAAGCACTCGTCGACTATTTTACGCAGCCAAACTGTAAAAACTTCACATCCCAAAGGTCAAAATGTTGGAGGAGCTCATTCAACTAAATATATTTTAGATGATCCCGATATGAGGAGTAACGAATTTCGTGATATCGATTTTGATAACGATGACGATTTAGACAACAGTAAGTAAAATCTCCCCACAAGGTATACGATGTCGACAACTAATCATTTTTAATATATTCTAGTTTCCAATTTCGATGAGAGCGACACGATTAGCATTAGCTCCGATACTGAAGATGGTTATCGGGCGCATGCATATAAGATGGCGCATTCGGGAGATCGTTTGTTAGCATCGCCAAAAGAATCAACATCTTTGCTTCTTTTACAATCATCGGATGATGACATAAGAAATCCAGAATCTGTATTGGTACCCAGTCTTTTTCCATACGTTCCGCCCTATCTATCATTTTCATCGAACACCAAAAAAGGACCGACTGTGCCGCCGGAGCTGCATCGAGTTCTTAAGTGGCGTGTAACAAACATAATGCCGAAAGTTGTGCGACTTATATTAGCTAACAGTGGCATGCGGATGTTGAAAAGTTTGTTAATGCCTAATAAGCCTAAACATGTTAATCATTTAACTTTACATATGCTTAATAGAAACCAATGACTGGATGGGCGTTTGGGGCAAGCATTTAAAATCTCCATGCTTCAAGACAATTCGTTCATATCAGAAGATTAATCACTTGCCCGGCTCATTTCGCATCGGTCGCAAGGACTCGTGCTGGAAAAATTTACAGAGGCAAATGAAGAAACACAGCAACAGGGAATTTGGCTTTATGCCACGTACCTATATTATACCCAACGATCTGTGTGCATTGCGCAAACGTTGGCCAAAGTATGCGCAGCGCAATACCAAGTGGATTATAAAACCACCCGCAAGTGCTCGTGGTGCTGGAATTCGTGTTGTTAATCGTTGGGGCCAAATACCCAAACGTCGTCCATTAATTGTACAAAAGTATGGAGGATAAATTATAACATCAATATGCTAACCATTTCAATTCAATTTCAGATACATTGAACGCCCGCTATTGATTAATGGCAGCAAATTTGATTTGCGGCTTTACGTGTTGGTAACATCTGTGAATCCATTGAGAGTGTTCATGTATCACAATGGTCTGGCGCGTTTTGCCTCGGGTAAGTGATTACCTTGAATCTTATTAAAAAGTCACATAACCTAACTTTTATTCCATTAGTTAAATACAGCGCCAAAGCAGACACATTAAATGATCGGTGCATGCATTTAACCAACTATAGCATTAATAAGTTTTCGTCCAATTACTCGAAGAATGAGGATGTGAATGCATGTCATGGCCACAAATGGACCATTAAATCGTTGTGGACATATTTGGCCAATCGTGGTGTACGTACCGATGGCCTCTGGGAGGCCCTCAGAAGTCTTGTTTTGCGCACAATTTTGGCTGGAGAGAATGGTATAAATAGCATGATTCGTGCAAATGTTGAGTCAAAGTATAGTTGCTTTGAGCTTTTTGGCTTTGATGTGATATTGGACTCGGATCTGGTACCATGGCTACTGGAAGTCAATATATCGCCTAGTTTGCACTCGGAATTGCCACTCGATGCACACGTCAAGGCACCACTCGTACAAGGTGTACTCAATACAGCCTTGTATAATGTAAGAATGATTTAATCGATTTTCAACATACTCTTTAAACCAGTTACATGTGTTATTTATAGATACCACCAAAATTGAGTCAGGAGAAGCAAAAGGAACTAGCTGCCGAACTTTCATTCCCAAGTGGCACCCAGTTGTGCTACGATAAGCGTTTGTACATTAACTATTTGTCACGAGAGGAGAAAATAAAGCACAATACCTTTACACGCAAGTCCATGGAAAATCGCGAGGAGGTAAGTAGTAAACAATTACTCATAATATATTACTTTATTCACAATATTAATTTTTAATTTTTGTGCAAATAAAGTACATCAATGCGATACTTCAGAATCTTACGCCGGATGACGTACGCTGCCTGATTATTGCCGAGGATGAATTGGCTCGCTGTGCACCACTCGAACGTATCTTTCCCACTGATCAGACGCACAAGTATTTGAAGTATAATGATACGCCACGGTATTATAATCGTCTATTGGATGCCTGGGAGTCACGTTATGCCAATAATCGTACTGAGGGCATTGCCCTTTTGCGTGATTATTGTCAGTGCAAGTTTCACTTGCAAGTTCCTGCACCGCCTGCCAAAAAGGTATGTGTTAACTGATTAAAGAATTATGGTACTCACTACTCATGTACACTCTATAACACACACACAAATCGAAAACAAAGTGTTTGAGGATTTTTTGTTACCCATAAACCAGTATAATATTCTGAACAATGTTGGCAATGCTGCAGTAACATAATTAATATTATATTGTATTGACAGTGGCAAGGCCAATGTATTATGTATTTAAAACCAATAATACTAAGTACAAAGCTCAAGAGTATAATTGAAAATAAACATATATATATATTTACGTTCTTAATCCTATTTGAATTTGAGGGCTGTTGGCGAGCAATTCAATCTTTTTATTGGCGCTGTCGTGCACTATATTGTCGTAAGTTCTATCTGTTGACCCCATAGATCTAAAAATCTTCGTAGGCTCGCAAAATGTCGCAAAGTTGCTAAAATACCAAATGTATACATATTTAGGTAGACTAAATATATTGTTACCTTACATCCAACTATATTGAAATTAATTGTATGTAGAGACATTTAATCGAATATATATATGATATTATGTTTACAAATTCTACTCGTGCTTAAGTATACTAAAAAACATATATTACCATGTAACAAGTGAAATTGGGTTGTTTTCATTAAATGCGAATAGTTCGTTTTCAAATCAAATTTAAAAAAAAATGGTAAATTTAAGTATTAAAAGCAACTAACTAAAAATTTTAACTTGTGTTTTGTTTGTTACGTTTTACGTATAGGTCGAAGTACTTATTAATGTAAGAAATTAAAATTGTACAAGTATTTAATTGGTATATAGTTGATAACAACAAAATATTTGTAATAACAAAGTTTAGTCAAACATTATTCAAAGTTATGTTTCTAGTGTTTTTAAATAGTGTTAGGTCGCGCGTTTGGTATAATTCTTAATTTATTATCAAGTTAGTTAGCCCGTAAGTAACTTAAAGGCACAACTAAAATAAAAGGTCGATAGGAGAATACAAATATTATATATTTATATATGTATGTATATTATTTTTCTAAGATTTTAATATTTTTTCCGTTTTTAATATTAACAATTAAGTTAGTTGAAAAACACAAAAAAAAACACTATTATATCCATTGCCTTAATATAGTTTTACTCTTTAACACAATTTTTAACAATTACATTTATATTTGTTTTTTAAATAGATTTTTCAATATTATTACTTTAAGCTCTTTATTCATTTTTGTTGTTCGTATCACAAAGTTTTTGTCAATAAATTTTCAATCAATGTTTTGTAATTGTAAAATTGCAGGACTACTTCATCAAATTAATGAGATGGATATTAAAGTGATAAACGCTGCTATTCGCATATATTGTATTGGTCGATTAGTAGTTTAATAGAAAATTTCAATTTAACATTTAACTGCACGTTATTTATGTACATACATATACATGCATACATATGTATGTGTCTGTATTAAAATGTTATAGATAAGTATTAAATAATTTATACATTTATTTATTTTTATATATATATAACAATATCCGATTTGCTACTACAAAATGTACCAACATCTTCATAATACTACTAATACTAACAAAACTAGATCGGTTATTTGGTTCAGTTTTGATGTTTTCTCCTGCGTACAGGTACACATACGAATTACAAATCAAAATTGTTATTAAACAACCAATAAAAAAGCAAATCTGTGATTTGGTTGTTACGAAGAAATTACAAAATAGTTGACCTAGTAGTCCTTGTAGATAATAAGTAAATGAATTTAAGCAGCGTCTTCTAGTTTTCTTTATTCTTTGCTTAACGGATTTGCTTCTTAATTTTTGTATACTTAGAATAACTATTTCGACATTGGTTAAAACTTTATTATTTTTCACTTCTATTTTAAAAGTTCAATTTCCCTAGTCACTTATATCTTTTTTAAGTACCTGATATTGTAAGACTTGAAGGGTCGATGTTATACAAAACCAAAAGAATTGTGATGTCATTTTTAGTATTGCTTTTTTATTCATTTCATTTACATAGATATATCCAATCATTTTTGGATAGATAATATAATACATTCTTTCAAGTATACAAACAACGTTGTAAATTGTGTATTCAGTTAATTAGATTTTTCTTTTAATGCATTTTAAAATAAGTAAGCTAAAATAACAATTGAAGATTTTTTCAAAGACAAAAACATAAAAGAGGTAACATTTTTGTGGAAGTTAGAAACTCTTCAGCTTTCGTCTTAATAAATTATCAATTAAATAAAGAAATTTTTAAGTATTCAGCATTTTGTTATTAAAATGACTTTAATGACTAGATACTTTAGTTAATATTATGAAAATATTTATATACCTATGTATATGTAGAGTGTTATACAGTTTAACGTATAGTCTGGCTAGTTTTAATTCAAATTTGTTGTTAATTAAGTAAAAAAAATAATAAATTATATGGATGGACTTGGCTGTTACTGTTGAACATAAGAACCAAACCAGTTAAAGAAATATCTCGTGCAAATTGTATTTGTTACATAATATATCTTGTAAATTCTATACCTGAACATTCTTTGTCATGTTTCTGATGTAGTTACATAAGTATTGATTGTATCAATTGTACGATCTCGTCTTTGTGTATTTTACTTAATTTATTTTACCAACTTATTGAAGAAGTACATACATATATACATACATATATACTGCGTTTATAACTTTTAATCAGTTTATGCGTGAGTTCACAATATCACGCACGTTTACATATATAGTTATTTTTATTTTTATAACGTTGATTTCAAATTTACATTCAAATGTGTTTCTGGTTATAACTCACTCGGTTTTGAAAGTTATGTTAAGTAACGAATATATTTTTGGGTATGGCAGCATCACATTTGAAAGATTTGAAGTTAATTTCGAGAATATATTTATAGAATTTCTTTGTATTGTTATGTGAACAAATCGCTTTTATTGATTATATATATTTTTTAAATGACTAAATCTGCATTAGAAAGTGTTAAAAAGCAGAATTTTTGCATTTGAAAAATTCCAAAATTTAATTAAGGAACTTTCATATAAACGGACTATATGTGTAAGGTAAAAATTTGACGAAATTTACATTGAACTATTTTCCAATAATTTTTGTTGTTATGTTATGTTTTAATATCCGCACTATATCTCCCATTCATTGTTCCCTTAAACACGTATGTTTTACCTATGTATACTAATTGAAGTTCTTAAATGTAGGACTTGAACGTTAGCCCTGATGAGAGTATCGCCAAGAAGTTGCTAAATGATTGCATTGGAGATCAAAAATATCAAGAGTAAATCCACAATCACAATGACTTTCCATGATCATTTTATAATAAACAATTTACTGGAATAATTCCCAAATGTTAAGGTAATGATGAAATTTTAACACATTCTATGATGGACTTTAATATATATGCATTTTTTTTTCTACTTATAGATTCACCCAGTGTTCTACTTGTTACACAAAAAGACTGAGCATAATGGATCATTTATTAATTGTTGACACTTAGATGTAACTTGTAACTCTTACAGCGATGCCGGTTTATCCAACAAATTTTCATTAGGTCAAGTCTAAAGGCTCAAAGCGTATTCAATGTGTTCGAAAACTAAGTAATAAAAAAAAATAAATTGTATGTTATATAAATTTGGAACGAAATTTAAAAGTACCCTAAATAAAAATTCATAATTAAAGAGAATTTATGGAAAAAGAAAAATTGTGTCTTAAAGTTATTCAAAGGTATTGTGTTTTTTAAAGCTGAGCACACCACGGTACGTACCCTCTAATTGGAAATTGTGCTGAGTTGTTGGTCCAGCTTAATACATGCAATATGGGAATGTCACTGTTAATAGTGTGGAGCGTATCGGGAAATAAACCTTGATCTAAGTTCTAATAAAATCGATACTTTAATTATCGGAATTGGTCAAGTTGACAATCCTAGAAACATGAGTTGACAGAGCGAAACTGTACGAAGGTCTGCAATTTGGCACTTGTCTGAAACGTTGTGCTTAGTTTTTCTGCACAAGATCTCAAAAGTGAAGTACATAATACATAATTTATTGTAATGAATGACTTACCATCAAACACCGGACACTCTCGTGGGCGCGGACGTGGTATTAAACGTAATGTTAATTTAAATAAAGGACTGGTATGTAATAAAAGGACTTAGAATTATAATAAGATAAAAGTATAAATATATAAAAAGTGTGTGTTGTGCACATGTACATTTGTATATGTTTGCAAAATGTCCTTAGTTCAACTTCACTACAAAATCAATATGTAAGAAGTATTCATTATCTTTTTCATTATGAACAACTTAATGTGTTATTATTAGTTGTTATTCAATTGAATTTTTGAGAGGAGTGTTCAAAAAAGTTTTAGGTTAGCAATGTAAATTTATTTTGACAATCCCAACTTTTTTGTATGAGTTTGTGGCGGCGCTGTAGGAGCGTTCGTGTTTAATTTTACAACAATTTGATTGTGTTTCTAGCTTGCCCGTAAGCTCGCTCGCAATCAAAGATTAACTTTGTGCGCCAGTCGAGCGTCCGTTACAAAAAATAAAAAGAAGTAACATGTGCCTATTGGAAAAATAAGCAAGTGAGACTTTACTCGTTAAGTTATAGTTTGCTTGTATGTATGAATATGTGTGTTGCGTGTCCGCGTATACAGAAAATATATCCGGTGTTTCTTCACATATTTTGATATTAAATTTCATAGGATGTTGTTATTTTGGCTAAGTGAAATTACTAGTTTTCCACATATTGGAATTACAATAAGGTAAACTATGCGATCGGCAGTCATGTCGTGGAACAATATTTGCTAGATTTTGTTTATTTTATTAATATAATTTCATGATTAACATTAACGATATTTTCAGGCCACAACACCGCAACAACTGCGGCCGGACAATTCTAGCGAGCTAACTAGCAACCAGAAAGGTATAATGAGCGTAACTTAAATATGTGAATAATGGAAATGGTTTCTTTTTAATTTATGTAGCGGCAGGCGATGCTCGAGGCTCTGTGCGTGGAAAACTCATGATTGTTGGCGACGTGGTTCGTTCACGGCCCACCGGACTGGCGACTAAAGTGGGTGTTGTTGGTATCCCAATTACAGTGCAAACCAACTACTTCAGGTTGTTAAAGCGTCCAAACTGGACAATCTATATGTATCGAGTGGATTTTTATCCAGAGTTTGATAGTACGAGTGTGCGCCGTAGTCTATTAAGTGAACACAGCAAGATTTTTGGTGGCTATATATTTGATGGAACTCTTTTGTACTGCACCACCAAGTTTGAGCGGAAACATGGAAGCCCCACGGTTTTGGAGCTCACGACCAAAAGTCGTTCTGGCGATAAGATCATTATAAAAATGAAGCATGTTGGAACTGTTGAAGCAGCTGACACCCAACAATTCCAGATACTTAATTTGATCCTACGACGTGCCATGGAAGGACTGAAGCTTCAACCTGTCGCTCGAAACTTTTTTGATGCCCAAGCAAAAGTAATACTTAGAAAATACTATTTTTTAATTCTTAATAATGTTAGGCATTACTTAATTTTTTTTTATTGCTTTCAGATAATCCTGGACAAATATTATTTAGAGCTTTGGCCCGGATATCAAACCTCGATTCGTCAACACGAGTCAGACGTGCTCCTATGCACTGAGATTACTCATAAGGTGATGAGGACCGATACCTTGTATCACATCTTGTCAGAACTTATTCGCGTGAGCGATGACTATCAATCCGCTTTTAGGCGTGAGGTGATCGGTAAGATTATTAAAACAAAATTTTCTGTAGAAATTATATAAGTTTATTAAATCTGAATACCTGATGTAAAGGCGTCATCGTGATAACTGATTATAACAATCGGACTTATCGCATAGATGATGTTGATTTTAAATCATCCCCACTCTCAAAATTTAGCACCAAAGAGGGAGAAATTACATATATCGAATATTATAAAAGGGTAAATATAGAAATTTGAAAGTTTCCTATGTTTTTTTTGCATGCTAAACATGTATTTATTTTCTATTTGAAGAGATACAATATTTTTATTCGGGATATTCAACAACCACTTTTGGTCTCCCTACCTACGGAGAAGAAACTTCGTGGGGGTGAAAATCAAATTATTTTGTTGATCCCCGAATTGGCTCGCGCTACAGGATTAACCAATGATATGCGAAGTAACTTTCAGTAAGCAAAAATATGTTATTTGCATTCGTTTGTTGTTTCTTTGTAATCACGTCCCATTTTTCTTACAGATTAATGAAAGGTATGAGCGAGCAAACAAGGCTGGTACCTCAGCGACGCATTGAGCGTCTATATGCGTTTAATAAGCGCTTACAGAACTCGCGCGAAAGTGTCGAGCTACTGAAGTCGTGGAACATTGAGTTGGACAAGTCACTTGTAGAGGTTACCGCTCGCATTCTTCCACCAGAAAGAATTATTTTTGGTAACTCAAAGCGTTACTTGTGCGATTCACGCGCTGATTGGAGCGCTGAGCTTCGTAACAGCTCCATGTTCAAACATGTGGACATATTGCGCTGGTACGTGATAACACCACGTCGCCATATTCGCGAAACCCAAGAGTTTGTCAAGCTGTGCATACGTGCAGCAAGTTGCATGGCGATGCGCATTGTCGAGCCGAAATAGTATGTTTTGTAAAAATACATTTTATAACAGATCAAGCAATAGCTATATATTTTATTGCAGCGACGAAATGGCTGATGATCGTGTAGCTAACTATTCCACCGCAATTGATACGGCCACTTCCCGGGATCTCCAAATTATTTTGGTTGTTATGAAATCAGTCAATGAAGAAAAGTAAATATTACCGATCATTTTCATTTACACAGCATGGGCATTTACTTATCTATTGCTATATGATGTGTCTACAGATATAGTTGCATCAAGAAACGAACTTGTGTGGATCGTCCCGTGCCATCACAGGTGGTAACACTGCGTACTATTGCCCCACGCCAGGACAGAGGTAATAGCCTTATGTCCATTGCAACAAAAGTTGTAATTCAAATGAACGCCAAGCTTATGGGTGCTCCATGGATGATTGAACTACCGCTGCGTGGTTTGATGACTGTTGGTTTTGATGTTTGCCACTCATCAAAGGATAAAAACAAATCATATATCGCCCTTGTGGCCACAATGGATTTGATATTATCTACTCGCTATTTTTCATCGGTAACAGAGCACTTGAAGGGTCAGGAGCTTTCAAATCAAATGTCGGTAAAAATGTCACGTGCGTTGAGGGCTTACAACGACAATCACGGAACTTTGCCGGAGCGCATTCTATTCTTCCGTGATGGCGTTGGCGATGGACAGCTTGCCCAGGTTGTTAACACGGAAATCAAATATTTGAAGAACCAGCTTGATCAAATCTACAAGACGGCGGGCAAAGATGAAGGATGCCGCATGGCGTTTATTGTTGTCTCTAAGAGGATCAACACACGGTACTTTGTAAACAACAGGAATCCCGATCCGGGAACTGTGGTCGACGACATCATTACATTGCCTGAGCGCTTTGACTTTTTCTTAGTCTCACAGTCTGTGAGGCAGGGCACTGTCTCTCCAACCAGTTACAATGTTATCCATGACAACATGGGCTTAAATGCAGACAAACTGCAGATGTTGTCGTACAAGATGACACATATGTATTACAATTGGTCCGGCACCTGTCGTGTGCCGGCCGTATGTCAATATGCTCATAAATTGGCATTCCTTGTTGCAGAGAGTATTCATCGTGCCCCTTCGGGTGGTTTGGAAAATCATCTATACTTTTTGTAGCATGTGCATAAGGTTCATTTTTATATTGGATTGAAATAAAACGCTAATTTAAAATCAGCTACCAATCTTTTTCTTCACATTGTTATAGATTTGTTAAATCAAAGAAAAGGAGGTGGTACGTAGACTTTCGTCTGCCACTTTACGAAGGCGGCCGTTCAATGGCTAACAATTTACAACTTGTTTCGGTAATCTTAAAACGTATCGATACTTTTCATAATGTATCGACATCACATAATCATTCGAAGTTAGAAACCGAAGCTAAGTCTTCTTCTTGAAGATTCAATTTGCAGTGCGGGCATCATAGATATTGTGTTCGTTCAAACAGAAAGTCATGAATAATTAGCCGGGAAATTCCGGACACTCTCGTGAACGTGGACGTGGTGGTAATAATGCGGATGAATTGCCATGCTGTGGACCACTCAAATTTATCTTTCCTACTGTTCAAACGCACAAGTATTTGAAGTATTAAGATACGCCACGGTATTATAATTGTCATTTGGTGATATTAATAAATTGTAAGACTTGAAAGTCGATGTTATAAAAAAAAAAAAAAATTGTGAATAAATCAATTAGTTTTTTCTTTTAATGCATTTAAAATAAGTATGCTATAAAACCAATTGAAGATTTTTTCAAAGACAAAACGTAAAAGAGGTAAAATTTGAGTGCAAGTTAGGCGGAAAATCTTTAGCCATCGTCTTAATAAATGATCAATTAAATAAAGAAATTTTTAAGTATTCAGCATTTTGTTATTAAAATTACTTTAATGGCTAGATACTTTAGTTAATATTATGAAAATATTTATATATCTATGTATATGTAGAGTGTTATACAGTTTAACGTATAGTCTGGCTAGTTTTAATTCAAATTTGTTGTTAATTAAGTAAAAAAAAATAATAAATTATATGGATGGACTTGGCTGTTACTGTTGAACATAAGAACCAATCCAGTTTAAGAAATATCTCGTGCAAATTGTATTTGTTACATAATATATCTTGTAAACTCTATACCTGAACATTCTTTGTCATGTTTCTGATGTAGTTACATAAGTATTGATTGTATCAATTGTACGATCTCGTCTTTGTGTATTTTACTTAATTTATTTTACCAATTTATTGAAGAAGTACATACATATATACGTTTATAACTTTTAATCAGTATTTGCGTTACATATATAGTTATTTTTATAACGTTGATTTCAAATTTACATTCAAATGTGTTTCTGGTTAAAACTTATTTTAAGTAACAAATATACTTTTGGGTATGGCAGCATCACATTTGAAAGATTTGAAGTTAATTTCGAGAATATATTTATAGAATTTCTTTGTATTGTTATGTGAACAAATCGCTTTTATTGATTATATATATTTTTTAAATGACTAAATCTGCATTAGAAAGTGTTAAAAAGCAGAATTTTTGCATTTGAAAAATTCCAAAATTTAATTAAGGAACTTTCATATAAACGGACTATATGTGTAAGGTAAAAATTTGACGAAATTTACATTGAACTATTTTCCAATAATTTTTGTTGTTATGTTATGTTTTAATATCCGCACTATATCTCCCATTCATTGTTCCCTTAAACACGTATGTTTTACCTATGTATACTAATTGAAGTTCTTAAATGTAGGACTTGAACGTTAGCCCTGATGAGAGTATCGCCAAGAAGTTGCTAAATGATTGCATTGGAGATCAAAAATATCAAGAGTAAATCCACAATCACAATGACTTTCCATGATCATTTTATAATAAACAATTTACTGGAATAATTCCCAAATGTTAAGGTAATGATGAAATTTGAACACATTCTATGATGCACTTTAATATATATGCATTTTTTTTTCTACTTATAGATTCACCCAGTGTTCTACTTGTTACACAAAAAGACTGAGCATAATGGATCATTTATTAATTGTTGACACTTAGATGTAACTTGTAACTCTTACAGCGATGCCGGTTTATCCAACAAATTTTCATTAGGTCAAGTCTAAAGGCTCAAAGCGTATTCAATGTGTTCGAAAACTAAGTAATAAAAAAAAATAAATTGTATGTTATATAAATTTGGAACGAAATTTAAAAGTACCCTAAATAAAAATTCATAATTAAAGAGAATTTATGGAAAAAGAAAAATTGTGTCTTAAAGTTATTCAAAGGTATTGTGTTTTTTAAAGCTGAGCACACCACGGTACGTACCCTCTAATTGGAAATTGTGCTGAGTTGTTGGTCCAGCTTAATACATGCAATATGGGAATGTCACTGTTAATAGTGTGGAGCGTATCGGGAAATAAACCTTGATCTAAGTTCTAATAAAATCGATACTTTAATTATCGGAATTGGTCAAGTTGACAATCCTAGAAACATGAGTTGACAGAGCGAAACTGTACGAAGGTCTGCAATTTGGCACTTGTCTGAAACGTTGTGCTTAGTTTTTCTGCACAAGATCTCAAAAGTGAAGTACATAATACATAATTTATTGTAATGAATGACTTACCATCAAACACCGGACACTCTCGTGGGCGCGGACGTGGTATTAAACGTAATGTTAATTTAAATAAAGGACTGGTATGTAATAAAAGGACTTAGAATTATAATAAGATAAAAGTATAAATATATAAAAAGTGTGTGTTGTGCACATGTACATTTGTATATGTTTGCAAAATGTCCTTAGTTCAACTTCACTACAAAATCAATATGTAAGAAGTATTCATTATCTTTTTCATTATGAACAACTTAATGTGTTATTATTAGTTGTTATTCAATTGAATTTTTGAGAGGAGTGTTCAAAAAATTTTACAACAATTTGATTGTGTTTCTAGCTTGCCCGTAAGCTCGCTCGCAATCAAAGATTAACTTTGTGCGCCAGTCGAGCGTCCGTTACAAAAAATAAAAAGAAGTAACATGTGCCTATTGGAAAAATAAGCAAGTGAGACTTTACTCGTTAAGTTATAGTTTGCTTGTATGTATGAATATGTGTGTTGCGTGTCCGCGTATACAGAAAATATATCCGGTGTTTCTTCACATATTTTGATATTAAATTTCATAGGATGTTGTTATTTTGGCTAAGTGAAATTACTAGTTTTCCACATATTGGAATTACAATAAGGTAAACTATGCGATCGGCAGTCATGTCGTGGAACAATATTTGCTAGATTTTGTTTATTTTATTAATATAATTTCATGATTAACATTAACGATATTTTCAGGCCACAACACCGCAACAACTGCGGCCGGACAATTCTAGCGAGCTAACTAGCAACCAGAAAGGTATAATGAGCGTAACTTAAATATGTGAATAATGGAAATGGTTTCTTTTTAATTTATGTAGCGGCAGGCGATGCTCGAGGCTCTGTGCGTGGAAAACTCATGATTGTTGGCGACGTGGTTCGTTCACGGCCCACCGGACTGGCGACTAAAGTGGGTGTTGTTGGTATCCCAATTACAGTGCAAACCAACTACTTCAGGTTGTTAAAGCGTCCAAACTGGACAATCTATATGTATCGAGTGGATTTTTATCCAGAGTTTGATAGTACGAGTGTGCGCCGTAGTCTATTAAGTGAACACAGCAAGATTTTTGGTGGCTATATATTTGATGGAACTCTTTTGTACTGCACCACCAAGTTTGAGCGGAAACATGGAAGCCCCACGGTTTTGGAGCTCACGACCAAAAGTCGTTCTGGCGATAAGATCATTATAAAAATGAAGCATGTTGGAACTGTTGAAGCAGCTGACACCCAACAATTCCAGATACTTAATTTGATCCTACGACGTGCCATGGAAGGACTGAAGCTTCAACCTGTCGCTCGAAACTTTTTTGATGCCCAAGCAAAAGTAATACTTAGAAAATACTATTTTTTAATTCTTAATAATGTTAGGCATTACTTAATTTTTTTTTATTGCTTTCAGATAATCCTGGACAAATATTATTTAGAGCTTTGGCCCGGATATCAAACCTCGATTCGTCAACACGAGTCAGACGTGCTCCTATGCACTGAGATTACTCATAAGGTGATGAGGACCGATACCTTGTATCACATCTTGTCAGAACTTATTCGCGTGAGCGATGACTATCAATCCGCTTTTAGGCGTGAGGTGATCGGTAAGATTATTAAAACAAAATTTTCTGTAGAAATTATATAAGTTTATTAAATCTGAATACCTGATGTAAAGGCGTCATCGTGCTAACTGATTATAACAATCGGACTTATCGCATAGATGATGTTGATTTTAAATCATCCCCACTCTCAAAATTTAGCACCAAAGAGGGAGAAATTACATATATCGAATATTATAAAAGGGTAAATATAGAAATTTGAAAGTTTCCTATGTTTTTTTTGCATGCTAAACATGTATTTATTTTCTATTTTGAAGAGATACAATATTTTTATACGGGACATTCAACAACCACTTTTGGTCTCCCTACCTACGGAGAAGAAACTTCGTGGGGGTGAAAATCAAATTATTTTGTTGATCCCCGAATTGGCTCGCGCTACAGGATTAACCAATGATATGCGAAGTAACTTTCAGTAAGCAAAAATATGTTATTTGCATTCGTTTGTTGTTTCTTTGTAATCACGTCCCATTTTTCTTACAGATTAATGAAAGGTATGAGCGAGCAAACAAGGCTGGTACCTCAGCGACGCATTGAGCGTCTATATGCGTTTAATAAGCGCTTACAGAACTCGCGCGAAAGTGTCGAGCTACTGAAGTCGTGGAACATTGAGTTGGACAAGTCACTTGTAGAGGTTACCGCTCGCATTCTTCCACCAGAAAGAATTATTTTTGGTAACTCAAAGCGTTACTTGTGCGATTCACGCGCTGATTGGAGCGCTGAGCTTCGTAACAGCTCCATGTTCAAACATGTGGACATATTGCGCTGGTACGTGATAACACCACGTCGCCATATTCGCGAAACCCAAGAGTTTGTCAAGCTGTGCATACGTGCAGCAAGTTGCATGGCGATGCGTATTGTCGAGCCGAAATAGTATGTTTTGTAAAAATACATTTTATAACAGATCAAACAATAGCTATATATTTTATTGCAGCGACGAAATGGCTGATGATCGTGTAGCTAACTATTCCACCGCCATTGATACGGCCACTTCCCGGGATCTCCAAATTATTTTGGTTGTTATGAAATCAGTCAATGAAGAAAAGTAAATATTACCGATCATTTTCATTTACACAGCATGGGCATTTACTTATCTATTGCTATATGATGTGTCTACAGATATAGTTGCATCAAGAAACGAACTTGTGTGGATCGTCCCGTGCCATCACAGGTGGTAACACTGCGTACTATTTCCCCACGCCAGGACAGAGGTAATAGCCTTATGTCCATTGCAACAAAAGTTGTAATTCAAATGAACGCCAAGCTTATGGGTGCTCCATGGATGATTGAACTACCGCTGCGTGGTTTGATGACTGTTGGTTTTGATGTTTGCCACTCATCAAAGGATAAAAACAAATCATATGGCGCCCTTGTGGCCACAATGGATTTGAAATTATCTACTCGCTATTTTTCATCGGTAACAGAGCACTTGAAGGGTCAGGAACTTTCAAATCAAATGTCGGTGAAAATGTCACGTGCGTTGAGGGCTTATAATGACCATCACGGAACTTTGCCGGAGCGCATTCTATTCTTCCGTGATGGCGTTGGCGATGGACAGCTTGCCCAGGTTGTTAACACGGAAATCAAATATTTGAAGAACCAGCTTGATCAAATCTACAAGACGGCGGGCAAAGATGAAGGATGCCGCATGGCGTTTATTGTTGTCTCTAAGAGGATCAACACACGGTACTTTGTAAACAACAGGAATCCCGATCCGGGAACTGTGGTCGACGACATCATTACATTGCCTGAGCGCTTTGACTTTTTCTTAGTCTCACAGTCTGTGAGGCAGGGCACTGTCTCTCCAACCAGTTACAATGTTATCCATGACAACATGGGCTTAAATGCAGACAAACTGCAGATGTTGTCGTACAAGATGACACATATGTATTACAATTGGTCGGGCACCTGTCGTGTGCCGGCCGTATGTCAATATGCTCATAAATTGGCATTCCTTGTTGCAGAGAGTATTCATCGTGCCCCTTCGGGTGGTTTGGAAAATCATCTATACTTTTTGTAGCATGTGCATAAGGTTCATTTTTATATTGGATTGAAATAAAACGCTAATTTAAAATCAGCTACCAATCTTTTTCTTCACATTGTTATAGATTTGTTAAATCAAAGAAAAGGAGGTGGTACGTAGACTTTCGTCTGCCACTTTACGAAGGCGGCCGTTCAATGGTTAACAATTTACAACTTGTTTCGGTAATCTTAAAACGTATCGATACTTTTCATAATGTATCGACATCACATAATCATTCGAAGTTAGAAACCGAAGCTAAGTCTTCTTCTTGAAGATTCAATTTGCAGTGCGGGCATCATAGATATTGTGTGCGTTCTAACAGAAAGTCATGAATAATTTGCCGGGAAATTCCGGACACTCTCGTGGACGTGGACGTGGTGGTAATAAGCGCGATGAAGACATCAATAGAGGACAAGGCTCTCAATTGGTAAGTAAAATATATCAATAAGACTCAATATTAAATAAAAATAACTCACTTCCTTTTTCCAAGAGGATACGCACATGTACATATGAATATGAATGTACATATTCTATTTATTTTTGGCATGCACATTTATGGCCATAATAGCTGTAAATCAAATGAACGTATTCATATGTATGTGTGTTCGTTTGAAATCGTTAAATCGTGTAAAATGAGGGTGAATAAGATGAGAAAATAAGAAAGAGAAATGCAAAATATGTTGTGAAATAATTCATTGCTTGCAATTTGTGAAAACTGCACATATTATTCACACATACATGTGTGTGATTGAGTAAATATATATGCATGTATGTATTTAATGGCGTGGGAATGCTTAACACAAATTTTGCACCCTTTATTTTACAATTCTTTTAATTAAGTGTTTAATGGCAATAGAAAGTAACGGTAAATCGCTGCTCTTGTTGAGCATGTGTTATTTTTTGTGTGCGAGCGGTGATTTTAACATTCCCAATCTGTTAAGTATTCTAAAGATATTTGTTTTTTATTTAAAGCTAATCTTTTAAAGTTCCAAAAACGAGCCAGCTTATTACTTGGTATCGGTTTGTTGTTGCGTATAAAAATTTATAATGGTTTTGTAAAAATGTATGTATCAAGCAATCGCAAGGACGAGTCGAAATGCGTTGATCTTGATCTATATGAACATTTTCTGAGTATAAGAAGCTTAAAGTCAATGGTTCAAGGTTTCACCTAGTCAAGAGCTTTGTCACTAGTGGAAGTGCAAATATGTAAACTTTATAAAGTTCGCTTATAGAATAATATGTGATTTTAGGGAAGGCAACCTGCTCAGGTCTCAGATCCGCAGCATTCACGCTCCGCTACACCTCAGTCCAGTGGCATGCAGGAAGGTGTTGCAGGTAACGTAATTAGTTTAATGAAAATAATTGTTGAACTCAATTCAAAATTATGTAGCGGCAGGCGAGACTCGTGGCTCAGTGCGTGGAAGACGTGTTATTTCTGATGTGGTCCACTCCAGGCCCAAGGAACTTGTCAGTAAAGTGGGTGTTACAGGCCGCAAGGTCCGTGTGCAAACCAACTACTATAGAGTGTTAAAGCGTCCAAACTGGACAATCTATCAGTATCGTGTGGATTTTAATCCAGAGTTTGATAACACCAGACTGCGTCGTGGCTTATTAAGTGAACACCGTAAGCTACTTGGTGGCTACTTATTTGATGGAACTGTTTTGTTCTGCACCACCAAATTCCCAGATAAACCTGGAAGTGCCTACGCCTTGGAACTCCTGACCAAAAGTCGTGCCGGCGAGAGCATTGAGATTAAAATAAAATTTGTTGCGACAGTTGAAACTGCTGACAACCAGCAATTTCAAGTTCTGAATTTGATATTAAGACGTGCCATGGAGGGACTGAAGCTTCAACTTGTCTCGCGTAATTTTTTTGATCCAAAAGCAAAAGTATAGCACTACCAATATTGTTTCGAAATCGTTATTAATCTTTTACAAATAATTAGGTTATGTTGGATAAATTTAACGTGGAACTTTGGCCAGGATATCAGACATCGATTCGTCAACACGAGGCGGACGTTCTTCTCTGCACTGAGATTGCACATAAGGTGATGAGAACCGAGACTTTGTATCATATCTTATCAAAAGTCGTTCGAGAATGCGATGACTTTCAATCTGCCTTCAAGCGGGAGGTAGTCGGTAAGTTTATCATCGCAAAACCTAATATATTAAATTTGTTTATATTATTGAATCTTATTTTAAAGGTATCATCGTGTTGACTGATTACAACAATCGGACTTATCGCATAGATGATGTTGATTTTAAATCTTCTCCACTCTCAAAATTTAGTACCAAGGAGGGAGATATTTCATATGTCGAATACTACAAGAAAGTAAGTATAATGGAGAAATGCATGTACAACAATAATTATATCTTAAATCCTTAAGCGGTATAATATTTCAATTCGGGATGTTAAGCAACCAATGCTTGTGTCTCTACCCACGGAAAGAAATGTGCGTGGTGGTGATAATCAACTTATCATGTTGATTCCCGAATTAGCTCGAGCTACAGGATTAACCGATGATATGCGAGCTAATTTTCAGTAAGTTTTAAGAATTTTGTAAACTTTTCTTTGACCCATACTGTATCATTTTACCTCCAGATTAATGAAAGCTATGGGCGAACATACTAGGCTTGCGCCTGATCGCCGCATGGATCGGTTGCGCATGTTTAATCAGCGCTTACAGAACTCAAGTGAAAGTGTCGAGGTGCTTAAGTCATGGAACATTGAATTGGACAGGTCTTTGGTGGAAGTAACCGGTCGCCTTCTTCCACCTGAGAAAATAGTGTTTGGTAATGAAAAGCGTTTCGTATGCGATGCACGCGCTGATTGGACTGGAGAGTTTCGCAACAACTCTATGTTCAAACATGTAGACATAATGCGTTGGTACGTGATAACACCACGTCGCAGTATTCGCGAAACCCAAGAGTTTGTCAAGTTGTGCATACGTGCAGCCACTGGAATGAGGATGCGTATCGCTGAGCCCCGATAGTAAGTATCATTTAAACATAATTTAATAGATCTGACAATAATCAAACATATTTGTAGCGACGAAATGCCAGATGACCGCAATAATAATTATTCACAGTCGATCGATAAAGCCGTTTCAAATGATCCTCAAATTTTAATGCTTGTTTTGAGATCCATCAATGAAGAAAAGTAAACTATAATAATTAGGTATTTTTTACTAACAATTTGTAATATATTTTTATTTTCTACCAATAGATATAGTTGCATTAAGAAACGAACTTGTGTGGATCGCCCTGTGCCATCGCAGGTGGTAACACTGCGTACAATTGCCCCACGACCGGATAGAGCAAGCGGCTTGATGTCTATTGCAACGAAAGTAGTAATCCAGATGAATGCCAAGATAATGGGTGCTCCATGGATGATTGAACTACCGTTGCGTGGTCTGATGACTGTTGGTTTTGATGTTTGCCACTCATCTAAGGATAGGAACAAATCATATGGCGCCCTTGTGGCCACAATGGATATTAAGTTATCCACCAGATACTATTCATCGGTAACAGAGCATATGAAGGGACAGGAGCTTTCAAATAAAATGTCAGTCACTATGACATGTGCACTGAAGGCATATCGCGAGCATCACGGTGCGTTGCCAGATCGCATTCTATTCTTTCGTGATGGCGTTGGCGATGGACAACTCGAACAGGTTGTTAACACAGAAATCAAACATCTGAAGAACCAACTTGATCACATCTACAAGACGGCGGGCAAAGATGAAGGATGCCGCATGGCGTTTATTGTTGTCTCTAAAAGGATCAACACACGGTACTTTGTAAACAACAGGAATCCCGATCCGGGAACTGTGGTCGACGACATCATTACATTGCCTGAGCGCTTTGACTTTTTCTTAGTCTCACAGTCTGTCAGGCAGGGCACTGTGTCTCCAACTAGCTACAATGTTATCCATGACAACATGGGCTTAAACGCAGACAAACTGCAGATGTTATCGTACAAGATGACACATATGTATTACAATTGGTCGGGCACCTGTCGTGTGCCGGCCGTATGTCAATATGCTCATAAATTGGCATTTCTTGTTGCAGAGAGTATTCATCGTGCTCCGTCGGCTGGCTTAGAAAATCAACTTTACTTTTTGTAATTATATTTTTCACTAATTGACCATTTTGAGAATGTCAAAATATGTTATTTCAATTTAATTTCTATGGCTGACTTATATTTGAAATATTTCAATTATTAAAAGAAATAAACTTAGTTGTCAAAAAAATAAAGCAAACAATTTTTAGTCAAAACTATATTCACCAACAAAATTTAGGTTGTAAGGTTTTCATCAGCGTTTTCCTTTATTATTTAAAACTTGAATTTGAAGCACATTTGGAAACACTAAGATTCCTGCTTCACAACGGTCGTCTTCTCCGAGACGTACAGACCGTCCAAGAATTTACGAATATCCTTGTTTTTGACGGTGGTAGACTGTTGGATGAGCGCCGCTGATCCAGACACGGCTTCGATATCATTGCCCTCAACGATAAGCTCGTCCTTCTGGGCGGTGGAGTTGACGACTGTCACGCCAGGAGCCATCTCCACGCGACGAATATACTTCTCACCCAAGAAATTACGGATCTCAATGACTGTATTCTGTTCGGACGTAACGCAGTTAATTGGGAAATGAGCGTACACAGCACGCATTTTGTACTGGAAACCGAATGTCACACCTACAATTTGAATAAACAAAATATTATTAATAAATACGAATATTGTTGTAATTTTATAAAACCTTACCCTTAATCATGTTCTCAATGTGACTGCACACGGTGCGCACGGCAGCGAGTTCCTTCTTGGTGCCAAACCATTTCTCAACTTTCAGGGTACGCTTGTCGGACATGTACATGTCCAAAGCAAGATGCTTGAAGCTACGCTTAAGGACGCCTCTAGCGCCTGTGATCGTGACCACGCGCGCCTTCACAGAGGCCTTGATATCCCTGGGGATCTTGACACACTGATTCGAGTTGATCGTTCGCATTTTGACGACACTGGAAAATCGTAAACAAATAATTTCAATTAATGAAAATACATGATATATTGCAAATATTTAACAATTTGATTGCATACATTTGGATTTGGCATGCATTTTAATTATTTGTACACTTTTAGTTGCTATAAGCGTAAACAAATCGCTTTAATTGGGGTGGCATTAATTGTAGTTTTAACATTGGTAGATCTGTCATTTGTTGACAAAGATAGAATAAAATAATAACATTTATAACATATTTAATATCATGTCATGAATGCAACACTCTTAGCAGTCGATAAAACTCATCCATTGAGTTGATGTTTTAAAATTATTTTTGTATACGAATTGTTAAGAAACTTACACACTGCAGACCGACCGGAAAGAGGCTGAAAAAAGAAAGGAATTATTTGACGTTTCTTTTGAGGTTGCCACCTAGGCAAGTATTTGGGAACATTTCTTGGGATTTTTTTCGGTACTGCCAACCTAGCTAGCTATTTATTTGAAATATTGCAACAACATATCGTATTGCAGTAATGTCAAGTCTTATCGATAGCTAAACTAAATATATCTTAATATACATATATATTTTGTATAATATTTACCAAAGCCATTTAAACTATTGCAGAAAACATTTAAATTATCGCAGACACATTTTATAACTGCTGGCTAACAAACTGTTAACGATTATTTTTTTTAATTTGCATAACATAACATGAAAATAAAATTGTGTAGCGCGAATTATTGAACTATTTAAAAAAGGCTACAACCATTTTTATAGTTTCGTCAAACTTTTTTCATTGGTCCCTAAAAATTAAATATATGTAAAATTATTATTTTATTATTAATATGATATTGATAACAAAATTAAACGACAGTTACAAATTATATATATAATCTGCATCACCATTTAATATTTAAAGCATTGTTGAGTTTCTCCACAGCGTGATACTTCGTATGTAAGAGCTCTGCGCATTTATCTGAATGTGTTCCGTCTAGGAAATCAGAATAAACCTGCTTGGTTTGTATGTTTTCGGGATTAGAACGTGGCAACTGCTTATATAGTTCTTCCAGCTGTTGGGTTAGCTCCCGAACATGTTGTCCCGTGGTCGGTCGCACCTGAGCGCCACCGTTAATGCAACCAGAGGGGCATGCCATGACCTCGACAAAATGATAGCCCGGTCCCTTGCCGCGCTTAAGCTTTTGCACCAAATTTTGTATATTGCGAAAGCCATTGGCAATGGCAAACTTAAGAAGGACTTTGCCATCCTTTTCCAAACATATTTCACTAAAATCACGATTACGCAGTGCTTTGAATTGCAGTTCGTTAGGGGAATCCTCACTAAATAATTCTTTCGCAGCATATTTAAATAAGTGCTCTGCATAGCCTCCCGACATTGTTGTCTCGTGGGCCCAAATCATAGACTCCGGCTTCTGATCCGTCCAGGGCCAGTCCAAATCTGTGGGTTCGAACTGTTGCAGTGTCTTCTCCTCGAGCATTTGTTCCACTTCAACTGAAGACATAATACATTTTTCTTTAACTTTTTAATGTACATAAATTTTAAATTACTAACTTGCGGTAATTACACAATCCACATCCCGTGAGCCATTCACTTCGCTGTAGAAATCTTCGCGTGATGCCTCCAGTTTCTTGTCGTAGCATGGCATGATTGTTACATGGTAGATACGTGAGCCAGGCACGCCAATCTTCTCAGCCAGCAACTGTTTAACCAACACACCCATTACCTGTTGAGGCGATCGCGTTGTTGCAATGTGGGGTAATATAAAATTGCCATGGGTTTTTTCTGCATAGCAAACCCAGCCGGGGCACGAGGAGCTTAACATGCACAGGTTGGCATTGTCGCGGAAACGCTCAACAAACTCCTGCCGGCACTCTAGCAGCGCCATATCATCAGCGATTTTTGTGCATAGAATATAGTCGGCGCCTAGTTCTTTCAAATAACCAGCCAAATGACGACCAGCATTTTCCAAGCTAAGGTCAAAACGATGCGCAAGACTTAAAAGTGGCTGGACTGAAATCGTAAAGACAATTGTGCGGATCTGTTTATTATCGCCGGCGGCTTTAAATGTTTGATTTTCGCGCAACACTTTGAGCAGCTCCTCTTGACTTTGCTGGGTGATGAGCACGCCTTCTGCGGACGTAATGCAACCGGAACACGCAAGGCAATCTTGCAGTGTGATTTCAACTTTTTGTAGCTTTTGTTTGCCGATCTGTTGTTGGCAGTTATCAGGTAATGAGTGGTTATGTTAATTACTTTAATCCATATAAATTACCTCAGATTCCTCGTAATATCCGTCAGCTTCTACTGTAATTTTAGCGCCAGTCTTTGATTTTGTCTTATCTATTGTCACGGGCTTTATACATTCCTAAATTAACCAAATTTTGAATTTATGTATTTATTGTTTGCAGCACATTGTATGTTTACCTGCGATGGAGTAATAAAGTCATCCAGGTCAGTAAGTTGCAGCGCTCCACTAAATCGCGACATGTTGCAAGTTCTATGAATTACTATTTACTCTTCAAAATAACGCAGTGTTTCTTTGGGGATGCCATATGTTTTTGGCGTAAACAAGCGAATGGTTAAATTGCATGCACCACAATAACAAGTAGTCGTCACACCGTCTTTTCTGACAGCGTTTCAAAACCAATATAAGGTTTTAACTTGAAACAAAAATCAAATTTTCAATTTCCTTAAAGATTATAGAACTATGTATTTAAATTAATTTGTTTTTTTTTTTTGTGTAGACGGTACTACCACTGCAGTGGGTGAACGACAAACAGTTGGAATTAATCAATGTGGCAACTCTAATCATTCTCATCGAAGACATTTCCATTTTGCACGCTGAAAACGCAAAACATATTTTTGTAATGGGGCGAAGTAAATTCGTCGCCTCGACGTCAAAAAAGGTAACTAACCCATTTGTCAACCCACATTTTTTTTATTGCTAATCAGGTTTTTAATGCTTATTGCAGGTGATGCAGCACGGCGAGTTTATAAACCGCATACGAAAAACGCTCTATTATGGTGGCGTGGACACAACGGAGGCAGATATGGAGGTTTCCATGCCCTTTGCCGAATACGCAGCTGATCTTTTCTCGGAGCCACACCGCGGACACTCATTGCATCGTTTAAGCTCCATTGCCGCTGGTAAAACGCACGCAACACCATGTTCTCTAATTATGGCATTAATATACTTGGATCGCCTTAATGTCATTGATCCGGGCTACGGTTACAGAATCACGCCACAGGAGCTCTTTGTTGTGTCATTGGTAAGTTCGTGTTCATTTTTTTGTATTGGTGACGGCTTCAGAAGATGTGAGTTAAAAAAAACCTGTTGATTGATAACCCACCTTCAGAGCAACTACGCATACAGAGACTCGCTTGTTGTTTCGTGTGTGTGTGTATTTACATAAATGTATATGTGCGCACACTCATTCTGAATAGACAGTAAGCGAATTGTTCTAAAAACAATGTTGCGCACATGTATGTAAAATAGCTATGTGTTTGTGATCGCCATTAATTTTGTTGTTTCGTATTTGTGGTTTCGCCTATACATATATTTAATTAAATGAGGACAGCTGGCAACGTTGATAAGAAACCACTAGTTGCATATTACATACACGTACACGTACATGCATTAATTGCTTGAATTTTATTTATATAGTTGTTTTTGGCATGTGCCATACCTAAGCAATTACGTCACTAACCGATTCTAAAACTGTCTTTGTCTTTTATTGTTAGATGATTTCAACGAAATTCTATGCTGGGCATGATGAGCGTTTCTACCTGGAAGACTGGGCTAAAGAGGGCAACATGAGCGAAGACAAGCTAAAGCAAATGGAACTCCAGTTTCTAACAGCAATTGTAAGTACTGAATCAATCATGCTATATGTTTATGTATATTTGAATTGTATCCTCAGGACTGGAACATATACATATCAAACGAACAATTCTTTGAGAAGCTAAGCAGCGTTGAACGAACTTTAGCGGAGCGTGAAGGCTTGAGACGTGGCTGGCTAACGTATAGCGAACTGATGCAGCTGCTGCCAAATTTTACGTTAATGCGATTTATGTTAAATAACCTGGCTGTGCTGGCCTTAAGCTATGCGGCAAGTGTCTTTACAATTGCGGGCGCATTCTTTATTGCCAGCCAAATACCAGGCACACTTTGGCATCGTCGTACCGCAACAACGGCAACGGTTAACACAACACTAACAACTTCAATTGTGACACCCAATGTCACTGAAGCTGCGCCCGTTGTCACCGTTGAGATAGCCCTTGAAACCGCTGCACTAAATGAAAATTGTACTAGAATTAATGTGGAGGCGGAACTTTTGAAACTGGAGCAACAATATTGCGCTGAGGCAAGACTGAATGAACTGAAACGTAGGCAACGCTTGGAGCGACCTCCCAATCCACTGCTGCCAATCAATTATCACATGGAAATGGAATCCACACAGCATGATGACACACAGCAGTGGCTCAACATTAAGTCGCAGTACAGTGATGGAATCGATAGTTCAATGACACCTGACCATGAAACGTACAATTGGAATAATGCCCAGAATGTTTCCATATTTTGGCAAGCACTTAGTGATGCTATTAATCATAAGTCGTTACTAGTGCGCTGGCCCGAGCTTTGGCCAAAGTTGATCTAATTATTTCGAGAACATTATTCAATCAATTAATATTCTTTAACTTATAAATGCCGAATTCGGTTTGACTTTCCAAAAAAAAATATATATATTTTTTGAACAGAAACTATTTAATAAACTAACTAAAATTCAAATCAATCAAAATACTGGGTGTATTATATACATATACATGTATATTGTTTCGGGAATGGTAAAATACGCTTTTAATATAATTTTCTTTACTTTGGTTTATTTATTTGGTAAGCTCTCTACAATTTGGACTTAATATGTGTAAATATATCTTGCTACTGATTTAGTTTTAATATAGTATAATATTTAAGCCGATTTGGGTGGAACAGCTTTAAGAAGTTAGTTAAAGCATCTTTTAGGCACTTTTCAGTGTGGCGAGTTTTAAAATTGGATAGTCAAAGGCGTTCATTATGTTGTAGTATGTATGAAAGTAGGAAGATTTGGCAGGTTTTACATTATTTTTTGAGTTTGGGCAATCATGTTGTACAGCATAAAACATGTTAATCCCAATAATACTACTATATATGTAATCATATTGGCATATGTTTTAATTTCAGCTATTTTTCTATAATAATTTTTGATTTGATTTTAAGTTTTACATTTGGACCTTTTGCAGCTACAATAAGTACATACATATTTATTTACCACTAGGTTTATGTTTTATTCCGAGCATACCAAACAACATTTTTGTTATATTTTTTTGTTTTTGTTGATTCTATTAGCCGTGGCAATTAAAACTTAAACAAAATGATATTTTGGGTGCAGTCAGAATCAGTGCCAAATTACGTAATTCTTAAGTTTATGAACTAGACGAGCGCTAATAGTAGTTAGTTAATAGGTACTTTGAGTGTCACATTAGTTCGTTAAACATGGCTTGAAAAAAATATACACAAATACAATATATTTATCATTGTCCGAAGGTGATGAACGTAAAATATACAACAATAAATACGGCATATAAAAAACTAAAAAAAATTGGCAAATTTGTTGAACACTTATTAAAGCTAAAAATTTGCATTCGGTTTGCGTTTTGTAGGTCGATGGATTTCCCTCCCACTATTAAATTGACTGGTTTAGTGGTTATGCAGTTATTAAGGTATAGACTTTTATATTCTAATCCTTTGCATTCGTTTTGGTCTCATCACTCATAAACCACAAGGGACACATTCCGATCAAGCAGCCAACGGTGATGCCCATTATGCGACCCTGCAATAATGCAACAAAATTGTACATATACTCTATTTTAGGTTTAGTTGGCTTACCCAACTGGAGGCACGTCTGCTCGATTTCAACTCGAATTGGGCCGGTGTCATCTGAGGTGCCTTGATACCCAACAGCTGGCATCCTTCCTCCACATAGGTGGCCATCGTAATTCCCATTACATCACTTATCGTATTGCCGAGTCCGGCAGCGGCCATAGTTGATAGCGTTATAAAATGGCCCATTGAACTTTCAATGGATTCACCCTGTGGAAAATATATAGTTAATAAATTAATAAAATCAGCTTTAAATCAGTTTAAAGTGTACGCGTACACGGTGTTTTGTCAATAATTTTGTCTATAGATTAAAAAACGATTCCAAGTTATTCACATGTTTTTATAGTTATCGATAACATGTGCATATATCGTTAACCGGAAATATGTTCGATAATTTAAATATAATTTGCTCTGCTTATGGCTTAGAAGAACTTATATAAAAACGGACATAATTATATAGCCACTGGTCTGTTGATGCTGATCAAAAACATATGTATGTATATGGGGTTGGAGATGTTTCCATTTGTCTGTTACATACTTTTTGACAAAATCATTATACCCTTTTCCCCATTTCATGGATTCAGAAAAAAAAGAAGTAGAATACAAATTCTAAGATGTTTAAAATCTTATTTTCTTTAAATTTATATTTTAAAAAATACTTACGGCCATAATCATAATGAAATTATCGAGAAACCCAAACGCTACAAACGGCACAGCGTTCACAAAGAAAACTGTAAATATACAAATTAATATGCAAACTATAATAAAGTACAAACAAACGATTCTCATTTAACTGTACTTACTGCTGTACAATTGTCGAGCTGTGGGGGGTTCTGCTGCTTCAACTGTGAAAAGAAGAATAAAAAATTAAATTAAATTAGTTTGCAAAGTTAAATTGAATGTTTTTGTTGTTGTTTTTCTTCTGTTTTGAAAAGTTGTATCTGAAACATTGCGATCTTTTGCAGTTATTCTTTTTGCTATTACCCAATTTCTTTTTTAGCCATTCATCGGGCACCGCACAAAATGTGCCGCTCGGATCCACCTGGCCCACCTTTGTGGAGAGTCGTCCAAAACGTGTCCGCCAACTGCCAACAGCCAGTTGACCTTTTGTTTTTAAATAAATTAATACAAGCAGTGTATTAATTGTGCGGTGTTTTCAGTCATAGTTGAGTGGAAATTGAAATTGTTGGTTTTTTGTTGTGTTTGTTTTGTTGTATTTGTGTGTTGTTGGTTGGTTGGTTGAATGCATTTGTTGTTCAAAATCAAAACACGTATGGATCAAGTTATATATGCAAATAAAAAAACAGATATATAGATTATAGTCATTAAAAATGAGCGAATAGAGTCATAATATGTTATGTTAGATATGTTATGATTTAAAAAATAGACAATGACTCAGTATATCGTTCTAGTTCTTAAGTAAATGTAGTGTTTGTGTATTATAATATATATATTATAATAATGTGTAGCTTACATTTTTTTTTAATTAATCATTGAATTATTCATACATTGAATAAGTTATCCATGAAAATAATTTTGATGAAAACTAAATGGAAATCATATACTTAAGTATACCGTTTGCCCCTGGCACTGCATTTTTGGCATATATTACACACTCAATGCTAATGCAAAAGCTAAAATAATATAAAAAGTTTCGCTTTATAAGTGAACTTTTGTTTACAACCCGCACACAAATCCCATCACACTACTTTTCACTTCACACTTGCCATGGCATTGCATTAAAATTGCAAATGCAAACAAAATTGTATATAGAACTACGAAATTTGTGAGGGTGACTTTGTGTATGATTATATGTGAGGGAGACACTGTATAAGTTTGTTTGGAAGCATGACCCTGTATATGTTTTTTGTTAAATTGAATGCACCATGGAAAGAAAAAACCTTTTATGGCATAAATGATATTCTCTAAAGAGCAGATAGGCAATTTTCATAATGTTGTTCTTTATTTTAGCTGTGGCTTTCATACATACATACAGGGCAGTTATGTTTTCCCATAGTGCAGTGCATGGTGCAGTTAAGCTCAATTAACAATTTGAAATGACCGTGGCCGTGTTGTTGCACTTTTACCGTTGCATACTTTCACGCGCTCGCAAATGCTGTCACGACCATACACATACACTTCTTTGTGTGCATGTGTGTGTGCGTGTGCTTGTGTTTAACTTATTTATGTGTGCTAAAGCGTGTAAGCGACGCGCTTTAACAGTACTCTTTTTGTACCGTTAGTTTACCCAGCACTTTGCCATTAGGCACAACTTACATTTACACGTTTAAAAGTGAATGTCAACAGAAAAGACAGAGAGGGGGTAATTGAATGAAAACACAAATGCTTAACACAAGCAATGCTCATTCCCGTTATTGCTATTAGCATTAACCTTATCACCCTAACTTTTTGTTCCCCAAAGTGTGCAATTAATTAATAGCTACTCTCAGAGCGATCATAATAGGAGACATTAAAAGAGAGATTGTAGTCTGGCATATAAGATAGTTCGCCAACTAATTAATTGTTAAAATACATAAATTAGTTTGTTTATAAAAAACGTATTTCGGAAATGATCTTGAAAAAGTTTTTTTTTTTTTTAAATAGTCTGTACTAAAAATAATATTTTTTTTATCTATAAAATAAAAAATTAATACGGATTGTTAATAAATATTTATAACTTTTTCAATTTATGTTCTGCATATCTTATTTACTCGTGTTTTAAGAGGTATATTCAGTTGTCCCATAAGGTTAATTAGTTGTTGGCCCCAGCCTGACACACAGGCATATGTGTGTATGTAAATGAGTGTGAGTGTGTGTGTTCAGCTCACTCTGTTGTTTTGGCCATAAAAAGACTCCCACGTACACCAGGATTCACAAAAACATTGCAGGTCAATTATGTCGTTTAGCGGGCGGTTAAGTGTTAAACATGAAATTTTCACTTGATTCACCAAATCACGAAAACATGTCATAAAACATATGCGACTAAAAGTAAGGAACAAAAGCTCGACTATGTTTATACCCGTCATTATACTCTAAAGTCATTGCGTATTTACCTTTCTTACGTCAGTTTCTGTCTCGTAAGTCAATTACTTTTTCGCCTGCTGTTTTTCTGTGTTCTTGATTCTCAACACAGAGAAAATCCATAATACAATATCTTTAATTAAAATTAAGTGTTATACATCAATAGTATAAGCTATATTATTGTAAGGTTTCTTTAAAATTGCAGTAGGGTTTGCTTGAAAGAGTAAAAACATTTTTACAAATTTTCACATTTCACATTAATAATTTTACATTTAAAAAATAAAATAGCTTCTCAGTTGAAAGAAACAGAACTAGATACAATTTTCAGGGCAACTTATTTTAACGAAAAAGAAGCGAATATACCTCACAATGATCACTTCTGATGAGGGTATTTATATACAATGGCCACATGGGCAATCAACTGACCTCGCATCTCATCCTTTTTTTACCATCGCGAGCTTTTTCTCACTCTGCCAAATGTGCGAACAAACACACAAAACATATATATATATATATATGTAAACACTCATACACAAACACACACTTGTAGACAGGCATTCGCAGATTTGATTTGAGGAGGGAGCGAAAATAGATATGGGCGCCAGGAAGTAGGAAGCACTTGAACTTTACTTGAGCAAAAATCTGAGAGGTTCACTTGAAGTTAACTTTCCTTTCGCTTTTTGTTTGCTTCCTTTTCATTTCTGTTTTGCTTTTTTTTTGTTGGGTTTTACTGTTTGGTTCTTTCTCTCGGCACGTTTATGGGGCCGCAAAAGACAAACCTTGGTTCTATTTTGGGCAAAGCAATTTCACCAAAGAGCTTCAGCCATAATAATAAAAGAAGCAACAGGAATTCGTGATAGATAGCGTTTCTCTCTCTGTGTGTGTGTGTTTGTGTGTGAGCTGAGTAAGAGTTCGACTACAGACTCAATTTTCCAGTACAACTCACATATGTGTGCAGCGCATGTACCATTTGAAAAGTGTTTGTGTGTGTGTGTGTGTACTTGGATAATTTGCATAACATTTAGTTGTAGCTCTTATTGGCTGTGTGCTGCTGTTTAGCATTTAAATTGTTTAAAACAATAAGTATGCATACACTTTTTGTTTTTACAAAGACGTAACGAAGGAGCAGCTTGAAGAAGTTCGTTCATCTAGTTCAACCAAGACAGTTTTGAGGTCAGGCCAAAAGCACGCTACACAAATTAGCCATAGTGAATTGACGGCCTTGGAAAACTATTTAGCATGTTTGTGATGCGGCAGCAAACTTTGGGGGTGGTGTGTAAATATGATTGAGTGTGTGTGTGTGTGTGTGTTTGTGTAAGTCAAAATATAGACGTATATAATTGACTTGCCTGAACTATTTGATTATTGCTATGTTCTGTATATTTGTCCCTGATGTCACAACGATAAGCAAAACATAGTATGATTTATTTTCCTAAATCCATCTTTCCGTACTTGCAAATCCGTCAATTTAAAATGTTGTCTCAACTAATTCTGCGGCTTCAACGTATTACAATTATAAGCAGGTCACAAAAATGGAGCATAAAATATTTTATAAGCCAGCCACGATATGAACAGATACATACCTACGCATATACATATGTTTGTGTGTGTGTGTGTGTGTGGGTTTGTGTGTATACACGTATTTCATCATGTACACCTGTCGTGGCTAATAAGGAGGGGGGAGTGGAGCAACTGCGGCTCTCGCAAGTTTCGCTGTTCATTTCTGTCTCGCTTTTACTGCTATTATGCCAACGCATGCCTCTTTTGTTCTCTGACTCTTACTCTCACTGTCAGACTGAGTGTCTGGGTTTTCTGTTTGGGAGCGATGAGTTTTTGTTGTCTTATGAGTTTTAAACGTATTCACAAACACACACAAACACATGGATGTACATACCATATATAAATAAGAGCGGCAGGGGCAGCGGCAGCCTGTTGCCTGGGACCCTGAATAACTTTTAACTGTCATCTCTCTCTGGGTTTGTTCAGGTGCCCCAATCCATTCGAGATGCTGTCAAAGACATTGGCACGTGCAGCAGAAAATTGATTCAAATTGCAAAAGACGCCACCGTTTTCTGCTTCGTTTTATGTTGCATACTTTGCAGCGGTATGCCATTAATGACTCATTTAGTGTTGAATTATTTCTATTAAAAAACTGAAAACGGAGATAAAAGTCCTCTCAGTGTATGTACCTAACACACATTTTTGTGAAGTCGTTTATATATTTAATTTTAATGCGCTTCCTCATTTTTCAAATAAGCTCTGTTTGTGGAGTTTGGCCATGGTCGTATAACACAAACTTTTACAAGTCCTTAACAAGAGCCATTTAAACTTTAAATTAAATAACATAAAATTCTTTTCTCAAGGCTTTTGCCTTTTGGCTTAGCGGAACTTTTATAAATTTCTATTACTGGATTTATGCTTTGGAACTTCTTGATTCTGTTTCGATCAATACAAAAGCTTACTTTAAGTTTAAGCGATTTTTCATTTACCGGAAAAAAGTTTTTTTTTCCAAAACTTCAACTCTGCACGCATGCATTGCATATTGATTTTCCATCTGCAGCTTTTTTTATTATTGCTCTTAAAGATATTCCTTTCGTCAGTTCATTTTTCAGGCCATCTACATCCCATCTCTCTAACGTTGAGCTTATAAATGATGCAACTATTCAAAGAGGATGTATGTGTGCTTAATTCTCATCCTGCACCCCTCAACCCTTGACTCTGGTGTGTGCTTTGGTAATTGTGATGAATGAAACCCTTGATAAATGTAAATTTGAGATTCTAGACAGGACAATGGGTCAGAAATGAGCTCAAATAATGTTTAAATACACACGAAAAGAGAAAGTGAGAGAGAGCGAGAGAGAGAGAAAGGCAGAAAGAGAGTTCAATGTGAAAAATGTCGGGTATTGCTCCTTGAGCAGCTGTTCGTTTCAAGGCTTTCATGACTTTCGTTCTGTTTTTTTTTCTCGTTTTGCACAGTACAATGAACACCATTCAATGTTAAGGGGCTCCTTGGCACCTCCAGGACTGACAAGTGGGTGGTTTTTGCTGGTTTGTTATGTATTGAGGGGAGAATGTAGCATAAGCTGTGTGGACCACCCCTAATGGTAAATGAATTGCCTGTTTCTGAATTTTTGTGGAGCATTCCACTTAAGTGATGTTTCTGCGAACTGCTTCTGGCGTTTTGAGTGGCTTGGCAACCGCTAATTTGATTAAGTTGGGGTTTTATTCAAGTGCAAAAGCTCTAAGGGCGAAAAACCATAAAGAAAAGCTTAGT
Organism: Scaptomyza parva; assembly: GCA_035044645.1. Classification (NCBI taxonomy): domain Eukaryota; kingdom Metazoa; phylum Arthropoda; class Insecta; order Diptera; family Drosophilidae; genus Scaptomyza; species Scaptomyza parva. The sequence goes on from JAWNNT010000063.1 coordinate 736,056, forward strand.
TACGGTCAAAATAAATGCAACAGTTAAAACATTTTTTGTCTCTTGAACTTTTGAACTTCAAACCAATGTCAAGAAATTGAACATGTTATTTATTCACAGAGATATTTAGAAACTTGGTGGGTTGTGCAGAAATAAAAGACTTCTTTATAAGCATTTTATACTCATACGATAAAAATATATTAAAGTAATTTCTTACTATAACACTAATAGTCATTAGTCTCGGCATTAATCAGCAAGTTGATTAAATGCCTGTTTCACGTAACATCTGCGTTACTTAAATACTATTTATCAAATCAAACAACACGATGTGTCTTATCAGGAAACAAGAATTACGTGCACAAACGTGTGAACTTGTTCTTTGGCTGATTAGCGGAAACATGGCAGACGTTTGTTGTAATTGCAGTTTTAGTTTTGTTTTTAAGCCAAATTAGTAGTATTCAAGAGTAACAGAACAGAAAATTAAAGCAATATAAATAACTACTCAAGAAAGTTTTGAAAGAGGAAAAAGAGTGTTGCCAACAAAAACAACTTTACTTTTGCATTTCAGCCAGCTGCAGGGAGTTAAAGTTTTGGGGGCGGTGTTGGTTGTTTACATTTTAATGAGCAGCAAAAACCACATGAAAACCAAACCCGCACTGCGTTGTCCGAGTTTTATGCTATGCCATATGTTAAACAAAAACAATGTACACAAACTCACATAAATATGTAAATATGTGCAAACAAATAGAAAACACACAAATATAAAATTAAATGCGCATATTTAAAGAGCAGTTCGATTTCAATTGCAACGTGCTAAACTGAGCAACATTTATAAAAGCTAAACATCAAAATGGCACCCAACCAGATCGTAATGTTTACAAGCTTGTGTTGTTGGCAACATTGTATGTAGAACAGTTTAAAATCGTAAGAATGCTCTTAAGCCGTTTTAAAGCGCTTCTTATTAATATGTTGCTAAGCTCAAGCTTAAGTTTAATCCCAAATATACTTTTTTCAGTTAGGTGAACCCATAAACAAAGCTGATTTATATTGCCTTATTGGTGGCACTAAGACTAATTAAACTTTGGCAACACTACACAAAAGTTAAAGTTCAACTTTGAAATAGCTGTGAAGTATGAAAATGTTGCCATCGATTTGTTTGCCGAATATCCAAATCACCACGATTTGCATCACTTGAATAAATAATGCCAAATACGGCACATGTTGCACACCACAGTTTATTTGATGAGAACGAGTGAAAGTGAAAGAGAGAGACTCACAGGATGTGCTTAGAGGAAATGGCAAATCTGTGCGGTGATTTGCTGATGTTTGACTTCTCGCTTGAAGTCACGTACGCAGCAAAAGCTGTGAACTGCCTAGGGGAAAACACATACACACACAACTTAAAATATATAGAGTTTGTAGTAACTTTTTGACATTGCTTTTAATGTGGGAGTACGGTTCAGTTTGGGGTAGGGCCAACAAAAAAAAAACAAGTTTAATAATACTAATTACAAATTTTGACAATTAATTGCACAAATTGTTAAGTTGCTAAAAACGATTTGAACTCTATAATTTCACAGCTGACAGACTACAGCTGGCAGCTATAAAACGCGGCGGCTTAATTCCAAATATCAACAGTTTGATTTGAAAAATAATCAAGTTAATACAAGATGCAACGTTTCGTTTATACCCTGGCTATTGTTGCCCTGCTCGGTGCCGCCTTAGTGCGGGCCTTTGACGATAAGGAAGCCATTGCCAAGTTCATGGAGCTGGCTGAGCAGTGTAAAGGTGATGTTGGAGCAGCGGATTCTGATATCGAAAGTGCCGCTAAGCATGAGCCTGCCGCATCATATGAGGCCAAGTGTCTGCGTGCCTGTGTAATGAAGAAGTTCGGTGTGTTGGGTGATAATGGCAAACTGGATGTGGATGCTGGACGCGAGAAGGCTAAGCTATATACTGGTAATGATCCTGCCAAGCTAAAGATAGCCCTCGAGATTGGTGATATCTGTGCAGCAATTAGTGTCCCAGATGATCATTGTGAGAGTGCCGAAATGTACAGTATGTGCTTTAAGACCGAAGCCGAGAAACGTGGTCTGAAGTAAATAGCAATCAAAAGGCAAATAAACTCTAGAATGAACCCAGGAAAAAGGAAAAAACAATCCGACAACTCGATCAACTATTTAGTATATAGTGTATTTTTGTTACTCTCAGGCAGTTAATGGTGCTGCCAACTTGTGTGAATGTGAACGAAATTTAGTTTTTAAAAAATGAAAATAAAATGTAACAATAAAATCTAAAATTTTCTTGAATGTGAGTGTCAAGAAAAAGTTGCAGATTTTCTTGTTAATTGAAAAAACTTGATAACATTTTTTCATTTTTAAATACTTTTACTCACTCAACCAGCTTGTCCTTATAGTCAACTTACTTTCAAACTGTTTTTTCACCTTGTCCGCCTCCAATTTGAACATTGCATCCCGCAAATTGTGACGCTCATCCTCATCCAAATTGCACAAAAGCTCCATGGCACGCTCACTGCTTAAATGTGTACCGAACTTGGAATAGTTGCGACTATCTGCGAACAGTCTGCGCTGCAACTGTAGCTGTACATTTTTAAGACAATTTAACAATTTACTATTGCCGTTGTTGATTCTGTTGTCGCAGGTAAGTCTGTGAATGTTGCTTTCAAAAAAGGGCGCTTGCTTGGATTGTGTTTGATAGTGACGGACTATATGCCTGAAGGTATTACGGCATTGTTGTTTCATTTTTTTGATACTTTTACTTTTAAACACGATACTAGACTGTTTAGATAATCTGCATGCACGATCAAGTTAGTGACGTCACTGGTGTGTTTGCTGTGATTTTCAATTTTTGTTTTCGTTGGTGTGCATAAGTGCGTAAGCGCGCGTTTCTCTGTGTATGTGCTTGTATAAACAAAAACACAAGCGTTACTTTAACCTCTTCGGCCTGTTTGCCACGCACAAAAACAAAACACACACAGAACAGCAGCCGCGACCCGCAAACTAAGGAATTTGTTGCGTATGCAACTTCGTTACCCGTTCGACTGAGACGACAACCAATGCTGACGATGACGACAGGCCTGTCGTTGAGCTTAATAATAAAGCTCTACCCGTAAATTCTCTCGCGTACTCCGCAAAGTTTACAGGTACTTTTTCTTACGCTTGAAATAGCAAATGGCAACAGCTGTTGAATTGCGTATTTAAATTGGGCCCACACACGTTAAGACCGTTAACCGTAAAGTGCTCATATGCAGCAAACATAGTAAATATTAAATTAATTTAAAAACAAACTTTTTTCGTTATCTACTATATCGTATTATTGTATAAAGGTATTTGGTATTCAAAAAGTTTTACAAGCAACCACTCATAAAGTTGTACGACCTGTCGTAGCGTGTAAGCTTTCCTATCAGCACAAATTACACGAACATGGTCACACCATGGGGAGAAATTCATTTTTGGTATTTTGTGTCGCGCATTTTAAAATAATTTTTCAAATTGTTTTGTTAAATAGTTTATTCTTAGAGTTTGTGTGTGTGTGCTTATAGTTAATTGGCAAAAAATTTGATAACAGATTACGAGCCTAGTCAGCAGCAATGAAATTGGCATACATCCAAGATAATATATAATAAATATATTTTATGTATTACTATGTGCAATCGTTGGCACGTTGTCCGGGAATTCCTCTTAGCTCCTGGTTGAGTGTACGCAAAAGTGGATGCTTGCCACAGCCGCAGCGCCCACGGAAATCATCCAAATCCAGAGCCCAGACCATGCCGCCACCCAAACGCATGCTGCGCACAAACTGTGCCTTGCGTCGAATATCGGCGACATCATCATAGGATACCCATTGATTGCCACTGTAGGCATAGGGGCCAATACGACCCTCATCGTCACGTACCACAGTCCATCCACCACCGCTAACTTTCTCACAGATCTCATAGTATGCCAAGAAACCACCCGCTCGGGTATATGTTCCTGCCTGACCCGGCCCAATGGATTTATCATTAAGAGAGCGTGCATTCTGATCAGCCAGCGAAAAGGATTGTCCATAGAGTGGCATGCCCATGATCAGCTTGCTAGCTGGTGTGCCCTGATTCAACCAATAATTTATGCTAAAGTTGCCATTGAAGTATGGATTCGTGTCACCCTCCACATAATACAGCGGTGCCACATGACCTGTCTGCTTGTCCCAATGACCGTGGAAATCGTATGTCATGACAGCAATCCAGTCAAAGTAGCGCGCCAGCTTTGGCACATCATAGCCAGCATCTATGACCATTTTACTCGGGGAAACAGCAGCGGAAAGGAGCAGACCACGTGGCTTAAATGCCTCCGATAGTTCACGTACGAGAGCAGCAAATCCCTGCTTCTCCTCAGCTGAACCCTTGGCACAATCGACCTGCCAGCACACCGGGTACTCCCAGTCAAGATCTAAGCCCTCAAATCCATACTTCTCAACGAAAGTCAAAATACTCTCGATGAAACGGGCGCGAGCTTGAGGATCGAGCACCAGCCGAGCATATTTACTGCCCAGCGAATCATTCCAGCCACCAATGGCGACGGTTACTCGTAAACCCTTTTGCTTATACTCCACAACGCGTTCGTAGAATCGATTATCAATATCCGCCCAGGAATCGTGTGTTTTTATCGTCAACGAATTGCTATTGAGCACCGCAAAGCCGTAAACAATATGCGTGCAGAGATTCTCATCGATATCCTCGGGCACATACTTGCCCTGGCCAGGACGATACCACGCCCAATTGGTGAAGTAACACACCACCTTGTATTCCTCATTGCTGCCTAATGGTGGAGCTGGCGTAGGTTTTGGACGCGCTATGGGCTTCTTATTGGGTGGCGATAAGGGTTTCTTTGTGGGTTTCGTGGGTGGTGAAGAAGTGGTTGTGGTTGGTTTGGGTCGATGTATTACTGGTGACTGAGTGGTCTGATCTGCTCGTACTGTACAGTGCGCATTGTTGGGCCAGTCGCAATAGTTTTCATTCCAATGAAGTCCAGCCGGGCATCTAAATGAAATAGAAGTTAAAATCATTTGGATTCTAATGTCTTTAATAGGTTTATGCCTTACCGTTGTTCGATTAGTTCGCCGTATTGACAAATGTAATACTTATTGCAGTCACGTTCATGAGGTGAATAATTACGTCCTTCGCAATCTAGGGATAGATCGTATCCCGGCTTAGATGTAGTGCTAGCTATGAGATTACTATTTGTTATGGTATTTACGGTGGGTTTCACCGACATCGCAGTGCCTTTATCACCAGCAACTGCAAAGAAAAAATGTTTAAGTAACGTAGAATATTTTCTTTGTAAATTACTTACTCATTGTCTTTTCGCTTCGTTCAAGAGTACACTTGGGATGTGGTCCCGGATACCCGCGCAATACTCGATTAATGGTCTTTAGTAAAGGATACGACTCGCAGCCGCAATCGTTTTTGAAATCATCTAAGTCCAGAGCCCAGATCATCGCACCACCCAGACCCATTGCACGCACATATTCGCTCTTGTGACGAATCATGGGCGCATCATCAAAGGAGACCCACTGATCCCGTGAATAGGCATATGGACCCATGCGACCTCGAGCATCTCGTACAACATTCCAACCACGTCTCTGAATATACGAGCAAATTTCGTAGTAGGCAAGGAATCCTCGAGCACGTGTCGCTTCGCCAGCCTCTCCACCTCCATAAGTAGGGGCATTTAACTGACTATCGCTGGCTTGAGCCAAAGAGAATGATTGTCCATACATGGGCATGCCCATGATTATTTTCCTACGATCCGCTCCACTTTCGAGCCAATAGTTGATTGTAAAATTGGAGTTGAAGGTCTCGGTGCCCTCAGGGTGGTCGTACATGGGTGCCACATGACCTGTCTTCTTATCCCACTGACCATGGTAATCATAGGCCATCACAGCAATCCAATCAAAATAGTGGGATAACTCGGGCACATCGTAGCCTGCATCGACGACCTTTTTATTTGGCGAAACGGCAGCGGAGAGTAACAGACCCTTGGGTCGAAAAGCCTCTGAAAGTTCTCGCACCAAATCTGTAAATCCTTGTTTCTCATCGGCGGTGCCCTTCTTACAATCCACCTGCCAGCACACAGGATACTCCCAGTCCAAGTCGAGTCCATCGAAACCATACTTCTCAATAAAGTCCATGACATGGCGAATAAATCTCGCTCGTGCAGCAGCATTGCGAACCAATCTAGAATACTTATCGCCGGCAGAATCATTCCAGCCACCTATTGCCACCGTTACCTTAACACCCTTCTTTTTGTAAGCTACAACACGCTCGTAGAACTTGTTATCTAGATCCGCCCAGGAGTCATGAGGCTGTATCGTGAGTTTGTCACGATTAAGCACCGCAAAGCCATACACAATATGGGTGCAGAGATCGCCATCGATGTCCTCGGGAAGAAACTTGCCACCGCCCTGACGATACCACGCCCAGTTGGTGAAGTAACATACAACCTTGTATTCATTGGAGTCAGGAGTTTCGACTTCAAAATCACCCTCTTCAATTTCACCATTGGGATCAATTTCGTTCTCTTGCGAGGATTCCTGTTCATTGCTTGCTTCTTGGGATATGGACTCTACTGGCTGTGGGTGCTGCATAGCTTCCACAACTTCCTCTTCTGGTTCCTCCTGCTCTTCACCACCACCATTTTCCACCACTTCAGCCTCGCTGCTGCCTTGGTTAGTTCCTTCCTGAGGGTTTTGAGCAGTTTCAGGCTCCGTCTCAACCGAAGCAGTTCCCAGCTCAGAAGATATGGCTTGTTCCTCTACAGATTCCGGTTCCGCTGGGTGGAGGCCAGCTGTGAATGATATTTTATTAAATTTTGTAAAATCATTTCGTTAGGATATTTGCAGACTTACGTAATGGCTCGTAGCCCTTGGGTGGATCCTTTAGTACCCCATGAATTTCACGCAGCAACGGGTGAACACCATCACCACAACGATTGCGGAAGTCATCGAGATCCAAGGCCCAGACCATTCCGCCACCCAAATTTAAGGCGCGCACCAGTTGCGATTTTTTGCGTATCATTGCTGGATCATCATAAGAGACCCATTGGGTACCCTTTCGTGCATATGGACCCATTCGACCACGTTCATCCTGCACCACTTCCCAACCTTGATGCTTGACACGTTCGCATATCTATATGCAAAAGGGATTAAAATATGTAATCGAAGCATTAATAGTTATGTTAGTTTGTTACACTTACCTCATAGTAGGCTAAGAAGCCAGCTGCTTTGGTAAATTCACCCGCCTGACCTGGTCCTGGTGCTTTAGCATTAAGTCCATTATTGTTGGCATTCTCTAGTGTAAAGGATTGACCATACAAAGGCATGCCCATAACAATCTTTCGTGAGGGTGCACCTTGATCGATCCAATAGTTAAGCGAGAAGTTCTGAAAGAGTCGGAAAACAAACATAGAGGTTTTCTCCCAGTTATGGAGTTATTTTCTGAATTTTACACTTACCGCATTAAAATAATCGAATTCGTCATCGGGATGATGATACAGCGGTGCTACATGACCCGTTTTTTTATCCCATTGTCCGTGGAAATCGTAGGTCATCACAGCAATCCAGTCAAAGTAGCGAGAGAGTTCGGGAACATTATAGCCGGCATCGATGATCTTTTTGCTGGGCGAAACAGCCGTCGAGAGCAACAGCCCACGTGGCTTAAATGCCTCTGACAATTCCCTAACCCAAGCGGTAAAACCTTCCTTCTCATCATTAAAGCCCTTGTTGCACTCGGTTTGCCAGCACACCGGATACTCCCAGTCCAAGTCGAGACCTTCAAATCCATATTTCTCAATGAAGTCCAAAGCATGACGAATGAATTTTGCACGTGCTGCTGCACTTCTAACTAGTCGACTATACTTGTCACCTTGCGAATCATTCCAGCCACCCAGAGCCAGACTAACCTTGACACCCTTACTCTTCAATCCACTAACACGCGTATAGAAATTGTTATCAATGTCTGCCCAGGAGTCGTGAGTACGTAGCGTGAGCTCCGAGTAGTCCAAAACAGCAAAACCATAAACCACATGAGTGCACAGATCTGTATTGATATCATCCGGCGTATAGCGACCTAGACCCTTGCGATACCACGCCCAGTTTGTGAAGTAACAAACCACCTTGTAATACCCATCGAGTTGCTCCAGTTGTGGTTTATCTGTGGGGTAGGTGGGTCTTGGTGTGGTGCTCGGACGTTTTGTGGTTGCCACAGGCTTTGCTGCAGCTGGTGGCTTGGGCTTAGAATTCGAGATACCTTCTGCTGCGGTACCGTCTTCCTTGCACTGCGCTGATGCTGGCCAATCACAATTGCCCAATCCCTCATTATAGTGCAAGCCAGGTGGACAATCTGCTGCTTGTAGACGATTCCACAGACAGAACAAGTATTTGCTACAATCACCGGGATATGCAACGCGTTCCTCTCCATTGCAGGGATCTTCCTCGCTAGCCTTAGATTGCACAATGCGCAAATACTTCTTGCTAGTCACACACTGCACATTCTGAGGCCAATCGCAGATTTTACGAATGGCATCCCAGTGGAGTTCACCACCACATTCACTTGGCACAAGTGCTCCATTAACACATATGTAATATTTACCACAGTTTCTATGTGTATAATATTCTCCCTCATTGCAACGTGGTGAGTTTGGTGGACGTGGGGCTTGTGGTTTTCTGGTGGTGCGATGGGGCTTACGGGTGGTGCTGCCTTTTTGAGGTTTGTGACTTGGCTTCGATGTTGTTGTAGTACGACGAGGTTTCTTAGAGGTACTGCTCGGTGGTCGTAGTGTTGTACTAGTGGTAGTTGCTCTGGTGGTTCGTGTGCTGGTTGTAGTCTGTTGTTTTTTCACTGAACATTGTGCAGAAGCAGGCCAGTCACAGCTCTTGACCTCGGTATTCCAATGAAGCCCTCCCGGACAGTATTGCTGACGTAGCTCACCCGCCTGGATGCAATGGTAGTATGCATTGCAATTCTTTGTGTCCGGATAGAATTCACCGGCTTCACAGTCAGAGGATTGTACCACGGGATAGACTAAAGCAGGTACTGGTATTGTGGTGTGTGCTGGTCTTGCTGTGGTTTTACTCGGTTTAGGCTTTGGTTTGGGATGTCTTGTTGTAGTTGTTGACCTTGTTGTGCTGGTCCACCAGGTGGGTGTTGGTTTTTTTGTCGTTGTGGTTGTTGTAGTTGTAGTAGATCTTCGGGTAGTTGAGCTGCCGGCAGGTCTGCGGGTAGTTGTGCTACTTGTTTGCTCCCAAGTGGGCCAGGAAGTGGTATGGTCATTGTGATTTCCACCACCACCCCATGATCCATCGCTGCTGATTGTTGTCATCTGTGGTGGTATTGGCGTAACTGGTTGTGGTGGACGTTCACAATTGTTCCTAGTCGGTGGCTCCGAATCGAGACGTCCCAGAGCACGATTGATGGCCTTTAATAGTGGATATGCTTCACTGCAGCAACGATTTTGGAAATCATCTAGATCGATAGTCCATGCGGCCACACCACCAAAATCATTATTAACTGCATAACGTGCCTTGGCTTCCACACTGGCTGCATCCTCATAGCCCACCCACTGATCTCTCCACATGGCATATGGACCACTTTTGTGATCTGCACCACGACCTGTTTGCCATTTCTGCTTTCTGATGCGTTGACATATCTCATAGTAGGCCAACATGCCGGGTTGCTTTGTCAACTCGCCTGCCTCTCCAGGACCACTGGCGGGAACACCCTCTCCCACCAATCGCTGACTGCTCTGTTCTAACGTAAAGGTCTGACCGTAGAACGGTATGCTCATGATCAACTTCTCTCGACGTGCACCCATCTTTACCAGCAGTTGCATTGTAAAGTCAGTGTTGTACTGAGGATACTTATCCTGGTTTCGCCCATAGAGTGGACTCACATGACCCGTTTGACGCTCCCAGGCGCCATGGTAATCATAGGTCATGACCGTCATATAATCCACGATCTCTGAGAGAGCTGCAAGCTCATATGCCTCAGTGATGATCTCCTTGTAGCCAGAAATAGCCACACCCAGTTGCATCTTAGAGTTCGCTCGCTTTAGCTCCGAGCGTATCTCGCGTATCAGCTTGGTCAGATTAGGCCTATCGCTCGCCGGTCCCTTCGAGCAATCGCTCTGCCAGCATTTGGGATAGTTCCAGTCTATGTGGATACCACTAAATCCATGACGCTGTAGGAAACCCGCAGCACTGGAAGCGAAAACTCTACGCTTAATATCATCACCAGCCAATCGTGAATATTTATCTCCACTCGAATCCGTCCAGCCGCCCATTGCAATCAGTACAGGAACACCCAAGGCAATAACACGTTTGTAATACTGATTCTCAATATCAACCCAGGGATCAAATTCTCTAATGGTCAAATGATCCGGATCTAATGAGGCAAAGGAATAAACAACTGCTGAGCAGAGCTTAGGGTCCAGTTGCTCAGGCACAAAATGACCATCGGCCTTGCGATAGAAGGCCCAGTTGGACATGTAGCAGAGTACCTTTGGTGCAGAATTGTAGTTCTTCTTTTTTTCCGCATCAGTAGCCTTCACCTGCGATAGGGCGCCATACGGAAATCCATTTGTGGAGAGATCCGCTTGGGCTAGAGCACCATAATACTGTTTCTCCGTAAACCCATCCAGTTCATCGATATGTTCCAGTTGCTCAATATCAACTGCTTTTAGCAGTTGCTGATGTGGCGAACCTGAACGATACGGCTGAGGTTTATAATCATCATTTGCACTGGGTGCTATAAAGGCGGCATATTTATTGGAAACCGACCAGGGATCCGGCTCCACCAGATGGCTGAGCTTCTCCTTTGGCTGCTCCTCGGGAACCACGCGTACATAACTCGCTGGTGGTGAACCAAACTGCTCCCACTCATTCGTATCATCGTCATCATCGCTGGGCTGTGCCTCAACAGAGTCGCGCACAAAGGAGCGTAATGGCGAAGATTCACGTAACTGCGCCACATTCCGTTCATTTATGCTGGGAACACTCTCCACAGCACTGCGCAGCGGCAGGAAAGTTTCACCGAACGTTGGTCTCAAACTGAAGCGACTCAGTGCAGCCGGCTCATCCTCAAGGGGCATGCTCTCTACAGCAGCCCGAACAAAAGCTGGCTTATAGCTGGGCGCCACATGAACTTCGGGTGCTTCGATGCGAATATGCCCGGTTGCCACTGTTGCCCACAGGCAAAGCAACTATTTACAAAAAAAAAAATATAATTAGCTTAAATATATTAAATTGTTTTATTTAAAATATTTAAATGTAAAACAAAGCTAATAGGGCTCTCTTATGAGGTCATATTGAATCTCTCTCTCGCTCTTTTTAAGCTTAAATTCTAATTTATTGACATACCAGCAGCCTGCTGAGCGAAGCTCTTCTACGCATTATAAGAGCTCTCGCTTGTCTCTCTTCTCAAGTGCGTATAATCAATAAGTTTCTTTTGCTGTAAGAAAGAAAGAGAAGTAAAAATGTTTGGTCAGCTTCATAAAACAGTTATTCCTTGAATAAGAATGTCAAACTGCTGCTGTTGTTTGTTGTATGAGTCTGCAGGGAATTCACGGAACAAAAATATGATTTATTTTCGGTGCCTTTTGCACATGATTTGTTAAGGCAGCCGCATGCATTATCACGTCAGCGTTGTCCTCTCGCATTATGTGCCACAAATATTAATGAGTTAATGTTGAGGTGTGTTTATTTTTTTGTGTTTTTGTCTGACAAAACGGGAAGCCATTTGACATTTTTTTGTGCGCCCGGAACTTATAAAAATTAATTGTCACTAGACTTTTATTTAATTTGTCAAGCACGTCGCGACCTAGGCCCACCCCGACAATTGATAAACAAAATCGATACTTTTAATGTTAATAAAAAATATACTATTAGGTACTCCTGGTTTGGGTTCTGACTAAAATAAACTGGATTTCTTTCTCACCGTAATTTAAATACACATTTATATAAATTAGCGGAAAGATAAGAAACTTGTTTGTGATGTTACATTTAATTGGCGAGAGCGAAATTTCATAAATCGATCTGATTGCTTTGCATAATTTCAAGTGTTGTGTTTTGAATTTGCCGCTTCTAATAAATTGAATTGTTGTTTTCTTGGTTGCTTACGTTTAAATCACATTTAACTAAAAACGTTGTCGAAAATAAAGATTGTGGTTGTTGTGTTTTTTGAAATTATACCATATTGAATTTAAACAATAATTGTTAGAATTAACCAAGTTGTAAATAATCACAAATAATCACCAAGCTTGTGAATAATCACAAGAATCTTTGTGGGTGATTTTAGTTTAAAGCCTCAAAAAAACCAATGCCTGCTCACCTAACTTTTTTGTTTGACTTTCTTAAGTTAATAGTTTCTTTATTTACGCATAGCTTTTGACATATTAACTGCTGGCGGCAAATTCTCTTCGCTTCATTTAAATATGCGTAATATGCTCGGCTTCGCCAACACATATACTTTTTTGTTCTTTAATGGCTAATATGCAAATCCGTTGTCAGAATTAGGTTAAGAGCTTTTCGATGTTGACCGGTTTGCTCTGGTTTGCTGTTGTTGTTGCGAATGCTGCCGGTTTAATGAACGATAACAAAACGAGACGTAATACGGCCAATATTATTATGTATGGTAATCGAAAAAGAAATGTAATTTCATTTGTGAAAAGATGTTGAGCCAGTTTGCTAACCAAAACGGGTCAGGTTTGCATTTCGGGTTCATTGAACGCCAAGAACAGCACATTGATCCTGCCCCCTCAGTTAGCATTTTTAAAGATGTGGCAAAACCAGAGAGATTGTGCAACAGTAAAAGGCCGAAAACTTGAATTGGAATGGTCTGCGTGGAACCTTTCTACTTGCTGAAGCTATCACATTTTAATACATAAAGGATAATGATATTTATTAACATAAAAATGAATAATTTTTGTACTTTTCTTTTGTAATATTTTAACTTTATAATTAAAAATTCTTTAAAATAATTTGGTTTATGTATATATATATAAGTTGTTAAGTTCGTGTATTTGATGTGTCACTATTAAAACCAATTAACCTGGTCGCAACGTGGGCCTTAAGCCAGTCTCAACTCATCCAACACAACATAATTCCTTATGCACTTCACGTACACCACACAAAAAAGTTCACTTTATATGCATTTTGATAACCATTTACTGTTCGAACAATCGACATAATAACACACAGCAGTATATAAAAAGTATCCACGTTCTCACTTCACTTTTTTGACTCATCCATCCATTCAGCACTTACTTAACGGGGCTATCCAAAAAAAGGTGCGGGGGATCACTTTAGTTTACTTCACTTTTGATTCTTTGTCGCGAGAACCTTTGCGCATGCGCGCCCAAAACGAAACTGTTGCCGATCACGCTGAGAACTGCTATTTATACTCGAACGGAGTGGGCTGCAAAAAAACCAGAAGCATACATAAAAAAAGTCAAAGAAGAAACGTTCTAAAATGCTGTAAGAAGAGAGGAAGGGAAAGTTTTTTACTTTTTTTTGTGAACTGTCAAATTTGAAATGCTCTTTCAGATTAGAATATTAAATTGGCGATAACATTTATGCTAATATTTTTAATAACTTTAACAAATATTTGTACGATATATTTACATATATTTAACATTAGTATTGTGATATTTTAATAGAGTAGATTAGCCAAATTACATTTTTATTGAACATCTAAAAACAATTTAATGTGAACTTTTATATAGGAAGTACTTTTCGTTTTTCAATCGCTTGAGAAATTTTGTAGTTTCTGTTGTAACATTAATCAACTTGAACATTTTTGCCAGCTTCTCTAAGTATTATTGACAAATTGGCTGGCAAAGAAAAAATGACAAACCATATTGGCAGCATATAATTTATTCATATAACAAAAATATCAAAACAAAAGCGATTCCAGTTTCTGTTAACTGACTTTCTTCGCCCGGCGGGTTGTAAAATTTCTGCACGAATATCGAAATAAAAACAAAAAAGCGACAACTGGCAAATGACTGAGACAAAATGTATAATCAGCTACCGATGGAGCTACCAATGTCGACGACCAACAGAAACTGGTCCAATTCTTTTGTTGATTTGTCATGCAAACTCAAGAGGCATAATTAATTATCTTATTCCTCTTTTTCACACTGCTCGCATATTGGATTATATTTTGCAGCGAGAAATGATAAGTGGATGGGACTTTCGCAAAATACTGTGGGACTACCAAAAAATAATTTAAAAATAATTACGGCAGTCAATAACCTCTTGATAATTTTAGCTAATAAGCCTTTTGTGTAAAAATTGATTAATCAATAACAAACACTATACTATTTAACACTATACTATTAGTTATATTTTATTCGTTAAGTTTAGCGTTAAAATATTTGATTAGCCGTTATTTAAATCCCAGCTGATAAAAAAACGCATTAAATATGACCAAGCGCGTAGTGCAATCGTTTTTATCGGTAAGCCGTCACGTTGTTATCGCTTACTCCACTCTATCGATAGCTGCTAAGCAACCTGTGTGTAGCGGCTGGTAAACAAATATTGTTGAAAATTGTAAAACAAAAAACTGGCGTACCGCAACAAAACAAATGACGAGGACTATTGTCAAGCAGGTGACAACAAGCAACTTGCGTATAGTACAGTAACACAAACAATAGCAACGGAAACTGCAGCTGTTTATTTATAGCAACATAACAGCAACAACATCAACACACACACCAAAAATAAAACCTACCATCCACCCACCACCAGTTGTGTAGTAGGCGTCGTGTAATTGGCAGCTACCGCAAGTGCAAGGATACGCGACTTACAATAGTCGTCGTGGTTGTTGTTGTTCTTATTGTCCCATCAAAGTCAAGGTGAGTGTCGTGAGCGGCCGCGTGACGTCTTCATTTTGACATTTGCGTGTGTTATGAAATTATATTTATTGACGGCCGTCCAATCGGAAAGCCACATTAAATAGGAAGACAACTTTATTGTGAAATTGATTTAACTTATCTCAGATTTTAGAAACGAAAATGGAGCCTAGCGTAATACCAGCGCCTGCATCGGTGCCAGTGCCAACGGCAACGGCAAATGTAAAACGCGGCACTCAGCAAGGCCGCAAGAAATCTGGTCCGAAATTTGAGCTATCCGAATCTCAAAAGTCGGACATAAAAGAGGCATTTGATTTATTTGATAACGAGTGTACCGGCTACATTGAGGTCAAGGAACTGAAGGTGGCTATACGTGCATTGGGCTTTGAGCCAAAAAAGGAAGAAATCAAACGGATGATAGCTGAAATCGATAAGGACGGTAGTGGACGGATTGCATTCAATGATTTTCTACACCTGATGACAATGAAAATGGCCGAAAAGGATACCAAAGAGGAGATATTGAAAGCTTTTCGTTTATTCGATGATGATGAAACGGGCAAAATCTCATTTAAAAATTTGAAACGCGTTGCTCGCGAACTTGGCGAAACCTTAACGGACGAGGAGTTGCGTGAAATGATCGACGAGGCTGATTTGGACAATGATGGTGAAGTTAATCAAGAGGAGTTCCTGCGCATCATGAAGAAAACAAGCTTGTATTAAAACAATATTCCATTGAATTCAAAATTGAATTCGTCGTAGTGTTTAAGCTGCATACACAGTGTCTGTCTAAGAGGAAAGTGTTATTTGTTAAGTTCCAGTTTAAGCTTTTGTGTAGCTAATTTATATGTTTGCCCAGTTACTGCTTCAATTGCTCAATTGTGGGCTGCTTCTTATGTAAGTGTTAAGTGTGTTCCTTTCTGAAAATGTACAACATAAGCAAATGCACACCGCCTGTATTGTCGCACAATTGTAATCTCAATTATGAATAAAAAAACATCAAGTATTAAACGTTGTACAATGAAAAGTGTCGTGCCTCTTAAAAGTATGCTACAATTTTTATTTCTTAAACGTATTTAGCCAACGCACCGACCCAAACGGCATTTATCTTAAACATCAACCATATTTTTACCCAAGCAAAAAAAACATTTAGTGATTTTACATTTTATTATCAGTTTTACTCTTTTATTAATGTGAAAATTTTCTAAACATTTTAATACTTTGCCAACTTAAAAACTAAACAAAAAGACGGAACACATAAAACAAACTTAAATTCGTTAAACACATAATATAGTATTGTTTGGATATACCCATTCAATATAAATATAAATATATTTATAGTAAGGTACATCTAGGGAACTGGCGTATTAAACGAAGGGCGCATTAAAGTAGATTTTGCGTTTGCTCGGCAAGGGTTTGGTGCTCAAACCAGAACCCTCAATGAATTTCTCAAAACTAGCCAAATTCTTTTTCATCTGTTTGGTCTTGGTAGGCTCCGGTTTCAACTGCAATTTGGTCAATTGCTCTTCATGCTGCTCCTCATCCTCTTCCTCCTCATCCTCCTGTTCGGGCTGTAGCTGAAATTCTTCATCGAGATTGTACTCATCGGCTGCAGTAACTAAGCACTCATTATCCTCGCTAATCTCCTCCAGCATGCCATCACTCGGAGAGCTCTTCGTTGTCTCATTGTTTCGGCTATCATACTCCGCATCCAGATTATACCAATCGAATTCGGCTTGAAGTGGCAAACCACTGCTGGCATCGGCCAGCTGCAGAAGTGATTTCGATGTGGGTGTTGTGGGCAAGCTTTTGGGCGTTGTGGGCGTCGTCGGTGAGCTGGGCAAACTCATGCGCTTGTTAATCTCGGCCAGAATATTGGGCACATGCTTGCGCTTGTACTGTGACGGCATTGTTTGCGTCGCAGAGGGCAGCTGGAGACGCAACTGTGTCTTGGGTGCCATCATCATGTAGTCAGCGGATTGCTTGGGCGCTATGATGGCCGCAACATTGGGTAGCTTTGGTATATCAGCGAAAATCTCTTCGATTTCCTCAGTCTTTTGTGAGGTGGCATCATCCAAACAGTTGGATTCTGTGGGCGTACTGGATTCGGGCGGCTTGTGTACCACAGCCACAATTTGGACGGATGTGACTCCCACCTCAGCAATGGAGCAGTAATCTGGCTCACTAGTTGTGGTCGTGGAAACCGCACAATCACCCTCATCCTCGTGCTGCTCCTCGAGCTGCTGTAGAGATTTCTTGAACTTAAGCAAATTCGCTGGCTTCGGGGGCAAAGCAGGCGGCATTTTCTGTGGTGTCTTGGAGTTGATCATAGTGGTATCTGTGGCAGCTGCAGCCATGTCCACGTAGAGATGGGAGGCTCGCTCCGAGCCAATGGGCTCATACTCATTGCTATATATGCTCTCATAGTTGAGGGTATCACCTGGGACTACCGGATGAGCAACACTGGGATGATATTGTGAGATCAGTTGCTCAGTTTGGGTTTCCTCCACATCCTCGTGCCGTGGCACATGCACCATGCTGTTCTTAGTGGAAAAGTGTACACGTTTGCGTCCATTCGAGCCACTGCGCCCGCTTAATGAGCTGCGTCTGGGCAGATTTGAAGATGTTTTGGGCGCTAACGAGGATTTGGGAGTTGGCGTTGTGGGCTCCCTGGATGTTTCTTCCATGGATTGCTGTAGTAGGATTTGATTTACACACTCCAGCACGGGATTGACAGCACCTTGGCCATAGTTGGGCTTGGCCACCGCAGGCGCAGTACTCAACTCCTCCTGATCTGAGGCACTGGCATACCAATCATCTGTGGTTGTCTCATAGATTTGCTTGGGTGATGCCTCCGAGAACTCGGCACAGCGACGTTGCACAATCTTAATAGCACCACGTGACATCAGCTGTTGCTCCTGCTCCGGATCCAACTCATCGAAATCCTCATCATCCTGTGTCGGTGAGAATATGCCATCATCCTCCTCCATCTGTGCTGCCACCGAGGATGCAGTCTTGCTGCTGCTCCGACTAGAGGCGGAACTATTGCGTCTACGCTGTTGCTGCTGTTGTTCAAGCTCCAAACTGCTGTGCTCCGAATAGTCACCATCCTGGAGCGTTGTTGCCTTCACACCATGCATACGCTCCATGGCCCGGGCATAGTTATGTAGCTGTTCGTAGCTTGTCTGCGAATCCTCGCGACTGATGCTGCTCGTATTCTCCTCCGATTGCTGCTCCAGCGCCGCATCATCAATGTGCATCGCCCGGGAGCGCATGTATTCCCGGAATGTGCCCGCCGTTCGTTTGCTCGTATAACGCACACTGCGTCTCGCTCCATAGAACGACGATGAGACAGTGTCATCGCTGGAAGAGCCATGCTCAGCTGAAAGAGTAGAGCAGGAAAATATCAATTAGAAATATCAGTTTATCGGCGAGATAACGGGCATGTATCGATTTTTTATAACATCACATTTCGAACATCTTACAGAGAATGAAATTGGTAAATAAGAAACTTATTTGATACAAGCACATATTTTACCTTATATTACGACTATTTGTACTTGGTTTAAGATAATAATTTATAATTATTTAATTTCTTATTGAATATTTAATTACTGAAAAAAATCAATTAATTTTTTTTATTTGCTCAATGGGTTTCATATCAACGAATTTAGATTATCTAAAAAAATACTTGCACCAAGTTAAGGCCAAAAAGAAAATATCGCAAGTAATATATACAATTTTTAATCACTGACAAACATGGTATTTGACCTAAACATAATTGAATACGGTTAAGTTTAAATTCGGTCAGTCGAAATTAAATATTCTATTAAATGATATTCTAATTAATTTAAAAAATGATTCAGCTATTATATGTGTAGATATAAAGCATCTTATCAGTCAATCGCAAAAAGTTTAGTATCATAAAAACTGCAGAAAAATAAAAATTAAATAAGAAAGCAGTAATTTCAAGAGGTTTAAGTGTTAATATATAAAAATTCTAAGCACTTTTTTCCTATCTGTTTTGTTAAGCTCAAAAAATACACAAATGACTAGACTTTAGGATTTAGGAGCAAATAAAAGTATTATACATTAATTAATCCTGACAAAATCTTTATAGTAGCCCATATATATTACACCTAAGGGGTGACAATATTTCCAATGTTGATGCTTACCTTTGGTGCTGATCCCGAGCTCCTTGCCACAGGTCTGTGTACCGCTGGCTCTTAGTTCAATGTCATAGAATTGCTTGCGGCAATTGTTGCATTGCAAAGCCTCGAGCACCAGGCACTCCTCCACATGCTCATCATCCTCTTCCTGGGCATTTGTTTCCTGATCAGCGACCATGCCCTCATCCCGTTGATGATCCACCAGACGCTTGCGCAGTGCACGATTCTGACGCAACAGGCGACAGATCTCCCCATCCCGATCCAACAGTCGCTGATTGACCGTCTTCATATCATTCTTCAGCTTAGACTCGAAGCAGAGCAGAGATTTGACCACACAGGCCAGCTCCTCGCTGCGTCTACGCTTCTCCTTGGCCAATTCACGATGCAGCTGCTTGTTCTGCTGATCATAGTTGGAGATCATTTGGAGGAGACGGCGACGCTGCAATCGCTCCGGAGAGCTGTTGGCTGCCGTTGGCACAACTGGTGCACCCGATGAACTGGAGCCGGAGGAGCTACGTTGCACTTCGCTGCTGCTGCTGCTACTATGAGTTTTTCTCGAGGATTGCGAGTTGTCTGAGTTCTAAAATTAGTTAAATAGAACAAAAATATGTTAAAATTTTATTTTAAATAATTTTCCTTGTGTTTAGACCTTTTGGTGCCCCAGCACATGAAAATGTCCCCCGAATTTCCATTTTCCCACCATTCTGTTTGGCTTGTGCACTTTGCTTGGACAACTCCAAATGACAACTGCCAGCTGTGACAGCTGTGGTTTTTCGCGTGTTTGTGGCTACTGGCTGATTGATAGCAAAAATAGCAACATCGTTATCTTAGCCAGGTTCTTATTCTAATGACGCACACTAACTAACTCTGCTCTGGTGCTAGTCGCTAAGTGAAGCTATCTAACTATAGTAGGAGCATGCCTTTTAAAATATAGGCTATACTTATTTTAAGTAGGGGAACATGGTTCTAGAAAGTTATCATTGCTTTAAAGCTTAACGAAATTTTAGTTCTGTTCTTATTTTTTAAACTCTTTAGACTATGAAGCTTTACATCTATATACATAAACTAATCTTAAGTGAGGTTAAAGAAAAATGTATAAATTAATTAAATATTACATAGTAAGTCTGAAAAACTCCTAAAAGTATGCTTTAAACGAGTAAAGACCCAAATAACATATAAAATATGTAAGACTTATTCTATGAAATTTGTTAATGTAAATATCAAGCTATATAACTAATGAAGTACTCAAAAAAAAAAAGAATATTCATATCTTCAATTTCAATTAAAACTTAATCCATGTCCCAATTAATTCCCCATTACAACAAAGTTTTAACCTTAACCTAAATATGATAATTGTTCCCAATTAAGCCCAACATCAATCAATTGTGTTTTACATTTTAAAGAGCATTCAGCTAAAGGCAACTTTGTAGGCCAATGTTCAATCTATCTTATCACCTGCTGTTTTGGCTTATTGTAAAAAAGAGGTGGCCAAAGAGTATTCAAAAAGTGTTGGTAGGTGTAGATATCAGTCACTGCTTTTAGATTTATGACGTTGTTGTTTTGTTCTGACCAAATCAAAATCATTCAACGACATGCACCACCACCACCCGCACCCCCATTGAAGGCCATCTCTCCATGCACACTGTCTGTAGTTGGCATCTGCGTGCTTTTGACCAACTATGGAAATTTTCTGTGAACTGCAACAGCTGTCGCACTCCGGAGATGACACGTACAAATCAGATTCTTGAGCAAACTATGCGAAACATGCGACAAAGCAATGCAATTTACTTGATTTTCAACATCAAATTGGTGCCAAGGTGCCAAGGTGCCAAGACGCATTGGCCAGCTCATTAGCCCCACCATCATTGGCGCTTATCTCCATAATTAGAAAGCCAAGAAAGCAATCGGTGCACAGTCATCTATTTACCTATATGTACATACATACAAATATAACTACCTAAATTATTTAACTGATAAGCAAAAGCTCAACCGCGTGCTCATCAGATAAACAAACTGCTTTTTCTTTCTTTCTTTCATTCTTTCTATCTTTCTTTCTTGACAATAGTGCACGCGCTTAAATAATATACAATATGTCTTGAGTGCATGTTGTTTAGACTTAATGCTGACTAAGTCTTAAGTATGTTTGTTAGTTGTCTCAATGTACATACTATATAGAAAGTAAAAGATTACTAAACGACGAGTCAAGTCACAAGGCCACAATATTTAATCTGCAAATCTAAAAATAACTAAACTAAATGCAATTGTTAATGAACTTTATCTTTATCTAAACGCAAACTCTATAAATTATTTTCACTTACATGCTCTGCTGTCTGCTTTTGTAATCTTGCTCCAAAACCAAGTTTTTTGTAGGCCGGCGTATGTCCAGCTGCTTGTGTATTGAAGTGTGACTCCAAACTGGGTTCCGGCAATTTCTGGTAATGTTGCAGCGTTGCTGCACCCGTTGACGACGACAACGACAACGACGACGACGACGACTTGGAACGCATATTCAGTTCGTTGTTGTTATTGCTATTGCTATTGGGGTTTTTGACCTTAACGGCCTCATAGAACTCGCCGTCGTTGTGACTACGATAGCTGCCCTGTAGACAGCTGAAGCCACCCCAATCGGCCTGAATATTACTATATAGATGGGCGTTCTCCGTAGTTTTCTCCTTTTCTGTGTGTGGTGTCTTAGTGCCACCGCCGTTGTTGCCCTGACACTTGAGCGTATCGTAACCGCTGAGCAGTTCGCTCTTAATGAACTTCTCGATAAACTGGCTGGGAGATTTGGTACTCAAATTGGCAAAGAATTTGCCGCCAGTATCGCTGAGGCTGCTCGTTGAACGTCGATGTTGTTGTTGTGGTTGTTGCTGTTGTTGTTGTTGCTTGTGATTCTTATGTGGCAAGCTATTGCTTTTCTTTTCATCCGGGGATGTCGGTGTTGTTGCTGTTGCTGTTGTTGTTTGCGGCAGGCCATAGATTTGGGAGCTGCTTAACAGACTAAACATATTTATTTTGGTTGGGAGGGGTTTTGCTGCTGGCTGGCTGGCTGGCTAGTTGGCTAGATTTATAGCGATTAGGCGACCATTAACGGCAACTTCATGACTTGCATTGTTGTTGTAAAAGCGCTGCAACAAAAAAAGAGTGAACAAATTTGATTAGCTAACTTTAATAAACATGCCAAGCATATCACACAAATAATTCAATTATAATATTAGCTACATATGTATCTTACATTATCTGAGATATTAAGCCAATTAGCTGACAATATAATGTGTCAATCGGATTGATATGTTGCAATCATTAAGTTGTCAAAGCAATTTGTGACATATTTATCGCATTACTTTTACCAGTCCACACAAAACACAAGAAAAACCATTTTAGTTATTTCACGCGGTTTTATAATCAATCTGTGCAATGTTTTTAATTGATATATTGACTTGATATGGTTATCTATTGACACACACATATTGTAAATGAATAAAGATTTCAATTTTCATTGTCATTTTGACATTTAGCTGTTTGAACTGTGATAGAATTTATTAGCGTGGTTTGTGTCTTTGATAACATTTCTATCAGACCGTTTATCATGCGATTATCTGTTACAATCATGCAATATATTGTATGTATTTGTTTATTATTGACAATATTAACAGACAAGATTCAAATTAGGTACACTTTATTTTTTGATTCGTTATATGTTATCAGATAAAAAGATATAGATATAAAATTCTGTTTGATAACTTTTCAATATTCTTTTCCTTTTCTATTTGGTGCTGAAATTGTCTTATCTGTTATCAACTATAAAGTTTTAGATATAACAAATCTATCGAGCCGTTAAATTCTTTTTGATAACATTATAATCGTATATAGGTATTGTCTAATACTTGTAAAAATCAATATCAGAAGACATGTTACATATTTTAAATTTGTTTGCCTCTGAAATTATCTTATCTATTATCAAATATAAAGTTTTTATTTATTTTGTCGGCGTTAACATTAATGTTTATAACAATAGCTCATTAATTTAAATTAATTTCTAAGCAAACAAGCTAAAAATTGTTTCATTGTCAATGGGACTTTCTGGTAGCTGCCCAAAAAAAGGGGGGAAAAACGTTAAAGTTTGTTTACTGTGTGTTTTATTTGATAGATGTTGCAGCAGGCTTTATTGAGGCTTTATTGGAAACTCAACCTTGAAATATGTGTATTGGGTTAATTACAGTGTATGCGAAGCGAAGGTTCTTGTTGTAAGACATTTATAATCAACGATTTATCGGTGCAGTGTGTTTGGTAATTTGATTTGTAACCAAGTTCAAAAGTGTTGCAATATGCAGTTGGATTAACAAAAAAAGCTCAACATATGCTTAGTTATTATCGCCAAGATGATTAAATAATTTTTATTGTTCTCTTTCTTTTTTGGCTGCTTTGTTACGCTGTGGCAACCAAAAATTTATGAACTGTAAAGCGAGTCAATTAAAAAGCGCCAACAAACTTGACGTCGACTGCGACTGCGACTGCGACGGCAACTGCGACGGCAACTGAAAAGCTGCGCATGCTCAGTCATTGGATTAGCTTTTCCTTTTGGTTTAGCGTGCTTGAGGCCAATTAAAAAAGCAAAGGCAACAATGTTCATTACACATGATGTTAACGATAATGCAATGCAAAAGAAATTCAAAAAACAAAATAAAAAGGAACTCAACAAATGAAAAGGTAATATTAAAAACCAGTTCCAACTTAAAACGTTTTAAACGTATCAATTTATTTTGGTTTTTGGTATTATTTTGTTTCAAATGTTTGTGAGAAAGTTGTGAGTGGGAAATTTTTTGTTTTGATTAGCGAAATTTTTTACAAAATCATGCCGTTAATCAATATTAAATATAATGAAGAATTTTATAATATGTGGAATGCCATTTTAAATCACATTTAAATATTCTCTTAAGAAAGTAGCGAAGAAATGAATTTTGGGAACATATTGAATGGTCATCAATGATGTATTAATGATCTATCTCTTTAGAACTTTCCATAAAAAGTATTTAGTTTCAATTTAATTTAAAATAATAAAAAATAATATTTTCTTTCAATCTTGTAGAGACTAAAGAAGCATTGCCTAATTTAATATAATTAATGTTACTGTCAATAACTAATGATGCTTTTAGGAAATGTATATTTGATTTCATATAAAGAGTATAATTCATTCATTATAGCCAAGCTAAACTTTCTCCCAAGAACTCTACACTATTAAAAAGTAATTTCCTGTTATCTTTAACGAATTCCATTTGCTACCATTTCAAGCGAAAAATTATGCAGAACTTATTTGGAGCCTTAACTTAGATCATTTATTATACAGTGGACAGTTTTGCATGGCATATCAAAAAGGCAAATATACATTTTTTTACTTGAGGCACTCAATTATCAGATTTGTAAATCGCAATATGACAATAGAATGGCTAGCTTTTGTTGTGTTTTTGTAGTCGGGAAGGCAGGCCCATCTAATCATTATCTAAACTGGAATTGACCATATTTGTGTAGACAATATTTATGCCACAATAATCAAGCAAATAGATTCAATACATACACACATATATAGACATATATAGATAGATGTGGCTGCAAAAAAGATTTATTAGAAATTCGAACGCTGACTGACAGCCTAAGCGATCAACGAACTAAACAAGCCAAGCCAATCCAAGCCAAGCCGAGCCGAGTCGAGTCTAAACAAATTGTCTTAATTGGCCAAGACGAATGAGTTGGCATGGTCCGGCCTTTTTAGGATTTAAAACTACACCGCCGGCGACTACGACGACGATGACGACGACGACAACAAAATGTTTATTTTTCATGCTTTAATCAAATTGTTGTTGCTACCAAGACGGATTTAACAGAGTGACATCCAGTTTTTAGTATGGAAAATAGGTATTAAAATCTCGCTAATGCCACAAATCTGCTGGATTTTGGCACAAAATCAACACAGTGCAACAGCAACAACCGCCCACTCCAATTACTTACTGCAACTAAGCCCAAACATTTGTTCAAGATTAGCTTTGAGTTGAGTTGGGCAAGGCACGGCACGGCACATCATGAAATATAACAGGTAGACCAGGTATATAGGACTGTTATTCTGTAATCTGTGACCACCTACTGCATACTGCATAGGAAGGGGCACGACCCGAGTCAGTCGTTCCAGCTGTGTTGCGATAAAAAGTGAAAGGCTAATGTATCGGGATGGAGAGTGCCCGAAGGATAGGGGCGCAGGCAGTTAGGTTTTTAAGGCTTATTGTCACCATGCGGGACGTGCCAACGTTTGACAGCTTCGTCTAAGCCGCTCCAGGAGGGCGCAACGCTACAGTTTTCACCATTCAAATCCAAAAATCGCTCGCCTTGGGTGGCGTCTCACGTATTACACTGCGAAGGTCGCTTGTGGTCTATGTCTTTGATGTTCCAAAAGAAGAAGAAACGCAAAAATATATATTTAAAGAGCATGGTCAACAACAAAGGCACCGAAATTGAGCATTGCACAAATATCGAAACACAAAGAACACACGAAAAAAAGACGACAAGAAAGAAGCAAACCAAAACGATTATGATAACACTCCAACTACCTGAGTTGTAAATAAGTATAAATATATGTATAAGAGTGTCTTATATACTTGGAAGTAGTTTTAGTTGGGTCACCAACCATCGACACCACCACATCATCAGGTACATAGACAAATTTTGAAGGTTTGACACTTTGGTGTGTTGGCATTAATTAGTGACCCATTGATGGTTTCTTGTTAAGCATTCAATGTATAACTAACTCAATGAAATCCTAGTCAGCCAGTGCTTTGGGTCAAAATGTAAATGAGTCGAAACAAGCATGGCTCTAATCAGAGTCAACGATCGCTGTCTGACTCTAATGATCTCTCCCCCCAAAAACCCAAATAAAACTAACCAGGCATTACAAAAGAAAATCCCCAAAACAAAAAAAAAAAAAAAATCATTCGTATGCGGGAGACCCCTGAATACAAAACAAATAAAAATTAAACATAAAAGAAACTTTGAATGTTCTCGAAATGATGCAATGCAATGGACGGTAAACTGTAAATGATTTCAAAACTGGGTCAAGCATAAATGGCAATTAAATTGTCAGCTTTTCAAGACATTCATCGATCTTTATTTTAACGGGAAGGGGGCGGGCAATGGCAGCAGGAAAATGCGCTAACAAATTGTCAGTTAGGTCTGACAGTTCTGACCTGATTTTTTATGGGGCACACTCAAATGGAAAAAAATACCAAACTCATGTCCAGTGACAAAGCTGAACGAAAAAAAAGAAGTTTTTTTTCCTAGACCTTTTTCATCATCTTGCATAACGGTTTATTGCCCCGAAACCTACTAAGCGACAGACCACTGAGTTTCTTCCCCGTAAACCGTCTACCCAGGGAAAAACTCATAAAACTCAAGTGTGCAAAAGGTAAAGGTAAAGATAAAAATAAGACAATGGCAAAAGAAAAGTTGCTCTTAAAACACTCGAACTCGAATATCGATTTTTTACACTTGACACGTGCACTGCGGCGATCGTCACAAAACTATTGACAAACTAGCTGCGGTGTTTGTGATTGATAGATTGACTGACTGACTGTTTGACGAGCGTTTGCAAAGTGTGAATGCGTTTGGTAAAAACTACCTGTCACAAACAATACACAGGCAATATACAGGTAAATATCGGCAAACAGACGAGTCGAGACCAGACCAGACCAGACCAAAAATCCATGCCGACAAACTGTATTCAAATTACTTTCATTCAAGCCACACACACACATGCCCACACACACACACAGAGAAAAACTTGTGAATGTTTGTCGCATGATTGATTAGCTCAAAAGAGTTTGAGTTTGACGCGTGTTCCCCCGCAGAGGAGGGATGCGACGAGGCGAAGTGAGGCGACTTCGATATGTGTTATAATGCCAGACCAATAACATGACTTCCGCATGTTTGAAAGATTGTTTATCTCAGAGTAGGATAACTACAGTTATTTAATCATGAATAAACGTTGTTGAGAGACAAAAGATATTTGTCGTTTTCTTTTGGAGAGTTTGGCTTAAATATTATTTGGGTGTGATTGGAAAATACATAACATGTCCTACAATTATTTCTCTATCTATCCTAACCTATCTCTGATCTCCCTAATGGGAATTAGGAATTTTGCGTCTTAAAAAAAATCCGTAGATTCGCAGAGCGATAACAACACCGATTTCTGTACATCGATAAAGACACTTCCAATAAACAAACCTAAAATAACAATAACCTTCTGATTTTTTTCATTCCTGTAATCCTATCCCACAATTGCAAAACCCTAACGACCCAAAAACCGAAGGCCCTTAAGTCTTTTAAAATACGCAACATAATAAAAAAAAAAGAAAACAGTTTTCATCCCCTTTTTTCTTGTCAAACAAGCAACTTTCTTTTGCCCACTGAAGGGGGAAGAAGCCATAGAAACGAAAGTTTGTTTTGTGCATTGCGGCGTTACAAATTTCACCGAAATTCGTGTAGTGTGAATTTTACGAGCTGTTAGCTCTACTAAAAATTAACCAAAAGAAACAACCGAAATAAAATGCTTTTGGAAGCAAAATCAAAATGCAAATAACTTAAGCACACGTCAACTAATTTTTGTTGTTAGGCAGAAAATAACAACAACCATAGCAACAAATACAAATAGCAGTAGATTTCGCTATAGGCAACATTTAATTAATGATTTTCAAACATGCAAATTAAATTTTTAGCTCGCAAGGCAAAACATTTTTAAGCAAAATACGCAAAACTTGATCTACAACATTTTTTTATATTATTTTTATTTGGTCGCTTCTATGCGCCTCCTGACCAACTAATTGTTGACTTCTTGGCTATAAATACTACTACGCAAGCCAGGCCAGCCAGCCAGCAAGAGGAGAATCAAAATCTGTTATACGCTTCATATTTTGTTCTTGCTGTTGTTGTTGTTATTGTTGTTGTTAGAAGCGGCGATGCGGCGGTACATTGACCTTTTAATTAAATTAAAGCACGTTGCGAAAAAAAAAACAGCATCGGGTATTATGCGCATTTTCGTTTCTACTATGTTCTACCCCCTTTTTTTCATTTTTGCTTCTTCTAATCCAATTAAAGAGCATTGCGGGAACCTTACAAAGAAACGAAAAAGAAAAAAACAGCATGGCCAACTTGATGTTGGCTAAAACTGCAAATCAAAGGTACAAATGGCGAATACGGAAATTGCCGAGTCATAGAACACTAAAATCAAATTGGGTTTATTTTGTTTACGGTGTGTAATATAGATGTACAGATGGTGAGGCTAAAGCATTAATGGATTGTATAATAGCAAGAAGGTTGCTTTTAATTAGATTTTTGTAGGGTAGCTAAGAATAAAATAAATACAGTTTATATACAGTCCAACATTCATAAAGCGATCTTCATTATATAAAAACCTTTGTTATACGGAAGTTTATTGCAGCGAACATTGTATAATGACCAGAAGGTTGCTCTTCTCTTTGGAGTAGCCCAATCTTGATCAAGAATAATTGAAATGCGTTTATGTTTTTACTACAGTCGAACTTCTATATTGAGAATCTTTAAGAGGTAAAAATAGAACTTTAGTATATCTGGAGAACTCGTAATATGGAAATAATTTTTGATTAAACCAAATTGCAGTTTAATGGAAAACTTTACTGCCTGTACTATAAGTACATTATAGTAAAATTTAAGATGATTTTTAATGCGACGTTCGACAGTATTATTAGCTAATTATAGCAAAGTGCGACTGTATTAGAAGTTCATTGTAGCGATGTTTGACTCTGTTTATAGTTTATTATACAGTACAATTGCAAAATGAAAAAGACCCATAATCCTTGAAAGTTTCATTGTTATGTAGGTGAATAAACCTAAAATTACTATACAAATTTTAGGTTAACATTTTTTGATAAATCAAAAAAATGGAATGGAATAAAACTCCACGTTTATATTTGCGAGATTTCATTTCATCAGATTGCTTAAGCGAAAAATGAATAAATTATAAGCACAAATCAATACTAACTAACTCTGACTCATTGACAGCTGCTTGTCACAGACAAGAAATGAGTTTAACCAAATATGTTGGGCCACGACCCTCAACCCACAATAGTTAAGATCATCTGCAGAATCAGTTATTTTTTGTTTTAAAACAAAAACGTTTTAGTCGAACGAGTAAGTACATTGAACTCAAATGCTCAACCCTTGCATAAGCCAAGAGATTAGCCAATTTGAAGTGAAAGACAAAGACGCTAGGTTGGTTAATAGCTGGCTGGCTGGCTGAATAGCTGACTGAGAACGATTAGCAAACCGGTTCAATGTTACTTTCCATTAACCAGTATGCAACGGAACGAGCCTGTATACACAAAATATATAATATATATTAGTCAAATTCCAACAGAAATTAAGTCAAATTGAAGTCTTTTCTTTATCGTTCACAACCACGCCCCCTTTCCATCCCCCTATTATTTTTCTTTCACCACCGGAGGCTAACTGCCATTTAGTCGGATCATTGCAATCATTTTGCGCAATTTGGTGAAATTGGTTAACATATTTTTTGCCTATAAATCAGTTCTTAGTCATGCTGACAATATTTCTGCCTTAATGTTGTCATTATGAACATATATTGGGAAATATATGTGACTGTGTTTTCACATGATGATTGTACAAACTGTTGAAATGAATGGCAGCAACAAATGTTACGCCATCAAGACCAAAGTGAGAGCGAGAGAGA
The DNA here is from genome assembly GCA_035044645.1 of Scaptomyza parva. Lineage (NCBI taxonomy): Eukaryota > Metazoa > Arthropoda > Insecta > Diptera > Drosophilidae > Scaptomyza > Scaptomyza parva. The sequence goes on from JAWNNT010000063.1 coordinate 765,875, forward strand.
GAGAGAGAGAGAGAGAGAGAACTTGTTGGCCAAGTCGACATCCCGTTGACCAAAGTCAAGTCGCTTACCTTCAAACACGAGCTTCCTTGTCCACACACAAATGCACACCGACAGAGAGATAATTGCCGTTTCTGCCGTTGAGCTGCAATTAAAAGTGAAAAATAATATACATTAGCCAAGAATACGTGCATCCTTTAATGTGTTACAGCTACAGGTAATAACTGCACCAGTTTACCACTAACTCTAACTGTAAATGCAGTAACGGATTGGACCCGGTGCATTAAATAAACAAACTTTCTTGTTAATCAGCCTGGCTAACAAAAAAAACAAACACACACACACACAAACATGACAAGTAGCCAGACAGACAAACATCTGCGGCAATTGATTCTAGCCAAGTAACCTGCGGGAAACTATGTGAAAGCGCCTTGGGGCTTGACTTGGATCAACCTAACCGTTGGAGCCCTTGTTTAGGCTTCAGGCCATTGCTTGCATGGCTTGCAGCGGAAGCCAAGCACAGCACAGTACAGACGAGGACAGACGACAGACCAATAGTCCGACCCTAATTTCCTATTCAAATATACATACATACATTTGTACATATGTATATGTGTTGTGACCGAACCAACTAGCAAAAGAAATGCAACAAAAAAAAGATGGTAACCTAATGCTTGTTGCATGAAATATCGCACCACACACACACACACACATTACACATTATACCTGTACATATCGGGAACGGGTCTTGTCAAGTGTTTAAGCAAATATACAAATAGAACTTCCTGCAGTTTTGTTGTCCCAGACATTTTGCATTGCTTGGGTTGTGTGGCCTGGTGACGAAAGGGACAGAGAGATGGGGAGTGCACTCCGAAGCACGTAAAAGAAAGGAACAGAGGAATGCGAAGACTATAGGCAAACAAAATGGTATGGGAAATATATTTCAGCTTAGCACATAGTCAGATAGAAATTTAGAACTTGAGCTAACAATCAATGGTAAATGAAATAGTTAATGAATATAGATGAAATTTAAATATTATTTAACTTAAATTATGTTTAGACTATGTTTAGCTACAGACGGAAAAGTACTTATTCTAAACCGAATATTGATTTTGTTAGTCAATTTAACATGGCTTATTAGCACCTTATTCTTTGTTCAACTCTTTAATTTTGTTATTTCGCATTCCAATGGATTTTCCCAGCGAACTGCCTTCTCTACTCTATTCACTACCAAAAAACTTCAATGAAATTGAGATTACACAACTTTGAAATTCTTTCGCAGCTCCAACGAATATGGCTAATAACAAAAAAGCTGCAATAAGCACTTTCAATCTTTCAATATTTGTACATAACTGGCAAGCAGCAGCAGCAGCAAAAAAATAAAGTAAATACATACGATAATTAACAAAAAAAATAAAACAAAACAAAACCAAAAAACACATCAAGTTCAAAACACATAAATTAAGGTAAGAAATGAGTAAATAAAGAGACGAAGAGAGGGAGAGCGAGTAAAACAGAGGCAGTGATCACTTAGGATATGTCGGGAACACGAAATTCCGAAAAAATGTAAAAATATTGACAAAGAAAAATGCATATGAAATGCATTAAACATGTTTACCCAGCCACAGCCACTGTAAATTAATGCCTATCTATACATATATATATGTCTCTGTCTTTCTTTCTCTTTTTGGAAATGCAAAAAAAGCTAACAAAAAAAAAAAAAAAAGAAACAACATTCAAGAGGGAAATAAATATAATATGCATACGAAGCGACAACTGCACCCACTGCATAAAAAAAAATATATATATATATAAAGATAAAACAAGTTTCATTTCAGCTTGAAATAAAGTTTTAAATTATAAAACAGCTGTACACATGTGGAGCGAATGCAACAACAAACAACAAACAACAACAACGAACATCGAACAGCAACAAAAACAATAACAAATTAACAACTCAACGAAAGTTCAGGGCTATTATTGTTGACTGGTTGTTGAGCTGAACCGAGCTGAGCTGAGCTGAGCTTTTGTGAAGGTGTCGTTCCGAAAGAAATTCCATTGCAACATTTCAAAGGTGTTTGTGAGAAATATACAGAAAATACAGAAAAAAAAAATTGCCAACTGTATGTCTGGAGGGCTCATCGAGCAAGCTCTATAAATAGTAGTCTTTATAGTCGCATCGTTGGTAGCCTTTTGTTGTAACTGGGTTATGAGTATCTCTAAGAAAATGAAAAGGTTTTTTGTTGTTGTTGTTTTATTCTTATTTTTTTGCTCTTCCTAGAGTTCATTCACATGCATACATGTGCATATGAATGGCAGCTGTAGTCTAAACATATATAACTGGGTTGTAAAGTCAATAAACGAACATTAAGAACAAGCGTTCTTAAGTTCACTGCTAGTACGAGAAGATGTGTTAAGTTAACCTCTTAGTTTGACAATGAACATTTGAAGAAGGTGAGACACTTCAAATAACATTTTTTTGAATAATTAAGGTGTTTTCGAATTTTTTACATACTGAATACAAAAGTTTGAAAAAAAAGAAAAGCTTCAGTTATATAAGTTATCCTGAAAATATCTATACAAAACACTCAATATATAAAATAAACTGTAAACGAATTTAAAAAATATCCGTTTGAATTATAGTATGTTCAGAACTCTTTATACTGAGTGCAAGAATCTCTTAAAGATAAGCTTCATTTAAGTAAGTTATACTAAAAAGTTTTATAAAAAACTTCTAACATATCTTAAAACTAACTTAAACCTTAATTTCAAAGTAATTTTCCCTAGATACATCAAGTTTCATGTTACAGCAACTACCTTATTACTTCTACTTCGGTCTTTATAAAAGATGTTAGTGTTGATTTAGGGGAATTCTTTGTATTTCCGCAAAATAGTTTTTAACTTAATGTGTTTTTTATCTCAATACAATTTGGCATGCATGTTAGGCCCCGGTTCACAGGTCCGCGGTGGCAACAAATTGAGAACGGGCGCAAAAATTAAAATGTTATCTATGCAGAGTACAAGAGTAACAACAACAACAACAACAACAACAACAACAACATTGACAATGACAACAACATCACATGTAAGACAAAACGAAGAATTTCATTTCAAAGCAATGCAAAGCAAAGCAAAGTTTAATTGAAAAACTTTAAGATAAATGGGCCTGCTGTGAGGTCCCTCAAACCTCTCAATGGTTGTTTTTTTTTTTCTTACGCAATCATTTGTATGAGAAAGAGGGCGGGAGGAGAGGGGGTATTCTTCAAGCGTCGACGGCAAAAGTCGGAAAAAAGGCTCTTGTTGCATTGAGAAGAGTCATAACTGATTAATAGCCAAAGCTTAAACGAAATGAAAGCGAAAAAGTTTTAAATTATCGCATTAAAACACACACAATGCTCGCGACGTGTCGTCTTGTTTTGTGTGTGTGTGTGTCGGTTTGTTATAGCCTGGCCCAAAGAAAGGCCCAGCCTCACCTTCCCAAACCCAAAAAACATCAACAATCCCTCCCCGCTCTTGTATCAACTATTCTTTTGAAGAGAAGCGTTGAGAGAGTGAGAGGCCGATGATGTAAACGATATTCAAATTTATGATAATATCAAAGAAATAACAGTCAGATTTTAAATCGTGTGGTTTGACTATCAAAAAAAGCGAGAAAAAAAACTGACTAAACATAAATGTTGCGCTCTACACAGTTATCAAAAGTGAAAGTTTTCACTTTTGTTTCTGTACGTTTTTTTGAAAACATTTTTGTGTGTGCCTTAATTTAAAGCAATTGTTCACTAAACATGTCTGCCCCCGCCGCATGTAAAAGGCCAATTGAGTTTTAGATGAGCTTCGCAATGGATCGCAGTGGATAGAGAGAATGAAATGTAGTTAGAAAGCTTTATACACAATTACCGTAAAAGTTCACTCTAAAATCATTTGAGTGCGAGTGCTGCCAACTTAATGCTCTTTTTTTAATCGAACGCCAGCATTGCCAACAACTTGTTAACTTTCGGGCATGGCAACATACAACAACAAGTAAGTTAGCAGTAGGTCATAAAATGTGTGAATTATTGTTTGATATCCAAATATTTGTATATGCTAAATGTGCTAAACAACAGCACACACATTTCAGATATGCTAATAAACATTATCTTCTACATAATTACAATAATATTATTATTTTGTTTATCATATGCTCAGTTTGACACATAATGCTTAGATCGTGTCCAGACCTAATTGACTTGTTATCTTGAAGAAATGTTTGATTAGAAAGTATCTCTAGAAGAAAAGCTCGCTGACAGCCCGTCGTGTTTGATGATTATTTTGTGGACCTCTCTAATTAAACACAACCAAAACCAAAACCAAAAAGAAAAAACCTGAGGAATTTTTTATTGTGCAATCAAGCGAAGACGAGCAAAAGCAAACATTTTTAAGTGAAAAAACTCAACGGGATACACACAACAAAAACAAAAAATACTTTTCAAAAGCAATTGGAAGGGGGTGCACTATCAAATATCAGTGGTAGATACACACACACAGTTCAAGCATTGAAGAGGCAATACTGTTTGAGACTTAGAACTATGCCGCTTATGTCACAAGACAAAACAAAGACATTCAAAAACCAAAAAAAAAAGCCAGGCCAAATGTAATTTACATAATTTATTTAAAACTTATGCTTAAGAGTTCAGTTGGATCAGACAGGGAGTAAGAGAGAGGTAGAGACCGAGACAGAGACAGAGGAGGCTTGAAACTTGAGCGACTTATGTAATCGACCCATAAAAACTTGTACAAAAAATGCAGTTCACGAGAGAAAGAGATAGAGAGAGAGAGAGACTGCAATCTGCGGCTAGTCCGGGTATATTGCATCTGGTCTCTGAGTCATCGACTTGTGACATTTTTCTTTTATTTTTTTTGAGCGTTAAAAGTTTTTGACATTTGCATAGCCGCCCCAAAATACGAAGAAAAAAATGGCTGACAATGAAAATTAATGAACTGCAAGTCCATTTTGTATGCCTTCTAAAACTAAACGTGGGCTGCTGCAGACACACAACAAATATCTATTGAGTTGGACAAGAAGGGGGAGGAGAGAGGTAGAGGGAGTACGTTAGACATAAAGCACATAAACACACACGTGTCTCTGTGTCGGCCCACTTCTGAAGCCAAGTAGAGCCGCTTTTGTTTGTGCCTGCCCCATTGAATGATTCCAAAGTGCATATGAGTCACAACTCACAGACTCGAGACTCGAGACTCGACTCGACTCAACTCGATTCGAGACTTAAGACTGACTTAGGGTGGCCTGTGTAGCCAACCCAGCTCTCCTCAAATAAAGCGTAGCCAAGACCAACAACCAACAACCAACACCAAAAAAACAGCAATAAGAATTATTTGTGTTCCTTTGTTGTTCTTTACAAGCCATATATGGCTGAAAGTTGTCTATAGCATTTAGAATCTAATGGAGTTTTGTGCAGTGTAAGTAGTGAGTACAGACATTCATTTCTAAATGGTATATTTGTGTTGGGGACAGCGTTTTTTTTTTTTTGGGCTTGGCCTCAAGTCGTGTCATTAGAACCGGAAAAAGGTTTACAAATGGGGAGTTAACGTTAACGTTGGCTTTCTTTAGGGCAAACAAATACTCGTCACTCTCAGACATATAATATTATTATGTCTCAAAATGGGTTGGGGAGTCAAGAAATACCATACACTACACTAAGCTAATGATTGTCGTCAACCAAAGAGTAAACGATCTGTGTTTTATTATTTTCTTCTTTTCTTTTCTATTCTGCTAAAGGCAATTTGGTCATATGATAGCTTTGGGGCGGAAATATAGTGTGCTTATTACACACTCTACACAAATGATCTTGCAGTCAACTTAACTAACTATAGAAATGTTGTTTGCTAATGATCAGCTTAAAAAACTTTTGAGAAAAGAATTTAAATGTCCCAAAGATATACTAGATATATTTCGCTTTTATTTAATATATTTAATCTTAAAATTGCCATTGCTCATCTGCTCATTGGGTTTCGAAAGGTCCCCAAAGGCATCGCGATCCTCGCTAAATCGTTCTGGAGTCGTTATAGTGCCTTACAAGGAGACAGCGACAGAGACACTTAGTCGACAACAGTAATATAATATTTCTCTTTATCCATCTCTCTCTCTCTCTCTTTCCGCCGCACACACTCTGTGGCTTGTAAGTGTTTGTGCTTGTGTGTGTGTGTGTTTTATTTTATCACAATTAATCAGTAAAGAGACCAAGACGTGCCGTTGGTTTAAAGAGGTTTCGACGTGGTGCTGGCGCAATTCATTAAGTGTCAGTCGTCGCAATTTATTTTATTTTTGGTAACAGGAAACTGAAAATGCAAGAGCACGAACTGAATGAAGCTGATTTTATTGTAATTGTTTTGAGATGGCGACGAGAAGTAAGAAGCGCCCACCCGAAGTAAATATATATATATAGTATGTACATTGGTACAATATAAAAATCATAATAAATATAACAGACTTGTTCGAACTGGAAACTGAAACAAAAGAAGAAAAACAAGAAAGAACAGTTAACTAAAGCGAAACGAATTTCGAATACTCTACTTGCAACACACAATTGAGCTAGAAAATTTGTATAAATAAATACGAAAACGATGAGTGATTTTATGGAAGCGATGAAAAATTATAATTTAAGTAAGAGATTTGTTCATAGCAACTTAGGAATACCCTTTGCAAGATTATACAAAATCACCTAATAAGCAATACTGCCTGACATTAAACGAGTTTTTCGAGCCCACAAATACAAAATAAAGTGAAGGAGGAACCAAAAAACACAATAACAACAAGAAAAGCAGCAGCGAAAAAAATTCCCAAATCCAAAAGAAAGGAAACAACAGGATGCGCCAAATACACACATAAAAGGAAAGAAGAAGAAAAAAAGAAATATGGAACAAAAGCAATTGGAAACTGAAAGTTTTTTGTTCATTTTGCAAATATTCGCCCAGTCATGCGTAGATCTTTTCTTAACGAGAGAGAAAGATCCAGAGAGAGGATTTATCTATACTCAGATAAATTGCACAACTTTTCTGGCACAAACGTGTAGTGAATCGACATCATTCTTGCAAACTCACAAATTGCCAAATAGCTAATTTAAATATACTTAAACATACAGTAAAGTTTGTGCAATATAAACAACGCGCAGTCATAATTATATTTTTATTGTCAGACAAAATGAAAATTACCCACGCTTTCCAAGTTCCAACTTGAAACTCTTCGCAGAAGTCGTCACACAGAAGCCATTGAAAGTCACCATGGCACGAAAATAAAGGGAAACAATTGAAAAACACAAAAAAGTTCAACCGGGAATATACAAAAAACAAACGCAAAAAAAAACGAAGTTGCGCCAACCAAGCAACAACAAACTTATCACCGCTATGTGTCAGCAAGTATGTATATGTATGTATGTGTGTTTGAGCCATGTTTGCCCGCAAGGTTTATGACCAAACGAAAATAACCAAATAAAAACTGCACGTTTCTGCATAACTTAGCATAGTTATTGTCACACTCGCTCGCCAAGGGGCCATGTTCTAAGCTGAGTTTTTTATTTTTGTTGAGTAAACCGGGAGAGCCATAAAATAAAGGCTAATTAGCGGCACGAAACAGTTTGAGTAAATAATAAAAATAAACTGGAATCTACAAATGTACTATATACAAGAAAGAGAAAGAGGGATAACCGTATGCACTTCTTAAACGGTATTTGTGGAACGCGTGCAAAATGCAGAGGCTTAGTCATGAGGGGGTTAATTTAGTTAAGAAAAGCAATTAAGGAATAATATGTAAAATTACAAAATACTTACTGAAAGAAAGCTATATTTGGCATACCGAATATTATATACACTTAAAACAATTAATATATGTTTTGTTTTCACACCAAAGTCTGGTGAAAGGTATAGAATTCTTTCGACAGCTTTTTGATATAGTTGCGCGATCTCAAACAAACGAACAAAAAAGAACCCCTTACCAATATTTCATCTTGATAGCTCAAAAACGAGAGACTAGTTGCATATAAGCAGACGGTCGTAACTCGAGATGCTGAATTAAGAATATTTATACTAGGGTCGAATATGCTACCTATTTTTAAAAAAAAAAAACTTTGGGGCTTAAAATAATTTTTATTATTTTTCTCTTTGAGTTTTAAAAAAATAAATTAACAATTAAGATACCTTATGTAAAAGTCAAATAAAAATATATAAATATTTCAGATTTCAACTATAGTATAATCAAATAAATAAGTGTAAATCATTCCAAAAAGCTCATTAACTGTAAAACAAATTGCTTTAAAACGCTTAAAGCCATATTATAGCTGTAAACACACGAAACAACAACGTGCTTTTGCAAAATCACCACACTAAAAAAACAACAAACCACCTCTAACCCAAAAAAAAACTGTAGCAAGTCTTAAGTTACAGCTATAAAACTGTGACAAATATGCTCCCAATTAATTACACATGACGAGTCACAAACAGCTAAATAAATATTTAATTACAGCTTTTGGACAAACTCAAACTGTGACTGGACTGTAACTGTGACGCTACTGTTAAGGGGAAACCATGCGCTTGGTCAGTCAACAACTACTATTTGGCCTCAATTTGCTCCTGTCAACTGCCGTTTAGAATTCGGTTTTGGAGCAACAAAGAGCTTATTAGAAAAAAGTATCGCGTGCTGCTTGCGTGGACTTGTAGTAGGTTGGGGGTTGGGAGTCATTGCCGGGTTGAAGTCTGTTATTGTTTTTGTTGTTGTCGTCGTCATAATTAGACGCGCTTTGTGGCCAGCTGTTTCGGCTCGCGTTTTATGCGCGTTTTAAGTCGCGCACATGGAAAGTCGCTATAGCGACTCTCTCACGTTTTCGTTTCGGTTTTGCTTTTTTGTAAGAATTTATGGCTTTTGAATTGGTTTGCGGTGCGAGTCTGGTCGACTGACTGGTCGTCGGGTCGGATCTGATCTGGTCTGGTCTGGTCGGGTCTTGTCTGGTCTGGTTCGGTTCATTGTGGCCTGTCATTTGTCGCTCACTTTCAGCCCGGAGACGGTATTAAGACAGAAGAAAGAAATAAATAAATTTCACCACTTTCATTCTTGGCTGTCAATTTGTATTTTATTGCCTGCTTCTGCTTCTCATTGTCGTCATCATCATCATTATCATCATCATCATTGGCAGCAACATTGTCTCATTTTTCTTTTTGTTTGATTAGCAACGCGGCTCTGGGAAGTGGCACAGGTTCAAATTCTCTCTCTCGCTCTCTCTCTCTCTTTCTCTCTCAGTCTCTTTCTCTCACTTGTGTCTTTAAAGTCATTGAGCAGGTTCCGCTTTGACATTGGTTTATTTTACCAAAAATTTATTTGTAGCATTGCAGCACGATTTTAAATCGCTTTTTATATGTTTCTTGAGAGTGTGTGTTTGCATTTTTCATGGCACGATATAGGGTTTTAAAGATCTACAACATCGAAAATCGTGCCAAGCTGACCCATTTGGGCTTGGGCCAATGCTTGTGTGCATGTAAAACAGTCCAAAATATCTCTTTGTGCATTAAAAACAGTCAAATATTTCTCATTGGCCATTAAAACAATAACAACAATCAACTGAAACATCAACAAAACAAATCGCTAAGCCGATATATATACAAACATTTACGTAAAGGATCAACAAATTTTAAATGCTCTTCAAATTTTTATATAGCGATAAATCCAAATAAAATGATACCAAATCATCTAACTAAGTTTGATTTCATTGTTTTCCACAGTTTATATGCTCAAAAATAAATTCCAAATTATTGAGGTTAAAATGTTATATAAGCAATTTCATTTACACTATTTATATATTTTTTACATTATTTATACATAATTTTTATAAACATATCTAATTTCAATTCTATATTTTATAGATATATTCAATGTGAAATTTAATTTGTTTAATTCTTTTTAAATGCTTTAAACATGATTATTGTGCTAAGGATTTTATTCAGAAATTTTCTTTAATAAAAATATGTTTGTTAATCCAAGAATATATTAACTTTTCATGTTTAAATTCTTTTGCACAATATATTATGAGTTTTTAATAAAAATTATATCAATACCAGTTCTTTCACCTTTGTATATCCTAATAACTCACAAGGTGTGAATACCCTCTTCGATTAGTGTATTTGAATTTGAAATTGAAAACCCCACAAAATGCTCACAAGTTGTGAACTAATTTTTGGGTAAGTGCACTCACGAATGCAGTCATTTACATAACCCTAAAGTTAACGGCCGATCCCGCCCCATCCATTCCATCCGACGAACGACGAGCTTGAATGGAAACCAGGTCAGGCAATTGTCCAAACACACATTGTCTGTGCTGTGTTTTGGCTTATCGCGCTGAGCCAATTCCCTTGGCCGGGGTACTCGTACAATTAAATGGTGTTTATGATGGCACTTTTTGTGTAACTCAGTTTGGCTCTACTCTCTCTGTGTTAGTGTGTGTGTGTGTGTGTGAAAATTGTCCAAAAACTTGAATACATATATCGAAATCCCGCTATTTCCGCGGAGGGTTTGGGTTAATTTTTAGATTGGTGGTCTGCTATGTAACTTCATTCATTGGATTGCCAAGTTCATTTTTTTTTTTTTTTTTTGGTTATTATTTTGTGATTATGGACAGGCGGACGTTTTCCGTTTGCAACATGACCGCAAATGAGTTGAAAAGTTGAAGTTTGTTGTTGTTTTTTGTATTTTTATTGAGGCACCATTTCCTCAAGATGTCAAAAATGTTATGTTTTTTGTGACATAATTTTCACATGACATTCACATGGAGATATAACGGTACTTCTCATGGTTGACCCAATTACACTCAAAACCGAAAACCTTAAGACTTTTAAGCCAACTGTATGATCAGTTAGCCGTTAAATTCAATTAGATACACTTCATTGCTACAGAAGTTGTTACAGTTTGACAGCCTTGACTTTGCTTTGGCTTATGGTGACCTCTAACATGTCTCTCATTAATATAGAATATATATGTATATGATCAGCAACAGTTTCCATCTATTGATCTATTAAGTGCCGTTGCAAACAATACAAATCAAAACATTATTTGCTGGCTAATTGTTCGTTCCACATAAACCAGTAGCCAAATAGCCAAACGGCCAAATAAAACAACTTGGCCCTGGTCTTGAGCGTGAAATTGTATAACGTTATACTTATACATATGTATATATACAAATATATTTGTTGATTGTTGCTTCCGCAAATGGAATCGACAGTAATACTGTCTGTACGTCTATACGTGCTTCGATATATGAGTATGTCTAAATAACAGCCATATGAGGTAAGCCAAATTTGGCATAATGAACTATCGAGTGCATAACTGAGAGATAAAAGAAAACGGCTTGACAAAACAAAAAAAAGCTTAGAATTTGTGATCTGAATGAATGATCAATATGAACTAAGAAAATGATTAATGATATGGTTCTGATAAAGTAGAGCTCCATATACTTGCGAATGAGTAATTAAAGAACTTCACACACACTGACTGGGCTTAAAAACTCTTTAAATTGTTTGGACATGTGTCGAATATGCATACAAATTGTAAGCTTATCCTATAAAAGTTTCCGTGACTGAATTAAATTTGATTCTTGTTTCTACTGACAGCTATTTAGAAACTAAAATCATTAAAAAGGGTTTCTAATTATAGAACAACAATCTATGTCCGGTACAAAATGGATACTTTTATAGATCACTTAGTTACCTAATCGATAGTTATTGGTTTACAATCACTAATTTCACACACGCCCACATCAAAGACAATCGTCTCGTTGACAGCTTTGAGAGTCTATCGAAAACTCTTCACAGCTATTATTAAATTTGAGTTTTTTTTGCTTTTCTTTGTTGCTCTCTGCACATTGTTTAAATAACTAATATATTAATAACTTCTCTTTGTTGTTTTTTGTGCCATGTGTAAGCTCAAGTACTTCAACTTGGCTATTTATAAGACAACAAATATTGACCGCTCAAGTTCTTCCCAAAAAAAAGAAAGAAAAGAATAATGAAGAGCTCACCAATAAACTTTTAATTTTCGCTTAGGCATTTCAAGCAGTTCACGCTACAAAGAAGAGACTCAGTTTCAATTGTGGCAATTGCCATATTTAACATGCTATGCAAATATTTGCACAATCTTGAATGGCATTTGCAACATTTGATGAATTGGCGGTGGCGTCGTCGCAACAATTCAATTTGAATAAACTAGGTCAAAGTTTAGCCTCGCTGTGGGTAAGTCAAAAAAAACAAAAAAAAAAAAAAAAAACACATAAAGCGCCAGCAAGTATCAAAAACACAACGCAACCACAATTTGTTATTGTACAATTGCACAAAAATTGCTTAATTGTAAGAAAATGACAGCAGAAAAAACAAAAAAATATATATTTGACTAAAATAACAAATTGGCATTTCGCACAAATGATTAATTTGGCGATGAGCCACAAGCCAAAAAGTCAAAATATACAAAACTGCAATATCCAGCGACAGTTAATTACGGGTTAACGATTATGCGGGCGCTGTCAAGGCCAAAATCAAGAAACTTACTAAGATGATAAAAAAATATGAAAAAGGAGAAGCAAAAGAGTTAAATCTGAGTTGGTGAAGTTAAAATATTGCTAAAAAAAAAATTCATGACATTTAAGTAAAGAGAAGCACTTTAAGCACTTTAATCTAATACCAATCTTTAACTTTAATAATAGTTAAACAAATTTGTTTCTTTTAACTACTTTTAAAATTGTTTAATGAACGAGTTATAACTCGAACTTTACTAAACTTAAGAACTTTATATTAAGTATTTTCAGAAAATTCTTATAAGTGTAATTCTTTTGAGCATATTATTTCCGTCTTGAGTTAATATAAGCTTTAAAATAATTTTTATTCTGATTTAGAACAAAATTACGAAACGTATCACATTATAACAAAAAAAAAAACAACTATAGTTTACGGAATTGCATAATGGTCCAGTTTGTGGCCGTGGATCTGGGCTTAATAATAATCATAAATTGTTTGTTGCGGCCGCTATGATCTTTGACATGGTTCGTATTGGCTTTGATTGAACGCTGTGGCTCCCAATCTAACCGAGCTACAAACACACATAAATCTATGTAATACAAACGGATAAGTAACATAAACATATTGATATATGTATGTATGTATATATTTAATAATGGTCCGGTATGATTTTGTGGGTTTGGCTTTAATGAAAGTTGCTCGCTTGGCTTGTGACTTGGCATGACCCTGGGCAATACACACCACAGCAGACATTTTTCAGGAATTGTTCGAAGAGCTTTTGTTTCGTTTTGTGTTTGGTCTCTTTTTTTATATTTAAGGTTGTCTCTCATGCACACTCAACGTAATTCTACCTACACTTATACTTATGCTTATGCACATACTGACAAACATATATATATGTAAGAGACAAATGTATGTCCGAAAAGAAAATGAAACGATAAAAAAAGAATAAAATTTGCATGCAAGACAAAGAGAGAGAGTGAGAGAGAGAGCACTAACAAATGAAACGAACTCGAAATGCATGAATGAATAAATCCCAAAAAGATGCCGACAAGGAAAGAGAATTCGCCAGGGATTTGCTTTTATACATGAACCTTTTTACTTTTCTTCTTCTACTTCTTTGTCGTCTTCTTCCTTGCCGTTCCCTTGGTGATTTTTGGCTGCATGCGGCAGGTGTTGGCTGCCTTTGTTGTTGTTGATATTTTATCTTCGTTTTATATTTTTTACCTTTCTTTAAGCTTATCTCGCTTATCTGGCGCTGCTGCTCGCACGATCGTATCTTAAGCTCAGATAACATCAACAACAATAGCAATAATAAAAACAAAATTTGTGAAATTGAAGTGGCTGCTGTGCAAATACATATGTATACAGAAATGGACTAATTTGAGAAGTGGGTGGGTGGAGAGGTGTTCGCCTTGAAATACATACATATGTACATACATATTTATCTCACTTATTTTTGTTTTTTTTACGACTGACTGACTGATGCGACTGCTTACACAAGTGCACGTTCTTGCCCTTCAGTATTCAGTTTCCTAGTCACAACGAATTTGTGATTTTTTTTTTTTTTTGGAGGTTCTTTGCGATCTGCTTTATCGCTCTCTTCAGCTTCTGTTGCGACTCTTTTTGCAGATACTGCTGTGCATATGTGTCGCTCTCCCTCACACACTCTAACCTACTCGGTCTCTCTCTTTTACTTTTGGGCCGGCTTCTTCACGGTTTGCTCAAAGATTCGCTTCGGCATCGGCAGCCCTATTAACTTTTCTACTCTTGCCAGTGTTACCGAGTTCTGCTTGGCGCATGCGCCGCTGTAAACTGGTTTTAACAGTTTTTCTCGTTGTTGTTGCTGTTGCAGTTGCTGTATATACATTTATGCAAGTAGAGAGAGAGAGAGATATTGTTTTATTTATTTTTTTTTTGCCACCAAACTTTTTACTGCACCTACTATAAGCAACAACAATAACAATATCTCACCATTTCAATATTCAATAATTCGTTTGTTTGTATTTGGACAGCTGATTAGGTTTTCTCAAGTTCCTATTCAAAATTTAAGTTTAATACTATTTTCTCAGCTGTTTGGTTTTTTTTCGGTAACACTTACATTAAATACTAGTTTACATTATTATTATTTACGCACCTTTTCAAGACTTTGCGCCTTGTTAAACGCCTTGATTGATATAAATATTTTGGGTAATTTATTGAATCTTATTTATTTGTACACCAATTGATTTGCACTTTGTATTATTAATTTCAATTGCATTATTAGTTTCGCATGTTTGTTGTTGTTACACCTTTTAAAGTTGTTTTTTTATTTTTTGTTAGCGATTTCTTTACAGCTTGCTAATAATTTGCAACCATTTATGTATGCCTCCTATGCCAATTAATTTTCGAATCGCATTCAAAATTAAATTTCACTTTGTTGATTATATTTTTGTTGTTGTTACTTGGCTTGGGTTTTTGTGTTTTGCATTTCACAAATGTCCATAAAAGAGCCGAACAAAGTAACGTCTTGCAATGGAAAAATGGCAAACGCGTCGTGTGCCGCTTCCGACTCTCGACTTTGGTGTTTCACGTTTTAAGCAGCGTTCCGCGTTTTGCTACCAACACGGCCAGCAGTCGTTCAAGAACTGAACTTAACCCTCGGCGACTTAGAAAACCAACTGCAAGACTCACAGAGACCGAACGCTAAAACACCTCAGCAAAGACGACCGACAACATGTCTTCGCCTTCGTCTTCGTCTTCGACGTCGTAAGCGTCATAGTAATCGTCATCGTTGTGGATCGTGCGCTCTTGCGCTCTCTCAGTCTTCGGTCTCTAATTTCTCACCTGTGCTCACGTGTGCTCACCTCAATGCAGCTGTTTTTTGCGTCACTTAGGTTCCACACAATGTGGGAGGTATTCACAAAAACCGTTGATATCAACTTCTTTTTAAAAAGCATATATAATTGCATTTTAAAGAACTTGTATATTCAATACAAACGATGTTACGATATCTAAGAATATATTGTATGATAAAGATAATTTATCACAAACAGTTCTGACACTTAATTATATATCTTAAAATAAATAATATTAGTTTTAGCTCTGCAAGTTGTGTGTATAAAATGAAAACAAAAACAGATTTACGAATCAGTTTTTTAACAGAAACCAAAGATATTTACCAGCAATATGTTATTTAGTTTTAAGTTCGTGTGTCTCATTCTTACCAAATATTCAGTTAAATCGTAACAAAATATTGATTTATAATATATACAGTTAACATTGTAAAAACACCGATGGTAGATTCGAAATAATCAACAGAATCTAGAACAACATCAACAAAAGCTATTAAATTTATTTCAAATTAGATTTTGTATCTTGGGAATCGAATTTTAAACATTGGATTGATGTCGTCTTTGTGTACATACAAGGCCCGTACTAGCGATTAATATATTCGTCAATGAGGTTGGCAGAATCTTTAAAAATGGTTAACAGGTACACGAAATAAAGCAAAAAGTACTCAATGGAGTTTTGCTAATTGTTAAATTATCAAGTACATTCGTCGACTATGTTGGAAAGGCATCTAGAAATAGAATTACAGTGTACTTTCAAGGAACTCAACCATTTTCTGTAAATATTTTTAATTGACTGCTTCTAATAGGAACAGATATTTCAATAATATTATTTTTGCTGCCTAGACAGCGCCAATGGAAATTTTTTATGGTGAACAAACTGAAAACTCCAGAGAATACACAACACAAATATATTAGTAACAAATGCAGATATAGAAAATTGATGTGAAATTGATATTGAACTTTATAAAATAAACGAGACAAAGAGATACAAACATAAAGAGAGAGAGAGAGAGATAGCGTAATTAAGGCAGTAGGATCGAAATTTTGATGATGATATTGAAAAATAAAATAGAGTTAGTGCGAACATAATAAATAGAAGAATAACAAGTAGAAGGCTCTATTCGAGTAAGCTCGACTAGAAGATACCCTTAACCCTTGACCATACAGCCGGACAAACGGTCGGGCTGTCAGACATACACATACATAAGTGTACTACCGTATCAATGCTTCATGACTTCATATCTCCGAAGTTTCTTAACCGATTTTAATAAAAATTTCACAGACCTTCATTATTTTGTTAATAGTGTTAATCCCCATTTTCAAATTTTAGTTGAAAAGTTATCGAAAATTTTAAACAAACTTGCTATGCCTAGGGATTAGGAGAGCTTATATCCATAATCTGGAGTCTCTAGCTTTTGTAGTTCCTGAGATCGACGCGTTCTTACATACAGATAGACGGACGGACGGACAGATAGAAAGACGGACATGGCTAAATCGTCTCGGCTGTTGATGCTGAGCAAGAATATATATACGTTATGGGGTCGGAGAAGCTTACTTCTCCCTGTTACATACTTTTGCACGAAACCATTATACCCTTTTTTACCCTTTTTATGGGTTAAGGGTATAAAAATAGAGCTTAAGAAATTGCGTAAGAAATATAAACCTCGAAAGCGTGAAGCATTATTTAACTTTATGAGAATCGCAAAGAAATATGTCAAAAGAAATATGTAAGCATAAAAAAATAATAAATGTCAAAAACATAGCATAAATACTTGAGAATTTCAATTATGCTCACTTTTAACACTAGAGGCAACCATAAAAAAAAATGCATTTAAGTACCGTGCTTGCCTAATTGTTCTAAAACTAATTATGTTAAAACGATGAGGGTTTTAGGAAAAGCCTTGAAAACCCAATAAAAGTTTGTTCAAAACTGAAGCTTATCAGCGAATGCTGAATGCATTAAAAGCACTCGATGCACAGAGTTTTCAAACAGTTCAAGTTAAAACTTTGTAGTCATCAATACTAAACAAAATGTTGAAGCTATCATTACTGTATCTGCTACTGCTCCTGATGCAGTGCATCTATGGCGAATTCGACGTTCCGTCGCAACAGTTGTTGCAACTGAACGACATAGTTACGGACAGGATAAATAGCATGCTGAAGCAACATGAAGATTTAAAAACCCATTCCGACAATAACGAATTCCTGCAGCAATATAAACTTTTAGCATCGTCTGCAACATTGCCAGTCCTTCGATTGGACGAGAAAATTCTTGCCTATAATTCGTACTTGGCTAGTTTGAAAAGGCATGAGGAACTAAATGCCAACGGTTCCTCAACGGTTCCGGTAATACGCAATGCCCAATTGGCAAACTATGAACCCAATCAGCTTGTTAACTTTTTATTGGCCAGCAATAATACGACACGTGCTGAATCTTATTCTGCTTTTGAGAGACGTGTGATTAAGCTTTTGGAAAAAATTGGCGTCTATGATCGATATACCCAGCGTGTATTTAATGCTATCTTTAACAATGAGGATCAACTGAGAAAGTTAAAAAAGAAACTCCAGGAACTGGATGACGATAAGGAAAGCTGCTGTCTGTGGGATTTTGTATTTGGTTTATTTTAAACAACAAATATTGACAAACATATTGCTATTCTTTTAACCGAGTATTTTGATTTATTTTCTTCTAAGACAAACATTTTTTATTACTGTTTAATAAACATAAGCATCTATGAAACAATTTCAAATATATTATAATAAAAATATAAAATTGAAAAAATGCAAGATAGTTAATTCTCAAAAAAAAAAAAGTTGAAAAAATGTATTTTTTGTAATTCCGCCTTTATGGGCTTTCACATTTTAGACTAATCCTTTAACGGTTTTCAAGTGGCAAAATTATATTGTATGAAATCCTAAATCTTTATATAAAAAAACCCCTCAGAATTTTTTTTTATATATTTTTTGTGTGTTTAAGAAGTTTGAAAAGTATTTATTAAGAAGTAGAAATAGTGAAAATACTTGTTTTTCTTTGCTTTTTCCTGCCGTCAAGGGCTCTCCACTTCTTCGAACTAATCCTTTAACGGTTCCATATAATTTGCAAAACAAGATTAGTTACTTTGTTGTAGATCTCAGACGGCTCGGGTGTTATGTGACTATGTCTGTGACTGCGACTGCGAATGCGACTGCGTCTGCGATTGTGACTATGGTTAGCAGTGCTATCTTTAGTAAGTGATTTACATTCGAGCTCTGGCAATTGACAGCTCGTTATGGTGATGAGAGGGCGGCTCTCGGATCTCGGATCACTGCTCATGGCTCATGGCTTGCTGGCCAAAAGCAAACAAATAAAGTGCATTTAAACGTGCTGGAGCCCCCATCTACCCCGGCTAGATGCTAGCTACCCGAATAGTACATACATAGAGTATGCTAGTATTGGTAGTAGTATAACATGCAGCAATCCACTTAGGCTGTCTGCAACAGCAACAGCAGCAGCAGGCAGCAGCATCGATCGAAAGGGTCCAAACCGGGCCACATTTTACTATCGTGCGCGTTGAAACAAAAAGTGTTGGCGTGTTGTTGGCTGCTGCTGCTGCTGCCGCTGCTGCTGGGTGCTGGGTGCTGTTGCACCGTGGATACACAGATCAGCTCTTGCCCAGAGAGTCTCACAGAGTCCGCACGAGATGCAATCGCCAGACAGTTGCCCACTCAGCATGGACATTGCTTCTCTTCATGTTGTTTTTGTTGCTGTTGTTGTTGTCGTTTATCAGACAATGTCGCGTTTGCAGACAGTTTGAAGTTTAACAAGTTGTCGAACGCTGAGCGCAGGGTTTATTTGTTTTAACTCCTTTCCGTTGCCGTTGCTGTTGTTGTTGTTGTGGTTATTGTTGTTAGTCGGCTTTATATAAAAATAGCCACAAATAGCTTAAACGTTGCACTTCTGTATATAATACTATAGCATTCTCTCTCTCTCTCTTTCTCTCTGTATGTGTGTTTGTCTAACACACGTGTTGATCAAAGGTCATGCAAAGTCGAAGTTTCCGTTTCATTCCCATTCGCATTCGCTTTGCAATATTCTAGTTGATTTCAATTTGCTATAGGCATTGATTGGCCTTTGGGGCATAGTTAACCATCGTGTTTACTTTATAAGGCACATTAATGGCAATCATCTACGCTCTCATATCATAATCGGGTCATCGCATTTTATTTCGTTTTCTATATGGATTTTCTCTTTCTAAGCTTCGCTTCAAGCTTATCGCCAAAATTGCCGGCAGAACCCACATTTGGTCAAACAAAACGGCTTAAAAAGACTTTCATTGATTGCCATACGGGTTAAATATGATAAATATTAATAATATTATGGGAAATATTTTGTATTTGTGTTTAAAAAAGAAGTGATTAAAATAATATGAGATGTTTTGTGGTATATTTGATTTACTTGTGGTGCAAAACCAACAACAAGATGCATTGAAGTCTGCTCTCGCAACAACAAAGTGTACATCGAAGTTTTGTCTTTGTTTTTCGCTTAGGAAATTCGCTTCTACTCTTTGGAGAATATCAACTAGGACTAAAAGCAACGAGACTGATTTACAGTATAAACATCAAGTAATTATACTCATCTGCCCATTGAACAAATTAATTGTAAAAGCTTAATAAGTTATTCAAGAAAAATGAACATAAATATATATAAGTATAAGTACAATGTCTGTAGTTGTGTGCATATCAATCCGTGTCCTTAGCTTGTAATAGGAATCATGATGCAGTCAATATAGCAACACACAACCCACAAACTAGTTAAGTATCCATCCACATTTGTAATCTTGACTGTTGCCGTTGATGCTGTTCGTTGCTGCCTCTCTGATTGCGATAAATCATTGACTGGCGCACCAAACTAGAGCGTTGACATGTGAGTTGAAAGCGGGAGAAGCAAAAGCAAAAGCAATAGCAACAGCAACAGCAACAACCACAACGGCAGCAAAAGAAAAATGCGCACAACACGGAATTAATGTCAACATTATTAGAAGATTGACGACAGCAACACTAACAACACTAACAACAACAACAGCATGCAACGATTGAAAGATTCATCGAGCCAACTAAACTGAATAGAGAGTGAGATAGGAGGAGGAGAGATCGAAGAAGTTCACGGGGAGAAATTGTTGTCAGCAAAAACGGCAATGACAAACTTCTGACAATTAAAATTCGCATTGCCTGTGGGCCAGCGGTTCGACATTACGGATTTTGTTGTGAGAGTGCTACTGCCACAAAAAGTACCCAATCATGTTTATGAAAATCAATAGTCAGGGCGATTCAACTATCTTTCTGTCTGTTATAGCTATGCCCATTGACATGTGATATTTAAGCCCTGAATGCCATAATTGCTATAATAAAAACCTATCATAAGAAACACTATATAAAGGGTTGCCCAGAACTTTTCAATTTAACATAAAAGCGAGAGCTAAGGAAAATCACCAACCAATCAGAACTTGAATATATATTCCCTGCAATACATTTATTTCAGTTAGCATTTGCTTTAAACTGTCTGTCTTTAAGTCTAGAGTTGTCCAGGGTTGTCATCCATTTGACATGTGATATTTAGAGCCTTGAAGCCATAATTGCGCATCAAAATGCTATCATAAATTGTAGTATATAAGGGCGTGCCGCTGGACTTGTAAAGTCCACTCCATACAATATGCAGTTGCAGAGTCTTGTGTTAATATTGTGTTGTACGCTGTCCGCGTCCAAGCTCAGCTATAGTCCGTGCAACGAATCGGATGTGGCAATAGGTAATGAGTCGGCGCCACTTGCCAAACCAGGCCAATTAATTGATCGATTCAATGCATTGCGTTGCATTGCATTGCATTGCAATTCAATTCAATGCAATTCAATTTGATGCAGCACTCTCGCAGATCATCAATGGGTTGAGGCCACGACAACTAGCCATATTGGCATTGCCCAGTTCGCATCTGTTGAGAGGGGATTGCGAGAATGATGACACTATCCAAGTGGATCACTTTATACAGCGTCTGCACGAGCTCTACTACAAGTCTGTCATATTTTATAACACGGAGCTCTTCTTTGACTACATCGATGCCAATCTGCTGGGCGCCATCGAGTGCGTCAATTTAATATTCCACGAACCGGATGAGCTATCGGCACGCATACAAGAACGTCGACTTGCCCATCGGCTCAGTCTCTTCATCTTCTATTGGGGCGCCAGGCAGCCGCCAAATGCGACGCGCGTCAGCTTCGAGGAGCCGATGCGAGCGGTGGTCATCACAAGACCGCGTCGCAAGGCATTTCGCATCTATTACAATCAGGCGGTGCCCACGGGCACCAGTCAGCTCCGTTTGGTCAACTGGTATGATGGCGACAATCTCGGCTTGCAGAAGACCCCGCTCCTGCCCAGTGCTGCCACAGTCTATGCGAATTTTGAGAGTCGCGTTTTTCGTGTGCCCGTTTTTCATGTAAGTTTTCCCGAATACCCTGGAAATTATTATTGTTTGAAATGGGTTGTTTGGTAATTTGTTGTAGTAAGTAGATGAAAGTTTTGCGGAAACAAAATATTGATAAATTATTGGTGTTATTAACGGGTAATAAGGATAATTTGATAATTTGTAGTCACCTCCATGGTTTTGGGTTAGCTACAGCAATGACAGCAGCAACAACAATAGCAATAGCAATATGGAATCATTCGAGGAGTATGAAAATATGGAATATAGCGAGGTGAATGTGACCGGTGGCAGAGATCATCGATTACTCATGCTTTTGGCACAGCATATGAACTTTCAGTTTGCATACATTGAGGCATCGGGAAGAACTCAAGGATCATTGCGTGCTCCCGATGACAATGGCGAGGTCAATGATAGCTTCACAGGCGGAATAGGAATGCTTCAAAGTGGCGTCAGTATATTTACTATTATTATGATAATCTTCAACTTCTTCTTTCTGTTCACTAGTTAGCTGACTTCTTTTTGGGTGATGTTGGTCTCAGTTGGGAGCGTCGCAAGGCAATTGAGTTCTCATTTTTTACGCTCGCCGATTCGGGTGCATTTGCCACACATGCACCGCGACGCCTCAACGAAGCCCTGGCCATAATACGTCCCTTCAAGCTGGATATATGGCCATATCTGATATTGACTATAGTGTTCTCAGGTCCGATATTCTATGGCATTATTGCCATGCCCTACAAATGGCGACGACGACACACTGCCTTCGATGTTGAGCACCTGGGTGAGCTGTGCATCTACATGGCATACATCAAAGAGATCACACCCTGTGTGCTTAAAGTCAAGCGTTTGAGGCGTCTACACCCATCGTCGGCACAGATGCCGCCACAGCTTTTCGAGCGTTGCATTTGGTTTACTCTCCGTTTGTTTCTCAAGCAATGTAAGAAAATCAAAAGGTTTGAAACTTAACTAAAACGTTGAATTCTTTAACCGGTAGCATGCCACGAGCTGTATCATGATTATCGCACCAAATTCTTGACCATTGTCTATTGGATTGCTGCAACATATGTGCTGGCCGATGTTTATTCTGCCCAGCTGACCTCACAGTTTGCACGGCCGGCACATGAGCCGCCCATCAATACCTTGCAACGTTTGCAGTCGGTCATGTTGCGGGACGGCTATCGTTTGTATGTAGAAAAGGAAAGTAGTTCACTGGAAATGCTGGAGAATGGCACAGAGTTGTTTCGGCAACTGTATGCTCTAATGCGACAACAGCAGCCGGATGATCACATGGCCTTTCTTATTGACTCTGTGGAGGCGGGCATTAAGCTGATAGCCGACGGCAGGGAGAATAAGGCGGTGCTGGGTGGACGGGAAACCCTATACTTTAATATACAGCAATATGGTGCAAAGAACTTTCAACTGAGTCAAAAGCTATATACACGTTATTCGGCCGTTGCAGTGCAGATTGGTTGTCCATTCCTGGATAGTCTCAATGATGTGTAGGTAGATGTGATCCTTAAAAGACTTATAACTAAGAGATTGATGTATATAAAGGTTAATGCGCTTGTTTGAGGGCGGAATATTGGATAAGATGACAACAGCTGAGTACGAAGCACAATCTCGCATGATGACCAAGGAGCAGGCACAGCAATCGAAAGAATTGGCTGCCGTTGAAAATGCCCAGGCAAATGCCAATGCCAATACCAAAAGCAACGAAGCCAAGAACCAGCCACAGCATACACAGGACAACGAAATGATTAGCGCTCTCAATTTACGTATGCTTCAGGGCGCTTTCATTGCTCTGGGCGTGGGTTCCCTTACAGCAGGTCAGTGGGTCAGTTAACCATTGCCCATATAAATCATAATTGTGAAACTGGATTACGTCTATTTGTAGCTCTAATGCTTATGCTGGAGCTATTCTATCGGCGCTTGAATCTGGCCCAGTCGCTGCGACGCTGGCGTCAACGTTGGCTGCGTCGCTGGCGTCGGTTTAAGCGTATGATGCGTCAGCTAACCGTGCGAATCTTTGCACTGAATTTGGGTTGATTAGTTTATCGCATCGCATTATTTTATGCAAATAGAGGTACGCCGCTAAATTATTTGCTAGCACAGAACCGTGGTATAGGAATAAAGTTACTTCACAAACTATTTTAACATATAATTTAATGCTTTATTAAAAGCTTTTCCTTAACTTTAAATCAAGACTTTGCTTTAAAATGTTTAAGACTTTTTTCTAATTTCTAAGCTAGTTCCACTGTGCTTGTAGATTCCACCGTCAACTGCTCTATTTTCATACCCTTAAGCCATGAAAAGGGTAAAAAAGGGTATAACGGTTTTGCGCAAAAGTATGTAACAGGCAGAAGGAAGCTTCTCGACCCCCATAAAGTATGTAAATTTTTGATCAGCTTCAGAGGCCGAGTCGATATAGCCATGTCCGTCCGTAAGTATGAACTCGTCGATCTCAGGAATTACAAAAGCTACTCCAGATTTTGGCTATAAACTCTCCTAATCCCTAGGCATAGCAATATAATAACTTTTATATACTTTATAATAAGGATAATTTTTTAGGTTTACGATATGCACATGCAATCGATAACGAAAAAACCTTGAATTTCAAAAACTTGAAAATGAGAATTTTATTAAAATCGGTTTAGAAACACCAGAGATATGAGACCATCAAACAATGGTGCAGTGGTATATGTGTATGTCTGTCAGCCCGACCGTCTGACCGTCTATATGGTCAAGGGTTAAGGGTATCTTCTAGTCGAGCTTACCCGCTAGAGCCTATTACTTGTTTTGCTTTGTCTTTGGCATAATTAATGTGCCTGGCCAGAAGACAAGCGGGGCTGCATGTTATAATTAATCTGTTTGCTTGGAAGAATTGGATGCGGGCGCAGCTGTTTGTTGCTTCTGCAATTGTTGTATTTCAAAGTTTGTGTCTTAAGTCTTTTGTTTTTTCATATGGTTTGGTTTTTTTTTTCGCTCAATTTTGACCTAATTTCCCAAGCGACGCAACATAATTTTCGTAATAATTTCCCATTTCCTTTTCATAACGTAACCCAAAAACAAAACATAACAAACAAACAAAGAAACGGACACACACGAATTTTTTCCATTGCCGGACAGAAAGCACAAAAATTTGTGTTCCGTTGCCCTTAAAATAAAAACACCAAAACGGTTTACGATTTTCATGCCGTAATTAAGCAAAATAAAAAAAAGAGAAGAAAAAAAGAAGCCACAAATTAAAACGTCTTTTGGCTCAACAAAAAAGAAGACAAAATGCGACAACGGGCGAAGAAGAAATTGACTTTTACTTTGCCCCACGAAAGACGAATTACTGACGACAACGATGTGGACGATCATTGTAGAAAGTGGTTCTAGCCAGTTTATGCCACCAAGCAACGTCGGTCGGTCGTTGCTTTATTGCTTCCCGGTTCCTTCAGTTCCATTACCATGCGCTCTTCAAGTGTCATACGGCTATCATTTTGGTTGGCTCTTGTCTTGTACTTGGATTTCTTCTTAACACATCGTACATCGCGCATCGCATCGGTTTCAGTTTCAAGAATCCCATATATCATTGTCATCTGTCATCTTCAAGCCGTAGCGTGTGAGAGTTTTCAGTTTCGTTTGCGCCCAAGCGATGAAGCTTTTTTTCTTGTTTTTGTTAGCGGTTGGGCCTTAGAAAAAGTAACGCCTTCGGCCGTACCTAGAGCCATTACTAATTATATAGTTTCTATTTTGCTTTCCAACGCAAATTTATATACCCAAACCTCCCTCAAATTGGGCTATAATAATATGCGGATGGATTTCGACACACACATTTGAATCAAGGGATCGAAGTTTGTGTTAAGCTATCTTATAAGAGTTATAGTTTTGATATAGGTTGAACACAATTGGTTAAATCATTATACCCGAACAAGAATGATTCAGCGTATTCAAAGCTATTGCTGTAATCCGCAATTAAGGTATATTTTTTATTGATGTGAACTGTATTAACAGGATGCCAATTGAGGAAGTCTTCAATGTTAAGTATTTTATTAATAATACATATAAAGAAATCTAACTAAAAACAAGGTCAAAGAAATCAAAAGCTTCTTGCAGCTATGTTAATGAGTTATTAACAGCGTGACAATAACAGAATATTAACCATTAACAGAGTGACAATAACAGAGCATACAACATTAACAGAGTTCCACATGTTAAACAAAATCTTCTCGCTTACGTTCGATATTTTGTATACCCTTAACCCATTAAAGCCTCAACAGCCAAGTCTATATATATATGTCCGTCTATATGTATGAACAAGTCGATCTTAGGAGCTACAAAAGCTAGAGACTTTAGATTTTGGATATGAGCTCAGCTAATCCCTAGGCATAGCGAGTTTGTTTCAATTTTTCGAAAACTTTTTAGGTTTACGATATACACACACTCTCTTCTTATCAGTTAATGGTAATTTGTTTGCTCCAATGCACAATTGGGCCACATAATCAGTTAACCTTAAGTTCAAAAAACAAAACGCTTGAGTAATTTGCACTTAAAACTTAAACATAAAAAGCTACGTTAAAAATAATATAACTATATACATACATATGTATATCCTCCTGAGTGAATATGAGCGACGTCTGCTGACATTGAGGCGTTGAGGTCATAAGCCAGCTGGTGGTCAAGAGCTGTTTGCTTCCTGGTATGGTAGCTTTCTGGGCGGACATGGACATTTGAGCATTATGATAGATGAATGGATAGCTTTCCACAACGACGACGAGTATTGTGAAAAACTTGGCCAAAAATGTAATGTGCCATGCCATTTCGTTAGCCATTTTCAATTTGCATTTTCATATTCGTTTCCACATACGACGTTTAAACAGAGATGTTAAGTAATATTCCGACATGGAGACTCGGAAACTAGCTAATGCTTCGTATGCTTAATGTGCAGCCCAAGCAGCTGCAGTCCATCCATGTCTAATAATCTTAGCCGCCTGCGGTCTCAACGTCGGCATTCAAGCGTCAAATTAAAAGATGCAAAAAAGCCAACCAAATCACAACACTTACATAGTGCAATTTGATTGCTGGCCCGATGCAAAAAGCTGATGCTTAAACTGTTGCTGATGCACCACAATCCAGATCTTGGCGAACGAAATGAAAAGTCATCATAATCAACAATTTTAAAATATTAGTTTGCAACAAAAAGGTGCTGCGACGCCGTCAGCCAATGATAGTGAACTTGATTTGGTTGCTGGCCAATTTTCTCTTTCATTGGCAACGGCCAATGCTGGTGACCAGCAACAGCAGCAGCAGCAGCAGTAAACAGTAAACAGTACCAAGCACTATAAGCAATAGCCGGTTGTGCTACCAAACAGCTTTGCGACGCATGCAAAAATGCCAATTAATGTTGTGTGTGTGTGTTTTTGTGTGCTTATATCCATTACAAATGTGTGTAAAGGGGTATAATGAAGTTGCCTAAAGGTTTCTCTAAAAAAAATATATAGATTTTATTACAAAAAGTATATAAATTGTTTACTCAACTTTAAGTAGAAGAGTTTAAGTTTTGGGTACAGGGTATATGCTTGTATAGATGTCTCCAAAACAAATCACTCTAACTTTCTGTGCTTGTATTTGTTGTGTCTCTCGCCACTGCAGGCCGGCACAGTTTTTTTCCTTTGCTAAAGAATCTGCAGTCGTCGATTGGAGCATTGGTGAAGCGATGAAGCGATGCCAACCACTTTCTAATCTAACCCACAAGCGGAGGCTGCTGCTGCAATCGTTGTCTCGACTGGCAATTTTTTGGGCCTTAGACTTTGGGAGGCTCTTGACTGGCTGGCTGACTGGATGGCTGGCCTGACTACAGCTATTTTTAAAAGCGCACTATTCATTTCTGTGTCGTTTCAGTATGTCTCTTTTTATCCATTTTTTATTTTTGGCGGATGCAGCATCTCATGAGTTGCATGTACATATGTGTCTGTGTGCTTGCCCACTTTCCCAGACTGGGTCTAAAATGCGGAAAAAATAGCGAGAGTGGAAATTCGTTGCCGGCATAAATTAACTGTAAACTGTAAAAATATGAAAAGCGATAGCGAAACCACAAAAAAATAAGTCTCTTTTGCATGAAGAAAAGTGAAAACTCGTTACTGCCTACTTACAGTATGTTTATGGTTTGAACAATTCTTAAAACCGAAAAAGAAAAATTTGGTCATTTGAATGCTCATTCAACAAGCAGGTCGCCGTGTTAAAGTTAAGATTATGTTGATTTTGTTTTCTATTACAGCAACAGCCGGTAGCGACATTAACGTCGGTGTTGGCAGCGCAGTCGCTGTTGCTAGGCTAGTTAAATGCGAAGTGAAAATTTCTCCACGCACTTGCTGCGCTGATTTAGTTTTGTCAGACAATTGCGTTGCTATTTTTATGGGCTTTTGAAAGTGCTTGACTATTACAATCCGTTCGTACGTACATAAAACGGCAGCACGCCATGAACTTAATTATTATGACAACAACAATACTACAAGGCGGCAAGCATTTCGTGTTTTGCAGAAGTACCACAAAATACAAAACAAAAAAACAAAAAATAATATTTACAAATGGCGTATCGCAACATACAAAATATGTTGAAATATTTCTTTAAAAATTTAACTTGAGCGTACAAATTAATGCAATGATGTGCAACGAAGCGTGCAGCATGAAAATGTTTTGGGCCAAGCAGAACGTTGAACCAAAAAATGAATTTGCAATCAAAATATGCATGTTGTTGTGCACTTAATTACCTTTTGTTGTTGGTATCGCTGTTGCGGTGGGCAGGCATCCTCTTATTTTTTTTGTGCCTAATGCCTCGTCTTCGATATTTTGCAAGCGCAACAATAACGTTGTCTACTATTTTGCGCTCCAAAAAGTTTCAGCGGCCATTGTACAAAGCAATTAATTTAAGCCATATGAATAAAATATAATGGAAATAAGCATTCATTTAATGGCTGATGTGGTCGACAACGCCGACACCAACGACAACGA
The DNA here is from genome assembly GCA_035044645.1 of Scaptomyza parva. Classification (NCBI taxonomy): domain Eukaryota; kingdom Metazoa; phylum Arthropoda; class Insecta; order Diptera; family Drosophilidae; genus Scaptomyza; species Scaptomyza parva. The sequence goes on from JAWNNT010000063.1 coordinate 794,691, forward strand.
CGCCACCGTCAAGTCTGCCATTGCAGCTGACCCAAATTCGGCGTCAGCTTTTCTAAAATGCAATGTTGCAAATAATTTGAAAGTGTAATTTATGACTGCGACACGACGCTGGACTTTGAGACCGGGACCTGGACTTGGACCAGACACAGCAACGGCTGCGGCATGTTTAAAACATTCAATGCAGCGCATAGCGTGGGCGGCACTAAGCACTGGCATAATGCCTACAGTCTTTTGTTTGAACACCCGGCTTATGCATATAGTACGCGCTGCAAGCTGCATATGCATTGAACTTAACATTAAGACTTTACATTAATGTACCTGCAAAGCAATTGTATTTCCTTTTGACTTGGCGCGAGACTTTCGCTTGTATTTTGCCATTCTCAGTTTACGTGGACAGTTACACAGCGAAAATTCATCTGGCAGGCCAGAAATATAATTTTACTGATCTGGCTACACTTAGACGTTTAAGGGTGGTAAACTGAAAGACAGCTCTGAAAATTGTAAGGTTTGTTTTAAGATGATAGCTTTTTTCCGATAAAACCAAATTTATTGGTAGACAGATTCAAATGTTATTACCTACATATAAATCAAAATTATTATTTAGTGCTTCAGTTAAATTTGGTATTTTTATGTCAACAACTTTAATTTAGAAAATACTGGTCTGGCTATCCGCGCAGAATAATCACGCAGTCTGGCAGCTCAGTGGCGTGGTTAATGCGCTACTGCTCTCTCCCTGGCTTTCTTCACTCTCCGTCTCTCTTCAGCAGTCTACATTTGAACGTACGTAAGAACAAACGACCAGAAGGTTTTTGTGCTGGAATTTAATTTGTTAGAGAAAGAAAAAACAATAATAAAGTTTTGCTTTCATTCCAAACAAAATTTCGTGGATAATAAATTGACTCTCGGCCGTAGGATAGCCGTCTAAATATCAGAGCCAACGTAAATAAATTAAAAACAGGCATTGTGTGTGCTGCGCTGGGCGTGCAAGGCGCAGCAAAACTATAATTTTTTGTGGTTGGTTGCGTAAAAGGTAATTTGCCATATCAAGTGTTAAAGTGCTCCCGTATGTTGATGTGTTTAAATGTGTCTAAATTAAATGCATTTGAACGTTTTGTGTCCTTTTTTGTACGGCAGACAGCGGTATATTTCAATTGAAGTTCCAAATTTGTATTCGTTTGTGATGTGTGTGCAGCGCATACATATTTTTTGTCTCATTGTCGCCATTTTTAATCAGTCGTTTTTCGCTGACGTGTGTGCTCTAGAGTTGCCTCTCTCGCACACTCCGTATTTGTAGCGTCGACAGTGTTGTAAAACGCATCTCAATGTGCATTTTATTTAAACAAATTAAGCAGCGTTTTTATTGTATTCGTTTAATCTTACCAACATTTTAAATAAATTCTGTTGATTTATAGTGAGTTGCGCGCACAATGGAGGACCTTACCAAAAACATAATATTCGCGAACGCCTTAAGCAGCCAACCGACGACCATACAATACCAAACAGCAGACGGCACCATCCTCAAACAGCCCAAAATAGAGGGACAGAAGGCCGACCAACAGCCCACCTTCTACTACACAACAAATGTGAGTGCTGCAAGCAATTGCGCTAAGCGCTTATTTTTAAACTATTATATTTTGCGCATTTGCAGGGCAATGGTGGTACAGTTAATTTGGCACAGTTATCTACAGAGGACAATAAGATACAATACATTGCACAGCCAGTAGGCGGTTATAATTATGCTCTGGTCAATGGAATGCCTCTGAATCAGGGCACAGTGGGTATTGCTACCGTGGATGCACAGGGTCGCATCCAAATTGTGAATCAAAATAAACCAATTGCAGCGGTAAGTTGACATTTAAACGTTTCATGGGAACAGTATAAAAACTAGAAACATTTCTATTCCTCAGACAATATCACCACTGCAAAACACAATATCAAACATCAGCTTCAAATGTGATGTCTGCTCGGAGATGTTTCAGCATCTGGCACTGCTAAATGCCCACAAACGGATGCACACTGACGGCTCCGACCCGCAACAGCATAATTCGCAACAGGCAAATGATGCCATCACGGTGGTTAATGCACAGGGCTTAGTGCAAACACAGAACATCATTACCGGCAATGGACAGATGGGTCAAATACAAATTGTTGCCTCCGACTCACTGGAGCCAGTACAGCAATCCGTCATGCAACAACAACAGCAGCAACAACAACAGGGGGGTCAACAGCAGCAGCACGATAATTCCAAGAACAAGTGCATTAATTGCGGTGCTGCCATGATGCATCAGTCGAAGCGCAAGGGTCCCAAGCAGGTGCGCTGCGAATCCTGCATGCAGGCGGAACAGGCGGCGCAACAGCAACAAATATTTGTGGATGGTAAATCACTTACTCTAAATGATATATTTTCTTTGTTGTGAACTAAATGAAATTATTTGAAAAAAAAAATCAGGACAAATGGCACATCCTGTACAAATCATATCAACAACTCCACAGGCGCAAGCTCAACTTCAGCAAATTGTTGCCCAACAAACGGGCAGCACAACTCCCAAGCGTGAGCCAAGCTCATCTGGACATCATCCGGTGAAGAAGCGCAGTTCCCAACAGATGACTAAATGTCAAAAGTGCAATGGCTCCGGCGTCGTTTTAATGGGCCAACACACACATAATCATACCGGCGCTGGCGGCTCCGTCAAACAAAACTCTGTCACTGTCAAAACCGAGTATGTTTTTCTTTTGCTGTACTTAAGTCAAAGCATTATTCAAGAACTAAAGATTGTGTACTTGCAGGAATCCCAGTAAACCCTTCAGCTGCAATATATGTGGCGGCCTATTTTCACGCTACTCCAGTCTGTGGTCACACAAGAAGCTGCATAGCGGAGAGAAGAACTACAAGTGCACCATCTGCGGATTGGCTTTTGCCAAAGCCGTCTACCTTAAGAATCATGCGCGTATTCACACTGGTGAAAAGCCTTACAAGTAGGTGTAGACACCAATCAATTTCTATTGTTAACTGTTCTTAACATTTAATAACATTTATTTATTATTTTCGCAGATGTCAAACTTGTGGAATGCAGTTCTCGCAATCGCCGCATCTAAAGAATCATGAGCGCACGCACAGTGGCGAGCGTCCATACGTGTGTGGGGTGTGCGATAAGGGTTTTGCGCGTCATGCAACGCTGTGGAATCATCGACGTATACACACCGGTGAGAAGCCGTACAAGTGCGAAATATGCGGCTCGGCCTTTTCGCAAGCGGCCCATCTAAAGAACCATGCCAAGGTGCACTCGGGCGAGAAGCCGTACAAGTGTGAAATTTGCTCGGCAGCTTTTGCCGATCGTTTTGCGCTGAAACGTCATCGTGGAATACATCAAAAGTATGGACAAACGGCGCCAAGGCAGCCGGCTGGTGATGGCATGGTTGTGCATAAGCAAGAGTTACCCGATATGGATGACGATGCGCAGCAGGAAGTGATCATTGGTGGTTTATAGATAAGAGCAACTAATGCCAATGCCAAGCCGACGACCAACACAGCAACGACTACGGCAGCGGCGGCAGCCTATCACACGGCTTCGGATACAGGCACGGAAACATTTTCAACGCAACCCTGTTCAAGCTATTACTATCAGTTGCCAACAACAACACAGGAATCACAACGGCAGGATGAGCTGTCTCAGCAGGGCGCCGCATTTAGTTCAACATCAAACTATTGAGTTGACGCCTGTAAATATTTATTATTAACGAGACAGAGGAGCATCGTCATCATCACCATTACCAGCTAGGCACCATTAACGTTATGCATATATATATATGATTATTATTTTTTTTATATATACATAGATTGTAGTTTTTTCATGTAGGGCTCTATAAATTGGAGGGCTTGGAGGGCTTTCGAAAGAGTGCCGCCATAAACGCTTTTTTACGTTAAACAAAACGAATCGAACCTAATTTATTCATAGAATGTAACATAGATATGGCGCAATGTGTGTGTGGTACATTTAAGTGTTATAGTCTATTTCCGTATACAATTTTGTAGCTGTAATTTACACGGATTTATAAGCGAGATGTGAATGGGGGCGCGCCTCAAAGCGCATCAAAAGCAAATACGTAAAATTCTATGCAGACATGTACCATATACATACATACAGAATATACATCCGTATCGTCATCGGTATATGTATATATACATATATATATGGGTAGAGCATTAATTCGATTAAAAACAATACTAGGCATAAGGCAGAATTAAAAAAACAACATTTTAAATACAATTTATGTAAATCTAAATAAGTATTACACAAAACAATTATAACTTTAATAAATAAATAATATTTGAATAAATTCTAAACCATTTTATTAAAAAGATGCTTGAATTAAGGCACATTTGGAAATATCTTATAGATCTTGAGCAGCAATAAAATCGCAAAATTGGGTAAGGAAATCTTATAATGAATTGGTATTAACAATGTTTCTCCATTATTGTTTGTATTATGATGATAATGTATTCCAGCATGAAACAAAGTGGTAATACCTAAGTCATAGCCCCTCAAGTCACTGCTAGTAAGACAAATGTATCAATGAACTTCATAAGCTGGTAAAATTAGTTTCCAAATGTCAAGGAGTTTTATTATGTTTTTGGGAAACTTTTATTTCAAAACTGCCGTCGTTGCCAGTCACCGCAAAGTGATTACTTCTCATCCCTAGTTCCTTCTATTATTTCTCGCCCTAAAAGTATGCTAAAGAAAAATAAAACTCAGCTAAAATAGTTGGCATCGCATCCGTAGTAGGCAGCCCTTGGCCTAGGCCATGCTGCCTTCTGGCATAAATTTGTTTCGACAATGATCGACAATATTTAAGATTAAAACACAATTAGTTTCAGTAATGTTGAATGCATTTTATTTATTGTTTTTCAAGTCCTTCTTACAAGTACTAAACAACTTACAGCTTGTATATTTATGTTGTATTGAGAACTAATAATGATGTTTGATGTACGAAACAGCAGAATTGTTTTAAATCATGCGCTTTTATGTATGAAATGTATGTTTGCACGTAGATGTATTTGTATGGTAAATCTATATATATACACAAAAATGTATTAACTGGTTGCGTGTTAGATAAACAATTTGAACTAGCAAAGGAATTATTCGGAGATTTACCGATCTAATTAATAATTATTTTTAGCTAAAATTTAATTTCAAAATTTAGTATATTGGGCGTTAGATTAGCTTTTGATTTTCAACTCTAGTATTTAGTACACAAAAATTTAACTAATAGGTATAAGTATATGTATATATATATACATATACATATATATATTTAAGCTAACCTAGATTCGCAATTTGACTTACACATAAATAAAAAACTTAATCTCAAAGGCTACAAAATGTTAGGCGTTTTGCTTTTTGTTTTGTTTGTGGAGGGGCAGAACAAATTCAACAAACTTTAAATAAGGCCATAAGCAAACAATTTGCTTTTGTTACATTTATAACACATAGAAGAAGATATTTGTGTGTATATGTATGGTATGTATTTGTAGTAAGTTTGTTAATAGATATAGTAGATATATGTTTAGTTTTTGTTGTTGTTGATGTGTTTTGATGTGAATTGCATTATAAAAAGTGAGGTTATGCATCGATTAGCGCCGCAGCTTATATATAGGAAATTATCTTTGTGTTTTCTTTTGCATTATTAACTTAATTGCTGTCTCTTCAGCTACTAGACAAAAAGTTGCAAGTGTTTTGTTTCTTTGGAAGCTGCAGGATACACATATGTTTATAAAGGATTTAATGGGGAACACTTCGTCAACCCTACCTTGCAGTTATATAGAGTGTAGCTTACGCATGTGAATTGCAGCCACTTGTAAGCTCAGAGATATATGTATATGATAGTAAAGCTTATAGTTTTTTCTTTTTTTTTGTTTTTTGTCGGAAGTTCTAGCAGGGTTTGACATATATATGTTTAGGGACTTAATGGTGTTCCAGGCAACGAGTGTTATTTTTGTTAAGAGGGGGAGAGTAGTGGGCACTACTGATATAGGAAGTTGGTGCATAAACCAAACTGACCAAGCTGACTAACTAACATGAATATATTTGTTGTTTAGTAGAGAGTAGAGAACGATAGATAGAAGCGACTTATTCACTAAATCCAGAGAAATACAGAGAGCGAGAGTGAGATTGAGAGAGAGAGAGAGAGTACGGGAGCACTCTTACATACGTGTGCTCTCCAAGTTACAGCCCAAGGGATCATCGCCAAAGGCGTGTTGGCGTTGTTTGCTGATGCTATTGCTTCTGCTGCAGCTCGCCTTCAATCAACTCGATGGCGTTGTGCGTGTCAGCAGCTCATCATCGTCAAGCTGGGCAAGAGCGGCTGGTGAGCCAACGTCAATGGTGGTCACACGATTCCCTCCACCATCTGTAGCCGAGGGCAGCTTAATGAACTCACTGTCCGTATGCACGGGCATTATGATGCAGACGAAACTTTGGCCCGTTTGCGAGTCCCGAGGGTGAAGTGTGACCGGATTGAACTTATCCGCCTGGCCATCGGTGAAGGTCTGGAGTCGCTGATAGATCTCCGGATAGTGTTTGCGTAGAAGTACACCACGCCGTGATAGTATATCCAAGATGTTCGACAATATCAATTCACGATTGCCGGGCACGGTGCGCAGGCCCGGATTGAAGGTTAATATCAATATCTCAGTGCTTTCCGGAACAGCCATAACGGCGAGTGGTTGCTGCAGCGCCTGCTGCTGTAACTCCAGTTCGGCCAAGACACTCTTGCATAGTTTGAGCTTGGCGCAACGTGAGACCAGCTGGCGTTCCCAACGCACCGGTGCCTGACCCATGCCCGGCGCTTCGGAGACCACACAAATGGCCACATAGATTAGCATCTTTGACTCGGGCTTGTATTCAGTGCTGAGCTTGAGCAATTCCGAGTAGAGTTCCAGACCCATTTCGGCCGGCATCAGATCCGGCCAACGTACATAGGATGCCTCGCCCATGCACTGAAATCCGTGCTTGATGAAACCCTCTGCTGCCTCTGCGCTGCGAAAGAGCACACGAACAACGCCACGTCCCTGGGAGATGCTGCCCCGGCGTGCGAGTAAGCTGAGATGCCGTTGCGTGTCCACATCATCCTTGCAGGTGGCTAACACCTGGCGACACAAGTTGGAGGCACGCGAGTGCAGGCACGCCTTCCGGTGCTTCTCCCAGTGGGCTCGGCGACACTCACGTGAACAATATAGATGGGTACAATTGTGGCATGACTTGTACAGCTTCTTGGCATCAGCGGGCGTTGCACTTGCCTCACACTTGGTATTGCGACAACGGATCTGCAACTGTTGTTGTTGCTGCTGCTGATCGCTGTTGTTGATGCTATTGATGCTGCTGTCCCTGCCGCCCTTGTCCGCCTGGCCGGAGTCACCAAGCGAAACTCGTCGATTTCCGCCGGCATTGCTCGTTATCTGTGACTGTGACTGGGATTGGTATTGGAATTGTTGTTGTGATTGTGATGATTGATTTGGTTGATTCGGATTTGGGTTGTGCTTGTTATGCTGTTTCTGGGTGGGCGCGTCTCCTTCGCTGCGACGACGCAGCAGTTGCTGCTCCACCTCCAGCTGTTGACGGCTTCGGGTACAACTGCTACTATTAGCTGTTGTATCTGCTGTTGCTGCTGTGGATGAGAGTCATTGCAATTGGATTATTTGAACCAGTGCTGTAAAATGCATACAAAAACACATAACAGTAATAACAACAATAACAACAATGAGCAGTCAAAATGGAGAAATAGGTTTGTTTCTGGAATCAACTTGTTTCGCATGCATGGGAACAGGGTTGGCTTTCATGTGTGTTTTTCAGTGTTGCATAACAACGCAAGCGCAGCGCAACTGTATCTGTATAGTTAATGTCATGTACTTTTTTCTCAGTGTAATTTAGCTAGTTAAATAAATATGTCAAATGGAAAGTAAAATCTTTAAGCTAGAACTATAGATGAGCTTAATGGAAGTTAATTATAGCAATACTACATAAAACTTTAAAGATTAAAGAGAAAATATTGTATACGGCACTGAGTTATACGATTTTTAGATATATTTTATGAAAGTATATATATTGGATATATGATTATAGAGGTTTTATATATGCGAACAACAAACAAGAACGGAAGTATTTATTTTTTTATTATATTTAGTTGCCTATACCCATTTATCTGTACTTTTTCAACTCCAAACATTTATTTTATCATGTTGTTATCTTGATTTTTGATTTTGGGTAACGGTTATATTGGAACATTAACTTACAGGTTCATACCTGTCGTCGAGGACCCTGCTATGGTCGATGCTGGTGCTTGGTTTCTGTTGTTGTTGTTCTTGGTGTTGTGGCTGTTGGTGTTCTGGCTGTTGGAGGAGGAGGTAGTTGGCAGTCCTAAAAGTGAGGCTAAGACATCTTCTAGCGATGCATTGCTCAACGAGCGTTCAGGCGCTTTAAATGCAATTTTTTTATATATTTTTTTTTCAATTACAATGATTTTTTTGAAATTTTTTTGTGGGACCAAGTAAAAGTTTTTTTTTTGGTAAATAATTCACGGCATAAAATAAAAGAATACAAAAAAAAATTGTTGTTAGGCTTGATAAAATATATAGCGCATTAAATGTATCTTATCACTAAATGATGGTGAGATTATTTATGTAAAATTTGATAAGACAAAAAAATTACACTGAGAAAATGTTTAATGTACAAGCGTGTATTATTCACATCTAAAGAGTATAGGGAAGCTATAATTATTTCTACAATGCAGCTAAAAAAAATAAAACAAAATTCTACAAAGAAAAACTACAAAATTAAAACATTTTGAATATAAAATATATATATATATATATATTGTTCAGTTTTTATTGTAGTCACCATGAGCGAGGGCTGTGCTCGCTTTGTAGACATATAAAGCACTTGACTTAAAAAATTAATAATTTTTACAAAAATTATATACGTATAAATATATTTTAGCATAAAATAATGCGATCGAAATGTGAATATGTATTAATCTTCGAATCGTTCGTTGCACTTTAATCATAATACATGTATGTATATAAATATGTATAAAAGAAAATTTAAAATAGCACGCTTAGTTGTTAAATAATTGGCTGTTATTATTGTTGTTGTTAAACTGTTGTTGGAGTTGGGTAAGCGAATTTTTCTAATTTTAAAAACCAAGCCTAAAATCGAAAATTCCAAATTATAAATGTTTGTGATGGGGGTAAAATGATATTTATGCCCGATGAGATGCATAACAAACTTATGCGCAGATAAGTATGCTATGCAATTTTTTGAATTGCATAAATAAAAGTTGATGTTGGACGATTACAATACAAATAATATTGATAAAGAATAATAATAATACAATAATAATTAGCTGATTGCCATAATAGCTGTGTTTATGTGTTTTGTTTTATTTAAAAATAATCATTAAATTAAATAGTAAATTAAAATACAGATACATTTTTGTATCAACTATTCCAAAAATCGGACTACTTTGTCAATTTATGAATGAAATTTGTGTGTATAAAGAATTGATTGCAACATTTTTTGTAATTTTTTGTAATTTACAGTAGTTAAAAGAAACATAAAACTTAAAATGCATTAATATAGTTATTTAAAACTGAAAACTAAATACCATAATACAATTAAAACAAATGTAGATAAATTGCATTTCAAGCTACATTTGTGTGTGTGTGTGTGTGTGTGTTTCTACGAAATGATATATGTGTATGTGAATAATGTATAAACGCATTTCTCATTTTGTGATTACAAAAACAAATTGAATTTGTGATTAATAATGATAAAGAACAAATCAAGAAAGTTATTATTCTCATATATATATTGTATATACTAGACTAAAAAACTAAGCACGCTAGGTTTTTTATTTTGTTTGTATTTGTGGCCAGCTGCTGTTGCAGCTGCAGCTGTGTTTCAGATATAAATGGTGGACTCACCGCCACCGCCGCCGACTCGGCTAAGTCCGTTCATGCGTAGTGGCGGATGTCCAATGGCAACCACCGTTGTTGTTGCATCCAAATGCAGCTGTGGATATTGTGGATATTGCTGGTGTTGATGATGCTGCGATGAGGGCGGGCTGCTGCTGCTATCAATGATGGGCGTTTGCGGGGAGTCGAGCGGACGTGTGCCAACAAAACTGCTCTCCAGCCAGCACTTTCTGTATCACACACAACATACAACACAAAAGAAGAGAGCAAAAGATTAGCAAAACTTTATGTTACAATATGCATAAAACAATATTAAACAACAAACACCAGGCGAGTAGTAGTAAAAATCAATATGTGACGTCACAGGCAGCTTCAGCAGTGACACAACATTCAATGTTTCAATGGTTCTTGCACTTGTGGCAGTCACAGCCAAAAACCTGCACTAACCTTACACAACTTTTTGCATGTTAAGCCGCATCAAAATATTATTAGTGAGACACACTCAACTCACCCCACAAAAATCACTTGCTTTATATAATTATTATTTGACAACTTTTTTTTTATATTCCATTTACTTATTTACTTTATGCGCAGCGCTCTTTTCGCGTAGTGTTTGCGAGCAGACGTCGCACACGAATGAAAAGCCTTTGAGAATGTGGAACACACACCAAATACTACTACTACTAAAGCCCAATTGTGGGATCGAGAGCATAAAAGAGGTTTCCTCCCGTTTCAACTAGTGTAGTGTGGGGGCTATTCTCTCTGTGTGTGTCTGTGTATGTCTGTTTGTGTCACTGGCTTTCGATGCGCGAGCAAAAGAGATGGTGAGAGTTGAGCATAGGACACCTTGGCTGCTGTATGCACAGGGTTGCTCTGACTCTGACTTTATTACTGTTGTTGTTCTCGTTGTTGTTGTAGTTGTTGTTGCTACTCTATATATGGGGCGCCTGGCTGGCGGCCTGATTAGAGACAACAAATAAGAAGACAACTTTTTTCAAAGTTGTCCAAGGCAATTTGCAGTTACTCTATATGTAAAGTTTTGAATCATATGTGAAGAACTGAAAGTTTGAGTAAGCTTTTCTAAAATGTAGGTAATTTCAACTAATTTGTATTAAGATGTTAAAAATGTATATAAAGTTATTTTCTTTCATAGAGTTATCAGTTGACCCACAGGTAAAACCTAACACCCTGTATGCTGAATTTGTCCTACTTTAATAATATTGATTTTCATAATGATTGGCAATGTTAGCACAGCGGCTAAGTGGGCTCCACTTGGAACGTGTGCCGTGTACAAGTGACCGGTATTGGGAAGTAGATCAAGAAGTGGCTTGGAGCTGGGCTTGAAATACTTTTTTATAGCTCACGGAAAAAGGACTCTTTGACAGCTGCATTGTTGACATTTTAATTGCATGTGACGCAGGATGAGGAAACTTTTATTGAAACCTATTAATAGCCCCTGAGACAGTTTGCGCTGACAAATCGAATGGCAGCAGACTCGATGTGAAAGCGAAATATAATCAATTTTCATTGTGAACGACTCAGCATTGTATGAATATTGGATGAGAAAAATCTTAACGGATTTCGATTGTGGCAATAAAAAGAAATCGAAATAATAATCATCATAATCGTTTATGTCTAAGTGTGTGTGTGTGTGTGTGTGTGGGAGATGAGAATGAGATCACGTAATATTTTGATTTTATAAATATCAAGTTTATAGTTATTATTGCTTTGGGTGTAGGGGAAAATCCTTAAATAAAGCCGTAAGAGAATTTGAATTGAATCTTCATGAAGACATACTTAAAAGCATCAAGTTTTTATGCGCACCAAGTATAAGTATTCTCCGTATTTTTTTTTTTGTACCAAATTTGACCTGACCTAAAATAGTTGGCAACCATCCAGGCAAAGTTTTGTAAGGTGAAAGTTGTTTAGTTGTTGGTTTTTGTGAGTTTTTTAGTGTTTTTAGTAGAAGCCAGCACAGATATAAGAAATACCATATACGTATAAATTTGTTGTAAGTAACACATGAAGATTGCACGAGGATTTTTTTGGTTAGTCACATTTGTTAACCAGATGGAAGACGTCAAGACCGATGACAAGCGGATGACAAAGACCCAAATATAGGGTTGCTTAGTGCGGGGGAGGGCGTGCTTACCTCTGGATATCGCTGAGGGCAGCCTGACTAACTGACTGACTGACTGACAGACAGACAGACTGATTGACTGGTTGGCTGCAGTTGATTTTTTTTTTGATTTTGGTGTTTTGGTGCTGGGTGTGTTGGACTTTTCATTTCTTTTGGTTTTCATTTCTTTTCATGTTACAGATAGCTACGCGTTGTGTAGTTGCCGAGAGAGAAATGAAAGTTTTGGTTTTGAGTACGAAATGCGATGGTGGGGTATATATAGTATATATAGATGATAACAGAGAGAGAGAGAGAGAGAGAGAGAGGGAGAGATGGAGTAGATATATATGGTAATAACAACTACACACAGATGGATGGTAAAGTAGACAGACGACTGCTACAACAACTTGAAAGTCGCATGTATATATCAAATATTGAATCTCTTTGTTTAAAAAGCAACGGCTGGAACTGGAACTGGTTCTGGAACCGCTGCCTACCTCGAATTGGGACTCGCTGAACGGCTGCGTTGCTGCTGCTGTTGCAAGTGTTGTTGCGCCTGCGTCTGATCATTTACATAGTGCACTATGGCCGAGGTGACCTCCTTAATGGAGCTTTGTATTTCCGGCGTAACTGGCTGCAGCGTACGCACACCATTCGCTGGCGTTGACGTCGTGGGCGATGTGCGCTGCGCCAGCAGTGAGTTTGCCAATCTGCAAAGATTATTAGATGATTATTAAATGAATTTGAGGTTCAGAGTACGAAAATTGCAACCCAACTCACCGTTCGTGTGGGGTGCGCTGTGACAGTTTCTCTGTGCTGCGCCAACCCAAATAGGGTTGACGATAGGAGTTCCTTAGGACACTGCCGGCACCGGCACTGCTGCCGCTTGCAACGGACATGAAGCTGCTGTTGATGGGGGCGCCACGTGCAAAGCTGCCCCGTTGCGAAACACTCGGCGATGTTTGTGTGGAGTTCAGATGCGAGGTGGACCAACGCGTGGCGCCAACACCCTGACCCTGACCATGACCATGATGTGAGGCATGATGTCCACCCGCCGATGCGGAACCGCTGACACTACTACTCTGACCGCCATGATGACTGTGCGCCGAGGGACTCAGCAGCAGGGGACTACGATCAGATCGCTGTGAGCCGAGCGAACTGAGCGAAGTCGTCTTTGAGTTAAGACCCTGCCAGCGACCCGAATCCTGTGTGCGTTTGCGCGTAAAATTGCCCGGCTTGTAGCCGCTAGAGGACGCTGTTCCGCCAACACTGCTGGCAACACCGCCATCTGGCGACCGGGCAGCATTTTGATTGTATTGTCGGAACCAGTCAGGTATATTCAAGCGCTGCAGCGACGCCTGCACTCGCAGCTGATGCTCGCTCAGGGCGGCCGGATTATGATCGTGAGATTTCTGTAGTTCATTCTCAGGTGGCTGTAATTCGATCGAAAGCGGGAAAAGAGAAAGAGTGTGACGTTAGATCTATGTGCGTATGGAATTGAATGGTATAAATCACATACTCATTCTAAATAGTTTATTAATTATTTATTATATATAAAAACTGAATATTACAAGACATATCTGTAAGCAAGTTCATATAAGTTCACTTATAAATAAGTTCACTGTATATCAACAGGTTTCAAATGCTTTTCTCTGTGTTATAAATTGCCAACCCTGAACTCTAATACAGCCGAGATTGAATTTGGCCTATTTGCCCGCCCAACCCCTGGCGGTTAGATGATTTATTGCGTTTGCATAAAAACAAGACGCTCGAAGGATTTTATTCTCTAAGGACTAAGGGGAGGGGTCTGTAACAAAACATCGTGAAGGACATTTGTTTGGGGTTTGTGCTAGGTTTTGATGTGTGTCAACTGAAGAAAAGTTATGAAACAGATTATGTGCAGTTGAAAACATTTGCTTTCAAAAAGACCTGCAAGATATTTGATGGATTAACTATTTATTACAAAGAATTCTAGAAGTTACGAACCTGCACCACTCTAATTTGAGTAATGGGGGAAAACGGAAATAAATGAGATTTATTAAATTAAGTTTAAATTGTTTTCGGTATTTTTGGCTTTTATTTGTTTATTTTTCTGATATTTGTTATGATGGATGCCCTTGTATCTAATTACAGATTCCATGGCCTATTAAGGTTTCCTTTGATATTTGGAATAGAAGGCGCCTAGGGCAACGTCTAAGCCTCAAACAACAACCTTTCGCAGACAACAACAGCAACAACTTATACATTCATACACACACATAAACATACATACCCATATATTTCTCTCAAGGCACGTGCTTAATAAAAGATTTCAAGTGCATTGCAAAAACTTGAGCTCGGCATCCCAAGTGTAAACAATGTCTAAGGCGAGTACTAACATTTTGCATTGGCTGTACGCCCGCCCAGTACAGCCCAGTGTAAAAAGACAAAAGCTCGCAAGTATAGTGATAAAGAGAAGCGCGGAGGATGGGGAAGGGAGTGCGAGGAACAACCTAAGATGGAATAGAGGAGAAACAACAAAGGGCAGACAAAAAGTTAATCACAGTCGTCATACACGTATGCAATGGCACTTCAGCATTCAAAGTGGAGAGAAGGGAGAAGAGTAGAACCGAAGGTGGAGCGGAGCGGAATGGAAGGCATTACAATTGCTGTCGTCAGTGGTGTAGTATGTTGGCGTGTATGCAATGACAGCGACAACATTGACAACTGCTGCTGCTTGCCGCTTGCAGCCAAACCATTGAGAAAGTGGTGCAGTGGTGCAACATCAGTCGGAAACAGTTTGAATGTCGCTTGCATATTATGTGGGTCATATGTCAAATGCCGGCTGTATGAATGTGTAATGTGGAATTGACGTCAACATTTGTAATATATGATATATATATATATATATATAGTATGGGTTAAATAAATTATCACACACATTTACCTGATCGTATTGCAGCATATTGTTGTTACTGTATGATGGTATATAGTAGATTATTTATACAAAATCTCTAGCTTTGCGATTTGCGATCAGAAAGGTTTTTTGTTATTTGGAATTTTGATTGAATATGCAAGGCGTGCGTGTTTGTGTGAGAAAAAAAATGTATGAAAATCAAAGTTTTAAGTTTCAAAAACTATACTAAACATTATTTGCCATAAGGCTTCTCATATATGTACAGTAGTCACTCCAAAAAGCAATACATATAATATTATTTAATTTTTTTAGGGGCTTAAAATGAATCAAAAAATACCCAAGGCAAGTTTTTTTGTGCCTTAAAAGAAATATCTTTTGCGAATTTCGTCAAGTATTATATGCGAATGACTACTGTATACACATATACATACATCTATGCATGTATTACAAAACTCAATTAACACGCACACACATACACAGCTATGCATAAAAATAAAGTCAATAAAAGTGCCACTCTCACACACACACGCACACATTGGCACAAAAAAAAACAAAAAAATGCAAGCCATAAAATAGGCACACCCCAAAAAATATAAAAAAATAGCAGGAAGGAAGCTAAACTCGCTTTTTATAGATGAATAGTGTGTATAGGGCTGAAAATGTCCGTTTATAACATTTTTGCATACACCTTTTGGTTGAACGCGCCCCTTACAAAAACACAGTCGCGACTTGACCTTACAAAAAAACACAAAATATGTGGGGAAAATTAGGAAAATAATGTCAAAACGCAACAATACACACACACAAACGAAGGAATATATATATATATAAATATAGTATAGCGCAGCGCGCGCATCAATTCATATTTTATTGTCAAGGGAACAGAGCACTAAGTATTAAGTTGGGAGCGTGGGAGTCTCTGGGCACGATTTGTGCAATGTCTTTGCCAAATGCGATTTTTTTCATTTTCGGGAACTTTGAAGGCTTCACTGTGTTTTCACTGTGTCTATATGTGTTTTTTTTGTGTATTTTTGGTGTCTATGTCGGTTAGACTAAATGAATTAATCAAATTTGGCTTTTACTTGAGCAAACATGGCGAACGCGCGACATGCAACACCAAAACGGCAACACACACACATATATATATTTTGATAGATATGTACACGCACGAACGCATGGACACGCACAGACGCACACACACACACACGCTAACACACACACACTACGCGCCGTTTGCCATTTCCGGCGCACAAATGTATGCTACGCTTTTGAATTTGTGATAGATACTGAGCGGGTGAGTCCAAAAAAAGGCCCACGACCAGACGAACTAGACAGCAGTTGTAACCGTTTTTATAGCAGCTTTGGCGCATGGCCAGCGTAACACAGCCAGCGCGTCGAGCTTTCAGTTGTGTGTATTTTATAGCAAACAAGGATGCAGGCAACTCTCTCTCAACTGAAATGCCCTGTGCTCCTTCTGTGTCACCCTGTGCGCAAGTTGATAAACAAAAACCACAGCAACAGGCTGTTAAAAAGCACAAAACACACACACACACATGTGGAAATGTGTGTGTCTAGTAAATGTTTCACACCACAGAGAGCTCTAAATGACAGCTGCCCTCAAAGTGCAGGGTGTCATTTTTTTGGTGAGGTTATATATTTAGATCAAACCTCAAGCGGAACAACAACAGCACCAACACTTTGGTTCACTTAAGCAGCGCGTCTGCAGCGCAGAGACAAGGGACAAGACAAGAGATAGACAGACAGAAAGACAGAGAGACAGAGAGAGACACGTTGACAGCCTGCTAAATTGAAGCAGATAATCGAGATGATGCAGCCAACTGGCAGTTGACAATCGTGTCACTGGGTCGTCTCATATGTGTGTATAAACGTGGAACGCTGGATTAACAAACAGAACGGGAAGTGAATAAGAGGTTTTGCTAAAGGGAAAATCAAATCATTACATCAGCAGAAGATGGAATATGGGAATGGAGAAGAACAGACAAAGGCAAGGTAGAAAATGGGTTGAGTAAATTCAAATTTGACGCTTATATAAGATTTAAGATGTATTTAGGAATCTGTTTAGTTTCCTTTACTTAAATAGAAAAAGTAATCAATTTAAGATGGATCTTGAAGAAAAAAATGACAAAGCTGTTTTAGAGATATTCACGAAATATTTCCTTTAAATGATCTCAAAAGGCAATGATGGAAACTGTTTAATTACGTTTTTGTTTTTTTTTTTTAAAACAATAAGTGACGAAAAAATCTGCATAAATCATTGAATTATTTTCGATGTGTTTATTAAAAATATAAAAATTGTTTTTTAAACAAAAAATGGGCTTATTATATAGGATGGGGGTATGCTTACAAGCTATATACATATTAAAGCTGTTGATCACAATCACAAAGTCAAATAGCGCAAAGCTTTGTCTAGGAAACGTTCCTCAGACGCGCCCTGACAGCTGGCAATGCCACGTCGCGACTTGGATGACATTTGACCCAACTGATAATGATCACAGTCTTCCGCATGGTCCAAAGTGTCTGTTGACGGTGTCTTGGACCGTTTGAGTACCATGCTAATGATGCGAGAACGGGTTGTGCGATTCTTCTGCTTACTCAAGACCTGGGAGCGTGGACGCAGAGGCGGCGGTGTTGAGCCACCATAAATGCCCGACTCAGCAGAGTCTGAATCCACACCAGCACTGGAGACACCAGCACCAGTACAACTGCAATAGGTAACACTGCTTCTCGGAGATTGATCCGCACTGCCATAGGCCTCATCGTCACACAGATCGTATTGTGGACTGTTCTTTTCGACAAGTGTAGGCAAGGCTTCACTGATGGCATATGGTATACACTTGGCTTCCATGTACATCAGCGGTTCATCGACAGCCTCCTCGGCGCTTGGCGTGGGGCTGGAACAACGACTATTCTCCAGTTCGGCAATGCGTGCTTCTTGCAACTTCTGTTCACGTCGCCGTTGGCGGCGATCATGACGCTCTCGCTCAATGCGTTCAATTATCTCTAGACTCTCAATAAACAAATTCAAATCACGCTGGCCAAAACGAGCTGCATCCAGAGTGTATGTAGTGTTAATTAAACCATAGCTGGACGGATCCGCAAAGTTCACGTACTGTGTACAAGTGTATGTGGTGCTGGCCATGTTTTCTTAAGATCGAGATTGAGATCAAGATGTTTATGCTGTGAAGGCTGCTGTGCAACTGTTGTCGGTCTGCAGCCTCTCACAGGGTTTATATACTTATCAGGTAGGTCACATTGACTGACATTGACATTGACTGGACCAAGGATGCCTGGTCCACCTTGACCCTAACCTAGTGGCAGACAGGTAACACGTTACAGGTAGGTTCGCCGCCCACTCCTCCCAACCAAACCAAACCCAACCCAAAGCAAACCGAAAATCCCTTTTCACTTTAAGTACAAGTTAAGTAATTAGTCCTGGGTTATTCCCTGATGGCTTTTTAATTTCGGCATTTCCCGAGGTAACCCAAATATAACCTGAGTGAGTGCATCGCACGTGTTCAAAATCACTGACACTCTGTGCCTCGTTTATAGCTTTTTGAGCAATTGCATTTGCCAGTTGTTATTTGCCTAAGGCATGACATGGCCAACGGTTGCCATAAAACAAATGAAAAGCGCTTTGAACACCTGGCTGACATCTGCTGTCAGTTATTTGCATTTGTTAGACGGTTAGAATAAATCAATACTATACAACATTTAGCACATTTCACTTGGAGCTTCAACAACCGTCGACAGTTGATAGAAATGCTTTTCAGTCATTATGAAGCAGTTAGGCTTTGTTTATTATCTATTTACTGTATTCTCCAGTTATTCTCAAGAGAAAATTAAACCATGACAAGGTCAAAACGTATCTATAAATAGAGCTGACTAATGTTTACTTTTGAATGAAGTGTAAAGGAATCAATCGGTTCATTAAAAACTTGATAAGATTATGAAGTCTAATCACATTTTTGCCAAGATACCACTATTACAGATATAGTAAACATAAACATAAAAGAGATAAAGTTATGGTTAGTTTATTCTTTAAGTTCTTGGTTTACACGTTGGGGAACTTTGGCATTGAGGAAGAGACTGTGTATAAAAAGTTTAAATATTTATGTATTATTTAAGATAGTTTATTTCTTAAAGTTGGCGTTAGCTTAACTAAAGAAGCAGCTTAAACAGAAACAATGTTAAGCTGATTTGCAATCATTTTACTTAAACTAAGCTAGAGAAACATTGCTTGACTTAAACCAAGATAGCTTAAGAAAATCCAACTTTAGCTACCTTTTTTCTCAGGTCAGGTACAAAACGGGAAACAATCTTACACATATAATGTACCTTCACCTCTCGACAGAAACTTTGTCAACTTTGCCAAAACATTGTAAATTCAAGAAGTTAACAAATTACAAAACATTACAACTCATCAAGAGTTTATGTTTATGTCTGCTTGGTCAGCCAAAATGATATGCATAAACCAAATGCGATAAGAAACAAAGACAGGGGACAAGGAAAAGGTAACTTGACTTGTCTAGACAACAGACACGGACGCGACAAAAAAACAGATTGAAGGCAAGGGCGAGTCGTTAAATAATTAAACTTAGTTCATGTAGGACGCCGTCTGGCCTCTCTTCTTTAGAGTTTCGCAAATCTCAGCTGATTCAGGGACAGATTGCAAAATATATTTATGCATTATGCCGTTTTGTGCAGCTGTGACCATAAACCTCAAAATGATATTTATTTTGAAAATGAAATGCACTTGAGAGATGAGCCGAGAACTCTTCCTCTGTAATGCTGATGGGGCTGGCACTTCTTTGGAAGCTGTTCAAATCCATTGAACTTTCAATAAAGCACGTAGCCAAGCCAAAGAATGAGAGACAGAAGGGGAGGCAGAGTGTGTGTGAATAACACTTAACCCGTTGATGCCTTTTCGCTTTTAATGAGCTGCAAATTGTTTTTGGGGCCACTTAAAAGCACTAATTAATTGCTTTAAATTTGATAAAGACAGCAGCCACGAGTAATTTCCTTAAAAAGTGATTTAATATTGTACAAAATAACTTACGCCTGGAGTTGATTTACTAAACAAGTAAACAGGTATGTGTTTATGTATGTGTATTGTGTACGTACCTGCAATGAGAAAGAAGAAGAGAGAGAAATTAGTTAAAATGTTTTTCTTTTAAAACGCAACACAGTGACGTGTATACTTGAAGACAGACTGCACCCTACGGAAATATCAATTTACAAGAACATAAATGCCAATTGGCAAATGACAAACTCGAAGACGACAGCTGTACAAACCACAAACAACTAGGGGGGAGTTTGTGCTTTATATAGGGGGAGAGGGGGGTGTTACAGTCATCGAATCGTTTATCGTTGTATGTGTATGTTTGTGTATCGATGGACGCCAACCAAAACTTCAATTGGTTTACATTTGTTAAAGACAAAAGCAAATCATAAGGAAGACAACAGAAGCGTAGTACCGTATCTGGATTGTCAAGGGGGTGGTGATGTAGTTCTTAAGTGAAACCGCTTAGATTTATTAGGATTGGGCTTATAAAAGAGACACTTGTCTTAATATTGGGCTATAAATTAAACTTTAAAAGGAATGTAAAGCTGTGAAAAAAATAAAGTTATAAACAAGTGAGAAGGCTCTAGTCAAGTAAGCTCGAATAGAAGATACCCTTAACCCTTAACCCTTGACCATACAGACGGACAGACGGTCGGACTGACAGACATACATGTACGTGTGCTACTATTTCTCCTATTTCATGGATTAACGGTATAACAAAGTATGAGTTTAATTGACCTAACTTACAGATTGTTTAAGGACCTACGATCTAAATATTATCCCGAAAAAATTAAGGTGTTACTGTTTATCATTCAGTCAATTGGGACAAAAAGTTAATATGTTTTAAGCTTTTCTTTTTCATACACATTTCACAGATTTTTATAGTTACTATAACTTTACCATACGTGAGCCCTTTTTTTATTGCGGGTCCACACCACTCCATACCCTTCCTCTATTTATGAAGAATTACATCTCATCTCTCAACTCTGATATAAGTAATAGGGTCAAAATAATAAAAGCGAAAAGAACGGAAAAATGAAAACAAAAGTCGACTACTTGTGGGCTGCTGCTTGGTTTGGTTGCGTGCCGATCGTCATTTTCAGAAAGAGGCAACTCTCGTCTATTTATAGGGCACCAATTGTAATAACTCCATCAGCAGCATAAAGTGATCCATACACAGAGGGGCAGGAGGGCCATTTAAGAGTAGCAAACGAATACTGTCAGCCGCTGAGCCAGCATAAACTTCAAACAGATGTCAAGCCGCCGGTTCGCGTAATTATTATTAATGTCTGTTCTGAGTCTGACTCTGACTCTGTTCCCTTTCCCTTTCCATTTTCATTTCCAATTCCAACAATTTTCAAAACTTACACTTAAACTCAAACCCAACCCAACCCAACCCAACCCAACCTAAGCCAAAAGCAACCCAACTCAATAACAACAGTTTGTGATCTCATCTAGCAAATATTCAACGAGCGACGAATGCGTCTCTGTTTTACATTAAAAAAATATTATTGCCAGAGATTTGCTGTTGTTGTTGTTGTTGTTGTTTAAAACAAGGCGTTTACTCGATTCTTCTTGCGGGTTGTTGAACCTTCGGCCAACATATGGGGCGGTCGGCGGTCGGCGATTTGCTTTTCTCTGCATTTATTTTTTTGCCCGCTCAACTCTGCCTCTCCAATTTCCTCCCTCCTCCCTCCAAGACACAAGTAGTGCGTTCTTTAGCAAATGAATGGCGTGCTTTGATAAATGGCACATGGTACCGTACCCATAGTTGTTGTTTATATATGTTTGTTTGTTTGTCTGTCTGTTTGAATGTATAAATCGCTTGGCCACAAGTCGCCTTATATGGCTTTCTTTTCTTTTCTTTTCTTTTGCTTTTCTTCTTTCTGTCTATCTATGTTTATCTCGCATGCTACGCAAATTCATTGTCACAATTCTTCGCTTGACTTGAAGAAAAGTCCGTGAAGCATTCTTTTTCATTGATAAATTGCACTCGAAAAACTCACACACACACACACACTCGCATAAACACTGAATCTACAGTGAAAATCTTTCTGATAAACTGCACTTAAATTGCAACAATTGCTTGAATAAACAAGGGGGCGTATAGCAATACAAATAAAATTAATACACAAACACAATAAAAAGTAAAAACAAATCAGAAAAATGTTGCAATTTAATGCCTTACAATTGTGATGGAACAGTAAATAAATGCTTGAAATCTGTCAACACTTCAACTACACCGTTGATAATAAATATTTACTTTTGTTTATGTTTAACACAATAAATATAAAGTTGCTTAATTAAATTAATAAAAATACAAATACAATAAAAATATTTACAGTATTTTTAAAGCGAAACCCCATTAGATAATATCGTATAAACCTAATCAAAGCCATCAACAAATGTTGAGAATATTTGACTATATTTTTGTTAGAAATAAGAGTTATGGCAAGGCTCCCCATAGATTGTACATTTTTATTTTAATATTTTGAAGAATATATGAACATATTCAAATAGGAGACTCATAGATCTTAAGACTAAATAGCATATGTAGTTTTCTATTTTCTACTAAGTTTTCAATAGATAAAGTTAGGAATAGAAAAAGATTTATAAAAAGCTTTCTGAGATATTACTCTTTTACTTAAGTAAACTCAAATGTTGTAAAGATTTTATCAAGACAAAATTGTTCCTCAGTTTCATTTGAAAATCTTTGCCAAAAAAACTCTTAAAATCACTTTCATAACAATTCCCCAGTTTGAACAACAACAAGAGCTCAGAAGCCGAAAAAGTTATTTCACAACTTGCAAATATTCATAATCAGCTTGAATTAATGCAGTGTTACATAGGCTATGGCCAATCTAGCTGGGTCTAATGCCAGAGTTTATGCAACCGCCGACCGCCACAGGGGCACTTGCCACAGAATTTCATGTCGATGAAACAAAAGCAAAAAACAACGGCGAACAAAGCAGACGCGACGCGAAACGCAAATGAAAATGAATTGAGTTATTCGAGAGTTTTGTGCGCAACACAAATGAAATTTGGTTTTAGTTTAATTAAATTTTATCTGCCTCTTTTTGCTTTGGTGTTTGGCGTTTGGCGTTTGGTGTTTGGTTTAGGGCAATGGGCAATGAGCCAACGAGTCTTAACACTGTACTGCTGAACAATTAACTTTTAAACAATGAAAATGTTCAAACTCAAAACAGAAAAATGTTTAAAATATGCAAGGCATGCGGCAGCAATAGGAAAAGATGCGTCCAAATGGGTGCACTCGGCCAGTGGGAGTTCGTAGCACCTTAACATTTAAGTGGGGGCCGGCACACAAATGTAACAAATGTAAATTGTTTAAGATTTCACATCTTAAGTGGGTCGCTCGTCGCCGGCAGCTTTCAGTCAGTCAGTCCGTCAGTCAGTCAGTCCGTCAGTCAGAGGCTGAGTCAGCGGCGTTTTAGCGTCGAGGTGAAAAGTGCGTTTTGCATAATTTTGTAGCTAACTTGCGGCAGCAAGCAATTGAATTCAATTGCCTAAGCATGGGCGTTAATCAAGCTAATTGCTGACATCAGCAGCTAAGGCAACAACAACAACAATCAACACGTTCTCAAGCTTTACACAACGAGGGTGGTTTGTAAGAATGTTAATTGTAATACAAGTTAAACAAATCTCTTATGAAAGGAAGTTATCTTATAAGGTTTCTAGCTACAAATTTGAATAAAATGTTGTTAGGAAGAACTTTGCTTTAATGAGTGACCCTTTAAGTAACCCTCTTAAAACTATTTATTCATATTCATATACAAAAGCCAAGTGTGTTGCGTAAGTCACAGTCTGAGTCACAGTGATTATCACATAACGTTGTCGCAAACTACACCCGACTCGACTCGCCTCGACTTGCCTCGACTGGAATTTCAATAAACGAGTTCTATTACAAATAAACACACATAAGATCACACTTTATTAAAAAAAATATTGTATATGCATATACTATATTGAATTCGCTTTTAGTTGTTTACAAAGACAACACAGAACAGAATAAAGAACAACAACAATGCTAAGCGTTTTATAAATAAATATTGAATAGCATTTTGCAAGCGTTTTGCTTTTTTCCATATCAACAACAATAAATACCAAACAAAAAAAATGGCAATTTGATGAACTATGCCAGTTGCAAGTTCGCAGAGTCCGTAATTCAATTGCACACAAATATTTGTAATTGTCATCAATCATGCAGATATATATATATATATGTGAATTTAAGAGCGAATGTGAAAGAGCAGTGATGTTGAGTGGGCGGATTTTGGGTCTGGACTACTTAGCTGACCGGGCTGACCTTGGAAGCGTTATTATTTCCAGTTGTTATATCATTATTATTATTTTCATTAGTTCCGCTGCCCGAACACCTTAATTCACCCAGAAACATAAGCAAACAGATGTCATGATGCGATGCGATGTGATGATAGATGATATTTGACATATGCCCTCGGAGCAGGCGCAGTCAAATCAATGTGAATTAACTCTGACATGCCATTTGGGACATGCAGCGGCGGATGTAAATATCTGATGTGATGTGCACAAAAGTAAATATAAATGTATAAATTATATATGTGTGATATGCTTGTACAATGATTTGCGTAATTGAAAGCAACCGAGACCGGTTTTGCAATTCGTAGTGGGTCAATGGTGCGTATGTGCAATATATGGGCTAGTTAAGCTACTTAGTGGCAGGCACTTAATGGAAATGTAGGACAAGAAAACAACAACAATACTTAAGCAAAAAACATAAGCATTGTTTTTTGCGATAAGCATTAATCTATTGATACAAGCAAATCAAAGAAATCAATATACTCGTTATATTGAAGGATATATTCTTGAAGTTTGTGTATTCTATCTGTATGTTAATTTCATCATCACATTAATCAATAGTTATGCAATTCTCTCTCATTAATTAAACAGCTATTAAATACTAAACTCATTGCATAACTATAGAAATAAAGAGGAATATACACAAATAATACAAAAGTCACGTAGAAATAATAAAAACGAAACACAAAATAAATGCAAGTCCCAAATGAAAGCCGGAAATTCTACAGAACTAAGTAAAAAATCATGTTTATTATTATTTTCTTTTTTTTGTGGTTATCTCATTTGATTAACTTTCAACACAGCTATTGCTATACAAAATTATGGTTATGCACCCTGCAGAAATATCCAAGCACACGTATGTATATATAGATTATATCTACATATATAATCAACCACCAATAACACGCTCTGCAAACTTGTTTGAACCCCAAGAGACCAGTACAACCCTTTTCCAACACACAATTTGTAAAATTCTAGCAAACAATTTAAGAATTTATTCAAACGAAAAATATATACAAAACTTCAAAATTATGCCTGACTGCACTTGGGGGCACTGGGAGCTTGGGAGAACACAGCACAGGTCACGCGGAGTACACAGGGAAAAACCACCTGGTTGACCAGAGCCAGAGCCAGAGCCGGAGCCGGTGTCAGCTGTGTGTGTGGTCAGCTCACAAAACACCCGGAGGTCACTGACACATTCCAAATGCCATTGTGAAAGGACTGAAACTGTTTGCTTGATGGATTGACAAACTGTTGAGCCAGAGCCAACATTCAGTTGCCAGTTGCCCAGGCAAAAAGGTAACAAACACTTTGTTATTTTTCACATTGCCATCGATTTGAGCACCAAGCGAGCACCAACCCTGAACATAAAACACCTTCAACAACTTAACCCTCAACAGCAAGCTGAGCATTGAAGTTGTCGTGACTTCACAACAAAAAACAAAAATGCATACGGAAACGGATGTGGGCGCAAAAAATCGTTTAAAAGGGCTACGAGAAAAGAAGAGACTGAGACTAATTCAACTTGAAGTTGAATGGCAAAATTTGATCTAAAATTTATTAAGTTCTAAAATGTTTTTTTGCTTTCTTTCTGCTGATTTAGCTCTAACCAACTGTTATACCATAACCCAAAGCTAATGGACTTTGCATGCACATACAATAAATATTATGTATATATTGGGACAAAGCAGGTTCTGTCTATAATTATGAGTAGCGGCAGTTAGGTTAGCTATCGTTGCAGTATATGACAGTTCTATGTGCATTATTATGTTTCCTGTTGATTGCAATTAGGCGGTCATGTCATGTAATTATGACATGGGCAAAAACAAGCAGAAAACCATAAAAAAAAAGGGAACGCAAATTATGGGACAAACACAGAGACTGACAGACAGACAACTGTCTGACTGTCTGTCAGTTCGTGTAAAGTGTCATTTGGAGGCAAAGGGCCATTGTCATTGTGGCATTTCTATCTTTTGTTTGTGTACTTGATGACAACCGAACACACAAATGTGGTGTGTGGGTGTGTTCTGATTATGGCCAGAACCTCCACAAATAGAGAAAGAAGGAAATAAGTACGGCTAAGAGTCAGAGCCAGAGACCCACCACATATAGTATAATATCGTACATAGTTGGCTCTCTACCAAATTGAGAAGTTTTACTTTACAGCAAGACAGAACTGTAAATGTTTCAACAACCTAACCTGGTGTGCATGGCAGCACGTGCCTCGCATTTATCAAATGCATTTCATGCCACACTGCCTTTGATATGCATTCCCCACTCCACTTCTCCACTTCTTGTTGGCTAATGAGCGACCCTCGCTCGCGCGACTATCTATAAATGTGTACAAAGTACCGTATACAAATAATTTATATAATTTTATTTCAATGAATGAATCCCACCCCCAAGGGAAGAGCATCTTCAATAGCAGCGCCACAAAAACTGACCTTTTAGTTAGGGGAAAAAAACTCATTTCCATTTGCATGTGTCACCCGAACATAAACCCCAAAGGAAATGCTAGTAAAGCGCCATGGAATTGCAAAAGAAATGTAGAAAGATGCAGAGTCTTTTATGAAAGAAGGAATATACATACCTATATGTATATGTGTGGGAAAGGTGGAAGAAAAACTTGTATTAAATTAAGTTAACTTAAGGTGATTATTCTATTCTATATAAGTAAAGTAAACAAGTTTATTTAGTTATTAACACGAAACAGAGTCCTCGAGAGTTGACTTGAGAAAGCAAAAATATTGAAACTAAAAAGTTTGTTTTTCTTTAATCAAAACTATTATTACTCACAGCTATACTATTGTCAACAGCTTAAAAGTAAACACTATAGTTAGGCATATTAATTTCAACTCTAACAATGAGTCAAGAATTCTTTTTTTGTATCATCGTAAACCAAACTATTAACAATACAAACAAAACAATGAAATCAAATAATAATTGAATAAGCAACAACACATTTATTGAGGTAACTTTTTGTACAAATTTTGATATGAAAAGGTCAAAAGCCAGCCATCTACTTGATGGATCGCCTGTCATGGATCAAAATGTGGCACCATTCTTTCTTTACTAGCATCCCAGGTAAAACCCATTAAAAGATAACGAAATGAGGCAAACAAAACTAAGAGACTTTGCATATTTCGGTGTGTTCTTACTTACACATAATTTACATAACAAAAGTACACTACAGATCTAAAAGTCTCGCTGTTTATGCATTCTCTCTAAAAACTCTCTCTGTGTGCAACATATGGCAAAAGGTAAACAACAAATGTTGTAGGCTCTTGTCTTGTTTGGCGGCCAAATATGCTTCCACTTCGACGAAAGATGCGGCACATTAAAATGTGATTTATATGAAAATGCCAGAAACAGCAACAACAAGAACAACAACAAGAACGACAACAACAATACCAAAACGTCAAAGTGTGCGACTATTTTTGGAATGACATTAGGGTAAGGGGCTGAGTGCGGTATAGCCCAAAAAAAGAGCAGCAGCAGCAGCAGCGGAAAAGGAAGTGCGCGTTATTTGTTCGTCTCTGTTTGACTGTTGCCTCTGTTCACACACACACAAATACACACATGCATATGTACATATGTATATATATATGTGCATTTTGTAGTTTGTTGTTGGTGTCGAGAGAGGGTGTACAATTTGAACTACTATCTGCATTGCGTGCGGTTCAAGCAGCTCAGCTCATTGGTTCAAGGCAGGTGCTCATGCATTTTAAGCCCCCGCTTATCGTGACGGGAGAGACAGAGAGAGGGAGAGTTAGACAGACAGACGGCGAGCAGCTGACACTGTTCTGTGTGTTTGTGTGTGTGCGATTTTCCAATCAGCATTGCTGTCTGTTAGCCTTGGAAACGTTGGCTGTTAACTTAATTTGTTAGCCATTGAGCCGCACACAATCCAGTCATGTTAACCCAGTTTGAAGCCGAGCTTAAAATTCAAATGAGCTGCTTTTGTAGGTTTGGCCGCCAACAGGAAAATTCGCAGTCAAATACATAAATACACAAAAAGATAAGTACACTGTGACAAATTACAGCATACTCTTTATCGTTCTCCGAGTGAATTATATATCAACTTGAAATTATTTTTTCTTTACTATTTTAAGCACCTCATTTTGAATTTATAATTTTTTCTTTTTAACAAAAAATAATTTGTTTTTTTTTGTTAGCGTATTTCAATCTGGCAAATCTTTGTGAGTACAGTATTGACAACTAAGTTGTTAATAACTTAATCCGTTACCAGACAGACGGTTCAAGATTCAAGATTTTTTTGTTATCATTTACATGTGTATATCGTAAACCTACAAAAGTTATCGAAAATTTAAAACAAACTTACTATGCCTAGGGATTCCATATTCAAAATCTGGAGTCTTTATATTTGTAGTTCCTGAGGTCGAAGTGATCTGTTGATGCTGATCAAGAATATATATACTTTATGGGGTTGGAGAAGCTTTCTTCTGCCTGTTACATACTTTTGCACAAAACCATTATACCCTTTTTTACCCATTTCATGGGTTAAGGGTATAAAAACAGAAAATGAATATGGGCATAGACAAAAAACAAAAATGAATAAAGAATAAGTGCAAAATACTTTGAAGTATCCTCTTGAGGCAACTGTTTGTGCTACTGTTTATGCTTCATTGAGAGTTTATTAACCCGTGAATAATAATAAACAGTTGCGAATTCCGTAGATGAACAATGAAACAAATAATCTCATCGACATTTGTCAGTGAAGAAGCCTCGCAATGATTTACAGTTTGGGTCAATGATTTCATTGTCGAAGAATTTTCTTTGAAGCATTTGCTTGTTTAATTAAGTGTTCTTTCGAATATTTTACATAAAAAGTGTTTAACTGTCATGAGAAAAATTATAATATATAAAATCACATTATAGTTTGGTTCTGACGTTAACATTTTCTATGCAACTCAACTATTTTAAAGCCTACCACAACATTCAAAGTGTTATGAAAAAAATAAAGCTAAAGGATTACTGGGACTAAAAATAAAACAGTGTCATACTTTTTGCTCTGCTTATCTGTTTCTTTCTCCCTTTGGCAGCCCTTAACAATCATAAAAGCTGCTGAGCTGCCTTTAAAGGCCACTAGACCAGGCGCATCCCTTGCCGTTGTGTGTGTGTGTGTGTGTGTGTGTGTTTTCAACATGTTGACTTAGGCGCCGAGATGTGCCTCCCTTGTTCCCAATTGTACAGTGTACGCGACATAATAAAGTCCTTTAACCTTTTGCTCGAGTTCTTTCTAGCTATTTTGATTTTTTATGCAACCTGCAACGCAACTTCCGCATATCTTGACGTGGTTTTTGTGCAGTTTAAAAAGCCACTTCAAGCCAAACGCTTGGTAAAAGGTTTTTCTCTTTTTATTACAGAATGCAGATTTTTAATAGTTTTTCATTTTGCGAGCATAAAATTACATTTTTTTAATATTAAATATTTCTAGCATTTTTTAATATGAATTCCAAAATACTTTGCTGTTGTCGCCAAGTCATAAATTACTCAACATTATGACATAATTGGACATCTTGGGTAGGAGATTAAAATTGTCTGACGAATGGATGGATGAACATCTACACAGAGATGTGAATCATTTGAAAAGCGATGCGTGAGTTTTGTTCTTTGTACACAATTGGCTCTGGGCAATAATTTATCATGCCTGAAAATAGTAAAAACAACAAAGAGTCTAAAACATTAGCCAGCCACTTGGCTAGCTGCGTTTGAACGTTTATTAAGCAACCTACAACACAAAAATCTATATTCAAAATGCCCAAAATTTCGACAATAAACAAAAAACAAACAAGAAACCACAAGCTGCAACCAGCGTAAAATTCCTGCATATACAAAAATCAGAAATAATATTTTGTTGCTGTTGAGATTTCTGGTTTTCTCAAGTTTTAATGGCATGTGCAAAATGTTTTTCAGCATTTCTATTATTTTTTGCCAAAGCAGCAAGTTCATTTGCACCAATGAACACAAATATTATTATATCGCTACTTGAGTTGGCCGCCAACAAAAATTAACAGTTCGTGAAAAGTGGCAACAAACTGCGTAAAATCTTTAAAAGATCAGCTGTTTAGTTAACCAGCATTTGTACAGTCGTGTTTGTATAAAATGAACAGCCATTACTTAAGAGGTTCAATTATTAATCTTTTACTGCACACTATAAACAGACCCCATACAAACTTAAGTTCACTTTTGCTAGACACCACTGTACGATGATGAGTCAATATCTCTTTCGCTTAGAAAGTGTTAGGTTTAATGCAAAAATCATTTGGTTTCGTATCAGCTGACAAAAAGTAGATCAAATTCCATATGACATTTAGCTGTGAACTTAAAGTGAGTACGCAAAAAGCCAAATAAATACATAATAGCTGTTTGTTGGCATTTAAATTTGCATATATCTATATACATATTTACTTTTTTGAGGTGTGAATGGTATGGGCAAAAGCAATCAGAGATTAGATATGTGTGAGGCAAAGAAATGAATGCGGCCATAAAGTAAAGAAATAAATGTTTATAAATTGGTTTGATGTGTTTGCCAAACATAAACTAAACTATATAAATGATCACTCAAATGTTTATAATATAGTACTTAAATTAATGCCAGAGTTCAAAATAAAAGTGAAATGTGAATAAGATTAGTTGAAAAATAAATAATCTAAATATAGTTTTTTATTTTATTTTCTGTTTCACATATCTTACTTAATTATTTCGAAAATTTCAAAACAAATAAATGAAAATTTGATATACATTCTTTTTTCTTAGATAACTCACCAATTAAAACAATTTTTTTCTTATATTTTTTAATAACTTCCCACATATTCGTCAAGCCCTTGACTGATATATGACAACAACGCCATGATATTAATTTAAAATAAAAGACTCATCAATTAGCTTCCATCAAGTTTCTAGCAAAAATTTTTTTTTCTCAGCTTTGTCCCTAGTTCAGCTGCACCTAAGAAACTGAGCATATCGGGAAAAGTTGAAGGAAAAGCGCCCACACATTTCCTCTACAGAAACAACAATAACAATCAAATTAATTTGCGTTTATCGGTTGAGGGCAAAATAGAAAAGTTTGCTTTCTGTTATTGGCCGAGTTTCTCAATTTTCAAGTGTTTACGCAAAAATTTAAAATTACACGCTGCGAACTAAATGGCAGCGAAATTAAAGGCGTGTGAAAAACAAATTGTGGCACAAACAAAACCAAATGAGATTAACCAAAATACAACAAAAAAATTTCAATTATATAAATTTCCTGCTTTGTGCGCAGAATTTTGCAGTGTACACATTGTGTGGGATGCCAGTGTAGCCGCACTGTGTGGCCGCATTTCAAAGCAGACAAAATGCCGTTTTAATTTGAATAAATTACAAAGCGACTATGAGACAACAATAAAAATACTCAAGTCATGAGCTCAGCTTAATAATACATATTGAAGTATTTTAATTAGACTTGCGAAAAACAAAGAGTGCAGAAATAATTTGCGCGATTTAAAAGAAAGCGGTTTTAGTTTACACAAATATTTTATAGTTTGAAAGCAAATTGCATTTTTCGCTTCTTTTGTCGCGTTCGCTTTGACATTTAAGGTGTGCGCAGGTGAGAGCAAGATAGTTGTCAGTAGATAGTTATAGACAGACAGGCAATCGTTGAAGCGCAACAGTTATGGCAAAGAAAAACAAAACGATGAAGACAAATGTTACCAAAGATAAGTAGAAACAGGTAGAAAAAAACCAAAAACCGGACAAAATGATCGCACATCAGCTGGCAGGCATAGAAGAGAGCGCAACAGCAAAGAGAGCGCGTTTAAGAGCATAACATTAATGTAACAGCAACAGGTAAGAATTAACATTAGCAGCGGCTGAATTAAGTACAGCATTATGTAAGCTAATTTACTGCATGCCCCTTGATCATAAGCGATTAACAGCAGGGCAGCAATGTACTAACAGCAGAGAGAGCAGCAAATCGTGCTCTTTCTTATGCTCTTAGTGTGGACAAGCAGCCAAGCGCTTTAAGCGATGTTTTTTTTGATTACCTTCGCCTTCAATATTTACAACAGCTGAACAGAGAGAATGGTAACAGTAACAACAAATATTTGATGAATATGAAATCTAAGCGTAGCGAACAATTGAAAGCCCGTTGCGGCGCAAACACACATTAAATATTAATTTTTAAGGAGGGGGAACGTAATGGGAGGGGATGGTAGGGCAATGTAGTCGTTGTTGTTTTCGTTCTTGTGTATTATCAGGCGACAAGAAAATACACGCACAGATAAGCAAATACTAAGTGTGTTTACATGTGTATGTGTATGTGTAGGAAGACGCAGTTTGACAAAGGTAACAATAAACAAGTAAGAAGGCTCTAGTCGAGTAAGCTCGACTAGAAGATACCCTTAACCCTTGACCGTACAGACGGACAGACGGTCGGGCTAAGTGACATACAGGACGTACTACTGTACCAATGCTTGACCGATTTTAAAATTTGACAGATATTCATTATTTTGTTAATAATTTAAATTTGATCAAGAATATACATATACTTTATGGGGAGGAACTTCCTTCAGCCTGTTACATACTTTTGCAGAAAACCAGTATACCCCATTTCATGCGTCAAGGATATAACAAGTATAGTGACCAAAAATACAATAAAGAAAACAAATCTGGCACGCTTTTCCTTAACGGCAGATTAGTAAAAAGTGATTTTTTCAGTTGTCTTCTTTTATCACCCGGCTTGTTTGTTTACATTACAAGACTAACAAAACGAGATAATGAGAAAATTGTAATTAAGTTTTTCTTTATGAATATTTGTATGCTTGCTACAAAAACTTAATTTCCATGTTTTGCTTTCTATTTTTTTTATTATTTTTGTTTTATTATATTTTTATTTTCATTATTATTCCACATGAGATTTGTCAGGCGCAACGGCGACACAAACAACAAAAACATAGAAAGAGCACACAAATCCAACTACAAATGCAAGTCCGTACTAACTACACACACACACAAACATACACATCGTTAAGTTTTTAGCGGAAACCAAGGCGAAAGTTTTGGCTCCAGCCAAAACGTGGGAGTTGAAGTAGTAAGAAATAGAAGAAAGAAGACTACCAAAAAAAGGGTGCAGTTTTTTTGTTTTTATCCAACCCAATTAATTGGTTCCATGCAAATGAGGCGTGACAAAGTCCATAAAATATTTAATACATTAGTGAAAAGCATATAAGGAATATATTATTTGATATTGCTCTTAACATATGTTATGTACAATGAAGTGTTCTTATATTCTAGCCACTACTGTATGCATATATGGATTTTTGTATAGGTTATCAAGAAACATACATACTTCATTCTATTAACATTTTTCAAAACAATTTCTGAGTTGTTTATACGTTTCGCTTGCTGCATTCTTTTTCATCTTTGACTCATCAGTAATGAATAATATAAAATTCAATTTTCTATTTATAAATCAAACTTGTTTTGCGGCTAAGAAAAATAACAAAAAAAAAAACTCAAAAATATTGGCGTTCTATTGCTTTTAGTCTTTCTCGATTCGAGAAATACTATAAAATCCTGGAATAAGCTATGAATATGCCGTCCACACTGACATCCAAAATAAGGTGTACACTATATATAAATCTGTCTCTTAATCCAAGGAATTGTTATACATTGGCGAAAAACTTAAATGTCAACAATCTTACATTGTTCAGACCCCAAAAAACATAATGAGAAATAAATTGTATAGACCCAAATGTAAAAGGCCACAAAAGTAGCAGAAAAAAAGAGGGGCGTGGCCAGCCATAATGCGGAGGCACTTTATTACATTATTATATTATGCACACACACACACACATACACACCGACACATACAGACACCCATTAAACACATACACATTGTATATAATATCAAGCTAAGGTCAAGTGGTCATTGTCTCTGTGGAAGATGACATTAAATTGCTCGTAATTTGTTGTTGTAAGCTACATAAAAAGTACATCAAAAATCGCGCCATCCGAGAATATTAAGAGAAAATGCGAGAAAAACAGCAGCACCAAAGCACAAAGGCAATGATTTGAGTGTCCTTAAGTATTATAAAGGAAGTACACAGACACACATACATATGTGTACTTATACACGTATAATGTGTTTAAATACCTAATAAATCATAATACTGTACAAAACGGAAGAAATTCAACTCAAGGCGTTTTGTGCGCGTTTTAAAACGCTTTCAAGCGCCAAAGCTGATTAGCGCGTGAATTTGTGTGTGGAAAGGATACGAATAACATTACCGTTAATGTTAATGCAAATGCGACAAGCTTTAAACGAGAGAGAGAGAGAGAGAGAGAGTTGTTTAGATAATGGAAGCAAACGCGTTAAGAAATAAATGACACAAATTTTACAGTACGCTTTTTTTGTGTTTTTCTTTTTGTTACGCGCGAGTGATTTAACGGAAAGAGTGGGCGTGTGGAAGTGGGTGGGAGGGATGGTTGAATGGAAGTGTCACAGCCTGACGAAATCAATTAACAGCGCCATAAAGAAGATCAAAGCTGCGCTCAATTGGAAATGTATGAATTAGAGCAAATGCTAGCGAGAGTGCGAGTGCGATAGAGAGAGAGGGAGACTATGGAGAGTAGAATGAATGGAGATTATGAAATTTGCATAAATTTGCACAATGGGAAAAAATAACAGAAAAAAAGCAAAAATAAAATGTTAATATTGAAGAGACAATGATAAGAACTTGGCATGCTCTTTATGAATAAGTGAAAAATAAAAAATATGTTTTTAGAGAATTTGAGTTTCTTTTTCACAAAAATACTTTTTTGTACTTTAATAAATTGTAAACAATCAGATTTTGATCAAATTACTCAGACGCAGCCAAGACTCGAGCTTGAGATGAAGCAACTTTTTTTTAAAAAGCTTGAACTTGAAGAATATTATTTATTTTTTGGTATGTTTTACAACCTAAGTTGTCTCAAAACTATAGTACACAATGTAATCCAACCAAAGTGTGTCTCACAACGAATTGACTATGCTTTTGTTAGAGAGGCGGCAAGCATTAAGGGAGCGTCTAATAACACATAAAGAGGGGGAGGCGGGGAGGTTTCTGATGACGCTGTCCCAGACAAAAGCCATAAAAACTAAATATGTGTGTGTGTGTGTGTGTGTTAGTTATGTAGTTTTTGCCCAAGGGCTGCCCAGATTATAACAGAATGGCATGGCTGGGTGGCATACTTATACATATAAACCGTGTATATTGTTTTGAATAGATTTTTGTTTTTGTTATAGTCATTTTTTTTTTTTTTGTGTTTATGCGCTCTACTCACCAAAACATTCTTTTGATTCTCCTTATCCAACAGAAATTCCATACTTTTGTGAGGCCTTCGCACCGAAGCAATTTGAACGCCACCCGATTGTGACGATGTTTTAATACGGTTATCAACCTCATCATCATCATCATCGGCGTCATCATCATGGACATTATAGTTGGCACTGGTGACATTCAATCTCTTGACCAGATAACGCTTGTGCTGCTGCTGCTGTTGGTTCAACGGATTGGACGTGATGTCCATGAGGGAGCGTGTTTTGCCCGATATAACCGTTTCGTGTGTGTCCAAATTAGTCTCAATTAAACCCATTTTGCCGTTATCATGAATGGGCGAGACTGCAACCGGCACTGCTGTCAACATGGTGAGGGGTCGCGGCTTGAAGCCGACTGATGCGGAACCCAGCTGATTGAACATTTGCGTCTTTTGTGCGACAGTTGCCCGCGACGGCGATTCGGTGTCTCGTGCCATATCCGTACCGTTGTCCGTACCCATTCCCCTATCCGCACCCGTTAGCGACATTTCGCGAAGCTGGCCGGCCGTCAACTGTGCGGCAAATGCGGCATATTGCTGCCGTTCGGCGTCCAAAAAGAGAGCATTACTGCTAACATAGGCAGCACTAGCGGGACTCGAGTTATGGGCAGCACTAGTAGCAACAACGCAAGGCGCATGCGTTTGCCTTGGCGGCAGCTTTGGCAACGGCGGCTTACCTGTCACGAGCTTTTGCAATGTCGATGTTTTTCCCTGTTCACCAGCTGTTCCTGTTGCTGTTATTTGGCGACTGTTAAAACTAACGGTGCTTGCCTCGGATGCATTGCTCTCATCTAAAGCTGCGCTGCTGCTGCGCGGCGGCTTTAACGGTATATAAATAAAGTCCTGCGCATTGCCATTGCTTTGTTTTGAGCTTGCGTTCTGTTTGTTTGGCTGCACTTGCTGTGTTTGTATTTGTGTTTGTTGTTGTTGCTGCTGCTGTTGCTTCTTCTTGCGCCGTAGTGAAAATCGCAAGCCGTGTGCAAAGCGAGAGAGAAAACTTTTGGAACTGGGATGTTTCTCATCCGATTTATTGGCACGCTGTTGCTGTTTGGTCGGCGATTCATTATTATTACTTGAAGCCGGAGTTATGGCTTGCGATTTGGGCATGTTGTTGCTGATATTACTCCGTTTGTCGTCTTCGTTGTGATCGTAACGCTGCAGCAACTGCTGCGATGCGTAGAGTATATGGTGGGCACGATTTGTGGGCGGTTCACTTAAGATGGGCAAATGCAGGCTGAGCGGACGTGTATGTGCTAGTGATGGTTGTGACACTGTAGTTGTAACTGTAACTGGTGTAACGATCGCGCACGTTGACGATGAGCTCGCGTCGACGCGCGTTTCAAGACTGACGGCAGCAGCGACGCTTGAAACTGAAACGGGCTGAGGTGACGGCGATATTGGCGATGTTTCTAGCTGCTGCTGTTTCTCTTCCATGCTGGCGCTTGCGATGTTTTCGTTGTTGTCATTGCTCTCCGTGCTCTTTGCTTCGATCAAACACGATTGCTCACACTCTTGCGCATTCGGCTGTTGCTCTTGCTGTTTTGCTCTTAACTGTTGCTCTTCATTATAGCGCACTGCTATGTTCTCGTTCTCTTTGGTGTTATAAATAACAGTGGCATCGTTGTTATCCAACAGCAGCTGCTCTTCTTCGTCATCATCGTCTAGCACTTCGTCGTCCTCATCGCTGCTCGCCTGCTCTTCATGTGGCTCCTCCGACGATTGCTCCTGCCAGCAATACTTACTCACCACTGGACAAAAACTCACCTCCTTACTAAATGAGTTACGCGAACCCGCTGGCAACAGTATGCCCAAAGGCTTCGGCTGTGTCGGTGTCTGCGGCAATTGATGCATTGAGTTGTGCGCACTACTCACATAGATATCATCCTCGGTCTCCTGATTGCCACTGTCAAAAGCTGACAGATTCGGAGTGCTGCTAACCAAACTGCGCTGCTTTGCTGTGGAGCTTTGAAAGCGTCGCTTGGGCAGAGCACGTGTGTTGGATTTCGTATATGTGGTGTATTCAGAATTTTGATTTGTTGGCGGCACCTCAAAATTGCACTGTTCCAGAGATTGGGCATAGGATGTGCGTAGATTTGTAGGATCCTGATCAAAGGTCTTGCCAAAGCTACTAAAACTAATGACGGCGGCAGGCGGTGGCGGTGGCGGTGGCTGTGGCATGGAACTTGAGCTGAAGTTCTGTTCCTTTTCCAGATTAAAACGATTCTTTTGTCGCGCTGGCGGTTTGCGTATGGTTAACTGCACGTGTTGCACTTGTGGCGGTGCCTCCTTATCCACCACTTGCTGCTCCAAAAGCTCTTTCAAAGGTTTAGCCACTGGACGCTGCTCTAACTCGTCCGCATCGGATTTATCGTTGAGTATGGAGGCATTTTTATCATAGATCTGACTCAGTTCGTCCAGCAAAAAGTTACCCCTGCAGATGAACTGCTCACAATCCTCACCGGAACTTATACGTTGCTTACGTTTATCCATGCTGCGCTTGCAATTGTCACTGGGATCTGTGTAATCGAGTAGTGTTAGATTCTGATAACTGGCATTTAGATAACTTGAACCTCCACCCGCCCCTGCTCCCGAACCAGCTGCACCAACACGATCGTTCCAGCTGCAACTGCGTCGCATACGCGGCAAACTATTACAATCGAACTGATCCAGATCCTCGCTAGAACTGTGCCCGTCACTGCCGCTCTGCCGACGCTGCAGCTGGTGCTGCTGCTGTTGGCGACGCTGTTGTTGCGTCGTGGTACGCCGTCGCCTGCCCAAGTGTTGCAGCTCGTTGGGCACCGACGATGAGGATCCTCCTCCGCCGCCTCCGCCTCCGCCTCGAGTTAACACAGGCGAGGAACTGTTGCTGCTGTTGTTGCTACTGCTGCTGCTGCGGCTGCGGCTGCTACAATTGATGCTGTCGTCGGCGTTGTTGTTGTTGGTGTTGCTGTTATTGGTAGCCAGAACGTAGCTGTTGTTGTTGTCCGTTAAGAAATTGGGCGACGAACCTCGCGGCTCGCGTATATCGGGCAAACTGTTCCGTAGCCAAGTGAAAGAGGCAACCGACGATGCTGACGTCGACGGCGACGGCGACGGCGACGAAGAAATAGCTGAATTGTTGCTCTCCTCACAGCTATTAATAGATGATGTTGGAGAGGCGGCCGATGACGTCGACGATTGCGTCTCCACCACGTTTGTCTGTAGTTGTTTCTCTTGCTGCTGCTGATGTTGCTGCTGCTGATGTTGCTGCTGCTGCTGCTGTTGCAACACTATTTTTGTCTGACACAAATCATTGGAGTTGAGAACGATTGCTTCCAGCTCCTCGAACAACTCCTCCTCCTCCTCGCAAAGTTTATCGAAATTCTTTGGTATACTTTTCGATTTGCTGCGACGCAATGTGCTCGGCTCACAATAGCCCGAATCCTCAGACAAATTCTCCGCCGAATTGAGTGGCAAACGTCTGGCATTGCTTGGATCTTGTTTGCCTGGACAGGCGCTAAGTAAACTATGTCCACTGCTATCGCTGCTGCTGGTGCTCGAACTGCTGCTCGATTCCGAATCCGATTTGATTTCGGCCTGATGCACCAGACTCTTGCACGCCCCAAACAGATCCCTCTCCTGCTCCTCAAAGTCCAGCTTGTGCAGTTCATAGTAGGTTTGATGCAATCGCCCATCACTGGACTCATACCGCTTGAGCAGCGATGTTGCCGATCCTCGTCGACTATCCGGGTTGCTGTGTGTGCCACTGCTGACATTGGAACTGCTACTGCCGGCGACAGTTTCACAGCTCAGCAGCGAGGGCGAACTGTTGCCCAGACTATTCATGCTTTGATGCTGTTCCTGCAGCGTCAGCTGGCGTTCCAGCGACTCGAATTGCACCAGCGATGAGCTTCTCGAGAGCGAATGATACGAATCATTGTCCGAGTAGAAATCATCGAAGGCTCCACAGCCACCGCGACGACTTCCTGTGCTGTTCCTCTGGCCCACACTGCCGTAGCTGTCGCGGGCACAGGCTTCCAGTGCCAGGAAGCGTTCCAGACTATTGTGTGCATCGGCATCGTAACGTGGAGGCGGCGGACGTCGCATCTGCACCACATCCTCCAGACTGTGTGGCTGTTGGGGAAGCAACAGTTGCTGTCGCTGCAGTTGCTCCTCTTCCTGGGAGCGGCGTGCACGTTTCGGTGGACAGGCAAAGTCACGTTCGGATATGGCATCGATATCTGCGTAAGTAACGAACAAAAGTTAATAAAAGTTTCAACTGAAAAACTTCTCTACCCTCACCCTTGATAATTTCGACCCTTATAACCGAACCGGTTTCGGACTCTGCGGAACTCCAGAATCCACCACAGCTGCCTCTCTGATCATGCCCATTCCAGCTATTCTGTGCATGCTCCTCATCCTCGGAGGTTTCCTCCATAATCGGCTCCAGCATTTGACGCGAGCTGGACAAGTAAATGCCATCTGTAAATAGCAAGAAGAAAGAAGACAACGAACGAATGAGTTTATTTTTAATTACCTTTTTTCCATTTTTTCGTAATTGTACTAAAGTCGATTTTATAATTAAAGCGCGCACTTAGCAATTTGGCCTGCCATTTGCGCATCTTATGCCACAGCCACCGTCTCCAGCTGTGCCTGCAACAAAACTGAAGCTCATCGCGACACTGTCTCGCGGCCTGCCTTGCAAGAGTACACATACTAGTTCTAGAGTCTCCATTCACAACCAACAACAGCAACAACAACAACAACAGCTGCAACAACTGCAACTGCAACTGTTTTCTGCAATCTTATCTCTGTACGGCGCCCGCAACAGGGATCGCTGCCAGGCAGGGCATGATGCAGCATGATTCATGCCGCTTAATTATGCAATTTATTAATAAAGTGCCCGACCGAACAGTCAGCAGCAGCAAAAAGTGTATGTGTTAGTGTGTGTGTTTTTGCCAAACTGACCATCTGGGGTAGAGAGTAGAGTAGAGTAGAGTAGAGTACAGAGTAAGACCTACAAAGATTGTTGTTATTTCATACGCGAATAAGATTAGCTTTCAGCGCAGTTAATTCAGAGTTAAATTTAATATGTGAAAGCATATCGGAAAACTGATCTAAGATGACTCCAAATGAGAATGTAACTAAGCTAAAAACATTTAAATTTTTGATATGGAATCGGTGAAGTTCTTCATAAATTATTAGTTAAAGCAGGTTCATCGATGACCTTTTGAACAGAAGCAGCGGTTTAAGCTGAACATTTAATATAATAAAATATATATCTAAGCTGTTTTTTGTTAGCTTATGAATAACTTAAGTTGACATCAGTTTTTAGTTAAAGTTATTAATGTTCTTTTATACATCTGTAGAAATGTTTGAAGCATATTCGACCTCATAAAGTATATATATGCATCATCATATTCAGCGTCGCGAGTTCAGTCGATATAGCTATGTCTGTCCGTTCGTCTTTTTCTATGCAAGATAGTTGCATTCGATTTAGACCAATCTAGCTCAAAAATGGTTCAAAAACATTTTATTTTATTAAAATCGGCGAGATCGGATCAGCGAGATATATATCTTATAGCTGACATACAAATTCAAGATCGTACCCAAGATTTTACTACATATAAAAACAAGCCGGATTTGTTTAAAGTATATTTAATATTCGACATGCCGGAGTTAGCTTTCTTACATTATTTACACAGCTTCATATATATACATACATATATCAGAAAGTTTCTTTAAAACTTTGATGTGTTTCTTGTCATTGGATTAGAATGAAAGTTGATTGTTCGACAATAGTTTTTTTTTTATAATAATAACAATTTTATATCAAGATGAATTGTAGTACTCATTGGAATAAACTTGTTTTTATAAACGTAATAACACAGAAACAAATGATAACAGTTCTAATACGTTTTATAGTATAACTATAATCTGCTTTCCTGATTAAATTCTTGCTTAGGATTCTCCGTTAAATAGTTAATGCTAAGCACAATTATATATTTTTTTTTCATTTCTTTGCTCACCTTGCTGTTCAAATGCGCCCAAATTCCAAGTAACGGGTGTATTTAGATAACCCGCCAGATCCAAATGTTCCATAATGAATATTTTGTTTTTGGCAAGACTTTTTGTCCTTTTTTTTTTTTGTTGTTTTAGCAATAGTTTTTAGTACTAAACACTAATTGTATTTTGTATCGTTGTTGCAATGCTTAGTCTCCAAGTATCACATCGGGGTTTCGTTTCTGATTCTTCAGGTTCTCCTCATTGAATGCAACTGGAGCATATACAATATATAGCACCAATTATGTCCATTTGCCTTATCGCGAGTAATGTATGGAGTTTTTGAGTTTTCGGTTTTTTTTTTGTTTTGTTTTGTGCAATTCGGCGGCAGCATTCGGTACAGACTTTTGTTGTATTTTCGATAAGCGAAAACGATATCTGTAAACAAAAAAGAAAACAAAGAAAAAAGGCAACGAAAACGTTAGTACACATATTGATAACAAATTGAAGTCGTATACCGCATATTGCTATAGCAAAAAGCAGGGAGTGTTTTTTTTTAATTGCTGCATTTACAAGTTTCAAATGCACTGCAAATATTTTTCAAAGAATTTTTAACAGATAATTTATGTTAAGTTTGCAATCTATAAAATTTCATAAATTATTAATTTATAGTTGCATTTAATTATAGCTTACTTAACTGATTCCTACTAAATGATCATAAGTACAAATTACTTTAAGGAAATATAATAACTATTTACATAAAAAGTATTTAAATAAATCTTTTATGTGCACACAGCACTCAAACTTAAATATAAAATGATGTCAGTTCCCTTTTGGACAATTTGAAAGGCAAAACCAGGTTTTTGCGTTTTTACAGACAACTAGAAAACATGATATAATGTTAAAATGTTTGAAAAAGTTAATAATCTAAACAAGATATGTTGTTTGGCACATCTTATAAAAGTGTGTTTATACTAAACTCAACTAGTAGTGTTCTGTGTTCAATATTCCAATATATTTCTCGCCCCTTATACGATTATTGAGTTGGGGGCGATATATTTTAATTGCTCCATCTGAATGCTAATAAGCAGCATGCCTTGCACATGGCAAATGTATAATAATAAATATATAAAAGTGTGCATTTTGCACTGTGGGCGATCAGCAAATTAAGTTGAGAAAGAGAAAGAGAGACAGAGAGAGAGGGAGAGAGAGAGAGAGAGAGAGAGAATCAAGCAAGTTGTTTGCTTTGTTCTCCAGCTGTATAAATGTATATAAATATATAGTATATGTAACAATTTATAGATTTTGTTTAAAGCATTCATCTGGCACGCTGCACATTTGTGCACATGGCACAAAACAAGCGATAACCCAAATCTAAATCTGAATCCAATATAAACAGCGCCAGCACTTTTCAATGTCAATAAGGGCAGTTTGGGATTTTAATTTCATTCGATCCAACATAAATATAGAGGCGCAGGGAACTTATTTTTTTTTTTTTTTGTATTTTTTTGCTCAAACGGCTCTGCTCTGGGAGCAGCAGTTTGTTTACGGTTTCGCAATTCGTGCTATGTAAACTTAAGTTATTTATAAATCGATTGGAAATACATACATGATCATTGCACAATAAACATTCAACGCATGGAAATTTACAGAGCACATATTTGGTCCGCAAAAAAATCAAACAAAATCGAAAAAACACACTGATTTTGAAAGAAGGCAATTCAATTAAATGCGAGCTGTCCAAGGCAATAGCAGGTGAATAGAAGTATTTGTCTTCTTAACTCAATAATTGGGTGGATAAGATTGATTACAATTTGATTTGACAGCTGTTAAATCAGTGTCAAATGGGTGTCCATTGTATCTCAGATCTTGTTCAAAATGTGTAAGAGGGCTATGAGTAAAATAAATATGCGAGGACAAGAATTTTAGATAACTAATTATTGTTGACAGAACATATTGAGAATTGTATTTTATGTAGTACGTTGTTGGTGCACCTTTTAGCACACTAAACGCTTGTTTTAGTACAGTTAAAAATAATGTTGAGATAATTTTAGCATGGCTCTGAATAAATTATTGTTGCTGGCAAAATATATTGCAAAATATTATTAAATAATCTTTGAATAATAATAAAAATTCAAAAAATATTTAGTACATTCTTAGTACAACTGTAACGCACTTGGAATGGCTTGACCATTGTAAATAACTAATTATAGTATTGTACACATCATATTATGTTCTCCTTAATATTTTAATGTATTTAGAACCACTTAGTACACATTTCACACCGACAATATAATTAAATATTCCCCATATGTTTTTAGAACAAATAAGTACGTTTTTAGTACACCTTTTAAAAAGTCTATTTTTGCCTTTTTTCAACTTATTTCAAACTGACAAAAACAGCTGAATGAGCAATTTACCCCTTTGATGAGTTTTAGAACACATTAATTCCGCTTATTTTAGCCGTTTTTTACTTTCCTTTTTTGCTTTTTTTATTTGTTGACTACTTGAAATATGAAAGAGCTGTCATAACTGACATGCAAATGCAACAAATCTTTCCCAATTAATCACCTGAATATTCAACAATGTTATGGTGAATGTAAACTGAAAACTTTGACAGCTGTCCAACAAAAAACCCAAAACGAAAAGAAAGGAAAACACATGTAGCGTATTCGAAATCAAGAGCATGACATCAATCTTGTATCTTTTTGGCTTCCTATGAAAGCTTATCGCTAAAACACAGACAATAAAACAAAATTTGAAGACTGTAATTTATTTTTGTTGTTGTTTATTTTCAAGTACAAGCCGTTGAATGTTTCGATTAAGTGATTGTGTTTTAATATATATTTTTTTTTTTAATTTTTTGCTATTAAGATAAGATAGACAATGACGTGGAATATAACTGGCCCAACAACAACAC
The DNA here is from genome assembly GCA_035044645.1 of Scaptomyza parva. Taxonomy (NCBI): domain Eukaryota; kingdom Metazoa; phylum Arthropoda; class Insecta; order Diptera; family Drosophilidae; genus Scaptomyza; species Scaptomyza parva. The sequence goes on from JAWNNT010000063.1 coordinate 839,375, forward strand.
AAAAAAAGACACCCTGTATATAATAATTATAAATCGGAAGTTATTTACTTATGGCTTTGATGAATGCATCCATCAAAAGTATTTTGGCTCACTAAGCTAACCAACGATGAACTTTGGAACGTGCAAAAAAAAAAAAAAAACAAGAAAACCAAATAAACACCTGAAATACATGAGGAAGGTGTATGATATAAACTTATATATATATGTATCTATTTGATTATTTTGTTAACTGTTAACCAATCAAAAGATTGTCACATATACTAAAAAGAGAATAAAAAGTAAAAGCGCAAGCACCCAAAAGTCATTCACTCGAAATAAGAAATAAACGAAAATATAAATAAATAAATAAGTTCACATGCCAAATTAAACGAAATGCGTCACATTTACGTACGCTTCTATAAATAAAATGCCCGAAAAAAACAGAGAAGCCCAAGCAACAAAGACAACAAAAAAAAAAACATAATATAGTTTACGTTAAGAGGAAGGGCAAAGAAATGTTCTTAAAAAAGCATAAATGTATTTTATTAGTCAGTGTTGTTTAGTGTTTTTCGTGGTGTTACCTATATATAAACATTCAAATTTTGTATGTTATAGCTTGGTCAGGGATTGCGGAAATCTTAAAAAAAATCTCTGTCTTGTAGGCCATCTGGCTAGCGGGGATTACGATTTGTCTGCCAGCAGCTTTTAATTGCAAAAGTTCACTTTCCCTGCTAGTAGAAGAAATGTGCGGTTATAAATTGTTTTACATATATCTTTGTTTCGTTTTTTTATGTTTTTGCCGGCATGGCTACGTATGCTTTTTGTTTCTTTTCTGCGTTGATCGAATAAATCTTTGTTTATTTTGGTTCGTATAAATGTTGTACCATTTCTTGTTGGGCCTTTCATAAACAACAAAGCTTTAATGAATTATTGGATAAAAAGGGGCTTATCTCTCCCTCTCTTTCTCTTTCTATGACTCTGGCAATATGAGCACGTTTCGGTTTTTTTTTTCGGTACTTTTTTTTTGAGGCGCGTCTTGTTGCTCGACTGTCCGAAATGACTCACATATGTACTTGCCTTGATGGCCAAGTGTCGCGGTACTTTACGATATAATGTCGTGATAAATTGTGAATTAAGTGGTATTAGCATATTAAAGTAATTTTTGCATAGATTTGTGGGATTTATTTTATGCATTTTGAGTTGAAGTAAACAATATTTTAAAACCTGTGTAAACAATTATTATGTACTATCTTATTGAAATGTTGTAAGAAAATTCAATAAGGTACACAAATATTGTTACTAAGTTATTTTTTTAGTTATTACACTTAACAAGTCCTTAAGTTTGGAAAAATAACACATAATATTAATAAAAAATGATTTTAAAAATTTATTTTTAAAGATTTATACACAAAATTAAAATCGTGACTCAAGACATATTCAATGCAATTAATTTTTAACAATGCTCAAATGCATTTTAAAAGCTGACATTGCTTATGTCAGTTTTAGAACACTTTTTAGTACACTAGTTACATGAATAAGAAAAGCGTAATCACACTTTAATACAACACTTAGACAAACCCAAGTGTAAATGCTGTTTAGAACATTTTTAGTACACTTTTAGTACAAAAGTGCATTTATCCCAGCCCATAAAAGCACACACTCATTGCAAAATACATACATACATCACATACACACACAAACACACAGCTGTTATCTTTTGTCTATAAATACTGTGTACCAAAAAAGTGTTTACATTAATGCCAGCAACGCCCATTTGGTACACAAAATGCGTCCGGAGCGGTTTGCGGTTCGCGAAGTTTTCTCACCTGTGTTCGTTAAGAATCGGATAGTTCGTTTGTTTTCTGTGTAATCCTTAGGAAATGTGCTAAAATCAAACAAAATTTTAACACCAAGGAACATTAAAGTTCATATTTAGCTCAGGTCAGAGCAAAGTTAAATGTCGTTTAATATTTGCTAACTTCAATATCACATAACAATTGTGCGTTGTGATAAGCGTTTCGCTAAAAAAACACACACACATATATACACAAATAATAGATATAACACACAAATGGCAAAAAAAGAAAGAAGAAATTTGTGTTCGAAAGCGTTTCGTTTCTAATATATATATTTTGGGCACAGTTCGATTTCGTACTAAAACCCGCGCTCATTTAGTACGGGTCTAAAATGGCGAAAGGTGCGCACCACTCGATTCCCTCTTTAACAAAAAGCAAAAGTGAATTTACGACGACTAACGACATTTCCGCCCGACCGCAGCGTCTGAGGTGCGCTTGAGTACTACTAGGCGGAGAAAAAAAACACAAAAAAAAAACAACACTCAAACACAAACACACACTCACATAATAATAATCGGCGCGTCCGTCGGCGACACACACACACACACACACACACACACACACGCACACACATCGCATCGACGTACATAATTCTTGTGTTTGCCTTTTGTTTTTGCTTTTTAGTATTTATTTACAATTTAATATTTTTCAACGCAGCGCAAAACGCCGGCAGCAGCAGCAAAAACAGAAACTCATCATAGATAATTATTGTAAATGTTCGTAATCTGAGGCAACAACAACGACAGGCGATAGGCGACAAGAACGCCCCCTCAAAACGTAAAATGTCTTCTTTATTTTTTTCTTTTTGCTGCTTACCACATTTTGATGGGGCATGATGCGCCTCCAATCCACACGAGTTGGCAAACCAAACTGGTCAGCAAATAAGTTGGTCAACGCATTTTGGAAAATGCAAAAAAATCGCTCAATGAAAGCAAGCTTTTTTCTGTGTTTTTTGGAGAGATACCAAAACAAAAATCAAGGAAAAATACAATCGCTGCTCAAGATAAGACTTATCAGTGTATAATATCTCACGCTGATTGTCTTTGGACACTACATTAATACTACTTGTTGTTGATGTATATAAGACGGTGTGTGCATTGGGTACAAGGCGAATGACAACAGTAAGCAATCAGCCGGTAAACAACAATGTCAGGAAAAATTGAACTTCTTTTTTTTTTTTGGTAATTTTGGCAGTCGCTTTTATAAAAAAAAAATCAGTATAAAGATTGCAAGGTAGCAGATTGCGGAAGCAAAACATTAAGAAGTACACCAAAAAGTGATAAACATATTTAAAGCTATTTTTAAGATAATCTTAAATAAGTTAAGCAGGGAGGAAAAAGCTAAATCTTTACAGATTTATTTATCTACTTCTTGAATATTTTCTGTATAAAAGGTAGTACGTTTTGTTATAGAAATAATAATAATTTAAAATGAAAAGATTAATAGTCAAAGTCAAGCGTTTTACCTCGTCAAAAAAAAAGGATGTCAATATTTAAATAAGCTAATATGATTAATTAAGTACAAATTAGTGGTTTCGTTTAAATCCAAAGCTGTCTCACTTATTATAGCCTAAAACTTAGTAGGAAAAAACAATGTTTATTTTTATAAGCAAAAAATTGTCATATCAAAATACTTATAAGACAAAAAATATTAATATACGAATATACGTCAAGAACTTAGTAACGAAGAGAGAATTTTGCAGGAAACGACCTAGGAAATTAGGAAATTAGAAACCATCATCCCAATAAAAGTACTGGCTCTTATGCAGGACCTGGGTCTAAGGGAAGAGCTTAGGCTGAGAACAGACTAAAAAAAAATGATCTAAAAAAAAAATCATTGCTGTATACCTGAACTATTCTGTATAAAAGATTAGCTTATATGCTGCATAAGTTTTTCTCAGTTTCTTAAATAAAAGTAATTAACAAACAAAAACTAACTTAAATTAACAACAATCAGCTGAGGTTAAGCAACAAATCAAGCAACAAGTGCCGTTTGCCATTTAAATAGACTGCACTTAAATAACTAACATTCTCCACTTAGGTTTATTGCCCATCGATATTGTAACTGAAACAATTAACTTCAAATAACCGCCAAGCTATATTGCAAATTTCCGCTTAGCTTTAGCGCTTATTTATAATCCCAAGTGTAAACTGAACTTTTAAGCCCTATGATGCATGATCAAAGTTTTTTGTTTTTTTTTTTTTTTTCACACCTTTCATATTTTGTTAACGTTTGTTGTTGTTAAGTTTTAGTTTGTATTGTTTTTTTCGCACACTCTTCGTTAAGCGCCAAGTCAAAGTTGAAAGTGTAATAAACTTGCGTGTGAAATGCACTCGAAATAGTTTAAACAAAAGGTGCGCTCACATTTCTATTCAAGTATTACTATATATATATATCGTTTTTTTGCAAACACACACATTTTAGATAAGACTTTCACTTTCGTCTGGCCACGAATCAAATTAAAAGATTCATTAACATTTTGTTATTTTTCTTTTGTGGTTTGGTTTTCTTCCCAAAGAGTGCAAACAATTGTCGAGACTCTAAAGTTTTTGGATGAGACTCCATACCAAAAAAAAAAAAAAAACTTCAACTCAACTCGAGTTTAACTTCAGTTCCTCCTCCCACACAATACCAACAACTTTGCACAATTGCAAATTCATTTCAGCTGTGTTTTTTTGGTTTTTGGTTTTTTTTTGCCTCAATTGCGCTGTGGCTTCTTCAGATTGCCTTTTGGCCATTTTTTCGTAGAGTTGCGGAAAGCTTACCAAATTGTTATTGTTGTTGTTGTTTGCCGGCCAATTCTCAGGAGTTGTGCAATGTATTTTGGTGGCATGATTTAGGTTTTCCAACAACTGGAACTTTTTCGCTCGCTTCGCATTTAGCAGGAAGAAGAAAAAAAGTGAATGCCAGGCAACAAAGTACATACATATACAACAGAAAATACATACAGATACTCTAGGTGGGGAGGTATATTAATTGATCTCGTGCTTTGTGGTACGCCTTCTGTTTCACTTTTTTTGTTTATATGCAAATTTTCAGTGTTGCTCATTATTAAAACATATTTTCTGCTCTAATGAAATGTTCGAAACTGAATTGCAGCCTTGCGGGCTCTTAAATTGTTTGCCAGCTTTGTGGTCTAATAATTTGATTGCAATGTTTTTGTTTTTTTTCTGTCTACTTTTTTGAATTCATTTGAATTCCTGTTTTCGTAACTGGGCCAAACGTTTTGTAGCCGTTTACTTCACTTTTTTTCAAAGTGTATACGACGATGACATTTTACGGCGATCATCTGAAAAGGCACAAAAATCGGCGAATCACTTGAACACACAAACAAATAAAATAAAAACAGCTCGTGGGAAAACCGCAAAACTTGTTGCAAATTTTATCTGTTTTGGCAATTGTTAAAGCTTGTCCCTCTTGTCCTCTCTAGTCTTAAATTATTCGTACATACATTTATAGATATAAAATTTGCTTGAATGGAGTTCATCGTTGTCTTGTTCATCATTGTGCAAAAATGCGATTTATAAGCGCTCTCTTTAAATATTTATTTGTTGTTTTGTTCATTGTTGCTGCTGCTTAAAATACTTAGAATTGTATACATCATCGGTTATCTCGTTTACCATTTCGTCATAGCAACCGTAACATGTTCTAAATGCGACTTAGTAATCATAATAAGTGCGCACTTCTAGAATGTAAATTATGCTAACATCAACTTATTGCTCTTCTTAAGAGTAAAATCACAAATAATTTCGTTAACAAGCACGTAATGCAATTTTTGATAAGGATTTCGAAATGTGTTCCAAACTGAAACTGACTCTCGAAGCAATAAAAAACATGTCTTATATTAAAATATATTTTTATTTATTATTATTAAAGAATTTACAATACAATAACAATCATTTAAGAGTACATGAAAATATGATTTTAAATATTCTTAAACGTTTCATTTGATTTATGAATATAGCAGTTATACTAAAAGGTGTTTCTCTATTTTAGTAAATAACTTAAAATTAGGACAACCCTTAGCTTAATATTTCATACCTTACCCACTTGCTCTCCAGCTTTGTTTTCTCTCTAACTTTAAAACAAATAGATCGATTAGATTTATCGCTTATTAAACAGTTCCCAGGTGTTTCTAATTTAGGCAATCACTGATTGATGCTAAACCAAGTTCTATTTTATTCTATCTTTAAAATAAAAACAATCGATTAATGATCGTTTAATGTTATCGGATCTTTAAACCTTGTACAGGTGTTTCTCTTTTAGAAAAATAAAACTTATTAATGCTAAACTAAGTTGTATATTTTATATCTACTCACTATTTCTAATGCTTTCTTTTCATTTCGACTTATAATCGATTATGGTTATCGGTTCTTTAACCCTTTCACACTGTGTGTTTGTGTGCTTTTTACAGCTAAAGCTAAATAAGAATAAGCCGCAAAAGCCATTGCATATACACATATTTAACAAAATGCAGCAATGCCTGCCAAGCCCATCTTATCTTATTATTATTGTTATTTGTTTGCTTCCTAGTTCTCACAGATATGTATGCCATGAGCCCCGTTATTCAATCAAGCCGCTCCCTTCACTATAACCTCAAGAACAACAGCGAACAGCATTTTGTTCCAGTTTAGCATGTCTGTCATGTTGTGGCACTTTTATGACTAAACAAAAATTCCTAACTGCAAAAATTATTCGCAGCGAACCATTTGCAATGCTTAAAAATGCCATTAAGCACAAATTAAACATTTTGGAATAGTAAATGGAAAAGATGAGGCCAGGCAGGCAGCCATCCATCCAGCCAGGCAGCCAAACTGGCAGAACGGAATCGCAATGAGGCAATGCCGGTCATAAGTAAGTGTATTCGTGCATGTGTGTGTGAGTGTGTGCCCAATTTGCGTGGAAGTAGCACAGAATTGTATTATTAAGAACGGGAGAGACAGACAGGGAGAGAGAGAGAGAGAGAGAGAGAGAGAGATGGAGCGAGCAAAAGAACATTGTACAAAAGTAAAGAGCAGTAGAAGCAAAAGAAGAAGCAAAGAAGAAAACAGCAATGAGCAATGCAAAAGAAGAGCTTCAAGAAGAGCGTGGGCAGGTTGGTAACGCCTCAGCGCTTGCACAGCTGTAGCAACAAAATGTGGCACTTGAAATGGCAGACAGTCAGGCAAACCCAAAAATAATAACAACAACAGCAACAACAGCAAGAAGAAGAAAATAACGTCAAGCCAATGATAAGCCCAGTTAGACACACAGATTGACAGAAGAATGGAAAGGAGGGGACGGGACGGGCGGTACAGGGAAAGTAGGTGGGCGTTAAATCAACAGCTACGCATGGTTTGGGCGCAGAGATCGCTTTTGACGTTGCAACGTGGGTGCAACAACAACAACAACAACAACATTAACAATAACAATCTCCATACCACCAATACGTGCAACGCTTGCAGATTCAGTAATCTGGCAAAAGACCATAAATTAGACTCCCGAACGCTGTGATTTGAGTTTATCGTTGCTACCTTTTTATTTCGTTTTCTCCAATTTCTTTTTTTCTGATTCTGAATTGCGGTCGCTTGATTAAGTTTTTCCATTAACTTTGTCTTCTCTTCTGTCTTTTCGACTTTCGTAAAAAACAAAACAGAACGAAACAAAATACAAATGACATGAAAAAACCGCAGCGAGCAGTCACAAAAATCGTTGTCAAGTTAAATTAAACAGAATGGGGCTAGTTAGCCAGTGTATACTGTACACAGTTCAGTTCTGTGGGAACAAGGTCATTTCAAGTTTCTTTCGTAAAGTTGCGAATGAAGTTGTTTTCAAAACAGTTTTTACTGGAAACAAACCCAAACCATGAGTAAAGGCCCTTGAAGTTGTGTTAAACCTAAATGAATGAATGAATGGATGAACCGAACCGCGCAGAGAACAGTGGAAATCTTTGTCTAGTTAATTTCTGTGAGTGACGATCTACAGCAAAGATGACGATCAGAACACAATAAAGATACAAAACATATTTTGGTTTAATGTTTAGTAAAATATAGTATAAGTGCAAAACAAATCTCCTTAGAATCAAATCTCCTCAGAAAACAATCAAGGAAACTAGTTTTGGCATAGTACAATCTTCCTTCATAGCACAATTTTGTTAAAGATCTTAAATTTGTATGATATAGTGATTCGAACTCCTGATTTTGACAAATGATCTCTGAAACTACAAACAAAAATAAGACCTTGACCAAAGTTTCACTTTAATAGCTCTAAAACTAGCTAACCAAGAATAAATATGCTACCTTCTATGAGTTACACATTGCATAAAAATATTATACTAAGCTTTCGAACTGTATAAAAGAACCTTGTTCTTACTTAAACAGGTATTCTATTATATTTACCTTTTTTTGCACTCATCTTTTATATGTTAACGAGCAAATGTCAAATAGCAAAACTATAGAATAATAAATAATCAAGAGATTAAGAGCCCAAAAATAAATACATAACACCAGCGCGCTTACAAATAAATAACTGATCAGAAAATATTTCTATGCTGCGGGCTAAAAATATTCAATTTTTTTTTTTGTTTTTGGTTTTTGTTTTTGTTTATACCCAAATAATAACAAACGAACGCGAAAATTACATAAATTATGCAAATTTAGGCCAAGATAGCCAAAAGAGGTAGTCGAACTATAAAATACAAAATCATAACCAAAACAAAACAAAACAAAAAGAAAGAAATCGAACCGTGTCGAAATAAAAAATAATAACACCTACACCATTTGTTGTGTGTATGTCAAAACTTAATGTAAACGTAACTTTTGATATTATGATGTGTGTAACAAAATGTTTGCTGTATTGTATTAGGATTTTGATATTGGTTCAGAGTGGCCAACATAATAGACAGATGAATCAAAAATTGTTGAGTGCAAAAGGAGTCGAAGGCATGTATGAATATAAACCATTTATGACATTTGAATGAGTGGTGAAAGTTGTGACAGCAAAAAAATAAATAATAAAATCACTCTACAATATAATTGCTAACAAATTAACAATATGAATTTTTCAATTAAACCCATTGAACTGATGCCGACGTTGTAAAAGTGTGGCCAATTGCAATTGGCAGCGGAAGTTTCAACAACAGCAGCAGCAGCAAAAGTGTTAACAAAGCAAACCACTGAAGATTTCAAAAGAATCAAGAGAGGGTTCATTCAACTCGACGCTAATCAAGAGCTAAATAAAAACAATTACCAACTACAAATGGAAAGAAAAATAGCAAAAAACGCAGAGAATACGAACAACAAAAAAAAAAACAACATACAAATGGTCAAAACGATTGCCTTTTGGCCAACTGAGCACTGTTTGGTCTGGAAAATTAGTTGGCATTACAAATTTACGTTACGTGCCGTAATGAGCAGAAACTTAAAACGTTCATTTAAACAATTTGTGCGATTTTGTTACGATCTGTTTACAATTGGCCAAAAAAGAATTAATTGAAACTGCTTAAAATAATTTGATTTTTATTTGATTTGAGTATTTGGAGTTATGAAATTGCTCGCATTTTAATTAATCTATCTACATACATTTACATGTCTATTTTAGAACAAATAAGAATACAATCTAATTTCAAAGATAATTTTTAAGTTTTTGCACAATTTTTAACTGATTCCAATCTCAACCATTTTAAAAGTCATTTATAAAATAATTCGGTTAATAAAGAAACATTTTTTTTAATTTCTTTTTCTTTCATAAATTCGCACATAAGCTGCAATTCGAGACCGGATCTGGACACAGCATTTAATAATTGTCTCATTTTGTTAATCCACACATACAAAAAAAAAAAACAAAAAAATAAAATGCATGGCGCGTGTTCATGAGTAGAAAAGTGAGCAGAAATATGAGTACGAGTACGACTGAGAGTTGAATAAAAAAAATATGAAAACAAAGAAAAACTCGTTTCAGTTGCTATTTCTCAGATATATTGTTTAAGCTGTTTGAGCTGTTATTGCCATTTGCCTTATAGCATGCAAATCGACAGCGTTATTAGTCATTATGTGGCCAACACATATACAGTTGTATATCCGTGTAAAATGCTATGCTTTGCATTAAGAAAAAAAAAGCCAAGTTTGAGTCCAAACATCGTGGCGGCCTTCACGCTGCCCGCTGGGCCAAGCTGCTGCAATCCATTTGGCGCGGGGTCGGCCCAAAATGGGGCGTTCAAAATTGTTAAGTGATTGAATTTGATTTGCCTGTTCGATAGTTGTAGTAGAAGTAGCTGAACGGAACAGCCTTTATTTTTCAGTAAATGTATTATAATTAGCATAGAGAGCGCTTTGTTGAAAGTTTTCAAATATTTTTGGGGAAAATGTGATTATTAGTCATACCATAGATTAAATGTGGGTCGCTGAAAATTGTTAAATAAACTTATAAAATGTTAGTAAAGTTAAGTAGTAAGTTACTAAATGGCGATATTTTGAAGTTATTTAAACAGCGACAAGATATAAACAAATTGTTTAAGATATTTTTAGTTAAGGTACAAGTTGAGATATAGTTATCATATCGTTTAAGGAAGAATATACTAAAGCATACATCAAAAATGTTACAATGTTATAAGATATCAGAGTAAAAATCAAAGCCTAGTGCATAAAGTTTTTAGATTCAGTGTCTTTCATTAAAAGTTTCCCATGACTTGAAAGTTCAAAGTACTTACGAAATAACAAAAAAAATTAACTATTGCCTACTGAATTAAAAAGTCCATAATGAATGCAAGACATCAATTTTGATGCATAAATTATAATTATTTTGTTTCTTTGTATGCTTACGCAATATTCTCATACGCAATATCTACACATGATCTTTAGCCCTACACAACAATGGATTATAAAAAATTGCCAGACAGTTCAGCATAAATGTGAGAAGATTCTCAGCAAAAATGAGTTTTATTTTTTCATTTATGTTTTGTTAACATTTTAATTAGAATTTTTCAACAATATCTGACGAAATAAAAAGTGAGCAACATAAAAGTCATAAAAGCTAGTAAATTAACAACAAAATCTCATTTCTGTTGCCAGGCATTGTCATAATATTAAAAACCTTTTTTCTTTTTTTAACATTACGATGATATTTTTTTTCATGTATTGCTTCAACAACAACAGATTTCAATTAAAAAAAGCACATTTTGTATGTCAAAGTTGAAATAGAGAGAGAGAGAGAGAGAGAAAAACAACTTTTTAAAAACTGGTTGACTCTTATTATTCATCAATAAGAAGCGTCATGCTTCCAATCCCCGAGACCAACCCAGACCTAGTCTCAGCCCAGTCCTAGATAGTTCAATAAGCCGCCAACAAATGTCAAAAGCTTAAAGCCAAAACAAAAAAAAAAGAAGAAAAAACTGGCGACACTTTCTAACCAAGTCCGACTGAATGTGCGTGCTGGTCTTTAATCAGGTCAGCATATAAATGTTTGAAGAAAGAAATTATAGACAAAGAGAGAGAGAGAGGAAAAAAAGAATACTTTTTGCTGGTATTTATTAATAACGTTGGCCCCCAAAGGCTAAGCTTCGCTGATGACTATTCTCGCCTGCGTTGGCTTTAATGAAATTAAATGAATTAAAAGAAATTTTATTCGAGTCAATGAAAAAAAAGTTGCTGTCTTACTGCGCATCATCATCATAATAATAATACAAATAATAATAGGGCGCCCGGGGCAGTAGTTCCTCTTCTTTTTCTTCTTTTTCTTTATAGATCTTACAATTCGAACTGGGTCAACTGTTAGAGCCATGTTCAGCTGACTGTTACCATCTGCGATTGAATTAAGTGTAACGCATTATTATTAAGTTTTCAAGCGCGCAAACACTTCTTCTTACATTCTGTGGCTGTGGCTTCATGTTCCGCTTAGCCATTTCTTAACGAAAGACTAGTTAAGCCGAGTTTTTCTATGATTTGTTAGCGCTCCAATTTATAAAGTATTTAAATATAAATCAAATTTGTTCATGCTTTCAGTGTTTTTTAATTGGAATAACAGAAAGGAAAGCATTACTTTAAAATAAAATCAAATAAATAATTTTAGAATAGTCTGATCTTGGAATAAAGTATATATATATATTATAATATGTATATATAAATAAGTAACTACATGTTTTTCATTTAATTAAAAAAAATATATTAAAAAATTAATAAACTATTTAGTAAAAATTAAGATTAGTAATCAGTTATAAGAAGTTTATTTATTAAATATTTTTTTTCGGAAATATTGTGATTACAAATAATCAAAATCTCCTTTTGATTATTTAAAGATTACAAAAATAATCGAAATTTATCACACATAATGAAAAAGTAACTTTACATGATTATTTTTGATTATTTGTTTAAGTAAGTTTTTAGTACACCGTTTTAAATGAATTTACAAATAATAAGATTTGAAGAACAGAAAATCATTAAAAGCCAGAATTAAATCAAGCAAATTCCATTTAAATCTCAACTTTAATTTAAATTTCTCTTTAAGAATTTTAATAAATGTTTTAACGCTCGATTGCGCTATAAAGCTAATATTTAAATAGAAAAGTATACAAAACAAAGCAACATCTCACATATTTCTACAGCTTTCAGTGCTCAAATGTTTCCACTTATATGAAATGAAATTCAATGAACCAGGTATGCAGCTATTTAAACAGACATATTAAATAACAGTAAACAAATAAAAACAAGTTTAAACAAATTATATAAATGGTGAAACGCACAACAAAGTAATCACCCTTAGCTGACTGATTTCTTAGAGCAGCTGTCAAAGCTGTCATAGTATCATAACAAGCACAGTTATGTTTCAAATGACTTTAAGCCGTCTTTTGTCTTCTCTTTTCTTTTCTGTTAGGTAATTAACATGCAGAAGTTCAAATGCGTCAAGGAACTTGTAAGTGGCAGCACACGAAAAGATTATGAGCACTTTTAGACGAATATGGCCAAAAAAAACTTTTAGCCAAAATAAAAAGAAGCCAACTTAAAAGGTAGCTGACATTTGATGGGCTTTGGCCCGCGACTGAGCCTCAGATATGGCCAAGGCATGCGTGATTTATGGCAAAACGAGTGCGTTGTACATTGTACAACAGATTCACATTACAATCTCTCTCCCCCTCTCTCTCTCTCTCTCTCTCTGTCTCTCTTTTTCTCTCTCTCTGCCATTCATTTGGCCAGGAATGTGTGTGTATGTAAGAAGATTCTTCTCATATTTAAAAGTGTTTTTTTTTCTGTTTCTTTTTGTTTTTTTTTTTTTTTTTTTGCGGTGAGTTCAACGCCGCTCCATTGGTTGGCTGGCTGGTTACGCTTGACGGCGGCCAAAACAATTACAGCGCCACATTGTGTTGCAGTGCTGATGGTGCTGTTTGCAATTTGCAACATGCAACAGATACACACAACAGCAACAACAACAGCAGCTGCTGCAGAAGCAGCTAACTAAAAACAATGCAAACACCACGCATCGCATTGCCAATCAAAATTGTTAACATATTATGTGGAAAGCAGAGCTTCAAAAACCAAAAAAAACCAACACACAACTCAACAGCTTGATACTAAAACATCAACACACACACACACACACACACATACAGAGACTTGTTAAACTGCAACAATATAAACAATAGAGAGTGTGCGAAATCAAGATACATATTTATGTCGGGAATATGCTACAACATTGGGAGCTACAATGTTGGCTGAACAAATAGACTCATTAAAATGTTAAATAAAGTAAAGTAAAAGGAGTTATTATTGAATTATAAATTTTTTAAATAAATTGACAGAAAATAGTTAAGATATATTTTTGAATGCAAATAATTGTTCTATGTATACGATCGGAGTTTTAAATCCTGATTATTGTATTATGTGAAAACAAATTTAGGTTAAAATTCGTTACATAAAAAATTTTAAGTCCACAAAACTTCTTTGTTTTGTATAATATATATATATTGAATATTATATATTTCGTGATCATGGAATTTAATTTCTATAATTAAAAGATTTAATCATTTTCTGAATATGTAACGTTTTCGTTTACTTCCGCCATAAAAAAAACTAAACTTAATAATAATTTGAAACACAAAATGAAAACTCTATTTTTTAATTACTTTATAATTAAAAATAATAGAATTAATTTTAAAATTAATTTAAAATTTAAAATTTTAATTGCTCAAAGCAATCAATAACTAATAATCATAATGAACTTTTAAGCAAATACAATAAGTTAATTATATTTGATTTTTTTTGTTATAAATATTACAACATTTTTTCAGCAATAATAACACAGATTTAATATTCTAAATCAGTTTTACCCAAAAGCTTATTTTTTGCCTAATGAAAATGAAAATCAATAAAAACAAGTCGAATAATCTCGACTAGAAGATACCCTTAACCCTTGACCATACAGACGGACAGACGGTCGGGCTAACAGACACACACATATGGCTGTGTACTTCAGTACCAATTACTGATGGTATCATATCTCCGGTGTTATTTAACCGATTTTAATAAAAATTTCACAGATGTTCATTATTTTGTTAATAGTTTCAATCTCCATTTTCCAGTTTTCGAAGCACAAGATTTTTTTTGTTATCGATTCCATGTGTATATTGGAAACGTATAAAAAGTTATCGAAAATTTTAAATAAACTTGCTATGCCTAGGGATTAGGAGAGCTTATATCCAAAATCTGGAGTCTCTAGCTCTTCTAGTTCCTGAGATCGACGCTTTATCGGCTAGGCTGTTGATGCTGATCAAGAATATATATACTTTATGGGGTCGGAGAAGCTTCCTTCTGCCTGTTACATACTTTTGCACAAAACCATTATACCCTTTTTTACCCATTTCATGGGTTAAGGGTATACAAATTAATCACAAAAATTAGCTTAAAGCAAAAAAGTTTTTAGCTATGTAATATTTATATATATATATATATATATATATATATATATATATGTGGTTAATACAACTAACATTATTTTCGATTTGCAAACAACCTTGACTCTAATTAGCAATTGTAGTAGTATTTGCCAAACAAATTATCCCCTTAACGAAATCTGTTGGCCAATACTATTGATTTGTCATAGTTGCATTGTATCTTTTTTGTTGTTATTGCACTTATTTTTTCCCTATAAAATAGATGAATCAACAAACATTGATTCAGATGAGAAATTAAAACAGAAAATCGGCCCGCAGCGTAAAAAAATAATAGCTGGCATCTATAATTATAGAGTGCAACAGATTGTAGTATGTGAAGCATTTAGTTGCCCCTTATTTTTTTGAGTTTATAGGAAACAGCTGCCTGCAACTTGCCACATGGTTGGATGCTGTATGCATGTGTGTGCAGACAGACTGTGTGTGTGTGTGTGTGTATGTATGTGGCAGGTTCAATCAACTTTTGGCTCTCAGCTCGACTAAACCAGGCTCTAATGGCCTTGGCTTGCGCCTAGACAGCCCGAAAAAAAAAACACTCATTAGCCTGGGTAAGCGGCTTGACGTGCCCCACGAATGATCTAATCGACAAACACTTAACACTTAATTGAGCAAAGACGAAAACGAGTAAGACGAAGGCGAAGACGACAACGCAGACGATAACTTTTGTAGTGAAATGCGAGTATTGTGATGATAAATCACACAAAATAACAAAAAAAAAAAAGCTAACTTGCAATGATGTTAATTTACAATGCAAGCGTGTAGGATGGGGGGGACTGATCGAAACAAGATACACAATTGAATCATATGCTGAGAATAATGTGTTAATATATATATATATCAGATTAGAGTATATTCATGGGTGTCTAACACACACATACCTCATTAAAACAACTAATAGCTTGGGCAAATATTTATTTTCTAAGCAATTTAAAACAAAAAAGTGAAGTATTTGGTTGAGAAAAGTATAACATGCATGTCATACAAACAATTTATAAATAAATAAGTTTTATAAAAAAACCTAGAAATATAAAAATGTTTATAGGAAAATATTTTAATATCTTAAAAATAAAAATCAAAAAATTTTCTTTTAAAAATAAATAGCTTAAAAAAATTATTATTTTATAAACTTCACTAAGATAAACTATTTTAAAACTTACTTATTTATCGTTATAGACTGAGGTATAACGTAAAAAATAATCCGAATAACGCAACGTTCGATTCGTAACGATAATCCACATAGAATGATTCCAGAAGAATGCATGCAGTAGAGAGGAGCTTAACAGAGTGAGGGTGGAGGGGATGGGGAAGTTTAAGTACGCTTTGAGATAGAGAGAGGGAGACACACCGAGCAAGGGAGATGAATAGAAAGAAACCAAGAGCTCAAAACGAAACTTGTGGTTAACTTTTAAACTTTTTTATAGCACATTTTCTTTTCTTTTGTATATTTGGCTTTTTGTTGTACTATTTTTGAACAAAACACTTTTTTTTTCTTTTTTTATTTGCCTAAGCAAGCACTCTTTTTTGTTGTTGTTGTTGATGTTTAGCACTCGCAGCCACTTTTTTTGATTTATTTAAAATGATTTATCTGCAGAGCCGTTGTCCGAAACTAACGCGCATTTAAGATACTATAAAAAAATTAAGCAACTTAAACTACAACTACAAAGTAAAGTGGACGAAATATTGTTGTTGTTCTTGTTATTGCTCTTTTTGTTGTTGTTGTTGTTGTTGGCAGCTGCGCGATCCGTTTTGCTAACTGGCGACTCTGACGGCGTTTCAAAAGTGACTGAAAAGCGCCTAGCGCAAACAACAAGCGCACCGAAGCTGCAAACGTGTCTTAAACGGCCAAAAGGTGTACAGGTAGACACACACACACACACACAAAGAGAGAAAAAGAGAGAGAGAGAGAGAGAGCAAGCGAGAGAGAACTGGTAGAGAGCATTGCGATCGCTGTTGTTTTTTTTCCGAGGCATGGACAAAGTAAAAGCTAAAGAACATCAATAAACTGGTTATAGCTGTTGTATGTTTAGCTCACCGCTTGGACCGGCACAATTCTATTTAACTTAGTTGGGACCTGTCTGGCAGCGCCCCCAAGGAGTAAGCAACAGGCTCCAAGCAACTGGGCAAGGTTAATAACCATCGACAGCAGTGAGAAGAGAACAAACAAACACACACACAAACACACACACAAATAGACCGATTGCAACTGTGCATACAAATTGTTTATGAATTGTGAGACAAACTCAATGCAGGAATTTACAGAAGAAATTGCTTTTTGTTAAAAAATTTAAGATTTATGTGAAGCTATTTTGTACGCTATGTTTTGAATTCGTAAATAAGTTTACAGAAACATTTTTTAATACTTTGAAATACTATGTAATACTAATGCTCTATTCAATTTATGTTGGTATAAATACGAATAGCTTATGAATTGAAAGCAACTGTTAAATGCCACATAAAAATGCTAATGTTGCAGGGTTTTGGGACACCCTACAGTGAACCATTGTATTTTCTTTATTCTCAACACTTCCTCAAGCGAAATGCCAAACCAGTTTCTGGTATTTTGCAATGTCTGTCTGCTGCCTGATGTTATGCAAAATGCATGGAAACACACCAAACAAGTAAGAAGGCTCTAATCGAGTAAGCTGGACTAGATTATACCCTTAACCCCATATCACTATACAGACGGACAGACGCTCGATGGTTTCATATCTCTGGTGTTTGTTATCCGATTTTACCACTTTCGAGATTTCGAAATTCAATATTTTTTGTTATCGATTCCATGTGTATATGGTAAATCTAAGAAGGTTTGAACATTTAAAACAAACTTGCTATGCCTAGGGATTACGAGAGTTTATATCCAAAATCTGGAGTCTGCCTTTTTTAGTTCCTGAGCTCGACGCGTTCATACTTACGGACGGACATGGCTATATCGACTCGGCTGTTGATGCTGATCAAGAATCTTTATTGGGTTGGAGAAGCTTCCTTCTGCCTGTTACATACTTTTGCACAAAACTATTATACCCTTTTTTACCCATTTTTTGAGTTAAGGGTATAAAAAGGTACCCCAAAAAGCGATAAAAGTGGGCGGTTTGGGAAACTGAAAGACTAGAGATCTATTCGGGCAGCACATAACCAAATTCCTGTTAGACCGGGAAGGGGGAAGCTGTCTTCAAGCGGTTGACCGCATTACTTGATGTCTGCATAGAGAGCATATTAAGCAAAAGACAACTGGAAAGGCTAGTTATAAATGTATTTAGTTGTTACCTCAACTAAGCCAAGGCATTGCGGCTAATTGGCTGCGCATTGGCAATGAGACTAACAACAAGTAGTAGTGGTCGTGCTATTTGTTGCAGGCGGCGCCGGCGTTGGAAAGTCAACTAACCGGATAAAAGTAGTGATAGAAACCAAATCAACCTGTAATTACACACTAGCGAATAGCTTAGCAAATAAGTAAGTGATCAAATCAATGTCAAACCAAACTTAAAAACTCTCTTCGTTCCGCTCACCATGCAGACGGCGATATTTGGTAACTTTTTTACAAAGGAAATAATAAAATATGTAACATAATATGTTTTTTAAATGGGAACACAAGATGAAGGCGCTGTAATCGCAAAAGCATGGTCACACTGTCAGCATCAACAGCTGTGCCGTTTTCAGAGTGCTGCCATCCGCTCTTATAAAAATACCATAAGACCAATCAAAATATTTGCTCTCAATTTGAGCAATTATTGTCACAGAGATCACAAGACAAGAACTGCTTGTTCAAAAAAGGATGCGCAAAAGTTCAATAATCATGTTTCTTATTGTGAGCGCATTAAAAAATACTAAAAATAAAATTGCTAAAAAATGACAAAAGAAATAGTGCTAATTTTGGGTACATTTTTTTATTATTTACAACCAAAAAAAAACTTGGCCTGGTATAAGATGCCTTGTTGGTACTATGACAAAAAGGAACTACGTGAGACACCCTCAATCCTGGATGGAGCCACATACGAAACGGAACGGCGATATCGCAAGGAAGGCGCACGATTCATCATGGAATGCGGCACCAAAATGGGCCTCGGCCACAATACAATGGCCACCGGTGTCGTGTACTTTCATCGCTTCTACATGTTTCACTCGTTCAAGAGCTTTCCACGCTACGTGACCGCCTGCTGTTGCCTATTCCTCGCCGGCAAGGTGGAGGAGACGCCAAAGAAATGTCGCGACATCATCAAAACGGCACGCGGCATACTCAACGACAATTATTTCTACTCGTTCGGTGATGATCCCAAAGAAGAGGTAATGACACTGGAACGCATACTGCTGCAGACCATCAAATTTGATCTGCAGGTGGAGCACCCATACACGTTTCTACTCAAGTACGCCAAGTGCTTCAAGGGCGACCAGCAAAAGCTGCAGAAAATGGTTCAAATGGCATGGAATTTTGTCAACGATTCACTCAGCACTGTGGTCTGCCTGCAATGGGAGCCAGAGATTATTGCTGTGGCTCTAATACACTTAGCCAGCAAGCTGAGCAAATTCACTGTGCTGGATTGGTTGGGACGTCAATCGCAGCATCAGCGCTGGTGGGACATGTTCGTTTCCAATGTAACCATGGAGATTCTCGAAGATATTTGTCATCAGGTTCTGGATCTGTATCAGTCGACGCAAAAGGAAGCCCAAGAACCAAATAGTCCGCCACAAAAACCACCCAGTCGGGCAGACAGTCCAACACCAACCACAAATATAAAATCTCTGACTGCCAACACGGATTGTCCACAACCAGCAGCATCACAGCCTAGTGGCAATGGTGGTGGCAACATCGAGCTAAATAACATACAGTCGATTAAATCGCTGGGCAACGTAATGCCCGTTCCTGTGCCCTTAGCGCCACCCAGTGATACACTGCCGTTGGCCATTCCGAATCCAGTGGGTGCACCACTGCCACCGCCACCCAGCAGCATGAATAGTAATGCTGCCAATTATCACATGTACCATGCACCTCCACCGCCGCCACCACCCGTTGTGCCTATGCCACCATATGCAGGTAATGCCTGGACACAACAACCTCCGCCGCCGACACATTATACGACTGTGGCACCGCCACCACCCATGCCGCCCAACATGGTGCAGGGACCAGGTGCAGCTGGTGGAGGTGGCGGTGGCGGAGGTGGTGCACCCGGTTACTACAATGCTGGACGTCAACAGCAACAGCAACAACAGCAGCAGCAACGCTATCAATAAAATGTTGAAGTTCATGGTGTAAATGTTCAGGAAGAAGCACACAAGGATTATGTAATAATATTAATAAAGCGTAATTTTATTAAAAACAAAAAACATCATCTCTCACCGTTGTTGTGGCATTAATTCAGAGGGGGGTGGGAGACCTGTGGATAGATATTCTACTCCAGAGATGTAAGGTTGCCATGAAATGTAATGAGTATGTGTGTTGCATATTTTTGATCACAAATGTTTACACGTGACACCATGTTATATCATTTTGCCAGGAATTTTATAATCACGATTAGTGTCATGTATAAACATTTTTTGTTTTGCTTTGTCTTGTTTGAGTGCGAGATTTTACTTGGCTACTTAATTGGTATACAAGCTAAGCTATATATACGCTATATATATATATATATATATATATATATATTTATTTTAATTATATGCTTGAATATGTATATAATTTCATATTGTGATATCCGTTATTGGGGCGTGACATGTAACCAAATATGTATATATATGGTACTATATATATAAATATTGCAAATGGATTAACGGTTATTGTAAGTAACGTTTTAAGTTTTTCTTTTTTGACTGCCAAGACGCCGCAGATCCCCCTCTGAAGCAGCAGTAGCAGCGACATAATTATAACTAATATTTATGCGTGGCTGCCAAAGCATACAAATTTTAAAGTATTTCGTTTTGTTTAATAGGCAGCGTTGGCAAATGCAATTGGAACATAAACAGATCTGTTCTGGACTCTATGTTATTTTTAGTATTAAAACATTTTTAAGAACCTTCTAAACAAATAGAAAGCTTACTTTTAACACGAAAGTATTGATTCAAAACATTTATAAACTAGCTGAACATTTTTTCAATAACTATTTAAACTTTTTGGCTTACGTCACGTGCTTTTCTAAACTCATAACAGGACTAGAGAATTTTGAAATGTGTTGATAAAAACACAAACTTTAAAAAATACACAATAACCAGAACAGACCTGCATATATATAAATTTGTAGCATTGCTTTTAAAAATATTTAACAAAATAAGCAACCACGCATTAACGTATTATGTGGTGTGTGTGTATATTCATATGAATGTTGAGTGTGTGGCAGCTCCTAACGTTTGCGCGTCAATGTTAATTCACCACAAGCATAATACTGTGGTATCAATATAAATTCCGGCATCTCGTGTCGCGTTGACGAGATTGATGTGAATGCTGCAGCCGATGCAGAAGTTGTTGCCACAGAAGCTGACACTGCTAGCGGTTGCTTTTGTGCCTGCCGCACAATGTGTCCAATTTTGCCTGAAAAATGGAAATAGAGTTGAAATGGTATTAAGCAGGATAATTCAACCAAGCACTCACCCAGCACATTGACGCGATGGAAACGTGCATCCAATTGCCGCAGCACATAGAGATCGCGATGTCGTTTCCATGCCGCCAGTATATCCGTTACCTTTACGGGCACCAAAGC
Organism: Scaptomyza parva; assembly: GCA_035044645.1. NCBI lineage: Eukaryota > Metazoa > Arthropoda > Insecta > Diptera > Drosophilidae > Scaptomyza > Scaptomyza parva. The sequence goes on from JAWNNT010000063.1 coordinate 860,812, forward strand.
TCCTTGGCCTGCATTGGTCTGAAAATTACAAGAAAAAATGTATAAACATGTTCATATTTTCATATTATCTAATTTACCCTCTTAAATTGCACATGGAGGTGATGTTGCTGTGGCTGCTGTCGTGTTATCAATTCAATCAGTTTCTTGAGCTTGCGATGATTACACTGCTGCTTGGATACACGCAACAGTAGTTGCTTGAGATTACCAAGACGTGACGGTGACAGCGACGGTGCCGCAAGCTGCTCAAAGTAGGCATGCAACAGTGATGCATTGTAGGAAATGTGAAGTTTGTCCAGCGCCTGCACTAGATGCTCTTCACTCAGATGCGCCGTGGACAGGCGCTCCACCAGCGGTTCAGTCGAAAAGCTTTGCTTGAGCAGCTATCGAAGTGCAAAAAGTAACAAAAACCAAATAAATGACTAATCAAAATTTTCTGTATTTTCGTACATCACTCACCTGCATGCCGCCAAAATTATTATCACACGAAATAAACCTTTGGTTATAATGACCAATACCGCTGGTGCCTACACCTGTTGGATTGTGCCAGCCAAACAGTCCGCCATATTCATCCAAATATCCAGGCGAACCGCTGCGACAACGTGTCTGTTCGGCCCGGGTATAGAGCGAGATGCTGCTGCCTCTTCCACCAACACGACGACGACACTTGGCGCAGCTGCTGAGATCCAGGGCTTTGCCAATGGTATTAGCCAGAAACTCCTTTTCCAGGCAATCCAAACACGTCTCCTCACCACTGCTCAAATCGAATTGTGTTGAATTGCTGACCATGGCAGCACTTGCTGCAACAACAGCTGCTGCTGCCACCAGAATGGGTGCCACATCCTGTTGGTGTTGCTGCTGCTGAGCGGAAGCAGCACGAAAATCTGTACAACTATAGCAACGTTCATCGAAGCTGGGCTGGGAGCGGCGAGATTTGGAAGAGGAGCCACAGCTCTTTGTCGCCGAGACCAGAGATGACGAAGTTGAGAGAGTGCTAAGACGTTTGGGCTTGGCACCCGTTAGCTTGGAATTGCAGGGCTTCTCTGGAGTACGAGGATTTCCACTGGGCACACTGGTGCTGCGACTAAAACTGCTGTAGACCAATGTGCTGGGCAGGGAGTGTGCTAGGGTCGCATTTGTTGCATCTTTATCTGTTGTGGTTACACCCAAAAGATCTTCTTCATCCTGGCTGCCGACACCGACGCTGCCACCACCGCAAAGCAGCTCATCTGCATCCATATCAGATACATCGGCATCTGCATCGTTCTTGATCTGATCGAGATTCAGGCTAATGCGTGCAAATTTCTTGCTCAAACGCTGCAATGCCTCCTGTGGTGCAGGCAATGCCAGCTCCTCAATGGGCGAACTATAGAGTTGACGGGATTGTGTGGGCGTGGATAAGTGCCTGCCACTCTGCAGCTGACTGTAATCGCGTGGCATCAACAGCAGATTGGCATGACCTGCAGCAGCTGCGGCTGCCTCCTGTGCGCTAGCAGCAAACTCCAACTCTGAAGATGGATCCGGCTCAAAGTCCATTTCGAGAAAATCCGTTTCATCATCACGCACCAGACCAAAATCCAAATTACGTCCACCACGTCCAGTGCTGGCATCCAGTGCCGCCATATTAAAGTCAGCGGCATCACCACGATACGCATAGACACAATCGTCTGAATTGAGTGAGATCTCCTCGGCCTCAACATCATCGTCCTCATCGTCGTCATCATCATCGTCATCATCGAGCAATATGAGATCTTCGGCATAGTAATTATCGCTGGCGTAACTCAGGTTCTCCGTTGAGTTGTTCATCGACGTGCGACTGGAGCTGAGACCCCCAACGGCTGCATCGGTGGGCGAGAGTGCGGAGGCAGCAGGCAGCGAAGTTAATGTGTAGGCAGCGCCAATACTGATGCCGATGCCTATGCCAATGCCTATGCCATTCAGCTGTGGAGAGAAAATTGCATTATTACAAAAACAGCAAACAATGGTGTAAACAGAAAACAAATAAGTAACCAAAAATAATGGAAATAAATACTGTTTATTTTATCATTTAGGCGTGACAACGCTTGAATACTGTTTGCTACATCTTTTTAGTTAAGTGTTGCTAAGGGAGCGTTTCCTTGGCCAAAATGTTTATAAGCGTTAAGACACTTGAAACGGTTGACTTATTTTTAGATAGAAATCAATATTGAACAGGCTTTTCTGATGACGGCAATTTGATGCTTTTCGGACGAATTGTTTCAAGTTTGACAAGAAACTAACTTTATCAGAAGCACACCGAAGATTTAATACCGTTACTAAGCTGGGTCTAATTGCACATATGAATGAAAATTTGTAATCAAACTCGCATACGAAAATACATTTTAATACCATAAAAAAAAATAATTCTAACACTTTGTTATAATATAAATAAGAATATAAATGTCACTTGCCTTATCACTGGTAACTGCAGCTGCAGCAGCGCAGTCGCCGTCATCGTCATCCGCTGCAGCGCCGTCACTTTCTTCTTCTCCTCCGCCCTCGTCCTCTATGTGAGCGACACAAGTGGGCGTAACAGCAACAGCGCCTATCGTTGTTGTTGTTGGTGCTGCTGCAGCCGCTGTTGTTGTTGATGTTGTTGTTGTAGCTGTTGGTATTGGTATATTTGTTGTAGTTGCTGTGGCAGCTGCTGCGGCTACTGCTGCTGTTGTTGTCTGTTTCTGTTTCGCTTTAGCCATTGTCCTTTGTATTTTAGACTGCTCCTCGCCATCGGGGCTTGTGTAATTATGCGTTAAGTTGCACGCCACAAGATTGTTGTTGTTATTTAGATTCAATCGCCACAAGCCATCATGTTTTAACTCATTTATTTCTATTTTATTGTCTTTGCCAAAACCAAAACGATAATCGTTATCGCTCATGTTCAACTTTAAGCCTACACCTTAGAGATGGGCGATGTGTAAATGTATATTATAGTAACTGCGACCTTACAAAATCATCAAAGTCACGATATTAAACAAACAGTGCATGAAAAGTGTATAACAAAGTTTATTTTCAAATAAAATGTAAGCGACATTTTAAAATAAAAAGAAACAAAACAACAGCCACTCGAAACAAATAATAAACAATAATCGATATAATCATCATACGATTAGTTTATGGTAGTCTGCCATAAACCTCAATGCTATATATAGGAAATAAAGTTTAAAATTAATGTTTTTTTAAGTCAGTTAAAATAGGATAACTTACCGATAGATACAGGTTGAATTGCCGCCATGATTTGTCTTAAATGTAATAATCAAGTTCTCAAAAATTCCATAATTTCCGTTAAGGAAACTTTGCGAACGTTGTTTAGGATCATTTAAATATGTCCACTGCCCCAACAACTCCTTATTGTTGCTATCTCGAGCCAAGCCCTAAAATACGAAGCCCATAAATAATACATCCGAATAACAGAGATGTCACAACACTTACGTGAACCTCAAAATCTTTTGGTGCATTATCTACACTGGGCGTCATCTCCTTGGGCACATGCGTTAAGCGGATCTCCTCGACAACTATAGCTTTGGCTAAGCGTAAGGATATGGTTGCATTAGGACCACAAAAGCCAAAACACGATCCAGGCAATAGACTGGACTTTAACATATTCACTGGTGGATTAGCAATAAATTCCAAGCCGAGCAGAGTCTTAATAAAGTTTGTTCCTCCAATTGGTTTTGCTAGTACATTAATAATGCTTGCACCCAACTCCTCTGAAGCATAATTAATACGCACAATTAAACCTCCAATGCTTGACTCTGTTGATTTATCTGGATTTGAACATCCAATTATACGCTTTTTTAGGCTATACACATCATCCATTAGCGTGCCCATTTTTGTTTTGAATAGCGAATCGACTTGAGCATTCAACTCGCGAGAATCGCAACCTCCGACAGCTGAAGGTCCATGGGAACCCTGAGAATCACCAGTGATGTGGCTATTAGGATTGCTATTGACAATGTTCTCAGCGTAAGGCTCTTTGCCTATTTGCACTTTTTCCTAGAAAATCAAATATACATAGTTATGAAATTATAAATATTGCCTTTTTTTAAATTAATGCTTACTTTTAAAAAGGAAACATCTTCCTGCAGTCGTGAAACTTCTAAAATAGTTTTTCTACTATTCCACAATAAATGGTAGAAAAAGAACGCGAGCATAGATAGTGTAAAAAAGTATGTCAGACAGATGCGCTTTTTACATTTGCCCGAATCCATTGTAATTGTATTAGTAAAAATTTAAGTTTGTAAGATATCTTAAATTTTTAACAGTCTACTTTGTTTTTGAAAATATCTCAGAATAAATAAATAACATTTAAATCGCTGGTTAACCATTTAAAAAAACATTTCATTAACTTTAACTTATATTTGCAAAAAAAAATAAAAACAATCAAAATTAAGACGTTTTCGCGCACAATAACAGTTACATCGCAGCTTAACAGAACTTATTCTCAAATATATCGGTATTTCTGTTATTGTATTATCGATATATTGATACATTTATGGGCCAGCGCTGACAAAACCAGTCAAACATTCGCGGAGTGTACACAAAAAAGGAAAGACTTTCTTTTTAGCCAGCTGCAGCAGTTGCAAGCAGAACAACAAACGCTGGGGCTGCAAAAGAAACAAATCAAACTCCCGACACTTCAGCAAAAAAAAAAAAAAAATTGTTAACAATCATAATTAACGAATTATAAATTTTGAGTGCGTATGTAAAGGCGCTTTTTGGCGCATCGTAGTGTATTAAAATAAAAGTGCAATTGATTAGAATCGAAAATTGATTTTTAACCAGTGTCCAAGTGCCAACCAAGAGCAACAAAATGGTGCAAAAATTCCAATCGCCTGTGCGGGTCTACAAATATCCCTTTGAGCTTGTTATGAAGGTGTGTATCTTGTTTGCAGTAGGCGTATCATAAAGACCGCTCACGCCCCCGTTATGTGTGTCTGTCGTGTGTGCATGCGCTAAGCGCGTGAATGTGTTAATACCAATCATATAAAAAATATTCTTACAAGTTATTAATTAGGCACAGCTGTCACTGTTTTCTTGCTGCATTTTTCTTTCTGAATCATTTGGCATCTCAGCTGCCTTACTCCTTCCGCCAGCATTTACCTTGTCATGCAGTTTTCTGTTGCTGTTGATATCGCGCATCGCATGCAGCACATAAATGAAATTAACCTTGACGCTCTCTACCTCTACCTCTGTCTCTATCTCTTTATCTTTACCTCGCTCTCTATCTCTCTCTATCTGCTCGCTCAATTGAATAAACCGCGTCTATAATTTCATGAATGGAACGCCGGATTTGTTGGTGTAGTGGTGTGCTGTGTTGTGTGGGGTCGGGGTCGGGGTGAGATGGGTTGTAATGAAGATGGCCAGCTGCCCAGTTCGTGTTTTGCATTCCAGATCCGCCTCACACCGAGACTGAGGCAGGAAATAAGCGATTATAGCCCATTGTACACAATGTACAACAATCAACCAAATGGGCTGCAAACTCATTCCACTTGACAAATAAATAACTAGTATGAACAGTTAGTTAGACTACAGTTGACGATGATTGTTGCTTTGCTCTCTGTCAACAAGTTTTTCATTGTTTAATTTTTATATAAGAATACAACGTGGATTTCAATAGGAAATATTCTTTTTCCTTTACAAAAAGTGTATTCAACTGTCATGTTATCAGCAGACATTGGATTATGCCGCCATCATATCATATCATAAACTAATTGATTCCACGTTTATTTTGATAAACGTCTGAAAAACAATTTTTCTGCTTTATCTATGCAAATGGATCGCACATAAAGCCGAAAAAATTAATTAAATATCACATAAAATAATTGCGTCGTCAAATACCTTGAGTGCGCTAATTGAGTAATGAGTTCTACAACATAAAAAATTTGATTATGAATTTGAACTAAGTAGCTTTTGCATTTTCTGATTATGTTGCAGGCAACAAAAGGCCAATCAATCAAATGTCATTGACTTGAGAATGAAAATACTAGAAAAGAAAAGCTGCGAACTCATTGCGCATTGGAATTTTTGTTTTTTGTTGTTTTTTTTTGTACCTACTACAGTCAGAAAAGCCTAATTGGCTTAACAGTAAAAAATAATCGCTTTAAACTAGACAAAGTCAGCTATCAAATTCAAATACTCACGTTTTTGACGCACGTTGTCTATTTTGGACTACAAACCCGGACAATCTATTTGCGAAAGTTAGTAGCGATAAGACAAAAAATTAAAATTTGCGACTAAAACTGAATTACGTAAGATGTAATAAATGTCATATTAATAAGGTAGTAAATAATGATACTAAGGTTTCCTCAATCATTTTATTATATAAATATATATAAGTATTAACATACTGAACTTTGACAGACTTAAGATTAAAATGAACAAAACTGAATAGCGGACAACATATTACAGTATGCACATATCTACATCGAATTTTTATACCCTTAACCCATGAAATGGGTTTAAAAAAACGGTATAATGGTTTTGTGCAAATGTATGTAACAGGGAGAAGGATGCTTCTCCGACCCCATAAAGTATAAATATTATTGATCAGCATCAACAGCCGAGTCGATATAGCCATGTCCGTCTGTCTGTCTGTATTAATGAACGCGTCGATCTCAGCAACTACAAAAGCTAGAGACTCCAGATTTTGGATATGAGCTTTCCTAATCCCTAGGCATAGCAAGTTTGTTATAAATTTTCGATAACTTTTCGGGTTTACGATATACACATGTAATCGATAACAAAAAAATCTTGAAAATCGAAAACTTGAAAATAGAGATTAAAAATATTAGCAAAATAATGAACAGCTGTGAAATTTTTAATAAATTCGGTTAAGAAACACCGGAGATTTGAAACATTTAAGCATTGGTACAGTAGTACACGTATGTATGTGTATATCTGTCAGACAGATGGTCGGGCCTCTGTCCGTGAAGGTGGTCAAGGGTTAAGGGTATCTTCTAGTCAAGTTTACTCGACTAGATCCTTCTTACTTGTTTTTAAATGCTTTTGAATTTTATTTTTATCTGTTTTTATGTGAAGGGAAATGAGTTCTTACCAATAAATAAAGAAGTAAAAGATAAATATATATAATTTAATTGAAGTGTAAGAGAAATTAAGAAACTGCTCAGGCCTTGAAAATTTTCAAAAACTTTTTGACTGCATATATCTTTAAGCTAAAGATTCCATTGACATTTCATTTATGAAAAGAAAACTTATTTAAAAATGAAATTCTCATCTTTTGCAGATAAAAATGCGTTTTCTAGTCTCAATCAGAAAGTTAGGTTAGGACATAACACTCTTAAATATCTTCATTGATTTGATAGTTGACCTAGACCTTAAATATCAACTATTTATAACTATTCCCACACAACACGCTATGCAAGTTTGCAAAGTTTGTTTATATATATGTACTATATACATACACCCAAATGCAATGGCCTCTCAAGGCCATCAATATCCATTTGGCATCAGTGTCTAAGCGGAAAACGTGACAAGCAAAAGTGTCATTACGCATACGTCACATTGGACCGGAGAGAGAGAGAGAGAGAGAGAGAGAGAGAGAGTAAACACTTCATATTATATTTTTGCGCGTATAATTAGAAGGCGCCAAAAGCGTTGGAAGTAAACCAAACAAAACTCTTTAATAGCCAATTACCATGTTATAAGCATTCTGTGTGTAGACATTGCTTAAGTGCAACGTGGGCTTTACTTTTTTTTATGTACTGCTGCTGTGCAAATGGATTCGGGGTGGGTAATAAGTTGAGCTTATGTAGCTTTTCACATGCTCTATGCTGCTTAATAATTGAGCGTTCAACTGAAAATAATACATATGAATATGTATATTGTAGCGTGTGATTGGACGACAACAAGTTGTCTTGTGAACAACATTTTCCCAGACGACACATTCAAGCAATAAACAACAACAATAACAACAGGCAGATATGCCTTGAAAACATTTTTAAATATTTATGCAGCCAACTTAATTATCCTTTAGCGTGTGAGCCTCTCAAAATGTCAGCGTTTGCTTCCTTGCCCTTGATGGCCTTGTCAAAAACAAAACTAAACCAACTTAAACATTTAACATTGCATGCGTTTAAAACTTTTGTTAAAGTCACAGAACAGAGAAAAGAAACAACAAATTTCATTATTTAAAATCAATAATTCTGTTAAAATTATAAGCAAATTCTATATATGCGCATAACAATATATACATTCATATAAGCTGATACATTTTTGCTATATTTGTTTATAATGCGGCGTAGAAAGTAATTTTTTTTCTTCCCATCGTATTGATTTGTTTACGCCTAATGGCAAGATAATGTGAGAGAGCAAGCATTAAGCAATAACGATAAAACATAGCATATGTGTTAGTATAGTGCCTCTTGTGAAATGGTGAAAGATGATTTCAGCAACAGTTCGGAAAAATTTTCTGTGTTTGTTTATTGACGTTACTTGGTTGAAGCTATGTTAATGTCGCCATAATTTTATTAAGTTGTATTGCATAAATAACTCTAGCTATATTTAATTTTGGTTATAGGTCTGAAAAGCGTTCTGCGCATTATTCAATTTTATTCGTTTCTAGAACTTGACTAGATGATAGCCTAAACTCTTGACCTTATATATTCAAAAATTCAATTCTTGGCGATCAAACTTCAATTTGCCATATTTTAAGGGTTTCTAAGTCAATTTTAATGCAAATATCACAGATTTTCAATATTTTGTCTAAGGCTTAGGAGAAATTATGTTTAAAGTCTCTAGAGATTGACAGACAGATGGGACGGAGATGTTTCCTTCTGTTCGTTACATACATTTGCACAAAACCATTATACCCTTTTTGCTACTATTTCATATTTTGAGGGTATAATAACACATAGCCCCTTTAACCTTTATTTATTATAAAATATCGTTAAAAATGAAAAATACGATTTCAAAATTGCTAAACTTTTGCATCATTTGCGTTAACAAGAGTAAATAAAACGAGCAGCTGTTTTTATAAATTGGGAATAATTATGCAAATATTTGGCATTTATATGTGTTGGTAACTGAAAAGCCGGTGGCTATAGGCCAAGTTCATGTACAGTATTTGGCCGCTATTCAAGGCCAAAATGCCATTGGCAGCATGCCGACCAAAACACACACACACACTCAAACATTCATATATCATTTTACATCAACAATTGACTTTTGTAATAATTAGGCATACGAGCGACGGTTTCCCATATGCCCCCAAATGCCCATTGTGCTGGACTGCGAGATCATTAAGGATGAGTGTCTGGAGAATGGGGCCAAACGCAATACAAGTCGCCGCTGCAAATTGGCCGTCGATGCACCGTACATCTTCAAGAAATTGATTGGCGTCGATCACGTTTTCTTTCTGCAACACAATTTCCTGGACATGTCGAATCGCACGCTAAGCATTGAGGCTGTCAACGAGAGCTTCTCGTCACGCATTGAGATATTTGAGCGTTGTCGCTACTATGCTCATCCGGATAATGCGGAATGGACGTGTTTCGATCAGACCGCAACGCTTGATATAAAGAACTTTTTTGGTTTTGAGCATTCCATGGAGAAAATGGGCATGAAACAGTATACACAGACGACGCTCAAGGGCAAGGAGATCATTGAGTTTTTCATCCATCAACTGGAGGAGGAGGGTGTAACGCATGTGGAGCGCTGGGCGCCACCATTGGATGCACCCAAATCGCCTACCACAGAACAACATCATGATATACTGCTTGATGGTGATTTTATAGCACGCAATTTGGGTCAACTATCGCCCATGCAGGAGTCCAAGCTATTGGAGCTGCGAAAAATGCTCGATGGTGTCGATGATCTGGAGCGCATGCCCAGTTATCAGACCATCTTGCGTTTCTTGTCAGCACGCGACTGGCATGTCAGCCAGGCCTATGCCATGCTCTGCGATTCACTCATATGGCGTCGTGAGCATCGCATCGATTCCTTGCTGGAGGAGTATAGTAAGCCAGCCGTTGTTATTGAACACTTTCCCGGTGGCTGGCATCATCACGACAAGGATGGACGACCCATATATATATTGCGACTAGGTCATATGGATGTCAAGGGTCTGCTCAAGTCTCTAGGCATGGAGGATTTACTCAGATTGGTAGGTTTTTGTCTTTTTATGGCATTTTGTACTCCATACATCCATCCATCCATCCATCATTCATATTGATTTTCTGTTCCCATCAGGCTTTGCACATTTGCGAGGAGGGCATACAGAAGATTAACGAGTCTGCCGAGCGTTTGGATAAGCCCATTTTAAACTGGTCACTACTAGTAGATCTGGAAGGGCTATCCATGCGTCATTTATGGCGTCCCGGCATCAAGGCCTTGCTGTACATCACCGAAACCGTGGAGCGCAACTATCCGGAGACAATGGGTCGTGTTTTGGTTGTGCGTGCTCCACGTGTATTTCCCATCGCCTGGACAATTGTTAGCGCATTCATAGGTGAGATTTCTTTCACTACTTGACTCTTATATGATTTCTTAATCTCTATTCCTTGCAGATGAGCATACACGTTCCAAATTCTTGTTTTATGGCCCAGACTGTGAGCATATGAAGGATGGACTTGCTCAGCATATTGATGAGGAAATTGTGCCAGATTTTCTGGGTGGTCCATGCAAGGTAAATTTTTGTAGTATATCTGCTATAAAGTGTTTGTTTAATCCGTTAGACCAAAAGATAAATACTAATTTCTGTATATAGTATGAGAAACAATGGTTGCTCGAACGTAAAAAACGTTAATTTTTTATTAATGAGCGATCATTGTTAATAATAGTTAGTACGTACAATATTTAATATTTGATTGTTATTTTTGTAACATTGTTTTTATCCAATTCCCTTTTAAACTTTTTTTTGGGCTCTTCTTTAGACGCATTTAACGCATGTGGAACAAGTTAATCATAGATATATAACGCATTGTTATTTAGCTGAATGCGATTGTGTAAGCAGCTTCTAAAATCTTCTAAAAAATCAAGCAATCACTTTATAATGTATGCTCATATATGTATATGTATATATTGAGTGCTGTTCATTATAATTTTTGTATTTGTGTTTTTTTTTTGGTTTCCTTAGTTTTACATTGTTCCGCTTGTTGTCCTGCGGCTTTGTGTTGCGAACTATGTCAAGTTTGAATATGTATTTGTATGCATCTATGCGCTGCGTATCCTTTTTTTTATTGTGCCCATTGTCCGTGTGGTCCTTTCAATGTGTGCACGCACACACACACACCCATACAAATACTCACACCTTGTACCTTAAAAACAATAAAAAAGAAAGCTTAGCCAAAGCAAATGCCAAACAATGATGGATGATTGTTACTAAATGTTGTGCTCTGTTTCCCCTCCTTAAATACAGACCATGATACATGAAGGTGGCCTTGTGCCCAAAACCCTATATAAGATGAACTCACTGGAGGATCATGATGATGAGACGCCGGTTGCATCACGTGCCGCCAGCGCCTCTGCCACGGATGCTGGTAGTGAAGGTAAACGCTTGTCCGTTGCTCATCAACATGATCATAAAAACCTATACAAGACCGTCGAGCTTAAGCCTGGCTTCACACACGAGCTGCTCATCCGCAACTCGGATCCAAAAAGTGTGCTTACCTGGGACTTTGATGTATTGCGCAATGATATGCACTTTACGCTCTATCGCGTCACTGAAGAGCTGCCCGATAAGAGTGGTATGTGAATATATAATCTCTCAAGCTAATAAATTGGAAATTGTTTTAATTTTTTTATACCGTTGACAGATGCAGCTGTTTCCTATTTTGATCTGCAGGACTTTGTCGAGGGTGTTAACTATTTTAAGGAGGAGCCAACGCTACTTTGTCGACACAAGGAGAGTGTGCAGGGTTCACATGTCATGCATCATAATGACAGCTATTTAATGCACTGGTTCAGTCCATCGGGTGCACAACTTAACCTATTCTATGAAGTGCTCAGCTCGGTTAACTACAAAGGCTCAATGACCAGTCTACAGTCTGCATTTTCATCGAACTCATCGGCGGCCAGCTCGTGTCAGAGTCGATGATATGAATCGAATAGGCAGAGCGGCGTTGACACGCAGGCCACAACGTCGCCCTGCGCACAAGGCGTTAATGCGGAGCCTGTTGAGTTGGATCTACTTTCGGGCACATTGATGGAGAAGAGCTTGAATCTGTTTGACACGCCAGATATATTCTTTTAAGCTCCCGCAATTTGCAATCTCGTTTAGTTTAGTTTAGTAAAAAGTTTTAGTTTTATTTTACTTGTATCTGTAGCATCATTTTACTGTTTGTTTATTTGTCAAATTATGTGTTTATTTATAGTTATATTAATATACATACGTACATACATATATATATATGAAATTGTAACAACGTTAAGCCAAAAATGAAATTTGTGAATTAGGACTTTTACGTATACGCGGTTGTATCAGAATATTCAAATATCACGCAATTTATACATTCATTTAAAAGCGTCAATTAGTCCATTTTTAGCCACTATAGTATATATTCAATCAGCTTATACACACATAAATACATACATACATAAGTATATACAACGTAATATTTGTAGCGCAGATAATTTTATACGGCTTTTTATAAGAGTAGCAATCAACATAACAAAATTATGCCAGACATTTTGTGCGCCTTTGACGCTAGAATACGAATAATATTTAGAGATTTACAAATATCTAATCAATGACTACATGTTACCTAATTAGTTTAATTCTGGGTCTACAAATCAAAACGAATTATAACTATTAGCCTGCAATGCTTTCAAAACCAAGTTATGTAAACACATATAAACGTACAACTTAAGTACAATATCAAAGTGAAAAACAAAATTCCGTTTAGACTTCGAAATTTGTGCTACAAAGAATTAGCTATAAATATTTAAAGTTAAGTGCATAATAATGATAATCATAATCAATAATAATAAAACAAAAACATAAAATTTGTCTCAAATAGTCAAGCAAAAGCATGTTACCTAATTGTGTAAGTTAAAGTAATAAAAGAAAACTGCAAGTGTTTGTCAATCTTGATCTTTGTTAGTTATCTGTTTAATTAATTTTCAAAAGGAAGCGCCAGACCATATGGCAAATCAAATGCCCGCTCTGTTCGATTGGAAATCCAGAGTGACCGTTGAACACCCACAAACTTACACGTTTTACAGCACTGCACACATCAGCTGGCCGTAATATGGTTTGTTTCTGGCCAAAATTAAGAATGAAAAAAATAAAAGTTTCCGACTAATTCAAGCTATCTGATTTATAGATGTGTATAAAAAATGGTTGAACAACAGAAAACTCTTATCATGCCGCTTATCAGTTATGGCTGAGTGAACAATAGACGATTGGTATACTCGACATCGAAAACAATATTTTGGGCCTAACGGAAACGAGCTGGCTATTTCGGTTTAATGATCATAAAAGTAACAGCTACGGATAAGCACCTGCGCCACTAAACTATTCTAAATAGCGTAGATTTGTTTAATTTTTAAACAGTTTAAGCTGACCGCTTGCCGTTAACACATCATTGAGGATCCAGTTAGTATAAACATGGTTGCATTGAATAATACCAAGTGAGTAATACATACACATGCATGTGTTCTGCTAGAAGTTGATTTAGTCGTAGTGTAGTAAGCGCAATGGCCAATAAGCAAAACGAAAGCGAAGCGCCTGTAAATCAATTAGGCGATTTACTTAACTCTATTGTGGAATATTACAGAGCCGATAAAAATGTTGAGCCACAAAACATATACGAGGACAAAAAGATATTCCCAGCCTTCCGCAGTGGACCACTGGAAGAGTATCGCGCAAAGGCCAGTTTCTGTTATAAGCGCATGAATGTGCTGCTGGAAGGCGAAGAGCATATTCGTGTTAAGGTAAAGTTGTATGACCCACTTTTTACTATATAATATCAATAAGTATGTATTTTGCAATTTATGCATGCAAATTACTCGCAGTACAAAGTTCAATGTTCAAGAGACAGAGCAAGCTTTAGAAACTTTAATTTTTCATTATGGTCATTATGGCTAGGCTCTAATGAACATGTTTGAGGGTTCACTTTTAATCGTTTTTGAAGTACTATCAGTACAGCCTTAACTAATTTAGCCTTAACTAATTTGGAACTTGCCTACGTCTATCTAAAAGTGTTCAAATGTTAAAACACACAAAAATTGAGCTTGGTCAGCTTATCGGAAATTTGTCTAATCAAAGTTTATCTCTATTAATATATTGACTATAGCACAAAGTATGGCAGTGGATGGAACAACATCCGGACTTTCAGCATGATACGGAAGCTCCCGGATTGGAGCGTACAAGGGAGCTAGCAAATAAGCGTCATCACTTGCTGTGGGCCGAAAATTTCTATCACATTAATGAGGTTTGCGTCAAATGATAATTTCGCTTCAATTAATGAATAATATTAAATTGATTTTTTTATTGCAGTACTTAACGGAACCACATTCAGTTTTGGCCTTTGGCCAAGCCATTTACAGTTATGACTTTAGTTTTGCCGTTAAGTTAACGCTATCCAATGGCATGTTCCCAAGCACTTTAGCATCCAATGGCACTCCACGTCTGGGCAAATACGTGGCAAAGAGCTCCGATGATCGCATTTTGGGAGCCTTTGCTCTAACCGAGATATCTCATGGCACAAATGCAAATGGTACTCTTTCAAGTAAATTTTAAACGAACGATTGCAATTATAATATTATTTTTTTATATATTAGGCATGCGCACACGTGCCACGTATGATGTGAAGACAAAGGAATTTATTTTGCACACTCCGGACTTTGAGGCAGCCAAGTGCTGGGTTGGCAATCTGGGCAAAACTTGTACTCATGCTATTGTTTATGCACAGTTGTATGTGCCAGATGATAAGCATCAGGGTTTGAATGCATTCCTGGTGCCCATTCGCGATGAACGCACACTCCTGGCTTTCCCTGGCGTCACCGTTGGCGACTTGGGCGAGAAAATTGGTCTCAATGGCGTTGACAATGGGTGCGTACAAAACAGGAATGAATGATTTCAACTTGTTAACAAATATTCGCTTTTTGCCTTTTACAGTTTTGTAATGTTCAATCAGTATCGCATACCCAAAGCCAATTTGTTGTCCAAGACAGGAGACATTGATGCACAAGGCAATTATAGTACGCCCATTAAGGATGCACGCAAACGAATGGGAGCCTCGTTAGGAGCTCTATCAACGGGACGTGTTAATATATCAACACTTGGCTACGTAGCTTTAAGCAAGGCCATAACCATTGCCACACGCTACTCGGCTAGTCGTCGGCAATTTGGACCCACTGACAGCAAGGTAGAGTGGCCAGTGCTGGAGTATCAGTCACAACAATATCGTCTGCTACCACATTTGGCTACTACAATTGTGATGCGCATAGTAACGCTCTGGATTGGCAAGGCCAATGTGGACATGACCTTCAGGAGCATGATGGGCGAGGACACGTCCAAGGAGGGCATGGAAATCCATGCAATCTCATCGGCACTCAAACCATGCACCACATGGGCGGCACGCGATGGCATTCAGGAGAGTCGCGAAGCTTGTGGCGGCCATGGCTATCTGCGTGCAACAGGCTTGGGTGATCTCCGCAACGACAATGATGCCAACATCACATATGAGGGTGAAAATAATACACTCATACAGCAGGCATCGAATTGGCTAATTAGTTTGCGTCGCAACAACGCCAACTTTGCGGATGTTTCACCTTTGGACACAACCACATTCCTTCGTGATATGAATGTTATACTGCAAACTCAAGGACAGGAAACTAATGCCAGTCAGGCGCTCGATGTGCACAGTGCGTATTTAGTATTAAAATGAAAGACTTAAACTTTAATAAAGCTCATTTACATTTACAGATTTACTAAAAGCTTTGAACTGGCTGACTGCCTGGCAACTGGATGCAACAGTTAAACGGTTTGAGCAGCTTCAATTTGCTGGAAAAGATGCATTCGAGACACGCAACAATATTCAAGTGTTTGCCGCACAAAATCTGTCCATTATCTATGCAGAGGTAGGATTAATTATGCACTACTCTTTAGCATTGCTCTAATTATATATTTTCTAATTCACAGCGCACAATGTACCATGTGTTTTATAAGTTTGTGACTGGTTTGCCAGCCTCCCCTGAACAGTTGGTGCTGTTTAAGGTGCTGGCATTCTATGGCGCCAACTTGATTACCAAACATGCGGCCATTTTCTATCAAGGTGGCTATTTCCGCAAAAACTCGCACATTGAACTGTATCAGCAGGGTATTTTGCAGCTGCTGCCCGAGCTGAAGAATGAAGCCATTGCCTTAGTGGATGCAATTGCACCCACAGATTTCATTTTGAACTCACCGCTGGGCATGAGTGATGGCAATGTAAGTTATTTGATATGTATGGAAATTGCAATGCTTATTAACTTTTTCGTATTGACAGGTCTATCAACATTTGCAACGCACCATTGTCTCCACTCCTGGTGTATATGAGCGACCTGAATGGTGGCGTGATGTTACTTACAAGAACTACTTAAATCGCGCCAAATTGTAGGATGTATATTGTATGCTCTTATTTGAAGATTAAGCTTTGTGCCCTTTAACATTCGCCCTTATAATTGTTTAAAACAGTGAGCCTTGTATTTTAAAGCTTATCAGCTTTTAATTCATGTGTGATTTTTATGTGCAATATCTATCATAAATTACACTTATTGAAATTACTTGTTTTTTTTTTTATATGAACTAGCAAATATTAAATAATATTGGTTTTGTGCAATTAAAACTCACATATCATTTGCCATATTAGAACAGCTACATTTATCAAACTTAGTTGAATGTTCACTGGATTTCTTTTATGAATTTTCTTAACTTTGTACTAATGTAGAATTTGTATATTGTACTACATATCAGAAAAGATTTCAAATATATTCATTATTTTATCTGCTAATACTAATTGTACTCAATATAACTTATATTGGTTCTCTTCTGAACATTTTGGTGAAAGTATACATATTTGCTATTTATGTTTATTAGTTATATAATCGGATATTTTGTTTTACACTAACATATATATTGATTTATAAAATGCCTTTTTGAGCGTCGGTTTTTAGAATGCTCTCTATCAGAACATTTTGTTCTATTTATTATTTTTGGTTAAATGTTTTAAACTTAAATACGATCACAGTCTGACATAATGATTTTGTGGTTCAATAAATTACAGATCTAGACAATTATTATTCTAACACACACAATATACAACATAAAATTTGCTAACTAACTTGAGCAACAATTGGGCTAGACTTTTTACTGGGGGTCAGGGCGTTGCATTAACGCCCAAACCCGAATCCAAACCGGATCCCGATCCCGACTCATATGGATCTGGAGGAGTGTGCGCAATGTGCGGCTGCAATTCGCTTTCTGTTTGGATAAGCATTGGAATTTGTTGTGGCAAATCACTTGTGGCCCACAAATATAAATCCAGCGTCTTCTCTGTACAATCGGCAATGAAACGAACAAATGGCCGAATGTCACCTTCGTTGGCCAGCTTTAAATAATGATAGTACTGGCTACGTTGTTGTTTGGGTATTATAACTGGCGGATAGCCAGCACGCATCAGCAGCGTATTCATTAGCAGACGCGACGTGCGTCCATTGCCATCCACAAAAGGATGAATATGCACCAGTTTATAATGAGCGAGGGCGGCATAACTGTTAGACAAGAAATATGAAAGTTATGCCAGCTAAATTGAGGAATTCATTATGTACACTCACTTGACCGGATGAAGGGAGTTGCTGATCTCCGAGTTTAGCCATCTTTCAAAACGTTGCATCAGCAGAGCTAAGTCACCGGGTCCCGGTGGCACATGACCGCCCACATAAACCTGATTGCGTCGAAACTCTCCACCCTCAATGGGATCCACATGGCCCAGCACACGTCGGTGCAGCTCCAGGATGTCTTTGAGCGTTATATCTAATCTAATGTCAAATGTCAGTTTATTTTGCTTTTGCTAACATCCAGTATTTACTTACTTTTGCACAAGACTTGCATTAATATACTTCATGGCCAAATCCATGCCCAGAATTTCATTGTGCTCATCAATGGACTTGCCATCGACAGCCATACGGGTTTCCAGGATAGAGCGTGTCTGTGCCAGTGTCATAGTGTTGCCCTCAATACCAACGGAATGATAGATATGCTGAAAATATGCTTCCTTCTTGGCACGACGCAACGCTGAGTTCGCCTCATGGATGGCAGACAATGCATCACGCTTCTCATCTAGCGATACCAGACGACGCTCGTCCAGCGTTTGTACCACATTCGCTGTGCGCTGGCGATTTGCCAGTGCTTCTGAATTGCTCGGACTAATGCTTAGTGCTTGAAAGTAGTATTGATCCGCCAGCACAATATTACGTTGATTGTGCTCGAGAAATTCGCCGTAACGGAGCAACACTTCTGGATGTTTGGGTGCGAGTGCTAAGGCATGCTCAAACAGACGCGCTGCCTTGTCATCCTTGCCCGACAAATGCAACTCTTGCGCTAGACGCAGTGCACCCAATGCCTCCTTAATGTTGGTCTGCTCCGCCTCCGTGTAGCTGGCACCAACACTATCACTGACGCTTTTGTCATAGAACTCCTTAAATGCATTTAACTCATCCACTGAGTACACGGCAAACTCATCGCGAGTCTGCAAATAATGTGCAGTGGGCAGATGATGCAATTGACGCAGCTGCAGTCTCCAGCCCAATAGAGACAATGTGGACGATGGCGATGTCAGTGCATGGAACAGAAGTGCTGCAAAGCTGCCAGCAATGAAGAAGAAGACGAACCGATATGGTAACTTCATAGCTTGTTGTTGTGGTTCCTGTTCGTGTTCTGCTATTACTTTGTCCATAGCCTGTAATTTGGACAGTGTTTATCTGTTGTTGTATTTGGGAATAATGCCACGTGCTTACCCTTTTATTTCTTGTTGGCCTATTTTAATTGTTGGCCTGTTTGTGTTTCACATTTGATTTACACAGCTGATACATGTTAGTTAGTTTGGTGGGCGTTTAATCAACAAATATACCACGTATTTCATTGATACCATGGCATTTTTTAATGATGGTAGCGTGAGTGATTCATAATTCATCTAATCAGCACGATGAATGGACACGAATTGCATTACAAAGTAACAATACCCATTGATCAATGATGAATGAAGGCAAGTTAAACAATTTCGTTATTCTAAACAGTTCGTTATTTTGTTGACTTATTTACATATTTTTAATAATATCAAAACATATATTACTGTCATCTCTATTTAACAATTTTGTCGCTTTCCAGCACTGTTTTGCTGTGCTCTTTTTCACCGCTAGGCTTGCTCAGCACAAAGGCACTAGATGGCGCCAACAAATTGTTGTTTCTGTCAACAGTTGCGCCACATCGCTGATTGATCATAGATGACGCTTTTAATGTGTAGTTGGTCACATTAAATTGTATGCCAGAACAGAATTAATATAATAACCGGCTATCATTAACGAAGTTTAAAAGCAAATCGTTTCTTTTTAAATTAAATTCGTGGAAATGACCAATGTTAGTGACTAATACATGAATTAATTGCCGGTGTTTTTGATTTTGTTTCTAATAATACAATATCATATTAGATTATTTTTCTGTTGACTTTTGCTACCTAACGCTAATAACTTTGTGGTTACTATAAAAAACAAGTTCTTAATTTAAATACCAACTAGGATATGAAAATGTTTAGCTTTGGTTTTTCCATTGCGTACTTTTTGTGGATTCTAAAAAAATGTCGCTTGACATAACTAAATTTGTAAATTGCTGCAAGGTCCGTAAATTTGCATAAATGCAAGTATATTAAACCAATTTGTTTTGAATCACTTTTCAAATACACTAATTCAAACACTTGCAACCCACACGAAAATGACACGCCCCCTCACAGATACAATTGTTCGCTGTCATGTTAACGACTGCGCTCTCCAAAGCAACTCATGAGATTATATGAGATCATATACTTGTATGAATTCGCAATAAATCTACAATTTTTTTCTCTTACTTTATTTTTTGATATATTGTCATGCGGTGTAAACAAAATCAAATCGGTCAAATTGCTGCAGGCTTGTGATTCACATATGAGCTCATTAGATCGAGGTATCCCAAAACCGGTTTTTGTCTCTTTGAACAATGACGTCCAAAATAAATGAGATCTTCGTTTTATAATTATTAATATTTATATTGTCGTTGTTTTCCCACACAGCCTCTCTTTTAAAAATTGATAACGGAGCTGCTCGGTGTGCGCTCTCGCACACAGAATCCTCTCAAACAACAGAATAAAAGCTTCGCGCTATGCGCTCGGCTGTCAGTTGCTGTTCGGCAGCGCAACGCGGCGCATCGTATTCGGGATTCTAACGGTTAACGGTAAACGGTAAAGGTGATCAAATAGTGAAAGTGAATTAAGTGCTGATCCTGCGAATTGAAATCGCGATAAAGAGCAAATAAAGTGCTCACATTGAAAACTGCAAGTGAGAGTGAGTACACACAAGTATAAACATACATAATATAATAAAATTGCAGTTTTTGTTAATGTGTGTGTGCCTGTGGTGGCTGTGAAAAGACGCAACATCTATAAATAATCACCGCCTGCACTCTAGCCAGAAATAAAAATTGAGTTTGGGACTCGCGCATACCAAAAATTTGTGACCCAAATGGGAAAGCATTTGTTTATGCCATCGACAGCATTGATTTATAGGCCAATGCTGCGGACATATTGTGAGCATACCGTTAGAAATCGAAAATTCTAATAGGAACGATTAAATAAAACCAACTAAAATTACCACGTAGGCATTTAAGACAAATCATCGGATGAAAGATGCTGCCAAAAATAAAAAAAAAACATATTGTAAAAACAGAATTTGAAACGAAAATACATAAGTAATATGAACATTATCATACATTCTTAACCTCTGCTGCCCCCGTAAATGGGCTGATAATTCCTGGCTATACTGCCTCTACTGACTGAACTAGATTTCAGTTTCATAGGCTTATCAGCCAGAGCACCTTGTAGCAGCACCCAAAAAAAAAAAAAAAACATAAGTTTTCAATTTCGAATCGAGTCTTTTACACATTTAAAGCTTTAAGAAATTTACTATTTATAAATGACACGGTTTTCTTTCTGATCCAGTTAGCTCAAAATGAGAGCTCTGAGCGTTTGTGCTCTGCTCTTGGCACTTGCCAGCTGCCAGGGCTACAACAGCTATAGATCCAGCTATAGAACCAGCTCCTCATTTGGCGGCAATGGTGGACAGTCGCTGCAAATGCTGCAATCGCCATCCCAGTTGTCCAGCTGGGCATACAATCATCTAATGGAAGTTCGCGAATTTGCCAATCGGCTGACACAGGAATATAATGCAATGTCCACAGGAGGTAGCATGGGACATACCTTTGATTGGAGTGGTAAGTTATCACGAAAAATTAAAAATAATCATTGTTGTTTTGTAGTAGATGTTTTCCCCAAGGCCAAACCAAATTTGGCAATCGAAGAGAGATAATACCATAAGTCAATTATTATGTTTGTCAAAATAATAATCGCAAATATATATGTTTCATATATTGAGAATTTACTTTACATGATACAGGGAAATAATATGACAAACCGGAAATAGGTTAATTGATTAAACACACATCTATTATGTATATGTTATTATAGGGTACATCATTAAAATTACTACTTTTTAATCTACAGTTCAGCGAAGTTCATTTGATTAAAATAAGTACGCTCAATTCATATTTAAGTTCAAAACTTATACCTTAATCGGTCCACTTGGAGATTAAGCTATTAATATTTGGTGATAACGTAATTAATTGGTAGAAACTACGCCCTTTTCATCAAATATTTAACTCAAATTATTAAAGATTATTTTGTAATTTTTAAGAGACGAATAAGTGACATCATTATATAAATTATTTTTAAATTGTTTGCACCTTGACATCATGAATTTCTATATAAAACTGAATACGTAATATTAGTATTTTTAGAGTATTTCTTGATTATATCTTGTAATCCCAAAACCTAATTCCTGAAAATCGGAGGGCATTACTGCTCTCATAAAATATGTAACTAGGCTAATTGAGTGAAAGAAAAAAGGGAATAGGGAGATTGATTAAGAAACATTTTGAAATTTCTTATTCATTTTTTTATTTTGTTTTTCCTTCTCTAGCCAACATACAACAGCTGAGTGGTAAAACTGCCAGCGAATTGGATGCTCTGTGCCTGAAGGTTAGCCAACAATTGGTTAATGATATGAGACAAGGACAGATAAGCTACCAGAACATTGCACAGCCAGCTTTCTTTGATGCCAAGGCGGGAGAAGTGTTGGAGACTTATTCAACTGGCGGTGGACTTCAGCAAACAGTTGACTTGAATCCCTTCCAGCCCGTTGACTTGAGTGGTTTTGATGAGGTAAAAAACTACGCATATCCCGCTGAGGTCAAAGTGATTGATGGCAAGACTTATGTGGTGCATCGCAATTGCACCGAAGCAACAAAGTTGACCGGAAGCAGTAATACTGCAGCTCCGTTGAGCCAAGGCTACTATGCACCTAGTTCAATCTCCGGCAGCAGCAGCACATCTGTAACCCGCCAGTCATCACTGCAGGATTGGATTGGACAGCGTATGGAACCAACGGTGGTTGGTTACAGATCCGTGGTTAGCATCGACAGAGACTCTTCTCTGCCCACTTACTCCGGTCAAATGACTGCCATGCCCACTTACAGTCAGATAACTGCACCTCAATCTAGTTCAAGCGTGACAGTGAGACGTTTCAATAAGACTATAACGACACATGCCGATGGCACCAGTTCCGTGGATGGTTCCGAGTCGCAGCAACGTTGGCAGGACGGCCAGTTGGTCTATGATAATAGGCGTCCCTTTGGTCAATCATCTGTGCCCCGTGATGAGCAATGGAAGCGTGAGGAACGAGAACATTTCTTTTGGTATCTAACGTCGCCACAGCGTCTGGAGGATTGGCAGCATCAGCATGAGGATCGTCTTCTTGCAGTCGCTCATCGCTATCAGACCACCTTGCCCATACTACAGGAATTCCATCGTCGCGAGTTGGCAAGGTATCAGGCGCTCTTGGGACAATATCAGTCACAGGTGCAGGATTCGACTGCTTGGCAGCGACAGGAACGTGGTCGTCTTGATTGGCTCATCCATCAGAATAGCTTCAGCTCACAGGACTTTGAGCGCTGGCAGCGGGAGAATGCCCCAAAACTTCGCCAGGTGGCCCAGAAGAATGGCATCTCGCAAGATCAGCTGCAGCAATGGCAACGCCAGGAACTACAGCGTCTTTATGTGCACTTTAATAGGGTTAATGACTCTCTGTCGCCTCAACTCATCCAAGTTCCACATGTTACTATTCCAGACTCCAGCTCGCTGGTTGTTGACAACGCGCAGGAACAACAGCGTCTGGATGAGCTTATTCGTCAGCACAATGCCACAATTGCAAAGCTCCAGAACTCCATTTGGTCAGATCAGCAGCGTTTAAAGGATCTGTCCATCAAATATCAAGGCGACATGCAAAGTCAAACACAGTGGCTGCGAGGAGAGGTCGCCCGCATTGGAGATCTCATCAAGGAACAGAATGAGCAGGTTACCAAGATTAGTGCTTGGCAGAGCTCGGAACGTGCTCGCTTGGAGACCATGCTGAGGCAACATCGTGGCAGTCTAACTGAGCTCCAGCAACAAATGGCACAGGATCGCAGTTATGTCCAGAATCTGGCTGCCAAATATCGCGTTGGAGTCGATGAGTTAGAGAAGTGGCAGAGGGAAGAACTTCAACGTTTGCAGCTGGTGGGTCAGCAGCAGTTGGAGAGTCACATTAAGGATTGGCAGGTGGGCGTTAGTGCTCAGTTGCGCAATATCATTGGCCAGAATCAGTTGACCATCGAGGAGTTCCAGAACTCCATTATCAATGATCGTGCACGCTTGGAACAGTTCGCGCGTACCTACAAGGTGCGCGTTGAAGAGATTGAGATGTGGATTAAGAGTGAGCTTAAGAAATTCCAGTCGGAGGGTCTGCTCAAGGAGGTGGAACAACAATTGGCCTTGTGGCAGCAAAAGGAACGCGAGAGATTACAGACCCTGGTGCAGCACAACTCCATGACGGTGGAGCAACTCGAGGCTAAAATCAAGAAGGATCAATCGCACTTCTTTGATTTAGCCAACACCTATCAGATTCGTGTTGAGGACATCCAGGAGTGGCTGAAGAAGGAGTTACTGCGTTTGCAGAGCGAGGGTCTGCTTAAGGCGGAGGCTCTTAAAGATTGGCAGCTAGCGGAACGTCAACAAATCTCAAAACTGGTGCAACAGAACAAATACTCCACCGATGAGTTTGAGAGGAAACTGCTCGCCGATCGTGCTCGTCTCAATGATCTGTCCAAGACCTATAACGTTCAAGTGTCCGAGATTGAGCAATGGATTCAGTCCGAGGGTGAACGTCTACAGCGTGAGGGCCAACTTCATATGGAGCAGCAATTGAATAATTGGCAGAAGATTGAACGACAACGTCTCTTGGATCTGATCAACAAGAATGATCTTTCCATTGAGGAGTTGGAGGTCAAGATTGGCAAGGATCAGACGCATTTGTATAGTCTCGCCCAACAGAATCAAGTGCGCGTCGAGGAGATCGAACAATGGATCAAACAACAAATTCAGAAGCTCCAAAGTGAGGGTTTGATTGAGATGCAACGTTTGCAAAACTGGCAACAGGAATGGCGTGGAAATCTTACCAACATGGTGCAGGAGCGTGACTATACCGTTGAGGAGTTCCACAAATGGTTGCTCGAGGATCGTGCACGACTCCAGAGTCTGGCCATGCAGCACAACGTGCAGATCGAGGAAATTGAACAGTTTGTCAAGAAGGAGGAGCAACGTTTCATTGGCATGGGTCTACTTAAGCCCAGTGAGAAGCTTACCAACTGGCAGGAAGTGGAGCGTCTACATCTCAAGAATCTTGCTCAGCAACAGTACAAGTCCACCGAACAACTGGAAGCACGTCTACGTCAGGATCGCGAATTGCTCGAGAAACTGGCACGCCAATACAGCGTTCAGGTCGAAGAGATTGAGAGCTGGATGAAACAGGAACTCGCTCGCATGCGTGATGAAGGTCAGCTCCAGATTGATAACCTCACCAGCTGGCAGCTAGCGGAACGTGAACGCCTTGAAACCCTACTCAGGCAAAACAAACAATGGAGCGCCGAAGATTTGCAGGCCGAGCTTCGTAAGGATCGCGAGCACATGCAAACCATGGCCTTCCAGTACCACACCTCTGTTGAAGAAATCGAACGTTGGGTCCAGTCTGAGATTGAAAGACTCAAGCAGCAAGGCAAGCTCAATATTGAACAGCTAACAGCTTGGCAACATGCCGAACAGCAGCGTATTTTAGCGCTCCTTCAATCCCAGTCCAACATTACAATGGAACAATTCGTGTCAAAGGTACGTAAACGTTATTATTTGTTTGAATTAACTTTTGTCGGTTTTTCAACACGTAGGAAACTTTTATTTGTCTTCATAAATTAAACACTAGCTCAATGACAATTTAAAAGTGCTCTTGGTGCATAAAATGTAATAAGAATAAGATAAATGTTATGAAGGCTGTTAAGTCATGACTGCTGTTAACGATATACATAAATGCGCGCCTTGAACGCTGTACATTAATGCCTGCTTATAACGCCTTACTTTTGGTCAACTGTTAAAGGCAACTTTAAACGCATTTTGTTAATGTCTGCCTAAAATTCCCTCTGTTACTTCCTGCTGTTAACTTCTTTCTGTTGTGACTGCTATGAAACAGTGCTTCGAGTTCATTATGTTAAGGACTTTTCTTAACGACTCCTGTGAAGCGATGACAACCTTTAAAGCATGTTGTTAACGCCTGTCTTAAATGCGTGCTGTTACCTTCTTCCTGTAATGTCTGCTTTGAACATTTTCTTTTACAGCTTTTGGGTAAGGACTTTCGTTTATGACTGCTGTTAACGTGGGAGTAGCAGTGAAAACAGTTTTATATACTCAGTTTATTTATAGGGAACTAAAACCAAATTTTAGCCAATAAAGCTTTCTTAAATGTTGGTTGTAAATATACAGTTTTGGTAATGTTAGGCGACTGCTCTTTACCCACTCCATAAGGTACTTTTTTCGTTCGCTAGAAAATATTTATAAGATATGTGTTTTGTTTATCGAAAATCTCCAACATAAAATTTATTCTTCATTTACAGGTTAAAAACGACCGTCACTTCTTGCAAAAGTTGGCTGAGCAACATCATGTGAGCATCATGGAAATTGAGATCTACATCAAGCAGGTGATTGAGGACCTGCAAAAGAAGGGACAATTTGAAATTGAGCAACTGCAAACGTGGCAACTGGTTGAACGTGATTATATCAAATCCCTGATAGCTGAATACAAGAATGGACTATCGACAGCTGAATTTGAACAGAAATTGCTGGCAGATCGTGCCCATCTTAATCAGCTGGCCGATCAATATCGCTTGAATGTTGAGCAAATCGAGGAATGGATGATCTCAGAGCTGAAACGTTTGCGCGGTAACACGGAGACATCCCTAAAGACCCTAAGTGCCT
Organism: Scaptomyza parva; assembly: GCA_035044645.1. Taxonomy (NCBI): domain Eukaryota; kingdom Metazoa; phylum Arthropoda; class Insecta; order Diptera; family Drosophilidae; genus Scaptomyza; species Scaptomyza parva. The sequence continues at coordinate 887,463 of JAWNNT010000063.1, forward strand.
GGCAGGTAACCGAGTTGGAGCGATTGCAAAACCTGCTCAAGGAGCAAACACACATGACCTACGTAGAATTCGAAATGGAACTACAAAAGGAACGAGAACGTCTACAGAAACTGGGCAATCAGTACTCTGTGAATGTGGAGGAGATTGAGACTTGGCTGCGCCAACAGTTGATTAATCTGAAGACCACTGGCAACGCCAAAGTGGAGAACCTATCTAAATGGCAAATTACGTTACAGGAACGTCTAATTCAGTTACTCCTTAAGCATCAACAGGATCAGAACTATGAGGATGTGAAGCGTGAGCTACACAAGGACCACGCACGATTGGAGAGTCTTTCCCAAACCAACCATGTGAGCATTGAACAGGTGGACAATTGGCTGCACGATGAACTCCAGCGATTGCAGAGCTCGGGTTTGGTTCAGTTCGAAAAGCAAACCCAATGGCAGCAACAAATCAGTCATGGCTTTGATAATTGGCTGAAACAGCAACAGGATTCGGCGACGTATCAGGAGTTTGTTGACTTCCTACGACGTGATAAGGCTCGCCTCAATGGCATTGCCAGTGATTATCATTTAACTGTCGAACAGGTTGAACAGTGGGTGCAAAAGGAGACGGCTAGATTATCGTTGATCGGTGTCATTGAGAAACCGCAGGATAATTATCGCTATGAGGAAACTATTCACATTTCCGAGTCCCAGCCCTGGAAGGAGCTCTTGACTGCCCGTCTACGTAGTGAGACCCATTTGAAGCCCATGACCTGGAGCGAATTCCACCTCTATTTGGAGCGCAATCAGCCCATCTTCCAAAGATTGGCTCAGCAATATCATATTTCCGTCGAGGACATCCATGTTTGGCTGCAACAATCTGCCAAGCAGCTGGCCAATGAGGGTCTCATCACGGGTTCCCTCACAGTGGAGCAATGGCAACTGCAGGAGCAGCAATACATCCAGGATCTGATCAATCAACAGTTGAGACGTCGTCAAAAGTGGAGCATTGAGGAACTACAGCTGAAACTCTTTAATGATCAAAAACATTTATACGACGTCATGCGTCAATATCAAATAAGCAATGAGGAACTGAAACTTTGGTACAGGAATGAGCTTAAACGCCTTTTGGATGAGCGTAAGATTGAGCGGGGATTCAGTTTACCCTGGCAGACCAAGGAACTCGAGAGGATTTATCAAACCGTTGTGCGTCATCCCATCAATCGAATTGCCTTGGAGAGGCTGTTAATGCGAGATGTTGCCATTCTAGCGCCACAGTATCGCATAACCACCGAGGAGCTTCGCATCTTCATTCAGGAGAAACTGCAACGTTTTGCAGAAATGGGATTAATTGTAGACACAATGGTTGTGGATAGTGACTGGAAGGAGCAGGAACGTCAACGTCTACGTCAAATTGCTTCCAGTGTGATCATTACAAAACAGGAGCTACTCGAGCTCATCTCAGAGGATAATTTTAATCATGAGAGTGAGTTGGCTAGGTTGTATGGTGTTGGCCTTAATGAATTGGCCACCTTCCAACGCATCTATGTAGACAAGATGGACAAGGAAGAGCTGTTGGAGCAGCGTCGTCTCAATGAGCTAACCACCTGGCAGCAAAGGGAGCGTGATCGCCTCTATGGATTCATTGGCACACAAAATATGACCCTAAGACAGTTGCGCGACAGGCAGCGACAGGATCCAGATAGGTCGCAGAAATTAACCCAATATCAATGGCAGCTGAAGGAATTCGAGCGCATTATGGCTGTGGCACGTTATTATGGCATGACCCTATCCGAGCTCCAACAGTTCCGTGACGGGGAACTGCAATATTTGAGCTATTTGAATCATAGAAAGTTTTTGTCAGAATCTGAAGCACAGAATTGGGAAGCCAAGCAACATTGGCGTCTACAGAAACTTCAGACCAAGTACACTAAATATGGCCAGCAGTTAAGTGTCTGGCGCAGAGTTTTGTATCTTTTGAGTCAGGGCTTGATCGATCTGCCAACGGGTAATGGAGGTTATATTGTTGATCCCGGCACCACAAATGCTACTGCTGTCAACAAAACTATTTTCTCCAAGGATCGCGGAGATCAGCCACCCCATGTCTATGACGAGTCTGACAATGGTGGCGATGAGCCAGGTCTAGAGGGTGAAACAAAGTCTCCCGTTCCACTGCCCATTCCTATGGTATCCACACCAGCTCCATTGCCCTATCATCGTGGTTCTCCCGGCGGCGCCAATGCCGGCTTTCAATATCGTCGCACAGATTATACGTTCAATGTGCCCGTCAGTAGCGCTGTGGGTGGGCCCGCTGGCTCAGCGGCCAGTGCCAATGATAATGCCAAGCTGGGCAAATGGAGTCGGGCGGCAGGTGAGGAGCCCGCCTCAACACAGGTTGAGGATCTGGGACAGCAGCAGCAAGTCGACCTGGGCTGGAATGAAGATCAAGTAGATGGTGGACAGCAGCAGCAGGTAGAGCTGGATAACGACTGGAATTCCAATTATAAACTGGGCGGCGAAGGCGGCCAACAGCAACAACAGTTACTCGATGAAGATTTGGGACAAGTGCAGGTCGAGGATCTAAGCGGCCAGGGCTATGGTCAGACCTATGGTTCCAATTATGGTCAACTACAACAAGCACATCCAGTTGAAACAACTGTAAGAAAATGTTAAATTTCTCAACTGAACATTTATATCAATTACTATATTTTCCCCCCTCTATTTACAGACGACAGCCAGCTTTTTCGACAAAATAAAGAATGGGATAACCAGTTTAGGTTAGAGCCCGAAACGAATACGAGAACTGCCATTAAAGACTTAAGCACATCGAAGCCCAAAAATGGAAAAACGAGGGGAAACTTTTCTACAAACGTTTTCTTTAATCAGTTTAGTTAGTAGCCTTAAGAGGAAAAGATTTGTTTTGTCGGTCGCAGTTGTACCGCAACCACTACTAAATATACATATACATACATATATAATTACATACAGGTGTAATACTCTCTCTATATAAGGACGTAGTTTTTTTGTATTTTTTATTTGCATTTTGCCTAATAAACTTTGAAAATATATAATTCGTTATCGTAATCATAATTAGATTTTAAACTGGAAACATATCGAAATGTTTTAGTGTTTGATTTTTATATCTCGATAATTGCTTTAACTGTTTTCTCTTAAATCTTTGTGGCGATATGATGTTAAAAGGCATTTAAATATGTGTTGGTTGTTTAGGTTACATTTTATGCCTCTCGTGGGTGAACTTAAAAGTTGTTGTGTAAAGGTTTTGTTTCTTTTTGCTAGGCACTTAAATTTCGCAATAGTTTTGTTTTGAGATAAAAAAGGCTTTAAAGGATTCATATTCAACATAAACTTGATTGCTTTATAATGATTTACAAACCTATTCCATCCATGTTTTTTATTATACTTTCTCATCACTGTTAGTTTCTTCATCTAATTGTCACTAGGTTTTACATAATTATTTTCTAGTAGCTTTCCATACACGCAGGTCTTTTTGTAGGTCATAATTTTTGTACATTTTGTGTAATATTTACAGTGTTTGCTTAAATCAACTAATATGCAGCTCTGAGCTCTGAGCCAAGCCAAAGTGTGATGAACGGAATTGAAGGCCATCGCTTAGTTCCTCAACGGCGACGGCCACACCTATGCTTAGGCCATCGCCCGTTTCCTGAAGCACATGCTGTTTGAGTTGTTCAATTTGATGGAGTAGCTTCAGGGTTTCCTCATCCAAATTGTCATCCTCTTGACGCAACTGTTGCTGTTGCTCCTGTTCCGCATCGATGTCCCACTCTAGGGATTCGGGTGTGGATATGTGTGACCAGGAGTTCTGTGTCGAGGAACAGCAGGAGGTGCGTGTACAGGAGCCACCATAACGTTGACCACCCAAGCGTGCCTGTCGCAAGGCCGCATGTCGTCCATGACTTGACTGAATCAGCGAGGCAGCCGTCGTCAGTTGGTCCAGTGAAGCATAACGAGCTTGTGAGGTAGCCCGGGTGGGTGTATCCCGTGGCTGGGACTGCAGTCGCGCCTCCTGCTCCTCCTCCTTATGCTGATGGTTTAGCTGATATTTTTGCAGCTGCGAGTATTCGTGCTCCCATTCCAGATCCAATGAGGAACTAGCCCTCGAGCTAGTCAGTCGTGTATAGTTATTCTGTAGATCTGTCTCCTTACTAGGCGTCGTTGTTGCATTCAACAGCTTCTCTGCATCCAGGTTTTGTAGCTGTATATCAGCCAGACCAGCACTGCCCAAGAATTGTGAAATGATGTTAGATTAAAACAAGTTAATTGCGATTTTTCCTCTTTTCACCTGTCGTTCTGTAGTTTTGCATAGCTTGGCTGTTGCTCCCAGTATCTGTCCAGGAACTGCGGGCATTGCTGTTTCCTTTTAAACTTTAGTATGCGATAGATAAGGCCACGTCGCTGGCAACGCTCACTGGCAGCCGATAGTAGTTCCGCTTCCGGCTCATCGGCTCCCCGAGCTCGAGCTCGGTCGGCTCTTGACCTGGGACGTCGCCTTCGTTAAAGTAAGGGTAATGCCAATTGTTAGTCATTTGTCATATTAAATAGATTAAGGTTGGGTTGATGGATTTTTACACTTAGTTTGAGACTTCAAAAGATTTTTGTTACGGCCTTTCGGGCCATGTCACAACAAAGGGAAATCCTTTCCTGTCAGAGTAACGAATTAGTGTCACAACAACAAAGAACAAAGAGCTGAAAAAAGGCAATTTATTTTATGTTGTTGTTTTTGTTGTTGTTATTTGTGCACTGAGCAAATAGGGTGAATGAAGCCCCGTTCCGTCGGTCATTCTGTTGCAACACGCAGGCACACGAGCTCTTGCATACTTTTAGGCTGTTGAACTCGGTTCGCGACTAGCAAGAAGAAGAAAAAGAAGGGCCGTTCCCCTTCAGCTAGCCGCAAATTATGTTTACGAATGCATTTTAAAGCCAAGAATGGCTCATAAAAATGCGTGTGTGTGTGTTTGTGTGTGTTGACCATTAATGGAGGTGGCCACGGGCTAATTAGAGGGTGTGGACGGGGGGTGGAGGGGTTCCATTTTACAAGTTTGTATTGATTGGTCGAGTCAGCAAAAGCAAACGATGCTTATTGGATTTACCGTAGCATACTTTTGTGCGAATCGCAAGGTAAACACAGCCTGGGGATATTTTAATTAACCTTTTGTTATAGTATCAGTGTGTGTGTGTGTGGGTGTGGGTCTGCATTGTTTTTGGGGCTTACCAAAGCAGCCAGCTGTTGGCCGTAACGACCGTAACGCAACCCCTGGAACTGTTCGAGGAGGAAGACGATGATGAGGCTGTGGCTGAGTTTGTGGCAGAGTTTGTGGTAGAATCGTTGGTGTTTGTGATGTTGGTGGCGGCAACGCAGCTGCTGAGGCATGACCCCATGCTCCACCGTCTGCTGCCCCTGCCGTTACCGTTGCCGCTGGCCCTGCCGTTGCCGCTGCCCCTGCCCGCTGCCCGCTGTTTTCAGCTTTTGTTGATTTTGCCACAGTTGTAAATTTTTCACGTTGTTTTTCGTTTTTTTCGTTTTTTGCTTGCAGCTTTTTATCCTTTCTTTTGATGCGCGCAAATTTTACGTTATTGTTTTCATTAATTTATCCGTTGCATGGCTTAATTGACCCGCTGTGGGCGGGGCGTAACGCGCCCACTTTTCACTTTGCTTTGTTTGTTTCCTCTATTGTTTGACTCCTTTTGTTCTTAACTTGTTTGCTCTTCTTCTTGTTGTTGTTGTTGTTCTTGTTTTTGCTGGATGCGCACTTGCATTGTTTGAGGTCAAGGCTCACACACTTTGCTTGTTTTCTTCTTCTTTCCTGAATTCGTTTTTTGTTATTTTTTGTTTTTTTTTTGGCAACTGTCTGCCTCACAGCGGCGATGTCAATGTTACTCCAAACGCGCACAGAAACAGAGAAACAGACACACACAAAGCTCGTAGACCCAAACACACGCGCGTTTTGGCCAACTGTAAACGTTATTTGGTGACGCACCGCATGTTTTCACTTGGCCACTGCTATTCGTGTGTGTAAACTGAAATAGTTTGCAAACTTTCTGTTGTACTTTAATATACTTGGCTGTCAGCTGACACTAACTAAACTTAATTGTAAGTGTTTGCGGGGGGTTTGGTGATTTGACAGTCAGCTGTTTAATCGTTTTGTTTGCCAGTGCAGCTGTCAATTGCTTGGCGAAGTCAACAAGGAAGCCAAGAGTGCTTTTATGAACTGTTTGAGAACAGAGAGCTTGCAGAGTTGTAAAGCTCAGTAAGAGTGAGTGTAAGAGCCTCTGTTAAATTAGGTGGGGTAATAGTGGGAAATTTGAAAGAGCATAACATTGCAGAAATTTTCTGTTAAGCCATAACAGGTTGGCAAGGGTTGCGAATTGTTTGATCTGTAAGCTTCCTGTTGTCCACGCTTAACAGCTTATGTTGCGTGTTTCACATAGCACATAATGTTGTCTGATGTGTCCTTAGGGGAAGGGGCATAACAGAACAATGTTAAGGTTTGTTGTACTGTTAAAAATTAAGTGGAATGTTAAATTAGCAGAAGTGTAAAGTTCGAAGAGTGAAGTTCGAAGTGTAAAGTTCGAAGTTTGACATGTTAATTCTGATAAAAATCATTTCTAGACATTTTATGCGGTCAATGGATTTACCTTTAATGGGAGATGTAAAAAGCCACAAAATGTTTCACAGGTTATAAATCTTTCTCTTATGAGTATTTTTATTTAACAAGACACTCTTCTTAAAGCACATTACATATTTTCACACATGTGAGCCATAAAAAATCGACGAGCTATCCCATTTAACACTATCATAATCCTAGGCAAGTACATTAAAGTTTGAGAGCATGAATTGCAATTAGAACGGCTTCAAGCCTCCACCATCCATTATAACGTGCATCCATATGTTGGCATGTAACATGTTAAATGCATAGAACAAAATGTTAAAATCATACAACCCCAACATTTGTTTATGTTTTTAATACCATATGGCTTGGTAGACAAACACACAGTAAGTAAACATGACGAGAGGGGATCTTTATGGAACTTAATAAAAACTTACAACGGTAAATATGAAAAGGGTAAGATTTTTCACTAGCAATGTAAGTTTGTTAAATGTTTTAAGCTAACGGTTCAGATTTAAGAGAGATAGCCATAATATGCTCATAGTATTTACTTATTTAGTTGCATGTTTGATAAGTGAATTTACCCATCAAATGGAATAATATAACATGATGCCATCTGCTTATCAAATTTGATTTTCTAAAACTACATACATACATATCATATATACCGACAAATATACATGCACTAGTACATTGGTACTAAGTTCTTATGGCTTTTTGTTGAACTGCATAACACACAACATAACCACGAACACCCAACGATGATGCTTGTCTGCATTTTGTCTCGGCTCTCAGACTTCGTATTTGACTTCGGCTGATACTGCTGCTACGGCTGCTGCTGCGTTCGTTGTTTGCTGCTCGTTTCAGTGCCAAAACGGCTGTCATTGTGTACGGTTGTTATTCTTTCGCCGATGATAACAAATTTGTCCCTTGCATTTACGTTAACTTAACCGTTAGACGCGGCTTTCGTTTGTTGTTGTTTATGTGCAACGCGAAACAAGGAATAGTAATCATGATATTATAATTGCGTTTGCTGTTTGCTATCCAGCAATTGATAATTATGTTATTATAATATTGTCGTAGTATGTACAAATATGCATATGTGTTATGCCTGAATGTGTTATTGTTTTTGCCGGCGTCGGTGTGTCTGCATCATACATCATCTACATGTGTATCTTTGTGTCTCTAACGCATCTGCCTAATTAAGTTCTTGTGCAAATGCTGCAAAAACAAAACCCGATCCACAACTAACATGAAAATGCAGCGTGCTCTATTCTCGCTAATCTATTTATAGATTGACTGACTCCCCAGCTGCAAAGTGCGACCCCCTTCAACCAAAATAAAACATAATAAACATTGACACGGTAAGTTTGGTAAACAAAGCAATGAAACATTTAATAAGTGGTTAAATAGTAGAAAATAAATAAATTGCAAAAATATTTGAATAAAATGTGAGGATCAGTTAAGCATTTGAAATATCATTTTATAAATATTATTTGCTTTGCTCAAAGGTTAAGAATAAAATGATCATACATGAATTATTGTTATGATCAAATTTTAGAGATCGAAAAAATTCGTCATTAGTTTAAACTTTTTAGTTTCAAAGTTGATTTCTTACCATGAATGGAATAGCTTAGATCAAGTTTGTCTTAAAAATTAATTTTTCTATTCAAGTATTTAAAAAAAAAAAACCCCCGAAATAAAGCAAATATTTACTTCAATTATCTAATCTTAAGTTTATTTTCACTTTATACAAGCTGTACTTGGTTAAAGTATTTATTGCTTAATTAAAGTTTAATAAAAACAATACAAATACTGTGAAACTGGAATTAAAAGTCGTTGTCTATGCTGTAAAGATTATCTATAATTTAACTGAAGAACATTTGTCTTAAAACTCGTCATTTTGTTAATTAGATTCGATGAAATATTGCCTCAAATGATTCACAATGGATAAGCAAGACAAGCTCATAAAACATGTGTCTTAAGTACTCTATCGATACAAATCAACACCAACACCAACACTAACAAATAGACATAAACACTCCGTTACAGTTATAGTGGAAAGATCTTGAATTCATGCAGCTGCCATTGCCATTGCAGATTGCATTGCAGTTGCATCTCTCAGATGGCCATTTGCAGGCATTTCCATTACTTCTTGCCCTCCACCCTCCACCATACCCCACTCCTCACTTGCTCCCATTCATCAGTTCAGTGAGTTATTAAACACTTTTGCTGTCTGCTTTGCTTATTAATGCGTGCAGCGCACCAAACGCGCTACAAAATGTTTGCCTTTTCTGCTTTGGCTTCGCTTTGTTGTTTATGCCCTGCTGCTTCCTTTCGCTTACTGGCAACAAACCACCCCCCACCGCCACCGCCACCGCCACCAACCACACACCACACACCCCACCACCAATTCCAACTGTTCACAGCTTCTGTGGCAATTGCGCCGTATTAAACTTCCTTGCAAGTTTTTCCTACCACAACCACCACAACCATAACTGTTTGCTTGAAAAAATCACACATTGCATTCCTGACTTAACTTAAAGCCAACATTTTCACTTCTCTTCGAGCTTCACAATGTAGCAAATCTAACACTTGCGACGAGTAGCGAAGGCGTTAAGTACTTCATGTATTGAGTGGCATTTAAACTGTTTAATTGTGTATAAATTCATGTGTGTGTGTGTTTTTCTCTCATATTGCCATTGTGGCTTAATAACAGTTGTATAGTACGAGTAATTATGGCAACAGCCAGATAAATGATAAATCTTAGAATGATAAAAGAGTATATCTAGATACAAATGTGGCTAGAAGATTATTATTATTATGAGATAGTTGCCACAACAAGTGATTTGTTGGTTTGGAATAATCTTTAATTATATTTAATCTCTTGTTTTATGTAGTTATTTGTAGAATTAACTAAGTAAATCACAAGCAAGATAATAATCAATGCAATCAAATAAGGTAAAAAAATATATTAGTTCAAGAAATTGTGTTTAATGTTTTTTTAATCTGAAGATAATTTTGTGATCAACTCTTAAGTGTTTAACCATGGTTCTCAGCATTTTGGTAGTGTCTCCAAAAGCAGGAATATCGAAACGTAATTGAAATATTTACTAAAAATACGTCATATGCGTCATAAAAAAGCAACTATCCAGCAATTTTGTTAATCTTAAAGCAAAAAATGATGAAATCTCACTTAAACAATTTTTGTCAAAACCTCAAAAAAAGGAAACGCAAATCAATTTACCGATATAATTTACATAACATTAAAATGCAACGTCATGATGATTAAGCCATTATCTGGGCGATTTGCAACTGTTGATGTACATCAACGGTTTTGCATAAAATGCGTATCACTTGAACATAGTCCATCCCCCCTCCCCACTCTCACCGTCTTGCCCACTCTTTCAACACTTTGATTTCATTTTTGTTGTTTGTGTCGCTTACAACAATAACAACAACAATAACAACAACAACAACTAGGTCTGGGTGTATTTAACATATTTGATGCTCATTAAGTGTCACAATAAGTGCAAAACTCAGCGACGTTCACCAAATGGCCAACTACCGGCGCCTTTAGCAGATTCCGCCCCTTACAATTGCAGATGCCTTGCAAAGCTGTTTGCTATTTATGTGTGCATACCCTGTAGACAACAAGAAAGGTGTATGATTGGGAATGATAGTTGAGTTGAAATCGAAAAAAGAAGAACACAAAAATATGAAATAATAAACTGTTATTTACATTAAGAAGAGCTTGTTCTTTTGTGTTATCTTTAGGTAAGTTGTAACAGGGTATCTCCTTAGTCGATAGCTTACTTACTTGTCTTGATTTTTGCTTGTTTTATTTCATTGCTTCTGCTGCTTCTCCTGCTGCTGCTGCTGCTGTTCTGTACAATTGATGGCGATCAATTCTGTTGGGCTGTGATTTAAGTGCGCGTAAATCTCTGCGGTGAAAATTGTTGCCAGCCCTTCTTGCTGTTGCTTCTTCATCTCCTTGCCAGAGTCTACTTGAAGTTCATACACACTGCATATATATGTATGTGTATGTGTATATGTAGTGCATCGTTCATGGTTTGTTGCCGTTATTTGCATTTCATTTTTGCGTGTGGCGAGAGAAAATGTAAATTGATTTATTATGCACAAGCGACTGCTGAATGCAGGAAAGGACTTGGCAGCCAGCGACTACTGTACACGCACACTCCTCTGGCATCTCTGGCTCCTCTGGCTCCTCTGGCTCTCCTTTGCTGTTCAAGTCAAGCTCTAAATAAAAGTAAAAACGAAAAGAAAAGAAAGACTTACAAAAGTAGGTAAATCTTCAATTGAAGTTGCCGGTTTGTTCGCTTGCTGCATTTACATTCATTGTGTCGGCGAGCAGCGGGTGCATAAACATCGCTATTAATATTGATTATTAAATGCAACACAGCGAGAGAGCGAGAAGGAGATAGATGAGGTAAAACGTTTGTGCCCATTTACGCATAGTTGCCCGCAGCTTGCTATCTCTTTCCATCATTAGTCACTGTCAGGGCGGCCATTGAAAGCCGACGGCGTAGAGTTGACGACCGTTCGCTATTAGCCAAATTGCAAAAATCACGCGCTTAAGGTTTTGGTTATATTATTTGCCCCAGCAGCAGTAGCAGCAGTAGCAGCAGGAGCAGCTAAATTCCCACACAACAAAAACTTTCAACCCGCCGCAAAGTATGCAACACAAAGCGAAATTCATGGAATGCCACAGCATAATAACTTTTGGCAATAATACAAAAAGCATGCTGGCTGGCTGCCTGCCTGCCCTCACAACCATATATATATATATACATATATATATATACTATAAATAGAGTAGGTGAGTAGCTGAGCTAAGTTAGTGAAGGCAGCGTCAGGTTGCGGGGTTGCGGGGTAGCATGGCACATTTCCTTGTACCAAATCGTTGGGCTGTGAACAACATTTTAAAATATGCATGGCGCTGAGTTTCACAGATATGTAAAGGAGGTGGAGAGGTGGCGGAGTGACGGTTTGTTGTTGCTCTTGTATGTGTGTGTTCAGCCTTCTAATAGACATGTCAAACATGTCTCATACATATGTACATACATACATACATACATATGTATGTATATATGAACACTCTTAGGCAAATTGCAATTGGCCAGCGTTTTTGTTGGCTGCGGCTTAAAGTTATTGCCCAAAAAATATTCAATTAAGTTCACAAATTGATTTCAATAACTTGAACAGAAAGACAAACAACAAAAGCGGAACCAAAACTAAACAATAACAAAAACAACAACAACAACGAACATCATCCGAAACAACAACATCAACAAATACTGCGTACCATAAAACCACAACAGCTGCTGTTAAGAAAGTAAACGCCAGCATTTTAATTGAAATGCATTCATATTGCAATAGAGCGAAAAGTTGGATGATGGCAAAATAGTTGACTCGCAGGATGTGCAAAAGACTCCACTGAAGCCAAAGCCAAAGTCTGTCTGTGTACAGTGTGAAGAGGGCAGATAGGGCAGAGAGGGGGTGTGGGAACTACAGCTGACGGAACAAATTGGTTTGCGCTTATGACACGAACAGACTAAAAGAAAATGTCAAATATTAAAACTTCACATATGATGTCGTAGTAAGTAGCTTAACTTGCAAATACCCTGAAAATTAAGCATGAAAACTGAAATGGAATAGAATGCAGAATGCAGAATGCATAAAAATCAAGTATTAATCAATCAATGCACATTAGTTGACTTATTCAATTGGGTATAAGTAATATGTACTTAAAATTAATAACGGTTTGGTAGAATCGTCAGAATCGTAAGCTTATGATAAATGAATAAGCTTCAACTAACTGGATTAAGGTGTACAAATATTATTTGTTTCTATTTTAATTGCTTGGGCTTACTTTTGAGCTTATTTTTTTGAAAAAGATATAGATACTTAGAAAATGTTGTTATGATCAAAAAGAAAGAAACCATATAAAATCACATATTCTGTATAGATATATAGAATCTGTACTAGATATACTTAAATGGTATAATATTAATAGATGTTTCTTAAGAAACTTTTTCATTTTCCTTAGTTTCTTTATTCATTCGTCTCCTTGTTTTATTTTTACTTTTTTAAAGACATTCTTGAAATAGCTAATGCCTTAAGTACTACTTGGCTATCTCTCTAATCAGCTAGCCCTTAAAAGAAACTTTTCTTTTATCCGTACTCCCTTAATTTAACAATATTGAGGGCTTAACATTTTTCATTCTTTACATTTTGCATTGTTTTGCTTTGTTTCTTTTTTTTGCTATTGCGTTGTTTAATAATAAAAAAAATTCATTATCAACTTGAAGTAAAGGAGAAAGAAAAATGAAAATTTGTTTAGTTTCTTAGAAGCCTTAAATATTGGGAATAATAAAGCCTTTAAGAATATTTCAAGTTCCGATAAACACTGGAAATTGAAACAAAATCAAAATTGTTAAGTGAAATTTGATGCTGTATTATTATTATCTCATCACTGAAGAACCCCTTGCCCAATTCTCACCCAAATATTCAAAGATAATAATATAGGCATTAAGCAGTCCTAGGATATATATGGAAAAGTAAGGGCAACTTGTTCTGTCTGTTCTCTTTCCGTTCTGTCTGTCTCCATGCCGTGCTGCAGTCATATATGCAAAAAAGGAAAGCAAATTTTGATGCCAAGCGAGACTAAAAGCAAAGGCAAAAGGGATTTGCGATGAGATGCGATGATGATGAGGTGGTGGATACGGAGCATGATGACGATGATAGTCATGGCTTTGGCTTGAATAACTGCTGCTGCTGCTGCTGCTGCTGATGCTGATGTTGTTGTTGGATGTTCTGCCAATAGGGTGAGCTGTTAAGCGCTATCCAAGTGCCTGGACAACTGGGCCAGAGTTATTGGCAAAGGGTCGCTTCGGGTTAGGTTCATAATGTGCAGTGTCTGGGTGCTTCATTCATCAGCAGTTTATGGAAAGAGTGGGGGCAAGTTGATAAGCTGCCACTTGTGGCAACACGGCATCACGAAAGTGAAAAAGGTAGACAAACTCACGCTGATAAGATGGCCATGCCAGCAAATGAGTTTTCCATATATATAAAATAAATACATGCTAATTGAAAATCGCTTAAAATCTCTCCTCAATTAACATCACTTTCACGTACTGATTTCTCTTTAGTTAGTTATACTAATTGATGGGGCGTTCGTATTGTACGTTGTACGTGCTGTACGTTGGCGTTGGCGTTGAGAATCCTTTTGATATTGCTCTAGATGCTATTTCACTCTAGCTGTCGCTTTTTATGGCCGGGGTTAAAGTTAAACGAAGCTTTCACTTGTCTACTTGCGTTCTCCATCTTTTATTTGACTTGACCGTTATGTTTTATGTTTTGTTTTATGCTTTTGGTTTATTATTATGATGAATATTTCTGTTTTTTCTGTTGTTTTTGTGTTTTGTTTTTCTGGTTTTTATTTATATATTTTTTTATTTTTGTTTCTCTCGCATAGAAATTCTTTTTAATCCGCTTACGTCAGGCGAAATTCAATCAAGAATTTTGCACTGGTTTTTTTTTTTTGTTATTTTGTTTCACCCCGCCCCCTCGTTTGGTTGTTCTTTGGTTACGCTATTTGGGTAGCAAATAAATCAGAAAACTCGGCTTTTAGGCGCTGCATTAAAATCCATATACATATATATACATATAAGCAAATTGGAGCGTGTCCTTTAATTTAATGACAAAATTTATGAGAGAGAGAGATCGAGCGCCATTGATAAAAAATATATAAATAAATGTCATAACATATTTAATAATTTTCCTGAATTTTTTTCTGCCATCTATTTGCAGCACTCAATACCAATAAGCATAAAATAACAAGCATAAAGGCAAATTAAATGTGCTACATTTAAATAAATCCAGACATAAATTTCATAACGCTTAAAAACTCGTGCAATTAATAATAATAATAATATATACAGTATATAAATACAAATTGCTTTCTCACAATTCAAAATGATTAAAAGTGCGCGCTAATTGAAAGAGTTTAACAAACAATTTAGTGTTAATTAATTCTCCAATTGGAAGACAAACACACAGAGAGACACACAGAGCTATCAATTTCTTTGCCAGCAACATGTTAAGGCATCTCTGGGGCGTATTGACAGCTCTGCTTTTGTGCGAGACTTTTACAACACTGGCACTGAGCAGCGACGGCCACGTGGGCGGCAGTGTTGGCGGCTCCACTGTCAACAATGGTAAGTTTCGCATTTTCATTACATAATTGGGCAATGTTTTATGGTGTTTGCCGGTTCGGTTGCTTCCTTCCTCACAAAAATTTCTCCGGCAGCGCGCAAATTATTTATTAAATTATTATTTTACAAACACAAGCACAAGCACACACACGGTCAGTTGAACGAATTATGAATCGCTCGTTGTTGTTGTTGTTGTTAAACATGCAACATGACATTTTTGTGTCGCATCGCGGGCAATCGAGCAAGAAACAATAACTAAATTATTGTAATGCCAACAAGCCTCAAAAACATTGACAGCGCCGGACAACGGAATTAACAACGTGATATAATTATATTACTATTTGAATAGTTAAATAAGCCGTGAATTAAAGCGCTTCGCATTTGTGATTTAAGCAAAAAAAATCTATCGAGTTAGTTGGTGAATGCAAGTATGTTATAACTTTAATCAGGATAATTTTTATTAATAGTTGGTTAGTCTTTTTGAAAATTCTTATCATATAAAATAATAACAATGACAGTTGTAAATATTTTATATTGTACCAACAACTCTCATATTAGACGCCACTTACTTAGACATCCCGTTGTAAACATAACTGTAATATACCAAAGCTTTCGTTAAGAACGCAATAAGAATGCAAAAAGTCGGTCAAAGGAAAAAAAACAGATACTTATCGAAGAGTCACTCTAGTTCCGACAGTGAACGGGAGCGTATCACATCTACAATATGCATGTATATAAATACATATAAGACACAGCTTAAATTAAATATATAGTCAACCAACAAATTGCAAGTGCTTTAATATCCACACCAGGCAAAAAATGAAAAATGTTAAGGCGCGTTTTTTGTCATGTCTAAAAATTTGGTTACAGCCTGTTTTGAATATTTTTAAAAAAGTAACTTAACAGCTTAAATAAGGCTGTTAATACTTAGTATGATGTCCTTTAGCCTTACCAACTTCTCTTAACCTATTATTCATGGAAGATACCAGCTTCTGGGTAGGTGCTCCACTTATCCAGTAGAGAATTATTTAGGTACTTTTTGTTGCCGGTGCTATGTTCTCGGATATTATTTTCCACCAGAGCCCACAAATTCCCAATAACATTTAAATCTAGAGACTGAGCCGGAGAAATTCACATGTGGGAGCAGTTCCACAAAAGCCAGGACTGTACTATTCCGGCCATATGCTTCGGGTCGTTGTCTTGGTAGAACCGGAAAGTACTCCGGATTCCCAGCTTCTCGGCACTTTGGAGTACATTTTTTTTTAAGAAATTGAGGTACATATTATTGCCCATTTCACTTTCAAAAATCGCCAAGATCCGGGCACCGGCTGACCACTTTCATGCTCATACCATGACACTTACTCCACCGTGCTTGACTGTTGTATTTAAGTGGTTGAGATTCTGCTCAGTACTGGACGGACGCCACACATAAAAAGGGCCGTTTAAGCCATAAATGTAAAATTTAGACTCGCCTTCAAAGTTGTGCCAGGATTAAAAATCCTTGTCCAAATGGGTTTTGGGGAACGTCATCCCAGTGCCTTTTTTTTTGCAAAAGTTTCTTCCGTGGTTCTCGAACAAAAAAGTCTTTGTTCCGCAGAACCCGGCCAACAGTTTTTACACTACACTTTTCCCCCATTTCATCCTGAACCTTTCGAGCCACTTTTGGACCCGGCTCAACTTTTGTTGAATTTGGACTCGCCTTCAAAGTTAATCAGCTATTCGGATCTGTAAAATCCGTTTTTGATGTGTTTCAGGACGAGTTATCGTTGTTCAATTGTAGTCCGTTTGCCCATAGTCCTGCATGGCTTGTTGCACCCGAGATCCGAGGATATAACTAAACCGACTACGAAAGATTAGTCTACTTATACCCTTAATATTCAAACTTAGGGACAAAATCGGGGTTTTATGGCACGCAGGTGTCCATAACATAACTGTCCCTAAGCTGAGACCTGAAATTACTTTTTTACTTTTTTAAATAGCCCGACTTAGCCGGTGGGCAAACCCCAGTTCATTGCGGTCATTGATTGATTCAGATTAATTGTGGTGGTTTGTATATCTACCTATCATGGGTTTTTGAAATTTTTAAAAAATAATGGGAAATACGGATATGGCAGGTACTTACATTTTTTCGTTGACTAAATTCACTGTACTGTATGTATTTAGCTATATAAAGACTCTTTAGTTAAGAGAAAAGTATCTTATAAATTTATTTTCTGTTATTTCCATTTGCTTTCTCATTCCAATATAATATAAATGTCATATATCTATAGTTTCTAGTGTAACAAATCCCAAAATATACTAAAATAAATACACGACATGGCTACCACACATTTAAGCAACAAGCAGCTAAGCTACAAGCCATACATATGTAGCATTTTATAAAAACAAGCCAAAATATGGTTTCAAACTAACTTTCAACTAAAAGTGCAAAAACAGTTTTAGCAAACAACTTTTTTGTTATTGTATGTATTTATGAAATTAGTTGCTGAATTAGTCTAAAACCCAAATTCTAACAAAAAAGAGAACCTTTTTTTGTTGCAGCAAAACAATTTTGATAAGCTGATGCTAATGACATAAACTTATGTATTTAGAAATAAACCTAATAATCATTAAATATATTTGTTCTATGATATTTTCCATAATTTGTCATTTTATCATTTACTTATTTGATTGTCCTTTGGGTTCTGAAAGGTCGCAAAGTCTACTTAAATTGATGAGCTAAATTTTTCGTTTCATTAGTTTTGCTTATGGCCGTTATTAAAATAATCAGCAATAACTTTGTCGATGTTGTTTGTTGGCCATTATAAAGTCATTCAAGATAAATCTATATAACAATCATAACTCAAATGCCAAGTTCTTGGCCAGTTTGCTTGTTCAACACGATGACTCTCAATTGTTTGGCCAAAACTTAAGTTAACTCAACTGCTTGGCGTTGGCCATTGAAAACTTCATTAAGGCAACTAACTGTTGTTGTTCTTGGTATTGTTGTCGATGATGATGCTGTTGTTGCTGCTGCTCTTGTTGCTTGTTGTTGCTTGCCACCTACATGGGCCGGAAGCTAAATCAAAATCACACCCGGCCAGAAACTTTCAAGCTAATAAATGGCACAAAAACTTTTTGGCCGCTCGTTTGTCATTCCTTGTTGAGGCTGGCCAACGAGCGAAATAATTGTCAATTTGTTTGTGGGCGGCGCCCAGGACACAATGCCGCCTGCCTTCCAGCCAGCAATAAAATTTATTTAAGTGGCCTCATAATTGTTAACAGCAACAACAACAACAACAACAACAAGAACAACAGCATCAACCATGAAAACAAACAAAAGAGCGCCGGCTGCAGCTGAAATGAGCAATTAAAAAACAAAAAAAAAAAATAAAATCAGAAAAAACTTGAGAGCCAAGTCAACAAACGTCATAATCAAGTTATTACTTTGGCATATATGAAAACAAGCGAAGGCAGGCCGACGCCAGCTGGAAGGCATGTAAAAATGCTCAACAATGAAAATATTAATAACGTTAATGAAATTCTCATTTTGCAGAGAGAGATACAGAGAGAGTGAGAGAGAAAGAGAGAGAGAGAGGGAGTGCGGGGCGCACAGTAAAGTAAGAAAACAATATTAAATATACAGAGATGGAGATGGAGATAAACAAAGAGTAACGTAGGAGGCAATAATGCTAATGAGTAAATGTGTAGGCGCGAGCGAGGAACAAACTGGCCATAGAAGTGGTGAGGGGCGGGGGTACATGTGATATGCTAGGGTTAAGTTTAATTTGCGTGTGTGTATGTACATGAGTGTATACATACTTTTGCTCTGACAAACCAAATATTTGCGCCGCTAAATATGCAACAAAAACTGACAGCATGCGAAATGTGCGGGTGTGACTGTGTGTGAGAGTGTGTGTGTGTCTGTGTCTGGTGTCAGTTTCCTGTGTTTATTTGTGGTCAACCGCATTTTGTTAAGAACTTTTGTCTCGGTGTGTGTGTGTGTGTGTGTCAGAGGGAGTGCGGATGTGTTGGCTTACCTTTTTCCCTCCCCCGACAATTTCTAATGAATTAGTTATGCGACTTTGATGACTTTTAAGTAGCTAGCCTCAAATGAGTGTGTGTGTGTGTGTGAGGGTGTGTGCGGCCTTGTGTGTCTGTGCGCATTGCTTACCAAAGTGGCTAATGTAAAGTTAACAAGTGCCATACACAGAGCAATTGTAGTTGCTGAAAATGCACTTAAAACCAGAATGTCAGTTGGCCTAGCAGACTATTTCACTTTGGCTGCTGTAATTGGGATCAGGACTGCTTTACACTGTTATAAAATAAGGAGGCCAAGCAAAAAAAAAATAAAGGCTGTAAATAATTCATGACATATTAAAAATGTATAAGAGTCAATGTTAAATTGTGATTAAAAAATTATAATTTGGCACAATTTTAATGCTTTAAGTTTTTAATTGTTTATTTAGCTTAATTAGATTACCGTAAAATCCAAAATGAACATTTGAACTTTTTTATTGCGACTTGTTATACCCTAAAACCATGAAATTTTTAAAATTTGGTTTAATAGATTTGCACAAATGTATGTAACAGACAGAAGAAAACATTTTTGAACCGAGTCAATATCCGTCTGCCTGTATAAACAAGTCAATTTTAGAGACTTTAAGAGCGAAAGACACTAGGTTAAACAGAAAGTTTTTCTAAGCCATATGTATAGATGTTTCTTTCATTCTTTTTTTCTATCGATAATTAGCCCAACTTGCGATTATCTTATGTTATCGATAGAAACTTAAATTTAAAAAAATGGTTTTATAAACCATAGAGAAAATTCTGTGAAATTTTAAATGAGATCATGCATTAGCCGTATAGTGTAGGCTGGTTAAGGTTAAAGTTAATGATTCAGGGTATCTCTCAGTCGAGCTGGCTCAACTTGTGCCTACTTACCTGTTTTTGTGTTGTTGTGATAAATCATTTTTAAGATAATTAAACTTTTATGTTTATGTTTTTCTACAATGTAATTTAATGTGCAACAATTGATCGATATTTTTTCGTTAATAATATGAAAATTAGTTGGAAATTAGAATTGCCTCCGATTATTTATGGTAATTACAATATATACAACTTAATACATGCACATAATTAACAACACCTCTAACTAAAAGTGTTTACCAAATCCAGTCATAAAGTTAATCTCAAACTCGATTAATCCAAATATGACGAGTTAGATTAATTGCAACATTCGATATGACATATCGAGCCATATTAATTTTGGCCAAACTTTTATTTATGTGTGTGTGTGTGTAGTGTGTGTGTGTGTGCTTAATTCATAACTGCTTTCCATTTGCCTAAATAGATTTGCCAATTTAGTTGATAGCCAAGCCAATTAGCCAACATTTCATATGCCATTCAAATCTTCCTCACTCTTTTGCTCTCACTCCCCCTCTCTTTCTGTCTCTGGTGAGGCATTTATAAACATTTGCTTACCTTTTGGAACGTTTTGATTTCATTTTGTCGCATGCAGTTAGCCAAAAAAAAACACTGTCGTGTCGTTTCTAGTTGAGTTTATGATGCTTCATAACTAGCAAGCAATTAGTTGGCAGCCAAAATGAGTTAACTCAGCACTTGGCTATTTGCCTGCCTGCCTGCCTGCTTCTCGCTCGCTTTCACTCTCTCTTTCGCTCTCTCTTTCTCTCTCTCGCACACATGTGCATAACAATTACATAAACAATTAGATGGTAAGAGGCAACAACAAGCACTAACGACAACCAGAACGATGCCAAGAGGATGTCAAAAGCGGAAAGCCCGTAACAGGAAGTCACAAAGTCAGTCAGGAAAAATCAAATTTGTCAAGTGTTTAAATTGTTTTTGTTTTTGTTGTTGTTGTTGTTGTTCGTGTTCGTTCATGTTCGTGTTGTTGCGATTGTTGTTGTTGTTGTGGCTCTTGTGGCGCTGTAAACACAATAAAAATTACACTTAATTTGGCCTTAAGTGGCGACAACGAAGACAACGTCGAAAAATGTGCTTTTCCTTTTGTTAGCGAGCGAGTGAGCGAGCGCGCAAGCCATAAAAAGGACACAACCCTCGCTACCCCTTCTCCAATCCCTCAACCCCTACCCCATCACTTTCTAATGTTGGCACCTCCCTCCCTCCCTAACTCGCTGGCATGTGTGTTAAGTATCATTATGTAATGTGACATTTAAACAAAGGAAGCGCGTGTGAAATGTGTTGATGGCTTTGTTGACATGTGAAAAAAAGAAATAGAAATGAAACTGAAACTGAACAAAAGAGCGCAGCCCAACAAAAACAAGAACAACAACAACCAACAAACAAAAAAATGTTCCCGAAAAAGTCAAGTGGTTATAACTATAACAAGAGAAAGAATGTAAGCTTTGTTATATCGACTGCCATATACTCCTACAATCATCTCAAAGTTCGATTTTCAGTTAGGAAAAATACTAAAAATGTTCATCAAGACATTTTTTTATTTTTGAATAATCCTTTTTATTAATCCGTTGATTAAGTTCAAGTTTTAAGTAAAAAATTAATTGACTTTGACTAGAATTGAGTTTTTTTTTTTTTTTTTTTGGGATTTTTTCTTCCTTGAATAAAATAATATTTTAAAGACAAATAACATTTCTTTGTAAATTTGGTGCTATTGTAAGTTATTCCATAATAAGTTTTCCGATCTTAAACTTATTTATAAGCTGAAATTTTTTTTTTCAAAACGGCATACAAGACTTACACTAAACTAAACTACTCTTAGTAAGTGCATTATAATATTAAAGTGTTTATAGGGGAAGTAGGGTGCTTCCTTATTCTATATGCCAGATGACAGACACAATGTGAGTTATTTCCATAAGAATCATTTGTCAGTTGCCCTACACCCATCTCACCCCAAACTAAACATGAAAAGGGGGCAAAATCTGTGTCTTTCCATTATAAAAACAACTTAAGAGAGCGACAGCTGTAAGCGATAAGCAATGCATTCTCAAATGTTTCAAGCACTTTAAAAGAAGTGGTTGGAATTGCCATTAAAAAAAAGGAAAATAAAATGCCTTTCGATTCACAGCATCTTTGTTGAAGACGGGTGAGCAAAGGGCAAATGGCAAAGGGCACAGAAGAAGGAGGTGGAGGCGGGATAAAAGGCAACTTGCTGGGCAATGTTTTATCTGTTCTGATTAGCAATTAGCACGTGTCTTTTCTGCTGTGCCCACAAAAACCGCCCAACAAGAGCAGCAGCACTAACATTGAATTATTATGCTGAAGGTCAGCCACGTGGCAGCCACATTCACATACACACACACATACACACAAAAACGATGGACACTGTGGTAGTGGCAGTGTCGGCCATGTCCCGCATGGGCACCGAGATTAATGATGTGACCGGCATGCCACAGGCGGCAGGCCGAGCATTATTAGCGTTGTCTCTGCGTTTCTGCCTCGTCCTGTGCCTCTCGCAGTGTGCAGTCGCATAAATCAAGTAGATTATCAGGTAGCGATAGTCAGGGCCAAGGATTTGCATATGAAATTTAGTTGACAGCCACAAGCAGTTGTGGACGTTCATGTTTTTGTGGCCCACTTGCTGCTTTGCTGCTTGCTGTCACACTGAAGCGACAAATAAACATAGAAAATTTGTTACTAAAAAGATGCTCCTTTGTGTTTTTAAAGGGCTTTCTTTATGTCTTGAACGTGTTATCATCGGTGGGCAATTAGTTGCTAGCTTAATGAGCCACATAACGGTTATGAGCTGGAAAAGTGTGAATGGCATGAGAACGATTTTATCTCAGTTGGGTTCTGCAATTAATTCTTGTTATGCATACTTATATAATAACATGTTTGTCAAGTGGCTGACTGCAAACAATTAAAGCGATTTTATAATCTTTAAATCTTTTTGAGCTTAATGCGTAATAATAATTTTTATATTATACATTGTTAAATAAATACCATTATCGTTTGAATGGATTTTTTATCTGTAACAATTGATTTTTAAACGGCCACAAATTGGGCGCCAAATTATAATTAACTGACAAATGATAAACGCGCGCAAAACAGATGTTCAGCTCAAATGAGTCAACGATCGAAATCAAAAGAGCAGTGCGACGCGATATCGGAATCAAATGAACTAATAAAACTCGTTCGTTCGGTTGTATGATTTCTGTGTGTATTAAAATATATCGCACAACCTGGTATGTACACACTAGCTCATAAATTTTTGGCGCAATTTAAAACAGTATAATGTGCGTTAATTAGTTTAAGTTAAAAAACAAAATATTAATCAATGGAAATACCGGCGGTCAAGCGGGTGCTATCGCCCAGCAAAATTGATAATTCGCCGACGCAAAGCAAAAAGTACAAAATGCAAATTGATCTCGATGCTCCGACGCTGCCGCAGCCAAACGAGCAGGAAAATTATGATTTTCTTCTGGATGATGACAATGACTTCGATGTGGGTGCCTTAGATGCAGCTGCAAACGCAAAGCGTCTTGATCTGAACAGCTGGCAGCGTTGTGTGGTGCGTACTGTGGAACGTTTGCCCAAAACACACGACTTGTTGCTGCATTTAGGCAACGAAGATGCAGATGAAACTGGAATAGCTGTTTGCAATTTGCAGGCACCTTGGAATCAGACTGCTGTTCGGGCTGGCGATCTGGTATCGGTTCAAGCACATTGGCAACCCACACTGTCTGCCTATGTAATCAACAAGGAGCATGGCTATTGTGTTATACATCCGGATCTATTGATTTCCAGCACTTCAGTGACCGGTTCACTCTTCTGCCGGCGAAAAGCGGTGCTCCAAGATCGTTTTCGTGGCGTCGATTCTGCTAATTCAGTCGTAAGTGGCGTACCCCATTCAAATGTTGATTCCGTATCATAAATAAATCATATTACAGATGATAATTGGCACATTGGTGCATGAATTGTTGCAAACTGTGCTCGCCCAGGGATTGCGTCTGAAATCTCAGATTCAAGATGCACTGCAGCAAATGCTACATAATGCACAGCTAGCTCAGTTGCTGTATGGCGCACAGCTCAACCGTGCGGAGATCGAGCTGCAACTTCATAAATTCGTGGAACCTATTGCTGCCTTTGTGGCACAATATTTGGAGGGTAAATCGCCTGCGGTGCAACCACAGGAAATGTTTGCTGGTCGCATTGAGGATATACATGATATTGAGGAGAACCTGTGGGTGCCGCAAATGGGACTGAAAGGCAAAGTAGATGTCTCTGTGCGTGTGAAAAACAAAAAGCAACCAATTCCGCTCGAGCTTAAAACGGGTCGTGCTAGCTTCTCCATGGAGCACAAGGGGCAACTGTTGCTGTATCAACTGATGCACTCGGCACTTGGCCAGGAGACGAGAAGTGGCCTATTGCTCTACCTGCGCGAAGGCATTATGCGTGAGGTGCGCGAGGGCCGCAATGAGCAAAGGGATCTCATCATGCTGCGCAATGATCTGGCGCATTATTTAACACGAGATGCACGGCTGCCAGCGGTAGGTGAATCACTCACAATACCCGACCAGCCTGGCAAGCTTCTGCAACCATTTCAGTTGCCCGAGCCCATCTCACATCACAGTGCCTGTGGCAACTGCGCCTATGCCACACTCTGTTGCAGCTTTGCCAGTACCGATCCCGAACTGGAGCTAGGTGAATCACATCCGTTGCGTCGCCTCATGCCACAGGTCTTGTCGCATCTTACCCAACCGGATTATGAGTATGCGATGCATTGGTGCGGCTTGCTGGCACTGGAGGAGCAGCAATCTCTGCAATCACATCAACTGCGCTCGCTTTGGACTGAAACACCTGAAAGGAGACAGCAACAGGGACGTGCCATCTGTGAGCTGCAACTGCCTAAGGATCATCAAACGCGCCTACAAGATGGACGCTATGAGCATACATTAGTTCTATCAGCCGAAAAAGATATCGATTTAAATCTCAGTGGAGTGAGTTTTGCAAAGAGTTTGCAATGTGTTTAAACTAATTCCAACATTTTTGTTCAGTTTGAGCTGGGGGAATATGTGATCGTTAGTTGCACGTCACGCCTGGCCATTGCAGCTGGCTATGTAACGGGCTTGGAAAAGCATAGCATATGTCTAAAACTGGAGCGTGATCTTGGCCAGCGTTATGTACAGGAACGGTTCATTGTGGACAAACATCAATCGCAAAGTTTTGCCAGTTTTAATTACACAAATCTGGCACTGCTGCTGGCGAACAATGAAAGAGCTGGCGAGTTACGGGCCATTGTTGTGGCAAGAACGATGCCAAAGCAACACAAAGTGCTGCCACGCATCATTGGGAGTAAAGGTGGACCCATGTTACGGCCATTGAACAAGGTGCAACAGATGGCCGCTCTAAGAGCCCTCACCACCAACACACATCTATTGATCAAGGGATTGCCGGGTACGGGCAAAACCCAAACACTGGTTGCCATTGTACGTCTCTTGCATTTGATGGAGCGTAGTGTCCTAATCACAGCCCAAACACATTCGGCTGTCGATAATCTGCTGTTACGACTGTTGCCACATAATCTTAGCATGCTGCGTTTGGGCAGCAGTGCAAGGATTCATCCACAGTTGCAGGGTATTAGCGAGCAGCAGTTGACTTCCAGTTGCGAAACCGTGGAACAGTTAAAGGAGGCTTTGCAAAACCCAAGAATTGTGGGCGTTACGTGTCTGGGCGCTGGCCACGCCCTCTTTCAGCAGCGTCAGTTTGACTATTGCATTGTGGATGAGGCAACACAGGTCTTGCAACCGACAGTGTTGCGTGCTTTGAGTCACTGCTCACGTTTCATACTAGTTGGAGATCCAGAGCAACTGCCTCCATTGGTGCGTAGCCGTGAGGCACGTGAACGTGGCGCCGATGCGACACTCTTTCAACGACTCGACTGTGAGGAGGCAACGGCGGTGTTGACGTTGCAATATCGCATGAATCGCAGCATTACCAAGCTGGCCAATGAATTGACCTATGGCGAGGCGTTGAAGTGTGCCAACGAGCAGGTGGAGCAAGCCAAGTTACAGCTGGAGTTGAAGAGTAAACCTAATCTTTGGGTGCAACGTGCTCTGCAAACACATCTGGAGCAAGCTGTTATATCGGTGGACACTGGGGACTGTTCACAGCGCTGTTTGGATTATGCTGCATCCTCAAAACAGCTTGGACACATTAGCGATTCGTTGGAACAACATCTTGGCGAGGATAGAGTAGAGCAAACTGCTACTCGCTCACGTCGTCCTCCAAAATATACCAATTATTGCGAGGCGGCAATTGTTATGCACTTGTTGCAACAATTATCTGGAGCTGGTTATGATGCCACACGCATTGGCGTCATTGCACCATATCGTGCTCAAGTGGAACTCTTGCGTCAACTAGGCAAAGATCTAACCGATGTCGAGTTCAACACGGTTGATCAGTATCAAGGCAGGGATAAAAATCTTATCATCTATAGTTGCACCAAAACGGGAAGCACTAGCGGCAATGAATCTTTGGAACGCTCCCGAGAGGCGGAAATTCTTGAGGATCAGCGTCGTCTAACCGTTGCCATAACTCGTGCCAAACACAAACTCATCCTGCTGGGCGATGTTAACTGCTTGCAACGTTACACGCCATTTAAACGCCTCTTTCAACACATTCCCGATCGATGTCGCCTTCTATTGACAGATGGTCGCATGGGTTTCAGTTGGCAACAGGTCTTAAATGATTTAAGTGGATCCAAATAGAAAGGGCAAAGTAATGTGAAGTAAAAAAAGTGTTTTTTTTTTGTAATTTAGAGTTTATTTTTTTATTAAATATATATTTATTAATGATGATATAGACTCTATTTTATTACTTTTAACCCATATAATGAGCAAAAGAGAATATAATGGATATGTGCAGATGGGCCTCATAAAGTATTAATATTCTTATCAGCATCAGAGGAGTCGGTATAGTCGTCTGTATGTGTATGAAGAAGTCGATTTTAGAAACAATAACAGCTATACACTCCCGGATATGAGCTGTCGCAATCACTAGGACGTTCAAGTTTTTTTTTTCAAATGTTCGATAATTTTTCCGGTTTACGATATACACACGTAATCGATAACAATAAAATCTTGACTTTCGCAAATTTGAAATAATGGAACAAAGACATGCACAAAATATTGAAAATGTGTAAAGTTTTTATTAAAATCGGCTTAGAAATACCGGAGATATGAAAATTTGTTAAATTAGTTAAGTCATCAACAGTACAGTAGTGCAAGTAGGATCGTATGTGTTATGTTAAGGGTACAGGGTGTCTTCTAGTCGAAGTGACTCGACAAGAGCCCTCTTACTTAGTTATTTGTATAAATGCAGATCACAACAGTTTACTTGTACAAATAGGTTAGAAAGCAATTTAAATGTGTCGAAGGACGTTTGTCTACATCTAGATGGTTAAAATGATTTAAAGGCTTTCAAAAATTATAAATCTATAGTCTTTTTGCTAATTGTCTTTGAGATGCATTCTAAAACTAAACTTGAAAGTTGTAGACCAGATATTTTATATTTGCACAATAAAAGTCAATTATCTGATTTGCAACAGAAAATAAATCACATTACTTCACTTAAACCATTTGACTTCTGTATAAATATTTTAAAATTAACTAAACGACATAAATGAATAATTAAAACATTTCGCTAGTTGAGGTAATGGTTATATCAGTGAAACAAGCCTGAGAAACTTTCAATAGCGAAATCATGTTTGATAAGTGCATCACATGAGAAAGTGCTAAATGCATTTGATGGCATTTCATTTACATTTCAAGGTAACGGGGATTATAATTTGCGTTTACCATTTACTCTCTCTCTCTCCCTCTGCCTCGTTTGTGTTGTTACATGAAAGTAAATTGTCTAATGTGTGTGTTGCTTGTTCATTTTGTAATAAACAAACCAATTTATAAGCAACTATTGTTGCAACTTGCTGCCAACATAGTGAACCACTTAAGTGGAGACTCGGAAAATGCTGCCACACACACACACACACACACACACACACACACACACAAACGAACACACATACACATGGAAACAGTCAGAAGCACTCGCATACACACATAGTAAGATATGTATTTATGCGTGTACCCCAACAGTTGAGCCCCTCTCCCCCCCACCCACACAATTGCACTCTAATCACACCCACTTCAATTCACTGCCAAACTCCCCATGCTCCCCAACTGAACCTTGCCCCCCTGCCCCTGCCACTGCCAATGCCATGCCATGCACTTAGTCACTTCGTTGCACGCGCCGTCAATGCGCACAATGGAGCACAATGTGTGGGCGTTGGGTGTAGGTGTGTGTGTGTGGGTGTGTGTGGTTGTGTGTGGGCGTGCCACTAAATGACGCTGAGTGCACATTGCCACAATTCCTGGGCAATGTTAAGTATTGTTGTTGTTGCTGGTAGCATAATTTACATGGCAGGCAACACTTGAAACAAACCCGTTGCATACTTGCATCTGCACAAAGGCCAACAACTAAAACTTGGTCCCCCCTCTACATGCGTGAGTGTGTGTGTTAGTGTTCATGTTTTATGATTAGCGCAATTTAGTGCACTTCAAGATGCTTAACCATGGCATATATGTAATGCCTAATTAGCGCCAGAAAAAAAGTTTTCTGCATTCTGCAATAGCTAACCGCAGGTCATACAAAACCCTAAAGATAGACAAACAGACAGATAGACAGAGAGTAAAAGAGTTGAAGGGAGAGAGAGAGGGATGGAGAAATTGAAACGACGCCCAACTTCAAGCTACAAATTTGTTTGGCTTTCGGTTTACCCACAGACGCCAACGGCAACCACAGCAACAGCAACAGCAACAACAACAACAAGTTGAAGGAGACGAGGAGCTGCAGGTAGAGGTCGGGATGGGATGGGATGGGTTAGGACTTTAGGGTGGGCGTTAAGCTGAACTGCTCGCGGCATGCAAAGCGCGATAATTGACCTGCTAGCGAGTGAGTGAGAGTGTTTTTGTGTGTGTGTGTGTGTGCGCCATGCAACTGTGCAACAACTTTCGCTTTGATAAAGGACCTTGGCGTCAAGTCGAGTCCTTTCGGCGTCAGCCAGGCGTGGCCCTCTGCTGTGTATATGCCACAAAAAAAAACACTAGAACGGGATAGAAAGGAAGCGCCCGCATTGCACTTGGCACAAAGCATACTTTTTCAGCGCTTTAAAAATTTGTTCTGCATGTTTATTTGTTTTCTATTCATTTAAAGTGTGCAAATGTCGGAAAACGTATTTTTAATTTCGTTTGTTCTAAAATTTTTGTGGATTTTTATTATTAAGATATATATGAATGATGATATAAAAAATAAAAATAAAGTCGTTCATATGCTTTACTATGTGTTTTTTTTTTTAAAGATAATTAAGATATTTAAAATATTAAAAACGTTAAAAAAAAATAAAGAATCGAAAAAAAAATATGCTGTTTTTTATATCCTTAACCCATGAAATGGGTAAAAAAGAGTAGAGTAGTAGTAGTAAACAAAACCATTATTGTGCAAAAGTATGTAACAGGAAGCTTCTTATATATGATCAGTATCACCAGCCGAGTCGATATATCCATGCCCGTCTGTCCGTATGTATGCATGCGTCGATCTTTGGAACTATAATATATATATATATATATATATAGTTTTCTGCTTCAACAGATTTTTTTTTCATTTGCATATATGTATGTATTTAAATATTATATTATGTTTTTTTCCCTTTCATTTTTATTCTTTTATATATCATTTGTTTTGGCCACAAAAAAAAGATTTAAGTAATATTATCATCTTTTCAATTTTAATTAAAAATCCGTCTTAGGTTTATTATTTAATTGTTTTTTACAACAGCAAACCCGATTATCAGAATATCAGTTTTGAATTATCTTAAATAAACTTCAAGTTAAATTTTAAGTAAATATATATGGACCATAACTCTTGTCCCGTTTCACATTGCGCAACCCTAGGCAAACAAAACAAAGGACTCTTGGGGAAAAAACAAGTGCGTACAAAGTTAAGCTTAAGGCATTTTTGGCTAAGAGGATATCAGAAACAAAATAACCTGCCAAATGCTTAGTAAAGAAATCTCTCTGAAAAGCAAAGAAAAATGTTAAAACAATAAAGAAACAAAACAGAAAAACAAAAATCAACAGCAATAACAACAACAACAAACCCAGAACACAACTTATTCAAGCGCATTAAGCGAAAATAAAGTTTCCTTTTTTTTCTCTCAAAAAAGTAAAAATAAAATAGCCAAACAAGAAGCAAGACTTCTCTGCTGTGTGTATGAAGTCTTGAAGGAAAAACGAAGTAGATAAAGTTGCTGGCCATGGAAAAGGTTCACTAAGCGACTGCTCTAGCAAAAGGATTTGTGTTGTGAGTCCTTACAAAATTAGTTGGCCAATTTGCATAAGCAATAAAACAGAGCATACTTTTTGCAAATAATACACAAAAAACAAACACACAAACCGAATCCGAAAGAGAGTTTCACGCTGTCTCTTTGCATGGACGAAAAGGTTATGAAATTTCAAACTGAATTACAATGTACAATTTATTTTGGACACTTAACATAGTGTGTTGTTCAGGTGGATCACAAAATAAAAGTTAATTAACCCCTTGAGTCCCGATTTAATTGTTTTGTTTTAACACCTTGAGCGTATTTGTCTAATTCCCTTGACGAGTCCCACTTATCAAATGTAGCCAAAGGGTTAAGACACAATTGAGTCAAGTCAAAAGAAGTAATATTATATAATATTTTCAATAAATAAAGGCTGACTTATTAAAGATATTCTAAATCCTGCTCAATTTAGTTTCAATAATAAATGAGATCTTGTTTCACATTCGTTGCTATCCAACAAAACTTATCGCTTCTACTGTATCCTCTGGTTAATAACAAAACATTTGAAAAAAAAAAATACAAATCTTTTATTCACTTTTTTTTATACTTTTTTTTCTTGTTTTTATAGAGCCATTTTTATGAGGCGTAAAAATAACATTTAAATGTTAACACGCCATTTAAAGGCAAATTTGCACAGAGCTTCATAGAAAGAGAGAGAGTGGCAAAAAAGAATGCTAAAAATCTGTGGCATACCAACAGGCGCCTAGCATGTGGTTTTCTATGCTTCTTT
This sequence comes from Scaptomyza parva, assembly GCA_035044645.1. NCBI lineage: Eukaryota > Metazoa > Arthropoda > Insecta > Diptera > Drosophilidae > Scaptomyza > Scaptomyza parva. The sequence continues at coordinate 918,422 of JAWNNT010000063.1, forward strand.
TTTTTTTTGTTTTTTTGTGCTGCTGCTGTCTTAGTGTCCCGACTGCCAAGTGGCAGCTGAGACGGCCAAAGGGGAACAACAGCAACAACAAGAAAAAAAAACTTTGCTCAAAATTTATTGACGAAAACAAAGTCAAGTGGCGAGTAGTAGAAGAAGCAGAAGGAGTGAACCCAAACTCAGATTGCAGCAGATTCTGTGGGTACTCCATGTGTTTACGAGCTATGATAAGTTAAGCAGGCCGCAACTGTGGCAACGAGCAGCGCGCCATTAAGTATGCCACACGTTGCATGCTCATTCATTCGCTTGCAAGCGCAATGTTGATGTCGCCGCTCAGCGAGCAACCACAGAAAACGGAAAACAGAGACCCCAAACTATAAATCTATCATGTTTACGCTGAGCTTGACGAGCATACTCCCGCAGTACAGAAGACTAGAGAAGAACTAGGAGAGATATGCCCAAAACAAAAAAAAAAAAAAACAAAAAAAAAGAAAAAGGAAAACTATACACAAACACTTGAGCACAATTTGTTTATGCAAGTCGAGGCGAATGAGGCTGAGAGTAAAACGTTGCTTGAATTATGGCTTTGTTTATCCCAAGTCGCAACCCAAGAAGAAGAAGAAGCTGACAAAAAACAACAAAAAAAAAAAAAAAGGGAAAAACTGACACACTCACATACACTAACACCCACCCACAACACTCATAAGGGCTTTTGAAGTTTTCGCCAACGCAAACGAATAACGAAAAACTTTTGTGCCACAGAACTGCAACTGCGTGATTTTCTATATCAGTATCTGCAAAGATGGGTTTCCATGTGATATGTTATGGCATCATAACAATTGATTTTATTTGCCATGCTTATTGATATCGTGTGCGATTCGTACATTTTTCTACTTGTTCGTTCGCGTTTGATCAGCTGAGAGTTAGCCATACATAACAAAACAACAAAAGGAATATGTAAGGCAATTTACGTTTTTATCTTAAACGTTACAAAGTTGCCAGTTGCCAGTTGCCAGTTGCCAGTTTTTATGAGCGTTTGTCCCCGTCCCAAAGCATATAAATTTGTATATTTACAATTGGATTGGAGCGTGCGAGTGGTATGTTCTTTAGTGTGCTTTAAATAAAATCAAAATTTATACACCCACACATGCTGGGATTTTAGGTATTATAAAAGCTCTTTATTCACTGACCCATCCAAGCTTCAAGAGAGCCAAAAAAGGCTTAATAAAATTATTTTATTATTGCATACAAATTTTGTGGAGCATTAAAGTAAGCAGCAGCAGCAGCAGCAACAAAACGAAAAAGGGTCAAAAGCCCTAAAATATAAAATAAAAATATATAAATGCTATCATAGTTTGATGTTTATTTTATATTTGGGCGCTTAAAGCGTTCTGGGTTATTTATATTTCCCTGTGCAAATAATAGAATTATAAAGTAATCTGATTATGGAACATGTAGGAAAGCAATTTTGGGCATGTCAAATATTAAACATTCATAAAACAAAGCCCACTCGTTTTTTTTCACAGTAAAATCTTCTTAAAGGGGTTGCATTTGTACATTAACTATATGATAGAGTGCTCGATCTAACTAATTTTGACATATGATCTAACTTGAACAAAAGAAAGAACTTGACTAAAGTTTCAGTTCAATAGATTAAACAAGTAAGAAAGCTCTATTCGAGTAAGCTCGACTAGAGATACCCTTAACCCTTGACCATACAGACGGACAGACGGTCGGGCTGATAGACATACACATTTGTACGTATACTACTGTACCAATGCTTGATGTAATCATATCTCCGGGGTTACTTAACCGATTTTAATTAAAATTGTACATACTTTCATTATTTTGTTAATAGTTTCAATCTCCATTTTCAAGTTTTCGATATTCAAAATTTTTTTGTTATCGATTCCATGTGAATATCGTAAGTTTGAAATGTTATCGAATATGTGAAACAAACTTGTCATGCTTAGGGATTAGGAGAGCTTATAGCCACAAACTGAATTCTCTAGCTTATGTAGCTTCAGGATCGACGCGTTCATACATACGAACAGACAGACGGACTTGACTGTTGATGCTGATCAAGAATGTATATACTTTGTGGGGTCGGAGAAGCTTCCTTCTGCCTGTTATTTTGTACCCATTTCATGGATTAAGGGTATCAAAATCATTTGTTGCAATCTTTATAAAAATGTTCCGATCTTTTGAGGTTTTGACGAATGACCTAACTAATCTTCTATGCATTAAATATTGAAGTTTCTTGATACAACTTTAAAAGAATCACAGAAATCTTTTAATAAACAGCTTAAATTACCTAAATATCATATCATATCTAATCATATCGTTTACTTGTGAAAAACTTTGTCTTATCTGCTTTGAAAATCATTTGCATAGTTCTCAGCAATATTTTGGACAAGCAAAAAACCTTGTAGTTTAGTGTAAAGTTGCTAAAAGCCTTTGGTCATCATCAATAAAAATATCCATAAGCTGTCAAACTCTTTTATTGGGCGAGCATATTTATTTATAGACTTGTTGCATGTCAAAATATTATCATGGGCAATAGAGACAAGGCAAGCGCCCAATAGATATTCCAAATGGCAGCCCGGCAACCTGCAACGAGCTGAAAGAAATGAGTGGAAAGCAAAAATAAAGTTCTTGGCTTATTGATTACGTAGCCTTTCCCCAACAAAATACTTTGACACTTGGAACTGGCACTTTGACAAGCCACAAAAAAGTTCACTTGATATATTTATGAAAATGTTTTTGACACGTTTTTAATAAGGTTGTGCACTCAACGCTGTTGTTGTTGCTTATTTATTTTTTTTTATATATTTTATATACATATATATTTCGCTCTATGCGTGCGTCTACCTGAGAGTTCTTGGTTTGTGCAACATTTTGCAGCGCCTGCTCCTGACAATTTGTGTTGTTAATTTAATTAAAAGCGGCGTTCATCGGCTTTACGATTGGCGCTCTACTGGGGCCACTTTGTATGTGTAAGTGTGTGGCATGCGAAAGTCAGTTGCCAGTTGCCAGTTGCCGGTTGCCAGCGCTTTGGGAGCGCAGAGAGTTCTTCACAAACAAAAGTAGAAAAAAACTTTTTTTCAACTCAACTCCCAAACGCAGTCAAATGAGCAGCAATCAGTGAGTTTGAAAGACCGCCGTGTCAAAAACAACGAAAAACAACTGAATTGTTAATTAAACAACAAAGCTCTTACCATTTAATATAATGAAAAATGTAATAACAAAGGTAAAGAGCTCTTAAATGCACAACTATTTACTTGGTGTAACAATTTTACTTCCTTGGAAATAAAAATAAATATTTCATTTGCCTGAACTTGCAATTTAGCTAAATGTAGTGTCTGTTATTCTCAATTTGCCGGATCCAAGGTCAACTAGTTTCAAATCAATGAAACTGGCAGTGCTATGCTTTTATGCCACATAAACATCAATCAAAATGGTTGCAAATGAAAAGTCCACAACACACACACTATACCCAAATGACCTGCAGAGCCAATCAATATAAATAAACTTTGAACTTTGCGTGTGTTTCAAAAATATATATACATATATATAGATGGAAAAACTAAAGACTTTTGGTTTGGCAGAAACACACTCAAAGACAACAATGGCAAATAGTGAAAAACTGTCTGCCAAATAAACTTGAAGGCAAAAGACCAAACTGAAAATGGCATAGGAATAAAATCAAATAAACTAAAATAAAAGTTCAAATAAAATGTGATTATACCGTACGTACATACGTCCAGCACACAGTAAAAACGTGGCCAGAGATACATGAGTAAACTAGCGTTGAAATCTCAGACTGTTGGTTGTTGCATGCCACACACACACACACACCCCACACACACCACTAACAATGGACAATGTGAAAAGTAGAAAAAAAATCATTTTCACTTGCGCCAACAGCAAAAAAAAAAAAAAAAAGAGAACGAAGCGAAAAGAAATCGCATATGAACAGGAAAAAATAGCGATAACTCAAATTGAATGCCAATAAAGTAACATATGCGGCCCTTCAACTAACTCGCATACATAGTATGCCATGGGATGGCATAACTAGCGAGGCGTTGGCTTGAAGGACACGCTATGGGCAACGTGAGGCGCCCCTGCCGGAAGCTGGCAACGCAGCGCGCTGAAATCACAAAATAAAAAAAAAAATACATATAAAAAGAGAAGGGAAATAGAAGAGAAAAAACACAACACAGAATCCAAAATGCCGAGGGCAAAACTAACGAGCTTCGTTGTATTTAGCACAGGCATCTCCAATGGCCCCAAAAGTAATGCCAATCTAAAATAATACAATGTATATGTGTGTGAGTGTGTGTGAAGAACACACTACTAGATGGGCGTGTTCACATACAGCGATAACGAAGTGCCACGAAACAAATGTACGACATACACAAAAAAAAAAAAAAACAGAAAAAAAATAAATGATAATAAAATAATAAAAAAAAAAACACAATCACTGTGAGTGGGTCGTACTGTATTTATTTTCTGTATTTCTTTTTTTTTTTTTTTTTGGGCGTAGAGACGTCAGCTTGAGCAGATGGGGAAACTGTCAACAACGTTTCGTTGACAACTATTGACACTAACATGATATTACTTATGCATAAAGCCGTAAAGCATGGCCATGCAGCGTGAGTGATGATGTGATGTGATCCAAGCGCGAGGTTTGTCTAAAAAGTTAAGAGAGAAAATTCGATTTGGAATCCCAATGCGTTTGAACAATTTTAAAATATAATTATTTTTAGTGGCATTATTTTGCAACTTTTATATTCATATTTTATAGTTCAGCAATTTTAAACATAAACAATTTTGATTATTTAATTTAAAATGTTTTTTTTTTTCATTTCATTTTCATATTGCATTACTAGACTTAGTATAAGCTTTATGCCATTAAAATTGCATTCCATTACAAGCACTTTAATGCCAATAAATGGAATTTTGCATTTATTAAATTTCATCTCGAACACGTTGTACTCATGTCTTGTGCAATAATTAAGGCTAATTTATACATTATCGCCTTGAACCCATCTCGCCGTTTGCCGTACCAATCCCCCACCAATCCGAACCATATTCCACTTCACATACATGGTGAAAAATACTCATAAACATGCTTTTGCCGTTGGCTTTGCTGTCTGTATTTTGGCTTTTGTTATTTTTGCATACGTTATTTATATTTTTGCACAAGTTTTTTTTATATTCATTTTCATTTTGTATTTTTTGAAGAAATTGAAAATGTTTGCAGGATACCCAACCAAAAAAAGGCAGCCCTGGTCTTTTGTTGGCCCTGTCCTGCCCTCAGGGCTAAGATTGTGGATTGGGCTACGGTTTTATATTAGCACTTGGACATTTTGGGGCATTATCATAAGCTTAGCCAGCTAGAGTGTGAGCACATGTGTATGAAGTGTGTGAATGTATGTGATGTGGCTCGTCTTAGCATTTATTGTTTCCCTAGCTTTTTATGCGAAAAGTTGTTGAAAATTCTATTACATTTTTGAAAATTTTGCTTCGCTTGCATTCGCTTGCTCACCTGAAGGCGCAATCCAAAATATGTATTTTCTGTATGTTTTTGTTTAAATTCTTCATCAAATATTTGATGTTTGTTTTATGGTCAAGGCTTGCTATGCCAGAAAAAGGAAACCCTCGTCAAATATTTTATGCCATTTAAGTTATTCAAAAGATTGAAGAGAACAATTTTCTGATAATGTTGACCTACAATTTTCGGTATAAATGTATGTGTTTGAAAAATGCATGTCAATTAAAACAATTGAGTGTTTTTATTGCTGAATTTTATGTACAATAATATTGGGAATTTTATTTTATTTATGAGATTTCATTTAAGGCTTGGTATGAAATATTTTTTTTAATTTTTAGTTTTATTTTAAGTTAGATTTGTTTTGCAGTAGTAATTAAATAATAACAATTTTTAAAGATTTTTAAAAGGTATTTTTGCACATTTCCTCACATAATTCTTTAATAAATTTTAATGCAATTTTATAAAATATTCATTATGTTTGTTTTTTTTCTCTTTGACACTTGTCTGCAACCTCACTTCACATTGTATTCGAAATGTTGCACGACACTTAAAAATTTTTTTTTTGTAATTGTTTGCATTGCTTTTTTACGAATATTTTGCATAATTTAAAGCATGCAGGCACTTGTAATTTCTTTTTAATTTATTTGGTATTTATTGAGGCATGTGGCACACACACAAACACCTCTCACACAACCCGAAACCCACCAGTTCCAGTTCCATTTCATGCACCTTCATTAATATGCAATAATATTTAAGTACTCAGTCTGTTGAATTAACATCAGTTTGAAGTCCATTTAAAGTGCCCAGACCAGACTCAGACCCTGACCGTAAACGAGACCCATTCTATTTAACTGCCACGACACCAAAATATGTACATATAAGAGACAGAAATCGTGGCTTTCGCTTTTGCTTCGAGGCGTAAACAAATACGCGAATGCCACGCGTCGCTCATTAAATCCGGAAATCTGAATTCCTTCTCAGCCCTCAACCCCCATCCGCTGCTTTTGAACTTTACAAACGTTTCTTGTGCTCGTTTTGGGTTTAGTGTTCAATGTGCTTTACTGTATTTTGTTAGGGGTTGAACAGATAAACAATGGCAGCCATAGGCTCACCTTTGACCTGGGCACAAAGTTTTGGCAAACAGTTGCTAATGAGAAGGCCGTCTAATTAATATACAATCTACACTCGTTTATAGCGGAAATTGGCAATTAAACATCAGCTAGCAGTTTCATTGAAAGCGAATACTTCGCGTGTTTGTATAGCGTTCATGTCATGGAGAGACAATGTTCCCGGCTGCAGCGGCCTCAGCTTGTGATAATTCCTCGACCCCACAGACAGGCAACTTGATTTGCCAGCTACAAGTTCACCAAACTGCCCAAGAGCTGTGTGTTACCATCCAACGAGTTGTCTTGCTAGAAAAAGTGACATTATCATTGTTTATTTTTAGTTAGATATCTTTATTACTTACTTTCCCTATTTCTTTATTAAAGAATGTTTTAGTTGCAACACAATGTTGTTGCCAATATAGTTATCGAGACAGAGCTTAATATTATGAGGTTGACCCTTTGAGGTTACACTTTAATTTGATAACGTTTCGCCTTGTTTGATTCTCTTAGTTCATAGTCATAGTTGCAGCGTATAAGAAATTGTCATCCACCTGTTGCATTAAAATTGATAAAAGAGTTTCTTCGATTGATCTGCAATTCGTGCTGCTGTCAGCGATTATTGTCATTTATAATGAATTTCGTTTGATATTTGGAATCTGCCCAAATTTATAGATTTAGTTGGGGTTTAGCACTGAATTCATTTTGCAGATACTTAAAGATGGCCTGTTGGATTATAAAGTTTTCGTTGATATTGTTATCATCTCCATAGAGATTATACTTTAGCCAGTCAAAGATTTGTTTTTGTTGTTCGGTAAGATTTCGTTTTAATAGTGTTGATAATATTCGACCAGCGGTTTCGTTTTTATATCCAACTTTAATTTTTGTGATTGAGCGGTTCTTGCAATTTGATTGAACGCTCATCATGTTTGGCCAGCAAATTGTAATCCTTAAGAGCTTTCATCTGCTTATTTGCCATTGGCATTTTTTATATTTAGCCAGCCATATTTCGTCGACCTGACGTTTCACAAAACTCCACAAAATATTCAAAACTATTTCTCTGGTTAATTAAATATTTTTCACTCAGTGATTGAAGACTACCATCAAAATTAATTGTTGTCTTCTCTAGCAACCGTATCATCTAAAGAGAATAAGTCGTTAACCAGGTTGAACTGCACCTGGCTCCATCATTGTATTTAAAACCACCTCTGAAATTCCGGAAACGCAACAAAGATTGAAAACCATCGTTCAGTTGATTCTCAAGATAGATTACATATCAAGTTCTTATTATGCACAAAGTACCACAAGAGAGAGACATCAGTTTGCTGATCATTTGGTTACAATTGTCCGAGGGTTCAACGTAATTCCATCTTTCCAGTTTGCCAATCAAGACATGGCCTGCCACCAAACATCTTACACCATCTTCAGTTGGTTACTGTGTTAAAATCAGCTTGAGTTCAATTTGTGTTTTGGGTTTCGCTAGATTTTGATAGGCCATTATGTATTTTGTGAGAAGTTGTGGTGCCTTCAAGACTTAAATTTCTTGATTTAAAGTATCCATTCCAAATTCAAATTCTGTCGTGAAAGTTAGATTTATTTCGCTAAACTTTAAGGCACGCAAAGTAAAACTTACTGAATTTGTTGTATTGCTTGATACCGTTAAGTTTTAATTTGCCAATTTAATCATTGTTGATCAATTCAAAGCGATCAGCTATTTGTTCCAATCGTATGGAGACATTCACTCGCTCATTATATTGATTTGAACAGCTTAAATTTAGTTTAAGGATTTCTCCTGATATAAGGAAAATGGAATTATTATTATAATTTCCTTCTTCATTATTCTTTCCAATCACTACTTACCAACTTGAATGCTATATGCTACGTTTAAGGACATAAATTTATACTTGATACTCTTAATATTTATATATGGCTCAGGTTCGAGAACTGTTAGCTCCACATTGGGATCTACGGAAAAGGCACTTTGTCTCCAGGTAGTTGGGTACGTTTGCCTGCCACTCAGTTCAGTCTTCTTTCGTATTGTAATGCTGGCGGATAACCAAACATCGTTAAATGGTTCTCTTGGGGTTGGGTGGTTACAACAGAGATTATTATTAGTATTTCTGGGTGATCCTAATGTTGTTTCAAAGGTTTTCTCATGAGAAGCAGCTTGCTCTGCGAAATAAATGTTATTTGGAATACAAAAGATCAAATAAAGTTATTTTTACTTGCCTTTTGCCCCATCCAAAACGCCAACAGTGTTGCTCAGTATAATTATTCGGATATCTGATATGTGGGCTTCTCATTGGTTAATATTTCAGTTACCATCGTAGTTTCTGTCGCGAACTTGATTTTGTTAAAATATTGTTGAATGAAATCATTATCTGAGTTGTCAACGCCACTATCAACTGCCGCAAAGCCAACATATGAATTTGATCTAATAAGGTATGTGATATTCGTTGCAGGTGTTACAAATGAAGGAGCTTGAAACCTATGTATGTGAATTATTTTTAGTATACATTTCTGGTAATCTTTGTCTCTTACTTACATGATCGTGGTTTTCTCGATTTACCAGTTTGACTGGCAAATTCTATAAGCTTTGAATCCGGTTGTAAACCGTATAGAATAACTTGTCAGAGGGCCACATTTTTATGGTGAACTATATTTGGACTTCGAATGTATCCATATTTGGGTTTGAATACACTTGTTCAGAGGCTAAGGTTAGACCATTGAACGTTATTACACATATGGCATATTTATGTGTACGATTCAGCTGGAATTGTATCTTTGGTGGCTTTCTTATAGGTACACCAATTTTTTTTAATTTTTATCCTGAAGTTAATATTTTATTTTTTTAATAGGAAGCTTCTTTGAATACTGCTTGAAATACTTACAAATTCTTTGTCCCTGGGTTAGGTGTATGACTTTTTATAGGTTCTGGTTTATCAGCTTCAGTTCCCCATAGGGTGACATATGTGGTACCGGTTTTTATTTTTTCGGAGAATTTTTCGTGAACATTTGCGGTTAACTGAAGCTGAAGAGACATCTTGTATATCCGGTATACTTGATTTAATCTAATATAATTTTAGTTATAACTTAACTTTGCCTTTTTTAATGCATTGTTCCGCACTCTGTGTAAAGAGTAAGATGCCATTCACGGGACTATCGATAGTGTATCTAGCCTCAACATTAAAATCAATCGTTTCATTCTCTGGATAAACACTAGTTGGCGCTGTTATAATAATTTCAAAGGCAGGTAGTCCTCAATGTTATTTATGTTAGCACTACTGTAATTGTACTATTTCCGCTCTTTGAACAGATTCGCCAGTTCCCAAGATTTGGTTGTTGAGTCAAATGCAGACACGCTTCAAATACACCTTTGAAGACCTTTAAATTCTTATAGACTATCACTCGATTTCTTTGGCATCCTCAACCCAAATGAACTCTTCTGGTGCTGCAATACCAATTGCGTAGAGTTATCGATTGTTAAACCACGATAATAGATGCCACTCATTAGTTCCGGTAGATGAAAGACTAGGTGATACGTTGGATCAATCCATGTTGTGATCCGTAGTTGTCGTATGTTCAAATTGAGTTCTTTCAGAGTCATTTCAAAACCGGTGCTCATTGTGCAGTTAAAAGTTGTCACAGTGACGCCATATGGACGGACAGAATAGATGTTGCGCTTTACCGACACAGTGTAGAAATTAAATGAAATTTTTACAGATAGAATTGCATAACAACAGGACTTAGCAAGAATATTGTAAGATATTAACAAACAAGTTGCACACGTCGTATTCAAATTCGTCGCGATATACACATGTAATCGATATCAATAAACGCTAGTCTTTTGAATAATTTTAAATTGTTTATAAAACTGTAGTCAAAATTATGAAAATCTGTAAGACTTGTATTGAAATCGACTGAGAAACACCCGAGTTATAAAAGATTGAAGCTTACTCATCAAGCATTGGGTGTGATAAGATCAATGGTTCAGGGTATCTCCTATTCGAGCTTACTCGACTAGAGCGCTCTTTGTGTTTATTCTTGTTTACTTAACATATATTCTAAGTAAATCGAGAACAAGTCAATACACTTCAAGGAGCAAATCAAAAACACACATAATTAACAGCTTAAATCATCAAATATGATGGCAAGGTTGAAGGTGACACCGCCAAAAGTCTACATTAAACAAGTAAGAAGGCTCTAGTCGAGTACGCTCGACTAGAAGATACCCTTAACCCTTGATCATACAGACGGACAAACGGTCGGGCTGACAGGCATACTCATATGTACATGTACTACTGAACCAATGCTTGATGGCTTCATATCTCCGGTGTTTCCTAACCGATTTTAATAAAATTTTTACAGAAGTTCATTATTTTTCTAATAGTTTCAATCCTCATTTTCAGTTTTTTGAAATTCAAGAATTTTTTGTTATCGATTACATGTGTATATCGTAAACCTGAAAAGTTATCGAAAATTTGAAACAAACTTGTCATGCCTAGGGATTAGGAGAGTTTTTATCCAAAATCTGGAGTCTCTAGCTTTTGTAGTTTCTGAGATCGACGCGTTCATACATACAGACGGACAGACGGACAGACGGACGGACAGACGGACAGACGGACGGAAGACGGACAGACGGACGGACAGACGGACAGACAGACGGACATGGCTAAATCGGCTCGGCTGTTGATGCTGATCAAGAATATATATACTTTATGGGGTCGGAGAAGCTTCCTTCTGCCTGTTACATACTTTTGCACAAAAACATTATACCCTTTTTTTACCCATTTCATGGGTTAAGGGTATAAAAATTGGATGTCTTGCATACACCTGCCGCCCATAGTCAAAAATTTATGAGCTAGAGTCACCAACCGTTTTATATATTTTATATGATTTAAAACGGTTTAAGCATAAAGTATTATTCCGCTGAAACCACAATTATTTATTAAGCTTGACCTGCCCTGTAATATTTCCTATACGTTGAGCTTCCGTTTGTGACAAGAGCAACAACAAATTTAAAATTAAAACAAGTAAGAAGGCTCTAGTCGAGTACGCTCGACTAGAAGATACCCTTAACCCTTGATCATACAGACGGACAAACGGTCGGGCTGACAGGCATACTCATATGTACATGTACTACTGAACCAATGCTTGATGGCTTCATTCTCCGGTGTTTCCTAACCGATTTTAATAAAATTTTTACAGAAGTTCATTATTTTTCTAATAGTTTCAATCCTCATTTTCAGTTTTTTGAAATTCAAGAATTTTTTGTTATCGATTACATGTGTATATCGTAAACCTGAAAAGTTATCGAAAATTTGAAACAAACTTGTCATGCCTAGGGATTAGGAGAGTTTTTATCCAAAATCTGGAGTCTCTAGCTTTTGTAGTTTCTGAGATCGACGCGTTCATACATACAGACGGACAGACGGACAGACGGACGGACAGACGGACGGACAGACGGACAGACGGACGGACAGACGGACAGACAGACGGACATGGCTAAATCGGCTCGGCTGTTGATGCTGATCAAGAATATATATACTTTATGGGGTCGGAGAAGCTTCCTTCTGCCTGTTACATACTTTTGCACAAAAACATTATACCCTTTTTTTACCCATTTCATGGGTTAAGGGTATAATTAATCCGAAATAGCAACCAAATATTCATGGCTAAAAATAACCTGATCGTGACTGTTAAGGCATTAAGTGAAATGCATTTCGCTTCAACTCTCACCATGAAATTGCCTATTAGCCGACTAATGCATTTTAGATTTGGCTGTTATAAAATTGGACATAGTAGTTGATATAGACCGTAATTGAGACGCCAACCCAAATGTTCCCAGACCATCGCAAGCTTAGTTAGTGACTTTAGAAGCTGCAGCTGTTTGCTGTTTGTGTTTATGACGTGTTTTGTTTTGCTTGTTGTTTGTCTTTATCGATCCAACATCAAAGTGAATCGATGTTGTTTTCGATGTCGTTGCCGTTGCCGTTGTCGTTGTGCTTTCCCTGGTTAATAAAGTATCACTTAGAGTTTGATGGAGGCAAAGGCAAAGCAATGCGGACTCTTCCATTGCCATTGCCAATGGCCGAGCGGTTACTTAAGCTCTGAGCACTGTCTAATGTATGTGTAAGAGTGTTTGTGTGTGTGCGTGCTTCTGTCGTGGATGTGATGCAGTTATGCGCATTTCCGCTTGAGTAGCTTCCATTCCTGACATGCTTTGCTTACATTTAAGTGCACATACAACATACATACACACTTGCGTGTGCGAGCATGTGTGCATGTGTGTGGGTGTATATTTGGATGATTGGAGATATATCTCTCGGTATGCATACATATGCGAGGGTTGAACAAAAAGTTTGTTTAATTAGTAAAACTGAAAAGCAATGAATGTGATTGAAAATGAATTACACTAATCGCAAAAATATTAATAGCAATAAATTAGACTCTTAAAGTAAAAAAAAACACATTTGTATTTAAATAACTGTTCATTCGGCTTTGCCTTTACAAAAGTTGTAAGTCATGTTTCAAACCCTTAAACACTTTTCAGTCATTTTGTAGTTTGCTCAAGTGTTGAGGCAGCCGACTTGCATTCACAATTGCCTGGACAGTAGCTCAAAAAACAACAACATAGACAAGAACAACACACACAGAGAAATGCAAACACACATATACATATGAATATATGTATGTGTATACACATCAGACTCATACACCATACAGAGTTGCCATGTCACTCATTCACTCCGTCAAACTGTCAATGCGAGTTTCAATCTTTGTATTTTGCGCTTTCGCCTGCAATTGGCAGACGGAGCAGCATTACATTTGCTTGATTGAACTTGTGCCCCACCCTCTTCCTACCTCTTCCATTTCATCTCACTAACATTCTCCCCTCTCTGTCTCTTTCTGCTCTCTCTCGCTCTCTTGTTTAAGTGCTTGTGTTTTTGTGATTTTGCATTTGTATTCTTTGGGGCGCCAGGGATAAGTATGCCAAAGAGTCTGGGTCTGGGTCTGGCAACCGCTTGGATTTGGCCAAATACCCAAAAACGAAAGACTGACCAAAGCCTCGGAACTACCTCAACAGAGAGGAAACACGTTGTTAAATGCATAAGCAGTCAACCCTGACCCACAAGCCAAATGCCCGTTCGAACATAGTCAGTACCAGTTTAAGTATTTCGAGCATTGTACACACAATTTAAAGTGCACTTTTTGTCAGCAAAAAACAAAACTCGCAAAATATATATATATATATGACAATTTTTGTTATGTACTTGGTTTTTTTTTTTTGTATGTTTACTTGCCGTTTCTCAACTCATCACTTAATCCGCCAACTAGAAACACCGATAGAGTCGGAACTGAGAGAAGGACAAACTTTTTATACACTTGCAAACATTAGTTCATATCATTTGCCTTCTCAATTTGCAACATTTTAATTTGTAAAAAAAATATATGAAAAAACTAAATTCAATTTTTAGACTTTTTAATGAAATCTGCTTATTTAAATATTTATGATAAATATTTCAACTGCTTAAAGAGTATTCAGCTATTCGACTGCTTAAATATTTTTTGCTTACTTTGACTTTTGGGTTTCTGGCGAATTTCAGTTGCATTTTGTATGGGCCATAGATCTCAATTTGTGCGACTTGCGAATTGGGTTACTGCTAGAAGTCTGCTGGAGTCTGGGGCCAAAGCAATGGACTGTGTCAACGTTAAGAAGTTGTGGCGGCTAAAAAGGCGCTTGGGCGTGCCACTCAAAAGAGGGCGTGTTTCGAAAGTTTGCTTAGCTCAAATTTCAGTGACTTTCAGTTGGTGTCTGTTGTTCTTGCAAAGCATATCAATTAAGTTGGCACTAGCTTCCGGCTATGCTAACCAAAGAGCTAGCTTATCATTTGCATGGAAATTACCCTATGCACACACACACACACACACACCAACACACACACACAAAGACAAAGGCCACTCAATTTTATCCTTACGTATAGCGACCGCAATAGCATCAACTTTATAACTTTAAACAAAATCACAGCTTGGCAAAAAACAATGTGAATCGCACAAAAGCACAAATGTTTCAAAGAAGAGTAAAGGAATGTTCTTTTTATTCTTTTTTTCTGTTAGTTTTTTGGTTGTTGAGTTTGTTTTTTATATCAGCTTCTTGTTGAAAAAACAAAAGTTTCGCCTCTTTTAAATTCATTTAAACGCTTTTAGCACTTTTCACACCAACCAACGCCACAATGTCTCCAGCTCGTCTACAATTTTATGGATGGCCCCCGTTTTCCCTTAGCGCTTTGCCTTGCCTCATGATTGCCAGCCATAGAGCAACAAAGTTTTGTTTCGGTTTTGTTCCAAGACAAAAAAAATGTCTAACGCACGTTGTTGATGTAAAAAAATGGCAAAGTTTTTCGACCCACAAAGCAAAAGTATAATACGAATGTGCAAAATCAAGCTAACTAGAGTGGCAAAATGTTCACCACAATCTGAGCAAAAAAGCGCGTAAAATGGAGAAAATTGTTTTCTTTATTGAATCTGCAAAAGTTCGTTGCGTTAAATTTGCTAAGTCTTTTTATCATGTATGATCTATAGTTTCAGTTAAATGTATTTTTTTTATTAACTTTCATGGATTAATGTTAGAGAAATGAAATCAGACTTTTGTATATACTAGTTTGAGAAATAGTTCCTTAGACAAAATCTTATTTATTTAATTTTCTATCAATTAATTTTTCAACGTATTTGTTCAGATGACTCTAAACTTAAATTGTTTTAACGTGACCAACTCGGCTGCCACTACTATTTAAGTTGGTCATAGAGTTTTGGCTTTGTTGTTGACCCAGCTTGTGTCTTTAAATCCCCAACAGCAGCCCATTCATCCGCATGCGTAGCGCATGCCAATTGTGCAATTGTTGGAAAATTTCTTTGTCTAAAAACTTGTACGTTGTGACTTTTTTCTCTTCTATCTTTAATTTTGTTACTTTTTTTTTTGTTTTTTTCTTGCTGTCGTTTCTCACTTTTTACGCCCGTAAGCTTTGTTTGTTGCGGCTGCCAACGCCAAAGCCATGAGCAGCTCGTGAGCTGTCATCTTAATAGGTGTTGGCAATCATGAAGTTGCTTGCGGCTGCGGGACGCGAATTGGGCCAAACAACGAAGTTTTTCTTTTTCTACATTGTGTATGTGAATGTTCTTGGTAATGACCAAGATGCTTTGATCAAATATTTAAAGCTAATGAAGAAGATGGGCTCACTGCCAATTTTCAATAGATGACAAGAAGAAAATTGAAATAAAAGACACAAAACCAAACTGCAACTTAACTTGTTTGGCATTTGCAATGATTTAAAGTGGCCAAAGGAACAGGGTGGTCCAAAGATCTAACCAACAAAAAAGGCACAATAGAAAGAAACACTCATCAACTATTGGGCTGCCCAAAGGAGTTCAATCAACCTGACAAATTTCAATCAGGCTGCGGTTACAAAAAACTGTGGTTAGAAAGAAATAGTCCAGGGGTTCAACCAGGTACTTCTACTACATCCCCGAGTCACGCCATGGCACAATTAGGATGCCGTTGAAGTTTTGTCAATGAATGAAAAGCGTCTGCAACTTTTATTTAACTTGCGAGAGGAGGTCCACAACACAAATACACCAACACACACACACATACAGATACACAGGGCAACCGTGCTTGGTCAACAATTGCCGTCTAGAACGTGCACTCACGTAGGACGAGAGAGAGGAAGATACAGAGAGAGAGATAGAGACACACACACAGGGAGAATAGTGTGGAAGAAGGCAGGGCAAGAGGTAAATGGGTAAACCAATGTCTAGTGGGTCGTCGGTTTTTAGGTATTTACAGCAGTTTGCCCTGCTCGAGTCCAAACTAAGTCCTGCTGATTTTGACTTTTTAGTGCAGCCTGCAAACGACTTAAAGCCAAATAAACTACAACATTTCCTACACTTTGCAGTATATTGAGCTTAAATAAATAACAAATATATATGCTTATTAGAAACTTTACCTACTTTCCGTCAAGTATGTGAAGGTTAGAGTATACAATTACCCTACTATAAGTAATAATTTGTTTTAGCTACTTCATTTTTGATGTGCACAATTGACTGAAAAGACAGACACAAAATGTTGGTAGGGCTTAACATAAATTGGCTTTGGTTTGTGGTTTAGTCGCGTGCCAAAGTTAAGTGTGGCTCTGTTCATGGCTAACCGCAACATTTTCGTTTAGTGTACTTGCAATACAGAGTTGCATTCGCCGTCGCTGTCGCCGTCGCTGCCGCCTGGGCGATAAGACACTTGTTAGTTTTTTCAGTAGCAGCAGCAGCAGCAGCTGTCGCTCACAATCGACAAACCGACTGACCCCAGCACTGAACCACAACACTCCCCCCTCTCCCTCCCCCCTTGTTTCTTCCTCTCTTTCTCTCGCTCTTGCTGCTCGTAATCAGGCTGTTTACATTGCGACTTGCAAATGAAACTAACCCATGCCGCTAGTTCGGAGCGTTTAGTTGGCAAACCAAAGTATTCTCGGGAAGATGTTTAATTTCTCGCTATTCTTTTGCTATTGTCCATTGTTTTGGCTGGTTGTGGCAACGACTCTGGCTACAGATACTCCTCCGTTAAATGGCAAAAACTATCAGCTTGCGTTCTTGCAGGCCTTGGCCGAATTCGCTGAACAACGTGCCGAACATGCTCTTAACGATTATCTACAACAATTGCAGAGCAATCCCATCTATGCCAATTACACCGAACAATTGAGTCATGCTCGAGCATCGACAAAGCTACAGCCAAAGGTGTTGCTGATAAAGCAATTGCTGGATGCACAGCAACATATCAAATTCGACCTGGAGCATACGTGTGTGCAACGTAATCTGTTATTTCTGAGTCGCCTCAAGAAGCAATTGCGTACAGAAAGAGATGCTAGTAGCCAGGAAATGCGACAACTACGAGTCCATCACTTGTGTCAACAGTTTGAGAGGTCCTCTTTTGCAATGAGGCAGCACCGTCTGATCAATGATCAAACTGTGGGCAGAGCATTGGTGGAACTTAATCTAACTGCTGCAACACAGGAAACCAAACTGGATATCAATCCATTCGGACGGGAATTGTATGAGCGTGTAAAGTCCCCTGGTTCAGAAATTGTGAATAACTATATTAATATACAGCGCGGTCTGCTTCAAGACATTATCGATGGAGAGCATGCAGATCTGGCTGAAAGTACCACGCAATTGGAGAAGATAATAAAACAATTGGATGACATTCTCAACACTCCCGACTTCTTTGACAAACGCACGAGACTTTATGCTTTTCTGGAACATCAAGCACGAGATTTCGGCAAAGATCATAGCCATGACACGCCCGAGCATTTGCATCTTACTGAACAGCTTATGGAATCATTGAAATCTAAAGGCTTGGACCTGTTCGTCCTCTTTATCTTCAGCAATTTTGAGTTTCTGGAACATGTTCACGAACACTGGACACAGTTGCTGCCACAGACGCCAAGCTTGCTATATGACGAGACGAGCCGGCAACTCTACGATATACAACAGCTCTATGAAAACTTAAAACTGAACACGGAAAGTTCGGCCAAATACGAGGCATATTGTGCCGCCTTGCGGCGATTGAACGAACAAACTATTGATGATGCCAATCAGAATCATCACATTTTCGAGATGGTCAACAATGCGGCAATGAGTGTGGGCATGGTTTCATTCAATGTGATTAAAAGCAAGTGCAAGGAAATGTTCTAAAAAATGTTCTAAAAATACCTTATATTGAGTTTATAAATTTAAAAAATTAAATTCAAAATTAAAAATATAAGTTATGCTGTTTAGATTTATGTTTTTAAACTCTGTTTGAAGTTTAGTTAAGTTTGCCATAAAACTTCAAAAATTGGATTGTGATAAATATGACATAATTAAAAAATGTTTCGCAACATACATTTTACAGTATGTGTGTGAAATAAAATAAATAATCGATTTTATACCAATTGCCTTTTTTGTTTTCTGTTTAATTATGATAAAAATAGATGACATATTCTATATAAAAATAGTTTCATGTTCAAAGCTTAAAAAAATAATTTAATTAGTAAAAAACTGAATCAAACAAGATTTTCATTATACAAATACTAGTTAGTTGCTCAAAACTCAGATGAAAAAAAATAAACAAATAATACATTCTGTGACAAAATTCCATAAAATTCTGAATTTGCTACATTAAAAATAATAATTATACAAAAAAGTGAATTTGCATGTTTTAAGAATTAACATGAACATAAAGTATAATTCACCTGATTTGTTTGCTAAGCAACGCAAACTCCTACGTCTTTTCTAAACCGTGTTCCATGAGTTCAAGAGTTTTGCTTGGTAGTAGTATTAACTGGTAAAGCATTCAAAGGCCAAATGGCAAAAAAGCTAAAGAAACCTTTCATTTGAGCGATGGCAAATATAATGTCACACGGCTTAATTATATTTCGTTTTGCTATGTTGTTCTGGTTGTTGTTCTTATTTTTGTTCGTGTTGCTGGTTGTGTACTTTGTAATATCCGTCACAGTTGTGTCGAGTTGCTGCATCGGATGTCGCTTTAATAGCGCTCTAGGCAACTCGCAATTCTCTCTTTCTCTGTCTGTCTCTCTCGCTCTTAGCGCTTGCATTCTGGCTGAGTTTGTACTTTGCCGCATTATGCTGATGCTGATGCTTCTGCTGCTGTTTCTGCTGCTGTTTCTGCTGTTGCTGCTGCTGCTGCTGCTGATGTGGTTGTTTATCCGATGCAGCCACCAGGTTTTAGTCCTTGCTGGCTCGCAGCTCGGGGCCCGGGCTGTCAAACTAATGACTGTTGCTGCCGTTGTCGTTAGCCCAAGCCAACTAATTAATTGCCGTCGTTGCAGGTGATTAGAACTTAAATGAGTTGCAGCAGCGGTTGTCCGACCATCATCAGCATACTAGTAGTACTACTACCACCTGAAACTAATGCCCAACATGCAGCTCTCAGATCTCCAAAATGTAACCATAATGTTTGCAAAATATGCACAGCAGTTCGCAAAATGACATTTGTGGCTAGTAGTAAGCCAATATGTTTGAGTTCTACTCATTTGACGGTATCACATGTGGGCAAACATCATCAATGAGCTAAGCAAATCGCTCAAAATAGCAGCAGCGGCAGTCAGCAGTCAGCAGCAGTTAATGTAAATGCATTAGACCAAGCGCATTGACAATATTTGCATAAGCGACATTTCAGTTCTACTTTGATAGATGTCCGAAATCTACTTCCTTTCCGTTAACAAATATTACAAATGATAATGTTGTTTTATGGCAAACAAACAAATAGTGCATGTTGTTCTTAAATTGTGACTAATATTCTTATCTACATGGCAGTGAAATGAACAAATTATGTCAATAATATAAACCAACATACTATATATTTCATTCTTACTATTAGGTCAACAAGTTATGCAAGTATTTTATTTACAATTTATTAGCATATAAACTAAGTTTCTCTTTACCATTTTTTTTTTATAACTTAAGTTATAGGTCTTCATACTTTACATTCCTATAAACCATAATATTTTCTTACCGTTTAAATGTTGATTAATTACTTTTCATTTATGTTCTTCATTAGTATTTATTGAAAATATTTATTGATATCTCACATGTTCAAAACAAATATATATTTGATTAGCTTACTCTCGAATAAGTTAATCAAAACTTTTTTATAAATAACAATAAGCTCTATATCCGTGTTCTCTATATTCTGATGCTGGGTAAACAAAGTGTGTATTTACACTTAGACAAAATATTTACACTTAGACAAAAATATATGCTGTGTCATCGTTACAATGTGTGTGTGCAACGAAAACAAGCATTGAAATGATTACTTTAAGTGCAAACAAGCCAATTTTACAACTACAAATCCTTACACACACACACACACACACACACTTACATATACATCCAATTGCCATGAATAAAAGTATTGATTCTGCCTTAAGCAGAGAAAGCACACTGAAAGCTGCCAAACTGCCAACTGCCACAACGTTTGCACAACATTTATCACCTTAAATGCAATAACAAGGGCAACAACACGTTTTTGGATCCCTGTTGTGGGCATTGTTGATTTGGAAAGGGCCCCGCTGGCAAAGCAAAGGCCATAACAAGAAGAACATTTATAGTAACAATAATACTGCAACAAGGGTTCGAGGGTGGGGTGGGGGCAAAGGTTGCACACAACAATGCAACGAAATGCAATTTCACACTAGGCTAAACTGCGGCAGCAGCAAACACTGCTCCTGATATTTGCCGGTCAGCAGGACTTGACTAGTATGAGTTTTATAACGTTTGGCGCTCAAAAGGCGCATAGCGTGAAATTTAATTATGAATTATTGTTTTGTTAGCCCTATCAATTGTTGATGTTGTTGTTGTTTGAGTATGCATATACGACCATTAGCGCGGGAGAGGCTGTGTTTGAATGCGGCCTTCCCGAAAACTTTTATGAGCTACCAATGCTGCATATTTTATTGATAGTTTCTTTTTCGATTTCTTATACCCTTAACCCATGAAACGAGTAAAAAGTGGAAGATTGGTTTCGAGTATATAACATGCAGAAGAAAGCATCTCCGAGCGCATAAGGCCTATATATTCTTGATCAGCATCATGTCACGTCGGTCTCGGAAACTAAAATAGCTAGAGACTCCAGATCTTGGATATGAGCTTCCTAAACTCTAGGCAATACATATTAGTTTAAAGTTTTCGATAACTTACGAATACACATGTAATCGATAACAATAATATCTTCAATTTTGAAAATTTGAAATCGTATATGTAAGGGTATGGGTAAGGGTAAGGGATATCTTCTAGTCGAGCTTACTCGACTAGAGCCATCTTACTTGTCTATTCTTAGCTATCAAAACTTTTGAAAACTGAGCCATTAACGAGCTAATCCCTGCGGCTGGCTTCTTTATAGCTATTAATTTTGAAGTGCCTTCATAAAAGTGTCGAGCTCTTTAAACGAAAATTAATGACAGGCACAAATCTATTTTTGATTTTAACCCGCAAAGACGTCTAGCTCTTTATGAAGCAGTTCTAGAATATAAAAAAATACGAAATGATATAATAATCTATCTAGGGAAATGGGGAAAGGCAATTTGAATCCGTTACTTTAATTGCTTCTGACACTTAAACTGTGCGTTCTTTTTCATTACAGTTATTCAGGAAGATCCCGAATTTACGGATGTCATTGATAATATAACGGTACCCGCGGGACGCAATGTCAAATTGGCCTGTTCGGTCAAGAATCTCGGCTCATATAAGGTAAGAACAGAAATGCCAAAAGGCATATTCAAAATGTTTATATATGTATAAGGAAAATATAAATAGAAGCTGAAATAAGAAATTGAGTAGGTAATTAAATACTCTATATATAACATTATGCTTAATATCTTAATAAAAACTTTTTATTTAATTGATTTTTAATTTTATTTTATTGTTGGTTTTTTGTTTTATTTTGTGGTTTTATTTGATGTACATTAAATAAGTTACTGAATAAACTTAAGCTTTGACATTAAGTCATCTCAATTGGAGTGCATGTCTAACTTTAACAAACTTGAACTTATCTCAAACAGACAGATGTACAGACAGACACTAAAGCCTACAGCAAACTAATATGCCGCTGTCTTGGACCAACAAGAGTCTATGGGGCATTCAACAACAAGAACAACAACAACAGCAAACAGAACAAGCTAGTCCAAGGAAAAACAACAACAATAACGACGACGACGAGGAATAGCAACAGGCGCCTCCCGGCAAACTGGTCACGAAGGGCAACACATTGAACTTGTTGACTTGCGCCAGCTCACATTTGTGTGTTAGCCATGAGTAGTAGTTGTACTCATAGTTGTTGTTAGTTGTTAGATGTTTTTGTGTAACATTGTGCTAGTCATGTTTGCCTTTTGCTCAGCGCTTGACAGCACACAGACCAAACAATATGCCACAATACAGCGGCTCTCTATGTCTTTAATTAAGTAATTTGCTGCTCAAGTCCCACTAACAGATGTTCAAAACTATACTTAAAACTCAAATAGTGCTTTGTGGCCCAAGCGGCACTTGTTAATCAGCTGAAACGAGGATCTCTATTAAGTCGAAGTCCACACGAAGGTGGAGAGCGTGCTACTGTTCAATATTCATTGGGTATTGCATACTTTTAGGCTGCACTTGATATGCATAGCAGTCGAATCGCTTTGAGCTGAATGTTTTGTGTGTGTTTGCCTGTGTATGTGTGTGTGTGCGTTTGCCCGGCATTTGCAAATTTGCATGCAATTGAATTTCCATAATGTGCGTCGGCCAGAAACGTGCATAAATTCCATTTGACACGAGAGACACACAACGAGAAGTAGAACAGTGCGAGTGAGTGAGAGAGTGAGAGAGATATTCGGCTTCATCTTTTATCAGCGAGCGCATGTTATGTGCTCGTAATAATTTTTATGGCCCTTAAGTTTTGGCATGCAATAGCAATCAAACACCAACCACCATCGGCTCCCCCACCGACAGCCCCAACACACCCCAACTAACAATGCGCTGGTGCCCAAGCGTCCACCGCAGGTATGCTCAAAAGTTAACCAGCAGCAGCAGCAGCAGCGGCAGCGGCAACAAAAACAATAACAACAAACAGAAGCAGCAGCAAAAATAGCAAAAACAACGCGTAGCTGCAATAAAACGTGACTTTGCATGCAAAATAGTTGCGTAGCCCGCAGCCAGGCAGTGAGGCAGTCAGGCAAAAGACAGCAGACAGCAGCAGGTTACATTGGAATTGATTTTTATATCCTTGCCCTGGGTACAAGAACTTTGTTATAAACTTGGCCGAAAGTGCATTTTTTTGGGATTTGACTTTCACACGCAGCACATCGCAACCGCTATACGTTTTGGCTAAAAGTTGTGTATTATATGTATATTGAGTAATGCAGAGTTGATCCTTGGAGTTAGTTAAGGTGACTTTTCTAAAGTTTATGATCCGTCAACTATTTAGAACTTGTTAATATTCAGTTAAAGATAGATTTAGAGTATTCCCGTTTCGACTTGAATATGCATTAATTTTCGTCTTCTTAATTCTTTTTAACTGCTGCTTTTCCTTGGCGTGCAAATATTTGAGCTGCGTGTAAATTAACTCGCGTAGTTCTTCGACGCCCCTTTAACACGTTTACGCTTAAATTGTTAATATTTCATGCGATGGTTTGCTCTACCAAACATTTTACCAACTACCATCCAACCATCCAACCATCCAACCATCAAGCATTTACCATTTTTGCCAAGTAGCTTCATGCCTCAAACTGTCTGTCGTCGTCTCTTGTTTGTATTTCAATTTTCGACGCCTACACAAACAAGCAGATACAATAACAACACAACCAAGAACATGAGCATAAGTTTGATTGTGTTTTTTTGCAGTGTTGTTGTTGTTGTTATTCTTGTTGCTTTTACGTTGCTGCCTGCTTGGCTGCCTGGCTGGCTGGCTGGCTGCTTGGCATCGCTGTACGCCGGAATCAACCATAAACATTTTGAGGCATAATAAAGTGTGTTTATTTTAGTTCGGGCTGAAAGTTCTTCTTTTTTGTCGTTGGTCTTTTTGTTGCTTTGTTTTTTTTTTTGTATTTAGTTTTTTGTTTAAATTTTTATGACTTCATTCAGTATGTTGTTGTTGTAGTCTGCTGTTGCTGTTTCTGGCCAAAACAAAAGACATCAAGTTGTGCCATTACGCAAATTGCAAATTGGCCATTCTCTGTCTCGTCTCTATCGACTTACTCTACAAGAGCATATGCTTCAGTTCAGATAGCAACCATGCGAACGAAGTTAACTTTGCAAAGATTTAAAGCGCACTAAACATAAAACAACTTATTCCCCAGCCATGGAGCCCAAAACCAGACAATAGTTATGGCTGACAAATTTATAGTTTCAAACTTAATATTGCACATACTACAAGTATATACATACATATATCGGTTTGAAAAAGTAGAAGGAAAACACATATTTCCTGTTTGTAGTCTGATGAGCTTTATTTGGTGAAATGAATGAATGTTCATATATATTTAGCTGATTAAGCTTTTTATCGAAAATAATGTCGAGTTTATGTTCATATCAGTTTATCTTGGCTTCATAGTCATATCCCATATTGTCTAGTGGTTAGGATATCCGGCTCTCACCCGGAAGGCCCGGGTTCAATTCCCGGTATGGGAAATTGTTATCACCGCCATAGAAATATTACTTTTTTGTTATGCCATTTTTTTGGATTTATTTATTGTCGCACACAAAGTGTCAACTGTTCACTGTAGCTGTATTATGACAGCTTGCATTACTAATACAAATTAGTTTAAGTGTAATGGAAAAATTCCTCAATTTCGTTCTCTTGATACGCCAACGATATAAAAGGGCATAACAATGAACGTATTCTTCAGTATACCTTTTCGAATTTAAAGATGATCACCAAGTTTATCCTATTGGCTCTTTGGTTTATTACTATTGCCGGAAGAGTGGAATTTGTGAATAATTATCTTTTAAATGGTAGTGATGTACCGATAGACCCATCACCATCAGCAACAGCAACAACAACAACTACCACTGCAGCAACAACAACAACAGAAGTAAACAAAAGTTTTGACTATTTTTTGGTATTTCGAGCAATTATAACAATAGTCTTAATTACAGAATGCCGTAAAGATTCTAGACCAACAAATAACTGAAAAGCTCAACAAGATTATTAATTCCAACGAAGGATATTGTAATAAAAATAGAGAATATAATAATCATTTGAGCGATGTAATTCAGGTCAGCAAAAAATCGGAAGCCCACTATACTGAAAAGAATTATGTTTACAACACATTCGAATCGTATAACAATCGACGCCTAGAGCTTGAAGAGAGAATTAACGATCGTATTGACGAGATATGGAGGCTCTTATCAGCCGAAGATGAATGTTTAAATTATTATGAAAAGCAGATACGCATCCTAACAAAGGCCTTAAGAAAATCGAATGTAGAGAAAGCTGATTTATTATATGAAAATAGCAAAGAGTGCCCGTTTGATGATGATGATGATGAAGACTGGTACGATAATATTTACAACTATTTTGATAGCTTCGAATAGTATTTTGACGAAGAAGTCAAAAAGTTTAAATAATATCACGAAAATTAAATAAAATATATTATATTCTACAAGCAAATGTTTTGTGTGTGTGTTTTAAATGACATGTTACATCGTGTATTACTTTTGTAATAACTCACTTCAACAACTCCCTAGAAATCTATTTATAACTTTTAACAAATAGTGCTACAAAGATAGAATGGAAAGATAAACACAAAAGTTTCATAGAAGATATTCCGACAGAAAATTTCATGATACTCTTTTTATACTAACTTTCAGGTTGAAATGAAACAACTGTAAGAATTTTTGCTTTGTATCCTTAATAGGTATTATTTTCAATAAAATACAGCTCTATAATAAATAAATATAATCTGTATACAAATAATAGATTATAAGCAGCGCTATTTGTACACGAAGATTATAATATATATATATAAAATATTTGTGCACATAACGACGAGTTTCAAATGTTTGCAATAAGTTGAAATAGTAAGTTGTACAAGTGTACAGCGTATTTACTAGTTGAGTTACATAAAAATATTATTATATAAGTCAATATCGTGCTTAAGTAATAAAAAGTTCCTAGACATTTTCAATCAGATTAGGCATAATTGAAAAATACCTTCACGTAATTGGCTAAACATGATATAAAAGGCCATTTGTAAAGTGCCCAGTCTTCAGTCGAACTTCTCAAAATCCAAAAAGTGATCATGAACATCGCAAAATGGAGTTTACATGCATTCCTAATTGCACTATGGTGTATGAACATAGCAGGAGATGAAAATTCAAATATAACTGAGTCAACATCAACGAATTCAACTTCAACTGGTTCAACACCAATGGATTCAACTTCAACTGATTCAACATCAACGGATTCAACAACAACAGATTTAGCACAAAATGGTTCAACAACAACAGGTTCAACCACAGAAGGTTCATCAACAACAGGATCAACAACAAGTGAGGCCACAACAACAACAGAAGAATATTATGATTATTCTTATTATTATAATTATATGGATCAATACTATGAGGATGAACAAGACGATGAATATGACGATTTTTATGAATGAATACTATGATATGGTATAGATGACACTTGCTCGGATGATTATGGCTATGATAGTAAATAGTTAAATATGAAAAGCATAAATAATTGAGATAAAATTAAATTGATTTACATGTAATTATCATTTGTGAAAGACTTTTTGGATTCCAATGTTGTTAATAAAGTGCTAAAAGCCTGAGTTATCTAAAAGTTAATTTACGTTAATAAATTTACGACACTTTTGTATTTTTTTTTCGTTAACTTTTTCAAATAACTTTTATCGCTGCTTTGCATAAATTAACTCGTAAAATTCAGTTGTTTAGATCGCTTATGAAAATTCTGTTAACTTAAAATGTCACAAAGAAATACTAACGGTTTTAACATTTTAAAAGTTCTCTTTTCCCAAAAATTGAAAGGGATCCAAACGATGCAACGATTTTTATGGCAAGCATAAATTGGTATTCTGGTATCTTAATACTTTAGTAAAGTTATTGCTTTAAACATTTTTCTCTAAATTCTATCTCTGACCATCTCTTAACGTTTCTTATTGCACAAAGCACTTTCTATTCATTAGTTAAACATGAACTTCAAGTGACGTTTGCTTTCTGTCCACTGAGCACACTCTGTGTGCCCACTTAGCAAAGGAGCAATTTGTATCCACAACTGTGTGCCAATGTACATAGAGTAGACAGACAGACAGACAGTCAGTCAGTCAGTCCATAAGTCCATGGCATAAGTTAAATTAGGCAAAGTTCAAATTGAGATTCATGCAGCTATGATGCAGAGATGTTCGCGAGACGAGCTCAAGTACGACGGGGCTGGGCGGTTTTGGGGATGTGAAGATTTCATCTGATGCTCTTACTAATCCTTGGCCTGGTCGCTTCCAAAACTATAAATGGGTTTAAATATGCGTAAAATTTTAATGGCAGATGGAAAGCCTATTAAAAACTCACAGCCACACCACACACATACAACGAGTAGAGTCAACTTTGCCTTGACTTTCGCTGACTTTTTTGCAACCAAAAATTATTAAGCCAAATGTCACACGCACACACTCAGACCACAGCCAGTGCCAGTAGAGGCTGGAGGTTAGGACTCTGAAGTCCATTTTGTTTGGCTTTTCAACTTTTTCGCTAGCGTTACATGAGCCTAATTAATTTTATTCAAATGACCTCAAAATCTAGCCAAAATGCGAAATGCGAAATGCAAATGCAGCAAATTTTCACCAAATTTTCTGGCAAACACTTTAAAAAGACACTTTGGGTAAATGTGCGCTTTTGGCCATCGACTGACACTTTAAGCGTTTTGGCAAATGCTGTAGTAATGGCTAATGCAATTTTATTGATTTTGCATAGCGTTTTGGCTTTGCACCCACTCCCTCAGTCGTTTGATAAACGTGGCTTCATTAATATTTGACTTTTGTTGTTTGGCATGGCGATGGGTAGCTTTGGCTTTGTGAACTACTTAAGCAAACTACAGCTGCTTGATTTTTATTCATCTCGAGATGCCAAAGACTAGTCAGTCGTGTGGGGCGGGGGAGACAACCAATGTAAATAAACGGCGAGGAGGTGCTTATTTTTCTTTCATTTTCATTTTTTCTAGTTGCTTGTCGCACGTTTTCATTGCAGACATTGAAAAATTAACCGATATCTGTCTCTATGCTGCCTGACACTATGTCGGCAATGTTGGAAGCGCGCGCTCGTCTACCCGTTGAAATAGTTCCAACCCGCTCATCCCAATCATTTAAGCAGAGGTGGCCTCAAAGAGGAGACACCAAAAATGAAGCAGAACGAACGAACGAACGAATGAAAGCAGAACGAGATGATAGCTAGTAGTGAAAGTTTCCGAGAGCTATCAAGTTAAGTGCAGTCTGATGTTTGAGTGAGCCCCTTGTGCGTGATAGCCACGGCATATCAATCATAGCGGATGATGCGTAGTCTATGACCAAATAAATAATTACCCTCATGCTTCCATTCGCGCTGCCTCAGGACTAATCCTATATTATGCTGTCCATAACCGTGCTTTAAATTGTGAATAAAAAAATTTAAAAAATATATTTGGTGTTTAGGAACTTTATATTGATACAAATATATATAACTCTAACTCTAGATTTATTCGTTCTAATACCCAAACGTAAAGTTTATTCCAGTCAACTAATAAAATACATTTTCTACTCCTTTTTTGCTACGCCACTGCCACTATGCATCCTGTGGCAACAATACCGTCTCCTACTCGCCATCTTTATTGGCACAACAGCCCCCAACCCTTCGGTTTATTCGTTTCTTTGAACTGTAGCTGTTGTTAATGTTGTTGTTGTTCGTGTGTTGAAATTTATCATTGAAATGGCATCGACGCGACGTCAAGAGTCGACAATGGTTGGCTGTTTGCTTCGTGTATTATTTTTTACATTTAGCACGTCTTACCAGTGTTCGGTGCGCTTAAATTTGCATAAATTGTTTGTTGTTCGATGTGAAACTATTGCATAAGCAAAAAGGCAAAGGAGCCGACCAGGATGCGCATCCTGTGATGGGGCACAAAGAAGATGAAGTAGAAGAAGACGGGCAGAAGTTTGTGACAGTAGCAGCAGCTGTTGTCACATGTGACGCGAACTTTGGCAATTTGACCAAAAATGGACAAGGACGATGGAGAGGACGGGGACGAGGACGAGGACGGCATCGTTTGTCGTTAATCCTTCATAAAAATTGATGATGATGGCACAGTGCGGCGAAGTTTGCCAATAAAGAATGCTGACATATTTTGTCAGCTGCTTATAAATGAACATTTGATATTATTCGGAGCGTGATAAACGGCTTTAAGGCACTACCGATTATGTTTTTTTATAATTTGAAAATGAATTCGAAACATTGAAAGTCTCTTTTTTTTTGTTTTGCAGGTGGCGTGGATGCACTTTGAGCAATCGGCCATTTTGACAGTGC
Source organism: Scaptomyza parva (assembly GCA_035044645.1). Classification (NCBI taxonomy): domain Eukaryota; kingdom Metazoa; phylum Arthropoda; class Insecta; order Diptera; family Drosophilidae; genus Scaptomyza; species Scaptomyza parva. The sequence goes on from JAWNNT010000063.1 coordinate 948,176, forward strand.
ACAACCATGTGATAACGCGTAATCCGAGGATAAGTGTGACGCACGATAAGCACGACAAGCATCGCACCTGGTTTCTGCATATTAACAATGTGCAGGAGGAGGACATGGGCCGTTACATGTGCCAAATTAACACGGTAACGGCCAAAACTCAATATGGCTTTGTCAAAGTTGTCGGTAAGTAAGATCGTATTCTTATTCGTATTCGATTACGTTTACATTTAGGTTTCCGTTTGCGTATGCTTATGCGTGTTGGAATAAACTTTGTCGCATCAGCATCAGCATAGGCTGACATTGAAATATTTGTTCTGGCGTGCGCCTCCTCTCTAGAGTTACATGAACATGAAAACTCTTCGTCAACTTAGACACATGTCTCTTGCATATTTCATTTCATTTGCCAGCTACAAACTGTTGTTGGGTATTAGTACACACACACAAACACACAGTAAGCTGATAAGGCATTAGACTTATTAAAGTTAAGCAAGCAAACAAACATAAAATTAAATTCCACACAAAGCACTTTATTAAGGCAAACAAACATAGGGTCTGCTTTCTGCTGTCTACCTGCCAGCCCATAAAAGCATGCTTTAAAAAAATGCATTTCAATTGTTGCTGCTCACAGTCACACCTCTAACGACCGCACGCACAAACACACACATGGAAGCAAACACTCATATTTGACATTTTGAGCATGAACAATGGTTATGTGTGATTGTGTGTGTTCCCTGGGCGGCTCTCAGCATGCGCCTGGCCAACTTGGGAAATGTTATGACAATGCATTGCAGTCAATCGTTGGCTTTTTTTTCTCCTGGAATTTCTTTCAGCGATATATATCCTGACAGCAGAAACTACCACTACTACTACTAGTAGTAGATAAATATTATCACATATCAGCATGAGACTCAACATCAATGTGTATCTGCAATTGTGTGTGTGCGTGAGTGTGTGAGGTAACAAACGATGGAATACTTTTCTCCGATTGCTGGATTTTTGCAATTCAATCAGTTTACTTTTATCGTATTTACATATAAATGTAAAAGATTTCTTTTGACTTTTGAATGTTTGTTTCGCCTTTTCTATAGGGATTTTCATCTAAAGACTTTTCTTAAATCTTTGATTCAACGTATTTAAGTCTGATTGTGTGCAAATTTCTTACACATTTTCCAAGACTCCAAAAATAAAACCTCAAATTTTTATTATTTTAATAAGAATATCGGGAATCTCTAAAAAAAAGTTATATTAAAGATTACCCTCAAATCTACGAAACTTGTTTTATTTAAATTTCTGACTTTATGCCGTTGGCATCTAAAAGCTTTTGAATGCAACATCAAAGCTAATATTTACTAAAACAAAAAACCTCCAAACCACACACACCTCTTAGAAACTTTTTAGACGTGGCAATTTGCATGATATCGCAGCCCCGCCTACCTGACCCCTTCATATGTGTGTCGTATCCATAGTTTCCATTACATAGTGGAGTAGCATACACTTAAGTGCATATGTATGTACGCCTAAGCGTTTAATGTTTACGTATCGTTGCAACATGCCTGACTCAACACATTGTTTTTTTTATATGTTCCTATTTTTTTTACTCATTTCTTTTTTCCAACATATATTGTTTGTGCTCGTCTCTCTCTGTCTGTATTTTGCTCTCTGATAGCACTTTCAAAAAGCCGTTAAGCACGCTTCAGTGTTGTAAAATGCTCAAATAACACGCCTCACACGCACCACACGCGTGTGCTGGCAATTTGACGTAGCGTGACCAAAACGGCGGCAGCCGTTTCACACAAAAAAATGTTTTGCAATCTCGTTGTCATTTTTTTTTCTTTTTTTGCATTGCTCACAAACATACCGACGATGGTTACACTTATCTCATATACATATCCACAAAAAACATACAAACATACATACATGCAACAACGTACACGTTGCTGATGTGGCAAAAGTCCTGGCCAGGCAAATTCACCGGAAAAAAAATAGGACAACTTTGGTCGCTGGTCACCAGCAAGCAACAACAAAAAGAGATAAAAAAAAATACAAAAATCACAAAAAATGTAAACGAAAAAAAAGAAAATCAAAATATGCCACAGGCATATTTATACCCTTTACTCAAGGGGTAGTGAAGAATATTAGCTACCATTTAAGGTTTACTTAAAAGGAAATAATAATAACATAAAACTAATAAGTTAGGAGTTTAAAATATTTTTTTCCATTTTCTATTTTATAAGGAGATATTTTTCTCATAGTTTAAAGCATTCATTCCCATTTACTAAAGACAATATATATATTTTTTGCTTTGTTTCGTGATCTTTTGACCAGCCTAAACTAAAATCCCGCTACGTGCAGCATATGTTGACCCATGTCCAGATGTCCTCGCAAATTTGCATGTGTGCAACGCAGACCTTCTACTTGCCATGGCCACTAGTTCATGTCTGTGTGTGTGCCATGTTGTCCATGTCCTAACTGTTGCATGGCGCAGTTTTCAGTTATGCAGCCGACTTCGCTTGCATGCCATTTGTTTGCGCACATATTTTTCAAGTTTTGCCACAAAAACTGATTTATGTGACTGCCGCAAAACGTCTGTTGCCTGCAACCAGCAGCATCCACATTCAACATCTACATACACCCACACACACACACTAACATACACACAAACTGCTGTTGTTGTCGTTGGCCAGTGTGCTGCATGTTTGTCCACCGGATGATGTTGATTTGTCAACTTGAAAAGCGGATTTCGAGCGAATTTCTTGCATTTCCCACCCACATGACATTGAAAACTTGCTTGCTTTTTTATTAGATTTATAGGCCAACTTTCCGATTGCCCCTCCTAAAAGGCTCCAGCGAAAAGTCCAGCCAATTGTGCGACAAATAAAAAATGAATTGCCAAACTATTAACAATGCAAACTGAAAACTGTCAAATCACCAAAAACGACCCGAATGTGTCGTGCCTTAACATTTTTATCGTTCAATTGTTGACCTGTCATCGTTTTTCATTTTATGTTTCCAGCTTGTGGCGGGATAACTTGATTTAAATCGAGCTGCTCTTTCATGTCTGAACACACAAACTTGATTTAAGTAGAAATTGTTGTAAATTTTCGATATTAACTCCATTTTTGGTACAACTTTGAGTAAATCAACTCATTTTATTTATATTATGATGTACGGTACAAATGAATGTGCTGTAACCATAAATTTAAACTTGAAATGGTCAAATGCTTCAATACCGAATCAAATGAAATGAATTTAATTTACATAACAAATCCAATTAAATGCAACAAAATTAAATGATGCACAATGTTTACTATAAACATACAATACCCAAAAAAATTAAAATCTAGTATGACGGTTTTAGTCGACTAGGTGATACCCTAAATTTAATCAACCGATTTCGGATTTACAGTTTTCAATATTTTGTCTATAGTCTTAAAATATATTTTAAAAGTTTGCCAAATTCAAATGTTTAATGTTATCGATTACATGTGTATATCGAAAACTGGAAAAGTTAACGATAAGTTTAAAAAAACTAAGGGTCTCTAATACACATACAAAGGAACATGTGTTTTTCGATCGGATATATATTTAATGAAGGCACTTTCATAGTATTTGGGTATAGAAGAAGTGTGCGAAACTAATCGAGACGTTTCATGGAACGCATCCTGTGAAGAGGCACTCAATTTACCAATTTAAGTGGTTTGAAAAAAAGAGCTAAAAAAAAAAAAATGATAATTACATTGTGTAGCAAATATAATGAAATTAAAACGTTTCATTTGCCGACTAAATAAAATGGAAGAGGGGGACCAGGGGGCAAAATGCCTGCGATACAAAAAGCAACAACATACATATATTGGGCAAACGAGTAAATAAATAAATAAATTTTCGGAGCAACATTTGTGTGAATTTAATTTCGCTGAGCCAAACAGAAAACGCCAAATTCGAAGCGATGCAAATGAAATAAAATCGTGGAAACACGAGCCCAAAAAGCACAAAATTATAAAATGGCGGGACGGTAAAAACAAACATTAAACGCGTTTGAATTTATGAGCCGAGCGCACACAAAATGCATTTAAATGCGCCACCAACACTGGCAACAGCCGCTGTGCTGCATGCTTTGCGGCGCCCCGGGGAATGTGGCATGCTAAGGGGATATACCCCAACTCAAAAGTCGGCCAAATGACCGCACAGAATGCAAAACAAATGCAACAAGGCAAACACAGCAAGCAAGCAACAATAATAACGAGAGCTGGCTGTCTGCTCTGCTCGGCTTTGCACAATGTTGACTCTGTTGGCGCATAATTTTTAATTTCTACTCACATAATGAGGCAATTTATTAAATTCAATTACAACGTTGACATTCCCAAGGCAAAAGGGGTGAATAATACTAAATAGTGTGGCTGACTTAAATACCAGAATGTTTCTATGACCAAACCAAACCGTAAAAATCATTCTCACATGCTCATAAATTATGTAGAACGCAAAACGGTAAATGATCAAAAGACAACACTTGTGCAACTAAGCTGAACGTTTTGCTTTGAATCAGAACATAAACATGGTTTTGGTATAATTTCTATCTGCTCTTTGCAAACCAAAGCAAATCTTAGAGGTTTTGTTATATTTTTTTCATAAAAGAAGTTTTCATTACCCAATTATTTTAAGTTTTACTATGTGGCTTTTAACTATGAATCGTAGTTAAATCAACTATAAAACATGTTGATTATTTTTTTGGAAGATAGTTTAACCTTAAAGGCCAGAGAAACAACCACATGAAAATCAACTATAAAAGTGTTAAATTTTACTATGTGGTTTTTAACTATGACAAGTGGGTAAGTATAAAATATTTAGATAATTTCCAATGAAGAAGGTTTAAGAAACAGGCCTTGATGGCATCGTAGCTTATTACACCCACAAAAAATACCACACAAAAAATAATTATGAACATTTTTAGTTTTACTAAGTGGTTTTTAACTCTGACAGTAAAATTAATATTTTATATTAAATGTTCAAATCAATACCAGCATATTTAATTCAAACATTCTTCATATTAAAAAAAATATTATTAAATAAAGGAGCAGGTATCCATATGCTCTGTTATACACTCATTTCTCTCGGAGTAAAAAAAAAACTACTTGAGGTATTATAGAAACGAAAGAAACAGTTTTCTTTAACTCAGTCATAACTTTAAGCGACAATTTATTAAGTACCAAATAGTTAACTTTAAAATGTTACAGGACCCTTAAACATAGATATATTACAAAACTACAGCTCGCATAAATCGCATTTAAAATATCCTCATTTACTAAATATACATTTTTGGAAACTTTTTGGTCAACTAAAATGATAAACTCACCTAGCAATTTCGCTGGCTCTCTGGCTCTCTTGCTCTCTTGCTCTCTTGCTCTCTGTGAATATGAAGACTAATTGCCGCTCATTAGATAGTTAGACGGTTGGTTAGGTGGTCACGTTGTTATCAGTGCACTGAAAAAAAAAAACGAAAAACGAAATTTGAAAGCGGAGACGGCAATTAAATAATTTGCCACATTATGTTCACCCCCACACGGTTGAGATACCCTTGGCGCTTGAAGCTTGGCTTGTGAACTGCAATTATAAAGTGAGAGAAGGTTGGGCGGAAAAGTTGACTCGTTGGCTGGCTTATGAGTCACACAGATTCACTGACAAGCATCAAAATCAAAAACTTTCTCCATTGCCTTTAGTTTGGCTAATTAAATTTCGAGCTTGTATGTGAAAAGTTTTGTGGCCAGGAAAAACAATATACGAGCGCCAACACGTCTCTGCTTGAAAAAGAAGAAGCAGGAAAGTTTGCTAGCTTTTGGTTTTGCTCATGTCGCCAGCTGGTAAATATATCAATAAAGAAACTAATATGTCAAATAAGGAGGGCAACAGCTGCCCAAGGAGCTATTCGCCAAGCTTATGTTCAGCATCAGCTTTAGCTTCAGCTCCAGCTCGGCGATTAGCACATCAAGCGTTTATTAATAGCACAGCAAACGGTTCGAATAAAGTTTTTTTTTCCTTTTTTGGCGCTTCTTTCATTTGTCGCTTTTGGCTCATAAAGGTTCTGGCCATTATGGGACGCAAAAGCGAGAGGGAGAGAGCCAAAAGACAAAAGTTTAGAGCGCATACAAAAAGTTGTAGTAATTGCAACTTTTAATTACACTTTGGTTTTATGCGCCATCGCCCATAGACCGGCTATGTGACCGTAAGGTAAAAGATTTAGCCAAACTGAATGACCGTTGAAAAAAAAAAAAAAACACACACACACATTGTGACATTTTCGAGCTAAAATTAAGTAAACTGCCCAACATTAAAAACCATTTAAATGATTATTTCAGATGTTAACACAATAATAATACGAATATTACTGAGAATTATTTTATTATCAAATAATTGCTCGATTATTTAATGCGAACATTAAGTTATGCGCTCAAAATCGAATTCTAGATGAAATTCTCGTGACAAAACGTTCGCCTTATTGATTACTTTGGGGTCAGGCCACGAGATAACAGATAACAGTTGAGGCGTCAAACGTCAGAAGCGACAACTGGTAAACGCGTCGGGCACGTGACTTTGAGGCTTTGTCCAGGCTTTAACCCAAATGAAAAAATTGCATGCGATATCTTTTGATTACGGGCGATGCTCAGAATATAAAATGAGACAAACTGCAGCTTCTGTCTGTCTTTATGTCTGTCTATCTGTCAGCGAGTACGACTGGGCGAGCCTAAGTCCATATGTCCAGCTTTGCCAGCCATCTTTCTGTTCGTCTGAAATACGCTTGTCTGATTCTGGGTTTGGTCAAAATCCATGGCGCTTTGATTTGCATAGATTTTTCATTACAGATTTTCAGCTTGAAGGGCAAACGCATAGACGATCCAAGAAAAGTAAGTCAAGAAAAAGCCACCAAAAAAAAAAAAGGGTTTGACAGAAACGTTTTTCCAGCCAGGCAATTGAAAACTAGAGCGCAACGCTTTTCCCCCTCAAGGCTGATGACAATTTGATGAAGGTTGCTGCATCGATTTTTAAATTAACAGACTCGTCCCGAAAGTTAGCCAGGCCAAAGACTTGTCGCAAAGCTAATTAGGCTTAAACTAAAATATCTCTTGGGACAAAGTTGAATCAGCGCGTCAAAGTCAACAATGCGTGAAATGCTTTTTTCTACACTTTCCTTTCAAAAAGTCTAGCCAAAGTTGGTCGCATCGCTTGGTTGCCATGATTGTTGTTGGCTTTGGTGTTTATTTGTTTTGGGGATTTTACTTTGTAAGATGTTGGCCATCAGTTTATGTTATAAGCTAGATATTAACAATTAATAACTTTGAATATTTTATAGTAAAGCTTACTTGGTTTTAATAAGAATAAAATGTTGTGTTATTTCTTTATTTTATTTTTAACATCTAAAACTTATAAGTACTATTTAAAAGGAAAAAATTTAATTTGTACAATTCAAAAAGTGTATTTAAAATACGGCTTACTCCACGCGTTGCTTAAGTTCTCTGCCTGTCGCTCTTAAGGCTTGAGCTGCTTTGATTTTCTTGGCAACGCTGTTTGCCAAAATGCGAAAAAGTTTTATGCATTTAAATCAAGAGCGGCTCGCTTTGAGTTTATGTTTAGCCTGTCAGAGGAATAATAACAGTATCATTTTCCTCCCGCTCAACGTTTATTTTTTTGCATATCGTTTGCAGTGCCTCCAAACATTGATGATGCGCTTACCTCCAGTGATGTCATTGTTCGCGAGGGAGACAATGTGACACTGCGCTGCAAGGCGAAAGGCAGCCCCGAGCCGTCCATCAAATGGAAACGGGATGACAACCATAAAATTGTCATCAACAAGACGCTCGAAGGTGAGTTCAAGAGCGCGTAGATATTGTTGTCTCTAATCCATATTACATTGGATTGCAGTGAATGACCTGGAGACGGACTCATTGGAATTGGAGCGGATCTCGCGACTCCACATGGGTGCTTATCTCTGTATTGCTTCAAATGGTGTGCCGCCAAGCGTGTCCAAACGCATCAAAGTCAGCGTTGACTGTAAGTTTCTTAACACTCTTTATTTTGATCAATAATACATGCTTCAAGTTTTATATTCCGAGTCTAATGCTTGAAATGGAAATGTTTGCTTGATTACAGTTTCGCCCATGGTTTGGATTCCACATCAGTTGGTTGGCATTCCTATGGGCTTTAATGTCACGTTAGAATGCTTTATTGAGGCAAATCCCACATCGCTCAATTATTGGACCCGCGAGAATGAACAAATGATAACCGAGTCATCAAAGTACAAGTACGTCATATGTTATATTTACTTAATATGTAAATTGCTTTGGTTTCGCAGAACGCTTTGATTATAGTCTTGCTTAATTGCAACCGTTTTTTTTCTGTGTGTGGGTAAGAAATATATATTTTGACTTTTAACCTTTTTATATAGAAAAAAGATATTTTCGCTTAAATACCTAAATATAATCATTTCTTTTCTTTTCAAGCTTGCTCTTAAATATTTTGTTTATTTACGAAATGAAAATGTGACTCAATCAAGATAAGAATTAGAAATGGCAAAACAAAGACAATTTCGTAGAATCGCAATTGCGATTAACGAACGGCCCACACTCTGGGCTGACCCTATCAGTCTGTATATTTACTTTAATGACCCTAATGATGACTAAACAGTTAAAAAGTTGAGCAACGTTCAAATTTTTCGCTCTTTTTGTTGAGACAATTTTTACTATATGTTCTTTATACTATATTATTGCTGATTACAAAATCTCATTTCTGCTCAGCTTTAATCGAGACAACGGGCAAATAATGAGAACAGTTCGTCAAAGACAATGTCGAAATCAACATTGACTTGTCGCACTTTTCAATTATTAAAAACGATTTTAATATTGTATCTGGCAGCAGCAGCGCCTTGTAGTACGGCAAAAAAAATTACCAACACATTGCTTGTAAACCAAATTCTAAGCTATGTGAACGAAAGTGTTTCAGTTTGCAATGATTACTATAAACACGCTTGTGGCAGGTGGGCCGAACGGCATGAGAACGCTGACTATTTGGAGATAACCGGACTAATTGATCAGAAGGTGAATGAAAATCTGGTCACACTAATGGCAGAGTTGGAGCACAAGCAAAAGCAAAATCAGCCACCTATCAGCAGTGTGGAGTCCAAAGTTTTTAGATTTTATCAGACTTGTCGTGAGGCTGGAGCTGCATCGCGTTTGAGTAAACATTATCTGGAACTGGTGACACCGAATGAACAAATACCCTGGCCACAATTCAAGCGTCGTTCCGAAGTCTGGGGTCACAGCAAGTTCCAGTGGATGGAAACCTTGGCCAGGTTGCAACGCTATGGTATGACGAATGTAATTTTCAGGCTGGATGTGCGGCCGGATCTCTTCAACAGCAGCAAATACTCTATGCACATTGATATACCCTTTTTCCAGGACAAGTCACAGCGTTTGAAAAGTTTAATGATGACTAAGCTAACGCTGAGAATGCTGGGCTTTAGCCAGCGGAAGGCAGGGTCTTTGGCCCAAAAAGTCAAGCAATTGGAGAAGGACTTGCGTGATTTAGCCGAAACGGAATACGAACCGCAAGAGGAACCATTTGAGGAGCTGACGCTGCAGCAGCTGGAACTACAGACGGACAATGGCGGACAATGGCGAAAGTATATGCAAGTTTTGCTGGGTCGCATTGTGCCGGCGGATCAGGTGTTTCAAGTGGAGAATTCGGTATATTTGAAGGAATTGCTGCGATTAGTTGCCCGTTGGGATGCGGAAGTTATGGCCAGCTATATAATGTTGCGCTTCGTTCAGCATCTGCAGGAGGAGACGATGGATAGCGATGAATCCATTGCCTGCATTCAGGATGTGCGACGCAACATGGAGTTGGCCGCAAATCTGCTCTATGAGCAGCGTTTCATGGGTCCAGCTGTGTTGCAACAACATCAGGCGGATGTCATGGAACTGTTTGAACTGCTGCGCAAACAATTTCTCAAGAAGTTGGACTCGAATCATTTGCGCCTGAGTCGTGGTCAACTGGCCATGCTACGTACCAAAATGCTCCAAATGAAAATCAACATTGGCAATATGCCGATGCATACAAACCGTTTCGAATTCGTGAATCGTTATTATGCCAACTTGCAACTAGTCGAGGCTAATGATTATGCTGTTAATCATTTGAGTTTATTGGAGTTTCGCACTCGTCGCTGGTTCGAGCAGCTGGACACGCCACTTAAAGCCAGTGATTACTTCTACATGTCGGATTCGAGTACGGGCATGAGCTCTTCGCCTTACTATATGCTGCGCCAAAATACCATCATTGTGCCATATGGGATAATCCAGGCGCCTATATTCCAACATGATGCTGACGACATATTCAAGATCAGTTTGCTGGGCTTTATGCTCAGCCACGAACTGATGCATGGCTTCGTCTCGGGTGGTCTGATCTATGATGCCAATGGCAACTTTGATGAGCGTGGTGCACAGATCATTACGGATAGTGCGTATACGTCGGGCATAAGTTGCCTTAATCAAAATGAAACTGATTACCTCGATGAACGTGAGGCGGACATTGCTGGCATCCGCCTAGCTTACGATACTTACTTTGATTCCGACTCCAAATTTAGTCAAGTACAACCGAATTTCACACATATCTCGCTGAAGCAGCTCTTCTTCCTGAACCTGGCCCAATTCTTTTGTGGCAATGCGGCACTAACGGATTTTGCGGATCACGATGCGGACGAAATGCGTCTAAGGCATGTCTTAATTAACTTTTCCCACTTTGCTGAGGCACACAATTGTACCAAAGATCACGATAATATGCATCCAGCACAAAAATGTCGATTGTGGTAAAAAAGAAAACACTGTAATATATAAGAACAATGTATATACAGTGTCTCACAGCTTATTTCATTTAGTGTCGAACATCAATATTAATTTCCTGCCATAAGCAATTACACATTATTCATTATTATCAAATTATTGAAAATTTGCAATGAGCCTTGGTAGGTATATATATATATATATATATATATTGATATATATATTGATTATTGGGGTTTTCCCAGTAGCTAAGTTGGGATATATAAAAATATATCCTAATGTCAGGTCACAGCTTATTTCAATTGATTTCATTATGCCATAAAGTTCTGATTTTGACACTTTAACCCTAATTATTTAATATGTTTTCAGTTTTGAGCTAAACAAACCTTTAATCTTTCGTAAATGACAAATTTGTGGTTAAATATTTTTCGTTTTTTTCTAGTTAAATATTGTTTCATAACACTGAATAAAATTAGTTGTGAGACACTGTATATGTTGTGAAGGTAAAATTGGTGTTTTCAACTTTTTTTCACTGTTTACGTTTGTTTCGATTTTGCCATCGACATCCAAATATGTTTTATCCATATATACGATTTTTATTTACATATTCCATAAAATTTGTTGTAATATATTAAAAACTAAATTATTTAAAATTATTTTTGCTTAATATAATTTGTGTTTTCATAATCTTAGACCTTACCACACTCTACATTTATCTTTGGCTTGCATCTTGTTGCGCCTCTCACAGCCAAATTCTCGAGCAAACTCCTCGAAGTTGGCCAATGTTTGCAGCACTCTCAACTCATCAACGGCATGTTCCAAGTGTTGGGCATGCAAACTGAGACTTTGAAGCTTGCCACAGAAGAACTGGGCAAAGCTGATCATGAAACGCTGCCGTTGACTGAACTGTGGCAGCAGAGGATCTCGAGGCTCTCGTCGGTCTATCAGCATATCCGCTCCGAAGAATGTCTCATAAACTAGGCGTAGTGCCTCATAGTCGGCCAGCTTCTCGTTAAGCGATCTGGAGCCAGTGGCAAGCTGTTGTTGCATGCAGTTAAGACCGTGTGTGAATCGTGCATTGGCCGTTATCTCCTCACTGGGACCCATAATATTGCCCAAGCCATCGTACTCAATGCCCGAGCTATCGAAGCCATGAATAAGCTCGTGAGCCAAGGCAAATCCTAGCATGGCATGCTGCTGCAACTCGCTCATGTTGCGATGCCACACGGGCAGATGCAACAGGCCATAGGGCACCACAACCAGATTCCTTGGCTTCACATAGAATGGCGATGAGCTGCTGCTCAGCCAGTGTTCCATTAGATAGCTCACATTATTCGCATCCGTTGGGGAACCCTCTAGTAGCAGCTGATGATTCCGTTCCACACGCAGACGCAACAATGCCAACTGATTTGCATAGAAGTTATGAGAACTCAGATTAACACTCTCATAGTAATCTTCTACGAAACTGGAGTCATTCAGCTGAACAAATCCCAATTGCAAGCGCATTGCGTACAACTTTTCAAGCAGTACTTGAACAATGGGTGGCTCCAGCTGCAATCGATTCTCGGTGAGGACTTGCTGGAAGCGCAGCTTAAGCCGATTAAATAGATCACTAACCAGAGGCTCAAAGCTTGCGTCATGGAATCGTTGGCCAATTAGCCAACTGGCTGCCAGCGGCATGGCACGCCTCATGCTGGCCATGCACTCTGGCCGGGAAATCTCCGCAGGTCCCTGCTGTTTGAGAAACGCAAGCAGCTTGAGCATAATATAATTGCAAATGGCTTCCGGCTTGTGACGTTGCAACAACTCATTCAGCGCACGCATGTATGGCAGATTCTGGATGAAGAGTGTGGAGAGAAGATCCGGTTCGCGCAACTGTTGCATGTACGACAACCACTGGAACTCTGGCATGAACTCAGCCAAATAACCCAATTGCATCTCTTTTGCGCCGTCATCATCTTCCAGCTCGTGCAAGCGATGCAGCTGACGCTCGAAGGCATCCACTTGGCGGGCCAACTCATTGGCCACTCTCTTCGTTTGTCCAATGTCCAGTAGTAACTCTATCATAGCACCCTCGCCCATGGGCGTCGTCTCCGCCAAACTGGGCTTATCCAGATACAGGCTATAGCTCCCAGAGTCATCCCAGCGTGGCAGAACTTCTTCCTTGAGCAACACTCCATTTAGGCCATACAGACGCAGGCGTCCAATGGTCACCAGCCAATTGAACTTCTCCGGCTGCCAATTGCGACTGAGCAGTGGCCAATATGTACCATTTGTACTCGGCTGCAACAGTTGCAGATACTTTTTCAGATTATACGGTTTGAGGCGTTTGCAGGCGCGATAATAGTTACGCATTTTCTCCTGAACTGTAGCCAACTGTGGCTGCTGCTCCTCCTCCGTGCTGCTCTCATTATTGTTGCCCGTGCGACGTAGGACTTGCTCCAACTGACGATTCAATGCGTAATCCAACACAGCCAAAGTATCACTGGGCTTCAGTTGTTCCTGTTGCAGATGTTGTTTTTGCTGTTGCTGCTGTTGATGATGAGAGTGGTGTGTCTGATGGTGGTGTTGGTGTGGGCTGTGCTCATCCTGCTGCAGCTGCCAATTACCGCAGGCATACTGATAGAAATTCTCGCACGGACGTGCCTTTGTGTCCATGTAGCTCTGCAGCTGATTCGCCAACAACTCTTGGATGCTGGGCGCTGGTCGTGTCTGACGGCAACTGGTGGGCGTGGTGCGCCATGTCAGCGAACACAGCAGCCAGGCAATCAGGCTCAGCTTCAGCATGTTGCAGCGATGTTGAAATCTTAACTGGCCACACCACGAACAACCACAGCCACAGCCAGCTCGTGCCCAAGCTCGAGCTCGGGCAAAACAACGCCAAACAGCAAGACCTGTCAGTCTTAATCGCAGCACAGCACATTGTTACAAGGCGTGCGATAATCTAAAAAAAATATATGTGTGAGAGTGAAAAAGTTTTCTTATTTGAAGCATTTGCCAACGGCTTTTGTATAGAAAGTTAAATATTTTTTATAGAGTGTGAAATTTACATAATAACCATTTATAAAAATGTTTTCTAAATGTTGTTAAATACTTAACTTATTTCCCTTTTTCCAACATTTTTTTTTCATTTGAAACTGTTCTAAACATCTATCATATAAGATAAATTAGGCTATTGACAGGCACCCTGTAAAATGTAAAAGTTTTTTTAAGCCACTGTGCGCACATTGGTGCCGGGTCGCATTTTGATTAGTCTTAATTGGTCACAGAGAACGCTTATCAGTTTCACCTTGGCCTTGATTTCCCTGATTGGCTCTCATTGAATCTACTCGCTACAGTCTACACTCTACACTCTCCAATCTCTCCACTCTCTACACTCGCCACTGACCTATACGACGCAATTGCTGTCATTGAACTTGCTCAATTTTATTCTGTTTTGTTTGGGACAACAATAAAATGCTTAGGTTTTGAGTAAATTGAGCAGAGTAATGTCGTTTGTTTTGTGTTTATTTTTGTGTCATTTGTAGAACCGAAACGATTCCGGGCAATCCATCCTACAAGGCGACAATGCGGCTGACGATTACCAATGTGCAGAGCAGCGATTATGGCAACTATAAATGTGTCGCCAAAAATCCTCGTGGCGACATGGATGGCAACATAAAACTCTACAGTGAGTATATAGTGTGTGTGTGTGTGCTAGTGTTATTTATACTTTTTAATATTGGGCCCATAATGCGTGCACCAAAGTGTGGCATACAGCACCCCGTACGTGGACGCATAAGTGCGATAAATAACAAGTGTTGTTTTGCCCAAACTCGGTTTTGTTTTGTTTTTTCTGTTCTGTTTTGTTTTGTGGGACACGGCAAAATTCAAAACTACACCATTTGTGGCTTTAATCATGGCAACCAAATGTGTGTGTCTGAGTGTGTGTGAGTGTGAGTGTACTTGATTGGATGGCGACACCAAATGTGTGTGCCTGTGAATATGTTTGCGCCTGATGAAATTCTAGTCCAGATAATGTGCTCATTTGTTTTAGTTGGGCAACAGGCTATGGCTATGTAGTCTGTGTGGTGTTGGACAGAGCTTAATTTTGGTCATAATAAAACAACTAGATTACCAACAAAAAAAATGAAAATAAATAAGAAGAGAACTATATCAATGTTTGAATTTATCAAAAAAAAAAAGTGTTTGTAAATAAATCTGCAAAAAAATTGAACTCAATATACAATAAAACTGCATTCATTCCACTTTTATCAAATCAAAATGTGTTCAACTAAACAGCTTTAAAGAAAGGCCAAACAAACTAGTAAAAAATCAAATTAATAGTGTTTTTATGTAAACACATCAAATATATATGACAGTTTGTCAAGTACGGACAGAGAGTGTTATAGGCAGCCAACATGACGCATACGCGACAATTAAACTGCATTCATTGTTGTGTTTGGCGTTGTCCCAATAAAATGCCAATAATCTGTCAATTTGCTAAATCAGTCCCCAGTTGGTGGTGAGCCATAAAGCTGCAGAATATATATGTATATATATATATATATATATGAACATATGTACGCACATACATATATGTATATGTAAGTATCACAGCAAGTACGTATTTGTTCGAATTCCGGTCACAAAAGTTCATAAAACAATATAAAATATCCATCCGTTCGTTTGTTCGTTCATTCGTTGGTTACGTTTTGTTCACTTTATTCGTTTGGGCCACAATACACAACGAAAAAAAAAAGAAAAAGGACGGCGCCGGCAAAAGGCCATGGCCAATAGCGGCCAGAAATTGTCAATGTGAAAATGCGACAAGTTAATTTATTTTTGGGCGCGCAGGCGATAAAAACGCAGACAGCGTCGAGTCTCACACAACAAGCGAATTGATGGGTGGACTGCGAGAGAGAGAGAGAGGGGAAGTGTGGTAACGATCAACCAATTAAAGGTAACAAAGAGCAGCCACAGCAGCTGATAGTAAGAGGGTGACAATAATGGGCCACACACACACACACACACACAATACACAATGAGAACAATGAACCTGTGTGACAATGTTATTAAGTGGTCAGCATTGCTATAAAAGTTTGGAGCATCCTTTTGGCATTGCTTGCGATAAGAAGCCCATGGCGTGACAAGGCCAAAGTACCAACCAAAAGAACCAAACACCAAGCCAGAGCCAGAGCCAGTCAGCCAGCCTCATAAATTAAGCCAACAAATTGCCGTCAATAATGAAAGAAAGAGCGAGAAGGAAATTGAAATCGAAGGGCAAGCGCCAATAACCGATAATTTACGAGAACTTAAACGCACCGCAAGGATTATATAATATTTGGGTTGATAACGGAAAAGACTTAAGGAAGTTGTAATAAGGTGTTAAAGTCTTTAGAGTTAAGTGTTGCTTATTGTCTTAGGAGTATAAAAGTATAATAGTAGATTAGAAAAAAGCGTATTTTGATAAATAAGCAAGCCAACACTTTAACCCTTTTCTTCTTTCATTGTCTTTAGTGTCGAGTCCACC
Organism: Scaptomyza parva; assembly: GCA_035044645.1. Lineage (NCBI taxonomy): Eukaryota > Metazoa > Arthropoda > Insecta > Diptera > Drosophilidae > Scaptomyza > Scaptomyza parva. Next base: position 964,502 of record JAWNNT010000063.1, read on the forward strand.
AACTACAATACCACCGCCGACAACAACAACACTTCGCACAACAACAACAACAATGAACTTCCCCTACAACTCGAATACGCCCATCAATGGCTATGGCGGCGAAATGCCCACAAACTCGGTTATTTTGATTGATAAATGTAAGTCGCAAAAAAAAAGAGTGGTATTCAACTCAGTTATTCATTGTTTTATTACTAATACGTTTGTTGTTCTTCCCGCTTTCTATTGTATACAGTGGGCATTAAGTACCAATCGAATTTGAATGAAATCGGCAAATCCGAACAGAAACTGATGGGCAACAATCCGGATGGCTATGACTGGAACAAGGCTAAAAACAGTGCAGGCGGCCAATTCTCGCATATTCTCAGTTTGCTGTTAACGCTTCTTTTCCTGCTTGCTGCAAAGTCTTATTCGTATCATTAAAATGCAAATTTCTATATACATATAAATACATATATATATATATATATATAATAAAGAAAAGGAAACTGTATTATTAAAGTGCCATTACAAAGAACAAAAACATAGCAAAATAAAAAGCCAACAAATGAAATTGCCAATTGTAGCACGGTTTTTTTTTTGTTTACCTTGTCTAATTCATTCCCCTGAAACACACACAAACAAACACTTTTGTGCCAAACACGAAGCAGCAAATTATTCAGCCAAGCGCAAAGAAAGTAAAGCTGACAAGCACAGGCTCTTTACTATATTTTCCATATTTTTAAAGTTTTTTCTTTTGTATTAAAGGAAGTTTTAAAGCCTTCTTCGTGTTATAAATAAAATATATTAAGTTTCGTTTTATTTGTAATAAGTTTGTGGTTCTTTTTACACAGAATTCAAAGTTGAATGAAACTTTTTCATAATAATGTTTCCAAACAAACTGTCAAAAATCACTCCCTGTCCAAGCACTGCGTTTAAATGAACACCAAAATTGAGTTGTCAGTTGAACAAATATGTTTGAATAATGAATTAATGCAAAATGAACAAACAACTAATTAATAAATAAACACACATTCGACATATTGTTGCTAAATTGTTAAAGCATACAAATCAAACACAGAACACAAAAAACAAAAAAAAAAAAAAAAACAAAACAAATAAAAAATGCAGACAAACAAAACATATGTAAATAAATTAGACACACACACATGAAAAACAATTGTAAATTATGTACTCGTCGTTATAAGCATTACAATAAATTGCGCTTTAATTTGTATCAAAAATAACCAGCACTCTCTAACACAAACAAACAAATACTCTAACCCATGAAACTCGACAAAAACTTCAGAGGCGCTAATCAAAACAAAGAAGAAGTTTAAGTTTTTTGTGTACACATAACACTCTTAAACTATTCATTAATGAAAACTACTTATTTCGAATGACATGATACATATTTATATATCCTGAACTCTATGCTTACATTTTTAAATGGCAGCATAATTAAGAAACTAAACTACATACACACACAACTACATACATATATATATATATATAAATATATATATATATATATACATAAATATATCATAGGCTTTAATTTGTGTTTCCTTATTGATAAGAGTGATAATGTACATTCAATGGAATTAATACCCCAAAAAAACAAGAGACAGCGGAATAAATAATATTATGAAATTGCTTCGTACGCGAGATAATTATAAATAAATCAAATATTAATAAAATTTCAGTTACTTTCTTTTACAATTTGAGCCCCTAAGTAGGCTTTGACTACGGATATGATTGGTAAGTATATAGATATGAAACACTTTTGTACTTCGTTAAATGGGAAAATTGGAAGAATTTCGAACTTTAAAACTTTGGAGAAATGTATTATTGTGTGGTATTTTCCAAGTATCAACATTGTATAAATTTATATATGACTTACCCATGGGTAAATTTAACGAGTCTGAATCCTAATTGGAATTGAATATATCTTAATCATTCTTGTATTCATTTACTTGTTTTCTGTATACAATTATTTTGGTTACGCTTATAAACTGAATGTCTTCATCATGATATTACAGTAAAATTAAATGCGATCAATGTGTAAAAAAAAAAATTAAATAAATCTGAACTGAAGGGGCTAAAGAAAAAACTACTGAATGGATTTTAATGCAAGCTCTCAAAAATATATATATTATAATAAAACAAAGGTTATGATTTTTAAAGAAATTATGTGATGGACCCCAAATCCAAGCAAAAGAAAACACTTTTTAGACCTTTGAGTACTCCTTGCAGCAAATACATATGGGTCGGACCATCATTTGAGCAACTTTGTATGAGTACTGCATGCCGAGCCAATCGCCCCAAAACATGCCCTTGCCATTTAATTTGTCTTGATATTTGCCATTCAAATACAGTCCAAATAGATTGCTGTGAATATAATAAATATTTGATATTAATAAGTGAAACTTGCCTCATAAGCCAACTCACCTATCGGTACAATCGGCATACCACCATGCTCCCATGCGTTCTATAGCACAGTTATCGCCACTTGCATCATTATCGTTGTCGACTGTTGTGAATTTCATTTTGGCATGACTCCTCATGGAGTCACCCAAATCCCCAGAATAGCTACCCAACTTCTTCAGGGCATATTGTTCCTGCTCTGTGCCAACTTGAAACTCATCATAACGTGCATAACGCTTATTGCCGTCGAAATCCTCGAGGTATATGTACAGTTCATGCGGTTGTGTGGCGGTAATGGCATGCAGCTTTTCCAATCCGATGAAGAACTCATGGCTTAGATCGCCAAAACCCCGCTTGTATTCATTCCAATTGCGAAAGAAATTCAAATCGCCAACGTTACGGTAGGCAATCACTATCCAGCCAGGACCGGCTAGTCTTGTATTGCACAGAACTTGAAACGGTGACAGACCGCTAACATTAACAGTATGAATGCCTTCTGCATTTTGGTAAGGTGGACAGAATGAGGGTAGACTAACTAAAGCGTTGTTAACGTTGCTATTCAAAAACTTTCTTAAAATGTCTAGAGCACTTAAGTTTTTCAGTTCATTCTCATTATCATCATAAATCGCATGAGTAAATTTGTCAACCTCTATCCACATATTGCTCAAATCAATTTGTATTCTATCAATAAAAAAGAGAGCAAGTTGAATAGTAAAATTATTAGTTAATGAGTTCTATATATACCTCTTTAATTCCAAATCGTCTTCTGAATTGGTTTCATCACTGCTAACATTTTCTTCTCCCGCAGGAATAGGAAGAGCCATTCCACAAATACCATCTTGAATATAAAAGCACAAAAATACTGCAAGAATCCAAATGAATCTCATCGTTAGGCGAATTCTTCTCAACTGATTGATATTGTTGTGTGTGCTCAGCATTTTATTTATACAAACAAATTTCCCCAAAAGTCTTGCCTTGTGTTGATAAGATTCATCTATAAGTATATTGACCTAAACCTAGGTCACAATTGCATATTTATACATTTAAGAAACACAACAGAAGTGTTATCTTCATCAGTGTAATACCCTCTGCTAGGGAAATAATATTTTAAACATATAATGTTTAATATTAAACATATTTCAAAAAATACTTAAAAAATCTATTTAAAATATTGCCCACAACAATAATAATAATGCATATCAATAACAATCGGATTTTATAGATAGACGACAAGATTGACCACACTACACACACAACACATACAAACACACACGCACACACACTATAAGAGCTTAGTGTAGTTTTATGGTTGTGTTGGGTGATTTTCGATTCTTATTTGATTTCGTGTTTGTGCAGCACTTTGGGGTACTAGGACGTGAAATTGTTATTGAGTCCAGGGGCATTATGCTTCACATGGCTGCCAAATGCACATTGCACAAGGAGGAGAAAACTTTGTTGCTGCATTGCTAAGCTCTTCCACAGGACTTGCTTGTTTGTTGGCCACAAAAACCCAAGGCAAATATTTTGACAAGCGTTGGCAGAGAGAGAGGGAGCCAGAGTGAAACGTGATGCTACTTGTCCTACGTGGCGTATGAGCAATGCAAACACAAAAGAGCCTCTCAACCCACCCACAATGACAAGACTGGCAAGCAAATTTGCTAAAGACGCTGATGATGCATTCAACATTCTACTTAACAACTAAAGCTGAATGTGGGCCAATTCAAGTGCAACTTGTAACTCTTTTCCAATTGACCAGAACTTTTAGCTGGCCATCACATCAAAATAATAGCTTCAATGTGGTTTAAAAAGAAGGAAAGGTTGAAAGTGTTTGGGTTTTTTTTTTAAATATTAGTGGACTTTAAAGTGTTATAATTTAAAGTGTTATAAAATATAGAAAATAGCCTTAAACAAATAGAAGTAAAAAAAAAGGGTAACATGGAAGCATCTTCGAGCCTTTTTATTAATTAGCATCAATAGCCGAGTGAATATAGCCATGTCTATCTGTCTGTTTGTGTTCACGAATGCATCGATTTCAGAAACAATAGGAGATAGAGATTCCAGCTCTCCCAATCTAAAGAAGTAAAATCTAGATTGAAGTAAAATCATCAATCTTGCTAAAATTGTTGTTTTTTAATACTAATATATAAAAGTTGTAAGAAGCACAGATTAAGATCATAACCATTATATCTTTATTTTATAAATATTCTTAAAATATGATATTTTTTTATTAAATACAATATTTGATAAATGTTGATTGATATATTTTTTTTAAAAAATTATTTTTGATATGTACACAAAATACATAAAATTAAAACATTAAAATTTTGTTATATTCACAATAAATATTTAAGAATATAATGGACAAAAATATTTACTAAATGAACTTCGTTCCTTTGCTTAAACACATCTTTCTAGCCACTATTAAATAAAAAATGTAAATATTAAAAATAAGTCAAAGCATAAAAAGCTTCTAAGCATTGCTATAAATTTTAGAAAGGTTTATTATAATTAAAAAATGAATTTTTAACATTAAATGTTAGTGGCTAGATGTAGTTACAATAATAATAATTGATAAAAAGGGATAATGCTTATAGATTAAACGGCGACGGAACGTCGATCAAGCAGTGTGTCGATAATCTGCTCGATGTGTTCACTGCAGCTGCCGAGGCATGTGTCTGCATACTCAATGAGGAACTGCATAAAGCTCTCCAGTTCCACCATGGAGCAGGCGCGGAAACCACTACTCCGAGCAATATTATCAATGGTACGCAGCTTCTGAGCAAACTCTGGCCTGCTGCGACACTGCTTCAATGTTGCCTCATTGAGATTTGAGGGCAACTCGTAGTTTCTAAGGCGCTGCTCCACACTCTTAAGTTTGCTCTGCTGCTGTTGCAGGGTGCGCAGCATCTGCGGCATGCTCATGGACGTTGAGCGAACAACGGGCAGCGTCTTATCGAAGAGTTCATCCAGTGGCACCGCCTCGTACTCCTGGCTAAAGAGATCCGGTGAGAAGGAGAGTCTGCCGCTGTTGTTGCTAAAGCTATCCGACTCGAATTCGGTTTGATCCAGATCGCTGGTTTTGATCGCATTGTTGGAGCTATTGTTGTGCATGTTGTTGGGCCAGGCATACTTGCTGCGTCCCTCGAGTCCATTGCTGTTGCCCGTCTGCAAACCCACCAGCATGCTGTAGCTGCTCTCAATGGAGAACTTGGGAGTGTTATGCCAGAACTCGGGCACACTGCTGAACTCAAAGTGATCGACACCAAAGCGTAGCTCATGACTGACATTGGTGTTTAGCTCGGCATCGAGGAAGTGGAACAGACGGTCGATCTTCTCGCTAGGCAAATGCTTGCCACTGAATGGAACGGCCAGGTCACCGCTGGCAAACCAATAATGTGAGAAACCTTTCACGCTCGGTGGTCGTTCTGGTAGTGTGCCCTTTGCTTCCTGCGAGTTGCCAGCTGTGGATCTACAAAACTTGTGTCCATCGATGCCAAAGGTCAACTCTCGTGTTTCCCATGTCTTTTGAGTGAAGATCTCGTAGAGCAGACGCAAGCGATCCGGTGTATTGTGCACGATGTCCAAGGCAACCGTAAAATCACCAGCACTTATCCAGAATTTTGACTGCGGTTTGCTGACAGGCTGATCCTCTAGCTGCGATGAACTCATCTCGACAGTTGGTGCATTGGCAAAGAATTCGCGTTCACTGCACGTCGGTGTTGTGGGCGCCTCGGATGTACTCTCCAAATCCAACGGATGATCCTCCCGTATTACTTGCATGGCCAACGAGCTGCGTCTTGGCTTTTCCAGTTGTCCAGCGTTGCCAATGGGACTAAAGAGCAGCTGTTGTGCAGCAATTGCACAATTACGTCCCTTGACCGGTGTGGAAACACCCGAGGGTTTCGAGTGACCTGTGCCCAGTGAGGAGCGACGGGACAAAGGACTGTTATCTATTGCATCATTGGAGCACGTCTCAAAGCCCTGATCAATGAAGCTGTCACGCAACTGCGGATCCAACGATTGTCGCGGTGTCTGCGTTGGCGATTGATCGCTGTCCGCATTGGGAGATGGTGAGGACATCACTGTCAGCGTATATGCCGACTTGATCTTCCTGGGCGAGTTCACTTGACGCATCAGCGATTTGTCCAACTCAATGTAGCTTTGCTCAGGCACTGGTAGTTGTGGAGTCACAGCCGGTGCTGGCTTCTTTTTGGTTGGCTTGTAATCGGACTCAGAGTCTGTGCTGGTCACCGCATTCGCAGTGGCCTCCACAATCGAGTTTTCCTTCTTCCAGGTGAGAGTGCGACGCATTTTCTTTTTACGAGGGGGTCGCACGGGTTTTGCAAAATCAAAGTCTGTCCCTTCATTTGGTGTTTCTGGCATTTCTGGCTGAGATTCATCGCTAGTTATCTAAGAAGGAGAGAGAAATAAATATTAATTACTTTTCTCCCTTTTTTCTCCCTTTTCTTGTCACTTTAATAATCAATATGACCTTAGAAAAACGCTGTTTTGCACTCACCTTGGGTAGTGTAGATAAGCCAGATTCACTTTCCTCAGCTTCAGATTGCTTGCAACTGGAAGAACCGCTTGATGTCGTGCTGTTGGATTGACTCTGTCCGAGACTTGGACGTGGAGCAGGAACTGGTGGCGCTTGCCTTTTCATTTTCCGTGGCGTCGGAGTAACTGGAGTGATTGGGTCAGCTAATGGTGTTGATGGTGTTGGTGGTGTTGCTGCTGTGTTTACATCCTTCTCCTCCACATAGCTGGACTCTTTGGTTTTGCTCTCCAGCTCCAACTTGGCAATCGCCTCCTCGAGCAAACGCTCAACAGCCGACTTTTGACTCATGTCACCCATCTCTGAGCTGGCCGTGATCTGGGCGGACTTCTCTATCTCATCGCCCACCTCTGAGCTGGCAATTTCAATGGTTTGTTCACTATTCGATGCAATGGTAATGTCAAAGAGCACACCATTCTCCGCACTTAGCCAACTGTAGAAGAGACTTTCGAGTAGTTCGTTTTGAAAAAATAACTGACTCTCGTTGCCGGAACGCTCCTGACGAGTGCGTCGTATCTTCTTGGGTGGTGCATATGCCTCGGTGGGCAGCACTCTTTTTATAGCTGATAGATTTCGTTTAAGAGAGGGTCCTAGTCCTGGACTATTGCCTGATGGCAGAGCAACTACATTTCGTTCCGGACTGTTTTTTAGCACCACCGTTAGAGTGCTCACATGCCTCGAAGGTGTTGTTGGCTTTGTTGTAAACGATGTTGTTGGTGTTGTTGTTGTTGCTGTTGCTGGTCTTGGTGGTGTTGTTGTTGTTTGAAGCACACACTTGGCCTCCAGTTCCTGGGCCAAGAGCTTAACACTTGCCTGCTGCTCGGCAATAACTTCGCCTCGTGCAATTTGCTTTTTGGCCTGTGCCTTAAGATCGGCTGCGTGTTCATTGAATTTTGGATGTTTGGCAGCAATATCGCTTACAAACTTATTGAAGAGCAGTACCTTATCCTTGACACTTAATTCACGAAAGACATCCTCAGCCACGAGGCAAGGACTATACTTTTCCGTCCTTGTTTTAGGTTCGGGTGATAGTGATTGATCATTGTGGAGCGTGGCATATAGTGGTGACTCCGAACGGCCGATGACCTGATTGAATTTCGAGTTAAAAATCTGTGCTATCTCCTTGACCTTCATGGGAAACCGGGAGGCGCCTCGAACTGTTTGCGGTGTGGAAAACTGCTGTTCCGGTTGCTCATACTTTTGTTTCAATTCGTTTATCTTCACTTTGCCACTGTCGACCTTTGGCTTGTGCAATATTGTTGACTTCACAGGTTGGCTGGCCAATTTGGCTATAACCTTGGCCACTTTACCCGAGCAATTCACCGGAGTAGTTTGAGTTGTTGTGCTTGATTGCTTGCTGGGTGTAACTGGAACCTCCTCATCAAAGTACTTCATCAGATTCTCAATGCTGGACAGATCTAAATCGGTGATTTGTACACGTGCCGGCGTCACGTACGAGTTCTGATGCTCCAAGGCGGTTAGGAAACGATCATCATCCAATGAGGAAACCTCAAACAGTTCCTCCCGTGTCATTGTGGCACGCAGCAATCCCCGACCATCACTATTACCATCACAGTAGGAGTGTCGGGTGCGTCTTTCCTCTATCTCTGCATTCAGTTGCAATAGTTCACTCAAATCGGCACTATTCATGGCTGCCGTGTCGACAATTAGTTCGTTTTGCTTATGATTATTGATTGGTGTGGAATTACTTAGAACCATATTGAAATGTTTTGATATTTGGCGTTGTTCACGTTAAACGTTGCAGTTTGTAACTGTGGCCGGCGACCGTGTTGCAACTCCTTTTTAAGCATGACAGGTAAAGAAGAATGCACCCGCTAATCTGACCAACGCCATCAAGCCAGGTAACCAGTAGAATAATCGCGAAACAGCTGCCGATTTGGGATTTTTAATTAGCAGACCCTTTATACCTTCCAGGAAACCCGCTTAATTCGCTGACCTGCAACAAAATAAATAGGTAACAACAGGTAAGTGAACGATTTTTTGAAATTTTCTAATGCTAATGTGTTATTAAAGTTATCAAAGTAGCGCTCCTTGACTTGACAAATGTTTATTAGATGGGAATTTAGGCAAATTTTGAAAAGGTTGCAAATGAAGCATGGCAGTAATTTAGGGAATGAACAAAGGTGTTGCAAGTTTATGAGGGGTTTCAGGCGCTGGATTAGCAAGAGTACATAAATGGACAAATTAAAAGATTTCCTATGATATTTTAACACATTATGCTAGAAGAAATATCGAGCAACAATTATTGTTAACTTGTATGCATAAAACACTTACATTGCATTAAAAGTATTGCTTGTAATAATTTAAAAAACATTAAAGCTTAAGGCATAAAAATTATACAATAGTCCAAAATGAAAAGTAAAGTACGAGAGTTTATGTTATAAAGAAAGTTTTTCCATTTTTCGGCTACATGTTGCAATGTAAAAATGTTCCGTGAAAAGAAAAAAAAACATTTTTAAACAGCTCGACACAAAAGTATGTAATAAAATGCTTGTTGCCAGTGCCAAAAAAGAGCTTCCCAAGTGTGGTGTGGCAGGAGTAACCACAAAATGTGAGTACTAACTAGACCCCAGAGGGTTGTATGTGTGCAACAATAAAAATCACACATACGAAAATTTTAACTTGTCGCTTGGTATGAGCTTTGATTTCATTGGATTTGAGGCAGCTGGAAAACGCTGTCGTCGACAGAGAGAGAGTGGGGGAAAGAGTGGTGAAACTTTGTTGTCGTCGTCGTCACTTGGCGCCTTATGCAAATCAGCGCCAAAGCTGTAAACGAGAGCGAGAGAGAGCTTCAGCAAGAAACCCAGGTGTTAAGGTGGATTTGATGCTCAATGCTGATGATGACATTTGTGAATACGCTACCGGATAACTTTATTGTATCATCATCATCGGCATCATAGAGGGAAATGGAGAGTTTGGGCCATAAGAATCGACCATTTCAATTTGCTAATAGCTATGTGGCATATTTCCACACATGGAAAGCTGCATCCACGAATTCAAGTCTAGACAACAAATTTACCAAACAAACCAAAATGGTTAAAAGGTTTTTCACATTTTTCACATTTTGTTGTTATTTTCTATTCTCCTTTTGCTTTCGTCAATATTCTGTACAGTTATTTCATTGTCTGTTTGCCTCCTGTAGCATTATTGTTTGTTTGCTTCGCTTTCAAAAACTTTAATATCATTTCTACAGCGCGCACAGACGCCGGAAATTGAATTACTTGGGTAACTTGAGAGCCAAACAAAACGATGGCAAAATGCGAATCGAAAGCAAGGGCAAAATATATGTTGTATAAACGCGTGGCTAACGATTTTGACTCTTTAAGATGCACAACCACAACCACAAGCATTTAGTGTGAAATGCAAAAAATGCACGGAGGGTCACAACACGCCGGTCACCAAGGATGGAAAGGGTGAAAGGAAAAGAAAGGAAAGGAACGGCTTTTGAGCATGTTGAGTGCATGCGTAAGTGAGCATTTAACAAGGCAAACAGTTTCGGTTACCCCCAAAACTCCAACCCGATTACGGTTTGTTCTTGGTCTTTCTTTTTTTATGCGTTTTTCATTGAAAATGCTTAAACGAAACTTTGTGTACACTTTTTTTATGGGCATTCTTGGTGGAAGGGCGAAATATTTTGTGGACAGTAAAGGAGTATAAAAGAAAGAAAAAGAAAAAAAAAAGACATAGTTTGACTACTTTAGTTTACCAAAGGCATCTCATAGTTATTGAACACAAAGTGGGAAGGGTATATGCACTGGGACTGTCTGCGTAAGGACATAATTTTCGTGACTTGCCAGGCGTAATTGAATTATGAAATTCATGCCTTGGCAAGGCGGCGATGGCGAAGCCGATGCATTGATGCAGGCAAACCAAACGCCAAGGACATGGCCAGGACATGGGTAAAATGTTGCCATTGAACCGTTAACGGCATTTTCAACATGCTTGCACTTTCTGTACAGGCACACATACACACACACACACACACTCAAACACACGAGATAGAGCGATTAATTTTAGCGCGCGAGAGGTTTTTTTCTGCTCATGTTAATATATTAATAAATTAAAATGGAAAATTTTACTTTATGGTGATCAAAATCGCTTTGCTCTTTGCTACTTTGCTTTGCACTTGGCGGCACATAATGAAATACGCGACGGAAAAAAGTGAAAATTTTAATATAAATAACTTTTCGTTAGGCTTTCACTTTGTTGCACCGAATCTGTTGTATATAAAAGTGAATTTATATGCACATAACCTTTTTTGTGCAGCTTATCGTACATCACCTTTTTATACAAAAGTATTCAAAAAATAGTTTACATAGTTTTGAGGCATTATTATCTGCCTTTGACAATAAATCTACGCCCGTATTAAAGTTTTGCATGTTTAAAAAATCATTATTAAATCTCGTATGTTGTCAACTTTGCTGACTGCGACATTAAATCTGTGTATGTGCGTGTGTGTGTGGGTGAGTGCAACAAATTGATATTTAATTAAAATTCAATCAATTAAAAGCAAATGAAGCTTACGCTTTATTGATTAGATTTTAAATAAGTTTGGGTGAAACAAGACACAAAAGATATCTACATAAATATAAATGTTCTAATTTTTTGCTCATCATGCAATGGAAAAATTCATCATCATTAAATACATCTAATATGCTTAGGTGTTAGGAACAATCAGTCAACGACAAATGGGGATCATTAATAGACCTGATAAGCCCGGAGCCCAACCATTTACACACGTCACAAATCTTTGCCGGCGGCTCATCTCTAATCTCATCTCTTATGCTCCGCAATCGCAATTTACTCTCGCGCTAGTGTGTGGGTTGTTCAAAAGTCCAATGCATGGTTAGTAATAGGCTAAGCCTCCACTCCCAACAACAACAAAAAAGAGAGAGAAGATTCGAGTTGTACCATTCGAACCATTGGGGACATGGGCATATCGCCGGTTGCCGCTCTTTGATCCCAGAGCGAACCTCTCGTGCTTAAGGTTACTCATTAATTGCAACGCCAAATTGCGTCATGCGTTAATTCCAATGGCTTATCAGTCGCAGGCAGGCAGTTGAGCGCGACGTTGGCGACTCTGATGATAATAATTATTAACTAAAATATGAATTAGAACAATTTTCCTATAATTTTTGGTTTTGAATACGGCTGCGCTGTGGGAAATTTAATAAAGTAAATTATTTATTAAGAAAAAAAAAGTTTTATCACTAAAATTAGTCGTTTGATTGAAGTATACATGAAGTATACAATCTATCCCACATATATTTTACATTTACATCATATATTTAACAATTTAAAAAAATAAAGCCAAATCTTATATAATAAAATGATATACAAATTTCAAGTAAATATCTTATATTAATTAAAAAACAAGTAAGAAGGCTCTTGTCGAGTATGCTCGACGAGAAGATATCCTTAACCCTTGACCATACATACGGAGACCAGATGGGGCTGACAGACATACACATATGTACATATGTACGTGTACTACCGGACTAATGTTTGGTGGTTTCATATCCCCGGTGTTTCTTAACCGATTTTAATAAAAATTACACAGATGTTCATTATTTTGTTAATAGTTTAACACAGTTTTACGCATTTCATGGGTTAAGGGTTTAAAAAAACTAATTCATGAAAATTTATCTTAAAAAATTAATCAGTTATTTTACGTATCATTTTCCAATTCACAAGGTTTTTTTCCCTGTGTAACATAGATAAGAGCGCCGCACACGAACCAAAAGAAAAGACGTATTTTAAACGTTGATAAGCAAGCCAAGCAAAAAAAAAATGTTAAAAGCGCGCTTCAAGAATTAAACACACTCGCATACACACACATGTTAATACATAAATAAATGAGTATATGTGTCGTTTTGAATTCAAATACGAATACATAAAAATTGAAAACGAGTGAAACAAGTTTTTAGTTGATTTTTAGCAAGCGACGAACGCGCAACACACGGCAAATACTGAAATTCTCTGCAATATCAAAAACAAATCCAATAATATTAAAAATTGTGAAATACAAAAAATAAATATATATATATATATAAAGATATATAATTTCAAATAGTTATCTGACATGTGTGCGCACAAAATAAATGAAGAAAACCAACAACAACAACAGCTAATAGCGAACTGCAGAATAAAATAATAAAAGAAAAATTATAAAAAAATATTTGTATTACATAAAAAATATTATAGAAGAGTGAAAAAAGTCTACGAGCTCTAAGAATGCGACGTCTTTGGACATTTTGCCTGCTGTTGGCCAGCGCCAAGGCGTTGCCCACAAATCAATTGAATCAAAGTTGCCGCCTGCCAAGCGGTTGCAGCACCGATGTCAATATGCGGCACATACAACAACTCGAGCGATATATGCAACCCGAGCTAAATGCCTGTGAGGATTTTCATGCCTACGCCTGCGGCAACTGGAAATCAGTGCATGCCGCCGCTGGAGTATCGGCAATGTCACTCAGTGGCGCCCACATTGATCAACGCTATGTGGATCTCTTTGAGCGTCTGTTGCGAGATCCGAGAGCTGCCGAGCATCAGTCAGCGATTCATGGAAAAGTTTTGCGCTACTATCAGAGTTGCCGGTTGTTGGGTAAGCCGCGTATGCGTCGCTATCTGGAGCAGCTGCCACAAACCCAGAACAATCATTGGACCGAGTTGTTGGCTGTACTTGGTCGATATGGCTATCACGAGCACTATGTGAAGATCGAGGTGAGCCAGCACAATGCCACACAGCATATGGTTGTGGTGCAGCCGCACAACTATAATCTCAGCCTGAATCTGACGACGGCCATCTATGGGGCATTGCGGCGGCATACACACGCCCAGTTGCCACATTTGGGGCAGTTGCGTACGCAATTTGCAAATCTCGAAGCGAAACTGGTGCAGTTCTCCAAGCCAATCAATAACAATGATGAGGAGACACTGCGCTTCTTTACACTGGAGCAACTGCAGCGAGAGTTGCCCGATCTGAACTGGACGCATGTGTTGCAACTACAGCTGGGTGCAACATATGCGCCTGAAAATCAGTTGCTGGTAGATGAGTTGCCGGCACTCCAACAGTTGATCTCCGAACTGAATCGAGCCGATCCACGTCTGCTACAGCTCTACAGCTGGGCACGATTCTTGCAACATCTGCAACAACTGCCACACAATCCACTCAGCCATCACCCCAGCTCCAGCTCACCCATCGGCTGTGTGCAACACATGCGGAAAACCATTTATCTGCCCATGAACTATGTCTACGAGCACAACTATTATGCCAAGCAGCGGGCAGCAGATGAGCTAGTTATCTTTGGTGTCTTCGAGGAGTTGAAGTCACAGTTTGCTAAGAAGTTGCAGCAGAATGAGTTGGATCTGGACGCCACACTGTTGCAGGCGCTGTTAGATAAGGTTTACGGCTTGCGTCTCAACGTTGGCAACATGCCACGCAATGCAACCGATCAATTCTTTGTCGATAGTGTGCGGCATTGGCGTGTTGGAGCCGATTTCTATGAGAATCATTTGGAAACACTGCTACACTACTACGCCCACCTGGCGCAGCTCGAGCGCAGCAGAGATGAGCACATGCGTCAACTGTGGTATAGCTTCAACTATCATGCACCTGAACTGCTGGACAACATTGATGCCACACCATATTTCTATTGCCTGGGCAGCATTATCATTATGCCCTATGCCTATGTCCAGTTTCCGTTCTATCATGCAGAGTTTTGGCCCGCGCTGCTGTATGGTGATTTGGCCAACACATTGGGGCACGAGATGTTGCATGCCTTCGACACCTATTTTGTGGACTACGATGCACAGGGTGCCATGCGAGACTATAGCGATCAGCTGCTGCTCAATCAACGCTATGTGAACGGGGTGAACTGTTTGAATGACAGTGATGTGATTATGTTGAATGAACGTGTCGCAGATATAAGTGGCACGCGGCTGGCACTGCAAACGTACATGCAACAGCCGGTGGAGAGGCGCAACAATGGACGCGTGTACTTTCTGCAATTTGCGCAGTTCTTTTGTGGCGAGGAGGCGGACATTTTTCATGATACGGGCAGCAAACGTTTGAATTATGCCCTGGCACAAATGCCCGAATTTGCCGAGGTCTTTCAGTGTGACCCTGGCATGCCAATGAATCCCGTTAAACGGTGTAGCTATTGGTAGCACCACGTTTCCATCTAGTATAAACACTTGATTCTGTTTAATCTTATATATACATATATAAATGACTGGTGTATAGCTTTAACTAGTTAAGCCAACAAGTATTGTAAATAAAAAAGAAAAACAATATGTTTAAGTAACTGCTCTGCCGCTCTTTCATTTAATACTCTCTCTCTCTCTCTCTATCTAACTGTATTTTACTCTCTATCTCATCAATATGCAGCACGCATCTGCACACAGAAATCCTTGACAGCCTAGCGAACAAGCCAGAGAGAAAAAATCAAGCTAAGGTAAGGCAAAAGGTAACTAGCAGCTAGCGAGACAAGTTAATTTTCAATTACGTGTACAACGTGCCCGGCTTGGTCGAAAACTCGAATGCCAACAACATGCACTACTGCGCCTACACCAACAGTCAGCCAGTCAGCCAGTCAGGCAGTCAGACAGGCAGGCAGAAAGCACAAAAAACAAAGTCTTCAAGTCTTCAAATAAAGTAAGCTACATGAATTTGTAAATGAGCTGCAAAAGTGCAGGACTTTGAGTATTGTACGTGCTTGAAAAAAGTATGCAAAAAAAAGCTTAATATAATAATTATTAATGAAAATGTTTTAAAGAGTTTTTTCAGCACAAGTAGTTACATTTTATTATTAAATTATTTTATTTTAAATGTTTTTTTTTTTGTTGATGACTTGCAAACAGTTTTCACAATGACTTGGCAATGCAGCTAATCTGAAATGAATTTTCACAAATAAATCAGATTTCTTTCTTACTTAACAAATTCATAGTTTACTACAAGCTTACGAGCAATAAAAAATTCTTATTTTACATGCAACTATGGGGCACATTGCAATAGTGAATGTGTGTATGAACAGAAAGTTATCAAACTTGCAGCGCATTCGAGAAAAACAAGCAATGGGAAAATGGGAAAATATGAAATGCAGAGGCAGCATATAGAATTCCTCTCGTTGGCATCGTCATGCATTGAAATCAGACTTGCTTGTGGCACAGTAACAGCAGCAGCAGCAGTGAAACTCAAACAGAGGCACAGATACAGCACACACACACACTAACACACATTCGTACAATCACATATGCGAAGTGTGCGTGCCTTGTTTGCCGGCACGCTTTTTTATTTATTTGCTAATTAACGCGTTTCCTGTGAAGCTAAAGTCGTTCGTCGTCGTTGTTGCTGCTGCTGCTGCTGCTGCTTCTGCTTCTGCTTCTGCGGCTGCTGCTGAACGGTTGCGATGTCAATTTTCACTTGGAAACTTGTTGAAGGTCGCTCTGGCATATTACTCATACGCGGCATAAGCATCATCTAGAGTCACCTGGCAACCGCAATTGGCGGGCACATTAATAAACCATTAACAAAGGCAGCCAGCACACACATACAAACACAAACACAAACCCAAACACACACACACACATATATATATATATAAACATATACACTTTGCACGTGATCTGCATGACAAATATCAAAGGCATACCACAAAAACTAAAAACCAACAACCAGAACTGTGTCCTCAGGTTCTCAGACTCAATCGTTAATTAGAAGTTCAAGCCAAACTGACATCTCTGTCTGTTTGCTCTTAAAGTTTTGATTTTCCAATGCAAAAATGCATATCAATATTAAGGTTTGGCTCAGCAAAATTGTATTACTGTAAGGTTTATGTAATTACGAGAAGCCCAAGTTGAATTTATATACCGCGCTGATGAAATTATGTTTCGATATTTAAGCAGACTAAACATGTAATGGTTTGAAATAATTAACTTATTCGCCAACTAAACAAGAGTGACAACATTTTCTGTATTTATTTAAGCACTTTCATTAAAGTTTTAAAGAATGGGGGGGAAAATATATGGTGTAATAGTTTTCTGAAATTCGAAATTTCACTATTATTTTAATGAATTGCAAACGTCTATAAAGAATTGAATATGTCCACTAATTAAAAGGTATCGCATTGGTTTATGCGCACTAACAAACATATATACATATGTATGTGGCTATCTCTCACACATTGTCTGGCTGTCTTGGCTACTTTTGCATTCATTTATATGTATGTATGTTTGCGTGTATTTGTGTGTGTTTGTGTGTATGCTAAGTCGGCAGTTTTGTACGCTTGCCGGTTCGAGAATTCTCAGCTTGCTGATTTTGCGGTTTTGCTCGGCTCGCCGCCGACTCGCGCGACCATACAAATTGATATTCAATGTGTGGTTTACCCCATCCCTCCTCCCCTTAACCAAACCCTCTGTGGTTGTTGTGTTTGTGTTTGCATTTGTGTATTTGTGTATTTGTGAGCGAGTTATCAGTCCGAGTGAATTTCATTCATTCATGTAAGTCAAATTAGTTTCGTTTTGTGCTGCTCGGAATCGATTAATATAATTAAGTTTTAATTTTAAAACGCTTTACGAAGCACAAATTCACGTTTTCGAGTGACGCAATGCATGACCATAATTGCATGTAGCCCTTTTCAGAGCGGGTGCTGCCCGCAGTTGCAATTTCAATCGTTAAAAAAAAACCCAATCGCTTCAATCCGGAACTCTGTCTCCCTCTCTCTCTCTATTTCTCTCTCTCTCCGAATTCAACAGTACAGTCAACTCACGTGTGACTTTTGATGTTTGCACCACAATTGTTTTTGTTTCTTGTTTTATTATATTCTGACCAGCACGTGTTTGTTTTTATGTATTGTTGTTGCCATAACACAATTTATTGATTGCCTTAACCGCAACTGTAGAATGAATCAGGGAGTATAGGAGGCTGTGTAAAAATATCTACGTTTGGTAAAATGCAAATTCTTGAAATTCATCAAATATACCAAGCTGGGTTCTTAACCCCTTGACGAGTTAGACACGTCATCGATATGAATAACCAAAATCTTAATCAATCTGTTTTTTAGTAAATGAAATAAATGATTTCTGTTTATAAAATAAATGTATTCAACATGATATTATAGTAAAATTAAATATGCTTAATGTGTTGAAACTGAATTCAATAAATCAGGACTTAAAGGGTTAAGCACAATGTTCGTTTATTGCAAATGTTAAAATTTCTATTTAATATTTTGAGCTTTTCGGAAATGTAAACTCTACGAAATTTGTATTCCATTTGCTGTTCATCTTTCTAATACTTGATATGATTATATAAAATTTAAATTATTTTACTTACACTGCAAAAATTTATGTATATTTATTACCATATTGCACATACATAAAGTAACAATCATTCAGATATTCTTACCCTTTTTGCAATGTTTTATTTTGTCCTGCCCGGGTCCGGGCCTGGCCTGGACAGCAGCAAACAACAACATTAGCAACAATACAACAAAACAGCCAAGAGAATCTGCGGCTAAATTCGCACGTTCCGAGTGTCACTGACAGCAACAAGAACAACAAACCCAGACAACATTTTCCAGAATTTGACACTGTTGTCCAGTTTGCTTTTAGCACAATCCTGCCAGCTAGCCAGCCAGCCAGCCAGCAGCTTCTGTCTCCAGCTGCTGCAGCTCCACACACACACACACACACAAAGCAGGAGAAGCATATTGTGTATGTGTGTTAGTCAGTGTGTGTTTATTAAATGGCACTTTCGCTATTGCCAAAACTGCGCCACCGCCACAATGTCAAAAGGCAACAACAACAACATAACATTTTTGCGGTTTGCCACAATGTTTGTCAATGTTTGTTTTTTGTTATTGTTGTTGTTGCTATTGTTGTTGATTTGTTTACCTAACTGCCAGCAGCTGTCCGAATGCTTGTATGTTATTGTTAGCGGCTTCATTGTTATGCCCTTAAAAGAATAACCAACCACACATATACTTACAAATATATGAGAACATCTGTTTAGATTCGCATAAAATTGAAAAACACGTGACACATTTCACAGGCGAAACACTTGAAAAGTTATTGTCTTAATAAACATATCAAATTAGCCCCATGTACACAATTCAAATCAAATCAAAACACAACAAAAACCCAACACGTTTCTATAATAAAAAAAAAAAATGTTTGAAAATTATTATAATTAGTGAAGGGCACTGTGTTGTGTGGAATTTAAATAAAGTTAAATATGTATAAATACACAGATGCGTAGAAATGGAAATCACGTGACTTTAATATTGTCTGCTGATAAGTTCAGTTTAAAGTTCATTTGAGTTAAACAAACAATTGTAGAAATTACATTATTAAAAATGTTTTAGTTAAGCATGATTAACTTTAAAATGTTCTTATTTGTATTGTAAGCCGTATTAAACTTGAATATATATTAAGCTAGAAATAAACACGTTTAACATCAATCAAAATTGATCGTTGTACAAAAATAAACTTAAATATTTCAAACCGTTTTTAAACCATTAGCACTACTTTTAATGTTATTAAACATAAAATTATAAATATAAAATAAAACAAAATTCCCTAAAGTGTACAAAGAAAAGTTTACAACAATCAAAATTATTTCAGAAATTAGCTATAATATTTGAATAACTAATACATAGATAGACAATAATATTGTTCTTTGTTTTATTTTATATTTATAATTTTATGTTTAATAACATTACAAGTAGTGCTAAAAAAATGCTAGAAATCAGCTACAGTGAGCAATAAATGTGTCACTTTAAATTTGAATCAAGAAAAAGTTTATCGCAAACAGAGAAATATGTAAAATCTTGCCAAACACTTGCAAATATTTGAGCATTTAAAAATATGCAATAACATTTTGAAGTTGACAGCAGTCAGCTACTATATATGCACATATGTGTGTATGTATGCACATATATGTGTCTGTGTTTTTGGACAATTTTGCAATTAAATAAGAGTCAAAAAGGGGCAGCAAACGGCAAGGGGTAAAGGGTATTTAATAACGATGGCGCCATAAACACGGCTAGTTTTGTGAGCTTCATATTCCCGTCGTCCAGTTGATTAATAATGTTGCCAAAATGTGCAATACATATTGCATGAGCATACGTACGTACAGATGTAAGTGTGTGTGAGTCTGTGTATGTTGACATAATTGCAGCATATGAACAAACAGTGGCCGCACGCAATGCGTAACGAGCTTTTTGAAATCAGCCCGAAACGTGCTCGAGTGCATAAGTTGCAATACTTTGGTTGCCTGCTTGCTTCCTGGTTATGTCACATCTTTAATTGCAATTTGCAAAATGGGCGCCCAAAAGCAGGCAACTGATTTTTATTTTCGAACCTTCAACAAAAATCACACACACACACACATACATACAACAACAAAAAATACTATGCACACCATACAATTTTAATTAGTTTTGACATATGCTCGCTCGCTTTCACATTGAACCAAACGAATTGAAAATCTGACAGCATAATGTCAAGTCACGCAAACGAGTTTAAGCATCATCATGATGATGGTGATGCTGATGATAATGATAATGATGATGATGTCGTCGTTAGCTGACTTTTAAGTCAGTTTAAGAAGAATAAATATGTGTGCACGGATATAGTAGTAGTACACATACGTATACATATATCATCAGCGATGGCCGCTCATGTTGGCAAACATATAAAATGTGACATCGCGACATCAGAGTCAGCGTTGATTATTGTCAAACAGTCGAAGGCGAAGAAAGCAGCTGGCGAATGGACCTTAACTGGAACGGAACGAAACGGAACAGTTGTTGTTGCCAGTTGTTCGTCCTTGCAATAACAACGATCATTGAGTGGAAGCAAACATAAAGTAAACCAAATAGAATAACAGTAAAGTCACAAAGAAGTTCCCCAAAAAAGTAGTCGACCTTTTGCATATGCTAGTATTTTATCTTAACAAATATTATAGTTGACGAATTGCAGTCATGCTACATAAAAAAATAAGTTTTTAAATATTCTTATATATATATATATCTGTATATAAAATCACATTTATATATTATTATACACACCATAAATGCTCCAAAAGGCAACAAACTGTCTGTAAAAAGGGACTCAGAATCAGACAAGAGATGGTCAGAACATATCCACTAGCTTCATGGCTCGTAAAGTCAAACGAGGCGAAGAAGCTGCTCGACAAACACACCCACACACACTCACACAGATAGAGCGAGTCACATTTACACCTACTCACATGTATGTGGCTTTATGTGACTGTCAGTTAAGCAGGCACCAGTCAACTGATGCTGCTCCCCATGCAACCTGCCGCCGCCCCCCCCCGCTGCGGCGTTCCGTTGCCCCGTTTTGCACCCAACTGGGTGAAATCTACAAAATTTTTATCGCCAAAGCTCTCACAGCGGCTTTTATTTGTCAAACAAAGTATTTTTATTGGCTTTTTTAGCAGCTCAACTGGCTGACACACATACCCAACGAGACAGAGGAAGACAGCAGCGGAAGACATCAGAGAGGCAGGGCGACAGGGCGATAGGGGAGACACGGGGTAGACAGACATGAAGGAGAAGAGCCTCGGCGCGTGTTTGTTGTCTGCTAAATACTCGACACTTGGTATGTGATTGAAATAATGCCAGGCGATAATCCGTGTCTTATTAAAACGACAACAACGACGACGGCGACGGCGACGGCAACGGCATCGGCCGAGCCAAGCGATTCAACGAAGGATTTGGGTCTGGCAGGTGCGATCCTGACAAGCATAAGGCACAACATATATACGCATATACGCATGCTGGTATGTACATATGGTACATATATATTTGTTTCACAGAATTGACCCAAAACCAAATGAAAATCACATGCTGTGACATTTTGACAGCCGTTTGTATCTCTTGCCGGAGAGTTTGCCCTTTTTTGTTGCCAGTTTATTAATTGAACAGGCTATTTGTGACATTTAAGCATTCAACACATATCATGCATGGCAACGAATTGGAAATTCTCTTACTTACGGTAACGTAATATGGAACCATTTACAACTAGTTTGGTATACTTCTTTCTCTTATACACTTTCCCAGATTAAGGTGCCTCAAATATTGATAAGGGTCACCAAATAATGCCTATTAGACCAACAAACTTTGCTATCAGCAGCGCTCAACAAGCTGACCTTTAAATGTTTAATAGCCAGCAAAAATCGAGCTACCAGCTGTGAAGTCTATTACACAGTTTTCAGCCACCACAAATCGCAATTTCCATTGGCAAACAAATAAAACGAAAAAAAAAAAAACGAAAACCTTGTAATGATACGCAAACACGTTGGTTGGTTGCCTCAAAAAGGGGCATCATTAACAAATTTAGCGTAGCTCGCGCTCGTGTCGCATATACATATAAAATACATAATGAATACTTGCGTACTCAAAAGCAAATTTAGCTAAACTTCTGCTTCGTGTTAATCCTCCGCCGACAAGACAGAAGAGAAGTAAACAGAATACACAGAAGCTGCCAATATTTGTTATTAAGCAGCGGCGTTAACGTACTAAAAAGACGCATTCGATTAAATCGCGTGTTTTGCGTCGAAATCGGCGGCAAGCAAACTCCAAAATCCAATCAGCTCCCATCAGCCAACAACAACCAAACAACCAGTACAACAAAACTGGTATGATGTGGGTTTTACCTCGCCCAACCTCCCCAAAAATTAGGTAAATTACCGCATGTGTCGGTTACCGGCTGCGAGCAGACGCCGTCTACACACCAGAAATCTCACACACATCCGGTGTGTGTGCCAAAATATGTGTGTGTGTGTGTGTGTGTGTGTGAGTGGATATTGGTAGAGAGGCCACAAAATTTAGACGGCGCCGACAACCCGACAACGAATAACAATGTGGGGGAGGGGACATGTGTCTGAGTAATGTGGCCCATTTTCGCCATGTTACAGTGCAAACATTGGCGTGGGGCGTGGCATTAAAATTTCGATTATCTAACACAAAATGGCTGCACAATTTAATGACTGATTTGTGTATTGTTTTCCCTGTTTTCCGGAAAAAAAGAATCGCTTTAAATTTTCCCTACTTTCTCATTTTCGTTTCGTTTTTATTTTGTTCGGTGAGAAACAAACAAACAAACAAAAATGGAAGAAGAATTTTTGGGCGTCAAGTTTACTTTTCATTTCGTGGTTTTCGTGTTTATATACACGTAAATATACTATATATATATTGTAAGTATAAAATGCTGGCGGCTATAAACTCAATTTGCTGATTACAAAGTAACCTCATCGTCATAATTTATGGGCAAAGGTGATAAGGGGCCAAATGGGGCGGTCCTTACTTTCTTGACCAACACGCACAACACTCAAAGAATGCTCTAACTAAGGTCAACGTCAGATGAGTGGCATGAACAACTATGAACATATTTGTATCTTAACAAAAAAAAATAACAATTGTAATACATATAAAGAAGAGGCATATTTGAATGAATTTGTATACAAGAAAAAAATTTATAAATCAGATATTTTTTTATGTGCATTAAATATTTTATAAATAATATACAATGAATCAATAAATATTTTTGGAATTGGGAAATAGTTTTGAAAAAAAAAAATGGTTTTACTTATTAAAGAACTGTGAGCAAAATTTTATAAAATACAAAGAATAGAGTTTACGGACAATATAAAAAAAAGAAATAATATGTATATGATAAAAAGTTTTCAAAAAAATATTGCCTAAAATTACAAAGCCGTAAGCCGGAGTATCTGATTAAAATAATAATAATATGCCATACAAGAAGAATTAAAAAAATATTTTAATTTTGAATATTATACCAAAAACTGCATGTTAAATCCCACTGTACTTACAATCCTTTGTTAAAAACGCAAAAGAAATCATACAAAACTAAAAAAATCAAAATTTTCAATTGCTTAGCAACTTAAAAAATAAAAATTGCAAACATATAAATATTACTCGACTGCGACATACTCTGGTAACTGTACCAAACCTTGCAAAGACTTAAAAGGAGAAATAAAGGACATAACAACATAAATCATTATAAAATTACATTTTCAAGAATACTTATTATATTTAAACATACTTCGCATAAAATATTTTGTTAAGCTTAAAATAAATTGTGTCATTAAATGGTAAAGTTGAAAAGAAAACAAACCCAACCTTCAATTTTTTATTTTATTTATAGTAGCTAAGAAAACTGCATATGTAACCTTCGGAAAACATTGAAATACCCTTTAAGTCCAATTTAATATTTAATGGATATATACACATATATATAGAAAAAAGGAAAACGGCAATAGGAAAACACTCTGCGGCAAACAGCTCTGCGCCATTGTCATTAGCTTGAGGGCATTTGGCGGCAGCGGCAGCGGCAGCGGCGACTATGGTTGCGGCAACGAAGGACAACAGAGACATCTAATTACCCAGAATTCTCTGGTCACAGCATTTTTGTTTAGTTATTGTGAAGTCATGAGAGCATTTCACGCACACATGGCTCGAAAAACGAGAGGCGAAAAAAAAGAAAAAACATATTAAAACACACATGACTGGACGCTATGCATTTTAAGCTACCAAATTAGCGAGGCGCCCCAAATATATGACATACGAGTATGCGTGTGTGCATATATTTTTATCTCTGTGTGTGTTAGTTAATGTGTGTATGTTTGTGTGTGTATGTAGTT
Organism: Scaptomyza parva; assembly: GCA_035044645.1. Classification (NCBI taxonomy): domain Eukaryota; kingdom Metazoa; phylum Arthropoda; class Insecta; order Diptera; family Drosophilidae; genus Scaptomyza; species Scaptomyza parva. The sequence goes on from JAWNNT010000063.1 coordinate 989,167, forward strand.
TAACGTGTATTCACGACACTATTTATATGCTCTGCTTTAACGCCCGCCCCATTACAGTTTTCAATTAAAAGCGCCAAAGCAATTTTGAAAAAGCGCACGCGCCATTTGTATTCCAGATGCTCTATTTCGATGGGTATATTAGCTAAGTAACATTTTTAGGGATTGACAAAAAATAGCTCACTAAAAGAAAGCCAATTTTGTAGCTAAAAACATACATATAAAAATTTCAATAAAATGGATTATTGAAGTGTACCAAAAATTCAATTTAATATAAATTTCACTAAACACCTTAGTTGTTATTGTGAGAAAAGCTCTTTCATAAAAAATAAAACATTTCTTACACTAATTCACTTTCTGTTTCTCCTTTTTTTCTAGGAATCACTCTGTTACTTTCTCCTTAAAATAATTTGTTAAGTGTATGTCCGATTCGACGTTTTGATAACAGCTTTTTTTTTTTGTGTTACTTTTTACTTTCTGCTTTGGTTTTTATTTATTTACGCTAGATCCCCAGCGACCGTTGGCTACACCTGAATCTGGCCATAACCCCAGCTGGCGCTGCTTTTTTATTTTAGATAAAAAAACTGTAGGACTTGCCAACAGCGACAACAACAACAACAACAAGAACAACAAGAACAACTGCTGCTAAACTGCTAAAAAATGCAAGCACAAATATTTGTTTCTTGCTTTGTTTGTTTGCTTGTTTGTAAAACTAATGAAATTTTTGCAATATTAGCCAACCGGCTGCTGACCCCCTCCCGAAAGACAACAAAGAATCCAAAACCAAAGAAACAAAAAAACAAAAAACAGTTGACCTCACCAATGACAACAACAGCACAAAAATATAAAAAAAAAATTAAAAGATATCACAACGAAAGGCGGCGAAAAAAAATTAACGCCACCTTTGATGCCAAACCCTAAAACACAAAATACAAAAACCCAAAAAAGAAATGTGTAGCAATAGCTGAGAAGCCAAAAGACAAAGCCAGCGGCTGCATTCAGAGACGAAGAGCCGGAGTCAGAGAGATTATTATTATGTCAAGTCACGTTTATGAGCGTAATTTCGGCAAGGCGCCCAGCCACAAAGCAGCTGTCTGTAGCTGTCTTTATGTCCATGTGGCTCGTTTATATATGTATGTATGTATGTATGTATGTATGTATGTATGTATATGTGTGTGTAACCAAGTTAAGACCAGAATCACCACCACGTAACTGTGGCCGGATGCTGCTTGTTAGGGCGACATTGCAGCAGTTAAGTCACAGCCCGCGGCCAGTCAATAAACCGTTAAAAAACAACTTGAGCGACAGCAAGAAGAGAAAGAGAGAAAGAAGAATAATATCTACATATTTATATAATTATTTGGGGCAGCCATTACTAATCTGTTATACCGTTATAATATATGGTATTAACTGTAAACAACATGAAGTGTTTTACTTTCAAACGAGTCATAAGTACAAATGCGATTTCTCATCGTATATACAATACAATATCTGAAATGAATGCCGTCTCCATTAAAACAAGCAGTTAAAATGAACGTGCTAACGTTTGTCGTGCCATGTTCATTGGCACCCTGTATCTATCGCAAAGGGTGTGCATCATTCGTTATGATAACTTCCCTTTGAGACAGATCGCCAAATATGAAGTTTTGGTACGCAAACATCATCAAGCAGCGTGGGAACCTTTCAATAATCAGCTCAACTGATAGGATTGTAAAGTTGTGTGATAATACTCAGAAGAAATAATACAATCGATAAAGATAATTCATAAAATATACATTTTTCTTCTTCTTTTTAGATAACAATAGAATCTATTTTATGAGGAAAAAGATTGTTAAATTGCAACATTTTTATTTGATTCTCACATTAAAAGTTAAACAAATTCGCGTGCCGTTGAATTCTTCTTTCATATTTTGTCGTTTATTTTTATTAATGGTTTAAATAAAGAAAGAAGAAAGAAATTTTGTTTTAAATTTTGAAGAGCTTTTCCGGTTTACGATATACATATGTAATCGATTACAAACAAAATTTGAATTTATTATTGATAAGTTTGTACCAATCTTTTTCCCCATACAACCAATTCTGTCTGTTATCTAAGTAAAAGATATATTTTAAATGACTTCTTCATTTCGATTCATTTATTTGGTTACAGTCTTATCACAATAATTTTTTTGGTAATCAATAAAACAAATTGTTAATAACTTATCAGACAAATAATTAACTTTATAATCTTATCAATTGAGCTGATTATTGAAAGGTTCCCACGCTTCTTGATGATGTTTGCGTACCAAAACTTCATATTTGGCGATCTGTCTCAAAGGGAAGTTCTCATAACGAATGATGCACGCCCTTTGTGCTAGGTACAGGGTGCCAATGAACATGGCACCATCAGTCCTGGCACGACAAACGTAAACACGGTCATTTAGACTGTTAGTTCCAACGGAGACGGCATTCTTTTCCCTGTAGCCATCGAAACTGCGCACCCAGTGATAGCTGACAGTCTCGTTGTAGACCAACAGTTCGTAGGATGTAGCAGAATTGGCCAATGTTTCGGTGTTATAGGTAGTGTATCCAGTTTCGGCTCGAACACGTGCTGGCAGAACGGAGCTGCTGTAATAAACGCGACCCACAAAGTTCGCGTAGCCCAATGTATCGTAACCGCCGAAAACTGTGTTTTCGGGAAAGTTCTGAGTCTTGTCGCTCCAGACCCACTTATCGGTATAATCGTACACTCCAGCATTTATTGCGATCAGGAGATTCGCAAGAATCAGCGCAAGAGCTGCTAGTTTCACGGAAGAAAACATTGTCTGAACTGTTTGGTAACGAATAGAAGACTACAGACTGTTGGAGAATTTTAGTCGCTTTTATATGATTGGCCATTTAGTTTTCCAGGGAATCACTTGCTGATAGTGTTGTAAATCTATAAGTATTTTAGGGGGGTTAACTCTTTGAACTAAAATAGTGATTAGATATTGTCAAAATTTGTGATTAATTTTGTCACACCTCTTAACTTTTTTGATTTGATCATCAACACTTCAAAGCGATGATAACAATAAATATGAATCGTATTATGATAGGTTTTGAGTGTTGTTGAAAAAAATTAAACGTGATCTTGCTTGAAATATTTAACAAGTAAGAAGGCTCTAGTCGAGTAAGCTCGACTAGAAGATACCCTTAACCCTTGACCATACAGACGGACAGACGGTCGGACTAACAGACAAACACATATGGCTGTGTACTTCTGTACCAATGCTTGATGGTTCCATATCTCCGGTGTTTCTTAACCGATTTTAATGAAAATTTCACAGAAGTTCATTATATTGCTTATTGTTTTAATCCTCGCGGGACATGGCTAAATCGACTCGGCTGTTGATGCTGATCAAGAATATATATACTTTATGGGGTCGGAGAAGCTTCCTTCTGCCTGTTACATACTTTTGCACAAAACCATTATACCCTTTTTTACCCATTTCATGGGTAATGGTTAACAAATGCTTGAAATAATAAGAATACAACTAGGCAACTGGACAAAACAAATTGTTTTTTTAGGATCAAGCGGACAGTAGAGAAACTAAAGCATCTAGTTTGATTTCTTAAGCGTTTTCAATATTTTGCTATAATTTAAAGTAAGCAGTGCAGTTCCGGATGCAATGTTTTCTGTTTCTATTCGATGATATATGTTATATGCTCTCGCTACTCTGTTATATGTTATCCGTCTATGTTCTATGTTTTAAATGCTTAGTTTTACTTCTATGTTCTATGTTAAACATTTTTGCACTGCTTGATTGGCTTTGAGCCCAAATGTTTTGATAATTTTGTTTAGGTAACCAGTTGCTGATAATGAATAGGTTGTAAATTTACAATTTTAGGCTGGTTTGACCGATAGATTGATTAGATATGCCAAAAAATTAAGTATTAACTTACATCACTTTTCTGATTTATCTTTATGAAGTTTCAAGAAATCAATAAAGATAAAAATAGGGAACTACTATTATCTAATTGTTCGCAAAACGCTCTAATAGAAACAAGACAGGCAATGTAATTTTTCATATTTTTTTAGATTTCATTAATTACAATTGATATTTATCATAAAGGGATACACCTTTATAAATGCTCTCAAATATAAAGGCAATCAGGTTTTGTATGCTCAATATTCTATGTTATATGCTCTATCTATTTTAAGTGCTATGTTCAACGTTTTAGAACTTCTTCTTATACATTTTCTATGTAAATTCAGCTTTGTCCTTGCACTGCTTACCAGCCGAACTGCTTGTCAGACGCACTACTTGAATGTCATAATCACCTTAAGAAGCTTTCAGAGCTACAGTTAAAGCTTGAACAAAGCTCATGCGATTTTACTGAATAATCAAACCCTCATGGATAATGTTCAGATATTAAAAAAGTTTAAAAACATGGCCAACAGAAAACAATGAGAGAATATTTCAAAGCGAATGCTTTACATATGTCAAAGGCTCTACATTATGCGCCAGACCATGAACGGAAAGCAATAGAACAACATAAAATGCAAAGCAAAAATAATTTATTATTATGGAATATTGGTTAACCGAGTCACCTCCGACTATAGTGCAAACAGTAAAAGCGTGGCACATCGATTATATGTGTATATCGTAAGCCGAAAAAGATATTGAAAATTTGAAACAAATTCGGCTATAATCGACTCGGCTCTTAATGCTGATCAAGAATATATATACATTATGTATATCGGAGATGCTTTCTTCAGACTGTTGCACACAAAACCATTTTTACCAATATCAATTATACCTTTAATAAAAACACACAACTCTTAGCCTAAAATATGAATGGCAAATAAAATGGCGTTCGAATGTTTTTAGCTTATAATAATCATGTCAAAATTGTGCAATTTTAATAATTTTGATCCCTATAAAATCATATGGCTATCTAACAAGAAAAATATAAATGTTTTTTTTTCCATTTTAATTGATTTATTTGGGTACATTTTCCTCACAATACTCTTCTGGTAATCAATAAAACAAGTATAGTATACCATTTAACTTTACAACCTTATCAGTTCAGCTGATTATTGATAGGTTCCCACGCTGCTTGATGATGTTTGCGTACCAAAACTTCATATTTGGCGATCTGTCTCAACGGCAAGTTCTCATAACGAATGATGCATGCCCTTTGTGCTAGGTACAGGGTGCCAATGAACAAGGCACCATCAGTCCTGGCACGACAAACGTAAACACGGTCATTTAGACTGTTAGTTCCAACGGAGACGGCATTCTTTTCCCTGTAGCCATCGAAACTGCGCACCCAGTGATAGCTGACAGTCTCGTTGTAGGCCAACAGGTCGTAGGATGTAGCAGAATTGGCCAATGTTTCGGTGTTATAGGTAGTGTATCCAGTTTCGGCTCGAACACGTGCTGGCAGAACGGAGCTGCTGTAATAAACGCGTCCCACAAAGTTCGCATAGCCCAATGTATCGTAACCGCCGAAAACAGCATTTTCGGGAAAGTTCTTGGACTTGTCGTTTAAGACCCAGTTATCGGTATAATCGTACACTCCAGCATTTATTGCGACCAGGAGATTCGCAAGAATCAGCGCAAGAGCTGATAGTTTCACGGAAGAAAACATTGTCTGAACTGTTTGGTAACGAATAGAAGACTACAGACTGTTGGAGAATTTTAGTCGCTTTTATATGATTGGCCATTTAGTTTTCCAGGGAATCTTTTGCTGATAAGACCCATTGTTGTAAATCTATAAATATTATAGGGGGGTTAACCCTTTGAACTAAATATTGATTAGATATTGTCAAAATAGGTGATTAATTTCACACCTCTTAATTTTTATTATTGAAAACATCAACACTTTATATAGCTGATAATAATAAATATGAATTGTATTATAAGAGGTTTTGAGTGTTGTTGGAGAAAATTAATTGTGATCGTGCTTGAAATATAGAAAAATGTTTACTCATTACCAATCCAATTAACTAGTACTTGAAATTTTAAACTGTACAATTAGGCAACTGGACAAAATAAATGGTTTTATTATTATATGTATATGAAGCTTCAAGGAATTAATAAAGATTAGAAATAAAAAGGTTCTACTCGAGTAATTCCGGACCATACAGACGGACAGACGGTCGGGCTGACAGTCATGCACATACGTATACGACTGTATCAATGCTTCATGGTCTCATGTGAAAATTTTAATGAAAGTTTCACAGAATCTCATTATTTTGTTATTGATTTAGTCCTCATTTGAAAATTTGAAATATTTAACAATTTTTTGGTATCGATTACATGTGTATATCGTAAACCTGACAAATTATCAAGAATTTGAAACAAACTTGTCCTGCCTATGGATTAGGAGAAGTCATATCGAAAATCTGAACAACGCATTCATCCAGTCGGACGGGCGGACAGACGGCTGTTGATGTTGATAAGGAAAATATATATAATATAATATATATACTATATGGGTTAATGGTATAAAAAGACAAGGTTACTTTTACTATATATTTAGAAATATTTTAATTACAATTGAAATTGCTCTTAAACTGATACTATTTTTTGTTCTATTTAATCTCTGTATTCTATATTCTTTAACATTATACACTATTATGTCACATCTTAAACCAAAAACTTGCAAATGCTATAATATCCAAGCAAGGCAATAATCGAAAAATGTTTAAACGCCAATGTTTGTCTTATGGCATATAACATTTAAAAAGGTAACTTATTTAATTCTTTCTTTTATTGTTATATTGTTATGTTATGTTGTCATATATGCACTATATATTTTAATACTATGTTTACCGTTTTAGCATTTTTTTCTCACACACGACTGTAGCGCGAACAGCAAAAGCGTGGCACATCAAACAGTCCAAAATAGCATAGTTCAAGAATACTAATCAGGGAACAGCCCAAACACAGTTGACAAATGGCACCAAAGGCAACTGCAATACAGTCGAAAAATTAAGCAAAATTCAAGTTTGTAATAGTTGAATCACCTACCAACCAAGTCCAGAAAGCTATAAATCAAATTAGTTTTGTAGACAAGAATGATATCTTTTGAGTAGTAGGCATCGAGCAAGATGGAACGATTAGTTTTCCGCATACTTGCGCCTCCTTTCATTTGCCACGGACGCAGAGCAGTTTGACGCACATCCGTTAGCAGTGTCAGAGACTTGCAATTATGCATACAATTGCAGACGATTCCAGATTGATTTTGTGCCACATACGGATGCTCGCCCGGCTGCTCGAAGTTTTGAAGTAGATTATTATGGGCTGCCAAGCAGGGCAGATCCTTTAGCTGACAGGCCACATGATCCGAGGGTGGATAGAGTAGATCCAAGGTGCAGTTGCAAAAGCGCAACATATGATGCTGTTGGCATTCGGCCAAACAATTCTCCAACATATACATGTAGCTCCTCAGATTGCCAAAGTTATTGCTGGCATGTTCGCTATCCAACAGACACTCCCGCTGCTGGATGTCCAGATCATAGGTAGCTTCATCATAGTAATGATAAACGGCGCGTATGCCAATATTCGTATCCATTTCAGGCACTAGATTAATGGGAAAACCAAACCAAACACCAGGTTCCGCAAGCTCCAACTAAATGATTTTTTATAAAAAATCATTTTAAGGATATGAATATATCATTAATACGTACCAGCATACCCTTACTTTCAGTATTGCCAGGCGCATGATTATGCTCATTTAACAGTAGTCGGGCAACAAGGCCTGTACCCTTTCCCGTCTCTGCACTTGCACGCCGCTCAAACTCGTTGAAGGCCAGGCAAGGACCTTGAAGGCTACGACTCGGGACAAAGAGTTCACAGCAATTCTGCGACTGAGTCTGCCAGCTGCACGTCTCCAACAGTTCATCACAACGCCAACCCATTTCACTTACAATTTGCGTGAAATTCAAATGATTGAGAGTGTCCAACGGTTGGTCCTTCAACGTATCAAAGACATCATAATGCGTGGACGTCACTGCATCATATGCAGTCAAAACTTTCTCAAATAGAGACTGCTGTTCAACACTAATGTTATAGCTGCGGATTGCCTCTGGTAGACGTGACCAATTCAAACGATTATTATTGCAGATGAGCAGCACGGGAAAGGGAATATTTTGAATGGGCCAACGTGAATTCTCAATGATTGTATGGAAATGTTTGCGTTGTTGTCGCTCCGCCAACAAATACGTTACATAGATAAGCACCGTAAGGGCGAGGATTAATGCCAGAGTCCAAAGTAAGCTGTGAATCAACTGATGAGATCTTGTTCCTGTCCATTTGTCCGTTCAAAACTTACCGCATGCGACGTCTCATTATGGGCCACAGAAGCTGATAGAATCCGTGTATGTGTGTTCCATCGATGTAAGGACGGAGTAACTTCATCCAGGCGGCTTCAAGACTTGGCTTTTGATACGCCTGCCAGACACGCGGCACTTGTCGATGCCGTTTGACTTTTCTTACTTGGCGTATATGCATTTTATGTTCATATTTTTAATAGGTCATACCTTTTATATATGGGTAAGTACCCTTTACACTTATCAAAGGGTCTATATCACAATTGTTATGGTTTTTGAAACAGTTTGAACACGAAATAAACAGGTTAAAGTAGGCTTTTGGCCAAATAAACAAGATCACAGTTTTTTATATATTCTTTCCGATAAGAATTCCAAATAATAATAAATAAAGATTCTGTAAAACTTATCATTTTTATAAATAATTAAATATACATTTTTTTGTTAAATTAGTTGTTTTTTCATTTTTACTTTTCACAACCTCCATAGAAAGAGCATGCAAAAGTGCATTCTTTGCTTTCGTGTTTCTACTTCTCTGTTTTCTGTTTTTTTTTCTGTTGATTTTCCTAATCTCTGTTTGCAAATCATTTGGCATTGATGGCGTTTAATTGAATTGGCAAACAGTTTGTCCAATTAGTTTGACATACACACAAAATGGGGGGCACAAATCAGTGCTGCAAATCATGTCAAGTCTCTTGGGCACATTTTGTACTCAAACGCAATGGCGTTTGCACTTGACCTTCATTCGTCAAATTCCTGTGGGTCTCCGCCAATGAGTTTAATAGGCGTTAAACACGTTAGCGTCAAGTGTATATAATTTTATACGAAAACCAAAATATCTAAATTCCAGCACGCAAATGTCTCGTGACACCATATAAAAGAGTAGAAATGTGTCTGCAATTGGTTTAGTTGTTGAGCAGCTGTGAGCTATGACGCTGGCCTATTATACACCTGCACGTTCCCAGCAGCACGGGTTTCTGGCGCGAACCCATTCCTTACCGCGTCGGTATGTCTTGCTCCGGCAATTCGGTCAATCCGCCTGGCAACTGGCATTGCGTTTTGGCAAACGGACTACGATACATGGCTTGGACAAATTGCTCTGTTCGAGAGCCAGTAGCTGGGAACGCTTTGTCTGGTTGTGCACATTTGTGTGTGCCTTTTTGGGCGCTGTCTATGTGTGTTTGATACTCTCGCAACGCTACAGCGATGGCAACTTTCAAACTGTGGTGGATAGCACACGATTTCCGGTCTATCGCATTCCATTTCCGGTCATCACAATTTGCAATAACAATCGTCTCAACTGGCAGCGTTTGGATCAGGCCAAGCGTCGTTTCATGGCCAACGTGAGTGACGCCGGGCAGTTGAAGTTATTTGAGCGCATTGTCAGCAGCTACGATGATATGTCCTTTGGACACTTTGAACACTTTGCCCAGTTTCGCAATGAGAACACCCAACAGATGAGTCACATCAATTTCAGTCTGGTTGTTGACTTTATGACCTGGACCTGTGACGAGCTGCTCACGGATTGCAAGTGGCGTCACTATCCGCACAATTGCTGTGAGATCTTCTCGAAGCGACGCAGCAAGAATGGCCTTTGCTGGGCCTTTAACTCCCTGGAAACGGTTGAGGGTAAACGCATGCAGCTGCTTGATCCAATGTGGCCTTGGCGCACAGGTTCGGCGGGTCCAATGAGTGCTCTTTTTGTGCGAGTTCTCATTCAGCCAGAGAAACATTTTCCGGGAAGGCACAACGAAAAGGGTATCAGTGTCATGGTCACAGAACCCTATGTCTGGCACAAGGATCCATTTAGCATTCCCGCGGACACTTACACAACCCTCGAACTTGAACCTACAATATATTTTTACGATAACGAAACACGTTCTGTGAGCTCCGATCAGCGTCAATGTGTTTTCGATGTAAGTCAGTACCCATGAAACGGTTAAAAATGGTGTTTGTGCAAAGAATGCAACAGGGAGAAGCTAGCATCTTTGACCACCTTAAGTATATACATATATTTTAGATCAGCATCAACAATCGAGTCGATATCCACGGACTTAAGCTCTCCAAATTCTTAGGCAAAACAAGTTTCAATTTTCGATCACTTTGGCTTACGATATACACATGTAATCGATAACAATGAAAACGTGAATTTTTAAAATTTAAAAATGTGGTGTGGTGTAAAATTAACAAAATAATGAAAATGTGTGAAAGTTGTATTAAAATCAGTTAAGAAACACCGGAGCTATGTAAAATTGAAGATAAATCGTATCGTAACCCTTGTTAGGTCAAGTGTTAAGGGTATCTTCTAGTCGAGCTAACTCTACTAGAGGCTTCTTACTTGTGCGTATATAGAGAATTGTCATTATTTGATTATAACACTGCACCATTTTATTTTTATTTTGCTTAAATCTATTTTGAGCACGCAAATGATTTAATCTATTTGCAGGATGAGCGCAATAGTCAAGACTTTAAGTCATTGCTGGGCTACATATACATGATTGAGAATTGCCAATCGCAGTGCCATCAGGAGTATTTGGTGCGCTACTGTAATTGCACAATGGACTTGCTTTTTCCGCCGGGTAAGCACGTTCTGTTTTAACCACATCGCAACCGTAAAAGGGCTTAAACTGTCTCTGTGTTACTTGCAGGCGAGTTTCGGTCGTGTCGCGCTCCGGACTTGTACTGCCTGGCGGAACACAATGGTGCGTAGTCTAGTTGTTAAGGACTTGGCTATCTAAGGACTACAACCAAAATCACTTCACTCTCAGATAGGTTGCTCTTTTCGCATATGCCGGGCGAGGAGCGTTATGTGCGTAACATTTATGAGGGCATGGCCTGTAAATGCTTTCGCAACTGTTATTCGCTTAACTACATCAACGATGTGCGTCCATCTTTTCTGCCGCCGGAAGTGGTCGGCAATACATCATATGTGGACTTGGATGTGCATTTCCGCTTCGAAACCATGATGGTCTATCGCACCAGTTTGGTCTTTGGATGGGTCGATTTAATGGGTTAGTAGTTGCAAAAACAACAAACAAAAAACAATACCAAAAACCATACCAAAAAACATAAGCGAAAGTATGTGATTGATGGTTTTAGTTTGTAAAACTCTTTCAAATTTTAATATTTATAAACTTTAAAAAAAAAAGTTAAATCTTATTTTTATACACTTAACATGAAATGTGTAAAAAAGGGTTTTGTGCAAAAGTATGTTACAGGCAGAAGGAAGCTTCTCCGACCCCATAAACTATATATATTTTTCATCAACAGCCGAGTCGATATAGCCATTTCCGTCTGTCTGTTTGTCCGTCCATTTGTATGTATGAACGCGTCGATCTATGAGCTATGAGCTCTCCTAATTCTTAGGCATAGCAAGTTTGTTTCAAATTTTCGGTAACTTTTCAGGTTTACGGTATACACATGTAATCGATAACCAAAAAATCCAATATTTCGAAAACTTGAAAATGGGGGTTGAAACTATTAACAAAATAATGAACATCTGTGAAATTTGTATATTATGAAAATCGGTTAAGAAACACCGAAGATATGAAGTCATCAAGCATTGGCACAGTAGTACAAGTACATATGTATGTGTATTTCTGTCAGCCCGACCGTCCGTCCGTCTAAATGGCTAAGGGTTAAGGGTTCTAGGGTTCTAGTCGAGCTTATTCGACCAGAGCCTTCTTACTTGTTTTTTTCAATTTTTCCTGATACATTCAGCTTTAATACCATTTACGTTTGAATTGCCATTCAAAATATGATTTTAATTTAAATTCAAATTAAATGTTCATTAAAAATACTGCTTAGGTGTTTTACTATTCCAATTAATTACTGCCTCTGAACTCTTCCAATTTTAGTTAGTTTTGGTGGCATTGCTGGACTCTTTTTGGGCTGTTCGCTCATTAGCAGCATGGAGCTGGCCTATTTCCTGTGCATCGAGGTGCCTGTCTTTGGTTTGAGAGGCTTGCGTCAGCGATTTCTTGCCCGACGACGCATGGATCCGAGAACTACAGTGAATACGCCCACATTGAAACTACGGGGCAGTATTGCGCCCAATCAACTGGAGCATTACATAATGCAACTGAAGGCGGAACAGGCGGTACAGAAATCGACGGGACAATTTCAGAAGTGGCAACGCCAAACGTTCGCCCATAAACATGTTATTAGCAAATGAATAATGTTCACAAATAAAATATATATTTGCGTTAAATTGGTGCGAGGTCTTTAGGTCTGACTAAACACAAGTGGCTTGACTTGGCATGGCAGAGTCAGCCTCAGCTGGCAAGCCAACAAACAAATTGTGCTCATTTTTCAGGCTCTCCCGCAGGACCTGGCCTGAGAGACTGTCTTTAGTTGGGTTGTTTTGGGGTTGGTTCATTCTGGCCGCACGTTGACAGCTTCATTGCCAGACATTGTTAATCAAAATTGAGGTTAAGTCGTGCTCCCAAGTGCTGTGCTGCTGCCTGGGTAACTTTTCTCAGTTTATTGAGACATTTACTTGATTTTCCAAGAGCCCAGAGTCGAGCCTGAGTCGAGGCGAGGCAAGGCGAGAGCCCGAGGTGGGAGATCGACCCAGAACCCCTTTGCAATTAAGCATAGTTTGTTTGTTTGTGGCTGTTGTGCTTGTTGTCTGCGGTCCTTGTGGTAGGTCAGGCTGTCATGATAGCTCCCACCATCTCCCATCGGGGACCCGCTTGGCTTTAAGTTCACATTTATTTACTCTGCCATATGTCAGCAAGGGGGCGTATGCGTAATTTTATTTACACAACAAAGGCAGACTTTAAATGCATGCACCGCGTGAATTGTGAATTGTGAGTGCTACCGAAAAAACCCAACCAAAAATAAAGGCGCAGCAGGCAATCATTTTTCATTTCAATGTCGCGACAACATTATTATAGGGGCGGGTTCTGCCCCCATGCATGTGTGGGCTGTGTGAATGGGAATTGTTTGATGTATACCTGCGACAGTAAAAGCCTCAGGCTCTGACGACAATACTATGTAAATATTTGATTACGGCTATAAGTTGCTTGAATGCGCTTTAAATACAAAGATAGAGGAATATCTAGTGAGCAAAAGCATTATTTTTCTTTCATTTTCTTTAACAGAAAAAAATGTTTATTAAATTGAATTAAGATAAATTGATCGATGAAGGCAATGATTTTTTTACGTGCTCGGCACAAAAAAAATATTTCATATACCTTGCCTTTTCCAATGCCAAGTCACATAATTTTCAATGTGCAACCAACCGAGAAAAATGTATATAAAATTTATAGAAATTGTTACCACAACATCATCAAGCTTACAAATTCAATGTGTGTGTGTGTAAGAAAATAACGGTAATTGATTACCAAATAAGTTGCACACGAGCAGCCAAAAGTCAAGAAGGAAAAAAAGCGACTTTTGTTGTATGTGCAACTATAAAATATTATCACAATTGAATTATGTCAAGCGAGCGAAAATTGTGCTCAATGCCAACAAAAGGGAGTTAGCTGTTATGCCAAGGTAAAAGCCAAGAAGCAGTCAGTTAGTTGTCGAAGTTGTTAAAATATTTGCGCTGTCAGTCGTTATTTGGCATACTTACGCTCAACTTGTCAAATTGTGAAGCAAATCGAAGCGGAAAATGCAACGCAACGCGATAGCAACTTTGCCAAAAAAGCCGCCTAATAAAATGTTCAAAGCGACTTTTAAGACTTTTTGGCGTAACGCCAACAAAATGGTGACTGACAAAAATGGCAAACTGTTTAACATATTCATATGTGACATAATCATGACAAGGCGCCAAAACACACACACACACACAGCTGATGTTGACGGCAACACTTTTTGACACTTTACACATGACAAATGGGTCTTAATGTAAAAAATTTTGCACTAATGTTAAGTAATTAAATGAAATTATATATAAGTATTAAATGTATTATGCAAATGAGGCAGCATTTCAGAGGGGCCAGCAGCTAAGAGTGTGCCAACTTGTCATAGAGTTATAGAGCCCCAAACACATTTATGCATAATTGATTTATGGCTAACAGCCGACCCACAACTGCCTCTTTATTATGCACATATGCTGCGTTTAAATATGGTAATGCTGTTGGCTCTGGTCTGGACGCGGCTGGCTCATAATTGCAAGCACTTGTTAGTTAATTAAAAATGCAAATAAGACACTGCATACAGACACAGCTTGTACATTGAAAGTTTGACAGTCACTGGTATATATAGTGTGCCCATCTAAACGTTAATCGAGCGCATCAGATTTCCCAATTTAAATTTTAACCATTTTGTCAGACAAACATAAAAATTTCATAAGCGAACAACACAAAACAAGCACAATTTGTTGTTATGGCTGACTTAAAGCTGTTTTGTGAGAAAAAACTTTTTTAAATGATCGCTTTTTCAGTTAAATATTATTTATGTTTTATGGTTAATGCATATTTATACCTAAAATGGCGAAAAACTTAAGCTTTTGAAATAACTTTTCAATGGCCTATACGAAAACTAAAGCAAAAACTTTTTAACAAACTTTAAAACAAAAGCACCAAAGCATCAGCCAGCTGCAGCTTTATTGTTAGTGTGAAAGTCAACAAGAATTAAACGTGGGCCGCACTCTAAAATGGCCACCTAACGGCCCCCGCAGCCATTTCAGCTAGATGAAACTCGCAAAATTGTTGACCGAAAAGTGTGTTCAGGCAAAATTTGCGCGTTGACGTGCACCGACCGGGTCGATGTTAATAGTGTCTATTTTTCCGTAGATAGATGAGAGTTAATTACCACGAAACAGCGCGTTAAAGCAACAACTAAAACTAACGGATAGGTGAAAAGCTTAAATCCAGCTGACTCATGCACGGTCAACTTATTAAATCTTTTTTTAGTCAAGTCATCTGCACAAAACTTTTAATTAAAAAATGTCCCCAAAATATATGTAGCTATAGTTGCATTCCCTAGAGATATTGGAGAGCCAAAATCAATAGCTAATAAGATAGAAAAAAAGAACGACTAACAAGCAAAAAGACAACCAGCATTTGACCTTATGATAAGGTTGATGAGTTTCCCACCACTTCCCACCTGGGCAACATGGCCCAATTATTTTGATTCACTGGAGCTGAAAATACGTCAAACGCACATAGCCCACAGGATTTAATAAGCCACACGACGCCAAAATGCTACGGACAAATATCTATGTTTGTATTTCTATAGTAACGAGAACAAGTCGTGTGTCATGTCACGAGTGTAATGAATAATTATCATAGAAAAAGATATAATATTTGTATGTGGTTTGACTAAATATATGATATTGATATACTCTTTTATAAATTTAATTTTGGCAAAGCTGACATAAGAATTGCTACAAAATTTTATATTCATATTCATTTATTAACTTTTAATCAGCTTAGATTCATAACAAGCTGCCCGCCATAGCTTATATACCCTTCCTTGCAACCATTTCATAAAAAGCGCACATGATTTATGATATGTAAGCTGGACGAAAACATGTTTACTTATGCATCCAGCCATCTATCAAAACGTCTCCAGCTGCTCAAAGACCTGCCCAAAACCACACACCACACAAGCGACACATCACAATCAACCACCGCAACCGCATAAATAGCATAAAATATATGAAAGGCAAAAGGAAAAAATGAAGCGCTTTTGGTGTTTCTATTAAAATATTATTAAAAGCAAGAAGGGCGTGCTGTCGCGTTGACAATTCGATTGTAACAATATTATTGCATACTTTATGGCATATTTGAGCTTATGAGCTGGCAGGCAGGCTAGATCGGCTTTTGTGCTTGTTGGATTTACTTGATGAAGTTTTGGCCCTGCTACTGCTGCACTTTGATGTCGCACACAAAAAGGAAAATTGCAGCCAAATCCAAAGAAAACACGACGACGACATTTGCCTTTGAAATATCGCAAGCAATGCTGCCATCAAATGAAATATCAAGGACATCTGTTTCCACTAAGAAATAAGATGCTGGCGAAGGGTTTGTAAGGGTGTGTGTGTGTGTGTATTCCCTAGTGGACGCAAGATTAACTCTTATTTCATGCAGACACACTTAGAGGCAAGAAAGCAGAAGATACGACTGATAAGAATAAGAAAGAGTGAGAGCAGAAGTAGCTAGGAAATTGCACAATAAGCCAAAGAGCGGAAAGTTGGCATTGTAATGCCCGGTATTCAACAATAAAATGCAAATGTCACTTTGAATGTTTCTTATGGCAAATAGGGTGTATAGGGTGAGCTTTTGAGAGATGTATATTCAACTTTCCGCACTAGTTGTATCACCCTGTATATTGTAAATGTCAAGCATAAGGAAAACTGTTCGTTCACCAGCAATTTCCTGCAACAATTTATCCGCAACTTTCTTCTTTTTTTTGTGTTAGTCAGCCGGACAACGATTAAAGGCTTAGAGCACTTTCAATGCTGAAACTCAAATACGATTTGGCCTTTTGCATAAATCACACACCTAAAACGTCAGCAAAAGTTTTTACTACACAATACTAACCGTTGCCCTTGACATTTTTTTCGTTCTTGCCAAATGATGATGATGTGAGATTTGTCGAGTGTGGGTCGAAGACAGTCGGGCCGGCTGACTGACATTGTGAGCATGCCTGGGGGAAAGCCAGACAAACTTTGATCCACACCAAGTTCAAATTGAAGTTGAAGGACTCCGAATGCAACAGCTATTAATTTTGCATTGCTGCATTCGTGCGGATTTTGTGGCATTTGTGACAGCCATGCAATGAAGTTATGCGCTATCTCTACCTGATGCCCCGCACCGCCCCTCCACTACCATTCCACCGCCTCTCCAGTTAGCCAGCGTCACCTTTCGCCTAACCGTCTCAAATATCAGCTAAATGTGTGCTTTGTCTAGACAATGTCTGGCTGGCATTATCAACACATTTATATGAAATTTAATCTAATAAAATTGTCAAATATGCACGCACAGTGTACTCTCTTTCCCTCTCTTTCCCACTCTTAGTCTCTGTCTTACTTTTATTGTTGTTGGTTGTCTTAAAGTGGTTTTCTTTATTGACCTTAACTTTTAGCTTAACTTGTGAATAATTCACGAATATATTCCTTAAAATTTAAAAAAGTGCCGACGTCACCGTCAGCGACATTAATATATAATAAAATTTATGATTTTTATAGCTGGCGCACTGAGATTTCGCCTACATTACCTTCATTCCCCTCGTCGCAACATGCACGGCACGGCACGGCACGGCTGTCAACTTAACGCGTGCGTTGACAGTTTTTCTCTTCTCTTTCTTCTCCCTCCTATTTTCCAGCTATTTTTTGTTTGCTTTTGGCACCTTAAAAGCAAAAACCGTAACCAAAACCGAAACCAAAACCAAAAAACCAACGTTGCACGCTTTCAACTTTCAATGTGCTTTGCATTTCTAAATAGTTGACGCTAGTCCAGGTAACAAACCACAAGAAAAAGGAAATCAAATAAAAATATAATAATTATCAAATCCAGACTACAAAGTTCGCTGTTCTCACTGAAGAGTACAAATAAAAATGTATCAAAATTCCATACAAATTATTATATATTTATTAATTATAAATTTCTGACTACAAGGTACTACGATCTATCAGTAATAGCATAATTTTAATCTATATAAAAATCTAATTAATTTCCTTGAATAATAATTTAAAAACATTTTTGTTGAAATTTGTTTGTTATCAAATAATATTTAAAACAACTTCTCCTAAACTTGGAATTCTTTCACAGCATCGACTGATTTTCTCTTCGAAAACAGAGTATAAAATTCTGCCTCTCAGTGTTGGTTGGGTCTAGTCGGTTGAGGAGCGGTGCAGAAGGCGTATGGAGAAGGCACGACAGTCGCCGGAAAGTTAATTTTGCGTTGTATTTATTATTTATGTGCATTACTTGGTCGCCTCTTAAAAGATTTTCACTTTGCGCCACCGGCTGTGGCAGCTTTTAAGAGTAGACCAAATGATTTATGGAATAGATTGTCCATCTAGAGATTAGCTACCACAAAAAAAAAATGGAAAGTCTAAAATAGTAAAGATAATCAAACCTTTTTTTAGGGATGTCATGTTTAAGAATAAATAAAAACGGAAATGGAAACTTCTCTAACTTTTCAATAATATTAATTTTCGCTTTTAACACATGTTAAAAAAACAATAAATATATCTCGTATTCAAATACATTTATTTAAACTACCTCAAACGATGTTATTTTCCAAAATATTTAACAACAATGACTGTCATAATCAGAAGATATAAGACTATAATCGAACTCGTTGAACTCATTAGAAATTTAAGAGATAAGCCCTTAAGCCTATTATAAGCTTTTGTTAATAAATTAGTCTGTTGGCGCATGACAAATCTTTGTCGCTTCTAATACACAATTAAAATCAGATTTAATTAACGCTAGTTGCAGGCAGGCACACTTAATTTCAATTTACCTTGATGCGGCTTAAAATTTTGTTTGAAAGTCTTTGAACGTCTTTTGGCTAATTGGATTTGCACCTTAAATGGGTTAATGATGGCTGCTGCGACCAGGCGGCAGGCAGTTGAATTTGTGGATAGAGCCTTCATTACGAAACGATTCGAATCGAATCGAATCGAATCCAAGCGGTCTGCTGCTTAAAATCGCATTAATTAACACTCATTTGGCTGCTGCTGCTGCCGATGCTGAGCATAGCGCTTTCCAATCAAAGACAATGCCGTGGCGATGGCAAAGACGAGGTTGCTCATACGCCCCATCGGATCGCATTGCGAAAACGTTTGTAAGCTTAATCATTTGGCAAATTTCGTGCGTCTATTGAGTTGAGTTGGAGAGTTCGTAGTAGTACAACAGTTTGAGTTGGATGGAGCTGTGTAGTAGTACTTCAGTATGCTTAAATTTGCTTTTAATTAGTGCTCAAGTTGTGGAAGCCGGATAGGAGAGCATGGGCACAGCTTGTACTTGTGCTTTTGCTTGTGCTTGGTGCGGCTGCCATCTGTGCCTGGCTGTTTGGCTTGCGGGTGAACAATGCGTCAAAGTGTTGTATGCAAATAAGCAAACCAACCGTCGACAACGTCGACGTTGTCTTAAGTCTGCTCCACCCCCGCCCATCTTCGTTTATCCCTTCTACAGCATGGCGAATGTTGCAAAATGGCGCGCGCTCTCTCTCTCTCTCTCTCTCTGTCTCTCTCTGTCTTTCTCTGTGTTGGCGGACATGTTTGATTGCGAATGCATGTTGTGCATGCATCATGATGACCGGCCGCAAATGCAACTCGAGTTGCAAGTTATAGTTGTAGCTGTGTAGCTGCGTGTAGCTGGCTTGCCCTGGCCAAGTCTGTCAGAACATGTGCTGCATATTAAATGCGCACATTCACACACATATGAATGATGACTGTGTGTGTGTATGTGAGTGTGTGGGGAAGTGATGGCAAACAGGCCAACGCTTCTTCAACTCAAGTATATCTCAAATTCGTGCGGTAAGAATGAGCTAACGCTGAATGATGATTTGTTTGAATGATTTTACCAAGGCCTTGCATTTACTAAAAACGAAATGAATTCGGCTCTACTGGTGTTAACCAGAAATATAAATGACATTCTCTAGTTAACTTGAGTATAAGTTAAGTCTGGTTTGATTACAACTTTAAAATTGTAATATACTGAGACACAATTGCATTCTATTCACAATAAACAACATGTGGCACATTAAAGTTGTGGCATTTTACTCGGTAAACAACATATACATAAATCCCCAAAGAGTTCTCATTTATGCGATTACATTGTGAGCCTGTCTCCTACTGCCTGACTTCTTCGTGCTGCCCGAAAGACCAATTTCATTTAATGTTGTCCATTTACAATGAC
Source organism: Scaptomyza parva (assembly GCA_035044645.1). Taxonomy (NCBI): domain Eukaryota; kingdom Metazoa; phylum Arthropoda; class Insecta; order Diptera; family Drosophilidae; genus Scaptomyza; species Scaptomyza parva. Next base: position 1,009,288 of record JAWNNT010000063.1, read on the forward strand.
ATTCAAAGGCAAGTTAAAATGTTTTAAAAACTGTAATTAAACTGCAATTTCACACTGACGACTCCGTTGACATTTACTAAAATGAACTCCCCACCCGAAATGTGACAGTGAAGAGTTTACGTTGACAACGTTCTAGAACGACCTTAAAAGGATGCAAAGTCAAAAAGACAGACTTTACCGAGGGTAAACTTCACTGAAGTTTGAAAATGTTCAAAGAAAATTACTTGAATCCTATTGCGGTTCGAAACTAAAATGTCAAAAACTTAATTCATAATATCGCTAAACAAATACACTAAAGATTAAAAGGTGATTATTTTGGCTTAGTTTTATATCTTTTATAGATTGCGAGAGATTTATTGCAATTAAACAAAAATATTTCATGGAAAATGTTTACAATTTTATTTTATTTATTCTTTTGCAATTTTTCCAAACTTCAATAACCAGTCGCATATAACTCAAACGGGCATCAGAGACGTATGGCAAGAGCATGTGCTTCGCTTTTTTTCATTAAAATCAAAAGTATAATTAAATTCTTGGAGCTCGCCAAAAGCTGACCGAGCGTATGTGCTCCGCCCCCGACTCTTGCCGAGGAAATCCTCCACATACACATTCTGGGAATTTGTTTGTTATGACAGCACAAAAACTGTAAATGGGAAACGGTTTTTTTCTGCTGCTCTTCTGCACTGTGCACATGTCAAGGGACTTGGAACAAAAGGACAGCGGAAGAAGAAACGGGGGAACAAGGGACCTTGCGAAACTGACTGTAAAAGCTGAATGAGTCTGACCATTAGACAAGTTCATACTACGCTGGCATATGTTTGTTATAGTTTTGTCAGTCATATTTTTTTTGTGTACATTTTTTTTGTTTTTATTTTTTATTCTTTTGTAATGTTTAAGTTTAAATAACTGCGAGTTATAATGTGTGTTAGTACATGTCTTTTTGTTGCATTTTAATTAAGTGCAGTGATTAATGTACCGCACAAATAAAAGTTATATACAGTTTCAAATCTTTGGCAGCTGCAAACTTTGTTGCATGTAGTTTGAATTGTGACCAAGTATTTACAAAAAATAATCAATAATTCAAGTAACAGCACTAGCGAACAAAATAAGAAATAAAAACAGAAACAAACACACAATCAAAAACAGTGGCAGTCGCTCAACAACACTTCTATAGATTTATGAACCAAGTCAACAGCAGCACAAAAGGCTGTGACCAGAATTTTGTCCAGTCAATAACATTGTTTGAGCTTCACTAAAATCCTTTTTTTTTTTTGCTTTTTTATCTGCACGCACTTATGTTGCACTACAAATTATATAAATATAGAGATATGCATTTGCACGGTTATAAAAAAGAGTTTATAAACAAATATACACAATTTGCATTGTACTATTTGTAGTATAAGATGGGTAGCAAATAAAGTTACAAGAAATAAATGTTGCTTGAAAGTAAGTTGAAATAATATAAATTTGAATACAATATAACTAAAACTCATATATATTATCTAAAAACTAAAAAATAATACTTAATAAACTTACCATTCACTTATTTGGTCAATAAATATTCGTAGTTATTTTTTAAAAATATAATCTGAAACAAAAAAAAATAAATAAAATAAAATTTTGAACATTTTTTTTTTTTTAATAAAGAGCGTAATGAGAATACATTTATTACAGGATTAATACCAATTGCAAAACACTTATAAATATTTAAAGAACAAATGAGACACTTTTTATCATATTACAAATGTCTCAAACCATCCTCTGTTATCTGATAATTGTGTATGCTTTTGTTTGCTGTCGTTCAGCTTTGCATTGTTTTATTTGTGCTTCAAATGTTTAAAAAACAGACACACTTAATATTGCTTGCCAAATGTGGCATTGTGGCCCCCTTTATCCCCTGTGTTGCACTTTAGCAGCCGTTTAAGTTGAGCTGATGTCCTGTGCAACAGCAGCAACAGCAGCCGCATGTCCTGCAGCCAATTGCTTTGTCCATTGTATATTGTATACTAACTGTATTGGTCTTATCTAAAGAGTTTTACCCAAGCCCCAACCAAAACCGGACAAGATTTATTTACTGTTGCCAACAAACAGAACTAGTACTATTAGAAACCACACACACACACAACAAACCGTATTGTGTGGAGATAGAGCCAAAAAATAAAAGATTTATATTTAGGGTAAGGGAAGGCTGCCAACAAATGTCTTTCATGTTATATATTTGAATATATATGTATGTATATTGTCTGGCCAATAACCACAAATATATATTTCGCTCAAGCATTTAATTTATATTTCCCACTGCCAGTTGTCAGTTGTATTTAGTTTAGATACAAATTCATACCGCTCCTGAGCCATTTATGGAGAAATTGTAAATCTGAACAGTGGAAATAAATCAGCTTTATTACGATGGGCCCGCCATATTTACAGCTGAGCAGAGCATTTCATTTGACTTATTGTTGACAAGCTTTTAAATAAATTGAATTTACTGACATCAACAACAACAACAAAACAATTTGCCCGGTGAGTGAAGACTGCTTTTCCTGAACAGGTCTTCTTTAGCCAAGGCCAGGCCAGGACCTCTCGTACTTGGCAAACATTTGCCAAGGATTTACGACTGTGACTCGTTCGACCATTCACCACTGGGAACTGGGAGCTGAGCTAGCTGCTCCACTCACCTGGTTTACTTGTAATGCCAACAAACTGCAAATTGCTACAAAATCACTTAACTGTACATTTTTATGGCATCTTTTTTTTCAGCGGAAAAGGAAAACAATGCCGTGTGGGCCAAGAGCAGAGAATATCATGTTTTCTGCAAAAACGTTTTGTACACAATAACGCGGGAGTTTTATATTTTTTTATTTCTCTAGATAAACATCAATTTGAAAATGTGTTTTAATGGAATATTAACTTGAATTCAACCTTGTTGGTAAACACGAGAGTAGTAAAAGAAGAAGTAGGAAAGCTTAAAAAGTGTAATACTTTATCTCAAGGTAAAGATTTTAAGATATTTCAACAAATATTTTAATTTTTCAACTATTTTCCAGCTTATACAATGAACATAAGTTGCATTAAAGATAAACATTATCTTGGCAGAGGATAAGTTGAAAAACTTTAAAGTCGGATTTTTTATTGATTTTTGTAAGAGACAGTAACAGTAATATCCTTCAATTTCCTTTACAGGTTAAATCAATAAGTAGTCAATGTTTTAAAGAACATCATTTTTGTAAACTGAGTAGTAAAAGAAGAATTTGGAAAACTTATAAAAGTTTTAGCATTTCGCATTTATTATTGTGTAGAGATATATCTCATGTTAAAGGTTTTAAGACTAATATTATTAAAAAAATAAAATATTTCTATAATTATTTTCCATTTTCCAAAGATTATCCATTTGATTTCCACAGGTTAAAACAATGCTTTAAAGATAACCATCATCTGTTTCTTCTACAACTCCTTAAATGATTCAGTTTTGTAGGGCAAGCGGAAACAATTGTCAGGGCCATCGCCAGTCAGCGTAACCATTTTGTTGTTGTTTGGCAGTTAAGAGCTCCATTGCGTTTTATGTTATTATTGTGTGAGCATTGCAAAGCGTTTGCCGTTTCGTTCGTTTTGGTTGGCCGCTGCTATTTTGCCAGACTTCAGGTCGCTTTTGGCCGCTGGGTCTTTTTATTTTTTTGTCTGTGGCTTTACGGCTATTTTGCATTAAATTGCAATTGATATGGGGAAAAGCGGGGAATGAGGTTTGAGTGTCAACTCCATTGTGCATTGTTAAACTGGAATTTTAATTGAAGTTTTTTTCACACACACACACAATGAAACACATACATATGTGATGTGGCAGTTACGGGTTTGTTTGTTTGTTTGGTTATATGCCACATTAAAGTGTTAAATGGCATTTGCCAGTTTGTTTGCTTTTCGGCTTTTCGGTTTTCCTTTTTTTTTTGTGTTTTGTGTTTTGTTTTTGTGCTATGCATATCAAAAGAACCCCTCTCTAACATTTGCTGGTGGAGTCTACATCATTATATCTGGAATATGACACCTGAGATTGCACAAAATGAGCTGGCTTTGGGTCCACATAACAATGGGCAAGCGCACAACCAAATGGACTTCCTTAATGTTATGTGGCATTAATGGCCAACAAAAGGCAGCTGCTGTTTTGGGGTCACGTGGAGTGTGTGTATGGCTAGTATGGTAGTTGAGACTGATTGCCATGGAGATTTGCGGTTAAATTCACTCACAAGCCATGTCACAGAAATGACATTTTCATAGTCAGATGACATTTGAAACAATATCCCATTATATTGTGCCTTAAAGCTTCTTTATATTTTCATATTTGACAAGTAAATAAAAATGTGACATGTAATTAAGAAATATGTGTTTTTTATACAAGTTAATTATTTCTAGAGTTTGGGTATATATATTATGATATCATGGATATTATAATTCAAAATCAGATTTTACAAAGTTTCTTGCGAATAACAATTTCCCTTCCTTTTCCTATATTCATTCTTGTATTAGTAAAAGATCCATCAATTAAGACTACGAAATAACTTTTCTAATTTATTCCGTAAAATTAACACGAAATGAATATTAAAAGTTAATGAAAATTTAAGCACTAAGTATTCTTAGCTAACTATGGAGTTTCCTAAGTTATCCTTTACCAATTCAACCCCAGAAAACGCTTTTTAATCACACATACTCAACTATATTTTAAGCCAAGAGGTTTACTTCACATGCAGGTGCCTCGACTGCCTACTTTATAAATAAACAATTAGGCACCAGCTGACGCAAAAAAACACATTTGTGTGGTTTCACAGGACATCTATTAGCAGATACTAACCGCAAAATGGCGCCCAACTAAGCCTTTAACTACTCGTCAAGAACCTTTTTTCCACTTGCCCACATAATAAGCGTTTAATAATCACATGCAGAAGTGTGAGAAATGTCTGACTACACATTTAAGGAGCTGTCCTTTCTGCTCTCCTACCTAATATATCAAATTTGCCAATGTACAAAACAGTTTCCGCTTCCGGGCATTTTGTCTGTTGCTTGCGCACAACTAAATGTGTTACGGTTTTGGTCCAAAAACTTACGCATTATTGTTGTCTAGCCTTAACCCTTGTTGTCGTTTGCGCTCTGCCCTCTATCTGCTCTGTGTGTGTATGTTTGTGTCAAGGGCCGCGGGCTCGGTTTGTCTGCAAAGTTTGGCTTGCAAATATCATTTGCCTACCTGGAGGCAGCTTAATCAAATATGCATGCAATGGCGTTTTCTTTTTGTTTGCCACTGCCACTGCCACAGCTGCTTCAGTAATAAGTGTCATGAGTTTTTGACTATCCTACCCCCTAGTAACAACAATAACAACCACTTCAAATGTCAGTTAATAAATTGCAAAACGTTTTTCTGTGAATCGACAACCCAACAAACACAACAACACCAACTGCACTAAATGTCAGCGACACATACACACACACACACACAATCATACACACATATACGTAGACTACTTTATCTCATCCTGTAGAGTAGGGAAGCCGAGAACGAGAAAGGAGCACGAGCTCGAGCCCAGGGCAGACAATGAAGTTGCCGCTGTTGACATGAAGCGTGACGAGAACAAGTATCTCTCTACTCGCGCCCTCTGCCCTCTGCTGCAACTCGATCCATATGCCGCTCGCGCTCCCGCCACAGAGACATTTACAAATAAACAGCGCGCTAAATTATAGGTGCCTCGTGGGCGAGTGAATGGTTCCTACTCCTTCTACTTGTAAATAATATGGAAGGCTACACCTGCAGACGACGTCGTCGCCATCGTCTAACTTTTAACTACAACAACAATAGTCACTCGCATACCAATTACAGCAGCAACAAGCAGCAAAAACAAGCAGCAACAAGCAGACATGGCATTTCCAAACTTTTTAACAACGAAACTTGTATAATCTAACAATAGTTTTGGGTTGAAAATGGCAAAACTATACATTTTATAAATATTACAAAAAAGTATCAAAAACGAAACAAAGTGGAAATAAAAGTGGAACAATATTGAATACCGAATGATTCATTTTACCTACATTTAGATCATTCATAAATAAACTATTTCCTTTTCTCCTAGCGATTTATTAATCAACTCATAGTTACATATTTAACTCGATCTTAGCGTATCGAAACACATGATTAAGTCAAAAGTTACAATTCTTAAAAGTTTTGAAGAAAGTTCTCCACGCGTTCCACACACACACATACACAAACACACACCGAGAAAAACACAAAGTTCAAGTTGACGACGACTACGACGCTGAATTGCACTTTGGCAGGAAACAGCAACATACATACATACATACATACATACATACATACATACATACATAGATACAAGCATAGGTAGGTGGGTAAAAGTTATTCAGGTACGACTTTCTCCCTCTTCCACCGCTCACAGTAGAGTTTGCAACAGTTTGCTTAGTTGGCAACTCCTATTAGGCATACATTGTTGCAATTTTTATTGATGATGCAACTGCCAGGGCTAACAAAAAATGAAGAAGAACAAGCAACTAACGGTAAATACAATACACACTTCGTGATCTTTGGAGCAAGAAGTTTTTCAATTAAATGTATGCTGCAATCAATGCCAATGTCGTAAATACCTTGAAGATGCGTTGACAATTAATTGCATTGCATTCATTTCACTCACATAATGAGTGGGCGTGCTTACCGAAGTGGGCGTGGCATGGTAACTGAAACGTGATCAAAGTTGTATTTCGCCAAGTTTTTCTTTTGCCTGTCACGTTGTTTGGTTGGCGTGAAACAAACTTTTTTGCAGCGACGAAAACTTGTTTCTCTTTTCATGTTTAGCTGCGAAATTATCTCTTTGTATTCGGTTTGATGGGTTTTTAGGGGGGATGCGCCCTAGAACAGGTCAGTTTTCCCTCTGACTAGCAGCGAGTGCTATAAATTTAAACTTTACCGCCAAGGTGTTAGACGTGTTTTTCTTAGATTTCTTTTTGGTTTAAGGCAAAAATAATGCAATACACAAAACTAGTTGTTATTGCAATACAATAAAGGTATGAGAAGGATAAAGAGACAAAGTTTGAATGAGATTTTTATAACAATTCGTAGGTATTAGAATGTTGGTTTAAAGCTGATAACTTTAAAGCTGTACCTTGAGTTAGATAAAATCATCTAGAAGCACGACTGTCAAAAGCTTTATTTCTAGATCAAGTACGTTTTTTTCTGCAACCCATTTCTCTATTTGCAAACTGGTTGTGCAATAAGTCCCCCATTTATAACAAGACTAAACAATAATCTGCAACTAAGTGAAGCTCAACAATTTTATTGCAACGCATTTTGTTTTTTGAGTTGAACATTTGTTTTGGTTAGTTGCTTTGCTTTTGACCAGCTTCTCTGTTGATGCAGCTTCAACTTGGAGCAAGCCCTTTAGACGTCTTGCGACATTGCATGTCAGTGCCAGTGGCAATGGCAACGGCAATGGCAACGGCAATGGCAGTTGAAAACGTATGCTGGTCTGGTCTAGAAATTCTTGATTTAATGGCGTGGAAAATTAGAAAACGTTTGCATTGGCCTGCCTGCCCTCGACCCCACGACCAGCGGCAAGTGGGGCAATCGTCTGGCAGCTGTCAAACTGGCCTCGATTTTTTTCCAGGATCACAGTGTCGCTGCTTAAAATGCTTTGGCATTTGGAACAATTGCAGCAATGTTGAACGAGTGCCAAATGGCCTGATGCTCAGGTGCTCGAAAATTGCATATAATGACTTAATAAATTAAAGCCAAAACACACACACACACATACACGAGTATACATGCTTAAGCTAAAATGTGTATTCAAATAGAAGTTGGGGAGGAGGCAACCGTGTGCATTTTTAATGAAGTTTGCGCGCTTGTGGGGTTTTTTGTTTCCGCACGCCCACAGCCACGCCCACATCTTTAGCGGTGAGCATTTGCCAAAAGGCTCAAGTTTCAGCAGCACGCCCTCCGTGTGCTCTTCATGTAAAAGACTTTTGCAGCTGAGTCTCACTAATAAATGTGTCTGCCGGCAGAAAGTCTACAAAGTGCTTTTAATTAGTTGTGTTGGCTTTCTCCACAAAATTACAAAAAAAAACAAGTAAGAAGGCTCTAGTCGAGTAAGATCGACTAGAAGATACCCTTAACCCTTGATCATACAGACGGACAGACGGTCGGGCTGACAGACACACTCATATTCCGCTGTACCAATGCTTGATGGTTTCATATCTCCGGTGTTTCTTAACCGATTTTAATGAAATTTTCACAGAAGTTAATTATTTTGAAATTCAAGATTTTTTTGTTATCGTTTGTACATGTGTATATCGTAAGCCTGAAAAGTTATCGAAAATTTAAAACAAACTTGTCATGCCTAGGGATTAGGAGAGCTCATATCCAAAATCTGGAGTCTCTAGCTTTTGTAGTTCCTGAGATCGACGCGTTCATACATACAGACGGACGGACAGACGGACAGACAGACGGACATGGCTAAATCGACTCCGCTGTTGATGCTGATCAAGAATATATATATACTTTATGGGGTCGGAGAAGCTTCGTTCTGCCTGTTACATACATTTGCACAAAAACATTATACCCTTTTTTTTACCCATTTCATGGGTTAAGGGTATAAAAGGAGTAGGAAGATAAAACACATCCGAAATGTGTATAAAACGAGGAAGTTCCGTTTGGCGTTGCTTTTGTTTAACAAGTTGGGTGTTAATTTTTATTGAAAATTTACTTGTTACTTCCTATCTTCATAATATTCTCTCAAAAGTTAAAAGGGCTTAAGTTTTTAATAACAGGAATTGAGTGTTTTGCTCAAGTGGACTACATTAAGAACTAAAAAAGTATATATATATAAACTAAATATTAAGCCTTATCTAATCATTTTGCCATTTATTATAAGTTAATGGTTGCATATTTAACTAATAATTATTTAAATGATAATAAAAATAAATTTTTGCGTTTATCATATTTCACAACCCTTTGATTGAGAAAGATCACCAACCTACTATTCATATAGTACGTCAGTGGTAAGGCTTAATGGTTTTGTGTCTACGATAAATGCAGACTCTGATTAAGAAGAAGATAAATCAAAATTAATTTTCTTTGCTTATTTATATTTATTTTGAAAATATATTTATTAAATACTGTTTATTATTAAACCGCAACATAATCAATTGATTTGATTAACAAATGGTTGGAATGCCATCGCCTGTTTTTTTCGCACCAAAATCTCGTATTTGGGAAAGTTTCTTAGCGGAAAATTCTCGTAACGGATAATACACGCACGCTGCGATGGATACAGGGTGCCAATGAGCAAGCCACCATCAGATCGGGCGCGGCACACATAAACACGTTCGTTGAGATTATTCGTACCCACAGAAACTGCATTCCTCTCGCCGTAGCCATCGTAACTGCGCACCCAATGATAGCTGACGGTCGCATTTGCGACCAGAACATCAAAGGAGGTTGCTACATTCGCTATCGATTCAGTGTTATAAGTACAATATCCAGTTTCAGCTCTTATACGTGCAGGCAGAATAGAGGTGGAGTAGACAACTCGTCCCACAAAGCTATCGTAGCCCAAAGTATCAAAGCCGCCAATGATTGCATTGTCCGGAAACTCCTGCGTCTTGTAGTAGGTTACCCAATTATCGGTGTTATCGTAAACTCCACCATGAATGGCGCCCAACAGCTGAGCAATGATCAGCACAAGGGTAGTTAGTTTAAGAGAAGAATACATTGTGTGAACTGTTTGCTAACTTTATGAAGACTGTTGTATTGATTGGAATCGGGTTTGGTATTTATATTTAATTAGAATAAGTTTTGCAGGGAATCACTTGCTGATAAGCTAAGTTTTGATTAGATATGCCAAAAAAAGAAAAAAACATTACTACGGTTTTCTTCAGAATGTGTCATGCCTCGCTGATTTGATAAGTCCTTGTAAAACTGATATGATTTGTTTTTGAGTGTTGTCGACGGTAACTTATTCACAATCAAATTAAATGATAGAATATTGTACTACCGTACTGTATATAACTGAAAGCTGGTTATGATTATGACTTTATGACTTTATTGCTTTATCAATCCATGGCCTAGCCCTTCAAGTCTACAAAACTTAACTTGTTTGCGGTACTTAACTTTTCTGAGCACCATGACAACATTTTTCTAATAATAGCCAGGGTGAACAGTTTAAAAAAGATTTAAGCATCACCTTATGTGTTACGATTAGATAATTAATTGGTTTTGCGAATGATTTATATTGTTTATGTCTTCTGAATGTAAAATACATTTTCCAAGCATGTTCAATGGAACTCCCTAAGAAATTTTATTGTTGAGATTCTCTTCAAAATGAAGAAAACATATTTCTTAGTGGTAAAACGATCATAGATTCTTCCCTCAACTTATAGAAAAACCTTAATCTAAGTATATTTTGCTGATAAGTGCTAGTGGTATAAGTCTTTTTGTTCTGGACGATGTTAACAATTTGTCTCATTTCGCTGAATTTTTTAGCATCGGCAAAAATGAAAAGTTTTAAGTGTGTGTAATCACCGACCTACTATACATAAATATGCCAAAGTGGAAATTTTCCTGGTCCCGCCGCCTGGCGAGAATTTGGGTCCGTACGGTGAGTGACGGCAGCCGAACGCAAAGCTTCACTCTTTTTTGTAGGCCTAGTGTGTCACAAACAAAGTGCAAGTTATTCTGTTGCAGTCTTGGCAGAGACTAGAGCTCTAAGAGTACAGGCAACCAACCCATTTTTATATCCTTAACCCATTTAATGGGTAAAAAAAACGTTAAATGGTTTTGTGCAAAAGTATGTAACAGGCAAAAGGAAGCTTCTCCGACCCCATAAACTATATATATTCTTGATCAGAATCAACAGCGGAGTCAAATTTAGCCATGTCCGTCTGTCTGTCTTTCCGTCTGTATGTATGAACGCGTCGATCTCAGAAACTGAAGAAGCTAGAGACTCCAGATTTTGGATATGAGCTCTCTTAATTCCTAGGCATAGGAAGTTTGTTTCAAATTTCCGATCACTTTTCCGGTTGACGATATACACATGTAATCAATAACAAAAAAATCTTAAATTTCGAAAACGGGGATTGAAACTATTAACAAAATAATGAACATCTGTGAAATTTTTATTACGATTGGTTGAGAAACACCGGAGATATGTTCAAATTGATTAGCTTATCAACAGCCATCCGTCTGTCTGTCTGTTTGTCTGTCTGTCTATCTGTCTGTATGTATGAACGGGTCGATCTCAGAAACTACAAAAGATTTTGAATATGAGCTAATTAATTGAAAAATTGGGACTTTTTCGTCGTGGTACTGGTATTTTATAAGGGGAGATCTAATAATAATACAGTATTATAATAAGAAACGCATTATCGGAAGATTGTTTAGTTATAAACCCATTTAACTGTCCAATCAAAGACGCCAACCAACACTACACTTTTGGAAACTGATTATAGAAATTATATCGCTTGTAAATGAGTTTGAAAATTGTAAGAAATTGGTTGTTAAAGTAGCATAATAAGGTAAGGTAGTAGATAGTATATTGTAGATACATTTTATGTAACTAACTAATGAATGTCCGATACTAAACTATAATGTTATCTCTGAAATCAAAGAACCTCAATTTGAATTTAATTCTTGAGTGATTATATTGCAAAATTGCTTATAAATTATTTTCCTTTCATTTTGTGACTTAATTGCCAGGAAATGACTTTCGCTTGGGCAATAGATGTATAATTTTAATATTCATTGAGAATGCGCTTAAAGTTCCTTAACCCGTTTTTGTGCCGCAAAAGTCACTTTGTGCGTGCCTAACCACATGTGTAAAATGTGTCATAAACATTTGTTGTATGTGCTGCGATGCATGCCCAAAATGGCTCAAAAACTCACACACACACAAAACCCGGTTCCAGGTGAGCCAGCTGAATTCTATGTAGATGGCAACTGTCAAGCAAAAGTCAAAACCATAAGTCAAACCACAACACACGGCTCAAGGTGGTTGCACTTCTTCTGTCCTTACCCTGCCGCTTACTTTATTGTACACTGTGTGTATGTTTTGGTTTTTGTGGCTTGCACAAGCCACATGAAAATGTCAGCAAGGTTTTAAACCATTTCAATCAAGTCAACTTTAAGCTGCCTTCAACTTCAAGCAGATATTTTTTTTGTGTTGTTGCTGTTGCTGCTGTTGTTGGTGTTTGTCCCAAGTTACATTAGGCAGACGACTGACGACTGACGTCTAGGCCATTTAATTTATGCACAAAATCACATGGCCTAATGCTGTTTTGCCTTTGATCTCATGCCTTATACTAAGTGCGGGCGCAATGAGGTTGGGGGGAGGGGTGGAGATTAGTTGCCTTGGCTAGACTTAAAAAAGTCTGTAGGAGATTTAAGAATCTTCAGCTTGACGACATTTTTATTTATTTCGTTTTTTTTTTTTAGGTAGGCAATCAAAATCAGAGCTAACATTACACAAGCACGCGTCACGCCGGAAACGGAAATGGCAAGCATCAGACGGAAGTGTTTCTCTTTCTGTGTTTGCTCTATGTGCTCTTGTTTGTTTACGTGTATTCGTGTGCTTGTATGTTGCTTCAAATTCAATTTAAATGTGGCACCCGCTTGAATTTAAAGCCCATTTACTGCTTTACGTCGTAATCAGGTTTGTGGCAATCGACATAAACTTGGTTAATTATAATTCAATCTCCCCCAAAAACTCAACTCCCACACAAACACACACACCACATGGACTGTGACATGGTTGACCTCGCTTACAGGCACTACCCAAATCTATATCACAGATAGTTGTGTTAAATTTACGACAGGTTCTGAAGACAAAAGCGAGATTCTCTAACATGTTTTCAGAAGTTAGCTATAGAATCTTATAAGTTTTTAGTATTTTTTTCCAAGAGTATTATATCTTCGTTATCCCAATGAGAACTGTTACTGTTTACCAATTGAATGCCCTTAGGAACTGATCTGAGGTAATGTGAGCTTTTTAATGAAGAGAATCGTAAACGCCCTCGTCCAACTGCAGTAGTTAACTAAGGGGCAAAAACACACCCCATTGACATTCATAGTCAAACAATGCACTGATTTATGACACCTTGAAATGCAAAATGCGAATCGCATGTTAATTACATTTACAAAACACACGCAAAGGGAACTTATAACAAAGGGGCAGAAAATGGTGAAAAGGGTAAAAGAAGAGAATGTCAGATTAGATTATACCATGTAATCAGACCTGAAGCTCAAACGTTGTTACTTTTAGAGTTTGGGTATATGTATTAAAAGAAATAATTTCTAAGATCTCAATAAATTTTTTTTATTTTTTGTGAAAAATGTTTCAACTTTTTGACAAAATGTTATCTCTAAATCGTAGTTGCTTTTTAGTTATAAAAATTAATAAGAATGTTCATTGGAAATATATAGTTAATTGCATACATTTTACAAAAATGTGTAATGAGTATAGGATGATGTAAAAGGAAATGAAAAATAGTGCACCACTTATAGTCGCAAGCTATGTGTGCAGCAAAATGTTGCAACTATTACCCCCAGGTAGGTTTACACATTAATATTGGCTTGTCAAAACTGTTAGCCATAAGAAACTAGAAACTGTTTGCAACAAGCTGGTTTTTCTCTCACTCTCACTCTTTCTCTCTCCTTCTCTGTGTTGTTCTTAAACTTGCCACAAAAACCACATGCAATATACACGCTGCCAAAAGGCAGGCATCAGGACAAGCTGAAATGCAACACCGCCAGGCAATCAACTGGTGTTTCAGTTTCCATTAAGCAAACGCCACACACAGAACTCTCCCCACTCTCACACACTCATGCACACACACACACACCTACCTGACAACGTCTCGAGTTTTAGTGGCAAACGTAAAAACCCTGCACGTACTGCCCAGCTTGACAGGATTTGCCGCCAAAGCGCAACAGAAAAATTTCCCAAAACAAATGGAAAGCAATTGAGAGAGAAATTGCCGCCGCTCACTGGAAATGCGAGTGAAAATACCTGGAAGCATGGGAAGCTAAGCAAAATGTAAACACCCCTTCAAATTGTGACGTCATATGGGAAATTTTCATTACCCCTACTTCTGCCAGAGACGGATATGGGATATTTTTACTACCCCCACTCAAACAAGAGACTTTTGCTCGCCATTCTACACATATGTACCTTGACTTAATTGCCGTCTGACATTTATTGCTGTCCAGCGTGTCATTTCAGATACAGCATCAGCATCAGCATCAGAGCATCATGCACTTCTTCTGGCCAGGAAGGCTATCAGACAGCAAAATGTCCACGCTTATATCACATATATCACGGCTAGCCAAAAAGGTGAGTTGGTAGCTAAATGTCGGCCCTGATATGAAACACAAAAAAGAATGAATCTGTTTCGATAACTTGCGTATGTGTCACTGACAGCAGCAACACGCGAATTGAGATTGAAAGGCTGTAAATAGTATTGACTCGGTTCAAAGCAAAAACTTCAAAAGGTTAGAGAATCGCTTTTATTTTTGGGTTGGTTTACAAAAGAATGGAAAATTGTACCATTGGCCATAGAAATATTTTAGAGAGGAAAGAAGTTTAGAGTTACTCACAAAGAAATTTGATTTTATTTAAACGTAATGTAGTAGGATTTAAAATTAAATTGTCATTTATATATATATTTATTTAAAGTTATTTAAAGTGAATATTAAAATAAAAATCTTTACGAAACAAATTCTAGTTTCTTAAAAAAGTCTCCCAAACTTACACCTTAGTTGATATCGTGAATTAACATATATTGTACTAACTTTTCAATTTAAATTACATAGTTTTTTATTAAAGTTGTATATTTACTGATGTCAGGAACATGGGAAAAACCCCCTTAAATCAACTTAGATTGAATCACATATTGATAATAACAACTGGAAATCAAAGAAAAAATCTTAACAAAAGCCCCGAAATGTTATCTTTAAGTGAATATCATAACATAACAAAGGATTATGGTCTTAATCATAACAAACAATTCTCGCTAGTTAAGTAAACTCTATAATTTATTATTTAAAGTTAACGTGACAGCTGAAATGCCATCAACATTAAGACATTTGTGAAAGTAAGTTGTTAACAAATCTAAAACAAAACCTGAAACAATTTGACTAAAAAATATATATTCATGGCAATTATACTTCAAGTAGACAGCACGAATAGCATTTATAACGGAATGCAAAATAAAAAAAAATGAACAACCATTTGCATTATAAATATTTTAGAAAATATACTCTGGTTGAATTGACTGCTGAGTGACCAGAAAAAAACAAAAAACTAGCCATAAATGAGCAGAAAAATACAAATAAAAATGAATGTGTTGTGGACTGAAGTTAAGCCTGAAACATGTTGGCCATGGCAACGTAATGCGTTTTGCTGGCTGGGATTAAAGCCGAACACGCGACCAGAGCCAAAAGCATATGCCAATATCGAGTGTGTGGTGCGGTTGAGAGGGGAATGTGGTGTGGGGGGAAGGATCAGCGACAGTAGCACGCAAATGGTATAAACAAAATAAACTGATAAGCGACGAAGCCTGAAAAAACAATAGCCAGCGGAGTGGGGTGTAATAGGGATGGGGATGAGGATGGGCAGGACAATGGCGAATTATGCAAAAAGAGACGATGAGGCGAAAATATATGTATGTTGCAAGCGACGACAGCGACAAACAAATAAACAAACGGGACGAGAATCAACACAACACAACCAACACAAATCAACAAACAGACAGACAAATAAACTGACGCTCATTTTTGAGTTGGTTGTGGGAGGGAAATACAACTGACAAATGAATGCGAGACGTTGTCGGAATGAGAGTGAGACAGAGACAGAGAGCGAGCGAAAGTGAGATACAAACAGCAACATTCTGTGCAATGGAAATCAATTATTCATGCGCTTGGCCACGCAGCTAAAAAGTATGCTAGGCATGCGACAATCCAATATTGCCGCCAAACGGTATGCAACAGTTTTTGCACAGACAAACAAACCAGTTTGGCTAAACCAAACTGCACCCAAAACCTCATTCATGCCTCCCACACCCCACCCCACACATCCACATCCCACCCCCAATGACTGCTGATGATGATGGGCATTTGTTTGTGTTTGATTTGCACCAATTGTGATTAAAGGGCAACCAGTTTTGGGCAGCCGACAGCCAAAAGGGTGCAAGGTGGTATATGTATGTATCCCCATCAGTTTTAGTACAGGCTACGTGCAAATGAAGTTTAATGTTACAGTATACAAAGCAACGTGACGTCTCTTTACGTAAAATCATCGAAACCTGGATGCTCTTATTCAATATCTATGAAACGTGAGCACAAAGCAATAATGTAAACTAAAACCAAATATATTCTTGCTGATACTAGATAAAATGAGTACAATAACATTGCATCTAGTCTGAAAACTGAAGTATTTTTAACAAAAAATATTATTTCTATATATGTTTATCCTAAAATACTTTACTTAATGCTTACTTAATGGCATTTCACTTTTCTTTTCATCTAACACTTTGCATTTTCTTCTGTTTTTCGATTTTTTACATTGAAAACGCATAAATATGTCCACCGTTCTTATCCCTTCGTAATCAGAAGCTGCAAGCTAAATCATCAAATAGCAGCACCCAATGACTATTGTGATATTGGCTAACTAGGGAAATCTCCCTCTCTCTCACATTGGAGGGTACTAATTAAATTTGGCCACCGGCGACAGCTACTTTCGATGCACCCACAGAGATATTGGGGCTAACGAATGTAAAGCTTTGGCAGCTTAGGCGGCAGCGGTAGCCGCTTTCTGTTTTGTTTAGTTGTTGTTCGGGACTTCCTTAAGGGACAATGGGAGAATAGGATGCTTGGATGCATGCTTTCAGGCGTAAAGTGTTTGATTATGGTCATTTATTCACTACGGTCCTCTGTTTCTGTCTCTGTCTCTGTCTCTGCCTCCATGTACATCCCAATGTTGTAACCAGTTGTTGTTTTTGTCTACATTTTTGGTGTTTTCCTCCCCATACGCATACCGCTATTATCTTTTGTGCCCCGTCATTGGTTTGAGGTTGCCATGGATTTTGGTTTTTTGGGGGTACTCTCTCTAACTGTCTCTCTCGCATCATGTCTGTGTCTGAGCATACGATTAAAATCGCATACATCAGCGCTGCTCAAAGCACAGACAAAGGGACAGACAACAAGGGCAGGCTACCCCACTGTGTTAAGGGTGGCGGTGGGCTGGTGGCTGCGGAGTGACCAGACAACCGTGGCTTCCTCACTAATTTGTGTGCAATCGCGCATTTAAACGTTGTTGTTTATTAATGCATTTCGTTAAACGCGGATAATGCAAAATTTATACTGTTGCTCTGGCTGTTGCTGCTGCTGCTGGAAAAACCAACGAAAAATCCGGCAAAATCTCGAAAACCATCAAACGAGTAAGCCAGCAGACAAAAAAAAACTAGCAAAAGAAGAAGAACGAAAAAAACTAACATGCAAGTTAATTAAGCCGTCATGAACTGCAAAAACACGTGACATGCAGCACACAATTTTATATCTGTATGTGTGCGAGTGTGTGTTTGTGTATTTGCCCGTTGGCAACTCAAAGGCAAATTCAACCAAACACAGCGAGCATGGCCAACTGGCCTTTCATGCAACACCACAGTCCGTAACTCTTCCCCCTCTCTCTATATTTGCCGGACTGACTGAACCGAAGCAAAAAAGCAACTGGTGATGCGTATCGTAAGGCGCAGCGATAGCAGCATCATCAACAGTAAAAAAAAAGAATTGCAACGTTTGAGAGAACGAGACAGCAGCTTGTGTTTATGTCGATGCTATTGCATTCTCTTTCTTATCCCTTCAAAAATGCATTTAATGTGACGCTAAGAATATCGAGATAAATGCGAAAAATACGCAATCACAAACAAAACTTAGGAATCTTAGAGAGAGACCATTCGAAAATTGTAATAATATTTAAATAATTTAAAAGCGATATATGAAATACTCTTAAAAACTTAGCTTGCTTCTTAGAGAATACTAATAATATTAATAATCCCATTGCGGAATATTTCAAAAATATAAATATTTAATTTTACTTATGAACATTTATGTTTAATGGTTTGCTGAGATTGCATATTGTTTGTTTTTTTTTTCTTGCATTGGTAATTGTATTTCTTTTATTGGGAATTTTAGTCAATACAACAACCTACTGCAGTTAATGTACATTTCGCATATCCCACTATAAAAATACCCGCAGAGTATTTTTAATTTGATTATAAATTTATGACTTTTTTTAGGTATAAAGGACTAGAAAAACTCCGAAAGTGACCTTAAATATGGTTTCTTTCAAAATGGGAAATATTTAATATTGTGTACAAACTTTGGTAGAAAACCGCACTAGACATTATTTTTTACACAAGCCAAAATCAATGAAAGCTAAATGCTATTCAAAAAGGTTGTTGTCCGTACTTTGAGCAGTTCAGTTGTAAAATAAACTGGTTGGTAACTTCGGTTGTTTTGACTTAACTTGAAAATGTTGGTGATTGTTGCAGCATACCAAAATTTTAAACCGTTTAATTTAAAACTTAGCTCGTTCTAAGAAAATTTAGAAACCCTATAAACTCATTAAAACATACGCGGAATGGGTGTTTTCCACCACAATTGATTATTTTTGGGTTCTTGCACTTAGTTTTGTACAGTGATAGTCTTCATTAAAAACATGCTACACATTGCACTCAATGTACTAAAACGTACATTATAAGTAACAATCAAGATAATTACTGTTTCTGCTAATACTTTTCTTTCTCATTAAGATAAGAATCGTGATTAAAACCTTAAACATTGTACTTCACCACGCGCCAGACATTATTTTATATCAATCTATGCCCCTTTTTATTTAGCTAACTAAACAACTGTTATCTTTTGCACAAACATAGTCATTACTATTTATCTAGTAAACAGTTGAGTGTATATTGTTATAAACAATGATTGTACATATCACATATCTGGTAATTTATATTGTTGATATAAATAGTAAGGAATACATTGTTGACCCACGAAAAGCACTTTAAGCAAACCATTTCCCATATCGCGAGTCTTTTGTTTTAAAACTTTGCACAATGTCGAAAAAGATTTACCCTTTCTTTATCTGAATTAAGATAAAAGTTAAGGCAGAAACAAGAGCATGCTTATTTCTTATTTATTGTATCTAATTAACATTTATAAATATTTAGTTTTTGGACAAAAAAAGTTGAAAGTTAAACTATTCAAATACATTGACAGAAATATTCTCCAGACCCTTAAACAAGTGTATTTGTCAAATGCCAATGACTATGCAAAATATTTAATAAGTAAGACAATACTTCCACTAAGGGAGACGATTTAAACTTGTTTGTGACGTCATAAGTGCACAGTGGACTAAAATAGAATAAAAAGCAGATCAAATACTTTGTAAAAAATAATAATAATAAAATTAGGAAATCATAAATAAGAAAATATACTATTATATATTAAGTATATAGTTTAAAAATAGCTATTTACACAAATACTTTAAAATATTTTTAATATTATTTTAACTTTAAAAAGACTTTTAAAATGAACTGTTCTATATACCTGTCTCACTGTGCGCTATCTATCTATCTCTTACTATTCATGATGACACAAAAATCTAGAGAGAGAGCCAAATAATCATAAACCTGCGTCTATATTCACCAAATAACCAAACCAAACACACTAATAACTAAGTATATAAAGTCATGGCTCTAACGATAATGAAATCAGTCTCTGTCGGAAACTTATCGCGTCGCATAACAACCAAAAACATGGTGATTGTAAAAAATGCGGGGAATATATCAGTACCAGAATATCTAAATGAGGAATTCTTTGTGGAAACATTGGAGGAAGGATTGCGTGACACAAAAATAACATTAGACGAGATCAACTTTGAATGGGGCAGCAATGTGGGTGAAAACTATTGTTCGGCAATCTATCGAGTGCTTTTATGTTATACACGATCTCCAGATGGCAAAAAAACAGAGAAACTTTCACTCATAGTGAAAACAATACCTATAACAGAGGATACGAGGTTCTTGGAGGATGTAAGGGTGTTCATCAAGGAGAAGCAAACCTATACAGATGTCCTGCCTCGGTTGGATATATTAAGTAATGGCGATAGATTTGGTGCCAAGTGAGTTTAGATGAGAAAGAAAAGTTATAAGCTGTGTTTATTCTCAACTTACTTGCAGATACTACCATTCCATTAAAACACCTGTGCAGACAATTGTCTTCGAAGATCTGAAAGAAGATGGTTTCAGATTGGCCTCAAGGGAGAGAGGACTGGATTGGGCACATGCCTCACTTGTACTGCAGCAACTGGGAAAATTCCATGCCACGTCTATGGTTTTAGCCAAGAAGGTAACAAATGATAATACAAATTAAAGGAGAAATACTAACCAACATTTTTCCACAAAGAATCCAGAAATCGTGAAGCAATATCAACGGGGAATGTTGAGTGAAGAAACTTTATTAAAAAGCGATACCTTTGAAAATATGTTTGGTGGTTTTCTAAAGGGTCTCATCAACGCCACAAATAACTGGAGTGGATATGAAAGCATAACCAAGAATTTACAACGTTTCTCGGAAAACTTTAGGAAAGTTTTGTTAGCCGCTGCTAAGCCTAAAGCCAATGACCGCTACGTTGTACTCAATCATGGAGATATGTGGACGAATAACTTCATGTACGCCTATGATAATGTGAATCAACCTGAATTACCCACACGAGCTATCTTTGTCGACTTTCAATTGAGCTTTTATGGAAGTCCCGCTTGTGATTTGAATTTCTTTTTGAACACGAGCGTAAAGTTGGAGATATTACAGGAAAGACGAGAAGAACTAATCCAAGTCTACTATGAAGCATTTAATGATGCCTTGGAGTATTCTCGTTTTGAGCAAATACCCAGTTATGAAGATTTGCTTTGGGAGCTGCGTAGTCGTGAAATATATGGATTATTTGGTTTATTCGCTTTTCTGCCCATGGTTACGATGCCCAAAGAACTTTCAAGTGATTCAAGTATTGAAAATATGCAGGATGAGAGCTATAAACAAAAGCAAATGGATGTGATTTTTAAACAAAATTTTCTTAACGATTATCACAAATGGGGCTTAAGGCGGGCCGAGGAACTTGGTGTTTTTGGTGATTACTAAAAGAAAACTAGTGATCTATCAAAATTATTGTGGTTTTGTAATAAACTTATTTTCTTTCTTTGTTGCGTGGTGTCTTTTATTCGGCAGAAAATCAGATTGCTACGATAAAGATAATCGCTTTCGTTTTTTATATCCTTTACCCATGAAATGAGTAAAAAAGAGTATAATAGTTTTGTGCAAAAGTATGTAACAGGCAGAAGGAAGCTTCTCCTACCCCATAAAGTATATATAATTTCTTGATCAGCATTAAAAGTCGAGTCCATTTAGCCATGTCCGTCTGTCCGTCCGTTCGTCCGTCCGTATGTATGAACGCGTCGATCTCAGGAACTACAAAAGCTAGAGACTCCAGATTTCGGATATAAGTTCCTCCAGTCTCTAGGCATAGCAAGTTTGTTTCAAATGCAATTACACATGTAATCGATAACAAAAAATCCTTGAATTTCGAAAACTTGAAAATGAGGATTGAAATTATTAACAAAATAATGAACATCTGTGAAATTCAAATCGGTTAAGAAACACCGGAGATATCAAGCCATCAAGCATTGGCACAATAGTACACGTACATATGTCAATGTCTGTCAGCCCGACCGTCTGTCCGTCCGTATGGTCGAGGGTTAAGGGTATCGTCTAGTCGAGCTTACTCGACTAGAGCCTTCTTACTTGTTTTTTATGGTTAAGTTACTTCTGGAGAGAAATCACATGTTATCAGTAACGAATTCAAATAAGAGAAACTTGTATATAAAATTAAGTTCCCAATAAAGCTTTAACAGTTTCCACCGAAAAGTGAACACAAAAGCTTAACGATTAGTGTAAAAAAGCTATGGCGTGTAGTATTATAAATGCGGACAATATTGTAATGCCAAAGCATCTCAATGAAGCATTCTTTGTGGAAATATTGGAGGAAGGATTACGGGAGACCAATATAAAATTACACAAAATCAATTTTTATTTCGGCCATCAATTTATTGTTCGGCCATCTATCGAGTGCTCTTATTCTTTCAACGATCTTCATCTGAAAACAAAGAGACCCTATCGCTTATAGTAAAAACAATTTCCATCTCAAAAGATACAAGGTTTTTGGAAGATATCCGAGTGTTCAACAAGGAGAAGCATACCTATCTAGATATATTGCCTCGCCTGGCAGTTATCAGCAATGGTGAGCGATTCGGAGCCAAGTAAGATTATCAGCTACGAACATAATCTTACAAGTAGTGTTTATTTTCCACTTACTTGCAGATATTATCATTCAATTCGGAAACCCATGCAGACAATTGTTTTTGAAGAACTTAAAGTGGAAGGTTTCAAATTGGCATCAAGGGAGAAAGGGTTGAATTGGGCTCATGCCTCACTGATATTTCAGCAGCTGGGTAAATTTCATGCCACATCTATGGTTTTAGCTAAAAAGGTAGCAAGTGTTAATACAAATTGAAGAAAATATACTAATTAACCTGTATTTATTTCCACAAAGGATCCCAGTATTGTTAAGCAGTATAAAACTGGATTGCTGAGTGAAGAAGCTTTAACAAAAACAGATACCCTTGTGAATATGTTTGGTACTTATCTAAAGGGACGGATCGAGACAACATCCAATTGGCCTGGCTACAATGAAATAACCAATCATTTGCAACGTTTCTCGGATAATTTTGTAAACATTTGTGTTGCAGCTGTTCAGCCCAAAGCTGATGATCGATATGTCGTACTCAATCATGGAGATATTTGGACAAATAACTTTATGTATTTCTATGAAAATGAGGTTCCAAAACGAGCTCTCTTTGTCGACTTTCAGTTTAATTTTTATGGAAGTCCAGGCTGTGATGTCAACTTTCTTCTAAACACCTGCGTCAGATTAGATATACTACAGGAGAGTCGAGAAAAACTAATCAAACTCTACTATGAAGCATTTCGAGATGCCTTGAAATATTCCCGCTTCCAGCCAATACCCAGCTATGAGGACTTACTCTGGGAGCTGCGTAGTCGTGAAGTATATGGCTTATTTGGTTTATTTGCATATTTACCTATGATAACAATGCCTCAAGAAATGAAAATCGAAAACAGCAAAGGTGAACACGATGAATACTTTAAGCAAAAGCAAGGAGATGACATTTTCAAGCAACAGTTTGAATGTCTTTCAAAAATGGGGTCTCGAACGTGTCGAAAAACTGGGCGTTTTTTCAGATTACTAAAAAGAGTTTGTTTTGTCAGATATGATCTAAATTTTATATTTAAATAGTAGAATAAACGAGTAAATCAAACGAAACCGTCGTTAATCTAGTGTCGAGACCAGAGATCTAGTATGCGTTTTCATTAAGACCAATCAAGAATCAAACAAATGCTGCATTGGGGTCAATTAAAGTGACTTTGATTTTTCATATAAAAGTGCAGATTGATGCGCTCAAACTGATTCATAGCCAAATATAATGTCGTCCACAACAGAGGTGCTGCCGCTCTACCTAACGCCACAGTTCTTTAAACGTTGCCTCGAACACGGCCTGCAACAGCAGGATCTGAAAGTTTTAGATGTTCAACTAACAGATATAACCCAGGGTGGCGAGAATTACTGCAGTAATATATACCGTGCCCGTGTCAAGTATCAGACAGCGGAAAGGAATCTCATCGAGACTTCGCTCATAGTCAAGTATCTGATGGCTGAGAAGCAGGCAATCTTAGCTCGTCTTCATATCTACAACAAGGAGAGCATATTCTATATGCATATCAAACCTAAGCTGGAAGCACTTATGTGGCGTGCAAACGGAGTAAAGGAAAAGTGGACACTGGGTGCCAGGTAAGAAATCAATAGAAAACGAATAAACGAGATGAAAATATTTCCTCTTGCCACTAGACACTACTTCTCAACCACACAGCCGGAACAGACAATTATATTCGAGGATCTATGCTGTGAGGGTTATCAACTGAAATGTCGCCAACTGGGATTGGATGCTGACCATTCGAAGCTGGTGATGCGCAAGTTGGCTGAATATCATGCTCTGACCATGGTTATGGCCGAACACGAACCCCAAACGATCATAGATCGTTATCCATATGGACTGTTGCACATGGATGCGATTAAATCGCAGCCGTTTAAGCTGCTCTTTGGCACACAATTGCTTAAATTGGCGGCATTGGTAAATGACTGCGAAGGATTCGGTGCGATAACACGAAAGCTCTATCGCTATCATGAGCATTTTACAGAGCGTGTTCTCAAAGCGGTTTATCCACTGAGTGGTGCATACAACGTGTTGAACCACGGCGATCTGTGGATTAACAATATATTATTCAAGTACGATGAGCAATACAAATTGCAGCAAGTGAAGATTGTAAGTAAGCAACTAACTTTTGAGTTCGTCACATTAAAATTTGTTTCTCTTTCAGATTGATTTTCAACTTTGTTTCTACGGCAGTTTGGGTTTTGATGTCAACTACTTTCTCAATACCAGTTTGGAGCTGGATGTGCTCAAAACTCAACGACAGAAACTCTTAGATGAGTATTATGATGCCCTGGTGAGCTGCTTGAAGGAGTTGCCCTGGCAAAAACCTTTACCAACATATGATGAAATAATGGCCGAGATACGTGCTCGAGAGGCATATGGGTTTTTTGTGGCTTTTGGTTTCTTTCCACTGATGAGCATGATCGGTATTGATTCGGAAGATAATTCGTTGAAGAATTTTCACGATGAAGAATTTGCCCGACAAAAGATTCAGCTCATGTTCGAAGGCAATACACGAACACTCGAAAGTCTCAAGTTTACATTGAAGCGTTTAGATGACTTGCAAATCTTTGAATAAGAAACAATAATAAAATGATATACGAACGGTTTTCTCTTACATCACTTTAATTGCATTCATTTAACCAATCATTAAATTAGTTTGTAAATTTTTCTCTTTTTGAGCATGAGAAATATTTTATTGTATTTGAATTTGCATGACGGTTCTCAGAATAATTTAATGATATATAATTCTCTTCATAAACATGACCAAAGTTTAAGCAAATAAAACAAGAGAATACCATTTAATTAAACAACTATATAACTTTAATAAACGAGATTACTTATTCATGATAATTATAATAACAAAAAACAAAACCTGTGAAATATTGACGTACATCACTTTATTATTATATATGAAACTTAATTATAAGGCATATCCAAAAAACGAAACTTGGCTTTCTATAGGTGAGCTACAGTCAAATTAATCTGTCAGTTGAGCTTCTTAAATATGTTTTTGGGAAACTGAAATTTGTAGTAATTATATCTAATTACAATAACTACATTTGCATGTTTGCGATGGACAAACCTTATAAGATAATAATATGCATAAAGCCGCAGTAAAATATAAAATTGTTATATTATGGGATTAGTAAATCAGTAAGTTAATTTTATACGTGTCAAATGCGAAAGTAAATAAAAGAGTATGGAAAGTTTAGCATCCCGTTACGTGCTTGTAATATAAAACCTCTCTTTCTCTCTCTCTGTCTCATTGTCCCTCTTTTGACACACCTCTCTGCTTAGATAAGGTTAAATAAAAGATAAGGGTAGAGACGGTTAGATAATCATCCAGACATATGCTGTAAAGTGGGTGAGCCATGTTCTCTGATAAGATAATATCCGATTATTGGATTCTCTTGACAGTTCGTCAAGCGAACGAACCGATGTAACAGATAAATAGAAAGAGAGAGAGAGAGAGGTGTTAGCAAATCAAACATGATAAAAATTAAATAACTGGTTTGGCGAATTTCGCGTGTGTGTTTTTGCGTATATGCAGTGAAACTTCCACATAACGAACAAGAATATACTTTATTATAGAGTAAATGTGTTTTTGATTGAATTATTAAAAAACTTCGTTAGACGAAAGTTCGTTTTACGCAAGTGCAACTGTAATAAAAAGTATAAGAAAAAAGGTCGCGTGTTTCTATTTTTAAAATGAATAACTTGCCGCTGTTCTCGTCTATTAAATTAAATTATACATACATATATGAATGTAAATTGTTGTTTATGTGCTTAATTACGATAGATAGTAAATACAAATACAATAAAAACAATGACCGCGTTGTCTAGCACATATAAAATGCGGAACACTTCGGTCAAGCCCAGCAAATCGTTTGAGATCACAATATGTGCAGCATTGTTTACGATCAGGAACTGCAAGCCTCACCACCCAGGCATCTGGATGTGGCCTTCTTCGAGGAGGTTCTTGAGACAGCAAGGCGTTCGGCTCAAGTCCAACTATTGGGCATTTACTGTAGCATGGGCAGCAGCTCTGGCGAAAACTACTGCAGTAAGATCTATCGAGTGCGTTTGACCTACAAGCAACAAACAGGTAAAAATGCCCAGAAGGAGAAACAGCTGTCGGTGATTGTAAAGAGTATACCACAAACTGACTCTGTGGAGTTTTTGGAGGATTTGCAAGTGTATCTTAAGGAGAAGATCACCTACTATGAGGTACTGCCTCGACTCGAAATGCTTATGCAATGCAAAAGACGCTTTGGACCCAGGTAAACTCAAATATATTGAGTTTCAACTGTGATTTAAATAAATATATTTTCAGATTATATCAGTGCATGAAGCAGCCAGAGAATTCGCTGGTCTTTGAGGATCTAAGCCAGTTGGACTATGTGATGGGTTCACGTGAAACGGGCCTGGATGAGTTGCATTGCCGTTTGGTTATGGAACGCCTAGCTGAATATCATGCTACCTCCATGGTGCTAGCAAAGCTGGTAAGTCCAGGAAATGTGAATAAAATGTGAAGGGTGAAAGATTTATAGACTCGATTTCAGATAAGATAGGTTCAGGTACTAGTTACATTTTACCATCGTAAAATAATAATTTAAAAATTTTAAGGATAGATTTGCTTTTAAGTACTTTTTTTGTGTACTTATCTTGAACTTAATATAATGAACTCTCTTCTACTCTTTCATTTTATTCGACTTCAATAAACCAGTACACCACAATTTATGGTTTCGTAATTCCATTCATACTGAATGAACAATATACAATTATTTTATGTCATAATTTATTCAAATTTTAAACAATTGCGTAATATGAAAGCCTTGCAAATAAATAGAGCGTTGGATCAAAAGTAATAAAATTGAAACCAGTTATAAAACTTATATAAAATGATACTAAAAATGAATTTTTACCAACTTTTAACAATCTTGGCAAATTCATTCTTTTTAGGATCCCGAAATCACAGATGCCTATAGCGATGGTATGTTATCACCACAGGGATTGTCCAAGGATAATGGCCTACTGATGCGGTTTTTTGGCGGCAGTGGCCAACAGCTGCACACGTTGGTCAGAAGCTGGCCGGGCTATGAGCGAATTGCGGGCCAAATAGGCAAATATATGGAGCAGCAGCGGGAGCATTTGGTGCGTGCTCAGGCGCCAGTGGAGAAGGAGATTAAAGTGATCAATCATGGTGATCTTTGGGTGAACAATATGCTTTTCAAATACGATGGCAAAAAGCAGCTGCAGGATGTAATCTTTATAGACTTTCAGCTAAGTGTTTGGGGCAGTCCCGGCATTGATCTGAATTACTTTTTCTACACCAGCCTAAGCTTGGATGTGTTGAAGCATAAGCGGCCCCAGCTGCTGAAAGTCTATCATAATCGGCTGACAGAAACCCTACTCAATTTGGATATGGGCGTACCGGTGCCCAGCTATGATCAGCTGTTGGCTGAGGTGCAACGTCGGGAGAGCTATGGTTTTTTTGCCAACTATGCCATTTTTCCTACTATTAGCCAGGACAAGGCCCAGACCGCAGACAACAACTTTGAGAATTTCAACAACGAGGATTTTGCCAAACAGAAGCTTGAGCAAATGTTCAGTTCGGCCCGCTTAGCAGAAACTTTGCGCTATACTCTGCCGCACTTTGAGCAAGCTGGTGTTTTTTAATTCACTAACTAATGGGATACGAACTCACCAGTTTATTTTTTTTTTGTTTTAATTTAATTTACACATATTGCACATATAGTATAGTTAATGTAAATAAAAACATCTTTTAAAATAGTTACGCACTCTTTTTACAGATTTTTGGTTTTTTTCTATGCTTTGCTTTAATTTACCGTTGAAAGCTAAACAGCAGCGTTGCCAGACATTATAAATTGAGTTAGCTGCCGAATTTGGTATTTTTTGTGGCAACATTTCAGTTCATTTAATTTGGCATAAGCTTTAAGGAAAACTTTATATTGAAAATACATCAATTTTTGTAAAATTTGTTTAACATTTATTTTTGTTTTCGTTTGTTTTATGAGGGAAAAAAATACAATACAAAAATTGCACAAATTATTTGATTTGTTCTATGAAATCACCAAAAGAAAAGCACACACAAATTTAAATGAAAATGTAGCTAACGAACATTCCAAATAATTGCATATGTACATACAAATAGCTACTTAGAATTATTACAATCATTGGTAATTATAATTAACATCACTCCGATTCTTGCGTGCAACAATTAAAAGTCATTATCATCGTATTATTTATATAATCAATCAATTTAACACTAAAATTAGGCATAAAACGTTAATTAAAACGTTGTTTGTTGAACCGCAGCTGGAGTTCCCAAACCGATTACAATATGTATATATATATATAAAATTAATTTATATTGCTTAATTAACTAAAACGACTTTACGCTTATATAAAAATGTGTGTGGCTTTTTCTTTTTCTTTCTGTTTCCTTTTTCTTTTTATTGCTTTGTTCCGCGACTGTGACTCATGCAGAGATAATTTTAAAGAGGGTGTAGAGGAGAGAGAGAGAGTAGGGCAGAGAGAACAAGACTCTCAACGATTAGCTCCAGACATCGGCTGAGTAGCGTTTCTGTGCCTCCATCTTTTTCAAATATTGCACGGCATCCGCCTCACTCATATTGCCCTTAGTGGAAAGAATTTTCGTTAGAATGTTTCGCACATCCACGGCCATATTTTTGGCATCACTGCGAAAAGAAAATTATATATAAGATATAGAAAAAAGATTCCGAAAAGACATTAAAAACTTACCCGCAGATGTAGAAGTGTCCCTTCTTCTCGCCAATCACATCCCATATCAGATCTGCATCCTGTTCAAGCATATGCTGCACATAAATCTTCTTAGCTTGGTCGCGGGAGAAGGCTGTCTTCAGGGTTAGTGTACCCTTCTTTGCCCACTCCTCCAGCTCAGCCTCGTAGATGTAATCCTCGCTGCGCTTGCGGCAGCCAAAGTAAAGCACTGACTCTCCCACCGTTTTGCCCTCGTCACGCAAATACTGACGCTCTTGAATGAAACCCCGGAATGGCGCCAGACCAGTGCCTGGACCGACCATTATAATGGGAGTCTCTGGCTTTGTGGGCAATCGGAATTGGGATTTACGTATGAACACCGGCACCTTGACTTCCTCGCCGCCATCTGTGGGCTGTTTGTTCTTCATGTAGGTGGTCGCCACGCCCTTGTTAATGCGACCCGTGGGCGTTTTGTACTCCACCAGCACAGCGGTGACATGCACATCTGTGGGATGCAGCTTGGCCGACGATGAAATGGAATAGTAACGCGGCTGAAGACGTGGCAACAGCTCACAAACATGGTCCAGTGGTGGCTTACAGGACTTGATGTCCTCCAGAATGTGGACGACATTGCGACACGCATCCTGTATCCAGCTCTGATATTTTTCCTTGCCCTCCGGCGTTAACGAAGCCATGCTGCGCAGCAGCTGCTTATCTGCCTCATCTGTGCAGTATTCGGCCAACTCCTTCAGGATGTGGGTACGTGGAATAGCCGTGATCTCCAAATAATGAGTCAGAGCAGTGCGATAGCTTGTTGGACATGGGAACGGATGCTTCTTGCTGCTGTCCGTATCGGTGTTGATCAATGAGAAGACCGTATCCAAATCTGCCTTACACAACTGGCCAAGTTTCTCAACCAGCGACTTGTCATTGATGGGATACATAGCCACATGATCACCAGCATCGTAGCGCATCTTTGAGCCATCAATGTTCAGCTCGATGTGCATGCAGGAACGACCACCGCCCTTGTGCAGCTCACGATTGACGCGAATGGGCGCCAGAAATGGATTCTTGGCATCAAATGGTGGTCGCTGATTCTGCATGGAATGCAGACGAGCAATCTCGCCCGTATAGATGCGATCCGGCTGAACATCGGGCTGCTCTAGCAAACGATATTGACGTATCAGCACCTCCTCACCGCTACCCTCAATGCCGAAGTGATCACAGACAGCTGGCCAGAAACGATCCTTCCATGTGATAAAGTCATCCTCAATGCTACGAAGGAGATACACCTTTAGTACAAATTAACACTCGAGTATTCTGTGTGTTGTCTTACTTGGCATCATCATCACCGAGTCCCAGCTCAAACACACGATTAGCGCCAAGCTCCTCCATACGCTTGTCCACATAGATGGCAACCTTGTTGTAGTGCTCATAGGTTTTGTTGCCCAGACCAAATACCTGCAAGAATTACATAAAACAAAACCAGAAATTGTTATAACAATAATTAATCGCATAATGCTCAATTACCCCATACTGGGTTTGTCTGTCATTTCGATTTGTTGCTGTAGCGCTTTTACATAAATTATTTAATAGCCAGATCAAAGTGCGCCTCAACTGACAGCGAGGCGTGACAAGGCCAAGAGCGCCGCCGGCGGCGGCAAACGTATTTAACATTTAACACCCAGTTTACGTGAGTAGCACAACAGTCGCAATCGGAAGCGTTTCACTTTGCACATGTTTTCATTCAGCAAATGCGAATTATCAAGACATTCTAGAGGCAGTAAACAAAATTGCGCAACAGTTGTGTTTGGTGTCGAAATGTGCACGTTCTTAATAACAGCTGATATGCGGCAGTGTGACCAAACACAACTATTAACAAAATTTAATGGCTTTGCAAGGTAATCGAGAGTTAACAGAAACTATAACAGAAGTGACGTCACAAAACACCAAATGTATATTAACATTATAACGAATTTGAGATTAACACTTGAACACATATTTGGGCAAATATTAATAAGAAATTAATATTTTGTAGTGCAGAGAATATTTTAACAAATTAATCACGTGCTGTAAAGTGGTATAAGTATATTAGTTTAAATTTCTTTGTCTCTATCTCACTGCTGATTTTACTGATTATCTATAATTGATGGCCTCGATGCTTGAATAATCAGAATTGTAACGCTTGACAGTTTTCATTTCCCGCTACAAGCTCGAGATATATATTTTGCTAGCACTCATACATTTTAATGTATTGTTGTTTTTTTTTTTTGTTTATCAAATACTCTACGAAAAAAAAACAAATACCGTTACGCCTATTAAACAGTCAGGTACACGAGTAGTATATGTAGATAAGTCGCCTTATCTGCATGCGAACGCTTGATAAGAGCAACAGCACCCGCAAATTTTTAACGAAGGCCAGCTGCTATTCGTGTAATCGGTCGGTCGGTCGGTGCTTAGACGCACAGATAGACACCTTATCAGCTATTAGTAATGGTGGGAGGGGGGTCTATGTACACTTACCGCATAGTTAAGACCCGCTAGATCGACATCGCCGTTAGTAATCCATTCGTAAAACTCCATGGCATTATCGGTGGGATCACCCTCACCGTAGGTGGCCAAACAGAAGACAGCCAATGAGTTCTCAATATCCTTCAGCTGCAGCAATTCCTCCATATCACATTCCTCGGGATCGGCAACCATGCCCTTGAGCCGATAACGTATACCCTCCTTAGCCAGACGACCAGCAAATTCCTCGCCGGTGCCTGTCTGTGAGCCATAAAACACAACCAGACTGCGGCCGGACGCTTTTAGTTTCTTAATAAACGAATTATCCGTCGCTGTTGTTGTGCTCACTGTCGTGGGTCTGAATAACAGGATTAAAGTTTGTTATTATTATAATTGTGTTATTATATAATCATTCGTATAACAGTGACTTACTGTATGGAGTAACTGCGCACGGGTTCCTCCTCCTTCTTGCGACTGCGCAGGAAATAGAATGCTGCACCACCGATTAGCACCGCCAGCAGCGCCACATCCAACAGCCCTAAAAAGGGCTCATCTCCAGTAGCAGCAGCAGCCGCTCCAGCTCCATCAATAGGTGACTGCTCACTAGCCATTGTTTCAAGTCTGACTTTAACAAAAAAAAAGGGGAAGCAAAAAAAACGCTGCGTGTTAGTTTTCAAAAGTTTTGCATACACTTTGCACGAGCACAAAAAATCTATGACGAAAGTGGGGACCGATGTTCGAAAGGGGGGGGGTTAGGGTTATTTACATATCGCACTTTGAGCACGCACTTAATGTATGCCACGTATGCCACGAAAAGTCGAAAAAGTGTAAGAAAAGTTTTGAAAGCAATTGTCCAGGAGATACCCAATAACTGTACATTTTTGCCTTGACCGATTACAGTAAGTTAATTCAAAGTATCTAGACTTAATATCATGTTTTCACTTAAAATCATTATCTGAATCACCAAAATATTGATTAAATTTGCACATATTTCCATATATTTTTATACCCTTTAATAAAAACAGACTTTTTAAAAAATGTACAGGGTATTCGGCAATAGAAATCTTCAATTTGAGTACAGTCTGATGAACTGACTATTTTGCATGCAACCGAAGACGACTAACGGCAAACGCGTTTCCGCACTTGTTCTAACGGTACACGATCTCACTTACGTACTATAATGCTGATGATGTCTGTCTCTCTGCCGGATGATTTTACTCTCAAACACTCTTTCTATCTCTTGACACGCGCGCTCGCATTGACATTGACCCTGTCTGTCTATTATGGCACACGCTTCCACATTTGCGGTAATTAATAATTTTATATTTTGCTTTTTAATTTCATGCACAATTGACACACACCAGTAGCGAACAGTTGATTGACTCAATGTTCAATCAAGCAATCAAGCAGCAAATGCCCGCTCACCTTCGTCTGTTCGCTGTAACAGCGCACTGTTAACTAACAGCAAAACCCATTAGCGACAAAAGTTATATGGCAAAACGCATTGTGCTTATCGAACAGCTGCGTGCTGCGAGCTGCGAGCTTACTTATCGTAAGCAATCGTAAACTGCACAGCAACAATGAGTAAGTACATGATAATGATACTACTCGAATGATAAGAACGCCTGTTTATGGAAATATGATGAAAATATCAATCGCTTATAAGTAATGCAAAACTTCTTGTATACATAAATGCTATTTCAATTTAATGAGTTATATTTACGTTTGTTTTTGTTTACACTCTCAGTCTCACACTCGCACTTATTAACTTATAATTACGGTATGTGTCATTATTACGTCACGGTCTTGTGAGTATTAATGTAGACTGTAATCTGTTCGTGTGGCTTGATCATTTTATTTGTATTTACACGCTATATTTATTTATAAGTGTACAATACACGTGAATACTATAATTATAGTTATCACAATACTTATCACAATTACCATCAAATTTTCAACAACAAAGTAATGTAATAAGAAATTTGACAAAAGAAATAATTGTTTATTATTTCAGATTTGATTATTATATTCTTACGTACATTCGAATATTTTTGTTTAATATATCGCAAAAGTTTTAAAATATGATATAGATTTATTTCGAACTATCAGACTATCATTAAAAACACGTTGTGTTGCACCTTGAATTCCGAGCAGGTTTTGTTTTTTCAAGTGTGTTGTTTTTGGGCTACGTGCGTTCGTGTTTTTTTTTTTTCATTTTTTGCATAGAAATGTCTCTTGCAATATTTAGTTCTTGTTGCTGTGGTCAACAAATGGCAAAAAATAAATATTAAACATTTGCCTTTGCCAGCGTTAACGACAATCGACTAACGACGACGACGACAAACTCATGTCGCGTATGCAAATCAAAGACAGTGCCGTAATGGCTTCGTCTTTGAGCAATGTGTGCTAGCATTAGGAAAGGTGCACAATGGTCAGTCGAGTGAGGTAAATCAAATAATGTGAATTTGATTGTCAGACACAATCGATAAGACCGACAACAATCCACGAACTACGATCAACCATCGACAACAATTATGACAAGTGGGAAAACTGCTTAATTTTTTGTTTTTTTTTGTTTGTAGGTCAAAATTGGTGTTGGAATTGGTGTGTGCTCAGAATTGAAGCTAAGTATATAGGAAAAAGTATTTACAAATTATACACAATGCATTTTTGATTTCTGTATACTTATAGTTTAGACTTAAAATTCACAAAATATAAAAGTTTAATTTAAAAACACTGCAGGAAATGTATCAAATATATACCAGTATCTATTTACCTTTTCTAATTTTTATTTTGCATTTGCATACATATATATTTTTTGTGTTTCCCTGTAAGTATTTTGCATATTTCATTAACGCAAGTACTTTTGTACTTGATGTGACCCAATCCAACCATTATCAACCTGTGATACAACAATACCACATTATTTCAATTTCACATAAACATATAAAAGTATAGGATGAGAAATTACTTCCTCTTGCGTTTTTGTTACCTTTTAATTTTGATCCATGCAGGATCGATAGCTGCGTGAAAAAAACGGTCTCACTGTTTTGTCACTATTCGATCGCACTGTCAATGTAAGAGCGCTGTTAACATAACAGTTACTATCTATGAAATATGTTTTTAAAATTCATACTGCAAATGTTTAAGTCATATGAAGACTACTATCTAACATTGACCTGAATTTAGATACAATCTGAACCAAAGTCAAACCGCACATACATAATAACAATATATAAGTTTACAAGTACGTGCGTTTTGTTTATTAACAAACCAAATTGTGCAAGCGAATGCCGAATTTGCGAATCTCAAAGCCGACGCGAGCTCGGGGAATAACAGACGCATTTCTTTAGTTACTTTTGCTAGTTAGTAAGAATTGCACAAAAACAAAAGCAATCATGCATTAAACTAATACTAAGCATGAGTGCGCACATTTTTATGTGCGTGTGTGTGTGTGTGTGTTTGTTTGTGTTTCCCTAAGCTTCGTTATCGCTGTAAAAAGTTGTTGGCTATTTAAAACTGTTCGGTCTGCCAGGTTGGGCAGATTCGAGTGTTTGTTAGTTTGACTTCTGTTGACTAATAATAACTTTGGAAGTAAATTGGTTAGCTTTTTGGAGGTTAGAGACAACTTTTATGCGCGAATCAAACAAACAGTCCAACAGAGACCCAATCAACCAGTTGCTTAAATTTGGTTCAATGTCAAAGGTGCATATACATATACATTTTATTTTTGGTTTGTTCAATAGCGAACATAAACAAAGTTTACGCACACATATACACATACAATCTGCAAAATTAACTTGCTTAGAAGTCAAAAAACTTTTGAATTTGCAAATTGCCTATATGTAGACACGGTTCTAAAAAGTCAACTCGAATGAGCTAACGGTTTTAAAAACTTAAAAGTAAAAGTTCAGTTATGTTTTTAAATGTTAATTTGAATAATCTTGTTATATTTTTAAGGCGTTTGTGCAACTAAAAGTCAATTAGCGCATATTTTTAATTAAGTTGATTAGTTGAAAAGAACGCTTACAAAATATATTAATAATTGTTTTTTAATTTGAATACTATTAGCCAGTTGCTTTCCATCGCACAGTTATAATTCGATATCGAAACTCAGCTCTCAGAAAGTGATAACAAAAACAAAAACAGCTGACAAAACAGCTGAAAAAACAGCGATTTGGCAAAATCAGAATTTTTGTTTATGGCGCGTCTGGCATTAATATAGAACACATAATTCAATTAAATACAATTGCAGTCTCATATATATGTACGTAATCGCTGATAACGCGTTTTATGTGAAGCCAAATGAAAAATCAGCGAGAGTGTAAACGAGACGAACAAGTCCAAAGTAACCTCAAATTGAATGAGCGCATGCAACCTGTTTATTAAATACACACACACACTTATATACACTCAAAACGTAGCAACAGCAGCAACAGGTAATGAACTTTACACTCCATCAGTAACGTTCGCTTGTCTCTCTCGCACACACGTAGTCACAAGCAACCAGTGTGTACACACATGCGTGCTCTTTGAGTGTATATTATGTTTGTGTATGTATGTATTGATCTCTTCGTGTAACCTTGACCATCAAATGCCGCAAAACGAAATGATCAATTGGTTCAAGATAATATTTGGTGTATCTATGTGTATGCATGTATGTATGTGCATACAAATAATGCGTAGAACTTACACTGTATGCGTTGTTAATTTAGGTTGAGACGTTTGTGCATGCGCGTTACACGATGTTTTTTCTCTCTCCCTCTATCTTTTTTCCTTTACGGGTTTCGGGTTTTTCTTATTTTACTTTCGTACACGTTTAGCGTTGACGTTGCGCGAGCGCTTAATTTGTTTTATTTAGTTAAAGTGGAAGTCACGACGACGGGGACGACGACTGCATAGACAACCACAACGACGACAACGAAGCGCACCTATACATCCATATGTACGTACATATAGGAATGTGGTTTTTTTATAGGAGCATATATGTATGTGCGTACTTGACTAATCACTGAATAACGCGCCTATGTCTTCCTATAGCTGCTGCTCGTATAAACGACCCGTGTCGGTGTGTGGTTAAAGTTAAACTGATGTCTGCCAATTGATAAATAATTTCTATTCTATTTCTATTTCAACGCAATTACAATTGAAGACCACATCCGATCAGCAGCTTTAACAAAATTATACTGTTGTTATTGTTACTCGAATGGCGCTGTTCCTATTCATCGTTGAACTATCGCGAAATGAGTAAACTTAACGAATCCCATAGGGGTAAGCGAAGTATGCAGATCATCAAAAACACAGCAAAATGTTAATATTTGAAACTGAACAAACTGGACACTTTACTTAAATTTCAAGACAACTGCAACTAAAGTAGTTAAGCTAGTACAATTAAAATGTGATAATTTATAATTTAAATATTGTAGGCGGCTCAATTGCATACAATTTATGTTTCTTAAATACAATAAACATTCACAGTTAACAGATTGGTTAACAGCGAACGCATTGACAATCGGTAATATTGCACATCTCTAACATCCAGTCATTGTACTCACTCGCTTATTCGATACCACTTCAAAACTACTCTCTCGTTTTTAGTTGTTTTTTGTTAACTCTTTTATTTATTATTTGCAACGACTTTAAATTAGCTTTTATTATAAAATTTTAATGCTAAACGTGTAC
The DNA here is from genome assembly GCA_035044645.1 of Scaptomyza parva. Classification (NCBI taxonomy): domain Eukaryota; kingdom Metazoa; phylum Arthropoda; class Insecta; order Diptera; family Drosophilidae; genus Scaptomyza; species Scaptomyza parva. Next base: position 1,046,683 of record JAWNNT010000063.1, read on the forward strand.
TCAACTGTGTTCTATTCAAAGTGCCTTATAAGCTATACCCCAACAGCTTGAAAAACAACCAAACAACTTCATCCAATTGTGTAATTTTACATGCAATTGTCGTTGGTACCTGCTGGCCAACAACAACAACAAAAGCAGCAGCAGCAAACAGAGCCAAATCCAGCAACAACACTCAGCGCAGCGTGTCTCGCGCATAGTTCCAAACGGAGCGTGTACAAAACGGCACGGAAATGCCACTGAAACTCTTTAAAAAATGTCGACAATATAATGTGACGTCCAAGAGTTTATTTGTTATATCTGTGCATCATTTGCTAGGTGAGTGTGCGTCTCTACCTATGTGATTATGCGAGTGTATGTGTGCGTGAGTGGGGGCGTTTTAGCTTGGTACTAGAAAGAAAGAAAAAAATAAGCAAGAAGAAGAATATCAATAACAAAAGCGCCCCAATAAGTTTTAATTGCACGAGCCCATGAGTCGCCCACCAGTAACAACAAACACAACAATAACAAGAAGAAACGCAGCTGCCGCCAAGTTTTTATACCCTTAACCCATGGAATGGGTATAAAAGGGTATAATGGTTATGTGCAAAAGTATGTAACAGACAGAAAGAAGCTTCTCCGACTCCATAAAGTATATACATACATATATTCTTGATCAGCATCAACAGCCGACACAGTCGATTTAGCCATGACCGTATGTATGAACGTCGATCTCAGGAACTACATAAGCTATAGATATGAGTTCTCCTAATCCCTAGGCATAGCAAGTTGGTTTCAACTTTCCGATAACTTCAGGTTTACGATATACACATGAAATCGATAACAAAAAAGTCTTGAATTTCAAAAATTTTAAAATGAGGATTGAAACTATTAACAAATCAATGAACATCTGTGAAATTTTTATTAAAATTGGTTCAGAAACTTCGGAGATATGAAACCAATAAGCATTGGTACAGTGGTACACCTACATATTTGTATGTCTGTTAGCCCGACCGTCTGTCCGTCTGTATGGTCAAGGGTTAAGGGTATCTTCAAGTCGAGCTTACTCGACTAGAGCCTTCTTACTTGTTTTATGTACACTTGTTGATTTATTTACTCATTTGAGCGTTTTTAATTGGAAACACCTAATTGTTTGTCTGTGTGTGAGTGAATGTGTGTTTTGTGTTATATGGCCAACAGCAGATAAGCAATGCGTTTATCTTGGCTTTGCCTACCAGCTTTCGTTATGACCAGTTTTCTGGAATTCGCTTTTGCCAAAACATATCTGTGACAGCCGCAGTACCAACAACAACAAATACGTAGTAATTTTTTTTTCTTTTTTTTTAATTGTGGCGCCTCTGTTAAGCAGCTAACAGGCACCTGACATTATTATTGTTGAATGACACTTGCTTAAAAGCAATTGCATTGATATATTGATATAAATAATGTACTAGCTATTGATCATACCTTTGTCATTTAAAATCATTGATTGGTTAGGCAAATGCCATATAATTTGCATTTAACTTTCTTATAAATGTTAGTTAACAGTGTGCACGTAAAATGCAACAATTTCCGTTGAGTTTTGATGATCGCGCTGCCCGCGGCTCAATAAAAACATATAAGGCAATCCTAAAAACGATTAGACAACAAAAATGATGTATGTTTGTAATGTGTATGAGTGTGTGTTGTGTATACAAATTCATATCTTGTGTGTACATTAGCATATTTGCGCGTGCGGTGTGTTGCCAAGCCAAGCCGTATTATTGCTCTTCTTATTGTTATTGTTGTTGTCTTTTCTATCTGCTCACGTATTTTAGGTAGATATATATCTTCTATAAATATGTATATGTTTGTATCGCCGTCTTGTTTCTTCTTCGTTGACAGACACATCGAGCACCGTTGACTGCACCATCAGTTCGGAAAGCAAGGGCCAAGAATGCTTAGATAATGTATGCCAGCGTTTGCTTATCCAACAGCCAGAATTTTTTGGCTTGCGGTATCTGGTCAAAGACAAGGAGGATGAATACAAATGGATCGATCTGGAGCGTTCACTCAGCCGGCAACGGGACAAATATGCTGCAGCACCCAAAATGTATCTACGAGTGCGACACTATGTGACCACAGGGGTGCGGCATCTGAACGATGAAGCGACGCGTTTCTACTACTTTCTGCAGCTCAAAAGCGACATTTATGAGGGAAGAATCCCTTGCGATATACGAACCGCAATTCTTTTGGCTTTGTACTGCCGCAAGGCGGAGTATGATAGCTATCAGGGCGACAAGCAGTCGAAGGATTATCTGAAGAAGTCGCTTGTGCTGCCACGGAATATGCAGGGATTGGCCAACGATGACAGCATGCTAGATGGCTTGATTATGGAGGTGTTGCAACAGCATGCGGGCATTGCACATCTCACCCAGAGCCAGGCAGAGGAGATGTATATACAGTGTTGTCAGCAGCTGGATGGCTATGGCGAGGAACGTTTCGCTGCCAAGGATACACTCGGGAATGACCTTCAGCTGGGTCTGGCCATCAATGGCATGGTCGTCAATGCGGACAATGGCAGACAGTATTTTCCCTGGAAGGAGTTCCATACGGTCACAATTGATAAGCGCACCATTAAAATCGAGCAGAATAAACTCGATGGCGATGGCAGCATTGTGGGCAGCTTTATCTTCAGTGAGGCAGATGTGGCACGCTACTTCTGGAAGCTGTGCATCATGCAACATAAGTTCTTTAAGCGTTACATCGACACAGATACACCTTCTAGTTTGGGCAGCAGTATTGGTGCCGATATGGAGAGCAATAATGGACACAATTTGGGTGGTGATAGTGTTGGCTATGTAGACTATGATTATATGGCAGCGACAGAGCAACATCAACAGCAGCAGCAACAACAACAGCAGCAGCTGCAACAACAACAGATGCAGCAACAATTTCATCAGCAGCAACAACAGCAACAATTGCTCTCATCTAATATCTCTCTGGCGGCCAGTCACAGTCAGCTTTTGGGCCAGAGCAGCAGTTGCTTGGACTTGAGCAATAACAATTTGCACAGCAGCAACAGCATGTTGCATCAAAACAACAACAGCAACAATGGGAGCAGCAACATTAACATCAGTGCAGCAGACACCCACGAACGAGAGCGTCTCAAGGCCATGTTGCCCACATATCGTCCGGCGCCGGATTATGAGACCGCCGTGCAGTTGAAGTATCGCACACCATCCGCCGAATTGCATAATGTGGCATTGGCGTTAGCAACACCCGGCAATGCAGCTGCCTATTCGGCTGGATCACAACCCGATGTGCATAATCCGGGTGTGTATGGTGAGAGTTTGTTGTTTGGACATCATTTGACGGCGGCACATCGTTACCCGGATGTGGCACAGCCAGCAGCTGCCCTGCACGCACATCATCATCATCTCAATCTTTACCAGACGCAGCAACAGCAGCAGCAACAACAACAGCCAGCAGCCTATTTGGAACTGTCGCAACGTATGAACATGATGCGTCACAAGGCACCGCCGCCCTATCCCGTTAACCGCTTGAGCTCCTCCTCCACACCAGATTTGGCAGTGGCAACGCCACGCCCACTCCAAGGCTTTCGCAATTATGTGTCCGGTTCATCACCGGATCTCGTGTCGAATCGCAATCTACTCAATGGCGGCCAATTTGTTGCCTTGGCTGCTCCAGGCGGCATTCATGGTGGCAATGTGCCCACTTCATCGGGCGCCACAATGTTGCATCAGTATCCGTACATTGGCCATATGGGTCATTCACAGCCATATCTGCCGCCGCACGGCACCTTCGAGAACCTCAACATGATCGAGGAGCAACCGTCCATAATGTCCCAACTCCGTCAATCGGCAATGAGCCAAGCAGCCGCCGCAGCAGCAGCTGTCCAAAGGTAAGCAGGCAGTACTTTCTAGTTTGTTACCTAATGTTGTTGCTAATGCTCGTTTAATGTTGCAGGTCACCCACATTGCCACCCAGTGGCTATCGTAGTTCGGCGCCACCGCCGGCAAGCAGTCCACTGCCGCAGGCAGCATCGACAACGCCAACTCCATTGCAGCGTAGCGCCATGAACGGATCCATTGAGCCGATCTATGAGAATGTGCCACTGCCACAGCGTGCAAGCGGTGGCAGCAACGGCAATGCCAATGCAGATGCCATGCGGCAACGTGCCGCTTCCATACAATCAGCTCCACCAGGCGTTGCGCCAGTGCCCGCTGCACGCCAAGCCAACACCAACCACAATAACAATAACAATGTAGTTACACTGACTGTGAATGTGCCGACTGACGATGAGATTACCAGAAATATTAAGAAGTATGGCGCCGATCGAGCAGCCAGCACAGAGCTACAGTTTCTGGAGCCACAAGCCCCGTTGCGAGCAGCACGTGCTGCAAGTGCAGCGCCAGCAATTGGAGCCACGGCGCCACCACGTCAACATCGCTCGACGGCGAGTCTGAACAAGTCGACGGTGGATGTGATTTCGCCAGCGGGTGACTCGCTGCATCAACAATTCAGTGCCATGAATCTATCAGCCAATACATCGGCATCGACTTCATCGATGTTTAACTCAACGCTGGACACCACCGGCTCATCGTCAGCCAGCAAGGATGTGAAGCGTCGGCGTCGTTGGAACATTTTGTCGCGCAGCAAAACACCCGATAAACAAAAGTCGGCCACGCTGGGCAGAGAGAAGGCCAGCTCGTCAGCGGCTCAGCATGCCAAGTTGGCGACCAAAATGAAGCTGGCCCAGGACGATCTCAATTTGCCGCATCGTTGGTCGACGGGGCTAACTAAACCACAGCCCATATCAGGCCAATATTCAAAGGATAAATTGGTACGAAAGCGTAATTAATTAATCATAATAATGGTAATAATGATTGTCTCTTCCCCTTGTAGTGCCAGATTTTAAATGATAAGCTGCAGGATGCCCACCTCTTTATGGAGTTCGAACGCATACCGAAAAGACGTGAGCATGCACAATACGATTGTGCGCTGCTTGAGGAGAATGAGCTGAAGAATCATGATCCAAACTTTTTGCCATACGATGATAATCGAGTGCGTCTAACGCCGTCCATGGATAATCGGCATGGCTATGTGAATGCATCAAAAATATCGGTAAACATACAGATAGCATACTTATTTTCCAATTCGATTGTAATTTTCCGTTTTCGTTTAGGCCACCGTTGGCACTAAGCAGCGATTTTATATTGTCGCCCAATCACCTCAGGAGTCGCAAACGATGCGCATCTTCTGGCAATGTGTGTGGGAGGCAGATGTTTACTTGGTGGTGCAGCTAACGGAGGATATGAGCTATATACCGCTCAGCAGTCAACAGCGCATGGAGTTTGGACACGTAAGTAGATCACAAAGTGCCATTAGAATGTACACTTTAATGAATTTTCTTTATAACTTGCAGTTCCAAGTGTATCAGGAATTTTCACAAACCACAGATCGCTGCACCACGAGTAAACTGCGTTTGTATCATGCACCATCGCGACGTTATCGTTCCGTGTGGCATTTACAGTATGCCGATTGGGCGGAACAAAATTGTCCACGTGATGTTAATCATTTCCTCGACTTTCTTGAAGAACTCAATTCGGTTCGATTGGCATCGACTCACGAGGTGCCACCTGGCCACAATCCGAATCCGCCAGTGCTCATACACTGCCTGGAAGGTTGCGGTCGTTCAGGAGTCACACTTACAGCAGATCTATTACTTTACACACTGGATCACAATGAGGTAAAATCTTTTTCGTTTTTTAAAGATAAAAATGTAAATTATTTTGTATCGCTCTACAGGACTTGGATATACCGCGAGTCATTGGGCAACTGCGACATGAGCGAGATAGTATTATACCATCGCTAGCGCAATATAAGTTCATTTATAATCTGCTCATCACTTCTCTAAAACGTACGAGGTTAATCTAAAGCATGGACTCGGCTCAATTGCACATAGTATTTCTTATTTAAGCTCCACACACGAATAACAACTAAATGAAAGAAATTAACGAACAACTGTTTTGCATCTGCTACTTAAAGACTTGGTTACATATATTCTCCATGTAATAATAAGTATCAAATGACTGTTCTTCCATGAGTTCAGCTACAAAGCCACCATACGATCATATTGTTTACTAAATTTATGATCCAAATTGTTTAAATTGTAAGTTCAGAATTTGTTATTCAAATTTAAGCGCTTTTACCCCATAAAATTCAAATACTAACTTTTGTGGTAATCATAGTGCTTAGGTTTAAAGCCAAATTATTTATAATTTTTTTTAATGAGCCAATTGATATGTATAACGAAACGCAAAGCAATAAAAAATTATACAATTTTTAATAAAATTCCGGAAGTTTGTTTCAATGAAATACCAAATACAGACAAATTGTGGTTGTTTTAAAATACTGCATGTATTTTGTGTTATTTCCAAAGTAATTTGCAATTATATATGTGACATATATAATACACATCCATATAGAGCTTAAATGAATTATTAATTGAAATTTGTAATTAAAATTATTTGTAAATATTTTATTTATCTGTCAAGCTTGATAATATTACATTCAAATCTTATTTTTATTTATTTTCGGTTTCTTTCGGCTCTTTAGGTTGTTATCTAAAGTGGGAGGAGTTTAGCAAAAGTTTAGTGTAATGGCATTTAAATAAAGCAATGCGCATATTACGGATAAATTCGAAAAAGCAAATCTTAAAAAAAATTAATAAAAAATAAATTCTTTGAAATATTGCTAAGTTAAATGGGAGCTATGCGATCTTTTTATACATTTGAAATGTGTCATGAAATATTCTGCCGTACAATTGATAAACCTTTACCAAGATTGTACTATGAAAAACAAGGAGTCTTTCAACAAGTGTATATAATATTCGGCATGCCAAAGAGTACTTCGCAGTCGGTTACATTTAGCTTAAATTTTTAACTTTTGTATTTGCGCTCCCAACTTTAGAAAGAGTTTTAAAATCTTTTCATTTTGCGGCTGCAACATTGGATGAGATTTTTACGTTAATTTAAAGTTAATTCGAGCAAAAAAGCACTTGTAAGCTATAAAAAGCAAAGAGTTATTCTTTATCTTAACTTAAACATAAAAGAGCACAAGTTTATAGTACATTAAACATTTAGCATTTTGTTTAATTGGATTTTCTTAAATTTGTTTTTGCATTTCGTATAAGCAAAACAAATATTTTGATGTTGCATACAAATTAGACTATTCGGGCTGCACTTTGTTCAGGTTTGTATATAGTCAATGTATATATAATAATAATAATAATATGTATACATATAGAGATTTCTTGTATATAGTCGTATGTATATATTTATATAATGTATATATTTATGTATATATGTATAACGGGCAATCAAATACACACACAAAAATATTGAGAGTCCTTAACACGTGTGAGAAAAATATGTTTACAATAAAATGATTCAGATTTTCATATTATTATCATTAATATATTTGTTGATGTTCAAGTCTCAGGTTTTTGTTTTTGTTTCGTGTTCTTGATTTCTGGTTGGTTTCGATTTGCTTGTACTTTCATGTTTTTTCTTGGTTTGTCTTTTGTCTTTTTTAATTCTTTTACATAAATTGCATTTGTCTTTTATATTTTAAGTAAATATTGAATACATACAACGTTTGAAAAAATATTCGAATAAAACTGTTCAGCTTACAAACTAAATATTTGGAATTGGAGCGAAGGTTTTATCATACTTTACTTTGCATATGTATATGTATGTATGTGTACGTGTATGTATAGATAAAACTAACTTTTGTAGAGCTAAAGTATACATAAATGGAATACAATAGATTGAGTAAGTCGGCCTCGTCTCTTTTCATTACATTATAAATATTATTGTTGGGCTGGGCGAAACATTAAATTTCATCTTAATTTGTTTTAAATGCCGACTGAAAGTCTTCAAAAGAGTTTTTGATTAAAAAAGTTTTGAATGAGTGGAACGCTGTCTGCTAGTTTGGTCTGCCTGCAGACGTGTTTTGATTTTTTTTCTTCTTTTTTTTATATGCGTTTGAGAAGGCAACAACTTTGTGGTTCATTCTTTTCTGATTTTGAGTTACTTTTTGAGGAAAATGTTTACAAAGAATTGTGCTAAATTAAATAAATCATAAGCCACTTAAAACTTAAAGTAAAACTAAATTATATATGCTCTTAATCTACGAATACGTGACAATTGGGTCTTAATTGTTGACAATGATGATAAATGATAAATGGGGGACGACGACAAACATATTTTTAATTGTAATTATGACGTGAATATGTGTGTATATGTATGTTTTTTTGCTGGTGACATGGAAACCACAACCATTAACAAATTTTGGCATCTATATATGCTGTGAACGAAAAGAGAGTGTCATTAGTAATTGCTTGGAATAAGTTTAACTTTATTTACTCACAACTAATTAAATTAACATTTAGTAGTTAAAACAGCACAGTTTGATTTATTGATTCATGGGTGGCATTGGACATATGGTACACTTTGTGCTATCCATAAAATTTGGCGGGCCACCTGCATAAGACAAAATTGAAAGAGGTATTAGTAATGATATGAGATGTGTCTTAAAAAGAATGCTTAAAAGTAGTAGATCTGATAAATTAGATAATGAAATTGATATAACAATCTTAATATTTTACGAATTAGTAGTCTCCTGATCATCCCCATATATTACTTAATCCTCATTTCTCTTACGCTGCATTTGGTGTCTCTGCTGCATTTGGTGGATAGTTGGCTAGTTCTGCTTTCAACTTACCATGCATGTGGTTTAGATGCCTGCTTGTTGCATTGTTATGATGATGATTGTACAGGCTGCTGGTGGCGTAGACTGGTGGCGGTGGTGGTGGCATTGCTAACTGCTGTTGTATCTGCTGCAGTTGCTGGTGGCTGCGCATATGCAAATATGGCGCTGGCGGTGCAGAGTGCTGTGCAGCCTGTATTGTGGATGCTGTAGGTGGTTGTTGTTGTTGGAGTGTAGTTGCTGTTGTTGATGATGATGTTGGTGGTGGAGGTGGTGTTGATGGTGTGGGTGTGCTTGGTGGTGTGCTGGTGCTCTGGCAAGGGCTATTTAAATTCCGTGTGACGGCATTGTTCGATATCTGCTGCAACAGGCGACAATCAGCGGCCGTATAAACGGGTGGCGATGGATCATTGTGTTGTTGTTGCTGCTGCTGTTGTTGTTGTTGTGTCTGTTGGTATGCCACCAAATGATGAAGCTGAGAATGTTGCTGCTGCTGCTGGGCGTAGGAGCCATGCCCGCTGTCACACGATGAAACTGAACCTGTTGGGTGTTGGGTTTTTTTGTTTGTGACAATGAGAGTAGAGTAAAAGTAGCGTAAAGTTTGTCAAAGTAACTGTGTGTGTGCGTGTGTTTGTGTATGTATCTATGTATGTGTGCGTGTGTGATACCAACAACCAAATGCCAAAAGCAGCGATAACCAACCACCAAAATATATATTATAACGACCAAATCGCAAGCGAGGAGCGGTGTAGCGGGGTGTATTTATATTTTTGAAAGCGTAACTAACACTAAATATATATTTTTGTTTTAAGCTAAAGATCAAACTAAAGTTAAGCTACCAAATATTAACTATATTTTCGATAAACTAGTAAATTTATCTTATGTTTTAGTAGGCTGCGCTAAGCGTTTTAGCAAATAACATATTCTGTTCAAAGCACTTACCGGAAGTCACGGATTTGCGCAGCGGTAAATCACGAAATGTTGTCACACTGCTACTCTCCAGTGATAGATCGACCGAGGGCAAAGGTGGCGGCGGGGCGGGGGTATCCGAATGGGAACGTTCGTGTATTGCACGAGTAGGCATTATGTTGCCTGCAAAAGAAAATAATTTAATTCAATTAAATGTAATAAAAGTCAATGGAAAATAGTTGGAATGGTTTCTCATAAAATACTTTCAAGTTTTCCAAACAATTTCAACAAGAATTTAACTGAACTTCTTCAATTTCATTTAATTTAATTTCTTGATTTTTTAAAATATTTGAAAAGATTTAGATAAACAAATTTTTAACCTGCTTAAAGTGTTTAAGTGTTTAAATCTATTGAATTTTCTACGCAATACCTTTAACCCACCAACTAATTAAAGTAGAACCGGCTTTAATTCTATAACCAAATTCAGGTTACTCTTTTCCTAAGAACTCTAAGTACATTTATGATTTACTCAAACGATTTCTGTTGTTGTTCTTCGATTATTTTCGCAGAATCGCTAATCCATACAGATTAGTAGTTACGTTGCCGACTTACCTCCAGATGCTAAACGTCGATGTGCACATGGACTGGGACTGGGCGTACACTGTGCATTGACCACGCTAGCAGGAACAGCCGCGGCAGCAGCAACTCCTCCAGCAGCTGGAGTGCTAAATCCATGAGCAGCATGTAAATGATGCAGTGGCGGTATGACGCCGGGTAATGCTGAATTGTGACGCGGCACAAATGGCTGATGTGGACGAATCTTAGAAGATTCAGATAGCGAGAGCATTTTCTTGACGGCCTGCGGCGATGCGGTGCCAAATTTGGGTCCATTATTGTGCAGTTGCTGGCGACGCTGATGATCGCTGGTGGAGCTAGTCGAACTGGTGGTGGAGAGCGTCGGTGAGCTGGGATGTCTTTTGCGTAAGGAGAGCGAAGAGTTTGGCGCAGAACTGGAACTGGTATGCGAATAGATGCTGAGCTGATCTCCACCAGCATTGATGCTGCCAGTGCCCATGTTGCCAGCATTGATGCTACCACTGCCGGCACTGCGGTGCGAACTGTTGCCATGTGAGATGCTGCCAGAGTAGGTGGATCCGTGTGGCGGTTCACATTCGAGTGAGAGTTTGTGCAACAGATCCTCATCGCTAAGAATTTTGAGACTGTTCAGATATGCCTTGACGCGACGCACCATTTGTGCCTCCTCGAACATCTTCTTGGGATTGGGAGCCGCTGTTGACTTCTTGCGTCTCTTAATCGTAGCCTGTCCAGCATTTGCAGCAATAACAGTGCCTGCAGCAGCATTGCTCTGCGACGCAGACATTTGATTGAGGGAGAAAAGTGCATTGGATGGCGTTTGACCCTTCAGCTCCAGTATGGCCAACAGATCGTAGGGTGAGCTGCACATATGCGTCAGCAAACGTACCTCCTTGGAAAGCATGCGCAGTTTTTCGAAATTAATCAAACCATCGACTCGAGTATCATTGCCCAAGTGTATGAAAGTCAAATCCTTCTTGACAATGGGATAAAATGGTATGATGGGATGCTGGGCAAGCAGTTCCGCAGATACCAATTGCCTGTACTTGGACATGTTACGCGATGGATCCATGAGATCCTGCAGATCATTGAACAAACGCTGATACTTCGAGGGCAACTTTTCCCAGGTTAAACGCAATCGCGATACGGCTCCATGACCCAAACCCGAAATGATGGCAAACATGGAGTTAAAATTGCGGCATTCCTTGCAATGGCGCGCAATCTTGATGAACTGTTTCACAATCTTCATGCGACGCACAATATTGTGCTCCGCGCATATCTCGCTGACAACCCAGAACATCTCACGATTCACAAGCTCCGAGAACTTGCTTAACATGGGCACGCCATATTTGGACTGCAGCTCAAAAAGTTCATCAATGTACTCTGTGGACTCAATCTGGCGAAAGTTGGCGAAATCCTGCAGCGTTAGCTGTATGGCCAACTCATAGGCATTCAGTTGCAAGAAATGCACACCTGATTCACGCACAAGCTCCAGAGCAAGTTCATCCGGCACCAGCGGCTCGGTGCTGTCATTCAACTTGAGATAATAACGTGCAGCAAAACTGATTCTCTCCGCCAGATTCTGCAGCTGATCGGGCAGACGTCGCTGCTTCACCATGCCTCCTTCGCCCACACTAACCTCACACAGCGAGAAATTTGAGCTGGGATCATGTATGCCAAATTCCTGTAATGTCAACATGACCACCTCATGTGCCGTCGTCTCCTTGTAGATGAGCACATATTTGCACGTCTGATCCGATTTGTAAACCTTGAGCACATGCTCCGGATAGTCGGGGGGCAGCATTGAGCTTGCCGTCAAAGTGCTGGCCGTTGATGGACGATGTAGGTGAGCCTGCAAGTAGTTTACCTGCAGCATTGCCATGGGCTCACTGCTGTTCTCGTAGTTAAGACTGCTTAGATCTGGATTTGATTGCGATTGATACAATCGTCCGGCGGCCGTATTGCATATATTAGTTGAGGATGCACAGCTACTACTGCCTGAACTGGCAGCAGATAACTTTGCCTTGCATTGTGGCTCATTTAGCAGAGTATCGGAGCTGTCATTAAGGCTGCCCACGTGGGGCGCATGTTGCTGCTGCTTGAGTAGATTCAGTTTGCCCAAAGCTTTTTGGAGACGTCGCTTAGGTGCCAAAGTCATGAAACCTCCTGGTTTGCCATCCTCTGCACTGCACTTTTTCGCCGAATTCGAATTGACACTTTGCAGCAATTGTTGCATGAAGTTGGAGGCCATATTACCACCGCCACCACTACTAACTGGCGGGGTTTGTGGCGGTGCACAATCTGGCTGATCGAGGAGCATATCTACAGAACTTAGGCGCACCATGTGCGCACGATTGGTGAGCTCTTCGGTGGTGCTATCGCTGCGTCCATGTAGCTTGGCAATATCATTTGCACAAATGCGACGCGGACTGCGCAGACTTTTGAAGCTGCCATTGCCGCTGGAGCTGATACCACTGCCACCACTGCCTGCTGCAGTGCCACTGCCATGCTCCAAGGCCTGCATAATCTCCTTGAAGCCCAACAGATTGCTCTTTACCTGTATGCTCAAGTGTGTGGTGCCCGTGAGCAGTTCCATTGCACGTTTACTGGTCACATGATCAAGCGATTGGCCATTCACTTCGTGGATTTGGTCGCCACGCTTTAGACCCACATCCTGTGCCTTTGAGCCTGGCTCCACATGCGATATGTAAATGCCAACGGAGGCATTTCCAGTGGCCGCTGCCACGCCGCGCAGCTCATAGCCGCCAATGATTTGGAAATTCAGTGGTTCGTCGCGTGAGGAACGTGTCAAGATGCAGCTGCGCATGCGCGCTTTGGCGGCACACGCAATGTGCAACAAACGTAGCTGGCTTAGCAGCTTTTTGCGTTCCAGGCCAGCCTCAAAGATCTCCAGGAACTCCATCATCTCGTGATCCGCCTCAAAGTCGGTAAAATGATTGTTCACCCAGAGTAGAACGACTCGGGTGACTCGATCCCGCAACTCCTGCGTTTTGTGCGTATCCAGTTGCTCTAGATCGAACCAGTGCAACAGTTTTCGTGTCACCTCTTGTGGATTCTGAATGAATATACGATGCGTCAGGAGGAAATCTTCGACATATGTTGGATCTGTCATTGAATTCTCCTCGACAAGCTGCTGCAGCAATCGCTCTGGTGTGCCTCTGATGACCACATGCCCTCGCTTTGTATTAAGATGGGCTATGGAATTCGATCCACTTCCGGTTGTGGTTGCGCTCTCTGCACAACTGCCGCCAATGGAACGCAGTTCGGTGACAATTACAACGCGTCCATTTTCATCTTCATGCCGTCGCGTATTCTCCTCGCCCTGATGCTGTATGCGATAGTAATCGGTCTGTGTTATGCACACAAACTGACAATCATCGCATTTGGTGCGCATCACACCACGATGATACAATTTATCCATTGTTGGTAATATTCCAAAAGAGTCTCCCATTTGCAGTTCCTCCCGTGTGCCATTAGCATGCTCAATCTCGACGGCGCCATTGATGAGCACCGACCAGGAGTCGAGCTCCTCGCCATCGGACATAACAACTGTGCCAGCCTTGTCCACCACGGCAAAGACCATTACGGAGCAGAGAGCTCGTCGGACCGCTAGCGTTATATTTGTGAAAGCTTTGAGGCCCTGCGTGAATTCCAGCAGGACTTCCACATCGTCTTCGCTGCGCTCTGACGGATCCTTCTCAAGGCAATCACGCACCGCATCGCGCACGTTGAGACTCTGTGGAAAAAGGATTTGTTATTATATACATCTATATAGCTATAACCTAAAAGACAATCAGAACGCTTTTAATCGATTATGAATTTATCTAAGCAAATACACTCTCTAGGATTAGAAACGTCTCTGTTTGGGTTCGATATGACCAACTCACATCCATGCTCTCGGCGAGATCCTCCTCATCGGAATCAACCACAGACTCCACCAGGCCGGAGAGATCGATCTCCTCGGCCTCCAGCGATGATCCATAGACAGAGGCCATTGTATCGCTGCCGCTGTACGCTGAACTTGTGTCACTTGAATGCGAGCCACGATTGCATTTTTGATGCAACTCTGGTCGAATGATTGCGCTCGTGGTGCCGCTGCCAACCACCGTTGAGCCGGCTGTGCTAGTGGGTGGATACTATAAGACGGATGAGGGAGATGAGAGAGGGAGGGTAAAACGAATTAAATTAAAAGGAAGTTCATAATGGGCATACAATGGTAGAGATTGAGTAGATGATACTTACATGATGTCTGATATGATGATATGGATCCATTAAGGCGCTGCTAATGCTGCTGCTGCTTTTGCTACTGCAGCTACGGCATGCCAATCAGTTGGATGATATGTGCTGAACTTTAGACCTTATGATTAAGCTTTGAGAACAAAACAAACAACAAATTAAGCTACGGTTATACAATTTTTAAGTTGTTTTATAATTTTTGATTATGTTTTAGTCTTCTTTTAAGTTCAAATAATATATTTTTAGACTCATAGAAAAATATTAAAAAAGTTCCCACAAAACAAAATTCCCCTAATTAACTTGCAAACCTTTATAAAAAAAATTAAATCTTCCAAATCTCTTATTAAAAAGAAGAAAAAAAATAAATGCTGAGAGTTTATTGGTCAATTTTGTTTGTTTTTTTTTTCGCTTTTGTTTCGTTGGGCGCACAATTTGCGGTAGATACATGCATATACATATATAAATATCTACATACATACTAACACACTTTCATTTTCAGCAGGCGCAGCAAAAATGCTGCCAATAAATTAAGTCAACGCTACGCGGCGACGACAACAAAACAAAAACACAAGAGATATACAAAAAAAAATTCTCATGCAATTGAGTCTGCGCTGCTGACGCCGAACACGACGGCAGCACTGGCAGCTAGAGCATGTGGGTATTTGTATGTATACGTATGTATGTGTATGCGTGTGCCTGTTTGATTGTTTTGCGTGTGTATATGTGTGTGCATAGTGTGAGTGTGGGGGCAGCGAAAATAATAATATACAAAAAAAAAACACAACACGAAAATTGTAGGCGACGACTTCCGTTCGCTGGATAAGCACCCCTTACAACAACAAGAGTAGCTTATTGCAAAATCAAAGTGTAATAAATAAACACTGTCACAAAAACACACAACACATATACACAATTGCAAGCAAATCTGGCGTTCCACTCATACACTTTATATGGGCGTGTTTGTACAGTTCAATGATTTGATGTAGGCTGCTTTATAATAATATGTACGTATGTGTACCTGTGTTTGAATGTTCAATGTTTGTTGATTATTGTTGATTGCTAATTATACGCACTTTTTTATAGCCAACTTAACGCACCAGTATGTATAATTTTCCCTGGGTCTGTCGCTCGCTCTTCTTTTTGTTGCGTACGCTTTGCATAAAGAAATTTCAGACAGCTCGCTCCCTGCGCATTGTTGGAATTTCACTCACAAACACATACACACACACTTGCACAGGCACACGCGCATAGTTTCTTAAGCTGAAAAGCTGCTACGTTGTTATTTTCAAAACGTATTTGTCGTAGATTCAATCAATCCACAGCATACCTATAAGCAATATGCGTATATTGTAATGCACTTTATTAAACAAATATTTTTCAGCCAGCAAATGCCATTTTAATTTAGAAAAAAAATGCACAATGAAACTCGCCGCGACAGTGTTACCCTAGTCGATAAATAAAAGTATTTGCTAAGCGAGTCGCTGTGGTGGCCTGACAATCGTACAACGACGAGCATACATATTTTTCCAACAGTCTGGCAGCGCTCATACTAACCAACTGCGTTAACAGTCGCCAAATTGCGCTCTTCTGTTAACCATGTCGGAAAAATAACATTTTAATTTGCAGTGCCGATTGGCGTAAAACCCCAAGCTGCTTCTTTTTTCCGCCCATTTCTATTAGCAAAAAGGTTAAATCCTCTTTCCCGCAAGAATAAAAAAAAACTGTCCACAATGTACAAACAAATTTTTATTGAAAGTAGTGAGTCCCCAGAGGACTCCAGTAATACCAACAAAAAAGGGCTCCGTCTGTGTACCAATTTCAATAAGCCGCATCGTCTTAATGCAAAGCGAACGACTTAAATGCATGTTTGCGCCATTATTGATGACCTTAGACAGAAGCTAAAGCAACCCCTAACCCTCGGGATCTAATAGTAGGCCACATAAAAAACGCAACATGTTTCGTTTGCGGCTTGCTTGCTTGCTTACGCGTTTCTTGAAAGGGGCAGAGATAGATTCAGGGGCAGGGGCTGCGGCGCACAAGGGTGTGAAACTAGCGCATCGAATTGGCAATGGAAGGAGGGTGCCACAGCCACGTGGCTAACACATAGACACAAGGGGCTAAAAGAAAATAATAAACATAAAAAGCAAATCCTTAAGGTGCAGTGGGCTATTTTTTCTGATCAGCAGCAAGCACTAAGAAAGCAGGCAAGGCAAAGGGTCACGCTATGGGTGGCAGGGGTGTTGTAGTTGATGACTTTATGTCCCCAGTGCAATGGCTTTGCCGTTACCCACTAACATCATCTGCATTTTTATGGCTTGCAGTGTGTGCCATCTTTGTGGGTCTAAAAAGTAAAATATTAAATATGCATTTTATTAAAGAAAAATACAAATAACTCTAAGATGTTATCTCTTAGATTTGATATTTCATTCTGTTATTCAAGATCTAAATGCTTTAAAAGTCAGAACTTTACTTTCAACAGGTAACACAGTCCCGCTTTGCGATCGATACATAAGATATCGGCTTGCAAGCTGTTTTTATTATCGATTACACTTCACATATTGATCCCATTTTAAAGCTGTCATATTGAGTAAAAAGGGTTGTTATGTTGGCTTACTACTAAAGTAACAAAAACACATAAACATACTACCTTACACATTTCTATTTAAAATGTCTTACGCACTTTGGCAATTTGCTGACGCGGTAGTGTGTTTAAATACTTTTTGCTACTGTTGCTTTCCCCCTTTTATTTTTTGGGTTGTGCTCCTTGCGGCACTTGGCTTGTTTGTGTTGTTTTTGTAGCTGTTTCTAACCAAACCAAAATCTCTGAGCGCATTTGTTGCTGCTGCCGGCGCTTCTGGGGCTCATTTTGTTTGCTCTTTTTGCGTTTGCTTTGTTTTCGTTTGTGTGCTTGCTTACAATAAAATCAAAGATTGCGTCTGGGATTTTGTTTTTGCAAACCTTAAAAGAAAACCAAGTTAAATAAGCGCAGTCCCAGTTCCAGTTCCCGTTCCATACTCATCCCCGCGGGAGCAAAACCAAAGCGAAAGTGAGTTGAGAGCCTCGAGGCCTTTCATCGAATAATAACTTATTGATTTTGATTTGACTGTTAAGGTTACTTTAATTTAAGGAGCAAGCTAGCAATTGTGGACATTGCAACTTTGTTGCCAGCATTTTCTTTTTTTACAGCTAGCATTTTTTCCAATTAGTAGTCGGATTCAACAAATCCCAGGTCTGAGCAAATGCGCTACAAAATCCCCACACAAATAATTACGTAACAGTTGCGGTTGCTTGCCAAATAAGCTTGAAATAGGAATAGCTAGGGAAAGAAAACACACACATACAAACACATACCCCAATATGCGAGCGCAATTCAAAAAGCTAAGCAGCAAAAATGTGTTAAAAAATCTGTAACTGTAACTTGGGGGATTACTGTGTGGAAACTAGAGATGAGCATAACGAAATATGAGTTCAATTGCTGTAAGTATGTATAAAAGTGTGTGTACATTTAATCGAGTAGAGACAAATTTTCATACAACGTGTTTGACTCGTTAAACCAGAGCCCACAGCACTTCGGCTGTCGACCCGAACGTGCGCTCTTGCATTATCGATCAAGCACTTCAGCCGAACTGCTGTGGGTTCTGATCTCAGCAATTTAACGATTTAAAAACGTATGAAATTTTGTCTTTATAATATACTTACTCGTTGACACAGTACATTGTGATTAATATTGTTGTATCAAATTAAAAAAAATGCCTATAATAAAAGAATTAATATTTTTGAATGAATAGATATGTTAGTTTTTATTTATATTATTAAAAAAGGTTTCAAATTTCATTTAAGTAGATAATATATTTACAATACATAAATTCCTTTTTAGAAACATTGAAAATCATTTTCAAATAGTGTTCAATAAAATAAAATAATCTGAGTACTTTCATAAAAAAATTCCGTTATTCGTACTTTGCAAGCTCACGTGCTCATCTCTAGCAACAGTAACCGTTATGTGATAGGCGCTGGGTGTGGTGGACAGGAAAGAGAGTCACAGATGTTTTGAGCATTTAACAATGCGACAATGATGAGCCAAGCAGCCAGCAGCCAGGCCAGGCTACGTTTTCGATCCCAAGTTGTAAACTGGACGGCGCTGGCATGCAACGAGGACAGCAATTTGAATTAATAAGTTTATTATTTTGTAGTTGGCCTACGGATTTGTAGCGGATTTGTATTTTATGTTATTTAATTTTGTTGTTTTGTTGTTTAAGGGCTCTAAACCACGCCAGACTCAGCTGTTGGAGTGCACGAAGCGGCTCAAAGTCTCATTTAGTTTTGCCTCAGCTTTGTACTTTCCATAGCCATTTTTAAATAAAGAAAATAAAAAGGTTTTCTCGTGAAATTTTTATTTGTATTTCGTTTTATTTTTGCATTAAGTGTATTTAAGTATTTTAAATCATTTGTTTTCCTTTTTTCTGTTTAGCTGCAATGTTTACTTAAGCTACATATTTGGTTTATTCATTTTTTTGTTTTTATTAATACTTTTTATACCCTTGCAGAAGGCATTATTAATTTCAGTTCAGGGTATCTGCTGGTCGAGCTTACTCGACTTGTTTTCGTTGTGTTTATAGCGGAGCTAATATAGGTATTTATTTTTGACATAAGATTCGGCAAATTATTCAAGTTGATTTTTTTTCTTTATTTTCCCATGTTTGTTACTTAATTAACTTATTTTCTGCAAGAGAATTTTGTTCTCGGCGTGCCGAGAATATTACACATATATTTTTTTTAAGAATTTAGTTTCCTGTTTTAAATTTTAATTAGCCATTTTCAATGCTCTTAAATTTTAAAACTTTTATTTAACATGATTGTGCTCAACGTTTTTTTTTCTTTGTTATCTAAATGTATTAATTTCATTTAAAATTTTTGGTTTTGTATGTTTTGGAAATAAAAGGATGAATACAATAATCTTTAATTTAATTGATTCGTTGCAATTAAAACTGATTTTATTTTTTTTTATAATTGATTTTAGACAACATTTTACAAATAATTTTGTGAGTTATTTTTTTGTCCTATGTGTAATAATAGTTTTAATTGCATTTATGTAAATCTATCATGCAAAATCAGCATTTATGATTGGAATATTCTACGAAACAAGTTTCAATTGAAATAATTGCACAGTTAAATATATAAAATGTGCTTTACAAGTTTGATTATTTGTTTTCAGTTCTTAAAAATGATTTAACTTGAAAAGATATTTGGGTTCGGTTCGGAGCCGAACCTGAAATCATTTTCTATGGTTTTTGGATTTTTATTTACATTTCTTTTTTTGTCAATTATTTTGTTGCTACAGCGAAACCTCTTTAAAGCTTAGTCATAAAACACAAACTGCTTAATAACCAATTAATTTAGTTTCTCTATAATATAATTCGTGAAAAATTAAATAAAGCGCGGAAAAGGCACAGGAAAAATGTGTGTGTGTGTTTTTTATTTGATTCCAAACACAAAACGAGGATATGATAGATGATAGTCATTAAAGCCTGAATCAAAGAAATATATATTTTGATATGCGTCTAATTGACTTTGTTATGATTTGAAGTTCGAGCTTTGGCTTGAAAACAAAGTGTTATCTTAGGTGAGAATATTTATCTTAAATATGGAACACTTCTCTCTAGTAGGCAGTTCTAGAAGCACTTTCTTTTCGGCATAAATTGAAATTCTAATTTTCTTTTTCAGTTGCTCAAACATTTTATTGTCAAAATTATACGCAGGTTTTTTTTTGTTTTTGTTTTTGAGTTTTTTGTTATTGGATTATCTTTTTCGACATCAATCGCATCCATCAAAATTCAATTTTGAGTTACAATAGTTGATAAAGATCCATTGGAATTGAGGGACAGTTCTTTTTTTGGTTTTTGTTTGTTATATAAATATATATGTATATAGAGTTCTCCATTTAGATTCTTTTAAGGTTTAGGTTGAGGATTTAGATATTTACACATCCATTAAAAGCAAAAATGATCAGATAGAGAGCGTTTCAGGTGGAGGAGCAGTAGGTACACACATATGTCAATGTTTACATTTTAGATTCTATTTCATAGAATACGCATACACACAGTACAACAAATATTCACTTATTACTATTATATTTTTCAAAATCCATTGTGTGTTTAGTCTGTTTGAAATATTATATTTACAATTTGATTTTTTTTACGATTATTATGTATTGAATGCAAAAAACTTTATTGACTCGAAAAATTGAACTTAGCCACTAAGCATCCTGTGTTTGACCAATTAATTTACTTAATACTATTTTTTATATTTATTACTGTATGTGCTTGAAACTAAATATTTTTAATTTTTATAAGGTAATTCAATTTTAAATATTTAAAAGAAAGTTTGTAAAGTCATAAATAGATTTTAACTGAAATTTCGATGTTTTTTCGTAAAGGAATGTTATCTGCTGCATACCTTGGGGCGAATTATAAGCATGAAGCAAGTTTTGGGCATTTTTTTTAACTACGACAAGCCGCAGTATTCTAACATTTACATTTAAATTTAATACTAAATGCATTTTTTTTTTTGGTTTAAATGTATAAAATTTGCATTGTGTGTATGTAGATTTTTTTCTCTTCCATATAATATTTGATATATATGTATTTATGTATATGTATTTCGAATGTGTGCTAAAATCGCGTAAAGTTCGTTTCCTTTTTTTTCGTTTACAATTTGATTTTAATACATTAGGGTTTGGGTGTTGGGCTTAAAACCCAAATTCTTCCGCTGCAGAAACAAATGGATTTCCCGAAAATTGGGACGACTTGATTCGTTGCGTTGCCAACATTCGCACATGAGATCGTAAATTTCGCGCGGACAGTTGACTGGCATTGGCAAGAGTTCCTACAACACGAAACGAACGAAATAAGAGTAGAAATGTAGTATGAAGCTTTGCATTTAGCGAAAAGTTTTTGCTACTTACATGCATCTTATCGTCCTGATAGATATGTCCAATGTTTTCAATAACATTCGCATCCGACATATGCTCGTAGGGTTGTTCCCGGGCGAATGTCAATATCTCCCAGAGGGCAACGGCAAAGGACCACACATCTGATTTCGTACTGAATTTAGCCTGCAATTAAATGGTATATTTTCTTTTTATTAAAACAAAAATACACACACAAACACACACATACACACACACACACTAATATACACAGATATGGATATGGCCAAAAGACCGCGATTCGCTTTATTTTTGTTTGCATGGCTTTTGGCTTAAGGATTTTGCGGTTGTTGGTTGTACGCCGGCACAAAAGCCATTCATGTGTGTACATACAATATATATCCTTTAAGGCAACTTTTGCGCTTTTTAATATACATACACGTATGTGTGTATGTGTGTGTGTGTGTGTGTTTGTGTATAAATGCCATGGCATATCTTAGTCAACCCGTTTTTCACCCCTCCTCGCCTGTTGTGTTGTTTGCCCCAAAGGCAATGGCACAACTCTAAAAGCAGCTTGTACAAACGTTGTCTAAAACACACACACACACACACACACACACAACAATAATCATAACAGCAACAAGAACCATATGTACTGGTATATCTGTTGCTATATATGCGTGGGCTTATCCACCACCCCACCAACCCCTCCTGTACAAAACTCCATACATGTCATGCTCTTTGCCTGTGCGGCTGGTTTTGTGTTTTGTCTGCCCCGTTTTTCATGTAGTTAATTAATTTATTTAGTGCGGTTTTTCGCTCGGGGATTTATAAAATATTTTTGCTACGTTCCATTTCTCTCTCTCTCTCTATATATATATATATATATTTTTTGCTTGTTATTTTTTTGCTCCACTTGGCCATAAAAATCGTGCTCTTTACGCCATTTTTGGCGCAAATTACAGTTTGTGGTTGCCATTTTGATTAAACGTGAAAAATCTGTATGTATAACGGAGCTATTTAAATTTTAGCATACATTTGAGAGTTAATTGGAGTTAAATCTTGTGAGAATATGATTTTAGCTTATTTTCCCATCAAATTTCAACTGTTAACTTTAAATTATTATTTTTTGCCCAAATACTTTTAAAATAATCGCCCTTTTTGCTTATATAATACAGACTGTCGTAATATACCTATCATAACGTGGCTAAAAGCAGAAAGTTCAAGTTCCGGGAAGGGGTAACTGACATAAATCGCCAGCTTAAAGAGGCAGAGCAAGAAAAAGCAAATTAAAAATAATTAAACACAATTACAACTCATTTTGCTGTCAAGCTGCCTTCAAGGATCGACTACACCTCCCATCCCACTCTAACTCTTATGACTTCTTGGAAAACGTGGACAAGGTAGTTGTAATAAACAGACGAAGAGAACGAGAGAACGAAAGAGAGAGAGAGAGAGAATGAACACTGTTCATTAATTTATAATTATAAACTTGTGCCTGGGCGCCAATTCAAGCAGTAAATGAGCGAAAGCAGCAGGAAAAAAATAACAAAATATAACATGAAAGAAAGAGAGTGAAACAAAAAATATTCTGCATTTTTGTAGAGGACTTGGATTTAACTAAGATGTGAGCTAAAGAGAAAGAGAGGAGTGTGGAGTGTGGAGTGTGGGGGGGTCAACACTTACCAGCAGCACACTCTCCCAGGCCATCCAACGTATAGGCATTGGCTGCGTCTGTCGGCCCGTTGTACCCTCCAGCTGGCAATAGTCCGACGCATAGGCCGAACGGTTTATCACAGTGCCAATGGAGCAGACTTTGACGCTTAGCTCGGGTCCAATGATGCAACTTCTGCAATGACACAGAGAGGAAGAGAGAGGTGAGAGAGGGTGTCAGTGGGTTCAAGTTTAGATTTTTTGGCATCAGAAAACTGTGGCAGCATTGAAAATTCAATTAAAAATAACAGAAATTATATAAACAAACACTTCCGCAGGCTAAAAAGCCAAAACGAAAATCAGCTTTTGGCATCAGCCAGTCAGGATATATACATGCTCCTTGCTTGACACATACACACACACACAAATTGATTGCTGCCCCTTCCCCCTTCCCTTTTAATATTCGTGCCACATAACCATTCTCACATCCCTGTCGTCGCATGCATTTCAAATGAGCGTCGCTGTCAAACAAAACCCCTTCAATCTCTCTCGCTCCCTTGCCCCAAGAGAGATTGCCTGCTGTGTGTGCATGCTTCAATTGAAGGGGTTGCATGATTTGTTGTTGCTGTTATTGTTTTTGTTCTTTGCCACTGTCATTTAAGGAGGCATTGACAACTTGATCAAGGGCTTTGCAACACAGTTAAGCTTAGTTGCTGTTATCATTTTTGCTGTTTGCTATAAGACCAGTTAATATAGTTTGTGCGGTGTTTGAAATCAAAAATATAACATATATATAAATATAATTAAAGCTTTAGCATTTCCATTAGCTAAGGTTGTCTAAGAGTATTCAGAGTACAGTGTGATTTTAAAATAGCCATTGTATGATTCTTGCTTAAGGGCAGTGCCGTGGCAAAAAGCAGATTTCACGATTTCTACATTTGGAAGCTGGCAAGTGGTCAGTCCGCTGAGTGCCGAGCACCCTGAGGGCAGAAACAGCAGAAACAGCAGCAACAGGAGAAACAGCAACAAAAGTTGGAAGCTTTATATTTTTGTATTATTGTTTCAGGCACAACCCCATTCAACGCCATCCGAACAGGAAGAAGGAAGAGGATGACTCTGGGGTTGGTGGATAGTGGGATAGGGGGATCAACAAACGTTGAAGCATGACTGAAAATGACAATATAAGCGAAGTGGAAAGCCAGACTAAGAAATGGAGAGAGAACTGTGTTGGATTTGGTTTGCATTCAAGGATGAGAGCTGTAAATGAAACCATGAAATGGTAAACACAATCAACATTTGATATTGAACAAAAAAGGCAGTGTGCCAAAGGTAAGTAAATATACAATTTGAGGTTATGACTGATGTGATATACCTTAGAGCACAATTGAGAAACTTCAAAATATGCGAATATTCATAAACACACAGAGGAATAGGAATGAAAAAATATATGAAATAATAAAAGAATGCAACAAGAAAAAAGATGATTTGAGTAAAGCTATTTTACATTTTAGTTTGTTAAGTATCCAAAGTGAATAAATCTAAAGGTAAAAGTGTGAGTAAGGATTATTTATTTTGGGATTCACTGAATTAAAAAAAATACGTATATATAAAAGGATCAAAACCGAATATTATAAAAAGTTTCCCAATACAAATAGTTTTGTTGAAACAAAATTTATTTTTTTTTAATTGAGTAACTATAGATAAAGAAAATATAAATTTATTTTATTTAAATGCCCTTTATAAAATCTTATCAATAATGATAATAGCTTTTATAACAAATCTTAAAAACTTTTAAAGTATCAAATTCCTAAAATACAAAGTATTTTTTTTTCCTTTCTTCACAAATGGAAATTGGATGCTCGAATCTGTACGTACTTCTCTTTATCGTTACACTATCGCACATCTGTTTCATCAACTTCAACAACAACAACAACAATTCATTAACGGAAATGCAATCAAGTATGCAAAGACCCAGGAAAAACCTGACAAACATGACATGAGTTGGAGTTGGAGTAAGGAGTTAGGAGGTGGAGAACAAACTAAATAACGGACGAAGGGCCAGCGGGCAAAAACATTGAGCTCCCCTACCTTGTGTATTTTTCCAAGTGGTGGGCATTTTTGGGTATTACACATATTACACATAAGCAGACAGGTCTGACGTGCATAATTTCCTGTTGTTCCTAGCTTGCGAAATATCACATTGGAAAAGGATATGAAGTGCTGTCATATTACAAATAAAATGTCTGACTCAAGTGCGCCATCGTCAAGTTTTATGTAATGCGTTTAGGCCAAATCTCAAACCACACACACACACACACACATATATACCCTTCACTTCACTTGAATATGAGTTGGGAACATCATACAACGCTCGCATCAAATGGCGAGCATTTCTGATTTTGTGCGTTATAGACAGTAACAACAGCAACAACAACAATTGAATTGAATTTGAGTTGAGTAAAAGGTTTAATTTTCAGCTGACATGCGATGTATGTCTGTGGAGAACGCAGTTGCAACATGGATCGAGTTTCGCTTGTGTTGAGTGAGTAGTTAAGTAGGCTTGTCTAGGCAGTATATGAGGACGGGTAGACGGGCGGACGACGGGTAAGGTTAGAATTTGTATTTCCATTGCTCTTGACATCTATTGACAGCGACACTGACACGTGTCGAGCTTTTGCGACGAGGGTTGAAACAGAGACAATTTCCCAACCTCCCCACCCTCTCCACCATCCCACTTCACATTCATATGTTGTATGTAAGAAGTATCTGTCTTGCTGTCTTCGAAATTGGCCAATTGATATGTGTATTCAGATATTAGCTATCTTCATTTTAAAGTGCTTTGTGGTTTGTCGCGGCGCAGTTTAGCGAACTTTAATATGATTCAAGTGCAACAGCCACTAACTCAAGAGCTCTTACTATTAACCCAATTAGTTTACACACTAAACTGCACCATAAATTTGGTTACGAAAAATATTGTGTTATATAAAAATGTGTGTGTTGGCATATGGACAGAACAGAAAGAACACTCTCAGCGTCAATTAAAACGCGCCATACAAATTTATAAGCTGACCAACAATTTAAAACAGGCAAAATGGTCGTCAAATAAAAATAATAATATAACAAACGTTATTCTTTATTGGCAACTCTACGACAAATCTATACTCTGTTAATTATTACATGTTTTACATTTTTTTAGAGTATACAATAATATATAAATATATGTAGAAAAAAGATTTTCAAATAAATTTATTTTGTCTTTAAATTGTTCAAAAATAATTACTTTGAGTAAAATATATAATAAATAAAATGAAATATTTAAATATATATTTATAGAAATTAAAAATTAATTATTTTGGTATAAATGTATTTCTAAAATATCTCTAAAGTGAAATATTGAATAAATGACAACAATTAATATTTTTTCTTATTTATATTATGTATTTTATGTTCTTTTTATTTATTTTTTTTTAAATTGCTTGTCAAACTATCCACATTAATGTATCTTGCACATTTGGGTTAGGATATTGTAGTATTTTAGAATTTTTTTTTTATTAAAAAAGAGCAGACAATGGACGATAGTGCCGTTAGTTTTCGTCCTTGTTTTCGCAACTTTCACTAACAAGCTGTGTGCCAGAAACAGAAACAGCAACAGCAGAAACAACAATAAAACTCAACAACTACACAGAAAAAAGAAGTAAACAAACAAAACAAAACATACAGAAAAAAAAAGGAAAACAGCAAACAACATCAGAACCATATATTGTTCCAGTTTTTGGTGCTGTTTTCTGTTTATTTTTTTTTTCGTTTTTTTTTTTACGCTGGCAATTACAAGCATATTAGGTTAACACAAATGCACAACAAAATGTCCTTGGATTTGCGACAAAAATAAAAAAGAGAGAGAGAGAGAGAGAGAGTGAGAGAGAGGGATAAAAATATAACAACAGAGCGACAAGAGAGAACGAAAAAAAGAAAAATGAGTGGAAAACGCAATAACAATAAATTGCATGCGACTTGCGGCGCACTTTAAAAAAGTGTCAGAAAAACATATAGTTATGGGTTTTTAGTTGCTCCAGAGCCTGAGCACTGAAACAACAAACCACTCCACCAGCTCCACCCCCGCCGCCGCCGCCCTCTAACAGCATACCAGCCTGTATTTTGCAAAAGACGTCGCGACGCGAGCAAAATAAATAAAAATGACTGGCCCCGGCAAGTCCCGTTCAGTCCCGTTCAGTCCCGTTCAGCTTAGTTCAGTTTTATCTTACTAGTTTGCCAAGTTATAAATTAGAAAGAACCATGTGCTGGCCATCGGGCTTAAAGCCGAGTTAATTAAAGCCTCAGACAAAATGATGGCCATTAAAAACACGCCATAGACATTAAGTGCATCAACTGAAGTGACCAATCGGCCGACCCACCGACCCACCAACCCACCGACCCACCAACCCATCAAACCCACCGACCGACCATTGGGTTTGTCAGTGTTGAACGTCTGTCGCAGTTCAATAAACTAAGAAAACAAACAATTAAACTCGAGTCTGATGAGTTGTGCTTGAGGTCAAAGGGTGTTCGCTGGGGTGTGAGTATGCGAACAAGCACACAACCACCAATAAAGTCAAATGCCTCTAGGCGTTGTCTCTATGGATATTGAAGAAACTAACTACTCGGCCTGATATCGATTGATGTCTATACAAACCGTGGAGGGTAGCCAGAAGCTATGTACATGTATATGTATGTAAGGCTTTTATATAGGTCATATAAACTGTTAAAATATGTTTTTCTTTACACTTTTGGGACGGCTTTAATAGTGACCTTTCAATTCAATACAGTTTAAGATTGTAATAAGCACAAAACGGAGTAAAACGGTGCATAAGGGTGCAAAAACGGTAAAACTATGATAAATTAGTAAGTTTTAAAACGTCAAATTATTTAATTTACTTTTTATTAAGAAAAGCTTTCGATTGCAATAAGCACGAAACGGCGATACCGGTGTGAAACGGTTCATAACGGTGCAAAAACAATACAAAAGGGTGCAGGCTTATAAATCGTAATAATACAGTAAGTTTTTAAACGTCAATATTTGAATTTCCATTCCATTGCCAATAATTTGAATTCCTTGTTAACTGTCCTAATGCATTAAAACTACAATTAATAATCTTTTAGATAAATCATTGCTCCTACGTTCTTATCTTGGTCACAAATAAATCCTAAAATCCCAAAAGACCAATTAAATTACTGATTTAAATGAAACATTGACACACTTTAGTTATATGCTTCTCTATCTAGCACAGAATTGACCACAAAAGCAACTACAATCAGTTTGGAAATAAAGCAAAACAAAACAAAACAAAACAAAACGAAACGAGACCCTGACCAAAAGCCATTCTCGACAACAATCCCTGTTATCAATGTCAAAACGCGAGCGGCAAACGCCAAACAGTGGACCATTACCATTACTGGTATTCTGTGTAAGAGTCGAGTCGGCAAGGACATATTGCCAAAGGACATCATCAACATAATAGACATGATGTAGCCACAAAAACGGATGTCAAATTGAAAAAAAAAAAAAAAAAAAACTAAACAGAGTAGGAAAGAGAAACGCAAAAGACTAAACGAAACTATGAGTAGGAAATACATGCTTTGCTTGATGAAGAGACCAGAGAGGGGGGGGAGAAGGGGGAAAACAAACGAGCTTATAAGCTTATAAAGAACCGGGAGACAGGGTTCCGGACTGGACTTAGCTTTCCACTCAATTGAAACGCTTGAATGACTGAACCGATGTATGAATGAAGAACGCCACCAAAGCAACAACAACAACAACAACAACAATGTCCATGAGTGGAACGGAGCTCCTTTTTTATCACTTGGACGGCATCAGTACGAGGGTCCGACTGCTTCACATGCAACAACTATTATCACACACACACATACACAGAGTGAGAGACCCAGAGACACACATACGACGAGAAGGACCTTTTCCTATTGACAACAGAGCAGAGCGAAAAAGCGAGAAGAAGAAGGACAAAAAAAACCAGAAAAGTGAGTTGGCAAAGGCCAATGGAGTCAACCAGCGCTACAAGCACACATAATAGGCCATTTGGACAGCACTTGAGGGTCAAGCACGTAATGTATGCTAATGATTACGATGAAGAGTTGTGCCCCAGCATCGATGCTGCCCAAAGGTTATGACATTTTCCTCATTTTCTCTATTATTTGATTGAATTTTTCTTTCCTTGCAGTCATTACTTTGATTTTAAGTAAGTAAAAGTTAAGTCAACTGAAATGTTAAGGAAAAAAACAGTTTCCCCAACTAAACCAACTGCAATTTGAAGTGTTTGTCTTGGTTTGACTTGTAGTATGTAGTGTAGGGGAAAATTGGCTGGCTTTTAACCTATTTGCATGCAGTTGACATATGTCCATTAATTAATATATCAACACCATGCCCCTCAGCCCGTCCCCCTTAGCTTTAAACAATAAAAGACAAGCAACAAACAGCAGCAGCAAAACATCGCCTGGAGAGTTGTGCAACAATTTCACATGTCAACGCATGCAAAAATTGTAACGTGGAAAACGTGGAAAAAAAGATGAGGAGAGCGAGGAGGAGCGAGAGACGGAAGAGGCAATAAAGGGCGACGACTCCGTGTGAAATGTGATCAGGTGGAAGGAAAATGACAGCCATTGCCAATAAAGAGCCAAATAGGGTTGGGGTTGGGGTTGGGTTTGAGGTCTGGTTAAGGGGGTTTCAAGGGTTTGAGGTTCATATGCTTTTAACCCTTGACAACGCGATGCGACGCGTTGCAAATGAAATGAAGTTGAAGTTGATGCTGCAGTTGCCACTGATGCTTTTGATGTTGCTGTTGTTGCTGTTGTTGTCATGGCTGCCACTTTGGGGAAACAGAAATGAAACGTTCCCGAGGGCAGAATGCTGACTTCGTCGTAAACTCTGGCAGGAAATAATGTGCAGCCAGGCGGAAATAGTTGCTATATCCACACAGCGTATTGATTGACTTTGAATGCAACTTGCCCGGCTGCCCGGCTGCCTGGCTGCCTGGTTGGCAAATAGGGTTATAAATGGAAAAGTTAAAAAATCATTTAATTTGACTTTAAAAAAAGCAAATGAGTTGAGTGAGGTGATAAGTTGAAGAGGTTTAGATAAATAATAATAGCTTTATTTTCTTTAAACCATCTTTTAGTCATTATTTTGCTCAAATCGTTTCACGCCGCTTTTAAGCGCAACGCCCACTTTTGTTTTAGTTAGCAGCCACGCCCCTTTTGTTGCTTCATTAGTGTGCGTCGACTTATTTTGAGTGATGTGGCTGGCTCGCCTTGGCTGGGGTTCATTTTAGTTTAGCTATGAAAAAATTTGCATTTATGCAAATCGCATGCATTTTAAGGGCTTTCACTTTAACTACTTTCACTACTGCTGCTGTTGCTGCTACTGCCTGAATGTGCCTGAGGTATATGGGTGACTGCGTCTAAGTTAAGTGCCCTCCCCCCCCCCCCATCCCCTCCCATACCCTACCCAATTTCTTTATATCTCCCCTCTCTAACTGCCAACGGCTATAAAACTAACTAACTACCGTAAACTCCAGTTCTGAGCAGCGTTGCACTTGGCAACATTTTATGTTTAATTTATGCGCATTTTTCTAGTTTCACTATTTTGTTTTTTTTTTTTTTTGCGAATCTTCGCTAGAAATTTATTAGACTTTTTTTTCTCTGTGTGCGCGCTGCAATTTTCGTTTCGTTTCATTTGTTTTTTCTTGTTTTTTTTTTTCAAAAAATTTAGTGACTTTCACTTTATTTTTTTGGTTTTTTTTTCACCTTCCCAAAAACAATTTTTGCATGTTGCACAGCAATTTTTTTCTCGGCTACCATTGTTGCAAGCTGATTTTTAATTAAAATTTCACAGGGTGCGAAGGGGGAAGGGGAAGGGTTTTTGGTCTGTCCAAGGATGTTGTTGTTGTTGTATTTTAATGTTGATTTTATGCAAATGACAATTGATTGAAATTTTTGCCAGCTGTATATGTGAAGACTTTTTGTTTATGTGTGTGTGTGTGTGTGTGTTGATTGAAGGCGTATTTAAATAAATGAAAACATGCACCATAATGGCCGTAATATGCCATAAACAATTGCCATTTAATAAATTATTGCAGCAATTGAATGATACGAACAGAATAAATGAGCAGATATGTTTTTAAAGATATGATATGAATATATATACATTACAATACAGTAAACACACACACACACACACACAAACCTACAAACAATTGTAAGAGTTACTTGGAAATTTGTTTTGGGTACATTTTTGGCAAATGAGACGCATCATCGATATGAATAGCCAAAGTTACGTATGACGAGTCTGTCTCGTCATCAGAATTGAACATATGCGTAGTGTTTTTCTTTCATTTACTTGTTTTCTGAATAATGATGATATTACACTAAAATTAAATACCCCTTAAAAAAAACAAATATTAAGAAACTAGTCAAGTCAGCTCGACAATGAGATAACTTAACCTTAACTTTGATGATTTATATCTCCGGTGTTTCTCAACCGATTTTAAAAAAAATTGCACAGAATTTCATTATTTTGTTATTAGTTTTAATCCACAAAATACGAAAATTCACGAAATTCAAGATCGCTTACAAACTTGTCCTGCCTAGGGTTAGGGAGAGCTCGTATATAATATATTAAGTTTCTCGATTGTATAGTTCATGGGATCGACGCGTTCATACATATGTACATACAAAATGTATCTTAGTAATTGTCCAACATATTAATATAATAAATATTAAATTTGGTAATTGTACAAATGCCGTATCACAAATCGAAGTCAATCCCCAACTACAACAAAACAATCAACAAAAATAGCAAAAACTTTCGCATTAATAACTTTATTAATCATTAATCATTCAATCAATTAAATTTTCCAGCACACCATACAAAAACAGCACTCATCCCACCCCACCCCAGACCACCCCAGACCACCCCAGACCACCCCAGCTATAATTATGCTTGGCCATAATTGCGTTGGTCATTTATGCGAAAATGCCGTGGAGCTCTGAACCACCAACCCCGCCCCTCCTCCTATGATGGCAACATTTGGCTGTGCAACGCTTTTTGTCAATTGCAAATCGATCCAATTGAAATTTCAAGCTGCCTTCCTTCATGTATGTAAGCAAGGGCTATTGTTGTTGTTGTTGTTGTTGTTGTGGTGTCGCCTAGCAGCCTTTGAATTGAATTTCCCTGTCATTGATTTGCAATTATTACTAAGAGCGCCTGCTAGGCAAACCGCCCTCCAAAAGGACCCCAAAGCACCCCTCTCCCTCTCCCTCTCCCACCCAACACACAAAACCGAATCCCAACTGTTCAGCTAATCTACACAAATCTGACGCACAGCTGACCACCACGTTGCCCTGTAGCCTGTAGTTGTATGTAGTGGTTACCATGGCATTACCAACCAGCTCCATTACCACCACCACCACCAGCACCCCACCACACAGCAAGGGAGGGAGGAGGGTTTAAGTTGTCGCGCGACATGAAACGATTAAGGCTGAAATGCTTTTAGCCATGCCATTGGCTTCTGGCTTTGACTCTGAGGTGTTTGGCCAGGCTTGGTCATTATGCAGGAGTTGCCCTTAAGGGATGGCGAAGGGGGTTGACTGGTGGAGAGGTAGGGTTGGGGGTTGGCAACGTCAACCGCAATGTGCTGCATTTATACATAGTACACTTTCATACATACATACATATACATATCGTGTGATTGATCACAATTTTGTGAAAGTAATTAGAGGAGCATGTGGACAGCGTTAGACCATCAGATATAGAATAGAACGGAGAAAAAAGCATTAGACGTAATTACTTTGTAAATAATTCGATGTCTAGCATTTTATATTTACACAGTTTATAAGGTGAGCGTTGGTAAACGAAAAAAGGCTTTAATATTTTATTAAAATTTATAGATCAATTTTTATAGCTTACAAATAAAGTAAAGTAAAATATTTGTATACCTTAAACACACGAAATAGGTAAAAAAAAAGTATAATGATCTTATGGAAAAATATGTAATAGACAGTAGGAAGCATCTTCGGAACAATCAAAGTACATATGTATGTATATGTATTCTTCATCAGCTTCAACAGTCGAGTCGATGTTCGTCTTTCCACTTGTCTTGTTTGTATGAAAGGGTCGATCTTAGAGTACAATAATAGCTAAGAGACTTCATACTTAGAATATAACTTCTCCTAAGCCGTAGGTAGAACATGTTTGTTTAACATGCTTGATAACTTTTTTTGTTCCCGATTTACATTATAGATGAAATATTGAAAATCTGCAAAACTACTATTGAAATCGGATAGGAAACACCTGATGTATGATATATTAAAGTTCAATCATCAAGCATGTAGTGTAGTAGTAGGGCAGGCATAACTGTTTGGGTAAGGTCAAGGGTTCAGGCTTTTAAATTGTTATTATAAAATTAATTAAGCTTAAATATTTGTTTTTAACAACAAATACCAATAAGCTTTAAACACTTGCGTATAACCAGAACTGATACATTCTCGAATTCTCGTTAATCTTATCTGCTTGTAATCAATTTGAAAGGTTGAAAGTTCCATGGCGTTCATGTCACAACAACAACAACAATTGCATCAATACAAACGACATATTTATTTAATTGCTAGCTCACATTTCGACACGATGTGCATTTATCTCGGGTCCCCAGACAAAACTTCTAGATTTCAACACACACACAAATATTCGCAAAATGTATTTTTGCATCGATAAATCAAGTCTGGGCGGCAATCATATTCATTATGAGCTCGATACGCACATACATTAAAATTCAGTATGAAATTTAATTAACCTTGCAAGTGTCCAGGATCTGTGTGTGTGTGTGTGTGTGTGCGTGTGTGTGCTTGAACCCTCTTGACACGTCTGTCAAGTAATCAGATGTCTTTGTGTTTCTGTCTGTGGCGATTGCATTAAGACAGCTATTACAAGCCATCCACACACACACACACATAAAAGAGCTCTGAAAGCTGTCGAAGATTGCCGGAGTCCCGTGTGGGTGCCAATAATAATGACAACAAACATATGCACAAGCCAAATGGGAAGGCGGCGGCGGCTGGCAGTCAAATAACAATATAAGCAGTCCAAACTTAACGACAACTAAATCCAATTATAAGCACAGAGCGCAACAGGAGCTGCTCCATTACACCGAAAAAGGGAACACGTGTGCGCAACGAATTTTTGGGACAGACACATATATATATATATATATGTATGTTTCTGTGTGTGGGGGTTGCTTTTGGATTGTAATGAATGCGGTTGTGCTTCATGCATTGCATTGCATCCCGCAGCGTTGCATAAAGGTTTACTTTTCATTTATGCGCGTCAGACAAAAGAAACAACCCTTACAACTGCAATTGCACAAAAGCAAAGAAAGCGTGTGTGTGTGTGTGTCGGTGTGTGTGTGTGTGTCGGTGTGCGTGCCACCCGAAACCCATTCCAACCACCCACCACTACCGAAAAATTTTAATTAAACTTAATCCGCTCAATTTGAAACGCACGTCATGGCAAAAGTGCCACTCTCAATGCTATTACTGCATTAAATATTATTCATATATACCCTGTAAGTTAAGGTGAAGATGAGTTTATGCAACTCTTAATTGGTATTATATATATATTGATAAGTTTATTTTTAACCCACAAGTTGAAGCTATCTAGATAAGTTTGAATGTCAACTCAACCTTAAAATAAATATTATTTTATGTGATTTTAATGCATTGATTTCAAATATCATTGAATTGCACTTTAAATAGTATATTTTTTGAAGAACTAGTAAAAATCATAGTTTCATCTAAGCTGCATAAAAATTTGATTTTTTTCATTGTTACTGGGTATTTGGTAAATGAAAAACTTTAACGCTTTTGAATGCTCTTTCTTAATTTTAATTAAAGTGTCAGAGAAAGGATTCATGAATCCCTTGCAATTGCCCCAAAATGCCTTCATGTGTTAAAAAATGTGCATAAATTATTGAATTAGTGCGTTTGCAACAAATTTCTCCTCTCTCTTTCTTTCGCAGTCTCGCTCTCACTTGCACTTTCATCGGGTTCCTTGCGCTGCCGAACCAATTTTCATGCTGTGCGTTATTAATATAAAATTTTAAAGCATAAATTAAGTCGACATCGCCACACTTGCTTATAATTTATGCATGGCGTTGACTTTGTTTCGGTTCAGCTCAGTTTTGGGCTTTGGTTTGGCTTGGTTTGGTTTTCATTTATTTATTTATAACACTCGCTGCCAACTGCCAAAGGGCTGCGGCAATTAGTTCCAAGATCCTTGGGGATGTTTTAATTATCGTATTGTATTTTTTTCTGTGTGTTTGTTTGTCTTTTTTTTTATTATTGTATTTGTTGTTGCTGGCGCTATGCGATTTATGCGAACGATTTAATAATGCAAATTAATTCAAGCCGTTTTCCATTTATTTTTTTTTTTAGATTTTTTTTCGGTTATTATTCGGGGGGGAATTTAGGTAATTCTTTTTGTTATTGTTGGGTTAGGTTTATGGATGTGATTTGATTTACATAGAGAGATTGATTTATGTGAGAGAAATGTATGGAGGAGCGTTTTGAGATTACTTAAAATGGGTTTCAATATGACTTGACAAAATCATTCAAAATATAGTAACAGATTATTATAAAAACTTAAGCAAAACCGCTTTAAATGGTTTTTCCCCCTTAGAACAAACCGATGCTTATATCTCTTACATTTCGTTTACTTCTTATAAATATTTCAAATGTGTTGTAAATTGCCACACCAAACAAACAGACAAACAAACATTTTCCCTTGTTCCCCTTTGCTCTTGCCTTCAATTGCCTGCGCTGCACTTTACACGAAGCCACAACAATAACAACAACAACAACTCACAGTACTCGTAAGTCTTGGATTCCATTGCCCCCTCCCCAATACAGACAACATTCCTGGAGGGTAATACTCTACTTCTGGCTTGGGTCCTCTGCTACGCTTTTTGTAGCACAAGTGTTTTGTAGTTTTGCAGTGATTTCATTAAAATTTTACTGTCATAGTTAAAGTTTTATTATGAGCACGAGTTGATTTTCGTGCTTGTTGCTAGTTGTTTTTCGAGTTGTTGTTTGTAAACGTGAGCCAAAAACAATTCCCGGCACATGCCAAAAAATACTACAAGCACAAGCACAAGCACAATACACACACACACACACACACACACACAAACACACGCACACAAATTGTCTGAGAGGGAACCCAGACACACAGAGAGACAGTCAAAAGTCAGCCAAGCTCGTTCAGTTTATATAGTAATTATGTTCTTATTGTTGTTGTTGGTGTTGTTAGTGTTGTCAGTGTTGTTGTTGTGCTGTCCAGACTTCACGCATTACGCCTAGGCATGCATATGCAACAAGCTGCAGCAACAACAGTAGCAGTTACACTAAAAAAAAACTACTGCATGCACTGGGGCGTGATTGTCTTTGCTTTTTATACCCTTTATGCATTTGGAAAGTGGGTTTCTGGGCTGCTTGGGACTTATGTGCTATATAAGATTAATTATTAAGGGCTTTAGTACTTGAATTGAGATATTAAGAGAATTGTCCCAAAATGGAATTACTCGTTTTTGGTAATATACGAATTTTGTTTATTTTTCCCACAACTTACACTCTAAAAGGAATTATTGCTTTTCAATCGACTGGAGCTTTTATTATAAACATGTTCTTAACTATTTAATAACTTTTATTAAAATTAATAAAATAAAATAAAAAAACAAAAATGAAATGATTTACTTAACATTTCAAAGGGTATTTTGTTTACCCATCACTTCAAATTACAATTATAACTCTTTGCGTGTTTAATTTCATTGCCTATAGTTTCGATTAACAAGCTGTGCTGAAAAATAATAATATTTTACTTAACATATGAAAGGGTATTTTATTACCCAGCACCTCAAATTATATATAACTCTTTGTGTGTGTTTTATTTCTTTGCTCAGTTGAACACCTTCTGCTGTGGCTCCTTCTGCTTCTGTTTCTGCCTCTGCCTCTGCCTTTACTCTTATTACTGTTGCTGGGCTGGCGGAGTTCGCAAAGTTTATGCTGCCTGCTTTTAGGCTAATGTGCTCATTTTATGCAAGCGTCTCGCTTTGCTGCATAGAGATTTTTATGCGAGCGCCAAATGACAACCCTCCCGTCCCATTTTTAGCCCTGCAGCAACTTTTCATTGTTTTCTGTAGTTGTTGTTGTTTTTGTTTTTGTTGTTGTTGTTGTTACTGGTGCTGTGTGGCGCACTGCCAAATGCAACAGCTTGTGTTTATAATTGAAATAATTGCAGAAAGCAGACATAATTATATTCTTATATTCGCATTGTTGTTTTTTGTTACTGTTTGCCAGCATTCTCTTGTTATTTTATTTTTATATTTTCTTTTCCACTCTTTTTTTTTTATATTTTTATTTTTATTTCGCTCATCATCATCATTGTCGTTGTTCTCTGGCAGTTGGGTTGGCATCAGCTTCAGGCTGTACGTATATAAAGCATAGTTTTTTAAACTCAACTCAACTCTAGCCGTTGTGTTGTGAAACTGGGCATTTAAGGCCGTAGAAAAGCGTAGTAACCAGACAGTAGCTCTTTAAGACTTTGTTTTGTGTAGCCAAGTTTAAGGTTTGCTGATCAAAAGCTGGGCTCATTTCCAAGCAATTACTTTAAAGCCTTGTCAGGTTGCCGGCTTAATCGCTAAGCCGCCTTTGGGCGCATTAGCCACAGCGTCTTCCTTTGCCCAATAATCAACCCTTTTGCAGCTAAGCAAATATGTTTGCCCAGTGGCTAAATCTAAATGCTGCATGCAACACACATAGAACAATTTAGCTCAGGTAACGGGCCAGAAGACAAGACAAGACAAGACAACTTTGCAAGCGGTGCAGATAAACTTCAAAAGGCGCCTCGAAAAGCGGCTTAAAACTTCTCTTGTTCTGGGGGGAAAACGGTCGCTGGCCAACCAAAACTCTATGACAACATTGACAAAGGCTGCAGCAGCCACAGCAGCAGCAGCGCCATCTGTGTGCGGGTGGAGCAAACGCTGAAATTAAGCATTACCATGGAGGCGCCGTTCTCTACTAGTACGATGTAAGATGATTGATTGAGCTTTTAGTTAAATTGCGCAAGCGGCCAGCCCAAGCGCATACAAGTACAACCATCTTAGTGAAAAGTTATCGTTCTCGTCCTCCCCATCTCCCTCCAACCATGTCTCCATCTCCAACATAATATCCCTATTGGCCCCGCAGAGTTTCATCTTAACTACAAAGTCGTTGGCAAAGCAACAGCTTCGGGCTTATGTCTGGCTTGTTCCGAAAATTATTAGTACGTCAGCTGCGTGGGGACTTAATTTTCCATTCGAATTGCTGTACACACTGTCTACACATACACTTCTGGTCTGGGTGTTATAACTAAGACATTAGACTAATAATCCGATAAGCAAAAGCAGGCTGTGATTACCATGATTCAATTCTATAGTTAATGAGTGATTGACTGAATTGAAGCATTTAAGTTTGTAAGGCAATTTGTTGGCACTTTTCGGGCTTGTTGTGAAGTTTTTAATCAAAATATTTCATTCAAGTGTTTAAAATGTGTAAATATCTTATTTTATTCATGAAGAAATAGAACAAAATTAATCTTTTATTTTTTTAAATTTTTAAATATTATAACATACTAAAATATATATTGATTAAGTAGATCTGTTTATATTATTTAGTACTTTAAAAATATATTTTTGCTTTATAAATCAAGCAATTTACTAAATATTCAGATCTAAAGAAAGTGTATAAGACTGCCTCGACTATGTAAAAGATTAAGAGACCTCTGAGTCTTTGCTTTTCCCGGTTTTGTTGCTACTTTTTGTTAGTTTAAGCAGCATCCCGTGCTAAAAGTTAAACTTTGCCTGGGCTAAAAATAATAAGCGGGCGTAAAAAGCGCCTAATATTTATCTTAATATGCCGCGAAGCCTTCAAGCTACATACACTTGCTCTCCCCTCTCTCTCTCTCTCTCCCTACCGTTCTGTCTTTCCCCTTCTCTCACGACAGCTGTGTTTGTCTTAAGTTGTATGGTGCATGGACTGGCAGTATAATCAAAAGTTTTCTGCTCACGTATGGTACTACTTTGAGGTTAGCTTTATGGTATTTCAATATTTTGTAGACAAATCTATTAGTAGGAGCAACAAATAAAGACTTAGGCCAAATATTGACATTTAATTCCCCGCGCAACAACTTCATCAAGTGCCGCAAAAGCCAGCAAATTTTTTAGCACTTATATTTTGGACATGACCTAAAACTTTTTTCTATGTACTTTTTTTTTTTTTTGTATTTTTGGTTCACTGTTGTTTGGCGTTGCCTACTTCGGGATTGCTAATCCCTAAACTGTCGCAAAACTTTTGCGGGAGCAACAACCAACAAAACATACAAAAAAATGAGAAAGAACGAAGAAAAAAGTAAAGTAAGAGGATAAGGAAAGAAAAAGGCCAACAAAACTTTTGCAACAGATAAAAGTGCAAAGTTTGAGGGAAAAAGCAGGACAACAACGATAAAAGAAAGAAAATAAAAGAAAAGTAAAAAGGAAAGCTCGGGCGAAAATTACAAACATTTTCAATTATCAAGCCAAACAAGGACGTTGACGTATTGTCTGGGCTCTCATTATGCCATTACCATCATATAATTACAGCCTGATTATTGTTTATTAAGTTAAAATGGCGACGCGACGCCTTGATAAATGGCTTGCCTCGACTCGACTCGACTCGCCTTCGCCTTTTGTCTTGTCCGGGACTGTACTGTCCATCAAAAATGGCGACCGTTGCTCACCTGGTGTCAGTTATATCAAAAAGGGTTAAGCCATCTTCCCTAACTTCCTTTCCAGTCCCCCTCTTCATTTTGCATTCATTTTTCATCAGCATGCCTTGCGGTAGGCAACGTCAAAATTTTCGTTAGTATTTTTTGTTTCTTTTGTTTTTTTTTTCGATTTGTTTTCTTCTTTCCATCACATTTTTCAAGTGTCAGTGTCAACGCGTCTCTTATGAAAGGTTCTTCGTTTTGATTGAAGGCAATTAGAGCAACTGAGCAGAAATGTTTTGCTGTAGCTTAGTAATATCATTGGGTGGTCAAAGATCTTATCTCCATGCCTGCCTGTCTTTCCGTCTGTCGGCCTGCTCCTTGGGGACTTTAAATTAATTAATCACATTAAATGCTTTGTGGGCTCTGCACAAAACATTGTCAAAGCAAACTATTAAGATCAAAGATAATGCGCAAAAATAATGATGCTAAATGTTGGCACAATTATGCCTCGCTACCCCCCACTAATGGGACGCAATATTTGTGTTGAGGGAATAAAAGTTCTCCTAAACAGAGTTTTTTTTGGCCGCCAAGACGGCATTTCAATTAATTAATTATTCTATTTGTATAATGTAGGAGCATATATGATGCGAATTATATAATGATAAGAGGATTTACTTTAAAAGTTGTATTGTAATGTTTTGCTTTTCTTTTCACTTTTTTGTTTCAAAAATATTTGTACAATATTTTTTTTATTTTATAAACAACATTCACCTCTCATAGACCTAAATAAATTAGAGAATTCATTCAAAATGTTTCTTTTGAATATGAAAAAAAAAGTACGAAAACTGAAATTAATTCAAAACTTTATCCCATTGAGTTTAGAAACCGATGTCAAGTCTTGGTTATGAACAACTAAAAAACTGAAAAACTGAAAAGCAACACAGAAAACGTATTCGAGTGTTAATAAATTTGAATGCAACGTTTTGTGTTTTCTACCCTTTTGTTTAGCTACAGACTCCTGCTTGGCCAAGTTGTCATTGCTTTAACTTTGCTTTGTTTCTGCTTCAACTGTGAATAATGGTGAAAGGGTTTGGGATTTCGGCCAAAAAAGTGGAATATGGGGAAGCCATTTGGCATTACCTTCAGCCGTGTCTTCAATTAGCGATAATAATATATAAATTATACGAATGAGTTTTTCACATTTAACTTTTTGACAGCTTGATGCGGGTACGATGTTATAGCCAATGGCTAATTGACAGTGCGATTGGCCTTCAGTAAAGTCAGGCAGGCAGGCAGGCTGGCTGGCAGTAAGTCAGACAGGTCGACAGTTCTTTCTTTTTCTTGCATGAGATCGAGCTTTTGCTTCGTTTGTGTTTTATTTAATGGCTTCGCTGATTTTAAAAACCGCAATCCCAAAACTGTCAAATTGACAGAAAAAGCAACAACAGTGAACTAACAAAAAAAAAAATGTGTGAAGCATTTTCGTTCAAGTTAATTGAAATTCAGGCAAATAACAAAAGGCCTAAAAATACATACAGGTAACACTGGAAGAGAATTTTAAATATTTATATATTCTTAAGAAATTTTGTTTGCGTAATAAGCAAAACAAAAA
The DNA here is from genome assembly GCA_035044645.1 of Scaptomyza parva. NCBI lineage: Eukaryota > Metazoa > Arthropoda > Insecta > Diptera > Drosophilidae > Scaptomyza > Scaptomyza parva. Next base: position 1,088,227 of record JAWNNT010000063.1, read on the forward strand.
CGAAAACCTTAACAAAAGTATTAGCTTGATAAGCTGTAAAATTGAAAGCGACCGACAGACGAAAATGATTATATCGAACTAGTTAACGATGCTGATCAAGAATATATATATAATTTATGGGGTGAAATATTCATCACAAAATTATTCTACACATTTTGTACAATTTTTACAGAACAGAACTGGACAAAAATCTTCCAACTACAACCCTTTATGAAAAAAAGTCATTCAATATGTTTCTCCATATTATATCTCAATATACTCTCAAAATATATATTTTTTCATTATTGTGTGCCACTGTGCCAACTGCGTACTGAAAATGAAAACTAAACACAATTAAAACTAACGAACCTGGCAAAATTTTCACAAAATAAATTTTGTTTTAAATGTTATGAGGCTCATATTGAGCTTTAGGGTTTGTCTGTGTGTGCGTGCGTGCGTGTGTGTATGTGTGGGATGATGGTAGCTCATTTGTTGGGTTGAGCTGACGAAGCTGATGTTGCTGCATTTTCCTTTTGGTTCTAGTTGATTTAATTAAATGCATTTGAATGCAAATGCCTGGAAATGCGTAGAGCAGGCATTCTCTCTCCCGCTCTCTCTCTCACCCGCTCTGTCTCACTCTAAAAACCATCAGCACATGTGGTTTACATGCATACTTCAACATAAATGTTTTGATATGCACATGTATGTATGTATGGACGTACATGTGTATGTACTATACAGTTAGTTGTAACTAAAACAAAAACGGAAATGCTGAGCTTATGCTACTGACAGCGCCCTCTGGTGTTATTTTATGGCAAAATATATTTAGGCAGCAGCCAAACCTCACGGAAAATTCGGTATACAGCAGTGGAGATTGGAGATTGCCACATTTTCATAATACCTACTCAGTGCGTGTATATAGATATATGTAAAAGTAATACTATTCACATACATACATATGTACATGTATGTATGAGTGTATGCCGCCTTATACCGTTAACTCGCTGCGGGCCACATTTAATCAAAAATGGCAATGCCATCAACGACACTGCACAGCTGTGTGTAGCCCTGCAGCCGTTCTATAAACTAAAGCATACATTTTGCTTTTGAGCACGACATGCTTGCGTTTTGTATTTTATTTAAACTAGCACTTGAAATAAATGTTTTATGTATTATTTTGGGGTTTTTGAGTTTGAGCTGGGCATTTTAATTGCCAATAGAAATAGTAATGGAAATAAAATTCATGTTTATCGAATGAGTTTTAAACATATGGTTTCAATTAAAGATTTATTATTAATATTTATGTGATTTAAAACACTTTTACTTTTTGGAAATGTTAATGAAAAAATTGTTTTTAAAATGTTTTCAACTTTAAATTTGCCATTTATTTAAGTTGAATGCAATTTTGTCCAGTTTAGTGAAATTTTATGCAATGTTATTTAATTTAAAATTAACTTTTTGACATGTGCTAACTAATTGCCACATTAATTTAGTGGTCACAAAAAATTAGGTCAACAATTTTAAGACCCAAAAAGTCCTAAAAATTCGTTAAATAAAATAAACAAAACTAAATAAATCATAAATAAAGTCATTAATTAAAATTCAATTTCAATTAATTGAATAGATTAAAAACAGCATATAAGGTAATTTGTATAAATAAACATTTAAGCACAAAACATATTATAATTTATGATTGTATTAAATTATTATTTTGGTACAAATTGTTTGACATATTTGCCTTGGCTGATAGACAATTGGAACAAGTCTCAAAATGCATTAGTTAAGCACTAACTGAAGCGAGAACTCTTAATTCTATCAAGCATTTCCGTTATTGCTTGTATTTTTATTCTGTAAGATCGACTAGAAGATATCCTTAATCCTTGATCATAAAGGTGGACAGAAAAAGTGGCTCGGGCTGACAGATATACATTTACGTGTGCTACTGATATACAAATAGTTGATGGTTTTATATATCCGCTGTTTCTCAACCGGTTTTAATAAAAATTTCACAGATTTTCATTATTTTTTAATAATAATAGCTAATAATAATAGTAATAGCTTCAATCCCCATTTTCAAGTTTTTTAAGTTATTGAAAATAAGAAACAAACTTGATGATAAAATCTGAGGTTTCTAGCTTTTGTAGTTCCTGTGATCAACGCGTTCGTACATACAGACAGACAGAATGAACAAACAGACATACAGACTGACGGACGAAGACACGAACACACGGCATTGGCTATATCGACTCGGCTGTTGATGCTGATCAAGTATATATATACTTTATGGGGTCGTCGAAGTTTCCTTCTGCCTGTTATATACTTTTGCACAAAACCATTATATCCTTTTTTACCCATTTAATGGGTTAGGGATATAAAAATTAGTTAACATACAGGTTGAACTAATAAATGCAAACCTAGTTTACTGGAAGTAGAAGCAAAATTTGATTAAATATTCAATCATTTACTATCTCTATCAATGCATTCTGTAGAACGTTTGTCGGTTCATGCAGCCTGGCATAACTAATTGAATACATAATTTACAATTAAGTACGTAAGCTACTTTAATATTTATGTCTATAAATGTGCCGGGCAAGGACAGAGACAGAGAACAGAGACAGCAAGGGAGAATCTCATATGCCACGCCCTCACCCCTCCCTCTGTTGGAGTGGGCGTTATGGTTGTCCATTATCGACCGTCACTTGTGCCAACTGCAATAAATGTCAATTATTCATGAATTTTCAATAACTTTAGCCAAGGCAAAATAGAAAAGTTTTTTTTTTGCGTTCATTTTTGCCTCGTCGATGTCGTTTTCATTCTCGTCGTAGCCGTCGTTGTCGTCGATGTCTGAGTTTGAGAAACTTTTTAATAATATGTAAATATAGCCAATAGAGAGAATCACAGAGTAGCGGAAAAAGAAGGAGAGAGAGAGAGAGCGAAAGAGAGAGAGAGCGAGAGAGAAGTGGAACAGGCGTTAACTAAGAAGCAAAGAAAATATGTTGCCAAACAATATGAAAAGAGAATTTACTTGAGAAGTATATAGAGAGGGCCATAGGATGAAGGGAAGGGAATAGGGAGGCTGTCCAGACGAGAACGCAAACAAGGACGTGCTCTCAAGCATAGTTATAATGGTGAATAATTAACAGTTATTAATAATGACAAAAGCAGCTGCTACCGAAGCCAGCACGCTGTAACATACTTTTTTTTCACAGTAGCGTACTTTTTTGGGGCCGGCAAGGGCAAGCGGGTGATGGTTGACGGGGGCAGTAGAGTTTTGTGCGCTACTTTTTGATTTAAAATTCACCGCCAATAATAATAAAAATAAATCATTCGCATACACAGAAGCACAAGGACACAGCATTACGTATACGCAATGTACTTGCAACTTTTGTTTTGGGAGCGTGCGTTGCAAAACTTTTCTTTTCTTGACTCTTGCTTAATAATTTGCTATAATTTATGAGCATCAAGCGTTCGCATCGCTGTCGACTTTGGCTTTATTATTGGATTTTCCTCGTCGCCCGTGTCGTCGTTGTCGTTGTCCGTGTCCGTGTCCGTGTCGTTTTGTCGTAGTTCCATGTCCACAGACAATTTAAACTTTATGCCAAAACGTTTTTGAATGCTTAATTAGTTCTTGAGAAACATCAGACGCACCCAAAAAATAGGCAGGCATTTGGCATTTTCTGTTCTGTTTTGTTGTTTTTCTGGTAAACTTTCTTGTAGGCTAACGATTTAATTTGTTTGCCAATTTATCGTGGCGAGTCGAGTCGAGTCAGTCGGTTTACAAAACATATTTTTTATTTAATTGGCAATGTTGAAGTTGTTGTTGCTTTGTTTTAAGTCTATTTTAAGATTATTAGAGGAAGAGCAAACCTGTGGAGAGCATTTAAGTTGGAGAATCAAAACCTATTAACTACAATTAGTTCCCATAAGCAACAACATATCTCTCTACCTTCAAACCTTACATAGCTGGTATTTATTGGAATTTAATATTGCAAAGTACTTGAAAACGCTTGATTCATGTTATGAATCGTGTTTGTGGCATCTTCGAATGTATATGTAGATGCCATTCATCCCTGTTTAAAACCGTAATACATCTGCCACACAGTGCGCTCAGTGAGGCATAACAAAGCGGGGCAAAGGGGGGCAAAGGGGGGCACCAGTTCCCATCGTTCAACCTGCCCGAACAGGCGCACAATCGCTTCTTATCCCCCCAAACCTTTCACCTTTGTAAGTCGCTGGCTGGCAACAACTGCGCCCACATTAAACTCAATAAAATAAATGTGCAGCCATAAATTACACAAAGTGCGTCAGTTACACACACCGAGTGGCCCCCTCTCGCCCACATACACAAACTTCATATCTAACAGCTGCTGCTGTCGCCCCCCAAAAGCCGACTATGCAAAATCGACAAGTGCCACAATTTTTTATGCAAAATAATCCTTTGCCTGGGTCCATTGATGAATTATAGCAAATTAATTTTACACTAAAAAGCGACAAAGCTAGGCACAATGACAGCCTAACACACATACCCCCCCCCCCCTAGCCCCAACCCCAGCCCCACTTCATGGCACTCTTATCAAACCATTTGCATGGCTGACGTTGCCTAGGCAAACAGTTTAACCATATCAAATTCAAATTCGCATAAATTTTGGTAGCAAGGACGGGTTTGGAGGGTGGGGGTGGGGGCGAAAAGTATAAAAATCGATTCCCAACAGGAAGTGCCAGAGTTGCCCCATTTCTTTTTTTTGTGTAGCTCTCAGATGAGTTGTGGCCTTTTTTAACCAAAAAAAGAAAAGATAGACAGAGAGAGAGGGAGAGAGAGAAAAGCAGCCCAAACTCAAACCAAAGTCAAATCGATTATTATTTTATCGTCTGGCGGTGTGGCGGTAGGTATTGTAAGCGACACACGTTCAGCTCGGAGGGTTGTAAAAATAAATTTAAATGTACCAGCAAAATGTATCAAAAATTGAATATATATATATATATATATACATATATATTCGGCATAGTCTTTTTTGCTGGGCAAAAAAAAAAGAAAAGAGAAAAAACATAGTGTGCAAGTCGAATTTGGTACGTGACTGTTGATTGTTAGAGCTGTTGCTTTTATTGAGTGAAAATTCATGAAAAGTTTTCGTTATACTTGGTGATAAATGGGAAAATGGATGATGTTATGGTTGAGGAAATGAAAAGTGAGATCTATGCCTTGAATAATGTAGAATATCAAATAGAAACTTCTTTATCGTCATCTAATACACTTTTTATTTGTGTGTCACACACTCATCAAGTATGCGACCTGTTGACACTGTATATTGGATAAAAGATAATGCCGTTACAATCACGGTCAAAAAGTAATCAAAGGCAAATTCGCGATCACAAGTTGTATCCAAAATGATAATATTCTGCAAAGGCTCCAGTTTTTGATGCACTATCAAAGAAGTGTGCTAAAAAACAATAAAAATGTTGAAACAAATCTTGCATTAACGAAATACTTTAAGCCCACCTCATTGTTGAGCACCTTGAGCGTATAATCTTGTGGATATGCCTTTTGGGTATATAAGACATTTATAAGCACGATTTGATGTTGCAAAGTCAACTCCTCGCTGCGTAAACGATCCGTGCACAGACCAATAATAAACACATTGACTATGGGTATTAGAGCTGGTCCCAGACAGCCATCTGCCATGATATACAATTTATTTTCGATCTCATCCACCGCATAGACCATGCACTCAATCATTATGGTCATGTTGAAAATGCTGGTGAATATGGCCAAGTAGTTGGCTGAGGGCAGCCAGGCAATATGCTTGTTAATACAGCGATGCAGATTAGTGATACGCAAATGCAGCTTGAACAGCCACAGTAAACGCCGATGATATCGCCCCGATATATAACTTTGCCTCTGATGATACTCGATGAAGCGTTGCAGAAAATAAGCCAAATTTCGATACCAATTACTCAAAATCAGTTGATAGATGAAGTAAGCCAGGCAACAGTACTCCAGGAGCACCCAATAGAAGAAGTTCATCCAGAGAAAATAGGGTTTGTGCCACATCGAATCCATCATGATGTACACCAAATACAGTTTGAAGAAATACACACAAATCAGACACATTTCACAATGATATATCATACCAAACTTTCTCTCAATCGTGCGAGTCACGTAGAAGATCTCGTTGACCAAATGCATTATCAACTTCCGATCCTCCTGCGAATGCAAAAATATCACAATGCGACGCACCACATAGATACAGAAGAACTGCATGACGAAACCGACTAGAAAGTTCTGTCCACCGCTGTCTTCGACTCGGAACAAATGTATCCAAACCACAAAGCCCAGCACCATGTAATTCACGCCATCACTTAGGAATATTAAGAACTTCATTATCACAATCAACTTTGAGGTAATGCGATTATATTGCATAGGTTCCAATCGCATGTGTTGAGCGTTGTAGCGCAGCTTAAAGAAATGGCAGCCCCGTGCAATGCCGTACAGCAGCCAGGCACTACACTGAAAGAAACGACGATAGATGGCCTGGGAAGGTCTGCTACGCAGTAATCGTATATCCTCTGTGTTCCACATGACGGCCGGGCAATGAATGAATGCCCGCAATAATGTGGTTCTATTGGAGTTTGTGTTGAGTTTGAGTTTTTGTTATTTATGTGCTGACCATTAACAAGCGAATTAATCGAAATAGCCTAGGCCCAACATATTTATCATTCAGTGGAGGTCAACGAAAATAATCGATACTGACTGAAAGAGGAGAATAAAAGTGATGCTAAAGGATAAGCTATTGAATATTATTGTTTTTACTTCACCTCTTTAACTCCCTTTTTAACCTCTCACAGTTGGACTCAATAATATGTTCACCCCACTTACCAAAAAAAAAAAAAAATACGAATGTAAACTCTCATGGTTAAGTGAACCGCATATGCACACAGAGACACACGAATATAAGTGAGAGACAGTTCAATGTACCAAAATTAGAGGCAGAGGCACAAAAACAGACACGAGAGATAACATACTCTTGAGCATCCCAACCGCACTTTGGCAGTGCTATATCCTCCCCCTCAAATGCAAAATGTGAGTGCCGGAAAATGCAACTCTCCTGCGTTCGCCGTGTTGTTTGTGTTGTATACAACAAAAACAAAATGCTGCGCGCTGAGGCGTTGCCTAGACAACAACAAAAACACACCCACACAGCGACCCACTCGAACCATTGAAATCCCAACCCGTCTAAGCCGACTGCCTCATTACGCACGGTACGGGTAAAAATCGTAAAAATATATTCCTGTATATAATATATATATATATATATATGTATTTGACTGTTGTAGTACTTGGTTTTATGACGTCGTTTTCGCATTCATTTGAAGTATGTGAATATGAAAAATGCTTCTCAAAATGCTCATGTTTCAATGAAATGAAAAATCTTAATGAATCTACGTTCGTACGTACGTGCAACCGGCACACTTCATCCCGCCAAAGGCTTAGAGTGTTTGTGTGTGTGTTGGCTGTCTGGCCTGGGCTAAGTACTTGAATACCCTGTTAGACAATTTACCAAAAGAGGTGTGTTTGCTCTTTTTTTAGGTTTTGAAAGATAAAAACAAAATAATAATAATAATAATATGTATAGATTTTTATGTGTAGTATGTTCAGCCATAAAAAACTTTATTTTTAAATTTTTTCGGTCAATCAGCAATAAAATCTAGTTCAGAAATTTGTTATTTATTTATTTATTTATATTGAGTTTTCTCTATATCTTGAACATTTAATGCATTTTTTGGGAGTTTTTCTGTCACTTTTAAGAAAATAATATAACTATGAAAAAATTGTAGAATTAAAAATTAAAGTGTCGTTGTGAAATTATAAAATTGTTCCTTAAATAGTAATTTCATAGTCAAGAGTAATTAATTTATTCACTTTTTCTTGTTTTTTAAGGGAAATTTTTACGCCCTCTCCCACAAGGCGCTTTTAAAGTGCATAGAAACTTATTTTTGGGAGTTGCATTTGGGAAATTTTGCTACGCTGACAGCTGTTTTGTGTCCCGTGGACGACGACGACGACGATGACGATGACGAAAACGGAGAGATTGCAGTTATGACACCCTAAGCGCATTTTGTATGGCAGGCAGTCCCCTTTGGCAAAAGGGCGGGGGTTTGTGGAGTGATGGGTGGGTAGAGAATACCCATCAAAGACATAAGCACTGCATTCAACGTCAACTGAATTACGCGAGTTTGTGTTGGGTTGCGTTGGGTGATTAAATGCTTTTTTGAACCACCCCACTACCTCCCCAGCTCACTCCTCCCCACACACCCCTTTTGTCATGGCATTCATTCAGTTTCAGATTCTCTTTCATTCTTACCGCAATATGGCTGCCCCTCGCTTTCACCTCCCGCCACGCAATTCATTGTAACTTTTTTTTATTCCTTTTCAGTGTGCAATTATAATTCGCTCTCCCAAAAATTGGGGTTGTCGTAGTCGCAGTTCTCAGCTTTCTCACAGGCTTCACTGTAATGGTGATGGTGCTGGCGCTGCTGCTACTGCTGCTACTATCAGTCTGTCTGTTTTTGAAATGTTTTCTCAAGTGCTCGCATAGACAATGGTCTTTAAATAACAATAGAACAGACGAAGTTGCCTAATTGTTAAAAGTAGGCTAATAACTGCGGTTCCAGCCATAATGAATTGTATAAAAAACGAACTCTTATAAATGCACACTGTACACTTTTTTCTTAGCGAGGAACAATAAGTTCATAAAGTTTTTCGAGTTCTTACTTTGTATTGCAGTTATTATTCACGGAGTTGCCGAATGCAATACTTAAATGATGCTTTATGTCGAATCATTTGCAACAGATAAATATCCAGAGCTATAAGAATTTTATAGCATTGAGCAAATGACACAATGCAATTTTAATAATGTGCATGGTTGCATTTTACGCTTTAACAAATTTAAATTTTAAATTTTGTAGAAATTTGTTTGATATTATATGTGACGATCAAAAAATAATAAGCAATATATACTACTTTGCATAATTAAATGTGAATTTATAAATTTTAATAACAAAATTTTGATAAATCCTCAAGCCAATACACACATGTATGAGTGCGGCATATGAATTTTCACATCATCACATATTCCATAACACCGTCCTTATACAAGCTTAAAATTTTTCTGAGCCAATTGAAATTGTTTTCGTCTTAGTCTGTGATTTTCTTTCCTCTGAACTTTTTCAACAATTTCAAAATTTACAATTCACAAACTGTAACCTTTTAAGAACCATTGGCCAAACAACAACCAATCACCGACAAAATATACAACATGTATGTTTATATGTATGTAGCTAAGAGTAAACTTCAAGGCTAATTTCAAATCAAGTCATGACCTTCATTATCCACTTACACACACACACACACATGTTATATGTATATGTATATGTTATACACACACAGACAGACACACACAAGCCGAGCAGCAGCAGAAATGGCAACAGACAGCCAATATATACTATAAACATAATATATAAAATTTTTGTGGAAAAATAGCTGCTGGCTATTTGTGAAAAATCAACTGCAGGCAGCAAAGCAGAGCAAAGCAAAGCACAGACAAAAACGAAAACAAGATGATTTTATAAAATTTTTCACACAAAAACAAAGCAGTTCGGAGTTGAGTAGGTGTAGCCAAAAACGAAACGAAAAGATATGGTTTATTAAATATTTGAAGCCGACGGCAATGTTCAAAGCTAACACACATGCCAAGTGTATGGAGAGCAGCTTTTCATGTACTTGCTGAAGTACGTGGCGTATGAGTAATTGAATTTAAAGCGTTTCCACATTCAATAACACAAAAAACTCGAATCTGCTAATGACTTTGTGGCCTGAACACAAAAAATGTGTATTCTGTCACAGTATCAACTTTGAACAAAAAAAAAGTGCCTGCCACTCGAGACAGTCTAAGAGGAACTTTGCGGAAAAGGCATTTGATATATTTTTCGCAACTTGAACTTCACATCACAAGCACTCAAAGTATCAATGACAGACGCTTCTAATCCTGCCTCTGCTGTTGCAGCGTTGCCATTAAAGTGGCTTAAGATCTAGCAGATTGTATACTATGCCCAGTATCTGTTTGCTGCGAATCCAAATCCCAATCATCATCCTGATAATTGAAGTGAGTCACCGGCAACGCTTCCAGCCAGAGTACAACTTTAAAGATCAGCCACGTCAATAGACCCATCAACCAACCAAAAAGGGCACCGACAGCAATGCAAGTTGCTGTCTTGATCAACAGTCCATAATCGGTTTGCAAATGATCATTGAAGATGATCAATTGCTTATGCAAATACTCCTGAAAATCCATTGGAAATTTTATAATAATTTTTGTGAGGGAAAATATTTTGACTGACTTTAAAATGAAATGCCATCTCAGCAGTTAAAGTCAGTATAGGTTTTTTTGACATTTCTATACATTTGACTTTTCAAATCTATATTCAAAAAGTAACAAAATGTTGATAAATCCAATTGAAATAGTTTGTATTTATGTGGCTCAGCCCATTATAGATTATTTGGCTTATTTGCAGCATGAAGTGCACATTTTAGCATTCCTGGCGGCCCTCTCTCTAATCGGAGTAGTTTTGGGACTGGCAATGGGCATTGCTTCGGCTATTTGGTATAAATATGGACGCGGCAAGGAACCAGATGAAACCGAATTTGAAGAAGTGGCAAAGGAAGGCAACTTCATTTCAAATAACAAGAATAACAATGAATGAGTGTTGTGTTGAAAAGATGCAAGTTAAGTTTGCTTTTAGAAAATATATGAAAAATTTAAAACAAATAATGTTTAAAACCATTGTGTTCTCTTTTTTAGAGACCCGCAGACTTATGTGTTATAGAATCAATGAACTTTGTAGCATTTTTCATTCACTTCCAAGTTTTTTATTAGCTTTGATACGTCTGGCAAATCATCATAAACACACACAGACACACACACAGGTGGCACTTGAAAAACATAACGTTCGAAAAATTGCTAAAGTCAATAAATGATATTTGACATGCACAAACAGAGACGAAACGTTGGGTACAATAATAAAAAAAAAAATATGCAAAAAGTGAGGGGTTTTAAAACTGTCAGCCATGTGATGAGTGGGGAATTTTTGTTGTTAATTGTTATATACTTTTAGGATGCGTTTAGGTGATTTGAGTTTTTTTAGGGGTGAATAACATATCAATTGCTGTGTATGCACATATTCGAAATTTCACTATAATATATGATACTTAAATCATTAAAAACAAATACCAAATAATGAACCAAATTATTCTTATAGATAGATCTTGTGCCATGATGAAAATATATTTACTTTCTTCATTGGTTTCAAATCACGGACATTACAATACAGTAAGCTTCTAGCTACTTGTTGCATTTACATATACAAGAATTTATAATTAATACAAAAACAATTTTTTTAAATATTGTTTTCTATATGTAAACTTATCATAGTCGTGTAACTAAAGCATAATATTCAAAATACCCTTTGTGCACCACCTTTCTCTTAACAGGCAAACAACAAAATTTCAGTAGCCAAATGTACTCAAATTATTCGCTAAGCACATTTTAATTTCCCTCAGGATACTTCAGTTAAATATGCAGTCAGACGACGCCGATGACGACGACGACGACGGTGAGGACGGTCAAAAAGAAGCCACCGAAACACACAAAACTAAATTTGAGCAAAAAATTTTCGGCGCTCGCCCAAAGGATGTCATTTTGCCAAAAACGCAAAAAAATATTTGCCCGTATAGAAAATGAAGAAAAGCCAAAAAAACAGCGAGGCAGGCTGGAAGGGCTGGGGCGGGTCGGGGTCAAAGCACAACGTCTAAGTGGCATGCAGTTGGCCCATGGCATAAAGACAATTTAGGGGCGAGCAGTTCATAAACGGGGCGAGCTCCGATGAAATGAAAAACGACAACAGCGACGACAAGCAACCAAAAAACCAACCGAAATAAAATTTATTTTGGTAAGAAAATTGCGTGACACAAGCGAAAGAGCAGCAGTAACGGGAGCAGCGGGAGCAAGTGGCACTGAGCCAATGGCATCCACAAGTAGTATATTAAAATGTTGTGACTCCCCCGCCCCCCCCTTTAGTAAGACATCCGCTGAGAGATGATAGTAAACGAAACGGGAAGAAGATGAAGTAGAAAGAGTCGTCAGCGATGGCCTGAGAATAAAGGAAATGATTGGTTTTGGGCAACATTTCTCGTTGATGTCGTCGTCGTCCTCGTCGTCTGCGGCCCAGCGAAGCAACAAATAGCCTCGTTCTGCTAAATTGTTGCAAAAAAAAATGAAGAAAGAGACAGAAACATCAACAAATGGCTAAACTTTCAGCGACTCGAACCAAACTTTTTGCACTGCCAATGCAAAAACGTAACGTCAACAACAACAACAACAACAACAACACCAACAACATTGGGTAAAATTAAGTTTCTGCGCCGCTGCATTGGCAAAGGAATGGCGAAAGAAAGAAAGGCAGCCAAAATCGTTGTAGTAGTCGTCTTCACCATCGTTGCCGCCAGACTCGCGGTCAAATTAAAAGCGCATTGCAAGTAGAGTTAGAGGTATTGTAAAGACCAGTAAAGAGACAATGAAATACCCTAACTATTAGAGCTTAAAATTAAATGGATTTTGTTTTGTTGTTAGGTAAAAGCATATCTATCAAAAATTGAATGTAATATTATATTATAATATAATTAAAATATTATTCACATATATATTATATATCTTTTATGTGGCTAAAAACATTTAATTTTGCTTAGTACTATACTGTATATAATTTTATTTGATTTGATTCAAATTGCTTATTTGATTTCCACTTTCAAAGCAAGTTCAATATACCCATTACATATACAGCCAACAACATCAAAAGAAACGCAGTCCCTTTTGCCAGGGACTAATGCAAAGCGGCGACGAAATGTCGACGACGATGACGAACGGTAGCCCTTTTTATTGCATACTTTTAGGCCGCAGGTGCAGCTCGTTCTCAACTGAGTGCTCAGTTCTCAGTCCTCTTTAGGTTCTTTAGTCGCGAATATACTGTGGCACAGTATTTGCTCTATTTGTTGACATCGTCTACAGTCGTAAAGCGTTCTCCACTCACTCTCGTCGCATCTCGATGTCGTCAATGTTGCCAACTTGACGGTTTTTATTGCTTTTTTCCACCCATCCATCCAACCACTTCCCTTATCTACTTTAGGGCCACCGTCATACGTTGCGTATGCGTCTTTTTCCCTGCGCCCCCTTCTCCTTTTTAATATATGAGCTTGTCTGTGTATATGCACGTCTTTGCATTAATTTTCAAATATTTTTGTGCCTCGTTTTTGTTGTTGCCTTTTGTGTGTATTGCTTTGGCTTTTGACTTGGCTATGGCAAATTTATTTATAGGTTTTGATAGGCATCTCTCATTGTTGTTCTTTGTCGTTGTAATTGTTTGTTATTGTTCTCGTTGTTGTTGTTGTTGTGCCGTGCAAATGCAGCACAGGGGTTGGTTTTGTGCTCAAAGGAAACCTTTCTATGGCACAATAAACAACCATTAAGGCACAGTTATTGCTACGAATAGTTGTTTAATAGCAAATGAATATTGCGTTTTGCATCTATCTCTAAAAGCAATTGCTTGCGTATTTATATGTTGTATGAGATGTGAATATCTAAACTTATTTAATATATGATTTAAAGCTGAAATCTAGTAGAAATATTTAACTCAATATTTATTTAATTTATGTTGCTTAAGGCTCAACATTTTGACCTTCATAGAACTTAAGCTATATATCGAAACGTTCTGTGCCAATTATCTTGGGCATTTCGATTAATTCGCATGTTAATGGTCAGCACATAAATAACAAAAATTCAAACTCGATACAAATTCCAAGTGTGTGCTAATGCCATTTATTGTCATCAAGTTCGTCATTTCTTTCAGTGTACTGCCTGGCTGTTGTCACAAAAACTAAAGATTGACATTTTCAGTTATATGAAATGGCTTCTTTTGGACATTTTAATTCTTGTCAGCTCTTTAATTTCATTCTTATCAATTATTAAGACCTTTCAACCATTATTTCGTTTGCCTTTTTATGTTATTATTATCAACTTCTTCCACTGTCGTGCAGTATAAATGCGACAGAACACAACTATTTGATACTCTCTTTGGTAACACATGATAGCTATAACTTTAAGGACATTACCAACAACCTGTCCTTACAATTTGTTTACTTATGCTTGAAAAGTGTGTAGCAATTATCAAAAAACAGTTTCCTTAACTTTGTCAAAAAGCCAATACACTCTTCTCTCATAGGGTAACAGTGTATATTTATAAAAGTGACAGGCAGTCAACAACAGTGGCAGTCGTTGTCGCCGCATTGCTGCCACTACCAACACAATCCATCTCAATCACAAAGCCAACGCGACCAGACAGCGGCGCATACACTCAATCACACACACACACACACAAACACACACACGGAAACACACACCACAACACACAAACATAATATAGAGTCATTGATTCAGTCAGTCAGTTCTTCCGTCCATCCGTCTGTCATTCAGCAATAATACCGCAAACCGAAAATGCCTCAACTTCAATGCAAGCCGGCAAACGATCTCTCCGCACAGTCAAGCAGTCCAAAAACCCAATCCCAGAATCAGAGTCAGAGCCAGAGCCAGACCCAGACCGAGAACACGCGAGAACCAGAACCAGGGACCCAGCGTCAGAGTCAGAGTCAGAGTCAGAGCCAGAGCCAGGGAAACAGTTCCCCAGACATCGGCTTACCAACCACATTTGTCATTTAAGCTCAACCAAATGTAATATGAAAATCGGCATGAGTGAAAATGTCAACGTGTGCAACGTTTGTGTGGGGCACATACAGTCAGAGAGTTTTCGCAGTGGGTTGTAAGTGGGTGGATGGGTGGTTGAGTGGGTGGATGGGTGGTTGGTGGTTTTCGTGGCCTCGTCGCAATGTTGTGGAATTTCCTGTCAAGCTAATTTCCTTTGGGTGCAACGATGTTGGTTACCAAATGGGTTGGTTTGCCTGACTGACTGAATGAATGACTGACTGAATGCTAGCTTGACTCTTTCGTTCATTCGTTGAATCAATTCACCTGCATGCATAAAATATTTTTCAGTTCAACAAAAATATAAAACGAAAGAAACCAAAAAAAAAAGTTGCATATTTTATAGTTTATTGACTGCTGCTGCTGCTGCTGCTATGTGATGTTCATGTTGTTGTTGTTGTTGTGGTTGTTTTTGATTCCCCCATCCCACATTTCAACTTTTTAACTTGTCAACTTTGCCGTTTGGCTCACGTTTACTGCTTTTGTTGTTGGTGTTGATGTTGATGTTGGTGTTGTTGTTGTTCTTGACTGCCCTTTTGGCAATTTACGTTGCGCAGTTGACACAAAATAAGCGCCATGTAGTTCGTCCCAGTTGTATACACCTTCTTTCCCTGCCTCCCCCCGGTATCTTCTTTCCCTCACTATCGTTCACTTTGTGTGTTCCATTTGCTATTTACCACCATGACTTGTTTGCCAATTGCAGCTGTAGCAGCAACAGCAGCAGCAACAACAGCAGCAACGTTCTTTCACACTTCGTGTCGCTACATTTGGGAATTGTTTTCAGTGTATGTGTGTACACATAAAAATATATATATATATATATATCGCATATCTATACATATATTATGATGGGCGTATCGGGTGGGTGCAATTTACATGCACTGCGTTCATGGAATGTGTTATTAAAATTTATGTGCGAAAAAGGTGTCGAAATGCGGGGCCAACAACAACAACAACAATAACGGCAAGAGCAGAAACAACGGACATGGCACATGAATCCCGAGCCCCCAAAACGACAACAGAAAAACAACGAAATATTTTTTACCACACACATATATAAATTTATATAATATATATATATATATATTTTTCAACAATATGTTTTCTGCAGAAAATGCAGAACATGCGGGTTGTTTATGTGAAATGTTCCCAGGAACACAGGTTAAGGTAAATGCCCCGATGCAAGGGAGGAAAAATAAAAGGAAAATCCTGTTGTTGACTCAAGGTTTTAAAACAATGTTGGTATCTATGAAAATGTTTTTTTCTTTTATATTTAAACATTATTAATTCATACTTTAACCAAGAAAAAAGAATTTGATTTTAAAATTTAACTCCAGCAAAAAAATTCCATTGATAAAACTTAAAAAAACAATTCTAAATTGCTTTTAGGTTTTCTTTTAAGAAACATGCACATATAAAGTAAGTTTAACCCACTATTTGAGCACGCAACGTCAAAAGTAAGAAGTAAATAAATATGCTTGATGTTCCAAACCAAATATTGCGCATACGCAGAGTTGTCCAAGGTTTTCTGTCATGCAATGAAAATGCCGCCCGCAGCAGTGCTGCATTCGAGAAATACCAAGGCTAAAAGCCGTAGCACCAGTGGCAGCTGCTTTTACTGTTGTTTGAGGGCCACTCAAATATAAATTGTTGTCGTTTTGGGTCTGTTGATTTTGACAAGCGGCATGTGTATTAAATACATTTATATACCCTTACCATTAAAGTTGTAAATTATTTTGCAATAATTACAAGCAACGAGAAAAAATATCTAAGAACTTTGCTGCATTTTTCTTTTTGCATTGCATTTCTTCTAAAATTGCCTGCTGTATGTAAGTTGAAGCTGCCTTGGCTCACTTTTAACCCCAATTCGCTTTAAATGTTGTTTCTTAAGCACCTCGCGGAGAGGAGAGGAAGAGGGGAGGCAGGATAGCTGCGGCTATTTGCGTGTCTGCAATTTTGCGCGTTGTTGTTGCTGCTGTTGCATGCTGCAATTTTTTGAGTGGTGTAATTAAGAAAGGAAAAAGCGAAAGCTCGAGGGGCGTGCAACGAGCCAAGGAAACGTCACTTGAGCTTAGCCAAACAGCAAACAGAACAGAACAGAACAGAACAGAAGAGACATTTTTTCCCCCAAGCAGCGGCGGCAGCAGCAGCAGTGAAGAGGTTTAAATAAAAAAATTATCATTAGCTGACAGTTTTCTAAGATGCAGACTGCACAAATCTGTGGTTTGGTCTTATTGCTTATCAGCTCGGCAACAGCAGGCGGCAATTGCTGTTGCTGTTGCTGCTGCTGCTCTATGTTAAACTAAAAGTTAAACTTGGCTTAGCAAACTTAAACACACACACACACATACACACATGGAAATTGTGTGTATTTGTGAGATTTACACCTGCTGCATATTGTTGACGTGCCACATCAGTTGGCTGTTTTGAAATTATAAACCTTTTGACACCAACTGGTCGTAGCAGCTTTTAACTCAACGTCCCACAGCTCTCATCTCACTCCAGTTGGATCTCCATCTCCATCTCTCTCTCCTCTCTTAGTACCACTGTTGGCTGTTACTTTTTAGCAAAGCTGTCAGTGTCAAAGTGACTGTCAACATGCCATTCAAAATGAAAATTAATAACAATATGCAAGCAGCAGCAACAGCAGCAGCAGCAGAAATCGCATTGTCACAGACAGCCACGCATATATGTGTGTGTATGTGTGTTTGTGTGTAAACTAGCCAAATGCAGGTGTAGATTTTCGTTAGTTTCTCGTTTTTTGATAGCTGCCAGTTTTGTAGTTGTTAATGCAAAAGTTGTCAAGTTCAACAATCGATTTAACTTTATATGAAAGCAGTTTATATAAACAGTTTCAAAATGGAATTGTTGAGTTTTTGTGGTTGCAATTGTGACTTTTTTGTTCCTACCATACTTGCAGAGTGGGTTATGCTAAAGACAATAAGAAAATTTAATTGCATTTGAATGCTTTTTTATTTATAAATTGAATTAATGCTTTTAAGTTATTTTAATTTATGTCAGAAATAAATCCCTATTGCTTTTAGTTATTTTTAGATACCTTCAAAATAATAATTCCTAATTTGAGATAGTAAAATTAAGATAAAAATCATACAAAAAATTTTTTTTTTTTTTTATTATTTTCTTATGCAACTCTTTGGTTAAAACTGACCTTGCTCACATCTTTGGCTATATCACAGAGCATTGGGGTTGGCTCTTGTCTTAGCCCAATTTTTAGCGCAAGACCTATTACAACATTCTCTGCAATCTTAAGCTCCCCCGCCACTCTCCATCACCCCCTCAAAGTATTTTTCGAGCAAACACACACAAAAAAAAAAAATGCTTGGTTAGCAGAAAACGTAAAACCGACAACTGTTCAACTAATTTCAAATTAAACTCAACGATGGCGAGGACGTTCTCCGTTCAGTAGTGCGATGCTTATGCCGCCACCTCCCACCACCCCTGCGCCACTCCTCTGCACACCCCTTAACCATTGCACGTCCGTCGATGTCCTGCGAAGGACTATCACGAACAATTTTTCAGCATTTAAACACTCAAGTGCCAAGCTAATAAACGATATTAGTGCCAAAGCTCATTTCAACAAATATTCGATGTGTGTGTGTAAGAGAGAATGTGTGAGTGTGTGTTGTACAAGCTGTAGACTGCCACTGCCACTGCTGCCACTGCTGCCACTGCTGCTGCTGGTGTGCAAACATTTTCCAAACAGTTACCAAATAAAAATGATTAGGAACGTGACTAAGAGTGCGAAAAATGTTATTTACTTAGCTGATGTGCGCTATGGGGCCCAGACACAACGACAACGACGGCAACGGCAACGATGGGTTATGCACACACACACACACACACATGCATGCACACACACACACATAGCCTTACACAAACTTTTGCCGCTGTGTGTGGGCGAATGACAATAGTTTGCTGCATTGCGGCTGCCAACAAGAAGCATGAGAAATAAGTTAGTTTATTTTAAGAGTTCAAGTGTTATCGACTAAAAAATTCTCTCTACATGAACCAATCAAATCAGTAAGCCGAATATTTTATACACTTTCATGGTACAACTTATCATAATATAGTGATTCGATCTGTCCAATTTTGAAAAATGTTTCAACTGCAACAAAACGAATAATTTGTTCAAAGCCTAAGTAATGCTGGTTAAGAATGGATATGCCTTCCTCTATGCGGTGACTTAAGTTATACTTTATCACATCACTCAACATACCCAGCTAACATACACTTGTTTAGGGTATGGCAAGAAGTTTGGGTATAGTTTGGGGGGACAGAGACTGCATAGATTCTTTTTTGGGTGTTGAAAAAATACTTGAAAATTACATGAAAACTACGCACAGCAATGGCAATAAATGACAACAAACACACACACACACAGTGCCAGAGTTCGCCCACTTTTGAATGTGCGTTCCCCGCCCAACGCCTTCCCCGCCTCAAACAATCAACACTCGGCACAAAATTTTATATCTTGGGGCTTTCAACTCGATGCTGTGTGAGAGTGGGTAAGGGTATATTTTTTTTCATCATCTTCTTTGCCACTTGCAAACTATTTTTAAACAATTTCTGGGTGCACGCAATGCTACAACACCGCCTTACTACCCCGCCACCCACTCTTGGCCAAAAGGGAAATGGTGCTGATAAGAGTTTTGTAGCAGTGGCAAAAGCGGAAAAAAATGCGTCGTTATACAATATGCGCACCAGTCGAGTGGGGAGTACGAAAAAGGAAATGTATGGATGCCACTATGAGTGTGTGTATATCAACGAGTATGTATGTACGCGTGTGGGTGTGTGTGTATGTGTGTTGTGCATATTTGCACAGTGCAAACTTTAATAGCAGAGAGAGAGAGAGAGAGAGAGAGGAAGGGAAAGAGTGCAAGCAAGTGTAAGAAAGAGGAGCACATTGTTTTTTTGTGCATACAGCTGCAGTTGCTGGAAAGTGGGCAAAAACTATTTAAAGGCCAAAATTAAAATGCATTGCACTTTCTGGCCAAGGATTCAGTTGCAGTAGCAGCAGCAGCAGCCGAAGTCGAAGCAACAACAGCTGCTTGTTTTATTTTCATATCCTGTGTGGTTCTCAACTTCCTTCACATGCGTTCTCGCCTTGCTGCCCGGAAATGTTGATAAAAGTGTTGTCATAACGACAAACGTTGTGTTCCATTTAAATCATTTATAGTTTACGATGTATGCTCTGCCTTTTGCATACAACTTTTGTAGATACTCATAGATTAATTGGGTAATTGATTGGAAATGATTGCAAAGTAAGGAATTTTGCATGACGCCAGATCAACAGCAGACACTCTACATGTATAATACATAAATGTCCAAGTTAACAGTCTGTAGACTTAACAGACTTATTTGATTTAAGATCATTATGTTAAGCTCGTAAGTAATGTAAATAGACAATGTTAAGCGTTAAGGACAATATTAACTTTAACAGTAATAAAGAAACATAAAGTTGAAGATAAATAGCTAAAAATAAAGAATAGTCTTCGCAGATATTAAGGAAGAATAACATTACATTTGGAATACTTATGTTAATAATATGGTTTATTCACGCTTCTTTTCGTTTTACTCTACTTTTCCTCTCACAGCACCACAAATCAAATGTCAAACTGACTGAAGACAGTTTTGATAGACAGACGAAACTGTAGTTTGTGGTTAAGAACAAGCACTTAAATTATAAAACACTGCCCAATCTCAGTTTCTAAGTCCAAAATCAATGATACATGGCTATTTTCTAACTCTGCCCTGAGATAGAGTAGAAGTAAAACCGCAGCAGCTGAAAGGATTTTAGCATTTTAGCCGACATCAACTAAATGTCTGTGGGTCTGTAAAAATAAAATTAATTTTTGTGTTTTGTTTTGTGTGTACAAGAGCAATAAGCTCATTTCCTACGTGGGCGTGGCCGCAAACAAAGCTATATATAGAAAAACTCAACTGTAAAAGCACAAAACCAACCAAAGACAATTGCACATCCTGTTGACTAAACACATGTAAGCCTGTTGTCCGTATGCTTGTTTGTGTGTGTGTAGGTGTGTAGGTGTGTGTAGTGTGTCTAAGCTGGCAGTTTACTGTGTGTGTATTTACTGAATTTCCTCTTTTGTGGTACTTCTGAGAATTTTCTCTCTATGCTCTATGGAGTTTATGCTTACGTCAGCTGTTTGCCATCGGAATCCGACCAGAAGTAAAATCCCAACCAAACAGCACATTAGTTAAGTATAAAATTTTAATAGTGGCCATCGCACCAAACCCAAACTCAACAACAACAACAACAACAATTTGCTCTCGGCCTTTCAGTTTCTGTGTGACAACTTTGGGCCAAGAAGGGACAGCGTTAAGCGGGAGTGGCTAGAAAATTTGTGCAAATTTGGCTTGTGGCCAGAACTACTTTACAGTTACAGTGCGGGCGAGTCGGTTTGAAATTGTTGTGAAATTTTAACTAATATCAGAGACACAGAGTGGCACGAGATGTTGCACTTGATGTGCCAGTGTTGCAAACTACTACTTTAGTCTTATCAAAAGGGTTTGAGTAACTAAACTGAGTTAATTTGTGAGGAGGATTTTAGATAAATTTTATTCAAATAAATAAATATTTGGCTTTAAGCCAAAGAATATTGAATTAATAATATAAACATATAGGAACATTATTACACAAAGTTAAGTTGGAGAGATTTGATTAAATTCGTCACAAAAAAGTTTAGTTCTAGATTAAACAAGGCCTTTTATATAATATTTATCTATCTAGCTCAGTTTCCTATGCAAACATTTTATCCTTGGAAATTCATTGCGGTTTTTTGCATTCAATATTTGCAAGCTCTCTCCCCCAGATCGTTCGTTTTCTGTGCGCCAGGTAAAATGGCAAATCAAACAATGCTTCTTGGCATTCATACATACATTCGTTTACTCGAGTGTGTATGTGTGGGTGTGTGTATTTGTGTGTTTGCCTGGACAAATGTAGCAGAAATCCCATTTAAGTGAATTCAGTCTGAAATTTTAGTTAATTTTTATGGCAAATATATGTTAAGCTAACTCAAAAGGAATGAACGTTGAAGGCGGTCTCTCTCGCTCTCTCTTTCACTCGGTCTCTCGGTCTTTCTTTATCTATTGTTATGCTCATTGACAGGTCTTAAACTAGCTAGACTTTGACATACTAATTGAAGTTATAAGTAACTCAACGTTTCGGTTAACATCTCTCTCCCGCTCACTCTCTTTTCCCTAGTGATAATCAGTTGTAAATAGCATAAAAATATTCATGTGGCTAGACGATGAACATTTAATAGAGTTGAACTTCTTTTAACGTAGATTAAGCTAAATGCCAAGTCATAAATATTCCAACGACTTGCGACAACGTTGTGCATACGCAATATTTGTAGCCCGTGTTGCATACGTCGCATTGTCATGTTCAACAAATTTATTGCTTGCAATTCAGGTACCCCAAGAAATGGAATAGATATAGATAACTCATGGACGCCATGGCCAATTGCTGTCAAATGATATGTTGCTTACCTATCGACTATACGAGTTCTCGTTTTTTTTGTTTTTTTATTATTTTGTTATTGGATTGCATTGTTATGCAATGGAAGTCATTTGTTGGCAGTGGGCTGATTGTGTTTGACAATTGCGTGCCCGAAAATGTTCTTATTAGATTTCAAAGACATTTCAAGGAAATATATGGCCAGGCCAGGCCATGCCACATGCCACGACATAACATGTTTTCTAACAGCGTTCTATTGATTTGTTATGACGACGACGACGACGACGATGACGGTGATGAGTGTGGCGGGGTGAAATGACTTCGCTGCTATAACAACAACAATGTCTATCATTCATTTATATAAGCTAAAAGCAAAAAATATGCAGAGGGCGTAGAGAGTGGGCGCAAAGGGAACCGGAACGTCGTCAAATGTTGCCATGGCCATTGTTATAGAAGCTCCAAGTTATTGTTGCTGTCATGTTTGTTGGTGGTATTGCTTTTGCTTTTGCTGTTGTTGTTGTTGTTATTGTTGCTCTGCTTGTTGACATTTTCATTAGCAAATTAATTTTAATTGATTACATTTTATGCGCAAATGTGCAGACAGCACAGCGTCCCCGTTTACACTCTTCGATATATTGAATTACCATTTTATTTATAACTTTTTCTTTTTTCTGTTTTTCTTTCGTTTTCTACCACTCGCACTTGCTTCGGTTAATTTTGTTAATAATAATGTGATATTATTAGTTGATTTCATTTGTGTGTCTCTGTGACTGTGGGTGTTTGGGGGAAAACACAATATCATCAAGGAAACTTGAGAACAGAGACGAAATTGGCAAATGCAAAGTGTGTTCCTTAAATCAATTTCAGCTTAACTTCCCTCAGGTACTTATTCGCAATAATATTATAAAGTATATTTAGATACTAAAAGTAGAGTATTCGATTTATTTATCATAATGAATTTCATTAGAAATGTTTATTTAATTAAAGTTAAAAAAAAAAATGATTTGGGTCTTTCTTATTTATAGCTTGAATTTTAAGTTTTAAGTTTTAAATTAAGAATTATTCCAGTTGGTTAAAATTTGTTAAGTGAATTTATCAAATGTTTTTCTTACTTTAATGTGTTTTTAAAGCGAACATCATTTTCGAAATACCTTTGTAATTTTTCGACTCTCCTTTCGCCTTTAAACCGCAAGTTAAAAAACTTTTTAAGCACGCACTACACTCAAAATGAAAAAATATACAAAAAAAAAACGAGGGAAGAAGAAAAACTTTTCAACATGTTAACTTAAAGTTCAATTTGCTGCAATGATGCGACAGATTATTACAAACAAAAAAAAAAAAAAGAAGAAAAGGGGCAGGAACAGCCAGTACGGTTTGTAAGGTGTGTTCTTATCTCAAGTACTTACCTTGTTGCCAGATCCCGATGTACGAAATTCATTTGCTCCAAATGCTTCATGCCCGATGCAATTTGTGTGGCAATGTAGACTAAGCAGCCATAGCTACAAGCAGTTCGTTGAGGGTGAGGTGTGGGGGGGTCACAAAACGGATGTCAAGGGAGGATGCGAACGTCAAATGAGAATTTCAAAAGTTTTCGCGTGTGGCATAAGGACGAAAACGACGACGACGACGACGCCAACGACGATAGCAACAGCGGCAGCAGCAAAGTTAACGAAGTTTTTACATCCGTTTGCGCATGTTGTTGGTGGTTGGTTGTTCGTTGGTGGTTGTTCATGTTCATGTTGGTGGGATCGGCGTAATCATTGAACACGAGACCGGAAGTGTAGCGTCGGCAAATGGCGTCGGTACAGGAAACATGATAAAAACGCACGCAAAAACGCAGCGCAGTAAAAGAGACAAAAAAGGAAAAATTACACATTAGAGTGCGGTGTTAACTTAAAAAAAAAAAAAACAAAACACAGAAGGGGAAAACTGAGATTTGTTCTCTTTGGCTTACCTCAAACTCTTGTTGGCCAACAGTCCGCTTGTCTCGGCCACATGCTCCTGCAGAAATTGATTCAAGTCACCCAAACAATTCGAATAGTCCTGCACAATGCAAATGGGCTCATCCCGCAAACAGGCGCCCACCAAACGTGCCACATTCGGATCACTGAGACGCGCCAGCTGCTTGGCCTTGCTGCGAAACTCCTTCCGCAAATGATCACTAGCACCGGGACGTAAAGTGGCAACAGCTACCAGTGTGGCACTGTAAGCAATCAGATTAAAGTTTAGATGAAACACGGCTTTTCGATTTGAAACAAAGATAATGAAAAACTTGAAGTCTTTTTTGTCGTTAGGTACTTTACTTGAATGAATGCTTTTGAACGATTGATAGCGATTTGCTCCTGTGTAAACCGCAGATTACTCTATATATTTAAACCACAACTTTACCGTTCTTCAACTACAAGCCAGCCAGTTTTCAATCTAAATACATACATATATAACAATTGAAATATGTATGCCCATGACAATTGCTCTCTGGCGCAAAAATCAATTAGAGCAGCTCAAATTCTGTTCTGTTCTGTTCTGTTCCCTGTGTTCTTCTACTCCGAGCAACTCTGAGTGCTGTTGGTGGTAGTTGGTGTCCTGGCAATTTTGATTCGTTCCGTTACAATTCGATTTGCCTGCTTGCTTTAATAGTTTTGCGGTTAGAAAGCCACAAAACGTATTACGTATACGTAATATTGCCACTGCAGTGCCAGAAAAAGCAGCAGCAGCTCGAATGACTCCTGGTCTGCAGCTTTTGCTGGACTGGCCATATGCAAAATAATTAACACATACACACACAGGCACACACACGCACAATACTAAGGACTAAGACTTCAAGTGGCCAGCATCGAATGAGGTCGTTTTTCAGTCGCCCTCCCCCTCTGTGTTAGGGCGTGGCCGTCTGATAAAATATTAATAGACAGCTGGATAGACAGTTATCAGACAACAGATGGACTTTATTGTCCTCCTAGACCACACAGATGAATGTTATAATAGACATGCAAGTGGAAAATCAAACGTACACACACACACACACAGGCATAGCATACACTGAGAAAAAATTGTTAAGCATTTATATATAGTGCTTTACTTCACTTCAGACAGAAATTGAAATAGTCTCCGTTTAATAAAGTTCACTATTAGGCAAGAAATTAATGTTAAATATAAAAAAATATATTATTTTTTACATTAAATAACATTATTTTCACAATTAAATTAAATATTTAACTTATTTCTATTATTGATAAGTTACTCAAATCAACATTGAATCTTCTTAAAGTGTACTTCAAGCTGTCTGTGAAAATGAAAATATTCTGAATGCAACAGAATCGACAGCGACAGCAACAGTCGTATGTAACAAATTGTAGCCAACGCCCATGCTCAAGCTCATATAGTATGTATAATGTGCAATAAAAAGCTTCAATTAAATGGCAAAAATGAAATCAAAGGTAGCGGTCGTAACATACACCCCACACACATACACACACACACACACACACAAACGACTACAAATACAATGGCTATTTTCAACTCTCTCTCTTAACTTGTCTCGCCAATGCGTCTGGTTTGCTGTTGGTTCTGTATTACTGCTTCTGGTTTTGGCTGTTGACATTGCTGTTGCTGCTGCTGATTCTGTTGCTGCCTTTTTGGTTGGTTAAAGTTTTCATAATGGAATTTCTGATAAGCTTTTTTGTGGCCAGAATGTGCTTCTGTAGTTGTTGTTATTATTGTTGTTGTTGCTGCTGCTGCTGATGTGGCTGCTGTTGTTATTGTTACCGCAGACGTGGCATTATATCCTGCAAAAACCTGCAACCTGCAATAAGCTGCCTGCTGTCCGCTACCTGCAACAACCTGCAGCATCCCGAGACGAGACTCATATCGGTTTCGTTTTACTTTTTCATCTAACCGTTTGATGTACTCATTGTATGTATGTGTGTGTGTGTGGCAGGCATTAAAGTATTGCGGTTTCTCTCATTGTCAACTGTTGTTATAAGAATTTTTGATTTTTCTTTCTAGCTGTCCAAACGATAGCGACATATTTACTGTACACGTATACAGAAAGCTGTAGCCTTTTGTATGTGTTGGGTAATCTCTGGTTTTTTTGTTGTTGTTTTTGCCTGTCTCTCTCTCTCTCTCTCTCGTTTTTTTGCGGTAAGTAAGGTAAGCAATTTGGCAATATGTCAAAATAGATGTTTCATTTGATGGAAAACGTTTGAATGGATTTCTTAAATAACAATTGATTTGTTGGCGTTGCAGTTCGTAGTAATTGGCTTATCTAAGGGAATAAATAAAATGTTACAACTAAATATTTCTATTTAAGTTTAACTCTTTATCCGTTGAAAAAATCATCTAAAATATTTGAAACTTCATGAAAAAGTTAATTCGACTTCATTCTGTCCTGCTATTAAGGCAACTTTCAACTGTTTCAAATAAACCAAATTTCAAATGAACCAAAATTCGCGGTAAATGTTTTTTTTGAAAGACCAAATAAAATATCAATGTGTGTTAAGTCCCTGAACGGTTAAGTATAATATTCCATTCAGTGTATTTCTGTTTAACTTTCACTCTTTCTAAAGTATTTAAAACTTGATGCAAAAGTTCTCTTCTGTAAGTAAGGCAAAACTCCCCATTGCATGTTTTACCAAAAATGCATTTAAGTACTGGCTGCTCTTGAAACGAGGCAGCCGGCTAATACTATACCCCCCCGATCGTAAGCGTAATGCAGCTCATTTCATCGGTTGCTGCGTATTTTAGTTGCATTTTTCGAATTTTTTTGGGCCTAGAGCTTGCAGCAAACAGCAACAGCAACAACAGACACAACACACAACAACTCGGTTAAGTGTATTGGATGAGTTTTTAGAGGTGTAGAAGAAGGTGGGGAGTGGGGGCTTGGGTTTTTGGGTTTTTGGGCTACTCACTTCAGCACATTTGTTTCACACAAATGCAATTCACCGAATACGCCAGAGCCAAGCTTCTCGACAATGACCAGGGACTGGCGCGGAAACTCCTGGACTTGGCAATTGGCCTGCTCCTCGTTGATGTCGGCGAAATTAACGCTCATATCCAAATTGTAATGATGTGGTTTGCCGCCCGTTGGGGTCGGCGTCGTTGCAGCCGTATTCGAAGAGCTCAAACTCAACGAGCCACTGCTCTGTGAGCCGGGTGGAGCTCCACCGACTCCCACTCCTACTAATCCTACTCCTCCTATTACAGTTTTGCTGCAAATTGGTGTTGCTGCGTAATATTTCTCTGGTGGCGGTGGTACGGGTGGTGCTCCTCCTCCTGCTCCTGTTGCAACTGGTGCACCAACGATGGATGCATTGAGCGAACTGCGGGCAGTGGCAGTGCCAGCAGCAGCACAAGCAGCGGCATTGGGCAACAGCTGCTGCATGTGAGGCACCGCATAGTCCTGGCACACAATGTCCGGCACATCTGGGAGAAAAAGAGTGGGAGAAAAATTAGGTTCCGAGTTCAGAGAGTGTTAATTTTTGACCATAAAACAGCAAAACGCGCGCACCTCGCCGAAAACAATAAACTTTTAAGCGCAATTTTACGTGCCAGTCAGGCAGGCAGGAAGACATTTGGGTTGGCAAAACTTTTGTCGGGTGGCTAACGAATTATACAAAAGATGCCACAAAATGCTGCGAGCTAAATTCAAGTAAAATTCACACTTGACTACACAAGTCGTAAATGAATTGTGTTGCAAGTTGTTAGTTGCAAGTTTTTGCTCTTAAATTCATTTACCTAAAAAAAATACACCTGGGTAATAAATTTGAAATGGCTTAGTGTTTGAAAATGCCACAAAAATTAAAACTGTTTGTTGTGAAGAACTTAAATTAGTTGAAAACCCTATTTTGTGTTCAGTTCTTAATACTTTAAAATAGTTTTGAGTTTTCTTTATTTTAGCATGCGAAATATTAATAAATCGTAAACTATTTTTGTATTCCTTTGGAAAGTTTTTCCTCACATACCTTGACAGGTACATGTTTTAACTTTCTGCATATACATATTTAAAATATTTTTGCCAACATTAAAACTTGCGCAATATAAGGTAAAACTGATTTTCAAAACATATGCCAGAAAAGTTGAATGTTCTGTGTTGCTAGCACAAAATTTATTAGCAATTTTAACATGTGTGCGATGGCGAGAAAGAGAGAGAGGGAGATAGAAGGAGAGTTTGTGTGTAGGTGAGCTTGGACCCAGTCATAAATTGAAACTAGTATGGGGCAAAAAAGTACACAGACTGCAACTCTGCGTTGAGCAGTTTGTTTGTCTATCTGTCTCGCTCTCTGGCTGATGGGCGCTTTTGTCTCTCGTTTTCATTTGTCTTGTCCAGGACTTTTGTGCCTTCAACTTCAAACTTTTCCCATTTAGTCAACTCTCATTGCAAAGGAAAACGAACCCCCGGGGCACAAGAGAAAATGGCGTGTGGAAAAAAACTAAATGAAATTAATTGCAACTTGGCGTTCTTGCTATCTCGCTCGCACTCCCCCTCCAACAGTCTCAACACAAGTTTTAATTTTATTGTTGTTGTAATAACATTATTTAGTTTGTGTGCTGCTCATTGTCTATTTGTCTGTCTGCCTGTCTGTTTTTCGGCCTCTGTCACTCTCTCTATCTCTCAGTTGCTCAGTGTGTTTTGCCTGTCATTTTTGCACTGCGTTCCACAAAACTAGTGGAAAAACATAAAATAACAGACAGTGCGAAAGGGATGGCCAATGAGACACACAGACAACGAACGTTAATGACAAAACTTTTCGACGACTGTGCAAAATTCGTATGCAAGTTGCCTTGAAAGTGCATGTGTGTGTGTGTGTGTGTGTGAGTCCTTATGTCTATCCTTGTATTTGAGCAATCAGTGCCTTAGTTTTGAAGTTGCACTGAAGTTCTCTGTGGTCTTCGTCGTTCTCAACTTTAGATTGCAGAAAACTACAAATGCGCTACTTTAGCTCAGTTCTAGGCGAATCTATATATATTTAGGCAAGATCTAGAAACTTTAATGTAAAAAATTGTATAAAAAATGGTTCAAATAATATTTCTAATCGACATCATTTAGCAGAGAAATGTTTTAGCTTTTCGACCCATTATTTTTTGTTTGCCCCTAAAAGTATGCATTATTTTTCTGAATATATTATATGAATTGATTTGCTTTTTCTTTAAGTAGTTCCTTTAATCTTTAAAACATCAACCCATAAACTATTCACTCAGACTGTAAATAAGGCATTCGTTTGAGTCATGTGTAGAGCTATTCAAATTGCGAACTGCTTTTAAACGAGTTTCGTGCTTGGGCTCACGCTTATTGCCATGTTTATTTGCATGCAATGTTATTATGTTCCCCACGGATTTGCAGGCGCTGGGGGCACAAGCAGTGAAAATTGGCAGTTGATTTCAAAAATGGACTTTAATTCAAGTGTGTGTGTGTATGTGTGTGTGTGTGTGTTTAAAGGAGTTGTGTGTCGAGTGTGGCACAAGGCACAAGTTTTCCTCGAACCAAGTTTGAAGCACTCAATTTGAAGCGTGCGGTACGCGCGAGACTGTGACGAGTGCTGGCAATGGAATCGAGAGAGAGAGTCGAGTCGAGTCGAGTCGAGTCGAGTTCCATGGCTAAAGTTATAATTTATTTGAGCTAAATTAAATTATTATGGCAAAACGGACAGACAAAAAGAAGCATGGTTGGAGAGGGGTGGGGTTAGTAGGATGACAAATATTTGCTGCCCAGTTATAAAATGCACCCAAAGGCAACATCACAAAAACTTTTTGGCAAATGACTCGAGCGCATGAAAGGCGTGTCATAAACGTTGATGATGACGATGACAATGACCATGATGAGCAATATAATCATCACAATCGTGATGACAATGATGATGGGTCGAGGAATGTGTGCAAACAATGTCCAGCATGCTGTCGATTTTATGTGCCATGCTTCGCTTGCCACACACAATTTCTTAGTCTGTGTCCCTTCGAGATAAGCGCAAGAGTTGCACACACACAGGGAAAAAATTTGTAGCACGCCTTTAGGCGCCGGACACAAGACATTAGAATTCATTACAAATTATGTTGCCAAAAGTCGTTACCCCCAAAAAAAACGGACAACGCTACATTTTCATTTGGCAATTAAACATCTCGCATGTAACAAGAATAAATTGACAATCCAAATGTGTTTGTATGCTGACTGTTAGTTACTCTTTGTTTTAAACTCTTAACCGAGTAGCTTTTGGGTAATGTTAGTTACTATATTGAAAGAATTCATTCTTACCTGTTATTGGTTATTTGTTTGGGTTTTTCAAGCAGAAATTTGTAAGCGGATTAAGAAAAGTAAGCTACAGTTTTATTTGTGTCTACGTGTGTCTTTTCCTAAACCAATAATATTTATGATTTCAAATTCTGTCAGATATTTTTAACTATAGCTTTGAGTTAAATTCATTTAAAGACATTTTGTTTAAAATTGATGAAAAATTTTGTGTTTTATGCTATTCAATATGAGAGATTTCTCAATGAGATTAAACATTTGCCGCTATATTATAATATATATCAATCAAAAAACTATATGTTAAGGGCAAATATTCCTAGTAATTTATAGAAGGCAATTATTCTTTCTTAACATATGCTAAATGTATTATTTATTTAACTTTTACCTTCCACCTTCAGCATAAATCAGAGACCGTTACTCTTAAACGATTCCCTTAACGATTAACATTGTGCACTTAGATTGGTTTTCGAACTTAACATAATGATCTTTACTCAAATGGTTCTGTTAAATCTAAAACCTGTTATCTAAGGCATTTTATGTATGTATTGTACTGAGTGTCTATGAGTACTTATCGTACTACAGGTTTCAAGTAGAGATTTTCATTGTCAAAAAGTGTTGCAAAATTCTCTAGCGATTTGGCATACCCTTTCTCAGTTAGTTGACTATTCGCCTGGCGACTTAGCAATTCAAAATTATGTCCTACGGCGTTAACAACGCGCACACCGTTATATATTTTTTTTGCTGGTATTTTTTGATTGTTGCTGAAGCTGCTGGTTCTTGTTTTTTTTTTGCTGCTGCTGCTGCTTCAGTGCCGTTGGCCAAAGTCCATCACAGTGAACTTTCATGTTGTGCGCTAAATTAAGCATTGCTTCGCATTCTCGCAACTCTGCTCTATTACTTTTTGTGTGTGTGTGCTGTTTTTGTTTTTTTTTGGTTTTTGCTTGCAACGTTGCAGAAACATTTGCATGTCCTGTCACAGGCAGGACGGAAAACATCAAACTCATCAGCAGCGACACCACCAGCAGCATCAGTAAAAAGCTTTAGCCATGGGCTCTGAGCGCTGTTTATGACCCATGGCAGCAGCAACAGTAACAGCAGCAGCAACCTCTTCCAACCTTCATCTCTCACTCAGTTTTTGCGTGAACTCACCTGTATAGTCTGGAGTTACATGCTGACGCTGCAGGTCATTCATGGAGCAGGCACTGGCCGCGCTCGTGTACATGTTCACATTGAAGGGCTCATGGTACAGACTGTTCTTGTCAATAGACGACTCATTGTCATCCATTGTTGTGACCACCTGAGGGCAAACGGTGAAAGAAAAAACAACAAAAATTTATCACATATGTGGCAGTAGCAAGAAGAAAAAACCCCCCAAAAAAATTGACGCCTAGTTTTTTTTTGTTGCCATCAACTCACAGTACACTACAGTTTTTAATCATGATTTCTGCATATGGAGCCAGGTAGCCTCTCAACGTGAAAAAACCTTTATGCGTTAGCAGCAATTATTGGATTTCTCTTCTTTTTTTCTTTCTGTGTAATGTTTGACATGCATTTTGGGTGGCAGTTCTACAGCCCACAATGTGACAGCAGTTTATGCACTTTTCATGTCAACCAGGTTAGTGGCCAAACTAGACATTGAGTGTGTTCGAGTGTGTGTGTTCGGGTGTGTGTTCGGGTGTATGTGTACCTTTAAGACGCCATTGCCATTGAGTCGCTTATCAACGCCACCGAGTGTGTCCGGATTGAAATTATGCTGAAATGCATCCAAAACATTGCCACGACCACGTCCGCGCTTATTGCGAGCTATTATCAAAAGTATAATGGCCACCAGGAAGAGTATAATTGTTGCCAGCACTGTGATTATGACGCCAACGAAACTTGTTTCCGGCTCCTGATGGTCAATGGGTTTCGGCGAGATAACTGCAAACAAGAACAAGAGCAAAACGATAACAGAGAAAAAACACAAGTGAATGAGAAAAAATATGCAGCGCAAATGAAAAACTTTTCACTGTTTTTGGAGCATTATGTTGTGGGTGAACGGAAAAGAATATTTATGTACGAGATGGTAACAAAAAAAAAAACAAAAAAATATATATACATTTACGAGGCAAAGCTCATTGTTGTGTCTTTAATTGCCAACAGTTCGCTTTTTTGTTTACACTCGTTGTGTAAATGATGAGTCTTAGTAATTATGTAGCTAAACCCCTCAGAGCCCTCATTTTTGTAATTAAGTACAAATAGCAAAGTATAATATTAAAAATGTTTCAATGGTAAATAAAAAGTATGTATATATATAAATACTGTTAAATTCTATTCTGCAGTTAAGGTTAAAGCTTTAAGTGAATCAACAACCTTAAAATGTATATATGGCTAGGAACATAACTCGTAAGCTTGCAATTTCCGGTAGATTTAACGATAATCTGTCGCCAATGCACTTACCTTGGGTGGTATGTTGACTCCTCTCCCCACCGCTGCTAACAGCACGACCCACCTCATCGCGTTGCAGCGGATACTCCGAAGTGTTTGGCACTGGCGGCACATTGAGCAGCTCCTCATCTGTGAAATTGCCCACAATGGGTGCTGCAAACAGACAGAGAGAGAGAGAGAGAGAGAGAGCGAGACAGTGTGTGAGAGAGACAATGAGAACGAATGAAAATGTAGGTTAAAATGCATTTAGAATTTTGCTCATTTGCAAGCTTAATAGGCTGCATAAAGATTGCATCTAACGCGGACGCGAGCGGGGTTGACAAACTGTTGCCTGACGGCTGCCCGTCTTGATGTTAAACCAACTAAGTTAATGGTTCTCGTTGAGCAGTTAGAGGGAGTGAGAGACAGAGAGCGAGAGATTTTGTATGATAAATGAGATGGTTGCTTCTTTAAGTGGAATGTCAACGGAGAAGAGGAAGAAAACGCCCTGCTTTGAGTGGCAATTAGTGTTGCATACTTTTAGGTGCTGCCAACGCCTCCACAACAATGGCGGCAGGCGTTGAAGCGTGTTGTGCATTGTGTTGTGTTTGCTGTTGACCTTTCGCCGTCGACCAGTCCATAAACAGGAACGACAAAAATACGTTACCAAGCCCACACCCAAACCCAGAACCAGACTTCGACCAGACAGTCGTCAATAACAACAGATCGGAGTCGCCCCTCCATGTGTTTACCCAGCGGACTGAGTGGACCTGACGGACTGTGTGAACTTTTGTTTTGTTAGCCCGAAATGGTTATCCTGGTTGAGAGCACAATTTCCAAATGCATTTCCGCCTCGAGCGTTTGTTGAACTCCGCTTGCGACATTTAAAAACAAACAAAAAAAATGGCGAACATGGCGAGCACCAACAATTTTTCTGACAAAAACCGTTGAGGGAAATGCAAATTTTTACAGCTCTTGGCATTGATTTTGAACTTGTTTGCTTATTTGTATTTGCTGTTGTTGCTGTTGCTATTGTTTCTATTTTTTGGTTGTGGTTGTTGTTGTCGCCGCGTGTCGTCTCTTTTTCTTTGGCGTCAACTTTTTTTAGCTGCTGTTGTTGTTGTTGGCACAAAAGTTTTTTGTGTGTACTTTCCTGTGTTTGAATTTGCCATGCAAATAGCGACGGCAACAAAATTTTGCCATTCTGTTGTTGGTTTGGGCAACGCTTCGGGCGCGCTCTAAACTTCAACAGAGAGAGAGAGAGAAAGAGAGAGAGAGAGAGAGAGGGCAGGGAGGGGAAACCACTGGGAATTGGCTAGTCGGTACTCCAAAAATGTCGCTGTCATATGTTCGCTGAACCAATGCGAACCTAAAATATGTTAATTTGTTTCGAGCTGCCAGCCAACCACTTGAAATTTCGAGTGCTGCATGGGAGTGATTATGATAAACCAAAAACACAACGATCGATAGGAGAGTTTTGCAGTTGTAAAAGGATTTAGTTTAAGAAAGTTTTTTGTAGTCAGACAGTTGAACATTTTTGATGAATTTATACCTTATTAAGTTTTTCAATATAAATTAATGAATTGACTAAAAGTTGTCGATTCATTTGAACCCAAAGTCTGTTTGCAGATTTATGTGTTTAATTTCCTGCTCATGAACTTTTCGTAAGAATATGTATGTTTGTTTGGAACAGTAGTGATTGGAACACATCTTAATCAATGGCAATGCACGTGACCTCCATTATCATCTCATTGTTTGCCTGTCTCAGTTTCCTTCCTTTTCGAATGCTGCTGTTGCTGATGCTGATGCTGATGCTGTTTTGGGCGTTGATTGCATTATGCACTTCGGCAATTTAATGCTTTCAATATTAATGTACTTTCGGCAGTGGCACTTCAACTCAACCATTAAGCAAATTACGAGCGGAATTCCATGCACATTGCAAAATGACGCACATTGTTGCAAATCTACTCTCGAATGCTCAAGGCCAGGCCAGGCCAGACCAGACCAGACCAGAAGTAGGAGCAGAGAACAAGAGGAAGAAGCTAAGTATTCTCTACAATGCAGCAAATCAACTGCATCATCATCATATGCTTGATGCAATTCATGAAGCATCCAACTATACATACATCGACATACTATCGACATTACCATACCAAATATACACCCACCCAAACACACACTCACACACACATACACACACTCCAAAAGGCACTCTCAGTTCTCGAATACAAAACGATTTTCAATTAGAAAGGATTAAGCGAGGGAAATTGCAGAAGGATTTAAAGCGCAGCAACAGCAGCAAAAGCAGCGAAGTTATTGAAATGAATTTGTATGCAACGAATGCTTGACTGACTCACTGACTAACTGTCTGACTGAATGAATGAACGACTGACGGAACCAGAATGCATCAAAATCCAAGCACACAAACACAAAGTCGACGGGTAAAACAAATCTCGGCAAATTGGGGTGTGAGTTTTGGGGGGTAACTTTCTAGCATGCAAAAATATATTGCAATGTTATTGATTTATAAAGCAAAGCACTTGCAAAAGCTTAAATACGCTTCAGCTAAAAACGAACAAAACGAAAACAAGAGAAAGAGAAATAAAGCCAAACAAAAAATTGAAAAGGGAGAACAAAAAACGAAGCAAATCTGTAAGCAATATGAACCAAGACACAAGCAAGCGCCAAAAGCAACCAGCAGAGGCAAACAAAAGAGAATCACAAATGAGACAAGTCGATGATTAAATTCACTTTTCAATACGGTCATATGTCGTTAGGTAAGCACTTTGAGTAAGAACTACCAAAAAATGCATTCAAAAAATTATTTAAAAAAAAAATTATTTTAAGTTATTAAAAATGAAATGATGAAAACTTATTAAAAAACACTTGTTGGAAAATCAAATTTCTATATCTTTCAAAAGTTTAAGCTATGTTTTAGTATAAACTTTAGTTTCCATATCTTTACCCCGCATAGAGCATTAAAAAGCAGTGTATCGCTTTATTATGCAACGTGTAAAAATAAAGAGGAAGCTTGAGACAGGAAAGCACGATGTTGCCGTTACACCAATGCCATTGAGTCGCACTCGCTCTCACTCTCGCTCTCTCTTTCACACTCTCCATGGATACCATTGACTTCATCCACTCCAAGCCGGGCTGTCTCTGTACTCTTTGTATGCTCATTGAGTTGCAAATTTCAAATGCACAAAAGTAATGCAACTCATTTAATTTTCACAATATCCTTGTACTTTGCTTCGGGTTCTTGTTGTGTTTGTGAGCATATGCCTGGGCTCTATGCCAGAGCACAGCTCTCCTCACTCTTTCGTTCCTTCTCGCTCTATCTGTTGCTCTGTTCGTTCGTTGTGTGTGTGTGTGTGTGTGTGTGTGTGCGCTTCCGTTTCCTATGATTGTTACAATGGCTGACTCGCTATCCAGCAGTTCGGTTCTGTCTCTCCCTCCCTCACTTTGTGTCCACTCTCAGTCAGCATACTTTGTACACACACACCAACACACACACACACACACTCGTTTTACAAAAACAAAGCTCCCAGCTGGCTTAGCTGCAATGTGAGTTAAGTAAAAATTGGTTCATAGCCCTGCGCCACCCCAGTTGTTGGTAATATATTTTGCACCATCGACACACACAAACACACACACTAAAAGAGAGTTGAGAGGAGTCGAGTTCGAGTTAGAGTTCGTTCCAGTTCGAGTCGTTTGCCAGAGGTTTTTAATGAAATGCGCAACGAATTTTTAGTGTCAGTGGAATTTTCAATTGCTTTAAGTTGTTGTTGCAGTTGTTGTTGTGTCAGTGCAGTTGCTGTTGCAGTTTATGTTTGAAGAGCCGAGTTTTGTAGTTTGCCTGGGTAAATTATGTTTACCGCTTGTTTGTTGCATGCAGCACAAGCTCTCTAAGCCAGCCGTATGAGTATTTAAACGAGAGAGCGAGAGTTTTCTATTTTATGCCAGATAAGCGTATGCCATTTTGAACAGTTGGTTCAGGTAAATAAAAGCTCAATTGTTTGCTGTTAGACCATTAAGAGTGCAGAGGCTGAATGCTAGTTAAATTTAAACACTTTTTGAGAGAATTGGCTTAGGAATATTTTTCAAAAATGGAAACAATTAAAGTTCAACAGTTTTGCTTCATGTTTTTGATTAGATTGATTGATTAAATCTTGAATGAAAATGTTCGTATGTTTGATTTTATAACTTTTTCACACTACTCATACTGTAACTAACCAACTTAATTTTTCTTTTCATGCAAACCGTCTCTTTATCAATGATCTTAAATCCCACTAACAAGTCAACGGGATCGGGAACGCGTTTGGGTTTGGGTATAAAAAATTAATTTAAACTACAAACAACAGTGAATATACATATACTCCCACCTTCTCTCATTCTCACTCTCCGGAGTGACGTTGACAACAAATACATTCGCATTTATTGCAAGTGGCGCACCATGTGGTGATGGCCAACATCAAGCAAGCAAACAATGCAACAACAATGAAAGGTGGCAGCAACCCAGTTAACCCTTTTTATTATATATCCCTTCTGACACTCTGCGAACCAGCGAACGTTCTTTTTTGCACGTCTTGCGTGCTCATGTTACATATACATATATTTTTTTAATAAAATAATTTGTACGGCAACAGTTTTCTGTTTTCACATCTTTTTTTTTCTTTGTTTTTCTGACCCAGCGGGTATGTGTCTGGGTTCGCGTTCTCTTACCTGATATAAATGTAATCTCGCTGAGCATCATCCAGCGGGCGGCGAAATACAAATGCAACTGCAGATAACGCCCCAGGCGATGATGTAATTTGATTGTCACGTCGCGTGCATGATCCAGCACTTGGTCGGGCATATACGAGAATTGTACGGGCTCTCCCGTAAACTGGCGTCCGCCAATGCTGAAGAAAACTTTGGCGTGCACAAACACCTGAAACAGACAGGGAAGTTGGGGAGTTGGGGAGAGAGATGAGTAACAGTTCAACAGTAACTACTTTGTTGTGTTGGAGTGTATGTGAGTGGCATAATAATTAAAGTAATCACATTTATTTTGTTTGTTGTTTGGCTTTGGCAAATTGTTTTTCTCATATTTGTTGTCGACAGTTTTTTCTTTTTGGTCAAGTTTCAGTTATGGACGCGCCACGGAAGTGACAAAAAACAAAAAGAAGAAAAATATACTTTTGGCTTGGTGGCAGCCGGATGTGTAAGTGTTGTCTGTGTTGGCCTGACTGAGCATGGCTAATCAGTTGTCGTTTGGCTAGTTTAAAGAGGTGTTACTTGGACTTTGTCTTATTTCTTTTTCACATGCATTGAATATCAATTGAGAACTTGGGCTAGATTGCTGATTATTGTGGGTTAAATGTGCTTAAGAGTGATTGACATGTGAAAAAAGAATCAGTTTTTAATAATTTTCACCACCAAACAACATTTTGCAATTTAAATCTAAACCTGCAGAGAAAACTTCGACAAGAACATAGTCAACAACTAATCGCTAAGTCCTTTTCTGCAAAACCCACCTGTCAAACTATTTTCTAACAAACTTTTTCAGGTCACCTGCACACACACACACACACATACAAACAGACATTAGTAGCGGAAGTCAGCCACTTAGAGAGACAAACAATCTGCAGAGAGACTAAGCCCCAACACACTAATTAATAGGACCACACGTAGACGACAGACACACGTTGACCCCCACATCGACAAATATCTTAATCGGGACTATAAATCTGAGCACGCATTTTAAAGAGCACACACACAAGAGGTAAAGTTTCCAGAGGGGGGCAGGTGGAAAATTGCTGCTACTCATTAGAAATGCTAAAGACAAAGTCAAACAAGCAGACGCTAACCTAACGAACGAAAGAGCTCAAGAGAGGCTTATCGCAAATCTGACATGTAATGACTTCGACTTCGACATCAAGTTGGTTTCGAGAGTGGGCTTATAGTGGGGAGAGGTGCAACAACCACACACGCGTGTCATAATTAAAACGCAATTAGCATAATTTTGCGGGCTTATCAATGCATCACAAATGGCATTTTGAGTATTTATTGCAAGACTGGACTTAAAACTGAGAACTGTTCCAATGCTTTGGGCTTGGTGGTTTCTCATTGCCGAAGAGCTGAGCTCTAAGTAATTTTATGACTTATGGGCAGTTCCAAATGGCGCTGGCCAAGCAAATGGTAATGAAAAATCATAAAAATAAGAATTATAGCAGGTAAGAGATGAAGACGACGTGACGATGGCGACGATGCCGACTGAGTCGTTGATTCTGTGTAAATTATGGCAACCATAAAGCGAATGGTCAATAACACACAGTGGTTGAGAGTTGACATTTCGGAGGCATAAATTTAACTGAGAAATTAAGGAACTTGAAATTTGAATCCATTTTAAAAGTCTTGAATGAAAGTAGTACCTAAATAAATCAGTTCTAGTTTAAAATTGACAAATATTAAACAGAAATCTATCTTTACACAATGAAG
The DNA here is from genome assembly GCA_035044645.1 of Scaptomyza parva. Classification (NCBI taxonomy): domain Eukaryota; kingdom Metazoa; phylum Arthropoda; class Insecta; order Diptera; family Drosophilidae; genus Scaptomyza; species Scaptomyza parva. The sequence goes on from JAWNNT010000063.1 coordinate 1,127,690, forward strand.
TTCCTGCACCCACTGTGCCAATGTGTCCTAGACACCGCAGGTAGACCAGACTGCCCCGTCAACAGAACTCCCCACCCCAAGAGACTGATGACTGTAGCCCCAATTCACCTTCAGCTTAGTTCACGTACAAATGGCGGCAACAAATCAAAGCCAAGAAGAAAATTTGTGGTAATTGAAATTTTATGTGTTGCCGCTGTTGAAGCTGCTGCCAATTGGCTGCATACTTTGTGGTTAATTACGTCAACAGAATTTAAGAGCAAAAATTTTTTAAGCAAGACCGCATACTAACACGCTATCTAGAGTGACAATCTCTAACGATGGATTTGTACCAAAAAGCATGTGGAAATTATATGCTCGTTTAAGAAAAGTAGACACGCGTAAGCCATTAAATATTTTGGTTTATTTGGAGAGATAAGCATAAAGTTCTTTATTACAGCTTCTTTATTGTTGATGACTGTGAGAAGATTGCATTAAATAAAATGTTGAAAAAGTCTTAATGAACTAATAAACAATTCTGTTTTTAGTCTCATAGTTTTAAGTTGAAAATCTCTGAAAAATCTAATTAAAAGTCAAGTTATTTTTGCTTATCTATAAATAAATCACTAGCAATCACAATTGGTTTTACTATTGTCTATGTTCTGTTCTATTTAGATAAGCCGTTTGCTATAGCTCAATATTAAAATTGATTTTTTTTACCGACCTATCGGCATTGTCCCTTTTGATGTATTCGGGTAATGAAAAGCATGTTGAACTTATCACTAATAAAAGTTACATTTTAACTGCATAATTATGACTGGGTTGTACTATAGTTATCTGTCCGCCCATCACCAAAAAAACTCGAGATTAATGTGACACAAATTTGACAAGCATATGGAACTGCAACAAGGGGAGTTATATTGCTTTAGCTACAAACAAAAACAACTTTGATAAGATCAAACACGGCAGAGTGAATAGAAAAAATTATTAAACTGTCGTACGGATACTTGAAGCTGTCAGGTAAAGAAATATTACAAGATATTTATGACATGAAGAAAGTTCTTTTCAGGTTGTTGGCAATAGAAATGCATTCATATTGAGTTGTAAGAATTTAATTACATATAGTGCTGTGCTACCTTTTTTTGGGTACTTCTTATCAGTCAACAAGCTCATATCTAACTTAATCTACCATTTAACACATTGCCCACAATAATTTGGGTCAATGGACTTGGAATAAATGAATTGCTCTCGCTCTTATGTTCGGTTCTGTTTTATTGCCAGATTATGGATAGGGAGCAAGCCATGCCCTTTAAACAAAACAAAAATCATTATATGATTGTACTCACTGTACTTGCGTTTGTTTACTTTCGATAAATACCACAACGAGTAAGAAAATTGACTCTATAATGGTTCTCCCTACATATTCATATACTTTATATATACATATGAGTATATAGTTTGAGTACTCGATTTCAAGTGCCACCTGAGTCAGATGGTTGCGTTCGGTATCAATTCTGCGGTTTGTTTAGGTTCGATTTCGTGTTTGCTTTGTTTATATGAAGAAAAACTCAACAGCAACAAAAAAAATTTGTATTTTTTTCGTTCCCTTTCCTCTCTTAGTTGGATACGATATTTTATTTTATTACTGCGGCTGTGTTGCTCTGTGGTTGTCGGAACTGTTTAGCATTTATTTGCTCAGTTTGCCGCCGCCGCCGCCGTCGCCAGTTTGTCTGGTGGGGATTTGTTGGGTTGGGGGCTGGGTGTTAGGGGGAGCCGTATCGGACCTTGCGGCCGCTGTTGATTTTTTACGATTTCCAAACAAAAGGCGCACCCACATTTTGTTTATATAATTTGCCGGTTGTATTTTATTTTTAAAGAGCCAATTTATCCGTTGTCCGCAATTGACAGTCTCATGTTGTGTCGTCTTATACTCAATAAATAATGTGATGAAATGCGGTTGGTCGTTGACATTGATGGGGTTTTCTATGTCTTTGACTTACTTGTACATCCTTGGAGAACATATTGTTGGTGTGTATAATGACAGCACTGAAATTGCGTACGGTTTCGAATTCAAAGGTTATCTCCACGGGACGACCGTATAATGTATCATTACGCCAGCCAACCCATTCAAAGCCTGAAAAATTTACAAATTGATATTTATTGAAAAGCTTGAAAGAAGTATTCGAACATTAAACAAGTTTGTTGTGCATCGATTCTCTACTGAATCACATTCATAAATAAAACCTAAAGTACTCTATTTTGCCATTGCATATATGATATGAAGTGAGTCTCGAGCGAGTTTAGCGCAATTTTATGTGACATTTATATGCAACAGCAACATGTTAAGTACTAAGCATAGACTTAAGCCGTCTAGAGACTAGACTTACATATTTTATTAGACAGACTTTGCCATAAAATAAGTAATGAAGTAAATAAACTTTCGAACTAGGCCTTCCTGGCTCGCATTTTACCTTTACCCAAGCCACTGAGATCCATGCGAAAGTTGTCCTTGCCGCGCTGTCCATCGACCAGTTGGCCAAGTCCATTCACAAAACGATCTCCATCCTCATGGCCGTCATAGGTCTTGTCGGACAGATCAATTTCCATGCCACGCTGAACGCCCTTGGGAATGCTGTAGGCGACAATGCCCTCTGCAAAATAAAATGTGACATTGTTAACTATGATTGTGAATGGTAACACTCCATCAATATCAGGCAGGTAAGGCGATTTGTGGTAGCATATTTTAAGCCTAGTTACTTGTATTTTTAATCATATTTTATGTACCAACGGCGGATATTACATTAAAGGCCTCTAAAAATGAAATAAATATGCTTAAAAACTGTTATTTATTTATGCAACATGCAACTCTGTCCACAACAACAATAATAACAAGACCTTTAATAAAACAATAAAAGAAAATAACTAACTTTTCGCTTGGACTTGCTCCGCCAATTGCAAAACAAAGTCATCAAAACCGGTCGCACGCTTGATCGCATGCCTGCAGATACTTATTGTACACTACACGGCAGTCGTGACACTCTGGAATTCTGTTTAACTTTGTTACATTTTTGTTTTTTGTACTTTTTGAAATATTTTTTCGATTTTTAAGTAAATGGAATGAGTAGAGTTAAACAAAAACTAATAATCATCGATAAGTACAAAATAGAGTATGCCATTTGTCGTCTTGTCTTAGAAATATTTTTGGATTTAATACTTTTTATACCTTTAAAGATATTTCAGCAGACGAAAATAAATAAAGTTAAGCAGCAAATCCTTTAAACATCTCTAAATATTTGATAGAGTATAACTGACTTCGAGTTGTCTTAAGAATATTAGAGAGAAGCCTGCTGCAACAGTGCAACAAAAATACACTTTGGCGGTTTGCCAGCCCCAGGGGCATGAACAAGTGCGACTCGTACCACATTTAATGGCGGCAAGAGAGGGATTGGGGGGAGGTACTGGCGGAGGCTGGCCTCTTCAATGCTATTCTATAATTCATGATAGTGAGGCGGCTGTGTGGGCCACTTACCTTCCCAGGCACAACCAACGATCTCGGCGCGCAGGCAAACGGTGCGATCATATTGACTATAGGGATAGATGCGCACCTTCGATGCAAAGATGCTGGGCTGCAGCATGTTCTCCACCTCGCTGTAGGTGTTTATATTGCCAGGAAGTATCTGCAAGACACAAAAAAAAAACAAAAACGAAACTTTATTAATGCCCCAGCTGGAACAGCTAGTGAGTGTGTGTGGGTGGGGGAATTTGAGCTCTTTTGGCCGAAAACGAGAAAACGAGAGAAAAAACAAAAGCGTTCAAATTGATTTTCTTCTTCCCGGCACACAATAAATCGATGGAACGAGTACGTGCTGGAAGGCTGGGCACAGCACAGGAGGCGGCTGCCACAATCGGCACTAGCGACACCTACGCAACTGTCTCTCTCTCTCGTTCTCTCTTTCGCTTGCCTCGCGATAATTCGCACATAAATTGTGCAGCCTAAAGATTCAGATACATTTTGTATCTGTTTCGTGGCTTGCGGCAATTGCGATGCTTATCGCTCGACTCCCCCGGCCCTCTCTTCATCGTGATTAATGTGTGAATGTGCAGAGAGCGTGAGAGCGTAGGTGAGAAAGAAAAAAGAGAGAGAGAAGGAGAGAAATCGGGAGGGGAGATATTGTATTATTGCTCACCTCTTTGCCTTGTATGGTCTTCCAGCGTAGCCATTTGTCAAAGCCCGGTCTCCAATATTCCAGTACATAGGCTTCGGTATACTCTTGGCCCTGACCTTTGCCAAAGCGACCCTGGGTGCGTATGGCGCTCACCAAATGCACCTGCAGCAGATCAATTTGCAGATACTCCGTGAGACCCCGAGATACCATATGCTTGGGACACCACGCACCACCATTATTATCCACCTTAAGTCTGCAAGAAAAATAATAGAAGTGGCTTTAAGTTCGAGATATCTGATAGAAAAACAAATTAATAATAAACAATGAATAATATTTATTCTGTTAGGGTAATATCAACTTCATTTGATATATAAATATAGTATATGTATTATAAAAACAAATTTTTTAAATTCTATTTTTCAGCAATAAAATTTAATATTTAATTATTAAATGATTTTCAGTGAAAAGTTAATAAATACAACAGAAATATTTTTTATAATTTATCTTGCGTTATTAACTTAAATCTATTAATTAAAAAATGATCAGAATCTTTTTTGGCTGGCTTTTCATAACAAAATACATTTTTTAACATTATTACCTATTAAAATAATTAATATATATGTAGATATATTTTAAATGAACATTTTTAGCCTTGCTCCATTACACACAAAAAAATAAGTAAAGGGATTTTGAGCCTTTCTGTTTTTTTTTGCAAAAAATTTAAAATAATAAATACATTTATAGAAAAAACGCTTGTCTTGTTTGATATGTTTATTGTTTTTTGTATTTTTATTTGCTTTCCATCATTGCACTTGTTAATTATATTGACTAAATAATAATAATAATAATGCAGTTTGTACAAGTGTCTCCCACTCTTTGGTGCAATGTTCTTGTTGCATTGATTATTACCAATATTGATCAATAATTAATAAGCATTTGTATTGATTAAGGCAGGGGCGGGTGAGGACGGGGCTAACGCCCATTGCATGTTTATATTGTTGGCCAATTTCTTTTACCTATTTGGGCTTGCTGTATTTTATTTTTACATACATTCATCATGCACATGTTATTCACAGTCATTTGCAATGGCGTTAATTATTTAATTAAATTTAAAATTGCCTCTTTTATTGTCGAATGTGCGTGTAATTGAGCTGCCAATGTCGAGTGTGTGCATGTGTGTGCTGCTTGTAATTAAATGTCGTTAACTGTGCGTGGACACCAATAAGTATGATCCTTTTGTGAAACACACAAACACACACTCACTGATTGGCAATTGGGTGTGTGCGAGTGTGTGTGTAAAAGCTTTTGTACAACGCCCACTTCAAAGAGCGGCTTAAAAGTGAACTAACTAGTTATCGGCGGGTATAATTAAATAATTCAATTAACCATAGTGGGAGATTGTTGAGAGATGTTTTACTTTTTGTCTGTTTAGATTCCTTTCTCAGGAGGGAAATACTTTTTCTTCATATCTCTTCATTGACTCTATAATATCTCTTTAAAAACTTTGAACCCCTTGAGTTCAGATTTATTTGAGTTTTTTTCCCATACCCTGAGCGCATATATCATTTACTGTAATATCATGATGAATACATTTTTATTTTTTCAAACATTCGTAACTTTGGTTTTTCTTTTTGTATGTGCAGTATTTTCCATAACCGATTAAAAGAATCTGGTTGAGGCTGCTGAGAGATGTATGGTAAGTTATTTTCAATTCATTTCTCATACTTTCTTATACATTTCACTTCATCTCTTTAAAAAAGATATTTTACTTGTTGTGTTGTTTGTGGCACATATTTCATAATCAATTAAAAGAATCTCTCAATATTTAATCAACAAGAGTTTTTTGTTTGTTTGTATGTGTCAAGGCGCCAATTTACATACTTAATCATCGTTTCGATATTGAATGACTTTTCAACTTTTCCTTCCATCTCGTTTTTTTTTGTGTGTGTTTTATTTTGCCGCAACATTCGCGCTCAATTTATGAATTATTTCCACAACAGCTGCGGCAGTTTGGCACTTTTCACTTTCAATTTTCAAACTGGCGTAAAGCAGCAAAAAAAAAAGAAAATAAAAATTAAAAAACAACAAAAACAAAAGCAACAAAAGCAGCATGCTGCGTTGCCGAACAAACTTTAAGCCCTGGGTTAAAATGGAAAACGCAGCTCAACTCGACTCGACTGAACTGAACTCAACTCGACTCGAAACTCAAACACAAACTTTTTCGCCAAACTCAAAAACTGCAACTGCATTGCGACAATTTCTTACACACACACACACACACACACACACATGCTGGTGTGTGGCATACGTTATATGTTCATATTCATATTTTATCTAGTTTGTAGTTGGCTTTTTATTAGAATAGCGCACTTTGCGTTTGGGGCACGGAGACTGAGTGCAAAGTGCAGTAAATCATGCAAGTTATTGACTCATGCAATGTCATTTAAACAATGTGCCCAGTTTTATATAGACTACAGAAGTCATAAATAGTTTAGAGAGTGACGGAGGGGAGAAATAATGTTTATGGGGTGGTTGTGCAACATGTTGCTTTTTGCCCTAGTTTTAAGTTGTTACAGAAAAGTAAAAACAAGATCTGAAAAATGAGATTATTTTTCATAGAACACAGAAAACTATTAACAAAATGGAATAAATATCCTTAACAAGTGTTTAAATGTAAAAACTTTCCGTTTAACCAAGTTGTAGTTTTAATTTTGTTTTAAAACCTATTGAAATGAGTAATAAGGCTAAAGTTGAGTATGCTCCTCTAGGAGACACTGCGTGATGATTTAACTTAAATGTTTCCTATGCATTTGAAGCCATTTCAAATGAAATTAAAGATTATAATAATATCGATTACACGTGTATTTGGTTAATCGGAGAAGTTATAGAAAACAAACTTATACTGCATAGAGCTTAAGAAAGCTTATATCTGAAATCTGGAGTCTATAGTTTTAGAAGGATAGATGGATAGACGATTCTGTCAATTAATGCCGATAAAGAATATATAAATTTAAGCGTGTTTGGAGATATTTTCTTTTGCTTGTTACACACTTTTGCACAAAACCTTTATACCCTATCTTACCCATTTCATTTGATAAGGCATGAAAAGGCATTAGATGGAATATTGGTTATTATCAACTTGCATCTTTGCGCTTCTTTTTCAGCCAACGTCAATGGCACAACTAATCACAAATCTAATAAAAAAACCTTTAAACTGCTAATTAACTGCAGCAGCAGTAGAATCAGAAAAGCAGTTGCAGGAGCAGCAGCAGCAACAACAACCACAACAACATGAACATCAACGTCGGTGGCGGCAGCAGTTGCCAGTCTGCGTTCCCGGGGAAATTGCTACAAATTTTCCGCATGGCTGATGCCATACAAACATATGAACACTTTATCCTGACGCATAGCGTTGCCAGTGCAGCTACTGCTGCTGCTGCTGGTGAGGGATTTGCAAAGAGAAACAGAGTGAAACAGATAGAAAGAAAGAGAGAGAGAGAGAGAGAGGAGGGAGAAGAGTGAGAAAGGTCTTCAGTGGAGTAAGCTCGCACACACATATCCATGCCATGACCTACATTATGCTCCTCTGGCTTTGGTGCTGGCTTTGGCTCTGATGTTGCTTCACAATTTTTTCTTCTTCTTCTCTCCGTTACGCTGCCAGTTTTTTTTTTTTTTTTTTTTGTGACACTCATGTGTGTGCCTCTCTATCTGTGGTGTATTTTTTTATGGCATTTTTTTTCTACTGTGCGCCATTTTTTTCCGCTATTTACGTTAATCGCGGTTTACAACACGCCGGGACAGCGAGCTGTGGGCCAAAAGGGAACCAACACTCATATGCAAAATAGGCATAGAGGAAGCCACCAAGTTGACTTCGTTGCTTGCCAAGCTTTCATATTGTTTGCCACGCTTCACACTCCCCCCGCTCCATACTCCTCTGTGTTTCCCTTGGTAGAGGCCTTCCAATTCAGTTGTTGGCCTATTTGCGAGTTTTCTACATTAATATCAATTTTGTTGTCATAAATCCAATGAGATGTGGTCTACACTCGGAGGATGGGTGAAATGGTGGGAATGGCTGTGGCTGTGGCTGTGGCTGTGACTGTGGAGGGATGAAGCTTGACATTTGCCGTTGACTTTTACTTTTACCAGCCAAATATCCGCCAGAGAGGATATATTGAAATTGTCATGCCATTTGGCTTTTGTTATGAGTTTAATGCGTGATTTTCGCCTTATCACCATTAATGTGACATTTTAAGTAATTTTAATACAATTGAAATCAGTTTTGTTTTAATGTATATTATTATGGATAAATATGATATATTAAATATTGAACCTATAACATATTTAAAACGTATTTATTATGATATAATTTAGATTTCCCCAGTTGAATTTAATATAACTTGTTTATAATGAATATTTTTATAAATTCTTTGTGAATTTCCAACTTTATCTTAAGCAAGCCATGAAAAAAGAAGAGTATTAATGTTTTGTCAGCAGATTAAATGTATTTTTTTTTCTTTTTTTTTTGTTGGCTTTTCCTCTTTTCTCTAATATGTGTGTCTGGCGCTGTTTATTACCGTCAACATATGGGTCACCTGGGATGGCACTTTAGCATCATTTGCATGACAGGAAGGCTGCTCAGCTCGTTGCCTCAAAATGTTTTCTCAATGCGCATTCAAATTGGGCAAATAATGGGGCATAGGCATAAGTGTGAATGCCTAAAAGTGTGGCTCTGCTCCACTTACATAATGCAGACACCCCAACCAACCTCACACCCTTAGCCCAAAAGTTGTGCTTGTTATGCAGCTAGATTTTCACTTTTTGAGTACAGCATCATCATCTCACTTTATGGGGATCGCATTGCATCGTAGTAGTGTAGCTAAAGGCTTTCATTAGTTTCGTTTTAAGCGTTCAGCTGTTGAAAACACGGCACGTTTTCTCTCATTTGCAACTAACGAGCCCAGAGATACTTGCGATACTTATAATGCTTCCACTACCAACACAAGAAAATGTACTCTCCATAACAAAAAGTATACAATGCAAAACGAGTCCCAAAAAAAAAAAAAAAAAAATGTCCGTGTACAAAATTTTGATGTTGCTTTGCACACTGAAAATATTTTCATTCCTGCTGAAGCTGAGGTTTCCTTTTTTTATAGCAAATTGTTGCATTCCTTTTGCACCGTTTCCAAGTCAAAGTAGTTGTGTGTGCTTTGCTACTGCATAGTTTGGCGCGTTATGGTCAGCAGGAGGAAATGGCACCTACCGCCACTTTTATTTAGGCAAAGCTACTAAAATATGCCATAAAAAGGCTGCAGTTATGCGATAACTGCAGCCACAACACACACATACACACACATACACACACAGAGGGACTGAGAGACGAAGAGTGTACGTTGCAAGGTGCCTGCCAGCCACGAAACCAACACAACTAAGTGGCCATAATGTTGCATTTGCAACACATACATATATGGTATATATAAACATTTTGGTTGGCAGGCAAAAGTCTAACTAGGTCTTGTGTTACTTTATGCGCCCCAGCACGAAATGGCTGCAAAACGTGGCTGAAATTAGAGTCAACCAAAACAGATACAAGAATACACTCACACACACACACTATGACACACATAAGTATCTCACAGATACATTTATGGGGTACTGGGTCCCGGGTTCTATGTGGTAAAGTTTGCTGCTCTGTTTTTAATATAAATTCATGCCGCTTTCACTTGTGTGTTGTGTTTTGTGGCCTTACACACACACCCACACACACACCCACACCCACATTTATTTAGATAATTATGAAAATATATATATATGCATGTATTTGTGGCTCGATGTCGGCGTCATCTGGCACGTATGTATTATAACCAACCAACCAACAATGGTGCATTTGAGTTTCTATTGTGGGTGCTGCACTACAAATAACAGCTGCTATTAAATTTGTTGAAAATCTCTAATAATATTTGCGAAAAGTTTGACAAAACTTTTCTATTTAAGACAAGTTATTATTATAGCATCATAAAATTTTTGAGAAAATATTTTTCAATACAAGCAGTAAAAGTCATATAAAAGTATTAAGAATATGATTTGGCACTACAATATGTATTAAGTTCACATAGGAAAATGATTTATAAAATAAACAACTTCTTTTTTGCTTTGTATTCTGTTAGGGAAACACTGCCTTTAAAGACTAGATCTTAAACAAATATCTCTTTCAAGAAGTTTAAAAATATATTTCCATATGAGGAAAGCTGGTAAGGTGGCTATTTATTATTATTAGAGAAAATATATTTTTCAATACTGTTTGTAAAAGTCATAAAATAGTATTAAGAATATGATTTGGTACCACAATATGGATTAAGTTGACCTAGGAAAATATTATGAAATGCCTTAGAAATGTTAAAAAGTATCAACTTGTTGTATGCTTTGTATTCCGTTAGGGAAACATTGTCTTTAAAAGACAGGACCCTTACCAAATATCTATTCCAAGAAGTTCTTTTCGGCTGGCTAATTTGTCCATTCAGTTTATTACAATGCACTAAGCATTTCGGTCCATTACTTATTTAAATTCCTTTATATACAATACATTTTGTAGTCCTTTTTGGCATACATATATGCATGCATGTTTATTGTGCGCATTTTCTCTAAGCAAAATCGAATTTACATATGTAGGAAACGGATGTATGGCTATAGCCTAGGTGCCCAATTGGTTTGTTGTGCTAAGAACACAATGCACAAAGCCTAAACAGACTAGGGCAACCCTTTTTATTTTTATTTTTTTGTAGTCTGACAAGAATTTGCCCCTAAGGCTGATATGTGTTTAGTATATATCTTTTTTTTTCATTCATTTTTTGGCTTTTGTGAATTTGCGTATCCTTTTTTTGGTGGGTCTCTGTATGTATGAATCAGAGCAGAGAGAGAGAGAGAGAGAGAGAGAGCCTTTATTAAGTTTCGCCTTGGAGCTTGTTTGCTGGATGTTTTCCTATTTTTAATGAGGTTGTCTAGATTTCTCGTTGGTTTTGGGCGGTGGCTTTGGGGGTGGTCTTTAAGGATGCCAATGCATAAGAAAAGGGCTTGAAAATATGCTACAGTTTATGGCGCAAACAAAAAAAGTTAAGCTGATTTGCAGTGAATGAAGTTTCGTTTTGGTTGGCCAACTTAACTTTTGCCTTGGGGCAAGTCCGAGACAAAATTTTAAGCCGCTTACCATTGCCACACATACAAACACATATGTTTGTGTATGCCCCATCTACCTCCACCCTACATTGAGCTGTCTAATAAGTAGCACACCAGAAGGGTTGCATGAATTTCTCCTTCCCACTCTCTATCCCTTTCTCCCTCTCTCTCGCTCTGTATCTCATTGCACGCTTGTGAGAGAAGTGTAAGAAAAACACAGGTGACGGCCAAATATTTGCGTTTTCAATTTCAGGTGTATTTGTGCGAAAGAGAGAGAGAGTTGGTGTGAGTGTGTATATGTGTTTAAGATGCTTAAGGGTTACCTCCTTACTTTCCTAATCATCTTTCCACCCCTTCCTCATTTATTTATTTTTCATTTAATTTCCAATTTTTCTTTCAACGTTTTTAATGGCACTTGATGCAATTAAAATGCTTCCTTCCTGCCTGTCTGCCAGCCAGCCTGCCTGCTTGTAAGCCACTAAAAATTATTTTTTATGATTGTCATAAAGACGTCGTCGTCGACGTTTGTTAAGAGAACACACACACCCCTCCGTCCGCCTTTCGCACCCTTTGGCCAAAAAACAATGGCTGCTGCCTTTGTTTCTATCGCCTCCTAGCGCCACCTACCGTATGGCAGCGGCAGCACAAGAAGCACAAGAAGCACAAGCAGCCTCATTTCGCCGAGTTTTTAATTAAATTTATTTTTTTTCATTCTTATTTTTCTTTTTTTGGCACTCTTTGCCAAAATATTTTGCTTAGCTTGAAGAGTTTGACGCTTTGCTGTGGTGTTTGGCAAAAGACCTTAAGACAGCGAAGTAGAAATTCTTTAACAAATTAATTTTTAGCCTCAAAATGGGCGTCAGATGTCTTTAATTGGCTGTTGCCACGTACCTTAAGGGCCACCTTAAATAGATTGACATTGGGGCTTAAATGAAAGTCACGCTGGCAAAGACATTCAAGGAAGAGTGTGAAACATTACGAAATGGTATATATAAGAAATGAATGGGAGAAATTCATTACTTAATATAACTTTTGACTAGAATATACGATCGCTCACCGTCTCATATATCTCTTTCAAAATAAGCCTTGCATTTGTAGCTTATATATACTCAATCTGCATCAACTCTGTTTCAAGGTGCATTTGCTCAAGGTAACACTCTTGCCATGTCTCTAACTGGGCGAGCTCACGTCTAACCCACTTTAGTGGCTGCTTTAGTCATATGCGTTGTGGCCTTTTGGCTGTGCCTGGGCACATTGCATAATGGCTTTTGTGTTATGCTTTTATGATTACAGTAAAACACACACAAAAAGTGCAAAAAAAGAGAAGCAGAAGGAAGAAAGAAAAGGCAAACTTGTATACAGTGACTGCTGACTGGGATTGGCGTTAACCCTTGAAACAGCGCAAATTGCACATGAAGCGAATGGACAACATAAGCAAGAATAACAACAGGAATAAGCACATGTGTTTCGTCTTTTTTATCGATTTCTTGCGGGAGCTGCTGCATGCCATAAAACGCTAATGGCCGCCAGCTCTCACGTCGCTCTGATGTTTCTGCTGAAGCTGAAGCTGAAGCTGCTGCTGTCGCCATTTTGCTTTTCATATTTTTCCATTGAACTTTAAGCCGTTGACGTTGCTGTTGTTGTTGTTGTTGTTGTTGTTGCTGCTGTTGTTGCTGCTGTTGTTGCTTTTCGCCTAAGCCTTAGTCGCCATTTTTATTGTCATCTTTTCCGTTGTCATCGCTCTGGCGTGTTTGCCATTTTTCTAGGTTTTCGCCATCGTCGACGGCGACGTCGTCGTTGTCGTCGTCTCCGTGCAATTTCCACTTGACACAATGGCACACAAAATGCAAAACTCTTTTGCAGCTTTTTTGCCTTTCTTCTTCTTTCTTCCACTTTACACCCTGCACACACCCCTCACTCGCTTGTATTGTTGTCTTGTTGTTTGCTTTGGCTTCTGTAAAGTGTTGCCGGCATTTGGATTGTATGCTTTTTTATATATATTTTGCGGCCTGTTGGCAAAACTTGTCGTCCTCCGCATGTCATTTTCCATTTTCCATTTACTTTTCTTTTGGCAGCTGTTTTTCTTTTCTTTTTCTCAACGCTAGTTGCAAGTCGGCTTTAGCATTTTCCTTTCCTTTCGTTTCTTTTTCTACTTTTTTGCCTGCACTTTTTTTATATTCTTTTGCTGCGGTCAGTCATGTTTGTTGTTGTTTTTCTTCTCTGTTGTTGCAGCTTTCTCAAGTCATTATTGCTAGGGCGCAATAACTGTGACAAAGTCATCTTTTTATGGGACGTGCCCTCCGCAGTTCCGTTCCCCCCACCAAATCCTAGTAACAACAGTTCTACTCTACTTTGAGGTTGCGCCTGACTTTTGTCTTAATGGTTTTGTCATATTTCTGAAAACTGTTGACAGCCTAAGTGATGAACACATTTTAGGCAACTAAATGCTAAGCTGGCGCATAATGGTGAGTAAACATTGCGAAATTAAAGTAATAAATATGATCTAAGATTATTTTTTGACGTTGTTCTGCATAAATATAAGTAAAATTGAAATTTGTTTTTTAAGATTAAATCCAAAAATAATCAAATTTTGTATAGCTATATAAGTTAAGACCTTCAAGTCTGAAGGTAAAGGTAAGCCCAGGTTTTATTTCTGTGAAAATAAGTCAGGGGAAGTATACGATATATAAAAATGTATTTAACCCCTCGAGTACCGATTTTTTTGAACACATTTTGCGTATATGTCTTACTCGTCAAATGTACCCGATGGGTCAAGTTATTTTTTTCAAAGTAAGTAATTTTTTCTAGACTAACTAAACCAATGTTAGAAAGTAATTATTATACGTCAGTAAACCTCATCAGCTTCCTTTATTTCCCTTTCATTCTCAAAGAATTTACGCCCAATAATTGAGATTATGCATTGTAATTATGCATTTCAAATATCTCTGAAAATTCTTCTTTTTAACCTCTCTATTTTAATTAAAAAACCAAAGCTAACAGTGCACTTCACCTGCTTAAGAGACTTGACTTAACCTTGACTTAAGCCTTCCTGTTAGCCTTTACCCAAGATCACTTCACAAAGCCCAACCCCAGCACTTTACTAAGAGAGTTTCTTCTCTGGCAAACTGTTGCCACTGCGCTTGACTTTTTCTAATCTTGCATTCTACACAGCTCACACCAACGTATATTTAATCTACTCTGAACAGCTGCCCAAATATGCTTGGTTGTATGTTGTATGTGGATAACCTCAAGACAAACCCAGTCAACGCTATCGTCACTCTTGATCAAACATAAATAGACAAGAAGCTGTAACTGTTTTTGTTTTTTCCTCCGTTTTTTTTTTTCGGATTGACTTCTCGCTGCTTAAAGTAGCAGTTGCAGTTGTCGGGAGTGAAAACGTTTTGAGCAAATATTCAACGACTCACAATCTAGGCAAATAGTAGCTTTGTGGGACCTCTTCTCTCACTCAATTGAGTTGTCTTCACCGGGCTCATTGTTGTCGGCTACACATGCGCAATCTTCTCCAGTCACCAGTCTCCAGTCTTTCTTCTGCCACTGGCCACTTGTCTGGTTGTTGTTGTTGTCGGCATTGCCTCTGTTTGTGTTTGCCTTTCAATTATCGTCGCAAACATTTCCACGTTATTTGTTAGGCGTATTTAAATTTAACTGGCACTGTCAATGCAACAACAGACTGGCAGATATGCTGCTTCTTGTTACGCATGCGCAACGCACAATTTGCTGCTTGAAAGCTTCTCAATTGTGTTGACAATTGGAAGGGAAAGGGGCATGAGCAATGTTTAGTTGCCTCATTTTGCTGCCATTTGTTGTGCAAAACTTTCGGTTCGAGTATTGTGAAAGAGCAGAAAGTAGTAAAACCTTGTAGTTAATCATAAACTAATTGGAAGTTTAACAAATTAAATTTTTTTACGTTTTCTTGGGTTATTGTTACAAAAAAATTGAAATTAACATTCAAGTAATAGAAATGCAGATAAAATATCTTTGCACTACTTTAATATAAACTATACTAAAGTTTAAGCATTTTAAGGAATCAAATTTCGAGTTGTTAATGAGGCAAGAAGTTAGCTCAATGTTTTGTTAAGAAAATTAATTAAAACTGTTCGCTTTTGTCTTCAACGAAAATTGATTTTCGCCAAGGCATCAAGAAAGCTTTCTGCATACAAAAAACACTTTTATAGATTTCACAAACTCTGGCAACGCTTTAAATGTTGCTTAAGCTTTGCAGCTGCTGCCTGCCTGCCTGCCTTCTATCTCTGGCTAAGTAGTACACAGATAACTGCTCCTTTTCAGTTCACACCTTTCCACCGTCTTACCACCTTACCACTTACGTGTAGACGTTGTAATTTTCTTGGAATTTTCCGGTACACGCCCAAGCAGCAAGTATTTGTTTGCCCAAGTGTATGAAAGGCGGCGCATTCCGAGCAGCCACGACGAAACTCAAGACGAGGACAAGAAAGACGCAGCTTGACAAAATCTAATGAAGATAACCTACGGTGTGTATTTTTAATAAATGAAATTAATAAAACATGTTTTTCTCTATCTTCTATCTTCTTCTATCCAACATGCCAGGGAATTTTCCAACAGCTCTGTCCGTTGCCATGAAATACCTCAGCTTTATCTCCACAATGTGAACAACATTTTTCGTTTTTTTTTTCCGCTGTTTTCTTCGACAATTTTACTTCAATTAAGTGGGGCAGAAAATGAAAACGGTTTCAAGTTGCAGCACCGGCAAATACCGGCCTATAAATTGTTAAAGGCCTGTGTTACCCAAATCAATGCCAAAAGTTGCACGAAATAATGTGTGTGGCAATGAGAGACGAGCGAATTCAATAAAATGTTATAAATAATTCAATAAGCAGAGAAAATTTATGCTTTGTTCGCTTTCGCTTTCCCCCACATAATCAATGTTAGAGAAGAAAAATGCCAAACCGTTATCAAAAATTTGGTATTGGACGGACGCAACATTAAATCATAAAAATTGACTCATTTGTAACATAAAAAGCACATTAACACATTACGCAGCATGTGAAGTATGTACGTGCGAGGAGGGCGAGGTGCGGTGGGGCGGTGGGCCGCTGGGGGCATGGCCCACAGTTTGATATTGCTGTCAGCTGAACCGAAACGAAACTGGCAATGAAATCGAATTTCAGTTCTACACACACACACACACACACACACACAAGTGCCAAACAAAGCAGAAGAATAAGATACCAAAAACACAAACAAAGTTACGGCAATCAATTCAATCGGACCAAACATTAAGCCAGAAGAGTGGTTGGAGGGGCGAGTGGGGTATTTGGCTAAAGCAAAACCAAATCAAACATTAATGCAATAAAATGGAAATCGCGTTAACAACAATTGCTTCAGTGGCCAAAAACCTGGCAGCTGGCTGCCCGTAATCACAGCTCGTATGCGGGCCTTCAGCCATGATTCCGGCCGGCCGCCACGTGATGTGCGCCGTTCGCCCAAAAGTAGACTATGCTAAAAGCGAAAATCAATGCCACAGAGAGACAGGCAGACAGACTGGCAGGCAGAGCGATTAAGAGAGCGACAGCCGCAGACAAACCCCAAAAAAGTGTGAGCAACAATGGGAGTTGAATTGGAGAATCCCCGTCCAAAAATCGGCACAGGTTGTCAGTTTATTCGTATACCCTGTAAACAAATGATTGAAGGTTGTGATTGATTAAGTCTTCAGCTTTTCTTTGTTCTCATAACTTTATGTCCCATTATATCATGATTACTTACAGCAGAGATTCTTGAAATGTTCATTTAAAAAAATCAATAATTTTTAATGGATATCAACTAGTCACCTCAATACCTCTATGTGGTAGCATAATGTTGGTGTGGCAACAACGCAAGTCTGACTTTTACACACACACACACACACAAGCAACTATCTGCGTCTAATGTGGCAATTAAGGGATGAGAATCAGGAAAAGGGGGCGGGAAAATGCAAAATGTTCGTAATGGCGAAATGCGATCTCTAAGCTGTTTCCAATTTGAGGCCAAAACATATCCAGATAACAAGCAACAACAGCAAGCGGTAAGTACATGAATGTTGCACCTAACAATGGCATCAGGCTCCTTTGGTCTATATATATATGTATGTATGTAATGTAGTATTCATATCGCTATTCGTAATTAATAACAAGCTCGAAACCGCACACAACATAAACACACATCTTGAAATGTTCAAATGTATGCTTGTTTGTAACAGTAGAATCCCAAAAGTATGTTATTTGCAATTTACAAATGACTGACAGCAGAATTTGGCAAACTGGAGAGAGATGGGGATGGGGCACGGGGAGTTGATGAATCCGTCGTAAACGCTGTCAGTTATGGGAAAAAAATGCAAATGAGAAATAGTTTCATTGTACACTAAATTATTAGCACACTATTAGAACTCGGAATTCTCATTTCGTGCATAATTATACGTTTTATAACTTTTGAGGTTTTAAATAACACTTTTTAATTAAAAGGCAAAATTCATTGTATTTAGTGGCAAATAATATTATACATTTAGAGGAATGCAGTTGTAAGCTTGGACAAAAATTAAATAATTTTAATAAACGAATTTGCTAGTTATTAATTTAAATATACTTTCTATGTAAGCAATACTTAATAATATTGCCATTTTCATAGCTTTTTCTCCATTAGTAAACATTTTTTTTTTAATTTTTTTGAACACATTTTGCAGATTTGTTTTTGAACAAGTTTTTGGCACTTTATCAACATTCGAAACAGATAAAAAAAATGTTGCCAGTCATGAGTTGGCCTGCAACAGTTACGCTTGGCTTACGAGATATATATATATATATATATATATATATATATAGAAAAAAAAGAGGGAGAAACTCGCCTTCCGAGTTGCAAACATTATCTTGAGCCGACATTGACATTTGGTCGCATTCACATTGACTTTGACATTACCCCATCATTTTAGAGATTCTCGACCCTCACCATCCTCCCCGCCCACAATAAACCACAATTGAAGTTCACATTGATTGCAAAACGTTGTAAGTTTTTGGTGCAGAAAAGTTGTTCCTTGCGGTTGGTTTAGGTTCATGTTGTGCGTTGGGGCATATGAAATGCAGCTTTCAGTTTTCTTACTGTTTCTCACAATTGAAAACTGCGTTGATTTTGATTCGATGCTGTCAATATAATGTGAAAACAATACGCAAACCAAATCCAGCGCCCCCGTTTCTTTTTTCTAGTCATGTGATGGCATTTCAGAGTGTTGATGGCGGTTGAGGGGTTGTGTTTCCCCCATTCCCTTTGTTTCCAGTACATAAACCAAATGGGTCAATTGATTTCTGCTTATTGCATGCTAAGCTGCCATAAGATTTTACGTAGTTCACTTTATGTTTGCTTCTTTTTCGCTTACTCTATCTCTCTTTTTTTGTTTTTCTTTCTCTTTCTTTATTTTTGGTTCGTTGTTGTTTTTGCCAGCCGGATGGTTTAGCTGCTGCCCCTTTTTTAAGGGGGGGGCTGTGTATTGGAAAAATGTTTGCAATTGTTTCTCGTTCTCGAGTTTCTCTCGTTTGTTATGTTATGTGTAAGTATTTTCCATCAGCTGCAGACGTGAAAAAGTTTTTTTTCGGGGTTTTTGCTTTTCTTTGGCTTGGTTCGCTAATTTCTTTGGCATTTTTACTTTACGCAAGAATGAAGAAGTTTGCTTAATGGACTTATAAGTCATTTAACTTTATTAATCAGTGCCGCTTGAATGCCTGGCTGCTGTTAATAATCAACATAACGACAATGTCCAGTCCAGCTTTCTAGTTCAAGACAGAAAAGTGCATTGAATCTAACATAGATATATTTATTAAAGTTTCCTTAACCTCTCAATATTATGTTAATTCTAACCCAATTGTTGGGTTTTAATGTTACTTTTGTTACAATAATCACGATAAGCGAAATAGAATTCACCATATTTGACACAGTTCTTTCTAAACATGCCAAAAGCGAAACCTATGCATATCCATATATTTCAGCGCCTATTGGAGTGCCTCGTAGACCATTTCTTAAATTGCTTCAATTATGAAGGCAGAAAAGAACAACTGCCACGCGGCACACACAGAGAGCCAAGCACCAAAAAACGTCAAAAGCGAAACGAAACAAGTTTATGTGTAGCCTACATTTAGGCAGCTCCAAACGTGTGTGTGTGTGTGTGTGTGTGTGTTGAGCGTAGTACACTAAAAAAGCAGAAAGAGATGGCTATAGAGAGAGATTAAGTCCCTGGGCGAACTGTCGAAAATAACTCAACTGTGAAAAATTTATGCCAAACACATACACGACCCAACGCTCTACAGAGCGTGAAACAGAGAGAAGTGCACATTCGTATATGAGAGAGAGAGAGAGAGAGAGAGAGAGAGAGAAGAAGGAGCTTCGCACATATTTTCATTAGGCGACATCCATCAAAATTCACAAATGTATATGGACTTTTCATGTTTGCTGACATGCGGCGCTCACATTGTCATTTTTCCAGTCGGGGAAAAACTCTCTCTCACTGAAATTTTCCCATCCAAGTCAATTGGCAGTCGTTTCGCGTAAAGTGAAAAACTATGCAGCTCCTAAAGGTTTATTAGCTCCGAGCACCTGGAGCACCTGGAACACACACAACTTTCAAAATATATATATATAGTGTATAGTATATGGAGAGGCAAAGAGTTTCTGGTCACGTAAGGCACATAAAGAATTCTTCAATGGCATAATTTGCACAGTTTTTTTTTTTTTATATGCCTTTTATTTATTTGGCTGTTTTTAAAACTAGGCTACGCTAATAAGAAGTATAAGAAGCCAGTTGCCTTCTTGTTCTTCTCGTTGTTATTATTTGCTATCCTTGTGGCTAAGTGGGCCAAATGCAGGCCGTAAATCTTGCCACTTGGCTAACAAACAACAAAACTGAATGAAATGAAGAAAATGCTCGAGAATCTGTTGTTGTTGTTGTTGTTGTGTTTGCTTTAACCCTTCAATAAGCTCGCAGCTCGCTTTCATTTATCATATGTTAAGCGTGCTTTTCTCTCACACTCTCTCCACTGGCGGCTGCCTTGGCAACCTTTTTTCATTTGTAATAAAAATTCATATGACTTTGGCGCATGTTTAACGTAAAAACTGCCCGCTAGTCCCCCTCTTTCGCTCACTCATGCTGCTCACTAGCCGGGCATCATTAGGCCTGGGCACGCACATTCCAAAAGTCAGCTACGTTTCCGTCTCTCCTCCACCCTCCACCCCACACCCATGTTTTGCATGGTGTGGGGAGCTGTAGGGGGCGCCACATGCAAAACGCCATGTGTGACATTTTTACTACCAAACATTTGTTAGCGCACCGTTGAATCTTTCTCTCTCTCTCTCTATCTGTCTCTGTCTCTGTCTCGCTCACTCATTGCTAGGAGGCTCGCAGTCAACACGTACCAGGGCACCGTTATAGTCATTCTCTTCCTCTCATCCTTGTAGACATTCTTGTTGGTCGCTTTTTCTGTTGACTTTGCATAATTTTATTGCTTTTCTTTTATTTTTATGTGCCTTGGTTTTGCTTGCTCGCTTTGCCTGCTGTTCCACTTTTACAGTCTTTCCTTCGTCTACCTCCTTTCTGACTCTCTCCCCTTAGGCGACATTGACATTATAATCAATATTTTTGTTACTTCACTCTGATATATACATATATTTGTTTTTGTTTTGCCCTTTCTGTTTTGTAGCTTTGCTCACATTTTTGCTCTATGTTGTTTGTCTCTGAAGTCATATTGTCCCAATGGATCTATCCTATAACTGGCTGACCTTAAGAGCTTGCATCGTTTTAAGATTGATTTGTAATTGGACTGTTTTAATAACTTGTGTGGTTTAAAGGAGAACACTTTATAGGGGTAAAATGCACATTTGTTGCAAAGTTTTATCTTTTATAAAATAATTTATAATATGTCTTTAAGCATTTTGTTTAAATATTAACCTATTAAAATATATTTTCGGAGTTGTTGAATAAATTTGACATGTTAAAACACTGCAAATTTTCCCCTTTTTTTTTAATTTTTTTATTTTTTGTCATCACATAACGATTATTGTATCAAATACACAGTAAAAAGATTTTTTTTTAGATTTTTTCTTCAAACTGCTATTATCACTTCCTTTGTAAAAGCCCATCGATTATAGCATAGACAGATTAAGAGCTCGAAATTGTAAATTTTTCGCTTATAGTTATCTATGGATATAGTTATTATTAAAACTTGCCATTTTATAGCTTGTTTTCTTTCCGGCTGTGGCGAAAAGTTTGCCAAAGTTATTTTGGTTGACATTTTGTGGGCTTTTGGTGTGTTTTTGGTGTTTTTATATTATTTTGTGTGGTGATGTCCATCCGAAAGTTGTTTGTTTTGGTGGCACATTGTGCAAATGATTTTAGTGCGTCATAAAATTGTTTATTCTTATGTCTGTGTGTGTGTTTTTGGTAGTGGGAGGGTAGAGAGTTGGGGTTTTATTACGGGCATTATGCATTATATATTCATGATCTCAGAGTTTCCGGGGGGTCAGCTTTTGGGCATTCTAAATAATTAACCGAGAGTATTTTTTCTTCAAGCGAACGCAAGTTCGTCATGTATGTTGCAAGAAGATAAATCACTGAATGTTTTTTTTTTTTGTGGCCACGTTTACAACAGGCAAATGAATGTCAGCAGGATATAATATAAATGTGTATAAAGCGCTCATAAGTTGTATCATTATTTTCTGTACATTTACATAAGTATGTGTGCGTGGGTGTGCTTTTGTATGTGTGTGTGTGTGTGTGTTTATTTAAATTTATGTCATTTGTGTGTTTGCCTTGTTTTTGGCAGAAATGACATAAAGGCATTTAAACACGCCATAAAATAATTCATAATAATTTTCATGTACACAGGATACAGAAATATTCCTCGCCATTTTGACAGGCGCTCTTTCCCACTTTCCCACTTTCCTGCCTTCAACCCACAATCGACTCCGCGCGCGTCCCCCTACCCCACCACCCATTCAGCTCATCAAAGTAACCGATTTTATATGGCAGATTTTAATGCATGTTTCTTGTTTATCATTTCGAGTTTACATAAATAACATGTTTGTTGTTGTTTTGCTTGTGTTTGTTTCCAACTTAAATATTATTTTGCCTTAGGCTCGGAATAAGTAAAATACAAAGTCATTTCGTTGTTGTTCGTGTTGCTATCTGTTGTAATTAAAATCCTTTTTGGCATTTTGCTTGCAAATTAAAATTAAAATATTGAAATCAATTATAGCAGATACATATGTCTCTGAAGCTTTTAAATATAAACTGTTCTTATGTAATACAAATAAAATAGTTATTAATTCAAAATGAAATATTAATTTGTCAATAAAACAAAGACGGGAAGTTTCAATGTTGTTGACAAAACATTTTATTTTATATAAATGTGAAAGCTTATGGTCATGTTTATAAGTTTTTCAAGCAAAAACTTCTGAATGGATTTTAATGAATCTTTTCCATTATATAGCTTATATTAGCGAAATAACATGTAGGCTAGAGTTTTTATACTGTACCTGGTGGGAAACTAAGAACAACACAGATAAACAATAGGCGCAGTTGATTATTAAATATTATGGCCTTCTCACCTGGCATGTTGTGGGCCTACATTGCCCATGTCGTGTGCCGAACTGGCCGTTATCTGAAAGTCGGCTATGGCGCCCGATTCCATGCCCAAAGCTTGTTTGCAGGTGCCTGAAAATAATAATAATGTGGATATCAGTTAGATGGTGGTTGAGTAATGTTCATTAATTTAGTTTTTCTGCTCACTTCTCCCTCTCTCTCTCTCTTTCTCTCTCTTTCTCTCTATAATTACTTATGTTAATTAATTATGCGATGCATGGCATTGAAGCTCTTTTTGTTGTTGTTGTTGTGGCCTGCAGCATGTTGCATAATGTAGCAAGGCTAAAATTTCCACGGCACACACCTCTAAAAATCAAGCAAACTGACACTTGAAAAATTACACTCAATTAAAATGAATGATGTGGAAATATAATATGTGAAAATAAGCATATTTGTTTATCACAAAGAAGCATCGGAAAAAAAGCTTAATTCCGAAATTAAAGTCCATCAAAAATGCTATGCAACAGAATCCATATATATAGTATCTCACCTGTCCGGAGTCGAGTGCATAAATTAATTAAATCAGAAACCAAAGCAAAATCAAATTAGAGCCCAAAATCAGAATACAGAAAAAGAAACACTATAGAGAAGAAGATACAATCAGCAGACTCAATTTCCATTTGCCATCAATCTGTGAGAGTGTATGAAAAGCGCAATTATCATTTCATTCTCCTACTTCTACTCCTCCTACTACTGCTCTGCCTTCAACCCTTGCTCCAGCGACAGCTGATGACGCTTCAAATGAAATTCCACTCAAGCGGCCAGCGGCCCCCCAAAGAAGCGAGACAGAGAGAGAGAGAGATAGAGAACAGTGAAAGGGTCATGAATAGGTCGTTGAGACGCCGTCATCAGCATCATCAACTAGCTTGCTTGCTTGTTGGCTGTCTGTCTGTTGGTGTTGTTGTTCTTTTCTTTATTTTCAGAGACAGAGAAAATATCAACAATATTATCATTCAGTGAATAATTAGATGCAATCAGTCAACGCTTAAGCACCATAAGTCAAAGCCAGCTGAGCCAAAAGCAGGAACTTAGACAGAGGTCAAACTCAAGAGAGAAGACGATTCTCCTTCTTCTGACTTTTCTTGAGTCAAAGCACTCCAAGTGAGGCTCATGCACTAACTTGACAGTTCTACTAGTACTAGTATTATATCTAACCTGTCCCATCTGCAGTTTGAGTTACTTTTAGTAGATTTTTTCGTTGTCTTACACTTTTGGTTGCTGTCTTTGTCCCATTTTTGGTGCATGTCTTGGGTCAGATCTTGGTCATGCTAGCCAGGCAGTTTAACGTTAAGAAAAGTTCAACTTGTTTCTTAAACATAATTTGTCCTGTTTTAGACAACACCAAACCCATTATATTCGCACTGTTGACTGAAAACTCATTTAACCAAAACGCAATTGCTTAATTATCCGCAGACAGCACAAACAACTTTGGCCCATTTGCCCGTAAATTGTTGCAATCATTCAGCCAAGTTTGTAATATTTACATTACTTCACTGACATATTGCTGCTCATAAATTATTTTTAATTATCCAAAGACCAAGTTGAAGAAAAACTACTTAGAACTGTGTATGTGATCGATGGTCGCGTTTTTGTTTTCTAGCCCTCTTTTTTTCTCAGTGTAATTGTGTGGGTAATCAATTATGATGTTGCTCTGTTACACACACAAAAAGCTGATCATTTCAATGCTGTATGAAAATGTGAAAACTATGCCAAATCAATGGCAATTGATTGGAAATAGTAAAATCGTTGTGTTTACCCCACACATAAACAATGCGATTTATGCCATATTCATTGAGTGGAGTGCTACTCCTCCCCACTCCACCCCTTCTAGATGCAGACGCGGCATGTGGAAAACTATTTTGCAAAACTCTGACGGCAAAATGTAAAACTACAAAGTGAAAAGTAAACAACGCACGGGGCAAACAAAAGTTGTTGTTGTTGTTGTTGTTGTTGTTGTTAGTGTTTTGTGCTGGTAAACTTTTTGCGCAAAATAAATTGCACAAAATTTAATTAACTGCACTTGAGTGCGTGGCCGTGAGTTGTATGTCCGCTGCAGTACGTCCAAGCTGGCATCCGCACACGCTCCTGGTTAAACTTTATGTGTGTGTGTTTCTGTGTGTTTGTGTGTGTGTATTTTTGCGATAATCATAATTCAAAGTTTTTCTCTCTTTCTCTTTTTGAGGGGGGGGCCCGGGCGTAAAACAAAACACAAACAAACACCGCGCAACTTTATAAAATTGGAAAATTGCACAAATTTCACAGTTCAATGCAAAACCAAAGCATAAAGGCGCAAGTGGTTAATACAATGGCACAGAGAGCAGGAGAAAGGGCGCAGGGGGCAGGGCAGTGTGTTGCTGTTCGATGAAGTTGCACGAGCGATGAGATTGGCTTGGGCGCTGGCAAAATTTGCACTTCAGGCAGGCATAATCCATGCGAAATTATAAGTAAACATTTTAAATACACTCGAAAGCACAACACACAGAGAATGGAGATATAGTGGAAATAGGTGTTGTTGGTGTTATATGATGGAGTTCATAAGGTTTGTGAGATATGTACTTAAAACTTTATAAACTTGTAACTTTAAGAATTGCTGCAGTGCTTGTTGATAAAGGTAATGTTTCGCATCAATATATCTTGTTTGTATTCAGGGGAAATCTTTGTACTTCAAGGATAGTAAAAATGGTTTTTCATTCTGTCTTCTAATAAAGAAGAGCATTAAATGTTCGACTATTACCTATCTCATAATACTCTTTGTGTTTTAGAGATGTGAGTCTGCTCAAAGGCGCCAGAAAGTTTGTGGCGTTGGCAGCCGAGAATGGGAAACAGCGGGCAAACAGCGTAGAAACCGCGCGAGAAACGCGCTCAATGATGCGTGTCTTCTGCTTCTGCTTCTGCCGTTGTTGCTGTTGGCTGCTTCTCATAAACAACAAAAGCAACAAGGCGTGCATTATGACCCCCCCACCAAGAACACCCAACCATCAACAACAGCCCCAACCCCCTTGTTAACGAACCTCTTGACTACGCTTCGTTAGGGCTGAAAGTGAGCGAAAGATTCGTGTAAAGCAAATTACGCACGCGTTTTAATTGGATTTCAATAAAAATAAAAACGTATCTGACGGATGCAACGGAACTTGCAACCATAAAGGCAAAAGGCCAGGCTGATTAATTGCAAGTAGCCTAAAACTAAAAAGCAACAACAACAAACACAAAACGAGCTGTGGAAGTGGAAATGGACGTGACAAACATCTAACACGCAACATTAAACAACAACAGAAATCGACACAGATACAGATACAGTATGTAAAACATTTTGTACAGACCATACCAACAGAAAGATATGGCTATAAATTAACATAATTTATAAGCAAAGTATCTTAAATGCATGTCACCACATTTCGAACATTCACTTTTACGCTCTATCGCAGCACACATAAATCGCAGACCCCCAAAAAAAAACCAAAGCTCACAGAAGAGGAAAAAAAATGTATAACATAAAAAAAAAATGTTTCATGTTTTTCGGTGCTTGTCTCCTAATCGTCGCCAAGTTATCAACGCGCTTGCACGGCCTTTTAATTTATCGTTCAAAACTGCCTTGACTGACCATGCAAAATCTGTTCCCAGCTCTGTTGTTGGTGTTATTGTTGTTGTGGGTGACTGGGCTATTAATTGTTATTTAATTTTTTTCCCATTTTTTTCACAGACATGCCTGTCAGTTGTTGCTTTGCCGAGTTGGCTTATCGCTGCATAGATATCAGCTAGTTGTTCAGAGTGCAGCTGCAGGTCTGCAACCTGGAAGCAACATTAACCATAGCCTATAGGCCTACAAGAGCTGTCAAAATATATCTATATCGCTATATCTTTACGTGAAATAAAATGTGTTTCAGTAAAACGCTGTCATGTTTACTTTTTTGAACCTTTTTTATTTTTTGGCAAACATGGGAAAAAGTTTTTTACAGTAAACGGTAGCCCAAACCTTAGTGAGAAGTTTTGGGAACTCTTATACTCAAAAGTTGAAGATAACAATTTTTGCGGTGGATAATAAATGAACAACTAGAAATAATAAATCACAGCTTCATAAAGGGACTGTAGAAGTTCGATATTCTTGATTTACTTAATTCGATCGGATGTTCTTACTGCTTGCAGAATATGATTCTTTGCAGATTAATGCTAATGTGATACCAAGTAATACAGTGTTGATTACAATCTTACTTAACTGTTAGGTACTCCCGTTACAATGTTATGGATATGTAACTATCTATCCCACTATAGTCGGTATTTGAATGCATATTCCATTATTTCTCTTACTATCTACCTCTGTTTTTTGCCACATATTTAGCCTGCAGTCTTTATTGGTCATTCCCTCTCCTCCAACGTCAACGTCACCTTCTACGCCATGTGGCGTTTGCTTAGTGTTGCATTTAGTTTTGATTGCCAGCGTCGCGTGGCACGACTGTTTGCAACTTGCAACTTGGCTGTTCAGTGGCAACACTACACTACACACAACATATGCATAAATATTTGTGTATTGCCTGGCAGCTGGCGGCCAGTGGGGCAAATTACATGCATTTTGTGCCGCTTGCCGCATGCCGCTTTGACGTTTAGTTTATCGCGTTTGGCCACTGTTTTAGGCCAAACTGGAAGCCTCGTAATCGCTGCCCAGAGATGCCAAGAGACAAGAGACAACCCGACAACTGACAACAACATCTAAGACCCATTCATATCAGGTTTTTTTATATCGTTTTTGCCATGCTCGAAAGTGGTTTTTAACGCTGATTCCGAGAGCAGCGTGTGTGGGATTTACTTAGAGTGTGTCTGTGTTGCGGTAGCTATTAAGTGTAAGTCAACCCATCTGAGGCTAGAAAGTAAAAGTGTATATGTACACTTTGTATATTGTGTAAATGGGCTATGAGGCTGGCCAAGCAATTAATTCCAAAATTGCTTTCGAGAGCTTAGCCCGGGTGCGTTTTTGAGTGCACCAAATTGGTTAGTCGCAATGTGTGTGAGATATTTTGTATTAGTATTGGTGGCCTACATGTTTGTCTGTGTGTGTGTGGGTTATGATTGAGGTGCAACTGGTGAGATGACAGACAGTAAAAAGATTTGGCCAGGCAGCCAAGTCAAATACTATTAACTTGTTCAAAGTGGCTTAACTGTGATTGGAATTGAGAAAAAATAATTATAATAATACGTTTTAGTATATTGGCTTGTGAAATGAACTGCAATGCCTAAATTTGCCTACTTGTTTAATGCGGTTAAGTTTTATTATTTTAAACTAGTTTTGCTTTAATTTTATCTTACAATCCTTTACCAATTATTCTTATTCCTTAACCTTCATCTGCTAACTGTCAAAGATTTATTATAAATTGCAATCAATATTCATATGGCATACAACCATATCTTAATCGATTCGCCAATTTTTAAACGGGTCAATCCATATCAACGCCAATTTGAACAAGCATTTAAAAAAGAAAACGGCAAACTTAAAACATAATCAATTTAAATACATTGTCATTTTTTATATTCGTATTTGTTTGCCACGAAGCAATTCGAACAACATTTCAACGCGCCTACGGTCAAATGAAATATGTCAGACATGCAGATATATTTACGCATTTAAATAAATACACTCGCAGGCCCATTCGTAATCGAGCAAAACTGAAGCTGAAACAAGCAAAAACCAACTCAACCGACAACACGATTTTTATTCAGCTTCATTCATTTCCTGCTACTGGTTAATACCCTAACATTTACTGGGGTACTTACGGTTACCAATATTCGAAATTGTAAAAAAACTCAAAAAAAAATATGAAAAAATGTTAGAAATATTTATATAAAACAAATAATAAATAGAAAAATATACAAAACAAAAATAATATTGAAAAAAAAAGTTAGTAAATATGTAATAAATGTTTATGGATTATTTTAATATTTAGATTATGAAATATATGATAAGCTTAAGAAATATTTATAATCTGAAGAATAAATATAGAAACAATTGTAAAATAAAGTTTAGTAAATCAAGCGTATATTAAGTTCGATGATCCTTAATTGGTTATATCTGTGGTTATAGCAAACAAGTTGCTCGCTAACGAGCCAAAGGCCCACAACAAGATAATTTGTTATGCTCAGCAGACGAATGGCACAGAATACAGCGACAAGAGCAGCTTGGGGAACGAAACAAAACTGAAGCTGAAGCTGTTACTGAAGCTATACGGCCAGCTGTGATGGACGCGACCACACAGACGTGAGCATTTGGGAAGCCACCGCCACGATGGAGCCAATCAGCAATGGTAATGAGCAGGCAGAGTCCAACTTGAAGGCCCAAGCTGTGGCCCAAGCTGTCCGAGCCGGGCAAAGTCATCTATCAAAAGCACCGCTGTGGCTTCGATTTTGTCTTGGCCATCTCAGCACCTTTACATACATACATACATTCGGATATATATATGTATGTATGTTTATTGGTATGCTTCTATGGTCTAACCACCCATCATTTTTGCACTGGCCAATGCCAATGCATTGGTCTACAGTCTGGAGACTCATGTTTATTAATGACGACGTCGTCATCGTCATCGTCGTCTTCGTCTTCGTCGATCCTGGCGCTTTGCGTAAATTTCTGTAATTGGTTGTGGCTGAGTGCGTGCCGGTGCCGGTTAGAAAACCGGAATCCTACTTCCACATCGGACTCCTTCTTCACAACTCCCGCTTCAGCTTAACACTTATTAGTTACGGTTCTGTGTTTATTGGGAAACAAACTTGAGCGCCAGGATGTTTAGTATCTCTCGTTCCCTTT
This sequence comes from Scaptomyza parva, assembly GCA_035044645.1. Lineage (NCBI taxonomy): Eukaryota > Metazoa > Arthropoda > Insecta > Diptera > Drosophilidae > Scaptomyza > Scaptomyza parva. The sequence goes on from JAWNNT010000063.1 coordinate 1,157,445, forward strand.
CCCTCTCTCTCTCTCTCTCTATCTGTGTTTTGTTCTCCTTGTTTGCGGTTGATTGATTTCCATGTTGATTGCTGAATGCAAATGCAAATTTGTGGACTTGGCCCCCCTCCAAACTCATTGAATATACAGTATTTTGTGCAGTGTTTAGAGCTTGTTGCATTATCAATAGGTCAGGCATTGGCATTTAGGGTTACGAGAACTTCTCTCAGACTTCAGCTAAATGCATTCAAGCATTACAAAATAGGAATAGAAACCCTTATTTACAACATTATATGCATAATGTGTTGTAGTTGTTGTTGTTGTTGTTGGTGATATTTTGAGTCCAGTCCAACTAAGTATAGCAACAAATTCGGTTCCAATTGGCTTTGTTACATATGCACAAAATACATTTTCCATAATATTGCTTTGTACCTTCAATTTTTCTTTCTCTCTCTTTTGGTCTGTACCTTTTTAGATTGCGAGCAAAGTTTTTTATTATTTCTTTTGCTGCTGCTCTGTATTGTGTGTTATCGAAATAAAAATGCATAAATTTTATGTCATGGGAACTGAACAGACGGTATTTTTGTTCACTCGTCAGATGACGAGGTGGGTGAGGATGAGGGAGGTAGCTACAATGAAAAGCAGTCAACAAAAAGGGCGGGGCGAAATCGAAATTGGTCAAAACGTTTAAAATGTGTATCAATGTGGAAGTTGCATGCTGTATGCAGATAAAAAACTGCAAACATGTGATGAATATTTAATAAACAAATGTGAAATCGGCTGAGTTTTTCAAATGTGAAATACAAAATGAGTCCAAAACATAAACTACAATTTTTTTCCCCATTTAGTATCTTTCTTGTACATAAATAGAACTATTTTATAAATTGTATCGAGTAATTTATTGATTTTGGCTGATTTTTAAAAGGATATACTTTTTACAATATTTAAATACTGTCGTGAGTAAAAATTTGTGTATTTTTTATATATTCAAAATAATAATCCAAATAATTTTGTTTAAATGAATTTATTTTTGATTTTTTTTATTTACTTTTGAATATTAATTTTTCTTAATTTATTACTATTTTATTTTTGCCAAATTTAAATACTCTTTTGTTATTATATTCATTGTTGATTGTAAAGTAAAACATAGGAAAATAAATAAAAATACAAATTAATTATTAACCTAAGCAACAAAACAAAATTGGACACCCTGGTAATTGGTATTTCAACATGGCTCCGCCGCTCCCACATAATTTACTTACCAATTTCCAATGCTGCCACGCCTGTTGCAGCTGAACTGCTCGCTGGATTGCCAACTGGTGTGGATACAACGACACTCTGACTGCCATTTGGTCGGCTCAATAAAATCAAAGTCAATGTCAGCAGGCATAAAGTTTTAGTGTTATTAACACCCAACAGTCGCTGAATGCGGCAATAACTTTTTAAATAATTTGTTGTCGAGTGCCAGCTGTTGAGATTTTCAATTTTTTCGCCTGGAGGCCAATCAATAGACAAAAGTTCTTGTCGCTGTTGATGTTGATGTTGCCTTGGCCTGTTTCTTTTTGGCTGTAATATAATCGCAGGCATTTTGACTTTTATTTTTTACGTTTTCCAATTCCAATTCCAATGTTCACACGATTAGTTGTTTTATCCGGGGAACGTGCATTTTACGCTGCAAAGATAGAGAAGGGGAAAAAATGTTGAAAAATGATGCATAATTGTCGAGAGAGATTTTTGAAATTTTCGCAACTTAATTGGCGTCACTTTAAGGAGAAGAATGTCTGACAAGAGGTCGAGAGGCAGATGCCTGCCGACTGTTTTGCCCCCGTCCTTTGTGCCCTCTAAATACATCATTGTCAGCAAATTAATGTGACGTGACCTTGCAAACTGTCGCGTTTGTGTCACATGACAAGGCAAGTCATGTGGCAGTTGCTGTTGTTGTGTTCTTTTGCTTGACAAACGTTGCACAGTTCCTCTTGGCACGATTTTAGCTTAGCTCTCAGCTCTCAGCTCTCTGAGCAAGCACAAATTTATGTAAAATGTCAGACATACGACAACCGGCTCCCCTTCTAGTCTCATGCGACATGCCAAAACGTGTCAAAATAAAAAAATATAAACAGCGCGAAAAACTGTACGAAAATGCTAGTCCAGACGTTCGAAACGAGCAGCGTACGAACAGGAGAAACAGAAGGAGGCGCGAATTCAGTTTGATGTTTGCCCTATAGGCAGCCGGAAATGCGAAAGCAATGACAGCAACAACAACAACTATGACTGTCGTGACAAATATTTAAACATGCAAAATTTACGTTGCAAAGAAATTAAACTGCTTAGAATAGTTAGATTTATATGAAAGATGACTATGGGATATTAAAAAAAAATATATAAATTTAAGTTCATTTGATGATCTAAAATTTAAAATAAATAGAGTATTTGCAAGCTACATTTAGGTGTTTATTAATTCACATATAAGTTATGGGCTTAAATTTCTGCTTTTTTATAATTCCTATATTCAAAGATTAAGAATTTATCTTTTTTTTGTGGGGTTGAAAATATAATTTAGAGTTGAGTAAATTTATTATTCACTTATGAACATTGCATGCTTCCAGTCTGAGTTTTGATGACTCTTTAATTGTACTTTAACTTGTTTTGGAATTTTATTCAGTTACCATTATTAATTCCATTAATTTTCCTGACATCATAAAAGATTTTTATATTTGTTTCAACTTTTTCCCATGGTAAATCAACACAATGAAATTGTGTTAACAAATATTTCACACTCTTACTGATGTCAAAAAGTGAATAACTTAAAGTCACATTAGTTCAATTTATGTACATAAAGCATTATTCATTTTCCATCATGATAGTTTTCCATCTATGGCCATTTTCAAAGTATATTTATGTATGTATAATGTACATATGGTTAAAGTGTCTCGCAAAAAGATCAAAAGCGAGAAAACACAAAGAAAACTTTACAGGCGGCAATGCCGACGCGAATTCACTCAAGCAATTAATAAAATGCAAAAAGAAAACCAAAAAGTACAAAAAATTGAAAAAAGAAAAGAAAAAGAAAACTAAACGACAAACGGTTGAGGACGTTTTGTGGTGTGCCCTGGGATCTGTTAAGGCAATGACTGAGAAAGAGGGAGGGGAGATGGGGTGTACGGGTTAGGGAGACCCAAACTGGCGCCCACACTTCCTTTCATATGCGAAATGAAAAATTTTACGCCAACTTGACAGTGGAAGTGGCAGAAAAGTTGCAAATGTGCCTCGCTCTTGTTGTTGTTGTTGTTGCAGTTGTTGTTGTCGGCGGCACAGTCCCCAAAATAAAAGAAATAATAACAATGGTAGTACCCAGCACTTGAACAGAGGAGCATAACAGCGGCAAAGTCTCATAGTCTTTATGGCCATGGGTCGGCCTTTTAATGTGCTTCATGTGTTTGCCGTAGTTGTCGTCGTCGTAGTAGTTGCTGCAATTTGCAATGAAACCAGCAGCTGGTTGCCTCGCTTAGCGGCTTGTCGAGAGTACAGGAAGGGGGGGAGGCGTCTGAGGCCCACTGTTGCTTAGCTGGTCTGCCACTGGCACCGTTTTCTTTCGGTAGCTGCCGTCAAATGCAAATGTTTTCCTTTTTTTGTTTTTATGTGACGAAAGCAGCAAAAAACAGATGCGTGAAAAAACTAAAAAACAACAGCGGCATCGTTTTTTAACACTGGGTGGGGCTTTGGAGGCGGACATTGGTTCGGGCAAATACACATCGAGAGATCAGAGAAGTTGAATCGTATCGCGTATCTTGTTAGCTCATGTGAGAGATGGAAGATTACTTAAACGGATAGTGTTTGTTTGATGTGGGAATAAGGGGACGGTACTTAAGAACTGTTGAGTATGGGAATGGGGAGATTGTGATTGTGAGATGAGATATCCATACAAAACAGCTTAAGTGATTGTGGACAACTTAAGCATAATGCCACTGGAAATCAGTGGAATATATTCAATTAATTTTTCAGTTGTGTTTGATATCTTTACAATGATTAGACATTAGAAAAAATGAGATCGTATATATATGTTGTTATATAACTCTAAACTATGGCTATTTTGGGGTTTCAAAGTACATGGAAATTTGAAGTTTTTTGGATATTTTAGGTTAAATTTTCTTTAAAGCGTTTCCTTAACATAGTGAATCTATTGGATATATACAAAAAATATATTTATGTTCAATTTGTATAGACTGCAATCGTTATTAATTCGGGCTGACAAGAAATACCATTCAAACCCTTTACAAATAACCAACTCCAGAATCTGCTAGACAGAATGGCTGAATACTGGCTGAATGGTGTCAACAGTAGCAGTAGCCGACATCATATAGTATAACACACAGCCTAAAGCAACTGCAGTTTCAACTGCAACCTCCTATTACCCCCTATTTGTAACTCAAGCCCCCTTTTGGGAAAACGCGCACCATTAACACCCGCAAACAATAACCAAGTCGAAAATTAATTGAAGCCAGCGCCTGGCAGACGAGAGTTTCTGGCAGGCGTCGGACCGCAAGTTGCCCAGCACTTCCCCCCCTCTCTCTCTCCTCTCTCTCCCTGTTCTATACCCTGGCTCACCACTCTTGCAACCATCATACCTAGATCCCTTGCTCCTCAGTTGCAGACACAGACATAGCAGACGCCCTGGCATGTCATTCATTTAGTTTTCTATGCCTGGTCTCCCCATTCTTGTCGTCTAGCTGCCTCGCCTCCCCTCCCTGCCACCAACCCTTGCCAGTTTATGGTATATATGGATAGAAGTACCGTTGCCTGCGGGGCCTGGCCATATTATTTTCGCACTCTCCAAACGGTCTGGGCTGAATGTGGAGTGCCAGAGTGCCGAGTGCCGCCAACTGAGTCAGTAAAAAGCGGCATTTTATTTGCACTCCAAGACGCGAAACTCTGCGCCGAAAAATTATTACGCTTCCCAACAACAACAACCCCACGATGCAATCTAAGTTGTTGTTGTTGTTGAAACATTTTGCTTTCTTTTTGCAGTTGCTGCTGCGTGTCGTTGTTGTTGTTGCTGTATGTTGCCTGGCATTTAATTGCCACATGCAACACATGTTGACGACGCCAACGCTATTCAGCTCCAGTGTAAAGCAACGAAAAAAGTAAAAAAAAGAACAGCTTGGGAAATTAATAGAAAAATATTTTTTAACCATTTTTTTAATTTCGGACTTTGTGGGCGGCAACAGAAATCACAAAAAAAAATAATACAATAAACCAACAAAAGCAATGGAAATTTTTTCATTACTTGTTGGCATTTGTTTTTCTTTTTTTGTTGGCTATACAATTTCATAGTAATTGTGGTTAATGTTATGGATATTTTATGTGGGAACTCAGTCGAGACTAAGTAGAAAATGGGGACAAGGATCTGGAAGCTGAGAGAATGGTGAAGAAAGAGAGAGAAAGGGAGAAAGAAAAGGATAGAGTAATGTGTGGAACTTATGCAGAAGGTTATGGTAGTAAATTGTCAGAGGGAATTGTAAAAATAATTAAAGGCAATATTTTCACAAATGACTTATGCAAAAGCAAAGAAAATAAATATGAAATAAATTGCATAGAGTAGGTAAGAATTGGATAAAAAATGATAAAATTAATATTATGAAATTTTGTATTTGCTCCAACTTTAGTTCAAGCCTCATTATAGACATTATCATTATGTATATAAATGTATATCAATTTGGGTATGGACGGAAACATTGCAAGCTGAGTCAATATAGCCATATCCGTCTGAATGCAAACTTGTCTTTTAGTGTTTTAGTGTCATCGAGCTGAAGCTTTGGTAAATGGCATCTTTTTGTTGAAACAATATTATTAGTCAGAATCAACGAGATGAAAATGATATATCATACCATCTACAGTGGATCTCACCTTATTTGGGATATTGTCGACCATAAAGTTTGAATACCTGGCATGTCCGTATTTCCCATTATTTTTAAAAAATTCCATAAACTCATGGCAGGTAGATATTACAGCACTTTTTGGTCGACAACATCCCAAATAAGGTGAGAGCCACTGCAGATGTCATACAAATGCCAACAATTTTACAAACCCTTCCTATGAAAACAAAACTTATAGGCTTTTTTCAAGTGTATCATATTATACGGCATGTCGAAGATATCGTAGTTACTTTTATGAAAAAACTTGGCGTCTAAAATTCAATTCATCTTTTTCAGCATCTTCAAAGCTCTTAAATCCCATTTATTTTTTTCTTTCCCACACAAACCCATCATAGTCACAGCCACCTCTCTTCACTTCAAATATCTTGTGCTAGTTACAATCCTCAATGGGTTCACGACACGCATCCTATTCATTTCCTCAGCCAACAGAAATGACATCGCCAGCAAAGTTCAATGCCATCTCCTGCCACCGAAATAAGAAATATGCCATAATTTAGCCAAAGCGCAGCGTCAGGGCCACCAACTGCCCTTGGCCAGGCAGTCATGCAGTACTGTGTAGCCCCCATCCCCATTCCCTTTACCCCTTCCCTCCAGGGGAGCCATGGCTTGCATACCATTCAATGTCGGGCATAAATATTCTACCGTGTGCCTCTGTGTGCAGAGCTAAAAATGTAATAAACAATTTTTTGCCAGGCATTTTTTTACTGCAGTCTGAAAATAATAATAAAGAAAAAACAGAAAATGCAAGCAACGGCCACAGAACAATAGAAAACCCATTTTAGCCATTTTTAACATTTTCTTTAATATATTTTTCGTGCCAGGCGATGGTGGCAGCGACACAAAAAACACTTTATCATTGAAATGCTGCAAAGTGACGATGTCGACAACGACGCCAACGACGTCAACGGGGAGGAGGATAAAGAAAGAACTGGAAAAAATATTTTTTGTATAATGGACGCAGTTTTTTGCCACATGAAAATTAAATAACAGCAACTAGAAAAACAAACTGACACAAAATGTGTCGAATTTTGTAGACTCTATAAAACAAGTTATAAAATACATTTTTGGTTTTTATACCCAAAACCTATTAAATGGGTACAAAATGGTATAATGGATTGTGCAAAAGTGAGTAACGGGCAGAAGGAAGCTTACCCGACCCCATAAAGTATATATATTCTTGATCAGTATCAACAGCGAAATCGATACAGATATGTCTGTCCGTCCGTCCGTCTGTATGTATTAACGCGTCGGTCTTTAAAACTACTCAAGCTAGAGACTTCAGATTTTGTATATGAGCTCTTCTTAGGCATGACAAGTTTATTTAAAATTTTCTATAATTTTTCACGTTTACGATATACACATATAATCGATTAAAAAAATCTCGATAACTTATAAATGGAGATTGAAACTATTTTATATATTTCTATTTTATTTTATTTATTTTACTTATTTATTATTTCTATAGTTTTAATTATTATACAATTTACATTAATTTTTCGATTGACGTTCATTTTCATAATTCAATTCAATATATTGAATTATCAAACTCCAATATATGGGTTTCCTATAGAGCATTCTCATGGTCAAAAGCAGCAGACAAGACAAGACGACAACGAAGGCGACGACGACGACGATGACTGTGAATCCAACGGAATAGTGCAAAATGTTGTAGCCACAAATTTTTGCATTGTGTTTTTTGTTAATTGCGTACAAAAGTCGGACAAGTCGCTCGTCGCCACATCGAGGTCGCTTTAGGAAGCAAAGAAAACAACGAAAACTAAAAACAAAGTACAACAAGTAAGAAGGCTTCAGTCGAGTAAGCTCGACTAAAAAATACCCTTAACCCTTGACCATACAGACGAACAGACGGTCGGCTGACAGACATACACATATGGCTGTGTAGTTCTGTACCACTGCTTGATGGTTTCATATCTCCGGTGTTTCTTAACCGATTTTAATAAAAATTTCACAGATGTTCATTATTTTGTTTATAGTTTCAATCCTCATTTTCATTTTCATTCATATGTATATCGTAAACCGGAAAAGTTATCGAAAATTTGAAACAAACTTGTCATGCCTAGGGATAAGAAGAGCTCATATCCAAAATCTGGATTCTCTTGCTTTTGTAGTTCCTGAGATCGACGCGTTCATACATACGGACGGACTGACAGACGGACATGGCTATATCGACTCGGCTGTTGATGCTGTTATATATATATATACTTTATGGGGTCGGAGAAGCTTCCTTCTGCCTGTTACATACTTTTGCACAAAACCATTATACCCTCTTTTACCCATTTCATGGGTTAAGGGTATAAAAAGGAAAAGCAAAGGCAAAAATCGTCACATGCGAATATGGCAAACAGAGTGCTGCCTGCCTGCCTGCCGACTGTCTGCCGGACAAACATTTCACACTCCCCCAAGCTTTGGTGTGTTGACCGGCTGCAGTTTTGTTCAAGCTAACTTCTTGGCTAAGGTTAAGGTTTAGAGAGCTTCTCCAGAGAGCCAGAGAGAAAGAGTGTGAGGGCCAGACGTTGAAATTAAATGCGCAAAAATTACGCTGCAATTATGCGGCGTCAGAGACGTTTTTGTTGAAAAATTATGGCTTTGGGAATTTTCGCTTAGCCAGCGAAAGTTTTCCGTTTCGTTGTGCCACCCTGCCACAGTCCCGCCTGTGCTTTGGTTTGCCTGGCTTATATTTTATGGCCATGTAAATGGCAAACACTGTCCCCTCAGCCACATCATTTGCTGGGCCTGGCCATATAATAATCGCCCGGGAGTGTAAAGTGCTTTTGCTTTTTCTCTGCGTAGGTTGTGTGTGTTAGCTTTTTTTGAGAAGTGTTGGCCATGCAGCAAAATTGCAGTTGATGATTAGGCGTGAAATATGCTGCGATCCATGCATGGTAGCCCTCCGAATTGTGTGTGTTTGGGCGGAGTGTTTAGGTAAAATGTTAGTTGTTGATTGGTCAAGGGAATTGTTTAGCAGTTTAGTCCATTATTATTAGTTTGTTTGGGTATTAGTTTGATTAATAAAATTTAGTCAAAGTAAACTAGAAAACTAAAGGGAAGTGTTTCAAATTCCTATTCCTTTCTTTTACATAACGTAACATTAATTTTAGCTGGGAAACGATTTATTTTTTTATTATAACAATTAATAAAATATTCAAAACGTACAATTGACAGTTACTTTTCTTTCTCCATTTCTATTTACCCACACCTAGTATTCTATAAACATTTTCGATCACATCTGCTTGCACTGTGCACTGTGCTTACATTTAACAACCTGACTGGTGTGGTGTAAGACATTACAATTCTGCTGGAAAAGTCGTTTCTTGCTTTTTGCACACAACAAGTTCAGCGCATAAAACGCAAGAAACCTTTGGCCCTAACAGTCATAAATGTGAACGTTTCGCTGGACGACTAACAGACAGACACACACACACACAAACACACACTGAAGAGCTGTCAAAATGACTCGGGGCGTGGAATGAGGCAATATAACACGCCCCCATACGCACATGAAAGGGGGGCCAAAATAGATGCCGTATAGCAACTTATGGAGTGGGTGGAGTAGCTACATTCGCTAGTTGAGAGGAGACGAGCCAAGTGTTTGGCTAGGTGAAATTAAAATAAAAACGCATAAGTAGAAATGATGAAGACATAAAAATGTATAAAGAGCCAAGAGAGAAACAGAGAGACAGACAATCTCAAAAAGAGCTAAAAAAGCTGAAAAAATATTTCAATTTCAAGTCGAATGGAGTTTGTGCCGGCGTAGAGGTTATAACTTTAACAGTCGTCATAATATTTCGAAATCAAAACGGCACTATAAACTAAAATGCTAAATGGAACTTGCAACGTGCTCTGTACAACGTGCAACGTGCAACTTGCAGCTGTAGCTTGAAGTTGCGACCTGGGAACTGGCGTACGAACTGGGGAATTTGATGTTGGAGCCACAGCTGGCGTTGACAGTGCAAACGAGAAGGAGGAGGGTGATGGGGTGGGTAAGAAGGGATTTGTGGCATTGCCTTTGCTCTGCCCAGTTTCTCCATCCATTCCTTACTTGCCTGCCTGCCTGCCTGCCTGTCTGACTGCCTTTTGCTTTGTGAGGCTGTTTAATAGCTTTTCGGGGCAGAGACGCACAAGAAACACAAGCAGAAACACGCCTACAAAACCAAGCCAACAGTACTAGTTGCTTTTGCTATTGTTGTTGTTGCTGTTATTTTTGTTGTTGTTGTTGTTGTTTTTGGCAACGCCTACCTAATCATTTTGGCGTTGACACTTGACACTTTGCAAAAGAAATGTGACAACAACGACGATGTCTTTGTCTTTGTCTGCGTTGTCTTCAAAGTTTTTGGGGTTGGGTTTAGACTTAGGCCTCTTTCTGCTCTTGGTATAAGTCTTAGGTCTTTTCCCCTATTTCGCATACGACATGTTGTACGAGAGTTGTGTTTAAAAATGGTCTTCGTCTTGGTTTTGCTTTTTTCTCTATTTGCCAGATGCTATTATAAATGTGAATGTTGTAGTATTTGTCTTTGAAGATTGCGACTATGAAAAGTAGCAGAAAAAAAAATGGAGTCAAGTGCCGCTCCATGCAAAGTGTTGTTGCTTAGTTATACACATAACATTCTGTAAGCTAATAAGATTTTGTAGCATGCTTATGAAACGCACACCAATTTTTGATCTTAACATTTAAAAAAAAAAAGCAAAACTTAGTTTTAGCTACGATTTAAAAGTAGCAGTTGATAGCAGTCAGTCAGTTTAGGGGTTGTATTGAAAATGATGTAAAAGAGTCTTACAAAAAGTCAAATAAACTTCGAATTCTTTGTTTAAACTTAATTTATTCTATAATATCAATGTCAAATAATAACTCCCTTTACAAGAAATTGATTTGTTATATTTCAATGTATAAATTATGCACTCAAGATGTTTCAACCCCGCCTCAATATGGCTTTAGTGAGGCGTGGCAATTTGTATGTTGCATGCAAAATGCTGCCAGCAGCCAAATGACGCATGAAAAACAAAATCAATAAGTGAAAAGCGCGTTGAAAAACTTTTACAAAATTGCCAACTCAGAGCATTTTTGTGGTCGCTTCAGTTCACAAGCATTCCCCAAAAAAAGCAAAAACAGAAAAGAAAAGAAAAAGTAAAACACGCTTATTTAAGCAATAATTTCTTAACGCTCGCTCTTCGCCAGGTTGGCCTTTTTCGTTTCATCCCACTCCCCCTTAATATGTATGTATTTATTTTTGTTTTTGTTTTTTTGATTAATGGTCCCGCTCATAAAGTGACACATTGAAAATTGGAAAGCAAATCAAGCAAAAAAAGAGCACTCTGCCGAAAAGTCGCAAAAGGCGAACGGCAAACGGCAAACGCATGAAATCAGCACAAAAATAAATAAATAAATATGTAATAATAAAAGGGCCGAAAGTGAGCAAAACTGTTGCTAAAAGTGTAAAAAGTTGAGCCTCCTTTTGCCATCTCTTGCCCAAAGGTCTCTCGTCAAAGTGAAAAACTCGATAAACCAAAATGGACAACGGCAACTGAGACGTCGACTGCGACGTCAACTACGTGGCTAAGAGCAACAATAGCGCAGCTCACGAATTGAAACGGAAATCCTTATTGAACTAGAGTGTGCCTGGCAAGGGCGAACGGGGCTGGGTTGGGCTGGGCTTGAGGCTCAGGAAGCAGAACGGCGAGTTGGGAGCATCAAGAATCGCAGCGGCAAAACCGGAAAAGCATGCTGCCCCAAAATTTGTGCTGAGTGGCAGCTGAGAGCTGATTCTCTTGTTGCTTTTGTTCTTGTTGTTGTTGTTGCTACTTGGAGACTCTTGTCCAGCGACGTCCTGCTGCCGCTGCTGCTGCTGCTGTTACTGTTGCTACTGTTGCTGTCCAGCGGCGGATGCTTAATGGCAACGCGACACAAAACACAAACGCACATACGCAAGGCAACGCGCCGGAAATGGCTGAAAATGCCTTTTCTCTATCTCTCAGCAAATGTCACTCAAGCAACAAAATCAACCAGCTGGGCAAGGCACACAAAATGTATCTATAGCTGCTAATGGGAAAAGGGTTTTGAATCAAAACAAGTTGGGGTCCACAGATCTATCTGCTTAAAAAATTGAATATTTTTACAAGTTACTTATATAATAAGTTATTCTTATGCGTGTTGATTTTAATATTTCTATACCCTAACACCATGAAGTGAGTAATAATGGGTATATTGGGCTTACGGGAATGTATGTAACAGATAGAAGGAATCATCTTTGACCTTAAAAGGTAAGGCATCATCAGTTTTACTGAAACTATATAAAAAATAATGAAATTACTTAAAAATTAAAATTGGTTGATAAGAGAAGGTTTGGGAATCTCCTAATCGAAATTTGTCCAATACAGCCTTATTTCTATTTATTAGGTTTCTTTTGTTCGACTTAAATCACTTTAAGTCCCGATTTAAGCAAAAAGTGCTATAATCGCTAAAATCGTCAATAAATCGATTTAGTTCTAGTACTAGTATTTAGTACTACTTGCATATTATCGATAACCGCCATTGTTAAACTAATTGTCTCAGAAGCAATTTTTTACACATTTTATATCACCTGAATCAGAATGTGGTCCAGGCAAAGTGCATAGAACTGCTGCCACTACTTCGTGTGTGTGTAACGTCCCCACTTTTCAGCAGATTAACACGTTCAGTGCTGAACGTAGCCACAACAACAGTACAACAGCAACAACAACTTTAATTAAGACCCAGTACTGAAAAGCCGAGTTTTACCTGGCCTGAGCCTACCACAGAAAAACACTTGTTAGCCAAGTTTGCTGCTTCTGTTTCTGCTGTTGCTGGCCAAACAAATGCCGAGCCCAATTGAGCTGAGGCTCTCCTCAAGAGAACACCCACTTCAGTCCAGTCCAGGGCAGTCCAGTTCAGTTCAGTTCAGTCCAGTTGTCGTTTGGCCAATCTGTCTTAACTGCCAATTTGCGTAAAAATGCTGGCACACAAATACACCTACCAAAGGGGAGAAAAACAGAAAGAATAGAATGAAGAAACAGTCAGGTGTGCTGTTCCTCTGCTTGCATGTACTGATTTTTCATTTTCATTTAATATTTCGGAAAAATGGGTAGAACAAAGTGTTACTTCCTCTATTTCTCTTACTCTTTCCCTCTCTCACAATTGGCACCTCGAAAGAGAAAGGGAGGGTGAGGGGCTGCCCGTAGGTTTAAGCATAACGAATTGGATTGTCATGCCAATCGATAAATATTTGCACATGGCCTGCTACATGCTACATGGAGAGGCGTCTCTTAATGTGGGCTAAGTGGCTAGGTCCACTATACGATGTTATGAAGCAACTGCAACAAAGCTAAAAACTTTGCCACATGACATAAGGCAAGCGTTTTAGGCCACACATACTCGACAGCGAGAGAGAGAGAGAGAGAGCAAGAAAATCCTTTGGTCAATATTAAGTGACAGCATTTGAAGCGTGCCTTGTCCGGGCCACCCACAAGGAATCCTTGTTGCGTTTTGCCCAAATAGAATTTAAATCTGTTAAATCCTCGTACATGACAGTTTTCGTTGTTGAATTTGTCCATTTACTTCAATTGTTGCTTCTCGTTTTTTTGTTAGCTCACTTTTTATTTATTTTGGCCCAGAGTCTGGCCTAAAAATGTGCTACAGATAGAGACATACAGAGTAGACTAAAAATCTATCTGTGGATTTCATCTTTTAAGCTTTCGCTCGTGGTGTGTGGTCTCTCGAGGTGATTTTGATTGAGTGCGATTTGTACTTTGTGCTGCCTACGTGTTTTGGTTTTTTAAATAATATTTACCTCATGTGTTAGCTAGGTCTCTGTATGTATTCGAGTGTGTAACTAGGATTTGTTGTTGCCTTTGGTTTTCTGATTGCACAGGATATAAAAGCAATAGCAACGATTGCGACTTTCACTTTTTTTTTGGTAGTTATGGCAGTATATGCCAACGGATATTGTTTGATATTATTTGCTGTTTGCCATTTACTTTTTAGTTTGCTAAGGCACATAAGTTGGTTGGCATTTGCTCAGCCGTAAGAAAGGAAATGGATTTATTATAGGGATACCGTCGTACAAGGAAATTGATATGGGACGCATCGATGAAACCATGTGATGATAGACCAAAACTGACGAGGGAGTTTGAGTAAAAACGAAAGATATATAATTTAAAAATATTAAAGCAAGGCTTTTATATTTTAATGCCTTTAACCTTAAGATCTTTCATTTTAAATATTTGAAAATGAGGACTGAGAACATTACATAATGTACTTGTGTGTGTGTTTATTTTTAAATCTCTTAAGAAATACCGGAGATACGAAAGATTGACGTTAAACATCAACCATAAGTACAGAATTGCAATTTTGGTCAAGCGTACTCCACTAGAGTATTCTTGCTTGTTCTACTCGCATATATGGTAGATAGATAAAAGGTGTGCAAAAGCCAAAAAACCTTTCTAAAGTTCGAGAAAAAAGTTCAGAATTTCTCAAGTTCAAAAAAGTTTACCAAAAAGGGCAATGGCCCGAATTTTATCGATGCGGCCAAGTGCAGGCCATAAATATATCTTGATCTGGCTCGTAAACTAAACACATTAGCGCCCGCTTTTGCCCCGCGTCCAACTAGCGACTGTCAATGTCTAAAAGTAGTCTGCTTGTGGCTATCAACTTAATGCTAAATCGATCATGAAAGCGGGCAAAGGCAGAAAATAAACATAAGCTCAAGATAGAAACGCGCGAATAACACTATTGAGACAGTCCAGTTTCGAAAAATTTTACGATCTTGCAATAAACAGACCAGCAACATTTTCTTTGAAATTGATTTACGAGCCGATATCATATTAACAGCAATTTCGCCCCAATTGATCATCTATGAAATTAGCACTTTATGCCTAGACAAAATTAAAGAGAAACCAAAAAACACTTACAAAGCAGAGAAGAGAACATTGCTAGTTACAGTTACAGGTTTCAGCTACTTATAGTATATAAGACCTGGTTGATCATCACTCCAAGCACAGTCATCACTCACTACTGAAACTACCAAGATGTTCAAGCATTCCCTACTTCTCCTAACTGCCTGTGTGGTCTTAGGCGCTGCTGCAGCGGGTCAAAGCAGTTCAGGAGATGCCTCAAGTCATAGAGGAAGTAAGTAAAGGGAGTTATATTTTGGCGTTACTGTCCTTCATCTCTGCTCTTTTCTCTGCAGTTCTTGCTGGAATTAAACCACGTCTATTACACTGGAATTTCCGTCCCGAAAAACAACAGCAGCCGATTGTTATTGTGCAGCCTTCGAACAATAACGAAGAATCCGATAGACATCACCATCATCACCGTCGCCCCTACTACGACTTCTATCCCTATCCCTTCCCAGGACCACCACGTCCACCCTTTTCATATCCCGGACTCAATGAGTATCTGAACGGCAGCGGAGCTTCGATTGTGATCATTAACCCCAATAATGCTCAGAATCTTAGCTTTGCTGCTCCTGCTGCAGCTCCTCCTGCTGCTGGTGCTGGTGGACGTAGTGGTGCACTTCGTCGTAGCTCGATCCCCATTGTCGATCTGCTGCAAGGAAGCGTTCTCGATGACGATTCGGAGGTGATCAATGCACCAGAGTATAACCCAGAGCCCGC
Organism: Scaptomyza parva; assembly: GCA_035044645.1. Taxonomy (NCBI): domain Eukaryota; kingdom Metazoa; phylum Arthropoda; class Insecta; order Diptera; family Drosophilidae; genus Scaptomyza; species Scaptomyza parva. The sequence continues at coordinate 1,173,002 of JAWNNT010000063.1, forward strand.
ACTAGCACCAGCTCCAGTTCAAGCTGCCTACTCCACACCATATGTTCAATATGGTGGCGAGGAGCGTGATGATGAGGCGGCCGAGGATGATTTGGCCTTGTTGGAGCGACAGGCTACACGGGGATTGAGCACTAAGCATTTACTCTCATTCCTAATGCAGGACAAGAAACGCAGGCGCGTCCAGGAGGCCATTGCTGGCATCTACTTAAGGAACTACAATCAGAATCGAAAGTGAACATGAATATGTATAAGAAAAATTGTCAGTTGAGAATCGAATCGGCAAATAAATTGAAATTATACAAGGCAAAAGCCAAGTTAAGCCACCATGGCTAACAAAACAGAACAAAAACAAAAAAACCATAATACCAAACTCTCTTCTCTATTTGTCTTCATTATGCCGTTTGCCATGGTGCACACTTTATCATAGTTCCCCAGAGAAATCTAAGCTGAGTTGTTTCTCTCTGTTTCTCTGTTTCTCAGTTTCTCCTTGTCTCAGCAGTTTTAGCTTTGTTTGGCTTTGCTTCCCTCCCTGCTCATTCCCTACCTACATTGTTCTCCTATTTTTTTGGCTTGCAATTTTTTGGTATTTTTGTTGGCCCAACATTTTTTTGGTAAATTCGCATTCGCAGAGCAGTAAAATAATCTGCAACTGCAGTTGAAATATTTATTTGCAATTCCCCAAACTAACGTGTGCTCGTTCTGTCTCTCTCTCTCTCTCTCTTATTCTTCCTCTTTCTGTTTCTGCTTTAAAATGTAGCCACACGGGCTGCAGGTAGCCAATGAATGGTAGAGTACAATTGTACATTGGGAGCCTGCAGAGACACACAAAAAGTTTTCAATTTTTAAGCTGTAGCTGCATTTATTTCTGTATTTTTAGAGCCAAAAACTGAAGCTTTATAAATTGTTGCTCATAATTTTTCATTTAATTTGAACATTTTTTCGTATGTTACCTCTAGAAACTGTAGTAAATTATAAATAGTTTGAGTATAATCTTTGGTCATTCTGAGAAATCAATTAAGTTTCATGCATAAATGCTTAAAAAACCAAAAGTGCAAATTCTTCTTTTATGTTTACTGATTTGGATAATATGGTAAGAATTTATGTTGAGTAAGAAAATATTTTAATGACATGAACATCATCTACATTACATCATTACAGTGATGAAAAAATGTCCAAAATAATTCTTATTACAGAATATGAGAATATATATAAGAATATGAAATATTTATAAAAGCTACAAAACCTAAAGTCTTTATCTTCTTAAGCTCTTAATAATGTAATATTAACAAATGTTTCTTCTGATAATGTTGTCTTTTCAAAAACTTGAAGAAAATTGTGTTTTTAGTATTTTGATATCTTCATTTTTTCTCATTTTGAACATACTTTCAACATAATATTCGACACAAACATATATTTGCGCATTTGCTCGCTTTTTTTTACAAAAACTTTGCAGACTTTGCCAAAGAGTGTTAAAGCTGAGGCATATTTTTCAGACGGCATAAACTTTATAGCCAGACCAACCCAATGTATGTGATGATGGTGGTAGATGGTAGAAGTAAGTAGAAATAGTGAATGCAGTAGCTCCAAAAGTATGCATGGCTCACATTCCTTTAGCTCAGTAGTTGCCTATTTCATTGTTTCTCTGCGTTGCTTTGCTTTCATCTACTTTTCCTCTACCTACATGCAGTATGAGACGAGTAGAATGCGCTTACAATAACAAAGTGGAGGAAGCAAAAAATACCGTTAGCTCACCTGCTGCCCTCTGGCCAACAATCCATGAAGTCTAGAGGTGTTAGAGCAGTGTTGGCTAAGTTGGCGGATTAAAAATTTAGCTAGTTTTAGTAACAAGTTGTTGTATAGTTTACATTTTTAGTTTTTAAAATATTTATAGCAAAATATAAATGTCGAAAATATAATCGCAAAATTTTTTTTGTAATTATAACTATATAATTTGATATTTTTTTGAGATATACTTTTTACCTTTAATCAGTTTTTTCTTGTATTATTATATGAATGAGACTAAAAGGCAAAATATATTATTATTTTGAAAAAATATTATTAAAAGGATCTTTGCGAATTCGGGAAAAATATCTTTATATGCCGTCAATTGCCTATATTAGAAAGAATTTAGTCGGAGTATGAAAAAAAGGCTAAATTAGCATCACTGGTGTCGAAAAGTTTTCCTGCAGCCTGAGCGAATGGATACGACGGACACGGTCGTCCTACGTTCTTCCCTTCCCACCCGCCTGATGTCGTTTGTTGCATGTCCTGCGGCGGCCGAACTTGTTTGAAATTTGACGTGTGTAGTTTGCTGTCCTGGTAGCTGGAAGCAAGGAGCTGCTAGATGGTTGCTGCTAGCTAGCAGCTAAGAGTTGGTAGTAGCTAGACGAGGCTGCACTTATTTTTGCAAATTTATATGCAAGCTGCAGCAAGAAGCAGCAGCACGAAAAATGTTCGTTTCAATTTTGCCTTTTTTTCATCTGGCGCTCGGCTCCGCTTAACAAATTGATGAATGTCTCGGCTGGCTGGAAAGGAGCTGCAACAGCTAAATTGGGTGGTTGAGTTAGGTTTTAGCCAGAGCTTTTTTAGAGGGCATTGGCGTTGCTGGCCTGCTGTCTGGCCAACTTTAGTAAGATGAATGTTTGCCCAGGCAAATGACAGGCAGCCAGTGACGCCTTCCATCTTGATTTTTGAGTGCATATTGGCAGGAGCAGCCAGGAGATCCAACTAAAGACCCATGGCCAGGGCTTGTAATTGGTTAGCACCGATGTTGTCTAACGTCTCTTAAAGTGCCATTTCCAAGTGCCAGTCAGTGGCAGTGCACAGAGCAGTCTACCAATGAGTTTACCCAAAAAAAAAAAAAAAAAAAAAACGAGAAGAACAAAAAGAAATAAGAAGAACTAAGAATGGAGGAGCATCAAAGGCAACCGGATAAGCGTTGGTGGAGGCGTCATCATCACCATCATCATCATCTCGGTCGTGGTTTGTCTCGGTTTGCAATTTCACAAATGGATTTGTTGTAATTTCTTTTGCCACAGCACCTGATGCTCCTCACACATAGCGACAGTTAGATAGACAGACAAACAAACACACAAACAGTCAGACAGACAGACAACCAGACAGTCAGACAGTGCAAACAGAAATACTACACAAAAAAAGACAATGTGGGAACAAAAAAATGGAATATAACAAGAAACATAAAAAAAGGCGAACAGCGGTAGAAAACTTTTACACTTTACACATTTTCACATATGAAAATATTTTTTTGCAAGTTTTTATCACTACTCCAAAAACCTCCTTGCCGCGCCCCACAATCACCCCTCTCTCTTCCTTTTCTGCCATGCAAAACATTTATGGGATTTGTGTTTGCCAGACATGTTTGCATTTTGTATATGCGATATGTTTGAAAATCCCATTTGTATGAGGTGGAGGAGAGAGCGGAAGAGAGGCATTGGATTCGGCATCGGATTCGAGTTGGGGCACATATTCTCGTTTAGGATATGCATAACATAGGGACTTAACTTTTATTTTTTGTCCTTTTTTTGTCATTCCGTTGTCTGAGATCAGTCGAAGTTTAAAGTTTACACAAAAAGTTTGCAGTACCGGGATTTTACCTGTTGGCAAAATATTCAAATTAATCGCATTCAAAGTCCATATTAGATACATGACTTTTTGTTAGCGTATATATAGCTTAGAGATGGGATAGAAAATTTATATTATTGTTTGGTATTTGAAAAATGCTATTTGGCTATCAATATTGATAAAATGTTTAATAGTTGAAGTTATGAATTAATTACATATTTTTTTTAGCAACTTTTTTTCTTTGACTATATATTAAAGTTCTCTGCGCAAAATATTTACTTGACCTAATTACAATAACTTTCTTAACTTTCTTCTATCGAACACAATCTTGATGATAATGAACCACTGTTTGTCTGTCTGTCTGTCTGTTTGGCCCAATTGAAAAATGAACAGTTTGCGTGTCCGTTAAATTTTCGCACATTTTCAATGGCTGCGTGCATGAAAATGCTTAATACACATATATGTAAATATATTTATATAAATTTATAGAGGAGAACACAAAACTTTGTAGGAATAATGACCAGTACTGACCATGGCAAATATGCTTGGCCCACACACAGCTGTTGTTGTTTGCTGTTGTCGTCTGCTGTTTTTTCTTATAAATGACTTTTGTTCACGTTAGTCGCCAACTTAGGTCATAATTTTCCATCATAATTTTCTATTTTTCTATTTATTATGTTCATGTTTGTTGTTGCTTTTGTTGTTTTATGTCCTTATTGTAGTTGGGGCTTGATTAGTTTCTTTTTCTGCGTGCTTCTCTCTTTCTTTTGGTTTTTTCTCTGTCGGACAAAGTCTGCATGTCGCCTTATTATATTGTATTTAGCCTGCCAAGTTGATGCCACTATAACCAAATTGAGGTTATGTTGACTTTGTTTAGTGCTTTTGCTTTATTGTTGTTGTTATTGTGATTTAATTTTGTTTCCTTCCAATATTTGCCCGATTGAAGTGTAGTTGATTGAGTGCTCTATGTTACCAGTTTAAGATACAGTAATCTATTTCTTCCTCTTCTTTATGCCATTTCTAATAGAAAGGACTTTTAATGAGAATTATTTATTGAGCAAGCATAAACACTCTTGCATTCTTGATTAAATTATAGTAGGTTAAAACAGTAAAATGCTTTACTAACCCAATATATAGTTTAACATTACCTGTTTCCTAGGAAACATTAATTTTCAACTTCAACTCCTTCATTTAGTAATAGCATTACCATTAATTAAGAAACCAACAGAAACCAGATCAAAATACGACTACAAAAGTAAACTATAAGCCAAAAGTGTACATGCCCACACAAACTGGCAATAAAATTATATAGAAATAATCACCGAGGGCGCACAATAAATTCCAAAATGGAAATGAAATGTGCCGCCAACTGGCAACAGCATTATGTCAAGTATGCAACACAGGCAACGACACCTGCAACCAAAAACAAACCGAGAATGAAGAAAAAACTAAGAAACAAGAACAGTACAGTTTTTGAATGACACCTCGAATATTATATGCTCTAACAACTAATCAGAAGTTAAAGTTTCTTTGTGACATTGATATTATCTATACTTCCAACATTCTACCTTAAACTTCACATACTTCACGACAATTCTGCCAAAACCAATGTTAGAGCATTAAAAATTAAATGGAATCAACGTTCTGGAACTGCGGAAGCAATGTATTTTGGGTTGACGTATGCTATGTTGGGTTGTTCCACCGCCTGCTTTGTAGGCTGCTCCGATTACAGGCAAAAATGAAATAAAAGAAAAAAAAGATTGTATATATCGACCAATGTTTGGCGCATTTTATACTTTGATGTATATGTCATATATATTGTGTGTGCTATTTTTAAATTGTTTGCAGCATTCGCACAGCAGGTGGCGTGATTGTGCCAGTGCCTAGGTCTTTCTGTATTCTTAGTTCTGCAGGTCTATGAAGTGCCCGACCCGAAAACAAACGTGACCAACTTGTGCCGTGTGGACAAACGTCCACTTGAAACTTGTCAATAAATCAAAGAACATTTGTCATTCACACACGCCCTCAACGTTTTTTTCCTATGCCTTTAAGATTTGCACAATATCCACAAATCCAAACCGAACGAAAACCTTCAAGTTTCAAGTCTCTCCTGTTTCTGTCCTATACCTGTTGCGCAGGCGCCGCTCAGCACTGTTTATGAGGGTGCTGTTCTGCTGTTGTTTTACTTGAAGTCAGACTCAATTGATTAGATTAACGGCTCGAGATAACAACAACTGGGACTGGACCCAGGCAACTGCTACAATTTCTGTCTTTTACTGAACTGACCACAGAGCAGACGTTTTGGATTTTGCAGTCTCAGAGTTTCCCAGAGTTTTTTGTTGTCGATGTTCTCAGCCTCACCAACTGTTGTGCACTGCACAGCAGACACATAAATCATTTTTGTTTATTAATAACGTTTTGGGGTTTTGCCTTTAAGCCTGTCCTCTGTTATTTGGCAAGTTTGTTTTGTTAGTTTTCAAAATCGATTTACAAATTTATATGCAAGTGGAGTTTGATGCAGCTCTCTTTTTTTTATATAGTCGCTGCGCAGTTTTATTATCTTGTTCTTCTTGTCGTTTTTTTCTCTTGTTAGCATATATTGCAATGCATAAATATTCTTTTTAGAACATGCAGCGGAATAATTTTGTATGTGTGTTTTGTTTTGAGTATGTATTTATGAATGAATAAAGTTTGGCATACAAACACAAAATTCAAGGATGAATTTTTATGTTTTAGTTTTATGAGCTATATATTGGAGGTGCACAACATTCAGATGCTGTCAAACATGTTAAATTGTTTAATTTTTAATGCTTTAAAAGCAATAAAACCAAAAATGTTCTTATGTCTTAATATTAATTTTGTTTCTTTTTTGATGCATTTCAAAAGAATTTCTCACAAAAAAAATGCAATGTAAATAAACAAACTTGACTAAAAAAGAGAAAATAACAAAATCAACAAAAAAATGCCGCACACAGACTCACAAGATGTTTTTGTTGTTTCTTTTTCTATATACATATTCATACGAACATGAGAAAAGAGAATAAATTGAAAAAAGCGTAATGGAGCGAAGCCGACTTGACCACTTGAAGAAAAATCAGATAAACGAATTGAATTGAATTTAGTTAGTCAGTAGGCAGCCCCAGACCGAAATTATAATAATGCGTTACACATTGTGTAGGCAGAAGAAATAACAACAACAAGAGAAGCTGCGGCAGACACTTTGCCTAGAGAATTTTCAATGGCATTTTATTTTTGGTTTTTCTTTTACTAATTAACGAAGCTTCATTTAGATGGACCCCCTGCCTACGAATATATTATTGTATACACATATACACTCCGATAAACAAAGCAGGTCAGCGAAGAAAGAAAGATTTCGAAATCGTATAGACGCGGAGTGCAAGAGCTCCCCGCCGAGACCATGTTCACTATCGTTTTAATAAATTAATTATCAACGATATCATCGAAATCAAGTGGCACAAGTATCAGTTAGTCGCACAATATGTAAAAATTATATAAATAAGTTCCACTGCATAAAGTTCAAAGTTGAGAGCTGAATTTCATTAGCTACACGTATATTTAAACTATTATAAAATACATCTTTTCATTACTATATCACGCTAGAAATCTAAGTGAGTAAAAATGATTTGATTAAATTGTTTCTATGATTCTGTTTTCATCTTTATCAGCATCATCAAAGAGTCTGACGAATCGCCCGATGACTGGCATTGTCATCACGAGAAGAGTTATTCATTCTTTTTTTCTCGAGAGAGAAAAGCAAGAAGAATCAACTTATAGGGCAGAGCACCGGGCAGCACTCGATTTAAATTAATCTTCATTAAGGTCAGAGCAAGACAATAATCAGAGACAATAACAAAAGTTATAAAGAGGCGAGGCCGCACAACTAGGCATATGTTGCAAGTTGATGTCCGCCACCCTTACTCACCCTCAGACTCAGCCTCACCCTTCACATTACCACACTCTGTTCTGTTGACTGGCGCGAACTTTGATTGAATTTTCATTAATTTTTGCTGCGGTCGCAACTTTTTCAAACGTGCGCCATAAATCATACGACTATGAAAACAACAGCAACAAGAAAAAAAATGTTTATAGAAATTTTTAACTGGAGAATGTTGTCAACTTTTCACTTTTAATTAGTTGGCAACCAGAAAATATTTGGGTCACGTTGCACCAGCAGCAACACCAACACCAACAGCAGCAGTAGCAGCGGCAACGAAAGCAGCGGCAACAACATGGCGGGTGGCCATAAATCAAAAATTCACTTCTGCAAATATTTGTGCAAAAATTTTTGATTCGCACATGCCACCTAAAAGTATGCAACAGTGCGGATAGCAGGTGGCATGTTGCGCAGGGGGCGTGGTCGTTGTGTGGGTGTACACAGCACCTGTTCAATGCCTGCGGTTTTACTGTATTTTTTCTCTGAACCATGTCAAACAGTAGTTTTATGATAGCTAATAAAAATTAATTTAAACTCGCACACACAACTCGCAAAAACACACATAATTTATTTCAATCAAACGAATTTCATGAACAATTTTGTGTGATTAACTTTGATAAGCTTAAAAGAGCGAGAGATACTCAAGACTTTAAGGAACCAGCAGACAGACTGTGCTGTGTTTGGGAGCGTTGGTCCAACGTCCGACAAACAACAACAATTGTAACTAGTCTGGCATAACATGGCCAACAGACGGTATAGTCGGCGCAGGCGGTCCAGACTGCCACCTCCTAACCCAGACCACACCCCCACCCAACCATTGAGTTGTACTCCAACTCTCTGCTGCAATGTCGAACTTATCCAGCAGACATGTAAATTATGTTGGTTTTTCGACCAGTTTGGGAATTTAGCTCTAGCATTACGGCAAAAGCAGACACAATTCTCATTCCCGACCACACTTTTTCCCTTCTCTTTCCAAACCGAACAGTGCTCAATTTTTGGTTAAATGTTTCTCTCTTTTTCTCTTTGTTATTTTAGCTGCTTAAAATGATTCCAATTTCTGCTTTTATGTCTGCACAGCTGAAAAGAGAGAAAGAGAGAGCGAGAGACATAACGAAAAAGATACTAGATACCAATTTCACTTGAAGTTATAAGTTGCGCAGACTGAGTTGAGGTTTTGAGAGGTTTGTGAATGATGTGAAGTAAACTCTGATATTTGCCTCACATGATGAGCTCTCACTTGATTATAAACAGCGGGCACCAAAACAAACATTATATATATTTAAAGACTCCAAAACAGAAATATCATTCATTAGCTTTTAACTAACCAGCTATTACTTTTGTGGCAACATTGTCACGATCGCAATATAACCACAAAGTATAGTCATCAACATTTATAGAGCAATCATAAACAAGAACTAAGAGATATATCTATATTTATCCATTCAATTGTATTTACTGAGAATAAAACAATAAAAAACAATTATAGAAAACTTATCTTGAAGTGGCTTGAATCAACTCAAATTATAAATTCCTATAGTTAATTAAAGCTTTGTACTTAAGGTTATTTCGGATATAAAATTAAAAAATAATCATAAAAAGTATCCTTAACCTTCGATCATAATGTCAAATGGTACCTAATATTAATTAAATAAATAATATATACAAGGTATCTGTTAAGATTTGAGTATCTCCACTTCGGGAATTTAATTGCAAAGCAAACACTTAATTCCAAACACTAATCAAATGAGGAAAAGATAATTATCAAAAAAAAAAAAAACATATGTTATGGCACCAACTAAAAATTCAATGATTAACAATTTGAATCAAATATTTATTAATGAACGTACTAATGACTCGGAACAAAATAATCATGAGACATTATTATAATTTCATAAAAACAATTTGCAAATCTGTTTAATACAGCTGTATTTTTTGTTCACTTACTGATATTGACTTATTGGACTTCTAAAAAGTGCAAGGCATGGCAAGTGTTTTTTTATTCCATTCGGAGAACAGATAAGAGTAGACTGGAAAAAAACACAAGCAAAACAATTTCGCGATAAGACCAAAGACATTGAAGATAAGCACAAGTGTATAAATAATTGTTGATGTCAGGGAGCAATATCAATTCAATATAGACCATCCAGTAGTTACAACATGTCAACGGAACTGTGCTCCAAGGATGGCATCCTCATAGATATCATGAAGGTGTCGGACTACCCCCAAGTCAAGAGCTTTATGGGTAGCAATTTCTATAACGGCGAGCCCCTCTGCGCTTCGTCCGGAGAGAACGTACAGAAGTGTCATGAGAAAGAGAACGATGAATATCACATCTCAATGATTAAGCAGGGCACCAGTATCTTGGCCACTGAGGAGCAGAGTGGACGCATTGTGGGCTTTGTTCTGGCCGGTGCACAAGTCCCCGACGATCTTGAGAAGCATCGCAAGGAAGCCGCCGAAATGGAGCTAAACACCTGGGGACGCATTGCGGTCTTCCTGTCCAAAATCGAAATCAAAATCAATCTCTTCAAGCGATATGGCATCTCCAAGCTGCTCTACTCACACATGACCAATGTGGATGCCTCAATGCGTGGTAAGGGGCTGGGCACACGACTCGCCGTAGCCCTCATGGAAGTGGGTCGTAGCAAGGGCTTCCCCCTGATGATTGCCTACTGCACCAGCTTCTACTCGGCCCGGCAAAAGGAGGCTCTCGGCATGGAGTGTGTCTACCAGCAGGCGTATGCGGACTACAAAGATGATAGTGGCAATGCGGTGTTTAAACCACCAGCACCACACACCCACTTACGTGTTATGGTTATTAAACTGTGAGCTTATCGAGTGTAGTTTTTGTTAACTAGTTCTTAACTAATTATATCATCAGCTGTTGCTGGGAGTAGTTTCTATTTCTAAATAAATCAATATAGCCAAAACGTGTTAAAATGTGTCTCAATTGTTGACCTAGCTACAAAAAAAAACAAGTGCAAGTGTTCCTGTGCTAGGTGATTGACTAAGATATACAATGATAACAGTATAAACAAGTAAGAAGGCTTTAGTCGAGTAAGCTCGAATAGAAGATACCCTTAACCCTTGACCGTACAGACGGACAGGCGGTCCGGCTGACAGACATAGACATAAGTATGTACGTGTACTACACTGTACCACTGAACTTGATGGATTCATATCTTCGGTGTTTCTGAACCGATTTTAATAAAAATTTCACAGATGATAATTATTTTGTTAATAGTTTCAATCCCAATATTCAAGTTTTCGATTTTCAAGATTTTTTTGTTATCGATTCCATGTGTATGGTATAGAAAATTTGAAACAAACTTGCTATGCCTAGGGATTAGGAGAGTTCATATCCAAAATCTGGAGCCAATAGCTTTTGTAGTTCTTGAGGTCGATGCGTTCCTACATACAGACACACGGACGGACAGACAGACGGACATGGCTACATCGACTTGGCTGTTGATGCTGATCAGGAATATATATACGTTATAAGGTTGGAGAAGCTTCCTTCTGCATGTTACATACTTTTGCACAAAACCATTATACACTTTTTTACCCATTTCATAGGTTAAGGGTATAAAAACGGGAGCTGAGGAGTTTGTTGACAAAGTTTTTTACATAAAATATGTGAACTTATCGATTTTAATGATATTTTTGCGGGTGTCGACGAACATTGCATATAACCTATATACTCTTTACTTTCTGCAACAGAGTATAAGAAAAAAACATGTGTTATACCACACATGCTTCATTAAATGATAAGCGAACTTTTACGATAAGCAAGGCGTTAAAAAATTAGAAAACAGAACATAACACAAAACTTCGCTCGCGGAATTTAAATACTCTCTCTAACTGATAATATAATGAACGTTGCCAAGCTAGAATAAGCAATATCACAGTACGTGAATTAGGCTAGCATTCTTTTTTTGTTTAAAAAAAATTGCTTTTTATATAAAACACAGAAGTTCAGTGTTAATTATTCAATTTAATCTCTATCTTAAGGTATTATAATTTTCCCGACTCATACCGCGAATAGTACACTTCATAATCACCAACCATCTTGGGCACTATTCAAATCAATCATTAAACTAAACATTTAATGAATCAGTAATAAAATAGAAAATGCACATTTTAGACCGGGTTTGATGTTCTCATATTTTTTTTTTTTTTTTAATGATCAGTTATAATAAGATGATTATGTAAAACAGTTCTGTAGTATATTACATTAACTAAAACTTCATAATTATATTATACACCTTGGATATTTGAGACATTGCACTACATCTTCAATGGCTTGTAAGCAACCGTTTAAAAAAGAATTATTCTTCAACTTCTTCAAAAATATTTTTATTGTCAATTTACGAAAAATATTTAATATGGAAGAGTAACTGTAATGATGCATTGATAAGCTCACGCACGTAATGCGATAATAATAACGATAAGTTCATGAGCTAAAAATTCGCAATATAAATTAAAACGCCCCATTACAATCTGCCTTTAGTTACTTGGTTTGAGTGTACCCAACACAATGACTTCGTTTGAGATACGTGAAATGAAACTGGATGATATTGAAGAGGCGAGTATTTTCCTGCGTGATCATTTCTACAAGGACGAACCTCTGATGCTGACGCCCGGAAATCATCCCACAAATGACGATAATCCAAAGGCAAAGGAACATCGATTATCACTCATTAAACAAGGAACATCTCTGGCTGCCTTTAGCAATGGTCGCATTGTGGGAATAGTTTTTGCAGGAGTAAAGCATCCTGAGGATGTGGAACGAGAATGGTTGGAGGCCAATGCCCAGAAGAGAACACTTCTCACGGAAGACATTCTCTACTTTCTGTGTAATATTCGAAGGAATGCCAAGTTCTTTGAGCATTACGGAGTATCAAATGCTCTATACTTGCAAAATCTTGCAGTAGATTCCACAATTCGTCGACAAGGTCTGGCACGCCGTCTTGTTTCCTCTCTAATCGAGGTGGGTAGGGCCAAGGGATTCCCATTGCTGGTAGCCACCGGTACCAATGCCTTCTCAACCCAACTTATGCTCTCTTTGGGCATGGAGCATGTCTACTCAGAGGCCTATGCTGATTTTAAAGATGAAGACGGTAATGTGCTGATCGCACCGCCAGAACCACATAGAGAGGCTACTGTTGTGGCAATTAAATTGTAAACGTTCAAGCTTCTTTCAAAATATTGTAAATAATATCTGTTAGAATATAATGAAAGAAACAGATTTGAAATATGTTTTTTAATAAAATGTTATATAATATACAAGTAATCCCAAATTATTCATAAAATGATCCATACTTGTATTAACACCCTTGTTCGATGATATAGCTAAAAAAAATTTTAAATCTGTGAAATTTTTATTAAAATCATTTCAGAAACACCGGAGATATGAAAGATTGAAGTGTGACAGGTGTGTTTGTCTCTCTCTCTCTCACTTCCTCTCTCTCCTTCTCTCCCTCGTTCTTTCTCTATCTTATAAAGCTCATGCAAATGGATACACTGCAAAAAAAAGCTGAAACGTTCTCCAACCGACTTCAGTCAATTGTCAAAGCTGCTCTCAACATGACGACAATCGTGCGCTAAATGAAGCCGAATGACATTAATGAGACGAAACTCATTTTGCATGAGCTTTTCATAAAGCATGAACCGATTTTAAATACTCTCGGCATTGAACTTTCGCAAAGTAAGCCCGATCCGAAGAGAGGAGATTATCACGAATCAGTTATTCTGCATGGCTGATCGGTTGGTTGCCGTCGATCAAAGCAACAATGATCGCATTGTGGGGGTGGCTTTTGGTGAAATACTCAATGCCAGCGATGCAGAGGCTAATTGAATTAAGCTTTTCGCGGGGAAGCGATCTCAACAGCCTGCAGATTATATTGATTACTTTCTGTGCAATATTAGGAGAAAAAGCAATATAATACATCAGAAGCTCTTTATCTTCAAACATTATAATGCATCAAAAGCTCTTTATCTAGTAAAATCATCGACGATTCGCTTGTAACGCAAGGAAAGGGTTTTTTTTTTGTGCTTCGCTATTTTTTCCAATTTTGTGTGTTTTATTAGTTCTTAATTCCCAAACTTTGTGCAAATAACCATGTTTTGACCTTGTGTTTCGACGGTTATGTAAACACAAAGAGAATTTTAATAATTTATTTGCACTTTTGGAGCGAAAGTGACAGAACACATACAATACTCAGCTTCCTTCGTCGACTCTATTTTTGTTGCATTTGTGTTTCTACTCTCGCGCTCAATTATATTTTCTTCGGAGCTTTTTGTGCTCTCAGCGCAAAAAACCGTTTCTGTCTTCCGTGCTCTCTTACGCCCTCTCTAAGCTTGGTTTTGGTCGCGGTTAGCGTCGGTACGTATTGTTTTATCTTGTAAGTAGCATTTGTTGTGTAGTTAACTTGTAAATAGCTTGTTTAGAGCGGACTCAACTCTCTTATACTTTCATAAAAAGTACTTCAATTTAAAATTTTGAATTTCTAGAAATACCTGTTGCGGTTATCTCATCATATATATTTAATTGACTATATTATTTTTAAGTTCATTTTCATTTGTCTTTGTATTATGTCTTTCTGATATTCTAGAAACTGCCAGGTCCGACCCAATACTAAAATGGGCTTTATTAGCTGTTCGATGTGTCCAAATGTGGCACAAGAAAAACGTGCGGGATTAACTGACAGAATAACTATACCTAGAGCTATTACCCACGACTAACCTTGAGTGGCCTTTTTGGTCATGCTTGGAACGAAAAACGGATATTGCGGGTTTTACGAAGTCTCAACTGGGCTTTGATGGTATTTTTGGACAGCTTAAAAATCTGTGTAAAAATTTCTCAGCGGTTGAGAACAATCTCAATAGGAAAAATCGCACGCATGAATCTTCCAAACGCAAAAGGTCAAATGTTGTGGTTTTGTTGGATCCAAAATTGTCTAGAAGTGTTCCAAGCAAAGTTGATCCAACAAATTTAAATAATTTAAAATCACCATTGGTCTTTCTAAGTTCGGTCGAGATACAAAATGAAAATCAAACTTATCCCAAGGAAGTTGTACCTTCTAATCCCGATCATTTGGTTTCTGTGGAGGTCAGTAGTGTTGACTCAATGCATAATCACAAACCTAACATGCCTACGGAACTTAATATCTCCCTATCCTCGCCTGATCCAATTTTGGAATCAGTACATTATATTATAAAAAAATTTGTCGCAGTCCCACTGAAAAACAAATCTTTGTTTCAAGGCCCCCTAATTAAAGATCAGAAGATATCAAGGCTAACTTCATCATTTAAAATTAGTGCTGAGGTCAAGATTTCGACAAATAAAAACTAACTAACTTAGCAGTTTGAACCTTAACAATCATTCTTTTAACTCTCAAGCCGTTGCCTTCACAGAAACATGGTTAAGGCAAGACATCCTTAACTCTGAAATTCTATCTAGCAAATACTGCATTCATAGAAAAGACCGCGCTCTACGGCGGGATGGTGGTGTGCTTATTGCTGTTGATGCTGATTATTTCTCGGAGACAGTAATATCTGATGATTCGTCCGATATAGAATTTATTGTTGTTAAGTTGTATTTTCAAGGAGCTAAAAATTTTTTAATCTGCTCATATACTCTGTGTACGAAGCACAGCTTCTGCCATTTGTTCTGTCTCAGCTATGCTCTCTGATCGTGACTTCCTAATAGTTCTTGGTGATTTTAACATTTCTGAAACCACTTGGATCGCCAATCCTGATTTGTGTGCTTTAACCTCCACGGCTCACTGTCATTGAGTCAAATCAATGCAGTCCCAAACTCCCCGAATAGAATACTTGATCTGATTTTGCCTTGGATCCAGCATCTTTATCCGTTTCCAAAACTAACCCATTATCGTACCCCGAAGATTTTTACCATCCCACAATACTTTATGCTATACATTTAATTTGTGTGTCAGATAAGAGTAGACTGGGAAAAATGCATAAGCAAAGCAATTTCGCGATAAGAAAAAAGACAATAAAGATAAGTACAAGTGTATAAATAATTGTTGATGTCATCAAGTAGACCATCAAGTAGTTGCAACATGTCAACGGAACTGTGCTCCAAGAATGGTATCCTCATAGACATCATGAAGGTGTCGGACTACACCCATCTCAAAGGCTTTATGGGTGGCAATTTCTATAACGACGAGCCCCTCTGCACCTCGTCCGGAGAGAACATACATAAGTGTCGTGAAATGGAGAACGATGAATATCACATCTCAATGATTAAGCAGGGCACCAGTATCTTGGCCACTGAGGAGCAGAGTGAACGCATTGTAGGCTTGGTTCTGGCCTGTACACAAGTCCCCGACGATCTTGAGAAAAATCGCAAGGAAGCCGACGAAATGGAGCCAAACATCTGGGGACGCTTTCTTTGGGGAACTTTCTCTCCAAAGTCGAAACCAAGATCAATCTCTTCAAGCGATATGGCATCTCCAAGCTGCTCTACTCACGCATGACCAATGTGGATGCCTCAATGCGTGGTAAGGGGCTGGGCACACGACTCGCCGTAGCCCTCATGGAAGTGGGTCGCAGCAAAGGTGTCCCCATGATGGTTGCCTACTGCACCAGCTTCTACTCGGCCCGGCAAAAGGAGGCTCTCGGCATGGAGTGTGTCTACCAGCAGGCGTATGCGGACTACAAAGATGATAGTGGCAATGCGGTGTTTAAACCACCAGCACCACACACCCACTTACGTGTTATGGTTATTAAACTGTGAGCTTATCGAGTGTAGTTTTTGTTAACTAGTTCTTAACTAATTATATCATCAGCTGTTGCTGGGAGTAGTTTCAATTTCTAAATAAATCAATATACCCAAAACGTATTAAAATGTGTCTCAATTGTTGACCTAGCTACAAAAAAGCAAGTGAAAATTTTGCTGTGGTAGGAATTCGACTAAGGAATTCACTGATTACAGTATAAAAAACAGGAGCTAGGGAGTGTTTTGACACAGTTTTTTATATAAAATATGTTGAGTTAACGATATTTTTGCGGGTGTCGACGAATATTGCACACAACCAATATACTCTTCACTTTCTGCAACAGAGTATAGGAAAAAACATATGTTATACACGGCATGCTGAATTAAGCTAACACTCTTTTTTGTCGAAAAAAAATCGCATTTTTCTACAAAAGTCTATAAGACACAGAAGTTCAGTGTTAATTATTCAATTTAACATCTTAACATCTTTATCTTAAGATAGATCTTAAGATATTTATAATGTTCCCGACTCATACCGCGAATAGTACACTTCATTAACACCAACCATCTTGGGCACTATTCAAATCAATCATTAAACTAAACATTTAATAAAACATCATTAGACCGGGTTTGATGTTCACATGTTTTTTTTATTAATGATCAGTTAAAATAATGATTGTGGAAAATAGTTCTGTAGTATATTACATTAACTAAAACTTCATAATTATATTATACACTTGGGATATTTGCGACATTTCACTACATCTTCAATGGCTTGCAAGCAACCGTTTAAAAAAGAATTATTCTTCAACTTCTTCAAAAATATTTTTATTGTCAATTTATAGAAGCTAATTCAAATGGTAGAGCGATTGGAATTATGCATTGATAAGCTCACGCACGTAATGCTTAACGATAAAGGCAAAAAATTCGCAATATAAATGAAATCGCCCCATTCCAATCTGCCCTTAGTTACTTGGTTCGAATGTACACTCCAAAGTTCACTAAATAAAATTCCAAACTCTTTCTTTAACCGTTTCCAAAACTAACCCATTATCGTACCCCGAAAATTGATACAATCCCACAACACTTTATACTATATATTTGATTTGTGTGTCCCAGTTGGTAAGCCTAGATCTAGCAAGCCTGCATGGTTTACCCGTAAACTGACAATTTTAAAAAATCGAAGCTGTATAAGAGTTTCAATTAAACTAACTCTTCCGCAGTTTATTTTTTTTATATGATTGCCAGATCCAATTTTTCAGTCCTTAATAACAATTGTTATAGGTATTACCTGTCTCGGTGTAAACTACAGTTTCAGCGGGATCCCAAGCGGCCTTTTCATTTTGTTAATGCAAATCAAAGGTCATCCAAGCTACCATCTAACGTATTCTTTGATGACTTAACAGCCAACTTTGATGATTTGATATAATGCAAACTGACGTTATTTATACAGACTTTTGATTCCATAAATCACTATCTCTTGATCCATAAATTATACCTTTTGGGCATTCCAAAAAACCTCCTTCTTTGAATCAAAGATTACTTAACTTTAAGGTCTGGTTTCCAAGTCTGTTCAGGTTACCTCTGGTGTGCTTCAAAGAAGTCACCTTTGACTTCTACTATTTACTTTTCATAAACAATTTCCCTTCAGTTATAAATCACTCACGGGTGTTCATGCTCGCCGATGATGTAAAGCTTGGTATCTCGGCTAAATTTTCTCAGTCAGCTCAACAATTACAATCAGATCTCAATAATTTTCTAACTTGGTGTAAAATAAAATTTGCTATTTCTCAATTGTAGTAAGTGTAAAGTAATGTCTTTTTATAGGCGCATTCCGTTCTTCAACACTTATATCGTTGATAATAAACGACAAAATCGCATTGAAAGGGTTGTAAACTTAGGAATCCTCTTGGGCTCAAAACTTAAATTTGAGCATCTGGTGTCCTGGGATTCATTAAGCGCTGGTCGAATGAATTCGACGATCCCTATATACCAAAAACACCGTATACTTTTCATGAACGTCTGATTCTAGAATATTGATTTTGTTTTTGGTACCCTAAATATCAGGACAAATTAGAATCGTTGCAAAACAATTTCTGCTTTTCGCTTTTAGGAGTCTTTACTGGGATACTAACATTAACCTACTTTCTTACAGTAGTAGACTCTCACTAATAAATTTGCCATCTCTAGCTGATCGCACAACAATGCTAAGTTTTGTTTTTTCACACAAACCTATTAATGATGAAATTGATTCTTCTGAACTAGTTAGCCAAATAAGTGTTGCAGTTCCAATTAGACATACTTGAAATTTCCTATGTATTTCCCTTCAAACTTTTAATACTAAGTACGCTATACATAACTCTTTCCGAATTGTACGATGGTATTCAAGCCACCTGAACCGCACACAAAAGCGAGTATTATGGTTATGAAATTGAGGGGGAATCTATTTTTATATTTATTTTATAAAAAAAATAAAATATTCTTTATTGTTTTTTCGAATGTGTCAGTTCTGTCACTTAAGACCAAAATCGTGTGTTTATTGCAAGGAAATTCAGTGCGATTTTGTTCAACTTAAGTGGAAGTTGAATTAATTACATTGAGAGATAAGTTCACTTGAAAAGTGCACTAAAGAAGTCGCCATAAAAAATTGGTTAGTTAACTTTCATAGCTCGCTGCAATATGACGACGACGATTGTGCGGGAAATGAAAGTGGATGATATCGCTGAGGCAACTCTTTTCATTCGGCAACATTTCTATGGACACGAACCCCTGATGCAGACACCTGGAGTTCATCAAATACCTCATGATGATCCGAAGCGAAGGGAATACCGAATATCGCTTGTGGCACAAGGTACCTCACTCGTTGCGGTTGATCAAGGTCGAATTGTTGGTGTGGCATTTGCTGGTCTCATGCGTCCCAGTGATTTGGAACAGAATTGGCTTGAAGTTAATGAGCAGAAACCAACGTTGCTTATCGAACATATTCATTATTTCCTGTGCAACATTAAGAAGCATGCTCAATTCTTTGAACATTATGGCGTGCAGGATGCTCTTTATTTAAAAACTCTTGCAGTGGATTCGTCTATGCTCCGTCAAGGTGTGGCACGCCGACTTGTGGTTACCCTAATGGAACTGGGACGCGCCCGTGGCTATTCCCTGCTGGTGGCTACCTGTACAGGTGTCTACTCCACACGTCTAATGATTTCATTGGGTCTGGAGTGCGTTCACTCAGAAGAATATGCCGACTATAAAGATGAGGATGGCAATGTGGTTATTCAACCTCCAGAACCACACACGACAGCCAGCGTTATGGCTGTTAAATTGCTAGAAATGCCCGCTTATAATCCGGGTCTATATAAGACATTTTTTTAACTGCAAGCTTATATTATTAAATTCGATTTTTGTACGAAAGCTGTTTGAACTTGAATTGTTTACAGTGTATTAAGGGGGCACCTAACGTATAATATAATATAATCTAAGTCGTCATATCTGTAGCTATCTCAAGTGTACATAAATAAGCTTTCGAGTGATAAGCTCTCTCAAAAAGCTCGGCTGACGGTCAACAACAGAAATTTCAACAACTTTGTTGAGTTAATTTCAATAGTTTGCATCATGACGACGATTGTGCGGGAAATGAAAGTGGATGATATTGATGAGGCAACAAACTTTTTACGTGATCATTTCTATGGACATGAACCTTTGATGCAAACACCAGGAGATCATCCAATCGTCTATGATGATGTGAAAAGAAGGGAATATCGGCTTTCGCTGATTCGTCAGGGAACTTCATTGGTTGCCCTAAACGAAGGAAACTTTGTGGGCGTGGCATTTGCTGGAGTGATGCAACCCAGTCAATTAGACGAAAATTGGACTGAGGTCAATGCACAGAAACCAGAACTTCTAGTTGAACATACTCATTACTTTCTGGCCGAACTGGAGCGAAGTTCTCGATTCTTTGAACATTATGGCGTAGCAGAAGCTCTATATTTAAGTACTCTCACAGTCGATGCAACTGTGCGTCGTCAGGGTTTGGGTCGCCTTTTGGTCACAGCCTTGATGGAAGTTGGCCGCGCAAAGGGTCTTCCTCTTTTGGTAACCACCTGCACCAGTCATTACTCTATGCGAGTAATGTCAGCTCTTGGCATGGATGTTGTGCGATCCAAGAAGTATTCCGATTATAAAGATGAACATGGAATTGTGGTCATTCAACCACCACCACCACATACTGAGTCCACTGTTATGGCAATAAAATTATAATCAGGAAACTTGTACAAAGTAAATATTGAATAATATTCATATAAATTGTCGTAATATTTTTTTTTTTATTACTATTATTATTATTTATAGTAATTCATATAAGACATGTATGACGCCTATCATAATTTTAAGTAAATATATAAGATATATAATTGATAATTAAAATATTTTTTTGCGATTAGCTTGTAAAGCTCATTTTATATATATTTTTACCATATCTGCTATATTAAATGAAACAAACCGCCCAATACCATACCTTTAATCAAATAACTTTATCCCTCAGACCTCCCCCTTCTCCCGCTTCTAGGTTATTACTCATATGCACACGCATTTAAATCGGTTCGCTGCTTACATGCAAAATGCAGGTCATTAGTGCAGCGATCCCGTTTAAGTTGCAACCCTCCCACGACTAACATATGGCATGTACTCATATGTGTGCAACCCTTTCATGTCAAATGCACACAAACTCATTAACCAGTTGACAATAATAACAAAAGCAGCCCCTTTAACCCTCCTTTACAAAAACTTTGTTGTCTGTTTGTTTATTCGTTTCTATTGCTGCCTTCTGTGTCTTATCGAACTGTTGTTTATGGCTGTGACTTTAAAGTGCATAAATGAGTTTTTTATGGATTTACTTTTATTTATTTACTTAATTCTTGTAGCAGTTTTTCTTCTTGGTGTGTCTCTGGTTTTTTATGACAATTTAATTAGATTAAAAAGCAATAAAAATTTATTTTAAATTCATTTAACCTTGGGATTTGTTGTTAAGCATTTTTTTCTTGTGGTAATTATTTTAAATTATTGACATTTAATTTGTTGCGTCATTGGGCAGGGTTTTATATAGATATTTTTTAAGGCGTCATCAAAAGTTAAACTTTATTGAAATCGATATAGGGCCAACGAAGAAGAATAACCAATGAAAAGCAGTAGCTACAAAAGTTGTTGCCATTTTCAGCGAGTTTAATTTTCGATTTTTATTTTCGTGTTGATGACACTACGCTCAACGGACAAGAGGCCGTTGTCCAGGAGGGGTGGGTGGATGGTTCGCTCTTAGTACGTGACCCGCTTAACAAATTGACGCGTGTGCGTCCCCAATTTGAGAGGGAAAAACTCAAACCCCCCACACCACCCATCCTACAATCACTTCGCCCCCGTCGATCGTCAATTCCGTTTTAAACTGCTCTTTATAGTTATTGCAGTTTTATCTCTTGCCCATTTCAAAAGTCACTTTTGCTCTTTTTTTTAATTAAAAAAAAAATAGACAAATGCATTTGCACTTCACGTGAGTTTTGGGTGTGCCTCATTGTCCCTTGTTGCTTCAAGTTGACCTTGCCACACATTTTTTTTCCAGTTTCCCACGCAACCCGCTTAGCTATTTCTAGCATTTAACCGCCAAGTTGACTTTTTAATATTCATAAGCATAACTCTTTTTTTTTTTTCATTGAATTTTTCACGCTTATTTGCTTGGGTCAACAGTTACAAACAGCTTGTTTAACAGCTGCCCGTTTTCTCTCTCGCTCTCGCTCTCTCTTGCTTTTAGCCATCTCGAATTTGTCAAAAGTTTTGTTTAGGACCATCTATTAGCATGTTGCGAAGGTTGAACTTAAGAAAATGATGATCTCTTGATGAAGCAATTGCTAAATGCGGCTTATTAAAGTTGTACAAAAATGTTGTCAAGAGACGTTCAGATTAGTCAGACTCAATTAATTTATATAAAACTAATCTTGAATAGATATTAGTGAGCTTCTGTCATCGAGGCGAAGTGATTAAATAATTTGGAAATCATTTTAAAATTTATTATTTTTTATTATTATACTAATTGTATATTGTGCTATTTAAATTAATAAAAATATTTTTTAATAATTCTACTTTATGCGCATGTTTATATTATATATGTGCATTTATTTATGATAAATATTTTTGTGTATAGGAATATTATTCCAACGGTCAACAAACTACTTTTGTATGTAAAATAGTTGATTATAATAAGTAATATAAACTATTTTTGCTTGTTTAGATATGAAAAACATAACATACACCTTTAATCATACAGTTGTGCTGTTGAAATATATAAGTATATATTATTTCATTAGCCCCGTAAGGTTCTCTTGACCTGCAATATAAGCTGAGGCGATAAAGCCATATCCGTCTTTCCGTCTGTTTCATTCTCAACTAGTCTCTCAGTTTTAAAGCTATCGATCTGAAACTTTTGTCGAACTGTATTTTTTTTGTTGCAGCTGGATAATTAGAAAAAATCTGCCAGATCGGACCACTACATCATAAAGCTGACATGCAAATGCAAGAAGTTAACAAGATTTTACTATGAAAAGAAAACCCATAAGGATTTGCCTCAAGTGTATATAGTCTTCGGCGTGTCGACAATAGCTTCCTTACTTGTATATTATAAGCATAATCTTAAAATACAATTCAATGATTAATATTCGTAGTGTAAGATCAATCCAATCATTATAATAGGCTGAAAGTGAAATCATTATGATTAACCACCAATTGCAATCTGCTAACCAATTAAAAGAATATATACTACCTACCTACTAAATAGTAGCTTTATCTTTAAAGCTGCGAGTCAATTTTCGACAATTCCCACGAACTGAATTTAAAAACCACATAAAAAGAATATCAACAGGGAAGATATTGCCGCCTCTGGAGACTTTTTATCATCAGATAATTTAATTGACATTATACATCATTTAACTTATCTAATTCAGTTTAATGACCATAAACGTGCGTTCCGTTCTCTTCGGGTGAGAGGTAATTTCCACAGGGTGGGCCAAGAAAATGTTCAAGGGCCGGTCAAAATTGAGTTTAGATAAAGTTTTTTAGGCGAATGAGTAAACAAAGGGGAGAAGACGTTAAAGAAAAATATATAAACTTGGCAACACCCAAAAAAGTAAGTTAAAAGTGAATTAAAAGATCGTTACAAGTTTGGCTTACCTTGCGAAAGGTTGCTTCAATTAAATTCGGATGATTTTTTTTAGTTATATAACTGTTTATTTCTATTTTATTATATATATATATATTTTAAATTTTATCATTAAATTTTAATAGATTCATGTTGTTCTGTCGGCGTTGGAGGCGCCCCACACACATGTACACACATGCAACATGGGGCACACATACCCGCACACACACGTACACACCGAGACGCAGACGCGCACACGCACACACACACAAGCACACACGAGTCGACTGTTGCACAAATGTAACACACTAATTGGCAGTCCCACTCACACACACATGCAAGCCGACTCCGAGACACACATAAACACACAAACGAAAACGACGTTAAGCTCGCAGAGTACGTGAATTTTTTAGTAGAAGACGTTGTTGGGCAGCAGCAGCAGCTGGACGATGAAAACGCCGCCAATTTCAATTGCGCGACACGTTACTCCAGCAAAAGTTTCGCAACGACTACCGTTAGCCGACAACTGGCGCTGCCCCAACGAGCGAGGCAATGTCATCCACAGAGACACACACACACACACACACAAACACATACACATGCATGAAAAAACATACAGTTACAGTTGCTCACACACATGCGAAAAACGAATGGACGTAGAACATTTTTGCCATTTCCTTGCGACGTTTCCTGCTCAACCGCCATCAGGAGAGGGAGAGCGCGAGCGAGCGAGAGAGCGTAAGAGGAGCTTCAGAAGAGCATTGTCATGTAACAACAAATTGTTAGTGTGTAGGTGTTCGACTGTGTGTGTGTGTGTGTGAGTGGAGCCGAATCGTTTGGGGGAGTCACTTTTCGTGCACCTGTATGCGACTCTTTTTACCGTTTGGCTCGTTAAGCATCAACGCGCAACTCAACGAAACCTCCAGAGAGAAAGGGAGAGAGAGAGAGAGAGAGAGTGTAAGAGTGAGCAGCCGAAGAGCAACAAAGTTGTTGCATGTGGAACGCATTCGCATTAATGTGGACGACAAGTGTATGTGTGTGTGTGGTGTACGGCATGGCAGGTGCACAGGTAATTTTTGTATTGTTATTGTTTATATTTAAAAAAGTTCATACAAATATTTTATAAAGTAAAAATGAAAATATTTTTAAAGTTTTTAACTAAAAATATTCAATAAAAATCACGAAACTAGCAATAATCTCATTCTGTCTATACTTTTGTGTACTTGCCATATTAAATATTTAATATTATTGATTACATTTGGCGCCCCCCATACAAAACAAAAAACAAACAACTTAACGTTACATTGTATTAACTTCAAATTGAGTAAAGTCCAAGTCACAAGAGCGAAATAGTTTGTGCGTTCGCTCTTTTTGTGCTCTTGTGTATGCGCTGCTGTTGTGTTCCATTGCCAAACTGTTGCGTATAAGACGGAACGTTGTGGCAGTTGACACACGCCATACAAAATGTAAATATTAAGAGAGCAGCGCAGAGAAAGAGAATGTGTGAATATAACATATGGACAAGCTGCCTGTTGATGAGCATTTAACGTTAATCACACACTCAATTCTTTCTTGTATTGTTGGGGAGGGGTTAGGTTTGAGGACGATTGCTTTAAAATAAGTTTTTAGTTTTATTTAATTTTTATTATCGGTTTTTGAATAACTTTTTAAACATAATTTTTTATTTTATGTTTATGTAATTTTTTGAAATGTTCGTCAAAAATATTTATATCTTTAAAAAAGTAAATTTTTAATAATTATAAAATATTTTCTTCTTTATAGACAGAGTTTAATATATAATTTTACTATATTATTATGATTATTATTATTATTATAAAAAAAAATTATATTAATTATTTTTATAATTATTCTTATTATACTAATTATTATTATCTTATATTATCAGTTTAAAACATTTAATAAATATTTAATTTAAATAAAAAATAAATAAAAAAGTAGCTTTTCGGACTTCTACTAAGAAATTTTTTGTGATTACATTTATTAGATAGTTATAATTATGTTTTTATAAATTTTTGTTTATTCAAAAAAACAATCTTACATAATTTTGAGTAACTCTCTCATTCCTTTTTTCTCTTTCTGGCACAGCCTATGTCGAAGACCTGTGCAACCAATTAGGGCCAACTCCGTGTGGGTCTCTGTCTGGTCTAGTCTGCGACGAGAGATAACGTGCATAACACACACATACATATAAGTTGTGTTAATCCCCTTGGATAGCGCATAGCGATAACTTTGTCGACATTGCCAAACATTCAATCAAAAGCTGTCAAAAGTTGCAGCGCCAAAAGCTTAGCAACTCAAAAATGCCAAGACAAACACATGAAAAAAAAAAACCAAATATATTTTCAAATTGTTTTCAATACAAACAAAACTGAAAACAACAAGAACAAAAAGTGCATATCAATATTGTTGACTTAGTAATAAAAAAAAAATATATTATCAATGAAAAATGGATGGGGGAGATGATGTGGGTAGGTGAGCTGCATATAAGTACGTAGAGTTGATTTTTGTTTTAGCACAGTTTCAACTTTTTCTTGTTGTGCCATACTTATATCTTTGCTCCATTTCTGTTTACTCAATTGTTGAATTGGTAAAGTTTGGTTGAGTTTGGCAAATGATCTCGAAATGATAACAATTTTTATTACCATATATCATAATGGAACTCGGTTAAGTTGTCTTTGTTGATGGCAATTGAAATTTTATTTTGTGTTCGATCTAATGAAACTTTTGGTAATTTGAAGTTAAGAAAGCTCTTATCGATTCAATTTCTTTGAAACTTTGATAAAAAATGCATTGATACATTTATCACAGTATGTGTGTCTATTCACTGGAATTGCCATTGGCAAGATTTCTGTTTTCGTTTCTAACTTTTTAGTCTTGAGTTTTGAATTTAAAATTAGTTCAGCGACTTAGCTCATAATTTGGATTAACTTTACACTTCGACTGTCTATAGACTGTCTGATGAGTTGCCAATAATAAAAGAGAGCTAAGGGAGGCAAATGACCTTACATCAGTGGCTGAACCCTCAGTTCAAGGATTTTTAAAAACTGTCTGGACGCAGTTTTACACTTTCTGCTTTCTTTCATATTTGTTTTTGTGTTGGCCGCCTAAAACAATTAGTCGAAATGATTTGTAAAACTGCCCAAATCCCAAGAAACAGTCAGCAACACCTACAAAAAAATCAAAAAAAGAACGAAAAGAAAAACCCCGAAGGTTTAAAAGCCATGACTTGACAAAAATCTGCCGCAGACACAGAACCACATCAAAGTGCCACATGTGACCAACACAAAAAAAAAAATAGAAAGAAAAATGTGAAAAAGAACTCATATCTGTCCATCGATCTGCATATGTATGTATGTATTTGTATTTGTTTGTCTGTTATTGTGTGGGTTGGCAGTCTTAAAGTCAAGACATCAAAGTGTTTTTCTGACATTTATGAAGAAATGTGCCAAAGCGAAAAAGTGTTGGAAAATCAATAATAACAAAAGCAAATCTGAGGAGAGAAGAAAAAAGAAAAACAAAATACATTGCTGCCAACTGACGTGGCAAACTATTTTACACCTGAGCTGTCGCCCTGTCACAGGCCTGAAAAATACAAAGTACAGAACAAAAAAAAAACGAAAAGAATATATTATAAAGAAGAAAATAACAAATAGAAAGCGCTTAAAGTCAGAGCAGAGGAGAAAACAAAGGCGAAACGTTTCTCATGCCTTTGGCCTAATGAAGTTATTAGACACTAGCAGTTGGCGGGGGCGAGGGCATAAAAGGTTTCTAATAACCTGACAACCCTGACAGTTATAATAAGGCAAGCTGTCATAAGCTGTTTTTAAGGCTCGATTGAGTGGAGGCACCTACATGCTTTGGCTCCTCTGTTCTCCGACTCTCGCCTTCTTTGGCAGCAAAACTCTTCAAGTTTTCACCACATTGCACACGAGCCACATTTTTAGTTTAGTTTGTTTAGGCATTGGTGGTGTTGCATGGTTGCATGGTTGTATGGTTGCATGATCTTGGTGGTGTTGCAGTCGAACTTATCGCCAAACTATGCAAAAATTGCCGTCAATATTTCAATCAAAACTGACGCAGCGTGTGTGGAATTTGTGTTTATGTGGAGAGAGAGGTTTTGTAGTCGGAAGCTAAACGGCAGCTGCCACACAGCCTGAAGAAAGTCAGCAATTGTATGTGGAAAGAGGGTTAATCAAGTAGTTTTAATCTGAAAATAAAATATCTAAAATATGTGTGCTATATGTATTGAATCACATTCTTTGTCAAATATATGTTTTTTACATAAAAAAATACTTTTACATATTTTTATATTATTTGTAATTGTCGTGTATGTACATTAAGTATATTTACCATTGTAATATAAATCTATTCATTATATTTTTAAGCTTAATTTTTTTTTTATCCCATTTCTATGTTGTTTTACTGTTCATATTATGATATATTCAGTAGAATTAGTTGTTTTTAAATCTATATTAATTTATTTTACTATTTTGTAATGTGTTTGAATTTTAATCATTTTTGTTTATGGTATTATACATTTTTTATATGTACTTTCATAATCCTTATTTATTGAACTAGTAATGTAATTTATTTAGAAAAAAGTCACCGTTGCTATTCAACTTCGCAATTCGAAATGAGTTTTCATACCCATCTCGCTGGCGACTCTTCGACTTTAAATTCAAACAGCCGCAACATGCCAGTTCTACCCCAAAAAAAAAGTAAAAAAGCAAAAAAAAACAAGAACGTGGAAAACCCGCCGACAACAACAACAAGATGAAACGCTTGCCAAGTTGTCAGCTGCCAGGTAGAGGCGCCAGGCTTAGGTCTGATGGTTCTGGTAACCACTTTGGCCCAAAAGCCACGCCCACAATGCCGCCCAAACGTCTAACCGCCTGCCTGCCCGCCATGTCAAGCGCCTTGCCTCAATAGCAGCATGTCGAGCAAAAAAGGTGCCGGCAAAAACGAAATTCAAAGGCTGCCAATTGCCAATTGAAGCCGTAAAGTATGCTAAGCAATTTGTGCAGTGTGTATGTTTGTGCATTCGTATGTGTGTGTGCATGTGTGTGTTAAAGCATAACAGCTGTTCTTCGTGTGTGTGCGATATTTATTGTTGTTTTTTATGCCAAATTCTAGATGGGTGTAGGAGAGAAAAAGAAAGTGTGGCATGGCTGTGTGGCACCTGTCGCCCGTTTTGCAGGACCTTCCCCACCCTCACCAGCTGCATATGTATATGTATGCATGTGTATGTGTATTGAGTGCCTTTCATGAGTCGAGCAGTGAGATTCCAAATTTTTTGGGTATTTTGTGCGTATCAATCCAATACTCTTACTCGAAAGAGTCCGGAAAAGTGAAAAGGAATATATTTAAAAAGTTTAAAGAAATTTAATTTAACACTTTTGAAAACCTTCGTTAAGAAATATTATTTTTATACAACTTTTTCTTAGTGATAGAATTAGCTAACTAGCAAATAAACCAAAACATACCAAACATACCAATTGCAAGGATATCGAAGAGTCAAGTATTCACGTGTTGTTTGCTTCATATATTTGTTTTTATTCAGTTGCTGTATTTCCATTTCCGGCATAAAGCTAATCAAAATGTCCAGCACACACACACCAAATACAAACACACACACACACACACACTTGTACAGACATACATATTAGACACTCAAGTTCAATGCGTTTCAAGTGCAAACTTTGCCTCTAACTGGCATATGATGAACATGGGGCAAAGATCAACAGCGAATGAGCGGGTGGGGTGATGTCAAGAGGTAGTCGTCACTGAGCTCTGAGCTCCTAAGTGTGTGTGTGTGTGTGTGTGTCAAATCCACTTTATTTTGCAAGGAGACCTGCTAAACATTTGGTCAAGCGGAAGTACTGCCCATCAGACTGTTTTTTCTTTCGTTTTTACGGCCATTATTATTAATATTTGATGGTGCGTTATTAGCGCCATTAGTTCATGCTTCCAAACACACACACAGAGAGAGAGGGAACTGAAAAGAAAGAGTGGAACAGAGTGGGGCAAAGAGTGCTCCATTATGACACGTAGCTTTATGCAGCTTCCGGCAGCTTCCGTTTCCGCTAGCGTAAAAAAATACATTTGATAAATTGCAAAACCAATGAAATCAGCACGGGCGAAGGGATGTGTGTGTGTGTGTGTGTGTGGGGGGGGGGGGGGATTGGTTGCAGCTGCTGCTGCTGCTGTGGTTGTTGGTCTGGTATTGCTGCACATGCAGATAATAGAAAATGCTTGTGGATTTTTTTTGGGTAACGTAAACAATATGTTAATAGCATAAACATGCAGGGCAGACGAATGTTCAGCAAGTAAGTTCAGGGGGTAGTTGGCAGGGCGGGTGGCAGGGGTGTTGGTAACTGTTTTTTTAAAGATTACGGCAAAGATTTATGATAGAGTTTTGGCTTGGCTTAATGGCAGTTTTATGATTGCCTTTCCATCGCTTGATTGATAGATGAAACGATGCACTCTCTCTCTCTCTCGCTCTCAGACTCTATTGTGTGTGTAAAGGTGTGAGTACGTGTGTGTGGGTGTAACTTTGAGCAATTGGTCTCAGCTGTTGTCAAATTTGTCACAAGGCACTTGGGTAAGCTTAAGCGCAACTTACACATGTAATAGAATACACTAGTGGCAAAAACAACAACATGAAAGCCTTCAACTTCTCCCAGCCCCAAACTTTGGTTGCAACTCTAAGCCAATCCATCAAGAGCTGCATGCATCATGCTACAACTACTCGAATTACATCTACAAAGATAAACAGACACCCAAACACACACGCACGCATCACAATCCAAAATCTTCACCCCCAAATCGGTGGCACATCCCTTTCGTTGGTGTGGCATGTCTGTTGTTCTGATGAGATCCGCTACAGATGTTTGCATTTATTTTGTAATTACTGTCACGCAATGTGACCATCAAATCAAATAAAACAATTTCCCGTTGAGCAGTGAAAGTTAAAACGAATCGAAACGAAACTGAAGTTTTCTTTTTCCAAAGTGGTTTCAAGTTTTTTTTTCTTTTCAACGGTTAGCAACGAAAAGTTTTTCTTTGAACAACCATCCCACCCTGATTAATGAACATTATCATTACTGTGGCCCTATATTTAAAAGTTCATTGATTCCAGCTTACGGAAAATTTGAATAGACCCAGCATAATGAATGAATAATGAAGCTTCTATGTCTTAATAAAATCATTGACACAATTTTTTATTATAATATTATTGGTTACCTGTCTTGGGAAATGTAAGAATTAGTATGCAATGGATTCAAGTTCAAGTGCGTGCTGACAGTTTTAATAAAAATATTTACTTTAATACACATTTTTGAAACACAAATGGAAACAATCATAAGGCATTGAACATCTGTCTAAACTGTTCGCAGATATTTGAAAATTAATCACGCAAAATACTATTAATAAACACATATGAGAGAGTGTTTATTTTGTAAACAGTATGTAAGTACGTAAGAAATTCGGCAAACAATCATTAATGTGAGTTATTTGCACATGCTTAGCAAACAATTCAACTATTTTGTTTTGTTTATTGCCAAAGCAACAGTCTTTTTTTCGCTCAGAATTCCCCACACAAGAAGTAAGCCAGACGCACAAATCCCCTTTAAAACAGCAATAAAAAAATGTTTAAACGTCTGCCGTTGAAAACTAAACACGTCTCCCAATATTATTATATATTGTTTTTCTACTGCTGGAGAAAAAAAATGCCGCCGAATAGAAAAACACGCTTTCATTAATGTCAAAATAAGCCAACGTTCCTGTATTTTACTCGTCAACCCATTCCAAATCCAAAAGACCAAGCCAAACCCAACTAACTTTTTTTTGCAAAACTTTTCCCTTGCTTTCTCGTTTCGTTTCTCTCTCTGGTTGTAAAGTTCAATACGTTCAATGCTTTTTAGACAGAAAAATTTCAAATGCAACACAACGCAGCAAGGATATTTTTCACTTTGCAGAGGCGACAGGAGGCCCCTCCAAAAATTATATATGGAATTCACGGCCAGGGTCATTTCGCCATTTTCTCTATTCCCCGTCGTCGTCTTGGTCTGCCACTTGTTGGGTTGTTTTTGGGATGGACATGCCCCTAACCTACTATCTATAACCCCTAGCCCTGGCCCCTTACACAGGGAGCTAGTCTGTTCATGGAGTGTTGCCAATGTTAATCGAAGTTGTGTGCACGAAAGAAAAAAACGCAGAGAAAATAAAAAAATAAATAAAAGAACTCAACTCGTCGCGTTATCTCACGTATATGGGCAGACATAAAAACAAATTACATGTCAGAGGAGGGGTCAAAGGGGGCGCCACACAAGCACAGAGTACTGCTTAAGCGGTTTTATGTACAAAAATTGTAAATGGCATTTGTCTCTTCTTGTATATGTATGTATATATGTGGGTATGTGTCTGCATGCAGCTATTTCCGGTGTTATGGCGGCCAACGGAAGCGGCTGCCGTTTATATTTTTTTTTGAGGAAAGTGCACGGCTAAAGTTTATCAATATTGAAAAGTTTAGCGTGTGTATTTATTGTTGTTGCTGGGATCATAGTCATAACAATAAACTCGGTTCATAAATAAGTTATTAGTCAATGTCTTGCGATTTCGGTTTGGATTCGGTAACGGAGTTCGGGCTCGGTCGTTATGTTATGGCATTGATGACGCTTCAAATTGATGTCGCTGAGTTGATCAAAAAAATGTTCTCGTAAAGTTATTGCGATTGACACGAATTTATGAGAATTTATTTGTGTTGCTGCAATTAAAGTTGAATTAAAGGAGTTCTTAGCCGATTTATTTTTATTTTTTTAATAAAGGTAATTTCTATGTTTATTTTTATACACTGAATCCAAATGGATTAAGTGGAAGCAAAAGCATCTCCGAACCTTATACATACTTAATCAGTCTATCCGATGTCAGTCCGACCTCATGATAAGATACTTAGATCCTATATTTAGAATGTAAACTCCCCTTTACCTAACACAGAACAAGTTTATCTATAGCAATCGATAACTTTTTTGGTAATCAATAAAAACAAACTTATGAATGTGATAATAATTTTAAAAATGTATGCACAAATTATAGAAATATAATGATATTGTTTTAAAAAATTCAACAACATCGGTTAAGAAACACCGATTTATCTAAGATTAAAGATTGAATTAAATAGAACTTTAGTAGCGTAATACTTTAAACAATTGCGTGAGTACATACACACAATTGTTTTTTCTTTTTTTGCATTCCACATTACTAATCTGATTAATGAGTTGTTAAAAAACAAGAAGCAAACTCAATAAATGTGTACTAAGCCTAAACAACAAATTTCAACAAATGGAAACCTAATAAAATTTACTAATTTAATATTTACTTTTTAAAACGTGCATGATAAATAAGAAATTTATACCATAAATTTGTTAGTTTTTTATAAATACATATATATTTTTTAATAGATTTTTATACAATGGTCAAATTTTGAACATTTTTTTTTGCATTTTATAACAATTTCTTAATTAGAAAGCAACTGCTTAAACAATATATTTAAGGCGACACAACTTTTGGCAGTTTCTAAAAAAATTCTATGATTTCTACCAAAAACGCCAACAATGGCAATATTTAGCAAATAAACACTGTCAACACCTGTGCAGACTTGCGAAAAATGTTGAAGGTTTTTTTTTTTTTGCAACGGTTTAGATGCTATAAAAGTGCATCCAAATGCGCGAATTCATATCAGTTCCGAGTTAGCTAATCACTTAGTAACATAGCAGCAACTATGAGATCCCAAACTGTTGTTCTGAGCTGTGTTCTTCTGGCAATCCTTGCTGCCTATCTGCCATTTGGCGAAGCAGTTACCTGTGCAGTGGACCCAGCCGATCCTGCTTGCATTGATTGTACTCTACCTGCCAATGCTGCTAATGCTGAATGTATCACCACAACAACGGAAGCAGTTACAACAACGACAGCAGCCACAACCACGGGAGCAGTCACAACCACGGTAGCAACCGACACTGCTGCAACAGAAAGAGGCTGCCGCGGTGGACGTGGAGGCCATCATAGACACCGCCATGGTCGTGGTCCTCCTGATGGCAGACGTGGTCCTCCCGATGGCAGACGTGGTCCTCCCGATGGCAGACGTGGTCCCCCCGGCGGTAGACGAGGCGGCGGTGGAGGTGGTGGCAGACGTGGCGGCGGTGGTGGCGGTGCTAGACGTGGCGGCGGTGGTGGCGGTGCTAGACGTGGCGGCGGTGGTGGCGGTAGTGCCAGACGTGGAAGCTCTGGTGGACGTGGAGGTCGTAGCCGTCGAGGTTGATTCTTAAGAGCTATACTACAACGTTATAGAGATATAAAAGTAAAAAAATGTTTTTTTTTTTAAGTTTTGTGTATAAATATTGTTTTTTATTATTATAATTCTTGGACGTATATGTGCTAACGATCAGTACATACAAGGGGTTGTGGATAGCATAGTAAGAGTAACAAGATTGAAGAGCTATAGGTAAAAAATGTCTAGTATATCTAATAGGATCTGCAAAGTTAATTTGATTGATTAGGACAGAAGAATCAATATAACCATTTATTAGTTTATGAAAAAAGTTATTGCAAGCATTTTACTACGATTAGAAAGATAAGGAAGATTTATTTATAAAAGTCTACTATGGTAAGTTAATGATATTATCCCAATTAAGACCCCGAAGTGCAAAGAGCAGAAATTGTCTTTTCACCGATTCTATTCTATCCTGATGAATACTGTATTTGGGATACCATATACAAAATCCATATTCGAGAATCGGTCGTACAAGAGACACATACTGAGTTTTTTAAGTAGGGGCCGTCAAATCCCTTCGACCAGCGCTTAATGAACCCCAAGGCACAAACTTAAGCTTTGGGTCCATTAAGATACCCAAATCCCGAACCCATTTAATTCGATCAAGTGGTTGGTTATCCAAAAGATAAATATTTAAAAAGCGCATTCGTCTATAAAAAGACATAAATTTACATTTACTGCAATTGAGGATACAATAAATTTACCCTGCACCCAGTTTGAAAATTGTCTAAGTCACTTTGCAGTTTATGACCCGTCGGAAGAGTTGCTGCCGACAAGCATAATTTTGCATCATCAGCGTACATCAACACCCGAGACTGATTCATTACGGATGGGAGGTCGTTTATAAAAAGTGTAAATAATAACTCTCCAGGGTGACTTCCTTGAGGAACACCAGAAGTGACCTGAACCGCTTTAAACACTGAGCCATTAAAATTTACCCTCTAAATTCTAAAGGTTCTATAATCTTTAATCCAAAGAATAATATTATTTGGAAAGACTAAAAGTGTAAGTTTATATGCCATTTTCGACGAAAAAAAACCTAATCAGATCCTGGTAAGGGCGCCAAGAAAACTAAATTGACTATCTTTATACGATCATGAAATCCGCAAAGCTTGTCATGATGCTTGATGTCAATCTTTCGAATGCTTTTGAAGTGCATTGAGTTGGATAATGAGCAACATTTCCTAGCAGCTAAGTTGAGAAAAGAGATGGTTGTTATGACTGTTATCCATCTTCAATCGGTCAGAAAAGTTACCTGAGAAGCGGAATGGATCTGGGATGGATCGATTGTGTACAGAGGTTAATGCTAATACCTACAACGCCTAACGTAAAAACAAAACCCGGCTAATATTTTTCATTGTCAGTGGGATCATGGGACTCATTATGGCAGAAGATACCATCTTGGATGTTGCTTTGGGCAGATATACTGTACCAAGGCTTGATGACTTAACTTCAATTGTTCATATTGTCGGTGTTCCTCAATCGGTTTTAATACAAATTTCTCAAATTGACATTATTGTTCATTTCTTCTATACCCATTTTCGAGTTTTCTAGAATTTTAATACTTTTTTTTTGTTATCGATTAAATGTGTATATCGTAAAACTGAAATGCTATCGAACTTTTAAAGGAATTAGGAGAGCTTACTTCCAAAGCCTCTAGGTTTTATAGTTTCTGGGATCGATGCGTTCATACAAGCAGACGAGCAGACGCGCAGACGAGAATACGGACATAATTTATTTGAACCTCTTGTAGTTTAAAGTATAGAGATGCTGCCTGTTAGATACTCTTGTGCATTTTAGGGCTAATGGTATAATGAAGATAATGTGTAAAAATTGCAAGAAAATCGGCTTAGAAACACCGAAGATTCAATGTCTTCGATTGAAGATTAATCTGGCGTTTTGTACCGCATTATTGCAAACAATTTCTATATACGCATGAATATACAGTAGGCCCCACCATAATCTAAGATCGAGCAAAAAGTTTAAATGCCTTTCATTTCCGTATTTCCCAATGAACCGCAATTAACTGGGGCTTGCCCACCAGTTAGGTCGAGTTATACCAAAAAGTACCCTAATTTCAGGTCCCAGCTTATTGTAAGTAGGTACATTGTGGATACATGCATGCCATAAAACCCCGACTTTGTACCTTAGTTGGAATATTATGGGTAAATTATGGACATAAATAGACTAATCTTTCATAGTCAGTTCAGTTATATCTCGGATGGAATCAGCCAAAAAGGACCATGGGCAAACGGACTACAATTGAACATCGAAAACTCGTCCTGGAACACTTCAAAAACGGATATACCGAACGCCGAATAACTAAAATGTTCAATCTGAGTCCCACAACTGTGCACAACATCATTTGACACTTCATCCGTGATAATCGGATGGGGGACAAGGGCAGAATGGCACAAATCATGATTTTCACCAAAAAGGATGAGCGAGGGATTATCAGGAAAACAAGGCTAAGCCTGAAGCTATCGGCTCCATAATTGGATCAACAAGATCACCAGGTTCTGCGGAACCATGAATTTCATGCCCGAGAGCCACGGAGTAAACTTTTTATAAGTGCATAAAATAAATGCACTGGGATAACGTTTCCATAATCCATTAGGACAAGGATTTGTATTCCTGACACATAGTCAGCTTTGAAGGTGAGCCCAAATTCAACATTTATGGCTCAAACGGACCATTTCATGTGTGACGTCGGTCCAGTAGGTGGAGCAAGTGTCATGGTATGGGCATGTAAGTGGTCAGCCGGTGCCCGGATCCGGAGTCCGGAGTACTTTCCGGTTCTACCAAGACAACGACCCGAAGTATAAGGACGGAATAGTGCAGACCTGGCTCATCTGGAGCTGCCTCGATGTGATTATTCCACCGGCCCAGTCTCCAGACTTAAATGTTGTTGTGCATTCGTGGGCTCTGTTGGAAAATAACATCCGGAAGCACCACATATCTAACAAAATGGATCTTGAAAATGATCTACTGGATGAGTGGAGGAAACTCGGTTCAGAAACTACACAGAAGCTGGTATCTTCTATGAATAATAGGTTAAGAGAAGTTATTAAGGCTAAGGGATGTCATACTAAGTATTAACATCCAAATATTTTACTTTTTTAAGTCTATTCAGAATAAACTAAGGCCTGTATTTTGAATATGTTTTCAGTTTTGGCTAATTATTATATTAAGGCAATATTAAAAAAAAATAAAGTTCCATTTTTAAATGTGATATATCATAAGACAAATGAGCGTTTAAGCATTTTTGAATTTGTACCTGGTATGGATATTATAGCACTTGCAATTTTCTAGCTTACCTTACTTAGATTAAGGTGAGGTCTACTGTATATAAACAATTTCTGTTCTGTTTTGCACATTCCACATGTTTAATTGTAATACATTGTCTTATGCATAGGTTAAAGAACAGCTGTGCCTGATGTACGCAACCTTAATATTTACTTAGGTTAAAAATAGATTTTCAATTAGCTTAATAAAATTTGAATACTTCAAAAAACCTGTATGATAAACATTAGTAAGCAATATTGCAAAATATCGGTTGAGATACACCGGAGATATGAAATCATCAAGCAGTGGTACAGTACTGCAGATATGTGTATGTCTGTCCGCCCAACCATCTATCCTTCGATATGGTCACAAGTTAACCTAATCGAACTCAGTCGACTTCCTACTTGATTTGTATTGACATTTAGTAATATTTTTTAATAGATATTTACATTAGTTTAAAATATGAAATGTATTTTGTATTATCAACTTTAAAAATAATTATAATTAAAATACATATATAAAATCACTTGTTAGCAACTGC
The DNA here is from genome assembly GCA_035044645.1 of Scaptomyza parva. Classification (NCBI taxonomy): domain Eukaryota; kingdom Metazoa; phylum Arthropoda; class Insecta; order Diptera; family Drosophilidae; genus Scaptomyza; species Scaptomyza parva. Next base: position 1,210,633 of record JAWNNT010000063.1, read on the forward strand.
TCAAATAATAATGGTAAGACGTCACAACCAAAATATAATCTATGACATCTGCAAAAATTAACAATGACAATATTTGACAAATAAACGCAGTCTACAGCTGTGTATGCTTACCAAAAATGTTGAGAGTGCTATAAAAGCGCATTCAGTTGTTCGAATTAATATCAGTTATATTGTAACTATGAGATCCCAAACTGTTGTTTTGAGCTGTGCTCTTCTAGCAATCCTTGCTGCCTATCTGCCATTGGGCGAAGCAGTTACCTGTGCAGTGGACCCAGCCGATCCTGCTTGCATTGATTGTACTCTACCTGCCAATGCTGCTAATGCTGAATGTATCACCACAACAACGGTAGCAGTTACAACAACGACAGCAGCCACAACCACGGGAGCAGTCACAACCACGGTAGCAACCGACACTGCTGCAACAGAAAGAGGCTGCGGTGGACGTAGACATCATCACAGGCATCATCACAGATTTGGACGCGGCTATCGATTCGGCCGTTTCGGTGGCGGACGTGGATTCCGTGGATTCCGTGGAGGTCGTGGACGTCGTGGCAGAGGTCGTCGTGGAGGTCGTCGTGGAGGTCGTTTCTAAAGAACTACACTCTCAGAACATAAATATGTAATAATAAAATGGATCTATTGAAAGTGTTGTTCAATAATAATTTTGTATGATATTTTCGCGGAATAATTGTTAGCCTGCGAAGTGTTCTAATATAGGGATATTGGCACTCTTATCGTAATGATCGTTGCCACGGATATTGTGGTGGAGGAATCACTGGATGGATATCATACTTTCAAACAAACAATTGATCGGGGTGGTGGCGGTGCCAGAGGTTGATTCTTAAGAGCTATACTACTTGTTTTTTTTTTTTATTTATTTATTTTTTTTTTGGGAAAATTCTGGAGAGGGGAAACACTTTGCGTGCCGTAGATTTCGTGCCCGAATAGCAACCCGTGTGCCGGGCTCCTTTGCTTTAACAGCAGGTATACCCTCTCCTTGCTCCTCAATGGTCGATCCACTCGACTGACTTTGGACGCTTGCCTGGGACTATTTGACACATTACTTCAGGCAAGGTCCTTTATCTGGCCCTAAAGGCCTCTTCTTCTTACTCCCTCATGTCGGACTCGTATTCACTTGGTTCACGGTCCAGGTCGGCTTTTTTTCTCTCAGAATCCTCTGTACGTATTGGGCCACACGACCCCAGTTCCTCTCTCTTCGGGTCATAACATCAACTATGTTTTCGGGCGTGATGCCTGACTCCGTTTCCTGGTTTAGCATCAGGCGCTGCCAGTTCCATTTACTGCAACTAAAGAAAGTGTGCTCAGCGTTGTCGGTGCATCCGGGGCAGTACATACAGTTGGGCGATGCTGCATTTCCCATTCTGTATAGATAATGGCGGAAGTAACCATGTTCCGACAGAAGCTGTGTTAGGTAGTAGTCTACCTCACCATGCTTTCTGTTGGTCCACGGCTCCACGTCTTTGATGAGAAACGCCGTCCATCTCCCCCTACTTTCTCCTTCTCAATAATTCTGCAATGCGCAGAGAGTGTGGGCTCTCTCTTCCTGGGAGGCGATTTCCCCTTCCCATGCACTTCTCCTTAAGTAAACCTTCCGCCGCTCCTCTGCCAGAAGGTGTATTGGTGCCACACCAGCGCGGTCACGCCACGTGCAGCTTTGTCTGCCGCCTGTTTTATTTGTGGGAAGAAGCTCAGCTTGGTGTCTATCGTCATACCAAGGTACTTGACCGCAGGCTTCGACATCACCGTAGCTTCCTTTTCTTGGTTAGGACTACCACTTCTGTCTTGTTCAGCGCCAGTGATAGCCCATGTTCCGCCATCCAGCTGCTGACAGACCTCATCACTTGGTTGAGCTTTAGCTGTGCTAGTTGCAGGTCTCGTGCTGCTACCAGTGCAGCAACGACATACGCTTACCCAATCAAGCACGTCTCTTCTGGCATCTCCAGTCATATAAGACCGTCATAGGTGGCGTTCCAAAGATCCGGTCCTAGTATGGATCCCTGCGCCGCCCCTGCTGTTACCCTCATTCTATAAACGCCTTCTCTGGTCTCATAAAGGAGTCCACGCTCCGCAAGGTAGGCGTTGATTATACGTAGTAGATATGCCGGGAACCCGAAGCTGTGTTCTAGAGCCTCCATCATATCTATCCATCTCGCCGAGTTAAGCGCATTCATTACGTCGAGAGTTACAAGGAGTACAACCCGGCACGATGAGTGATTATGGTCCTCGGCTCTCTCTACTGCTGCGACTACGTCAAGGACAGCGTCTCTAGTGGACCGGCCCGCCCTAAACCCGTACTGCCTCGGCGAGAGTCCGCCGGCATTACGAATTGCTGTCGTTAATCTGGCTTTTATCAGCTTCTCAATTATCTTTCCAGCTGTATCCAGCATACACAACGGGCGGTAGGACGCTGTAGGCTCCTGATCACCCTTTCCTTTGTCGATAAGCACCAACCTTGCAGTTTTCCTACGCGAGAAGAAAACTCCATCCGCTCGGCAAGCATTGTACATTCGCAGAAGCAGCCGTGGGTTCTGGTGATAGACCAGCTTAAGGGCCTCATTAGATATCCCATCCGGGCCTGGTGCCTTCTTATCCTTAATCGTGAGGACCGCGTACGAAGAGCGGAATTTCGTCTATCTGGGTCCATACCCTTTGTGGTCTGATCGGATGCTGTGGAAACAGCGCGGCAACTATATTATCCATTTGCATGGCTTCTTTGGCTTCAACTGATTTCAGGGCCCCCAGTTTTCGAGTCACAAGTTTGTAACCCATTCCCCAGGGGTTCTTTTCTATGTCTGCCACCAGCTCCCTCCAGCAGCAGGCCTTGCTCTGGTTAATGGTCAGCCGTATTTCCATTATTGCGGCCTTATGCTCCGCTAACTTCTCGTTCGCTTCGGCTTTGTTTCTTGCCTGTTGTGCCACACGACGTTGCTTGAGACACTTCCTTCGCAGATCTGCTATCTCCGGTCTCCACCAGTAGACCGCCATTTTCCCGTGGCGGGGTCTACTACGGGGCATAGAAGCCTTACAGGCCGCCCTGATGATGTTCATAGTGGAAGTAGCCAATGCTTCTGCAGTTACCTCTCTATTCTGTCCACTCTCCTCCAACCTTGCCTCACCCATCGCTAGTTCCCTCTCAAAAGACTCAGTCCTTAACCGCGCTGTGTTCCATTTGACGAATGCTCTGGGAGTCATCCTCTGGTAGGGGCCACCGTTGTTAACATCAAGCACAATGTATTGACGGTCACTACCGGTGTATTCTTTGATGACTTGTCAGTCTCGAATGAGCGGCCCGAGGTTCTCCGAGGCGAATGAGACATCGGTAATTGTTTCCCCATATCATCGCATTTCCATCATTCAAAACCAGAAGCCCCGCTCTCGCTACCATCTCCATAACGCGCTTCCCCCGGTCGTCGGGCTGAGGCATACCCCATTCCAGCGCCCTCGCGTTAAAGTCTCCGGCGACCACTTTGTATCCTGAAGCCGCCATCACTGCATCTTCAAGGCCCTCTAGCTGTCCTCTGTAGCTTTGGATCGGCTGATTCGGCGTGAGATAGCAGCTGAAAAAAGTTGTCGTCCCGCACCTCACCCAGACAAACCCGTTACCACGACCATGAGCGGCAACACGGGCCTTCCTGGGTTTCAGCACCCAGATGGCTGCAGTACCAAGAGGAGGGTTCCCTACTCCGGTACTGCTCGCTTAACAATAAGAGATCGACCCTCTTCTCTACAGCCAACTGGTGTAGCAAATCTTTGGCAGTTCGACTCCTATTCGTGTTTGCTTGTAGGACACGAATCATTGCGATATCTTTTTCTTTGCCCTTTCGAGCGCCTCCTTAAAGGCTCTGCAGCTTCCGGACCCTGTTTTGTGCTCAAAGTTATCTCAACTTTGGCCCTTGTCTGCTCAGATAATGCAGCGTGCTGTGCGATAAGCCATGCGTAATGGCCTTGTGGTCGGCTACTCCACATTTATAGCAACAGGACCGATCAGGTCCTTTGCACCCATTAGCTACATGCCCGTATCCCAGGCATCTATAACAGCGCGGCACCGAAGTCCGCTCCCGTACTCGACATTTAATCCATCCAATATGGATCTTCCCGCGCCCCAGGAAGTAGGATGCGTCACGCGTGCTCATCTCTACCATCGCCATCTTTTGCCCTCTCATGGTTCTAGGGATTAGGCCAATCTTCACATCCCCGATGTTAGGTATATCCCGCTTAAGGGCTTCTTTTATGTCGACTACCTCTGTGAGGCAGTCAAGGTCCCGGATCTCCACGGCACACTTGGACTCTGAGCAGAATACAGCTGCTGTGCCCTTAAGCGCCACCGCAATCGAGTCCCGGAAGACACTACTGTCCTTGACGCAGCTCCAATTTCCACCAGAACAGCCCCAGTTCGAGTCTCCCGCATGGTCCTAACCAGTACTCCTGAGCTTTCTGGGTTCACTTTAGCCTTAATTTCTCTGAGAATGTCGGCGTAAGTTCGGTCCCCCTCGGGTTGGATCAGGATAGCTTCCCTTGGAGCCTTGCCGGTGCTCCTGCCCTTCTATTTTGTTCCCATTGCCTGCTTTTCCAGAGGGACTACTTTTTTGGCCTAGATTGCTTGTTCCGAAGTCATCCTACTCTCTGCTAACTTCACCATCCGTTTTGCCATTTTCGAAATTACCAAATGTTTCGGATTGGCATCAACCGTCTTTACGCGTTTTTTAACGTTCAGACCTGCAGGGCTCCATGCTAAACGCTTCTCTGTTGGCGTATACGGATTGGTGCTCTGTATGTTTTTCGCCCTATTCTTTTCTTCTTCTTCAAGGCCTCTCCTCGATTTCCTGCAGGACTGCGTTGCTGCGAAGGCGTCCTCCAAAGTTGCAAGACCAAATTTGATATCCAATGGGACCTACAAACTTCAATGGAGGAACTACAAACTTCTCCATCTTCTGTTTCAAGGACGGTTGGGGTAATTTGGGAGTCCCCCATTTCCGTCCCATTAACGCTATTTTTGGTCGCAACAATACCTGTGGTACTTCTAATTGGACGCCTTTCATACGCACTTGTCTTTTTGTTAGCAGCACCGTAGGCCAAGTTGTCCACCTCTGATGCTTCGCGGTCGCAAGATCTCGACGACCCCGGGGCCCGCTTGAACACCCCTGACGGCCACCGGTACTGGGGAGCCGACCCCCGGACGGGCGGGAGGTGGGTCGTCCGACTGAGGGGCGCACCGCGTAGCGTGCATTTGAGGTAAAAAATTTCTAGTATTTCTAATCGGAACTGCAAAGTTAATTTGATTGATTAGTACGGAAGAATCAATTTAGCCATTAGTTTATGGAAAATTGTTATTGCAAGCATTCGATTAGAAAGATAAGGAAGATTTATTTGTAAAAGTCTACTATGGTAGGAAGGAGTTGGATAATGAGCAACATTTCCGAGCTGCTAAGACAAGTAAAGAGATGGTTGTTATGACTGTTATCCATCTTCAATCGGCCAGAAAAGTTACCTGAGAAGCGGAATGGATCTGGGATGGATCGATTGTGTACAGAGGTTAATGCTAATACCTACAACGCCTAACGTAAAAACAAAACCCGGCTAATATTTTTCATTGTCAGTGGGATCATGGGACTCATTATGGCAGAAGATACCATCTTGGATGTTGCTTTGGGCAGATATACTGTACCAAGGCTTGATGACTTAACTTCAATCATATTGTCGGTGTTCCTCAATCGGTTTTAATACAAATTTCTCAAATTGACATTATTGTTCATTTCTTCTATACCCATTTTCGAGTTTTCTAGAATTTTAATACTTTTTTTTTGTTATCGATTAAATGTGTATATCGTAAAACTGAAATGCTATCGAACTTTTAAAGGAATTAGGAGAGCTTACTTCCAAAGCCTCTAGGTTTTATAGTTTCTGGGATCGATGCGTTCATACAAGCAGACGAGCAGACGCGCAGACGAGAATACGGACATAATTTATTTGAACCTCTTGTAGTTTAAAGTATAGAGATGCTGCCTGTTAGATACTCTTGTGCATTTTAGGGCTAATGGTATAATGAAGATAATGTGTAAAAATGCAAGAAAATCGGCTTAGAAACACCGAAGATTCAATGTCTTCGATTGAAGATTAATCTGGCATTTTGTACCGCATTATTGCAAACAATTTCTATATACGCATGAATATACAGTAGGCCCCACCATAATCTAAGATCGAGCAAAAAGTTTAAATGCCTTTCACTTCCGTATTTCCCAATGAACCGCAATTAACTGGGGCTTGCCCACCAGTTAGGTCGGGTTATACCAAAAAGTACCCTAATTTCAGGTCCCAGCTTATTGTAAGTAGGTACATTGTGGATACATGCATGTCATAAAACCCCGACTTTGTACCTTAGTTGGAATATTATGGGTAAATTATGGACATAAATAGACTAATCTTTCATAGTCAGTTCAGTTATATCTCGGATGGAATCAGCCAAAAAGGACCATGGGCAAACGGACTACAATTGAACATCGAAAACTCGTCCTGGAACACTTCAAAAACGGATATACCGAACGCCGAATAACTAAAATGTTCAATCTGAGTCCCACAACTGTGCACAACATCATTTGACACTTCATCCGTGATAATCGGATGGGGGACAAGGGCAGAATGGCACAAATCACGATTTTCACCAAAAAGGATGAGCGAGGGATTATCAGGAAAACAAGGCTAAGCCTGAAGCTATCGGCTCCATAATTGGATCAACAAGATCACCAGGTTCTGCGGAACCATGAATTTCATGCCCGAGAGCCACGGAGTAAACTTTTTATAAGTGCATAAAATAAATGCACTGGGATAACGTTTCCATAATCCATTAGGACAAGGATTTGTATTCCTGACACATAGTCAGCTTTGAAGGTGAGCCCAAATTCAACATTTATGGCTCAAACGGACCATTTCATGTGTGACGTCGGTCCAGTAGGTGGAGCAAGTGTCATGGTATGGGCATGTAAGTGGTCAGCCGGTGCCCGGATCCGGAGTCCGGAGTACTTTCCGGTTCTACCAAGACAACGACCCGAAGTATAAGGACGGAATAGTGCAGACCTGGCTCATCTGGAGCTGCCTCGATGTGATTATTCCACCGGCCCAGTCTCCAGACTTAAATGTTGTTGTGCATTCGTGGGCTCTGTTGGAAAATAACATCCGGAAGCACCACATATCTAACAAAATGGATCTTGAAAATGATCTACTGGATGAGTGGAGGAAACTCGGTTCAGAAACTACACAGAAGCTGGTATCTTCTATGAATAATAGGTTAAGAGAAGTTATTAAGGCTAAGGGATGTCATACTAAGTATTAACATCCAAATATTTTACTTTTTTAAGTCTATTCAGAATAAACTAAGGCCTGTATTTTGAATATGTTTTCAGTTTTGGCTAATTATTATATTAAGGCAATATTAAAAAAAAATAAAGTTCCATTTTTAAATGTGATATATCATAAGACAAATGAGCGTTTAAGCATTTTTGAATTTGTACCTGGTATGGATATTATAGCACTTGCAATTTTCTAGCTTACCTTACTTAGATTAAGGTGAGGTCTACTGTATATAAACAATTTCTGTTCTGTTTTGCACATTCCACATGTTTAATTGTAATACATTGTCTTATGCATAGGTTAAAGAACAGCTGTGCCTGATGTACGCAACCTTAATATTTACTTAGGTTTAAAATAGATTTTCAATTAGCCTAATAAAATTTGAATACTTCAAAAAACCTGTATGATAAACATTAGTAAGCAATATTGCAAAATATCGGTTGAGATACACCGGAGATATGAAATCATCAAGCAGTGGTACAGTACTGCAGATATGTGTATGTCTGTCCGCCCAACCATCTATCCTTCGATATGGTCACAAGTTAACCTAATCGAACTCAGTCGACTTCCTACTTGATTTGTATTGACATTTAGTAATATTTTTTAATAGATATTTACATTAGTTTAAAATATGAAATGTATTTTGTATTATCAACTTTAAAAATAATTATAATTAAAATACATATATAAAATCACTTGTTAGCAACTGCTCAAATAATAATGGTAAGACGTCACAACCAAAATATAATCTATGACATCTGCAAAAATTAACAATGACAATATTTGACAAATAAACGCAGTCTACAGCTGTGTATGCTTACCAAAAATGTTGAGAGTGCTATAAAAGCGCATTCAGTTGTTCGAATTAATATCAGTTATATTGTAACTATGAGATCCCAAACTGTTGTTTTGAGCTGTGCTCTTCTAGCAATCCTTGCTGCCTATCTGCCATTGGGCGAAGCAGTTACCTGTGCAGTGGACCCAGCCGATCCTGCTTGCATTGATTGTACTCTACCTGCCAATGCTGCTAATGCTGAATGTATCACCACAACAACGGAAGCAGTTACAACAACGACAGCAGCCACAACCACGGGAGCAGTCACAACCACGGTAGCAACCGACACTGCTGCAACAGAAAGAGGCTGCGGTGGACGTAGACATCATCACAGGCATCATCACAGATTTGGACGCGGCGATCGATACGGCCGTTTCGGTGACGGACGTGGACGTCGTGGCGGAGGTCGTCGTGGAGGTCGTCGTGGAGGTCGTCGTGGAGGTCGTCGTGGAGGTCGTCGAGGAAGTCGTTTCTAAAAAACTACACTCTCAGAGCATAAAGATGTAATAATAAAATAGATCTATTGAAAGTGTTGTTCAATAATAATTTTGTATGCTATCTTCGGCGGAATAATCGTTAGCCTGCGAAGTGTTCTAATATAGGGATAATGGTACTCTTATCATAGTGATCGTTGGCACGGATATTGTAGAACGCTTTAGTTAAAACGCATATAAATATTCTATAAATTCACAACTGGTACGATTTAGGTATGCTTCCCCTCACAATTACCGAGCAATGGCCATGCAAAAATGGCCAAATCAGTCAAATAGCAGTCAAAATCTATCGATACAAAGGCAATCACAGTTCAATATTTAAGCAAACGAACGAGAGAAAAAAAATTGACACAATTACAAATATATAGCGCTTTTGCATGCTATATACATTTCACATGGCTGAACAAAAAATAAAAACTCGAAAAAAATGAAGTAAAATTTTTATAAGCTAAATAAAGCGGCAAGAGAAACAGGAGACGCCGCCAGGTGAAAGCGAACCCAAAAGAAAAACAGCACGCGAACAGTGAAAAAAAGAGCAGCAGCTATGATGAGGAGCAAAATGAGAAAAACGACGACATCGCATCGCATAATGCAAAGCCCCAGACAAATATGTGTGCCAGCTCCACCACCAGCTCCAGCACCTCTTGTTGCCTTGTTGCCCTTCCCCCCGCTCAGAGCGGGTCTCTAGCAAGGCGAGACAGCGCCGAGATGTGTGCTATGCTTTTTCTTTATGCATATTTAAAAAGGCCGCCCACCCAATAAGTATGCTTCAAATAATAAGCGTAGTGAAGCGGGGCGCATTATAAACCAGACTGTGTGTGCCCCTCTACCACCCCATCTCTCATCATACACCATTTCACCGCTATTCGCAAGCGTCATGCCTTCGCCCATTTTAGCCCAAAGTCTACATCGAATTATGCGAAGCTTCTGCCTGCATGCCTGCCTGCCTGCTTGCTTGCCAGTCTGTTGTTGTTTTTGTTAATGGAGCAAAGCTTGTACATTTGTTGTTGTTGTTGTTGCTGCTGTTGGTATTATCCTGCGACTGTGATTGTCTGTACTGTTTGTAGTTAAAATGAGAACAACAACAACAACAACAACAATGGTAATAGCAACAACAACAACAACCACCAAAAAGACGAGACGGAACACGGCACGCCATTAAATGCGCAGCAGAAGCTAAAGAAAAATCAGAAGCAAAAAAGCAAAATCAGAACAAAGAGAATATGCTAAACGTTTGACGAGACTCTAAAATATGCACAAAAAACGTAAAAAACAAATGATGAGCTTAAAAAATAAATATATATATAAATATATGCGTTAAAGTCGAAATATGAAGAGCAAATCAAGACACATTAAACGCCAGCTGAACAAATTGTAATGAATTCTTTAGTGAAGTTTATTGAAATTAAAGAAAGTGTAACATACCAAAAGTATAAATATTGTGCAGGTTAGCAGACGCTCAAGTTTTATAATGAATAATGAGTCAATTGAACATATATTTAATATATTTATTGTTTTAGGGACATGAGCGGTTTATTTTATGAAATGAAGTTCAAATAATTAAAAAGGTTTGCAGCCAAAAATCAATTTAAAACTATTTAAATCACATTTACCCAAAAAAAAGTGACTTAAGTCTATCTAACAGCTTAAAGTTATTTTAAAATTATTACAAATGTCAGAATTAAAATCTGTCGAACAATTTTACATCACAGCAAAAATAATCTGCAAATTAAATGCACCCCCCAACAAGAGATTTACATTTCACCCTCAAGTTTACAGAATCACCCTCAAAGTGTTTGTCTAATGATGTGTTCTGCCCTCATTTTTATTTATTTTCCATTTTTAGCTGCTTTCTTGCTTGTGCACAGCCCGTGAAAGGTGTCACAAAACAAAAAGGCATAAAAAACCAAATGCCAAATTAAAGAACTGTGGTTTAGTACAAGTGATTTCGCAAAAAAACGAGAAAAGAGAAGAAAAGAATTACGAAAAGCAGTCAAACATGATATAAAAAAAAACGATGAGCATTTTTCAGCCCCTCATTTGAGATGCTGCCACATTGAGAAACTGATAGAGCACAACGTTTTTGGGGGCTGGGTTATTGAACTGCCTCAGCCATCGGATTTGCCACTAAAAAGTCGTACCTTATCGTAATGACAAACAAATTTTAATCAACACACACATACATGGTATACACACAACAAGCCGCACAAGCCGCACAAGTCGCAGCTGCAAGCAGGCATTCATTCTGCCTGCTGATGACATCCTTTTTTCAACAGACGAGCCAAACATCACGTCGATTTTAAGCACATTGATTAGAAGTGCCCAAAGTTGGGTGAGCGGGAGAGTGGCAGAGGCAGGCTAACGGTGCGGACACCGGATAATAATAGCTGCTGCTCATGATGGCAACACCAACCGAGTGAGTGGCTAAAGAAGCTGAGAATCAAACTCAAACTCAAACTCAAACTGTGGCTGTGGCTGTGGCAGCGGGGCCTGTTTGATGTTGATTATGACAAAGTTGCTGCCTGCCTGATAAGCCTCAAAAACTCTCAAACGATGAGCGTGCAAATTTCTATAAAACATGAAATTTACAGAGAAAATAAAAATAATCAAACTTTGAGTAAAGTGACGAACTTTTAATACACTTAAGTAAAATAAATATTTATATGAATCTTTAAATTTTAGTTTTTACTTTTTTCGAGTAGTTTTTTGGAGTTAAAACTAATTATACAATAATTTATTCTTTTTGCTACTTTTTACAAACTCAACATACATGTTAATATTGCCTTTTAGTGAAAGTGTATCCTTGGCGTTATTGAAGAAGCGGAATCGGGGAAAAACAAAACAGGATGCGAGGCGTTGCTTGCCGCTGTTGTTGCCTCCTGCATGCCACGCACGTGTCGCCCTAAAAAGGCGATCTAATCAAATGGAAGTAAAATGTGTAAAAGGTGGAAAATTTACGCTGAGAAAAATGTAAGAACAGCAGCAGCCGGAAAAATAGACAAGCAACAAAAAAAAAAAAAAAAATGAAAGCGAAACGCCAAAAACAAGAGAATGAAATGAACACTCAGTGTGGAAAATGTGGAAAATCATAACTCGTCGACTTTTTGTTACTGTTTTTTTTTCCTATTTTCATAGACACACTAAAGTTTGTGCCACATGACTAGACATGAATTTGCAGCAAGTTAAAGCTTAAACTATGTGAGTCTGAGTGTGTGAAAGAAGAGAAAAGAGTAGAGAAGTAAGGAGGCAAGGGAGGATCGGGATCAGGCCCACAAAATGGGTATCATATGCTAATTTTCATACGGTCAACCCTTTTTGGAGCAACGACGAACCCAACAAGAGAGAAATTTTAATAATTTTCACTGAAGTTTTTGCCTGGCTTCCAGTGCGTTGCCTTTTCGGGCTAATTGTATGCTAAACGTTCGAGGGGATGGGACCGCAACACGCAGTACGGTTTGTGGGTGGCACTGTTTTGGAGCATGCGATTGTGAGGGGCGCTTTCAAAGTTTTTATTGGCCAACACATACACAAACACACACATACAGACAAAAACGGATACATGAGATTTTGTTGGAGCTTAGAGTTTCGCTTTATGTCGACAGCGGCGGCTGCGAGGCCGAACTATCAACATGATAGCCGGGTAATGACTTTAATTGGTGGGGCTGCTAGTGTTATGAGAGATGGATAGAAAGAAGGAGATAATAGGAAGGTTAAAAAGAGAGAGGATGCATAAAGTTAAAGTTACTCATTTTTGATGAAGTATCGTTTTTGTTTCGCTGTTATTGTTGGGTTAATATGAATGATACTAGCAAAAGCTGCTAAAGGAACCGAGAGAGAGAAAGACAGAGAGATAAAGCAAGCCAGACAGAGTTAGAGAGAAATAAAGAGAGGGAGTGTGAGTGCTTAGCATGTCCATTACACAAAGCTATATTCAACAAAAGGTACACAAAAAGGGTAAAGAAACAAAAAGTTGAAACCATCAGCTGTTTTGGAATTGTATTCAAACATTTATAGGACACTAATTGGTAGTAATAATTATTTGTAAAAGTTTAAATACAACTTTTTATTCACTTTTAATAAGCGAAGCCCATGATATGAGTTAAAATAGGTATAATTATTTTGGGGAAAAACAGCAGAAGAAATATATATGTATATATATATTTCGAATATGGATCTTGAATATAGTAACCCAAATTCAGGATTCATCAGGATAGAATAAAATCCGCGCAAAAACAATTTATGCTCTTTGCACTTCGGGGTCTTGATTTGGATAATAACATTGTTACTTTCCTACCATAGTAGACTTTTACAAATAAATCTTCCTTATGTTTCTAATCTTTTTCCATAAACTAATGGTTAAATTGATTCTTCTGTACTAATCAACCAAACTAATCTTGCAGTTCCTATTAAAAATACTAGAAATTTTTTACCTATAGCTCTTCAAGCTTGTTACTCTAACTACATTATCCATAACCCCTTTCGGATCTTATGTGCAACATATAACGATCTTGTTCGCGATCTTCGTAACCGTACTCTACGCGGTGCGTCCCTCAGTCGGACGGGCGGGAGGTGGGTCCCATTGTGCTAGGGTTCGCGCGTTACCCAGCCGGTGCTTGGATCGTTGGGCCACTTGAATGTACTGACCGTTAGTACATCTACGTCCAATAATAATATATGTAAATGCATTCTTGAACAGCATGAACTGCCGAGTCTATTTCGTTTGTCCGTCCGCCTGTATGTATGAACGCGTCGATTTTTGAATCTTAAGTTCTAAAGACTTTAGAATTGAAAAATAATAAAAATCCGAATTATTCTTTTTTTGTTGAGAGTATTATAACAAGTATTTGTTTATTTAAGTTTAAGTTATTGTTATTATTAATTAAAATTAATATTTCATATATTATTCCGTTTTTAATTGGGCACTTCTAAAATAGTTTGGTTGTTCTAGAATTAAGTTAGAGTTTGCTAATGTTTCTAAAATGCTTACTACTTACTTCTTTTGTGACTTTTATTTAAAAAAGTTCATGCACTAGTCTATTTAAGATGAAAATATCATTCAAATTTTTCTATCTATGTTCTGGTCATTGTCCAATTTTATCCAGCACACACACTCGAGAAATGGCCATATTGACACATCTACGCGCAGTTTTTTTGTTAAGTTCAAAAACATCAAATTTAACACAATTTCTCCTTCTCTCACTTTCTTTTCGCCCTCTCCATGCACTCTCTCGCACTAAAAGCTAACTCAAGTGGTCGCGTGTCGTTTGCTTTTTTTTTTGCTTTTTGTTCATTGTAAGCTTAAATGCAATGCGGAGCCGGGTCGAGGCCATTATTTTCACAGTTGAACGATGCGCTAATGCAAGGACAACGTTAGCACACTTTCTCTTTTACCACCCCTCCTTGCCTTGCGCTCAACATTTGTGTCAGCCACCCACACGTGCTGCACCATAATTAGGCGGACCGTGGCAAATCCAATAATTACCAAGCGTTAAAAAACTTTCAAGTACGCCCAATGCACACAACCGCAGAACACATGTTGACGCTGGTTGTTTGTTGCTGGTGGAGGGTGGGGTGTGGTGTGGCGGGGGTTGCTTGACAGGATATGAAACATGAAAAATAAATTGAAGAGCCAACATCCGTTTTGACTGGCAGGCCGAGTTGCTTCTGCTGTTGCCGCTGCTGTTGCTGTTGCTGTTGCTGTAACTTCTCTCCATTACTTCTGCTGATGACGTTGCCTGCATCGTTGTTGTCAATGCAACAATGACGACAATCAAATGACGTTTGCATCAATGAGCAATTGGCAAACAGAAACGAACAACGAGAGCAAGGACAAGGGGTAAAAAAACGGGGAGTAGGAAATGGAAGGTAGTCGGGAAAATGATAGCGTGGATTAAACGATTTTTAATGAAAAGCCTTCCAGACGGCCCTATTGAATGAATGACAGCGACTGACACACGCACACACACTCACACTCACACTCACAGGACAAGGGCAAGGCACACGCACACACATGCATGCATTTGTTAAACAAGTACAATGCAGAAAGACGCAGAAGCCTCAGCTGCAATTGCAGGGACATCGTATAAAAAATGTTGCATGATTGAAAATGGCACTGCAGGCCGCTCGAAAAAGTGCGGAAGGAAAAATGGAAAGATGGAAAGGGTGAAAAAGGAAAAACGAATGCTGGTAAAAGGGGCAAGCAGACAGAGAGACAAACCCATACCCCAGAGATGATGGCTGTTGCTGACGAGTTGTAGGAAAAATCGAGTGACCCAAACAAAAAGGGAAGAAAACATCGCGTTTCAATTGTTATGAAAACGGTTTTCTTAACTGTCCGAAAAACATTGCGCTGATGGAAGGACGACTTACCCCTAACTCTTTGACCAGCCACCACCCACTCTTCTACAAATTCATTGTGTTTTTGTCAAGGGGTTCCGCTGATTGGCTTGTTGTTGTTGTTCGTTCATCTTCAAAGCGGGCCCTTTTGTTGTCAAGGTGCGGGCATCCATCTACACAAAAGAAAGTAAAAGCTGGTCAGGGCAGGAAAGTGGCCGGCGATGTGAATGGGTTAAGTTCGAGGCTTTTGAAGTGGACTCGACCACTGTTGTTATGGCCAACTTAATGAAGTGTACATATCATCAAGAGTTGGACACACACAAAAGGAGCTTAAACGCCAAAAGGTTTGCCTGCCAATTGATAAACAATCGTTGTGGCCAAAATTCAGTACAAAGTACCACTGGAACGCGGCGATTACTGAGTGAAGATAGAAAAGTCAAATGCAGAAGCAGTAGTAAAAAGAAGGTTAACTGAAGTCGAGTGGAGATAACATTTAAGGGGTAAATCAAAGTAAAAACAATAGACAACATTGAAACAACAAATGAAAACTGAAGAAAAATAATCATAAAGTAAAAGCCAATCTAAATAATAATACTTCTACCAACCCAAGAAAGAAAAAAAAACATGAAAAAAGTGGAAAACTTATCGCTTAACCCGACAGGAAATAACTAAAAAGAGTAATTCCCTTATCTAGCGATCTACAAACATATGAATATTTTAGGCGGAGCCTCTGAGAACATTAGTGTCATATTTTATCTGAACTTCAACGCACATGTAGCTAAAACAAATACAGCTGATAAGCAGGGAGACTATGACCAAGACCAAGACCAAGACCCATTACCATTACCACTAAGCATTACCATTATCATTACCTATCAGCGGGACACACGCCATTCCTCAGAGTGTGGCAACTAAGTTTCTTGTGTCCTTTGTGTGCCCGTGTTTGTGTCCATATCTGAAGGAATATGTACAACAATTTACCGTAGTGCGTGGCCCCAAAATAAATAACCCAAAAATGTTTACACACGAGGAGTGTGCAGGCGGAGTAGAACAATCGTCTAATTATGCAGCGTTGACAAGAACAAAAGCAAAAGGACATATTAGGCGCCAGCCTACAACCAAAGAATCCCTGGGAGCCTTGAAAACATATTAGGAAAACATATTTTTTTCCATTCAGAAGGAGAGAGAGAGAGAAAGAGACACACACAGAGAAAATAGCGCACGCGGCGCATTTAACACTAATCATTGTCATTATTATCGCTGTGTCAGGACACGAACCGACTGTCCGCTTGATAGGACCCTCTCCCGTCTGTTCGGGCATTAAAAATTCATGATCTCAAGTGGGGATAGTGCGTTTGTTAGTTTGGGTGCCATATTTCACATCAGCAGACAGTAGCCTGTGTCGCCTTCAAGTGGGTTTTTCTACGAACCCAGAAAAGAAAACCACTTGAGTTCCGTTCAGTTAAACATATGGCAGTGTTCCCTAGACATAGAAATTGATCAACGAATCAATAAAATGTCAATTAACATTAATTTTCACACGCAGCGTACCCCTTTTTATACTCTTAAACCATTAAATCGGTAATAAAGGGTATAATAGTTTTGTGCAAGAGTATGTAACAGACAGAAGGTAGCTTATCCGACCCCATAAAGTATATATATTCTTGATCAGCATCAACAGTCGAGTCGAAATAGCCATGTCCATCTGTCTGTCTCTCTGTATCAATAAACCCGTCGATCTCAGGAACTACAGAGCTAGAGATTCCAGATTTTGGATATGAGCACTCCTAATCCCTAGGCATAGCAAGTTTGTTTCAAATTTTCGATAATACTCAATAATAAAAATCTTGAAAATCGAACAAAATAATGAACATCAGTGAAATTATTATTAAAATCGGTTCAGAAACACCAGAGATATGAAACTATCAAGCATGTTGTAGTACACGTATGTGTATGTCTGTCTGTCTGTATGTATGGTCAAGGGTTAAGGGTATCTTCTAGTCGAGCTTACTCGAATAGAGCGTTCTTACTTGTTTTTGTTTTGTGTTTCTAAGCAAAGTCATTGTTCAATTTGTCAGCTAATGTAAACTATTGTGAAACAATTAAAAACGCTTTGTGCAGAAGGTATAAAGATATATATTCTGAACGAGAACAATGAATGTCTCATGAAATATGAAACTTTGAATTCGAGCCGCGTTTCGAAAAACTCCAACTCCAACTTCAACTGAAGGCTATCAATAAGTAACTAGACGAAAGAGACATGAGGCGTATTTAAGTATTCAACTATTTAAACATTTCTGACTGCTGTGTTCTTTTCCTAGGAAAATTGTCGCCACACATGCAATGTGGTCGTTCTTTTCTCTTCTTCTCTTCTTTTGCGTGCCTTGAGTCTAGCACAATTAAACGACATTTACTGTGTGGAGACGAAGAGGGCAAATGTAGCTGAAGAATAATGTTTGATTTCCCCAAGGGAATAGGAAAAGAAGGCGGGAGCAGCAGCAACTGCAACAGATGTGGCATATAAGAAAATCCTCAAGCAGCGATCTTATTTTTTATAAAACAGATATATTTTGACTTTCTCACTCAAAATATGTTAAATATTTAGGATTCTTTGTGAGGAAGATTGATAGAACAATGCATTTAAATGGTGTTTAACTAATTGCTGTCCTTTGCCTAGAAATGTATAGACAATTAGTAGTTTGACGTTGAAATTGAAACAGGAAAAATCTGTAATCTGGAGTATTTGAGGAAAAAACTAAATATGTTAAGGAAAAAGTAGAAATAGTGCAAAATAGTTACAAATTCCTTTCAAAATTTTTTAAGTCGTATTAATTTCTTTAAATTTTTATAATTAGAACATCTTTAAGGCCAATCTTCTGCTTTTGCTTATACTACTTTTGTCCAAATATTTTGTATGGTTATGGTATGTGCTGTATATGGTATATGTATTCAGATAAATTTAGTTTATGCAACACACCAAAAAATACCAACAACTGTCAATCCAAGCATTCAGTCATAAAACTTTCCGAGTCAAAAATAAAATACACTCATGACACTTATATACCAGATTGACAGGCAAAAGTCAAAGAAAATGAAAAGTGCATTGCAATACACGATACTCAACGACCAGGAAATGTTTCGAGTAGGAAAAAAAGAACGGGGCCCGGACACCTGACTTAAGTCAGCTGAGGTGAGCAACTGCACAAATGGAAAAGTGACAACAAAAAATTCTAATTGAAAAACCGCAATCGAAACTACACAAGGCAATGGAAGAAAGAGGAAGCCGATGCAGAGAATAAGTACTTCCGGTTTGTGGTAGAAGTACCCGAAAGTGCAGATAAGGCATGCCCCAAACGAGGAAAGAGAGGGAAAAAAATAAATCGGTTGCAAACATTGAGAGCCGAATGGCAAACAAATTTGCCGAGTGTGATAAAAAATAATAATGCGAAATCTGTAAACCGTAAACACAATGCACAACTCATAATGTGTGGCTACATTTTCCACTTAATTTATGGCAAATATGGGGGCCAGTCGATAGACTATAAAGTGTGGAAAAATCGTGAAGAAGAGAACCCATTGAACGTGAATTTTTAATAGACTTTTAATAACCCACACAGTGATGGGTGAGGTGGTGGGGGAGGGGGGCAGAAGGATGTGATTGGTGGGGGTGGCTAAACAGAAAGTGTAATGAACCGCAGCACACTGCACATCGTGCAGACATTTTCCAAATGAAAAGCCATTGAAAGGCGTTGCCATTGGGCAAACAATAGCAGGAAGGCAACAAACAAAAAAAAAAGAAGTGAAGCAAAAGCCAAAGCCAAAGCCAGGATAAAGCAGCAGCAGCACCGGGAGCGGGTGCTGTAAAGGGACGAAAGAGACAGCAAACGGTGGCAGACAAACAACAATAAAGATAGAAATCAACGCAGACGTGTGCATAAAATATTAATTATCATCAGCAGCAGCAGCAGCAAAAGCAAAAGCAACTCGACATATTGGCAATGACTCTGAAAAGCCAACACCCAGCAACAAGAGCAAGAAGAAGAGGCAGAACTGACTTTGGCAGACGCGACACGCAATGGAAAATTGGCGAAAAGCTTTGGCAATGGCATTGGCATTGTTGGTTGGTATGCTCGATTGGGTGGCTTTGGGTGGGGATGAGTGGTTGGTTGGCTTGGGTGGTGCTTAAAATTAGTGAGCTTGCCAGTTAGGATTACAGTTAGGCAAGGCATGCAGCAAAAAGAGGCAGGAAAGCAGGCAGCAGTTGGCGCCATTTGATAACTGACTCAATCTAGGAGGCAAAACAACGTTCACTCTGCGGCTTTTGTTTGGCATATTTCGCTTAGGAAAAACACTGCTGCTTCTCTCCGGTAACCGGCTAGACAAAAGTGCATTAAACGCAGATGTGCAAGAGTATATATATATATATATATGTGTGTGTATGTGTGTTTTGGGTGTGTGTACGGCTGGAGAAAGTGAAAAAAGAAAAAATTTGTGTGGAACAATAAATGAGTAGGCGAAAATTTAAAAGGGTTGGCAGCAGCACTAAGCAGCTGCATTTGAAATTAATAAATGTTTAGTGTAATTTGTAGGGTATATGATGTGATATTTGAGGATCTATAACACAATACAAGTTGCTAAAGACTTAATCAATCTAATATATTGCATTGTAAAAAGCTTATTCGATATATATGTAAGTGGGAAGTAGTTTGAAGGTGTGAAGTCAAAAATTATTTTGATAGATCAAATTTTAACAATTGGTTTTTTTTTTATGTACTGAACTAATAACTATTTCATATCATATTTATTGAAATCTTCACTTTCAAAATCATGTATTTTAAATGAAATGAATATATAACGATATAATCTTGAACAAATTTATGATAATCTCTGAATAACATAAAATATAAAATATATTATAAAAATTATTTAAAAAACACCGGAAATATACGATTTTGAAGATTTGGCACATTAAAGGTTATGTATGTCTTTCCTTTTGTCTGTCTGTCCGTCCCTATAGCCAAGGGTGTGTTCAAGTCAAGCTTACTCGACTGAATCATCGAACCTGTTATATACATACAATATATATGTATATATAACATAGAAATAATTTTTTCAACAGTTTTATTTTTCTTTTAACCTAACCCTTTCTCATTCCATTTAAAAAGTTTACTTTCTTTTCAATGATGGCTCCTAAGAGTGTCCTTGGTCTGCGATATGGTCTTCTGTCAGGTCTGCGCCAGGGTCTACGTCCTGGCCCGCCCCATGGTCTACGTCCTGGCCTCCATCTTCTCGTGGTAGTTTCAGGCGCCACTGTTGTAGTTGTTGTTGTGGATGTTGTTGTTGTCTCCTCGACATCTTCGACGCATTCAGGATCCTCAGCATTTGCGGGATCGGTACAATCAACACAATCTACATTATCAGGCTCCTCTTCACAGGTGACAGCATCACTCAGAGGCATATAGACCAAAAGTATTGCCAAAACGACACAACTTAATATTATAAGATTGCTTTTCATCTTGTTGACTTGAATTAATCGAATGCTATAATTTGATCAAATTGTTGAGCTTTTATAGCAACTCATTACTAAATATTATGCCAAATTTACACAGCTGTTGGCGAATTGTTTTTGCCAAATATTATTAGTGAACGATTAGCGAAGACATTCCAAACAATAGTTATATTGACATTGTTTTGTTAACTGTTTGTTTGCGATTAAATATTTAAGCAGTTGTTTGTTATTTGACAACCGGAAGTTATTTAGTAGTGTGAATTTTATTATGGACAACAATTAAATGTGTTCTTTTTTCAGACACGGAAATATTTTCGTTGATTGATTTCAAGCATTTTAAGTATTTCCCAACTTTCATGCATCACACTTATCTCTCCGACACTTGACATCTTCAAATAACAATATGTCTTCCCTTGATTTGGTAATTTTACCTACTTATGCCGTGTTTTTCATCTCTCATTACAAGCTGTTTAATTAATTTTTTCAGCACTTACTGTCTACGCTGGCGTTACTAAGCAGCAGCATCCACCCACTAACTGAGTGAAAGACAGTTGCAAATCATGCGTGAACATTAATTCGATTTGCGCAGATGTGTGCCAATCGACAAGGAAAACCCGTCAAACGTGTAGAACAATATGTGTGTGATGCTCTAGAGTTTGTTTGAGGCTTTAATTTCGCATATTGTTGACAACAGCAAGCGAGCAAAATGGGATTTGTAGGGAGAGAGAGATGGTCAATGGTCAAACCCCTCTGAAACAACCTGAGGCAAATATCTCACTGTGTATTGCCGTCCACTTGGGGTCTCTCGCTGTGTCACTAATTGTGCACAATATGAAGGAGATACCTGTGTGTGTGTGTTTGTTGTGTGTGTGCCTAGCCTGGCTGCTGTTGACTGGTGGTTGCTGTCACTGTTGTCTGTCTGATGGGTTTTGCTGGTACTGTTGCTGCTGGTCTGGTCCTCCACACCACCACCAGCACCACCAGCAGGACCACCTTAGTGTGCTTGTGGCTCATGGTTGACCATTAGCTGTGGGACTTTTTTGCCTTTTGATCTACGTGATATGGTTTGTGTGCCTGTGTGTGTGTAATGCAATTAATGTGATTTTTGGTTGCAAATTAAACGTATTTATCAGCGTTTATCAATTAATTTTCATTTTCATTTACGGTCGACCGATTCTCAGAGGCTTGACAAATTATCAAACAATGATTAAACATGGCACTTTTAATGCTTGTTCACATCGACTTTAATTAAATATATAAGTAAGTTAGTGTGTGTGTGTGTGTGTGTGTTTTGCTTGTTAACGGAAGCTGTCTCCAGGTCAAACATTGATCTAACTCGCCAAAATCCCGAAAACTAAACAATAAATATCATCACACAGCAAATGTTTTCTCGCTCACTTTGTGTATGCTATCTCGCTCTTGCTGTTCAACACTAATTCGGTCTCGCTCTTTTACAATTTGTGTGGTCAATTTAATACCCTGCTAGGTACTGTATAAGGGGTATATTGTTACCTTTAATATTTAACGGTTTGATAGTTTTTGAAGAGTTTCTTATAGTTTGGCACACGCTCAAAATATTTGGCATTCCAACTTGTTTTTCGATAATTTATTTGATTTGGACATGACTGTGACCACGCCCACCCCACTCAGACAGACACCGCCCATCGATCATCCCTAGCTGGCTATGCTAATAATGTTTTGTAATTTATTTTCAACATGTTGACAGGCGACGCGCACATTTCGAGCCGTAAATTTGTCGAGTTTGCCATTATATTATTGCAGGACGGTTGTTGTTGTTGTTGGCGATTCAAATTGGTTTTGTTGTTGCTGTCGATATTTTCGTAGTTGTTGTTGTTTTTGTTGTAGCTGCCGTTACACATAATTGATTAAAGGAAATTATATAAAAGGTGCAAACTGCCGCAATTTGATGATGCATTTTGATGGCATTCAGAGGTTTTACCGATTTTCATTTCAGCCACACACACACACACACACGGACATGAATTAGAGTT
Organism: Scaptomyza parva; assembly: GCA_035044645.1. Taxonomy (NCBI): domain Eukaryota; kingdom Metazoa; phylum Arthropoda; class Insecta; order Diptera; family Drosophilidae; genus Scaptomyza; species Scaptomyza parva. Next base: position 1,233,184 of record JAWNNT010000063.1, read on the forward strand.
TTAGGGTATATATGTGAGTAATGTGTGTATTTTCTGTTTTTATTGTTATTGGTTTTATTTGCACTTAAATGCACGGTTTATCAGTGCCAATAATCAAATTTCTCAACCGTTGCAATTTGTTTGGTGTTGCGACTAAGGATTTGATTTCGAAGCCTTTTTTAGTTTTCCTGTGAACTTTATGTAAGCTTAAAAAATTATTTATAGTTAGTCGTTAATCGTATCTGCTTAACTCTTAAAAATTATTTAACCAAATATTCTTAATATATCTTAATACGATATGTCAAAATATTCATTTTTGTTGTGTTTGATTTCAATAAAAAAAACCGGAAATAATCTTTTCCACAGCTTTATTTTTGTTAAAATAAAGCTTTCATTCATTTCATATTTCTACATATAATCTACAATAATTTGTCAAACGAGCTTAGACATTTAATTAAAACAGTTTCATTATTTGTCTTTAACCCAAACCTTTGTACATAAAATCGGACCATATCCTCCCTAAACACTCTATCCACAAAGCAGTTCAAGTGAACAAATCAGAGCTGGGCTTTTTTTGTGTACTTTTTGTCCAACAAAATCAAATAAAACAATTGAAAATGACGAAAGCAAACAACTCGACCAAAAAATGTGTCCAAACACACACAGAGGGAGAAAAACATGCCAGATTAAATTCCACGTGAATGCCAGAGTGAATGCAACTATTCAATAAATGCAACCGCAACAACAACAAAGAAATTTAAAGTATTTGTACTGCCCCAAACAAACCAAGTCCCGCTCTCTAGGAACTTTTATGCCACACAGATAGAGAAAGAGAAGTCGGGCCAACAGAGAAAAAAATTAAATTAAGTTTATTGACATATTGCTAATTAGACAGAACATGACAGCGTATCAAGATTTATAGCGCCCGATAAGCAACAGAAGCAGCAGCCCCAAACATTCCTTTCCCCTTCCCCGACCCCAAAATCGGATCAATGAACGCATTCATTTTAATTGGAGACATGGAAAATATGCCAAACAACAACGAGTGAAACAAAAAAAAAAGAATGCTTTGCTCTCATTTCCCTCCATTTTCTCTTTTCTCCTTACTCTAACAGAAGACATAGGAAACGACGACGCTCTAATTAAATGCACTTGAGAATGCCACAACAGCAACAACAACAACAACAACAATCATGTGCTCGTATGAGTGTGTGTGTGTGTGTGTGTGTGTTATGGTTCACTGGAATTTATGTGCTGCCCCTCAACTGTCTCGTAAATCTCACAAAAATCTAAAAATCGTCGTATGCCAAAAACGAAACAATGAAAAAAAAAACTATGAAAAAACTCATAAAAATTTTGTTCTGTTGTCGAACATTTTTGGACATCATTTTTGTTTTTTGTTTTTTGTGATTTGGATTTGAGTTTTTTATTGTTTGCTTTGGCAATATTTACCTATTAATATTGCTCGGTGTCTAGTCGTCACCCCGCCCTATCCGCAGATACATACATGTACATATATCGTCACATACCATACACTATACACTCCGATAAAGAGGGAGCAAGAGGGTTGCAGTTGCATTGCTGCTGCTGCCGCGAGATAGTAACAAATTTGTTGTTGTAACTCTTGTTGTTGCACAATACAAACACACACACACACAAATTGCTAGCGTGTGTCATAAATTTTGAGCGCTTAACCAATGAGAAAATAGCAAAGATGGCAACTGAATAACGGAATATAACTGACACTGAAAATGATGAAATGAAAAAATGTTAGAAAATGTAAAAAATAAAGGATTAACTTGAAAAATACGTGAATGACTTCTAGGAATAGAAAATTACATAATGGATATAAGGAACTTTAAAACACACTGTAACTATCATTCAAAAATTGTTCAATTCCTTTTTATTGTTACTTGTTTTAATTATTTTTACTTTTCAAATACTTTTCCATTATTTCTTTACTGTCACAGGAATATATCTTACAAACAGATCTCCAGTTTAATTATAGAATATTCATCTTTATGATACAAATAACTTACCATAATGAATCCTATATAACTAACAGTAGTGTATCAAGTAGTCTATCTATTCTCAAAACTCAATTCTCTTGTCTTTTTCCCCCCTTGACAACCGCAATGGTATTCCAAGCATTTTATTTTCACATTTCATTTACCTGATTGTTTGGCTTACATTGTTAACTAGAAAATTGTCTGGCATAAACTAAAATATGCATTACGGACTAAAATGGGAATGACATCAGACAACAATCTAACAACAACAACAACATCAATATTAGACAACAAAAGGCAACGAAATCAACATTGGACTTGGACAGCGGTATTACACTTAATGCATTTTCTGTGTTACCAGCTTGAATGAATTGACCCCTTCAACCCAAAATGCCCCCACCCCACCACACCACACCACATCACATTTAACCTGCTGCACAATTAAAACAGGAAATTACATTGATTTATTTGGCTTGCACATTATAAATTCTCTTAATGCTACATAAATATTGAAGTCGAGATGCATTAATAAATAGTTTTTTATATTGTAAGATGCTTAGTTGCTCTGGACTTGCCATATTATTTTTATTCCCAAGCATAATCAGACTATTTAAATTGATTTATGAACACAACACTTTGCCACTTTGCGCCCCTTACAATAGAAAAAATAGAAAAAAAAAACCGACCACCAATAAATTATTGTAACAAGCTTGAGGGGGGGTTTGGGTCGGGGCACGGCAGACTTGACTGTTTGTTGTTGTTGGTTATAAAGCGGTTTTTAGTGTCTTAATTTGTGTGTCGAATTGTTAAAGTCTGTTGATTGAAGTGTTGATAAAATAGCCAATGAGGCAATCCGTGGATAAGAAAATAAAAAAAACGGCAGTTCATTGGGGTTAGCCTCTAATCTCAAGAATTTTCAGTAAAGAGCAAGTAAACAATCGGATCTGTTGATTGATTATAATGTAAATATATTTTCGGAATCGCTTTTAAAGCTTTTTATTGCTTCTTTTCTAACTAAAATTTATCGATTTTATACAGTAAAACTATGAAAAAAAAAAAACAGTTTAAATTTGAATGCACGAGTATTAACTAATCATTAGCTGACACATTAATTGCTTTGATAACTGCATTAAAAAGCAATTAATATGACTTGCAGATTCGAGTCATAAAGAAAGAAATGTTTCCACTTACTGCCTACTCCGATTGCTAATAACTATAATTTAATCCAATTCCCTCTCAAAAATAAAATTACCTTTCGTTCAAATGCTGAAAAACTCAAACACCAAACAAGCAGACAGACGGTTCCCACAATCAAATTGCAATTAACCCTTTAAAATGACTCGGAGTTCTGGGAGGATTGGCACCAACTGCATCGATTGACAATTTCACTCCGTTGCCCACTGATCGATGGGCGGGTGGGTGTTAGCACGGTGGGCGTGGCAATCAAAGTAGCAAAGTCAAAGAATCGACAAGTTGCACACCACACGCAAAAAACTTGACGGCAAAATTGGCATATGCGTTGAAAAATTTCCGGCTCTCAGTCAAGCAGTGTGTGTGAGCAGGGTCGGAGGATTTAGGGGAAAGAGAGGAGAGGGAGCCAGCTGCTGGGATAACTAATAAAGGGGGCAGGTTTCACGTGAATGCGTGTGTGTGTGCGTTTTGTAATCCTGCCAAAGTTGACACATTTTGCAACGTCAAACGAAAATTGGCTGCAGTCGCAGTCGGCGTTCGGTTTCTTTATGGGATTTGCAATGGTTTACATTTGGTGCAACATCAAGCAGGAGCAGCTGTCTCTGTCTTTATCCATGACTCCGTTTGCCTTTTTTCATTTTGCTAGACCTTCTGCCCGCCTGCTTCCTGCTGCCTGCTGCCTGCCTGGCAGTACTAATTGGCTTGAATGCAGTTTTGGGTGCTAATTGAATGTGATTTGCATTTAGCTGTTAAATCAGCTACACTTCTTGGGTATTCCGGCAGTCAAACAGTGTATCCCAAATGGCTTAAGTTAAAACTACAATACCCTTTTAAAAGCGGATCAGCTTGTGAGTGAGAGATCTTCAAGCAGATTACAGAAGCCGATTGAGCAGACAATTGTTTTGAAAAGCATTGTTATTGGCTTGATAAGGTAATGTCAGCATTTGACAGGCATTCATGCAGTTCGAGATGTCAGTGTCACATTCATGAAAAACACTCGAAAAAAAGAGGTTTATTTTTTTACATAAGCATTTTGTCATACATAAGCAGCTAACAAGTTAATCAGGCAGATGGAAAAGAAAGAAGAAAAGGGGAGTTTCAGGTGCAACAGATTAACTTCAAGCCGAATGATGCTAGTTGGTTTCTTGAGACATTACCAAACAGTCAAGACAGTCAAATTAAGTATTCGTCCAAGTTACTCACAAACAAAGCCTCCTCTTCCTTTGCCTCTCTCACTCTCTTTCTGTTAGCAAGTCAATCCCAGCTGTGCTCCTTGTTTCCACCACCAGCCTGAACTCCAACCCTCTGACAAGGTATGTATATCAAGCAAGCAAACAAGCACTTGCTATAAACCATCAACTGGTGCTCACCTTCCAGGCCCTGCTAACCTCGACTCCAACTCCAACTCCGACTCCGCCCAACCCTAAAATCGCAGTCATGGTAATCATTTATCAAACAACAAGCGTAAAATTCAATATTTTTTCAAGACGTCGCCGATGCAAAAGCGAAAAGCAAGTAGAAAAAAATTAATTAAATTATGAAATTTTATACCCTAAAGCAAATATTTAATTTAATAACATTATTATGCAGCTCGGGCTGTGTAAGTGGGCGTGGTGGTGGTGGGTGAGGTGGGCGTGGGCGTGGGCGTGGACACACGCACCAGCACGCGGCCAAAAAAGTTGACGTGCGGAAAGAGCGGAAGAGTGTAAAAGGCAAGAAATATGCAATGTCGAAATACACATTTTATACACGAATCCCTCAGGTTGCATCGTTGAGCGGCAGGATAATAAACCACGCGCGTGTCCAACAAGAACGAAAATGCAGGAAAGCAGGAGAAATATTTATTTATTTTTTTATTTTTCATTCTATCGCCAGTCGCTTGGCCGCCTGCCTGCCAGTGCTAATTGCCAAAAATCATTTTTCAAGCGTGCACAGCTCGAGGTTTTTTTTCTCCAACAAATATATATACTTTACCGTTTTTGTCTGCACGTGCCTCTACGGTTTTTGGGCTACAGCTGCTGGTGCTGCTCATCTGGTCTGATTCCGGGACGAGCTTTACAGTGGCGCACCCGTAAATTCGCTTAATCAAAAAATAAACAAACTTAATAAGCAGCGTGCGTGACTCTCTCTCCCTCTCGCTTTCGCTCTCGCTTTGTTGCACTGCTCGTGCCCATGCCACCAATCCCCATGCTAACAGGACAAAATAAGGCTCGACTGCACTCATAGCAGTCGACTGCGTATTGTGGTTTTGTTGGCCCTTTCTGTTGCATGCAATATGCCAAAAGTTCAGTACCAACAAGAACTCAACTTGCCCCCCTTTTTTGGTTTCAACTGTACTCTTTTGGCTCCTCGTACGCAAGCTCGAGTATATAACTTGAAAAGGTATGCAGCAGAAGGGACTACATATATAAATTTCTTACTTTCAGTGTAAAATGTGTTTTGGGGTTTTTTTTTTTTAATTATATTTTCTTATATTTAAACACTTATACCTTAAACTTGATTTTATGTTAATTCTTTTTTTCGTTTCTGGATTTTGTATATTTGCTTTTTTTTTTAAATATATTAATTGCCATAAAATGGGAAGTATATATTTTCTTGATCCTCAAACTATTCTTTCAGTTTTGAGCTGTTAAGATGAATCTTTTGTCTTAGTCTTTGTTAAAACACAATATAATTTAAATATTTCTTCACGTCTATTTATAAATGCAATCTCTCACTTCTTAAGTACAGTTATCAATCTGCGATTCCTTCTCTATTTTCCATGTTTTGGTTTATGTTTATGTTTATGTTCCTTTTACGATTATGCACCAATATCGGTCGCCTATCCCACATATTTCTTTCTAAAATTTTTGTTGTGTTTTTGTTTAGTTTCCCAATAATTCTCGGCTATAAATCAAACTATACTCTCACCCCATTGTAACGCCCCCGCCCCCTCTCTCTTCTCTCCGCTCCCTACCGTAAAACTTACTACTGTCCATAGTACGTACACCCATTCAAAAACCAATACTTCACTAATTGCTAGGCTTAATAGGCATTAAAAGCAATGCCCAGCAGCGGGGCCCACTGTGTCCGCGTCCCGAACAATGGGCCCAGCTGGGCAGCTGAGCCGAGGGCGCAATTCAAGAAGGATGGTGATGGCTGGCAGGGGGTAGGTGAGTGGGTGGTTGGGTTGTTGGGTAACGGGGTGGAGGGGATAGAGCGCACGCACAGGATAATAAGCGCACGCCAGGATGCTTTTGTACAGTGCCTGGGCAAATAAAATTAGAAATTTTACGTTTTCAAAAGCGGCGCTGAATGGTAAACCGTTTCTCACACCCCTCCACCCGCTGCCAGTGCTTTAAATATGAATGCAAAAGCGAATGGTGGGTTAGAAGAGAGAGAGAGAGAGAGAGAGAAAGAGAGATTTCAAGGAGAGGGGGCTAGTGGGATGCAGAGGGAGGATGAAATGTGAGCTACGCCAAATTGCATAGAATGTGTAAAAGTTGCAGTTGCAGCTGCTGCTCCGTGTCCCGCTTTCTGTAACGTGCCTAGTTTCCCCCATCACAAATCCCGTGAAATCCACCCCCTCCCCTTGTCATTCCATTCTGTATTCGGTGTGCTGGCCAAACAATTCTATAAAATTAGCTAAAAGTTCTTCGTCTCCTCCTTCCTTGGAGAGGAAGCCATTTTTAGGCTCAAGCCTCGAGCAATGAATGAGCACAAATTGTATAACAGATGAGCAGCTAAAGGGAGGGTGGTGGGGGGTACGACAACGACAACGACGACGACGAAGGGAATTGAAATAAGTACAAGAAATAGAAGCAAGAGATGAGAAGAAAGATGAAGAAAAAGTGTTGCTGCACAACTGTCAAGATTTTTAAGGTAAAGCGAACGAAGTCGAAGAAGAAGAAGAAGAAGCTCACAAAATGTAAAGCTAACAATTTCTATGCCAATTTTAATTGAGTGCAAACGGGAAGCGCTGTGGAAGTTAATAAGCTGAAAAGTGGACTTAACGATGGAAGCCGAATAGTAGAAAGCGCGGTAAGAGGGGTTAGGCCGAGCAATGCTACTTTCTTAAGAAACAGGCAAAAAGTGGACAGTTTAGAACAATTGTTAGCAATTAAGAGGTGTGTGCAATGGCAAAAAGCAAAAGAAAAAATGTACGAAACAAAGCTGGAATTTAAAAATGCGTAAAGTCTTAAAGATTTCAATTTGGTAAGCCTTAAGTTATATTATATGCAGTTTATAAATATATGCAGAAAACAGTTTAGGAAAGAAAACAGGAACTAAGAAAGACGAACTTGGTTGTAGAAAATAATGGAAATAACAAAAAAAAAAAGTCAATATTACTATCCTTAGATATCATCAAATTAAAGTCAGCAATACAAAAAAGAGAAAGCAGTAATTTGACAGTTGATAGTGTAAAAAAAGAGAACTATTCGCTCGCGTTCAATTGAAAATGATTTGCTAAACGTGGGAGCAGTCTGAATATCTTCTGTATCTAAATCTGAAAGAACGCGGCATCAGAAATGTTGCCGCGCGCGAATTTGAAATGCAAATTTCAAAATGCGAGCAGAGTATTGTTTTTTTTTTTTTTGCCCTTGGGCAGCGCAGATGAAGTGCGTCTGTCCCCTGTGCCTGTTGCCTGTTGCCTGTTGCCTGTGCTAGTCAAAATGGCAGTCACGTCTGGCGATTTGTAATCGAAACGAATCTTATGGTCATGACAGAAGTTTTGAAGTTTCGCCCCAGAAATGTAGCACAAAAAATATGCAACAGTGTTGCGGAATTGAAAAAGCTTTCAAGCCAGTGAAGTGGAAATTAAAGCTTGACGACGATAAAGATAAAATTCTATTTTCAACCAAAAAGTAACTTTAGATCTGGGAGATAATAAAAGTTTAATCTATCTTGAGTGTGTTTAGATATTGGAATGTTGAATTTCTGCAAAAAATTTCTTATCTTAAATCAGAATTGCGATTCTTTCTAATTACGAGTGGGTTGAAAAGTTTATGCAATGATTTCTAATTATGACTTTTTACTACAATCATTTCATTCATTTGGAAAGTTCAAGTTTTCAATTAGCTAGCGGGCCATTTTCCTCTAGTTTTCCCAAGCCGACCCCCCCTCTACACTTCTTTGCGCTATCTGCAGCGCAATGCGCATTGAATTCTCGTTTCGATAACAATTAAAAGTTTCGCATTTGAGAAATTAATTTAAAACAATTACAGAGCAGTGAACAAAAAGTGTAAAAGAGATAGAGAGAGAGAGAGCGAGAGAGTGAGGGAGGGAGAGTGAAAGAGAGATGGTTTATTCTGCATTTGATGTCATTGATGCGACTTGCTACTGCAAGTTGCAACTTGGCAACATGGCAAAAATTGGCAAGCTGTAAAAGTTGTTTGCCTCTTCGCCTCGTCCCAGTCTGCAACTGAGGACCTGTGTGACTATTGCATCCCTTCTTCTTCTTCTTCCTCTTGTTTTCCCGCTTTTGTGTGTCAAGTTTCATGGCGCTGACCCAATTTGCGCGCTGACTTTTCATTTTCACTCGCTGCAATAATTCTCGACCATAAAGCATTCCCCATATCTCAGCAATTGCAAGTTTTTAGCTGGGTTTTGGCATTGTCCCTTTCTCTCTATTTCATTTTTCGATGCTGATGTGGCACGTTTTCTCTCATACTCTCTCGTCGCAAAATCAAATCAATTATCGCCAAAATCAATTACGTCATTGACACAGAGATGCAGAGACAGAAAGTTGGGAGAAAGTAGGGATCGGGAAGAGTTCAGCATCTGTTGACAGTGGCTCACTGACAGCATTTCCTCGAGGTTTACTCGAGGACACAATTTCACACTTGGACACAAGGGTCAGGTATGCATTTTCCCCAGCCGCCGACTTCTTTGACAGCGTTCCCCATTTTGTATTGTTGCTCATGCATTTATTCTTGATGCAAATGCCACCCGGCGGCGCCACCCACAACCCATGAAGTGCATTCATCACGTGACTTGTTATGCCTGACTTTTGATTTTTGTTTCGACAAAGAACAAAAACAACACAAAGAGGGGCAGAACTTAAGTTGCAAATCACCCGAAAGGAACGTGTTCACATTGCCTTCTCTCTACTTATGAAGTGCATGATTTGCAACAGTAAAGCAAGTGCAACAACACACTGAAAACAAATATATGTGTACTATATAATTATGGCTCAAGTCAGATATAACTTATTAGCTTATAATAAAATGAAATCTCGACTAGAAGTTACCCGTGAGCCCTACTCAGTTGAACGTATGTGAAATTTCCACATAACTCGTTCCCAACACACAATTTATAATGTTCACTCTTTTGTGGGTTTCTCAAAAACTATTAAATAAAATAAAAGAAAGGAGAATAAGCGCTCGCCACTGTTATTAATATACGAGCTTTACATAAATTTCTCAATTCCTTGCGATTCGATCAGACAGCTTTCCCCTTCAACTTTAACTCGGAAAATCTATAAGTATTTAATAAGTGTGACCTTGCTTACTCATTGTTTAGCCCAAAAAGCTTATAACTATTTCACTCCACCCTGACAACTTTTTTCAATTCCACACTTATAAGAAGGGAAATTAAAAGACTAATCTATACCTTATCTCAGGTAATGTTTTTAATAATTAATAACTAATCGGTCGCAATTTTAATGAATTTCATTTGTTACTGTGTATGCTTCCGAAGATCAAAGAAACAAGAAATTCATTCAACTCCTGCACCTGACACTAGGGAGATTGAAAGCTTGAGGCTGAGAACTGCCAGCTGCCAACTGCTTTGTTTCTCTGCTTTTCTCTGTGTAATCAAGCTTTGGTATTTGTGAAAATTAAACACAATTCAATCCATGTTGCTTGGCACTGTTTTTGATGAATTTGATTCTATGTTAAGGAACAACATTGTAACATTGTTTACTTGTGCATACTAAAAAAAATCTACATAAAATTTAATTTTTAATTTAAAATGCATTATGTATGTAGGATTGGCAGCTCTAGCAGCTAATGCCGATAACTATCAATAAGATCTAATATTAAGTTGTAATAATCAATAAGATACCGTAGTATAAGCACACCACTAAAAGATGTAAGAAGAGCAGTAGTAACTGAACCGGCAAAGCGTAAGGCGGTACAATTGAAGTATCTAAAATTGTGTACGCATACAATGAAGTATATTCGCTAAATAAACGTTATAATTATTATTTTATATATAGTAAATCGGAGAAGTTGTTTTGATTAATGTTGCTTTAAAAGTTCAGTCCTACATGTATTTTACGATCATTATAATGTAAGATAGATTTGGGCCGTTCGGCAATGTTATTGTAATCCTCGCCAAGACATTCACTTTTGAGATCGTTCACATATTGTAGCTTGAATTTAAAGGAGGATGTATCTTTGTCGAAATGAACAGTTTCATTTTTACCATCCTTTTCGCTAAAGATCGTAAAGTTTGATGCTATAATCCATATAGTTTCGTAATCAAAGAGCGACGATCCCAGAAAAGAGGCAAGAATCACAGAATTGTTTTCCTCTTTGTGGGGCAACCACAGACCATATTCATCGTTCTTTGTATTCTGCTATCCCTATAACGGTGTAAGATGTTATCGGTAATCTTATCTTTGCAGATTAAGGATAGTTTCAAGTTATTGGCATAAGTACAATTGCCCGAGTTTTGCGCTGTGGGAACCAGTTTAATGTACCTTACGAGTATCGTAAATAGAAAATTTAGAAAAAAAAAATAAATGCATTTTTAACTATTTACTTTAAATTTGTTCAATATAAGCTGAAATTAAAGTCAACGTTAACAAGATGGGGTATGAAATATAGAGAAACGAGAACAACTTGGACACCTCTTAACTTTTCTGCTATAACCGTTAACCAAATATCAAAATACACATTTACCTTTACATCTTTTTTTAAATACGAAGTTGAATGTTCAATGCTTGAGAAGGGGAAATCGAAACCCTTGCCTTGTATATCAGCAAGCAGACATATCTCAGCAGATGCCATCGTAAAAAACACTGCAGCACAAACAACAAAAGATCAATGCAACTGACTATGAATGTTGTGTTCGACTGATCCCAAAAAAAAGAAGAAAAAACCGATTTCTTGTTCGTTCTTCTTGTCGTTGCGCGCCTTAATTAAAAACCAAAACAGAATTTGTTAGTGCCAACGCCATTAAACTGAGAGAATCTCTTAAAAATATAATAACGAAAAAAAATCAAACCAAAGAGTTGTTGCTACTTGGAACTGTTTTTATGGCCGAATGAGCTAGCCCAATGCATGCATGTCCAAGCCCTTCAGCGGTGGTTTTTTTAGACATATTTATTGGCTCATTAGGCATTTTAGTTGTGGGCAAGTTAACAACTTGGCATTTTAATGGGTCTGCCTCCAATGCCTCAGTTCACCAAACTTTGCTCAACGGCTACTCAACTGACCCCAACACCAGGAGAACTTCCTTCTAAGTTCTTCATTATTTTTTTTATTTTACTGAAATTGCACTTTCACTTAACCTACATTTTTGCAAGCAAGAGCTTCGAGTTGAGTTCTTAAACAATGCACACAAAAAATTTAGGTAAAAAACTAGAAACTTTCGACTTTTGCCAAGTTTCCAAACAAATGAAGTACATTTTGCATTTTCGCGTCTTCTTTTTAAAACCAATACTCTCTCTTCTCTTGTGGGTCCCAACGACTGACCTTAACAGCTCGCAACTATCTGTATCTTAAGACTCTGATTACAATATGTACGTACATATCACAATGAAAATTTGTTATATAATATTTCAAACATTTAACAAAACTCAACAGATATTTTCTTCTGTTCATAGAGTATACACTCTTCGAGTTATAGTCTGTTTATATTACTTTTTATTTATTTCACTCTTGGTACTTTGGCTGTTCCTGCTTCATTAAAAGTTGCTCCCGTCCCGTTTTCAATTAAGCCACAACGCTTTAGGCCATGCAATGCATTGATTTCATTTTCGGCTGGCCTAATTGCAAATTAGCTCACTACAAAGTGCAGTCTTCATTCCCATCTCCTCCTTCTGGCCACAAACCCACTTTCTACACCTACTATAGGTCATCAAGTTGGCGTTGAGTATTTTGACAGCTAGCGGAAATCGCTCGGCAAGCAATTAGAAGCTGTCAGAAGAAAAAAAGTCGTCTAAAGTGTTTAACCCCAGGAATGCAACAAAATACAAATTTTCTATGTCAATTTGGTTGCCATCAATGTCAAGCGGATTTTCGGTTAAATCGACAGTTTGTCGGGGGTGGTTGGAGGCAAGAGTGTTCTTGGGCTCAGCTCATTTGAATGTAATAAGAGTTGTTAAGCAGGGAGAGGGAAAAGAAGGAGGGAAGGTGCTCTACAGTTTCACCCATGTCACTTGACAGCTTAGCGCATAATTAAATAACAGTTCGAAAAAAAAAAAAACAACAACAACAATCACTTGCTGTACAGACCTTTATTTCTTGTAGTTGTTGTTAGTCTTTTTGACATTTGTCGCTTTTGATTTAGATTTAAATTTAAATGCCACATCAAGGCACAAAACTGGGCAACAAATGCAGCACAAAATGTGTTTTAAATCGATTTCGTTCTGTTCGATTGTCAGGAAGAAAGTATCGACTTACCCAACTAAAGTTGAGGGAGCATAGTTGTTTTTTTGTTGTCAAATGTTAAAGCCATTGCCTTGGGAAGTTGAAGATAGAAATAAGTATTATAAAAGAGCTAAGATTACTTGTGGGTGTATAGAGTTCCACTTTGAAACAGGAAATAATACATACAAATGTTGTCATACAAGAAAAACATATTTTTGATCTTTAATTATTTAATTTGGAATATAAAAAAGTATTGAATAAATTAGCATTAAGAAACTTATTAAAATCTAATATTCATAAGAAAAGTTTGCTAGTTATCTCTCAAATGACCTTTCTTAATGACATTTCACACACATATTTAATTTTGTAATTTCTATTACCTTATCTAAAGAAAGAGTATGCCTGATCTTAACACCTTGCTATATCGAAATGAAGTGAGAGTTTGTAGCCCTTTTTCTCAGGAGTCGAAATGAGACCATCTGCTATATTATCAGAACAGAACGCAATGATCCATTAAATAATTACTAATGCGTCCGTCACATTAAATTTTATAAGAACTGACACTTGACAAGAGAGAAGTCAGAAAGGAACTCGGGCTAGGCTTCTTGCTGCTCGACGGCGACTGTCTATCAAAATGCCGCCAAAATGTCATAATTTGCGACATATGCCACGCTCACACAAAACGAACAAAAAATGATAAAAAAAATAAAACAGAGCAATATAAAATGGTAGCTAGGCCACAAATAAAAAAGGAAAACGGAAGCTGAAAACTTATTCTGTTTGGGCTAGTAAGGACAATTGCTTTGAAAAATGACAGCCGTAGAATGCACGGCTGACTCTTGGCCCTAACTCTGCCATGCTGATGATGGCGCCCCTGCGGCATCAAAACCGAAACCCAATTACATAATTACTTCAAAGCAATTTCTTAAGAAAAACTTCAACTCTGCTACCTGAGAGATGTCTCGTCCTTGTCCCTTGTATCGTTTTTTCCCTATGACTTCTGACCGGTTGCCGGTTTCTCATTTCCAATCGACCATGTGTGCCATGTGTGTGGGCCCCTATCGGTGGTACCGCAACTACTGCAACATCTTGGCTACCGAGTCGGTGGCCGCACCTTAACCGCAATTCTCTCTCTCACTAATGATGCCTAATGTGACCTTTTCGAGGTTTGGGTTTGCTCAATGGGAAAATTTATGCGACCCATGGCATCGACAAATTTGTTGTCTCAAATTATGGACCATGGCTTGGGTTTTTCTTATTTCTTACTTCTTTCGTTGCTTATTTTTTATTAGTTTCCACGGCTTCTTTGTAGCTAGCTGCTTCTAATGTTGGATGCAACCACAAAAACGAGACCACAGGTGTTGTTTGTTGTATTTTGTTTTGGCTTAAAACTTTAAAGAGCGCAACGTTTGTATTTTATTTTTTATGATGGTCGGAACAGGGTATATTTAGTATGACATTACGTTTGATATGCATGGGTAGAGTCCTTGTAAATCGTCTAGAGATTTCAGATATGTCAATGTGATGTAATATATATGGCCAAATACGTGTACAAGTTTTAAATTTTGTTTTGTAAAATTCGATGTTAGGTTTTTGTGATTTTAGTTAGTGTATATTCGGGCTCGACTATTCATTCATAGATACATTTTTTATATATATTTTTTTTTACAATTTTATGGCTCGTTTTTTATGTTCACTTTGTTTGGCCACAAAACTTTCAACTTTTAGCGCCACAAGTTGTCACCATTTGGTTTTTGGAAAAGTCATAAAATCATTTAAATAAACAAACCGGGGCGCATCCCAGAGTTTGGGTACCATACTCGCCACATGCCCATTGCCCATTGCCCGTTTTTTTCGGGCGACCCTTTTTGCACGTTCGGGTCACTTTTGTAAGTATTTACGGCTTTTGTATTACTGACTGCTGCTGCGCCCAGTCGACTGGCTGACTGCACTGTCCATTCATTGGAGTACACCCACTTTGCTGACTACAGCTGCAGTTACGTGCAGCAACATATAAAATTTGCATTAAAATTACTTTGATTACAAATTGGTTGTCGCGTCCGACCAAACCAAACCAAACCAAACCGAACCCAATGACAACCAAAATGCGCGCGACAAAAAACGTCACCAAACGCAAATCCTGCGCGTTTTATTTTTGTGCTTTTTTTTGTCGTTGGTGCTGAACATTTTTCGACGGGCAGCATATTAAAAAACGGAAGCTATTTATGCGTAAAGTATTGTATTTTCAAGGATTATTGATTTTATTTGGCCAACAACACTTTTTGCCTTGCAGATTTGTACAGTATTTTTTATACCCTTAACCCATGAAATGGGTAAAAAAGGGTATAATGGTTTGGCGCAAATGTATGTAACAGACAGAAGGAAGCTTCTCCGACCCCATAAAGTATATATATTCTTGATCAGCACTAACAGCCGAGTCGATTTATCAATGTCCGTCTGTCTGTCCGTCTGTCTGTCCGACTGTCTGTCTGTCTTTCCGTCCGTATATATGAACGCGTCGATCTCAGGAACTACAAAAGCTAAAGACTCCAGATTTTGAAAATGAGCACTCCTGATCCCTAGGCATAGCAAGTTTGTTTCAAATTTTCGATAACTTTTCAGGTTTACGATATACACATGATATCGATGACCAAAAAATCTACAATTTTAAAATTCTGAAAATGAGGATTGAATCTATTAACAAAACAATGAAAAACTGTGAATTATTACGCATTGGTACAGTGGTACACGTACATATGAGTATGTCTCTCAGCTCGTCTGTATGATCAAGGGTTAAGGGTATATTCTAGTCGAGCTTACTCGACTAGAGCCTTCTTACTTGTTTTCTTCTGTTTTTTCGTTTATTTCTACAATGGCCAACTACATATTTTTGTATGAAAGGTGTTTTTAAATCGCTTTTAAAAAGTGTTGGGGGGAATGGTATTATTGAAATACCACTCACGGAAAGCGTTGGAAAAATAATAATAAATAGTCCATGTAATGTTTAATTATTCGATCCTTGTCCAAACACTGAGAGCTTTTTCCAAAGTGTAGCTTTAACCGAAAATCACTCAAAAATAAATATCAAATAGTGACAAGTGTTTTTTTTTTGTATTTTTTGTACATAGTTTAAACTAAATAACAAACTGACATATATTTTTTGTGTATTCATTTCCTAAGTTCAATGGCATTTTTTATCTATTGAACCTTTTTAATAAAAATATAGATCTAAAAAAATTATTGAAAATATTTAAACGCCATTAAGCTAATTGAAAACCTTTTACTTTACATGCAGTGCATTTAGATATTAATTAACTTCATTCGTATCAAAAATAGCTTGTTCAATGTTTATTACAAACATATTTTTCTAAGAAAATGCTATTGAGTGATATGATACGGCAAACGGTCATAACCAATAAAAGAATTTGTGAAATTTGGCAATGCATAATTTATTTGGCAAACAAAATGATTGGAATGTTTATGCGCTTTGGCGGCAATTCAATTTACGCCGCAACAAATTTGAATTACGTCCCTCAACAAACTCATTCCCAAAGCAAAACAAATGAAATGCAACACTGGTAAAGAAATAATCGATGGGGAGAAAGAGATGAATATTCACAATTGCAGCTGGGGCACGTGTCCACATCTCCTCGCTCTCTGTGGCAATAATTCACCAAACACCAAACACCAAGCCACAAGCAGCATATGAAAGTAATTTTAAATTGCCACGCCCACAATAACAGCAACCAAAATGATCTTTGACAGACAAACCGCAGCAAACGATTTTCCCACGCAATCGAAATTGAATTTTGGGCAAAGTACGCGAAAAAAGTTTTTCCCGTTTCGTTAATGCAGTTTCCCATCGTTAAAATGCTCAACCCAAAAGTAATTGCAATTGCATGAGACACGTGCGGGGTGCAAGTTGCAGGACAGGCAGGGCAGCAGTAAGAGAAAGAGAGAGAAAATCATTACTTCTCCTGTTCTAGTGCTGATTGAGACATATCAGTTGATGCCGTTGCCACTTGAGGTTGCAAGGTTGTAGGGTAGGTAACACGCATATCACACGCATCATGAACTAACTCTGCATGCTGCCATGGGACAGGAGTGGAGAGGGAACCGGGGAATGATTACGCGATGGGAACTACTGTATATGAAAGGCAACGCCAGGGATCGTCATCTATCGTATCCCCTGCGGTCGTTATGAATTATGCGTCGTCGTCGTCGTCGTCGTCGACTACTGCGTAAAAATGTTTTCATTTGACAATGCTCATGACGCGGCAAGTTTTCTGTTTTTTTTATTTTTAACGTAACAGAGATTCCTGTTTTTTTAGGTACACACAAAAGTACTTGAAAAGGTATTCAATGGAAATGCGTTTCGTTTTTGAATGTTTATCAAAGGATCTCAGGATCGGTAGCATTTTTTCATGACATTGTATTGTTGTTCCACATTTAATTAAACAAACTGCCAACAGCGACACTTAAATGGGAACCGTTTTAATGTAAACAAAACTAGTTTTATTTCATTGGGGTTGGTTAGAGAAACAGGATGGCAAATCAAATTAGTTGGGCCGAATTCATATAGTAGCGGTGATCCTTACAGAGGTACATAATGCAATTAAGAAAATTAAATATAAAATAAATATTTACACAACAAAGGAGCTGAATTTAGTGAAATTCCCAAATTAAATGTCTGAATTATCTCTTTGTTCAGGAGGAGTTAGGAATATTACCTTTGAGATAGAGATTCTATTATGATATTATACATAACATTTATATAAGTCCAAAAAAGTTTTTAATGTAAATGCTTTTCCATTGCGAATGAAATTTCACTTTACTATAATAAAGAACGCTTTTATATTATTTTGTATCAACTCTGATTGCTAGCCATAAACATTACCAAATAAGCGTAAGTCGTATTTCCATTTAATAAATATTTTAATGGCATTTCATTGCCAAATGTGAAAAAATCAAGTGGGATTGTGGTATTTTTCATATATCACATTTTTAATCTTCCAAAGTTTGTCTAAAAAAAATTTTATAAAATCTTTTTTTCCCTGCTCACCTGGCAGTTAATAAAAAATGATTGTACGTATGGGAATTGAAAGTATGATGAAATGCAGATGGCAGAATTTTGTATTCAATTTCAGCATTAATTACTAAATATTTGACGTAGTTCACAATTTTGTCTGCAAATGTTGGCTGTCATCTACGAATACTCTCTCCAACTTTTTGGACGTCCAGCAGAGTTCAATTGGCATTTACATGTAGAAAAGAGCAGACAACTAACTACTACAACTACATAAAACAGTTACACTGAGATTTCTGCGATACTTTTCAATGTTATTTTGTTCTTGCTTTTTGACTCTTATTTTTATTTTGTTTTTTGCTGGCAAACTGAAAAAAGTATTTGAAACAGTCTACGTTCCATCGACCATGTTGTTGTGCATGGGTTTGATGTGTGGTTTTTTGGTGGAGTAAGGGAGTAAGAGGGGAGCGGAGCTTGGGGATTGGGGCGTTTTCAGCATGCCTTTTACGTTTGCTATTTCAATTGAAATTTGCTTATTGCAAAATGTTATTTTGTTTCTCCGTGCGCTCTCTCGTTGGGTAGTTTGAAGAATTTTCCAGTTAGTGTGTGTGTTTCTGTTTTTTTTTTTTCCAGTTTTGTAACGTTCAAGTGTATGCGAAATATAAACCTAGATAAAAACATTGCGACGTGCAAAAGTATTTTGTGAATTTATGTAATAAAGTTGCCAAGTATTTTCAGCACGAAACTATGAGTTTAGAACGGGAACATGAACGGCAACGGCAACGGCAACGAGAACTTTGGTTTTCACTAGTTGGCTAGAAAACTATTCAAGAGCTATTAGCAATAAGTTTATGTATGAGTACGGTTAAAGCACCAGCGGTTTTTCCCATTATTTTTGCGTGAAAATTGGTGAGAGAGAGAAAGTCGAAGAAAAATCCGAGCTATACCATAATGCAAAAGTAAAATAATGAAATTCAATAAAAGGTTATATTTTTAGCTAACTTTATTCAATGAGATAACTTAAACTTAAAGTTAAACAGACTATCAGCCTGACATCATAAATATATTAGATTAAAATGACAAGTGATAAGAGCATACACAATCAGTGTATTCAGAATTATGAAAAAATTATCTTGTTAATGAAATGCTTTACGACCTCTTGAGTTTCTTTGTTTTCTGAACCTTCTTACCTACTAACTTTCGGTAAATCCAAGTCAATACACATTTAGTTATGTAGAGAACTACAAATAGGATAACTAACAACAAAGCGTAAACGTCTAAATTATTTGCAGCTATAATATTCATATGAACCAAGGGACTCTGCAAGTGCGCAGCTCCATGATAACGTAAAACATACTCAGTCCAATAAAGAACACTCTTACGAGCTGACATGGGACGATCGCGGTACAAAGTTGAGAAGGCTTTAACCTTGTGCGTGAACACAGGATTGTTGAGAATCTCAGTAATGCTGTCATGGAAAGGCTGCTCTTCGAGTGTAAGCAAACTCAAACTAAGTCCGAATCCATCTCGGACCATCTTTTCAGCATTGTGGGGCTGATCACCAAATACAGGAAGCGAAAGCATTGGCTTTCCATGGAAAGTAGATTCGGTAATTCCTCCTCTTCCAGCATGATTAATAAAGAGTTTGATGTTGGGATGAGCCAGAATATCATCTTGTGGCAACCATTTCGAGTAGAATATATTATCCGATTTACCAGGTGTCTTATTTAGATCCTCCCATTTCCAAACTACTCTCTGTTTCAGTTTCGACAAAACATTGAACATCTTTTGAACTGTATCAGGCTTTAAATGAGCTCCCTTGACATTCGAGCCCAAGGTCAAGAGAATTGCACCATCTGTGGCTCCGTTTATGAAGGCATCCATATCTATTGGCAAGGGATCGGGTGTTTCCTTGATTTGTATGCCTCCCACCTCAATAACACCTGGTATATTGGCTCTAATTGGACCCTCACTGAGTGCATGCGAACTGAAGAATCCGAGTGAAACATTCTTGTGCAGATCGGCATAATCGGGCATGTTGGGATCATCGCCATAGAGTTCCCTGTTGGCAGTAACAGTCGGTCAGTCAATAATAATTATAATAACAAAAGTTTGTTTATACCTACTTGTATGATTTGGCATTATTGCTTTCCACTAGCCACAGAAAAACTTCGAAAGCATAGCCGGTTAGATAATTTTTCAAACGTTGTGTAAAGCTCATTGGCTGATTTCTTCCATTTGGCATATCTATCGAGGGCACATGCGAGCTCAGTTGTGGATTACCCAATATTTTGTTGAATAAAGCATTCGGTGGCATCGATGCAGCCATCACAACAGGCACTTTCAGCTTATGGGCAATGCCAATCTGATAGTTGTTCATGAAGAATCCAATAATGGCCAGATCGAACTTATTATCCTTGTTCTTATACAAATCCACCACACGCGGATCCTTCAAAGCTTCCTTCATCTTGTCAAACATGAACTTCATTTGACCCATAACGCGAAACATGGACATGACCATATTACTGTTATCTCTTCCAACCATTTCGCCAATGGATTTGCTCATAGTTCGATGTTCCTCTTCGGAAAGAGGAACCTGCACAAGATTGATGGCCTTGTGAGAAATGGGCGGCTTCAAGATAGTTACCACCGTCACATTATGTCCATTCTCAGCTAGCACCTTTGCCATGGACATCTGTATTATCAAATGCGATGGACTCAGACTCGTAAATACACCAAGTATATTGGCGCTCTGAGCACCGCTGATAAGAACAGCAGCAACTAAAGCGAACACCACAATTTGATTAGTGGAACTTGCCATGTTGATTGTGCCAGCAGAAATATTAAATAAGCACTGTTTGGCAACCAAAGTTCGCAACGCTTTATATATTAAGTAGAGGAACTGATAACGCTAACTGATAATACATTATATCAAACGTAACACCGTTTAACAAATGGTGAAATTATTAGCTATAACAATTTATTCAGTGAGAAAGGTTAAGGTTTTGCTCTTCCTTTCGCTGTTTTCAGAGGGGTATTTCAGTTTTGTCGGTTAGCTTGTAACATGTTTTGATTTAGGTATGATGATTTTTAATAGCTAAAAACAAAGTAACTTACAACAAATTATTGAGATTTTTTAATTTAAATATTCATTATCTTTTGCACACTTTTATATCTAACAAGATATCTGAAAACTAGAGGCTATCCAGCACTGGCTTATGCTTCAACTCTTGCATAGGTCAGAATGACTTAATAATTAACTACAAAATATATATATTGATTTTTCCGTATCTTATCAGGTTTGTGTGTCTACCTACAATAGTTCTGTGTTGTTAAACGGCTGCTCTTATCGGCACAAACAATTTTAATCTACTTTAAATTTCGATCGGTCACCGTTAAGTCAACAATTTTGAACCGAAGATATATCGCAAATTACGTGACCAGCCCTTTAATTTAAAAGCAAACCAAATTGTTATTTGAAACCAGTCTTTCTGAAATATGCAAACCGTTAGCATGGCTTCTGAAGCTTTGTGCCTCTCGTTACTCTTAGGAGTTTTACTTATCGGTAGCTCTCAGGGCGCTAACATTCTCGCAATGTGTAGCTCTCCCGCACCCTCGCATTTGATTGTAGAAATATCAGTAGCCAAGGTGCTGGCCGAGAATGGACACAACGTGACTGTGATAACATCAATGAAACCGCATGTTTCCCATAAAAACCTTCACATTATAACTGTGCCGCTTACCGCAGAGGAAAAGGCCTTTCGAGATAAAACTCTTTCTGAAATGGCTTCGATGGATAATTCGAATATAATAACCTCCTTGTTCCGCATGAGAGATCAATTGACTTTTGCCTTCAACAAGAACCTTGACGTCATGAAGGATCCCCGCATCATTGATCTCTACGCGAACAAGGACAACAAGTTTGATTTGGTTATGCTGGGATACTTTATGAACAGCTTTCAGATGGGAATTGCCAAGAAACTCAAAGTGCCTCTTATAGTAGCAACCTCAACATTTCAATCGGAAATGTATGACGGCATGCTGGGAGCTATTCAGTCCGAAGCTTATGTGCCATTAATGGGTGTATCTGTTGAAAATGGTCAACAAATGACATTTTCCCAGAGATTGCGCAACTATATAACACTCAAATCCTTTAGATTGTTCATGCATCTGATGGAGAGTGACAATGAAAAGATGTACAAGTAAGTAGACCTTATCAAAGGGAAGTGGATTTATCTATAATGCTTTTTTTTACAGAGAGCTGTATGGCAACGATCCCGAGATGCCCGATTATGAAGAGCTCAACAAAAATGTGTCCTTAATTTTCTTCAATTCACATGCCCCTAGCGAAGGTCCCATTAGACCCTCATTTCCCGGAGCGATTGAGGTGGGAGGCATTCAAATCAAAGATACTCCCGATCCGTTGCCCAAGGAAATAAATGACTTTATAAGCAATGCAACAGATGGCGCTATTTTGTTAAGCTTGGGCACAAACGTAAAGGGAACTCACTTAAAACCTGACACAGTTAAAAAAATGTTCAATGTGCTATCGAAGCTAAAGCAGAGAGTAGTTTGGAAATGGGAGGATCTAAATAAGACACCTGGTAAATCGGATAACATACTCTACTCGAAATGGTTGCCACAAGATGATATTCTGGCTCATCCCAACATAAAACTCTTCATAAATCATGCTGGAAGAGGAGGAATTACAGAGGCAACGTTCCATGGAAAGCCAATGCTTTCGCTTCCTGTATTTGGTGATCAGCCCAACAATGCTGAAAAGATGGTTGGCGATGGATTTGGACTTAGTTTGAATCTATTGACCCTGGAGGAAAAACCTTTCCATGACAAGCTTGTTGAAGTTCTCGAAAATCCACAATATACTCAAAAGGTAAAATCATTCTCCTTACTGTTCCGTGATCGCCCGCTGACAGCTAGACAAACTGTGCTCTATTGGACTGAGTATGTCTTGAGGCATCATGGAGCTCCACATTTGCAGAGTCCTCTGGTGCACATGGACTTTATAGCCGCAAATAATATAGATGTTTATGCATTGTTGTTTTGTGTCTTGATTGCTATCCTATTTATAATTAAACTTGTTTTGTCGCTATTGTTTAAGAAACTAAAAGGTACTCCTAAAAATTATAACACTGCTATGAAAGCAAAAAAACCTAAAACAAAGTAAGTAATACTGTTAAATTATAAATTTCACAATGGTGTAATAGAAATATAATAAAAGTGTAATTGATTAATTCATTAAATTTAACTATCGGTATATTAAAATGATTTAAATTTTATTAACATAGTTTTTGATTTTGTAAAAATATATAGAATTTGTATGCGATATATTAAGTTCTCTTGCTGGGTAAAACGGCAGTGCAAGAGAGTATTCGTTGATCTGTTAACCGATAGTATGCTGACACGAATATCTGAAAAGTAATATACCCATTGACTGTAGACAGACGCTGTTATCACGAAAAACAAATTTTTGGAAGTGTGGAAAGTTTTGAAGACTACCCGCATGTTTGAAAGTGCTATTGAAAACGCAGCTTGAAGCATAATAATGAAGGAATCACTGATATTTCGAGTTAGTCTTCGGTTCACTTTCATGCCGTCAGCATGTTACCTAAAACTGTACTCGTGTTATTTGTTGAACTTCTTCTTATAACTGGTAATCTGGGCGCAAACATTCTGGCTGTTTTTACCTGCGCATTTCCCTCGCATCTCATAGTGGAAATGTCAATGGCCAAAGTGTTGGCCGAGAACGGACACAATGTGACGGTGATCACATCATTGAAACCGCATATTAAACACAAAAATCTTCACGTTATAACTGTACCACTCACAAAGGATGAGGAACGATCTCAAGATGACAGCATTGCCAGCATGGTTTCGAGAGATAATTCGAATATGGCAACATCATTATTTCGCTTGCGGGATCAAATTTCGTTTGTGTTCAAAAAAAATCGGGAAGTAATGAAAGATTCGCGTATTAGTGATCTCTACGAGAATGGGGATAATCATTTTGATCTAGTTATGCTTGGCTACTTTATGAACGACTTTCAGCTTGGAATAGCCCAGAAACTTAAAGTGCCTGTAATAATAGCAACCTCAATGTTCCAGTGGGAGATATTCGAGAGCATGTTGGGCAAAGTGATTACAAATGTTCCGTCAAAACAATCGACAACATTTTCAGACAGATTGAATGATAATTTGTTGAGCATGGCACTTCGGATGTTTGTATATGCTATTGAGGGAGATAATGCACATGCATACAAGTATGAAAAGCAGTAAATTATTTAAAAAATATTTGTAAAATGTGTATTTTCTTGCAGAGAACTCTATGGAAACGATTCCAGCATGCCAGAATATGATGATCTCAAGAAAAATGTTTCGCTTATACTATTTAACTCGCATTCGATCAGCGAGGGACCTATTAGACCAAATTTACCAGGGGCCATAGAAGTTGGAGGCGTTCAAATCAAAGAAATTGCCGATCCCTTGCCCAAAGATCTTGATTATTTCATAAGTAATGCAACTGATGGCGCTATTTTGTTTAGCTTGGGATCCAATGTAAAGGGATCGCACCTAAAACGTGAAATAGTTCGAAATATGTTTAATGTGCTATCGAAACTAAAGCAAAGAGTAGTTTGGAAATGGGAGGATCTAAATAAGACACCTGGTAAATCGGATAACATACTCTACTCGAAATGGTTGCCACAAGATGATATTCTGGCTCATCCCAACATAAAACTCTTCATAAATCATGCTGGAAGAGGAGGAATTACAGAGGCAACGTTCCATGGAAAGCCAATGCTTTCGCTTCCTGTATTTGGTGATCAGCCCAACAATGCTGAAAAGATGGTCCGAGATGGATTTGGACTTAGTTTGAATCTATTGACCCTGGAGGAAAAACCTTTCCATGACAAGATTTTTGAAGTTCTCGAAAATCCACAATACACTCAAAAGGTGAAACAGTTTTCCCTACTTTTCCGCGATCGTCCATTGACAGCTAGACAAACTGTGCTCTATTGGACTGAGT
This sequence comes from Scaptomyza parva, assembly GCA_035044645.1. Classification (NCBI taxonomy): domain Eukaryota; kingdom Metazoa; phylum Arthropoda; class Insecta; order Diptera; family Drosophilidae; genus Scaptomyza; species Scaptomyza parva. The sequence goes on from JAWNNT010000063.1 coordinate 1,258,009, forward strand.
ATGTCTTGAGGCATCATGGAGCTCCGCATATACAGAGTCCTCTGGTGCATATGAACTTTATAGTTGCCAATAATATTGATATTTATGTAGTATACTTGACAATCTTGACTGTTCTTACCTATAAGTTAAAGCTTATTCTTTTTTTTGTATACAAAAAAATTAATGGAATAGGAAAGAAATTGAAAAAGAATTAAGAAAAAACTTCAGTAAGAAACAAATGTTGTAATGATAATATATATATATTTTCCTATTGATTGTCCTTCAAAATATTGCGGCGTAATCTTTGGTTATTCCGAGGGCAATGTTGGAATTGGAAAATTCGGTAACAATGTGAATAAAGCGATTTGTATTCGTTGCCCAATGCAAAGAGATTTATCCAAATGAATCGCTGGCATTGGCGATTTTTATTTCATTTGCGTGTTCCATTAATTCATTCGATTATCGCTGCCAACTCTTGCCCACCTCTTGCCCTTGGCTCATGGCCAGCGGAACTAATGGTCCTTTCGCTGCGTGTCCAGCACATTGTCTGCCGGAGCAGTGGGAAAGAAGCATGGAATGGGATGGCACATTTTCGTACACATTTAATCGTCTGCCAGCCTGCTGCAAATTCTTAATTAACACACACACACACACGAACACGCACATGCAAATAAATATTTATCGGCTTTCGTTAGCGCGTAACTCACATGGGCAGGGACGCCCAGCCTCGGCCTCGGATTCGGTCTGGGTCTGGGCCTGAGTCTGGAGTCGCGTCCTCGGCCTCGGCATCCGTTTTGCTTTGGTCAGCCAGGCAACCAGCCAACCAGCCAGCCGGTCGCGACGCATTGTCGTCCGTGTTACCGAAACCCGCATTAAACATTTCCGTTTCCGCTTTTTGTCTTCTTTTTTGTTGCTGCTCTTCGTTCGTTGCTGAACATGCATTTACACTTTAATTCCCAAATAATATCTACAATTCGAACTATAAGGAACATTAATGAAGGTTATTTTAATTTGATATCAAAGTCAGCTGCAGAATTTTTCCTCTTCTGATACTAATGCGGAACATTTTCCATACGAGCAAAAATCCTATAAACTTATTTAAATTTTATGTTTTTCGTAGGTGATTTCGTTTTCCCTATGGCCCAATCCTACTTATTGTACTTATTGTACTTATAGCATTTTTATTCTTTGTTGTTAAATTTTCTTTTTGTTTGCTGTTGTTTCCGTTGTTGTTAATAGGTCTGTTGATGGTTGGTTTTTGTTGTTGCCTGCTTATTCGGCTGCAGTTGCAATGCAAAGCAATTTAATGAAATATTCCGTTAACTGCATACAACACAGCTGACTGCTCGACAAAAGACTTATCTCAACATTGCGGGGCGTTGTTGAGCGAATTCTGATGAGTTTTACATTAGACAAGAACACTTTAGCGTCATCGCCACCCAAAAACAAATGTCAAATATTTGATTAGCCCCATTAAACGAAAGAAAGTAAAATATCCCACAGCTCTGACCCACATCCAAAACAAGTTAAGGGTGGTTTCTGTACTGAACAGCGAGAAGCAAAACTTCATTATAATTTCGCTCATTAACTCGTTTCGTGTGCTTTCTACATTTTTACTCATTTTCCTTGAACGAGTGGAACGAGAAGGCAAAATAAAACACTTTTCATAATTAAGCGTTGTAATTTTTGTTTGTTTCGGGTTACTATTCTTCAAATTTTCGTTTCGTCAAGGGGTTTTCATTGCGGTAAAGACTTTATTAATTTTCAAATCTGTTCTCAATTTTAGCTTTAATATAAATTTGATCAGAAACTGTTATTTTTCTTAGTCTATTTCATATCTAAGTACAGGGTATCTCAAAGTCTTAACCCATTCATTTTACTCTCCTTTACTTTTTGGTTTTGACAGACTCAAAGTTCTTTCTTGATGGACATATGATTGCTTTGGATTGTGCGAAGGCGGGTTTGTCTATTCATATTTCAATAATTCATTAACTTGGAACTCATTCATATTTACTTGAATGTATATTTGTGTGTGTTTGGGGCGTGTTCAGCTATTAGAGCTCTCCCCTTAAAAGGGGGGCGTTTACCAATGTGTTTGGTGAAAATTGGTTCACACAACATCGATTGGCATTGTTGTGCCAAAGTGCCAAATATTAGCGAGAAACTTACCAGCTGCTTTGACAGCTTTAACTTGACTTGAGGAATTTTCAATTAGTGGCGGAAAAATGTCTAAAAACTGGTTGCCCGGAGAATTTTCATAATTATGCAGATGACTTGTCAAACGTTTTAATCCATACATTCATTTTGCACTAAAATTTAATTAAAACCCCCGTTCGGCAAACAAAATCTCATGTCAAGCTGTCGTAGAACTTTGGCATCGCTCGCAAATACTGTCATTAAACGGCTAAAACTACACAAACACACACAAGATCCGAGAGAGAGACCAAAATCCCAGACCAAAATATCTATAATTTCTCTATATGGCATTAGACCAACAACAAACAACCAACAACGAACAACCAACAACGAACAACCAACAACAGCAACAACTGCTGTCTGAGCATTAGTTATTACTGCGAACTATAATTTAAAATAAATGCCAAAGTAGCCGTTGGCTCCAAACCGCAGCCCAGAGCACTGCCAGGCTGTATACAGTTGTGGCATGGACTGGGAAATGTGGAGATTGGCACGGTTGTTGGGTGGGTTGGGTTGGGAAGGGGTGGTGTGGGGTAGCTATTAAGCCCATCCACCAGCAATGAGTAGCTGTTGCTTTCACTGCTGACGCCGCTGCTGCTGTTGCTGCTGTTGTTGGCTTTATAATAAATTTATAAATGAAAATATGAAAAATGGTCGCTGCGTGTTTTTGCCAGACTAAGCAAAATGTTTGAGAGCTTAAAGAAGCGCTACAAAACAAAAAAAAATCTTCTAAGATTAAAGTATCGGGTAAGAGGAAAAAATTTTGAGGTTTAGTTGTGTTTCTTGTTGAAAATCAGGACTTAATGTTCTTCGCTTTGATTTTGTTAGCCATATGAAAAAATATAATAATATATTTGTGGGTGTTAACCTGTTGACCTGTAAATTAAAAGTTTTTCACTAATATTTAAAGCAATAAATGTTTATTTTAGCTTAACAGTGATATTTCCACAATTTGTAACCACAAACAAGATTTCAAAGTATATTTATACAAAAACATAAATAGAAAAACGTAAACTTTCCACAAATTTACTTATTAGTTGAACATAAAAGTATTGTTTTATAGTTTTTATGCAAAACTAATTTGAATTTTTCATGGAGAAACTTTGAGTGAAAAGTTTTGCGTTTGTTTCCACAACAATTTTTCTATTCCAGGCACTTTATATGAAAAAATGTATTTGCCTTGCCAATCGATGTATGAGTATGCGATAACATTTTCATTTCAATCTCTAAGCTCAAAACTTATTCTAAAATACAAAAGTTCACTTGCAGAATGTGAATATAAATATTTACAATAATTTTTATGTATGTAATTTTAGCTTGAAAATGGGCAACAAAATAAACAAATAACAAAAAAACTGTTGACGCATATTCAACTTTTCTGACTTTTGTGAAGAAATAGTTGTGGCTACAAAAGAAAAATTCTAAATAAACTTGGCTTGCAACAATCTGGCTGAAACACGTGGTCAATGTTATGTTCTCTCCCTCTGTCTCTTTCTTTGCTCCATTTCCTTTGGAAGAAGCGCCATTTTGATTAGTTTTTCATGCATTCTGCGTTCGACTTGAAGTTCTTTGAAAAAAAGAATAAGAAAATTAAACTTAGTTTCAGTTGTTGTTGTCCTTGGTCTTTTACATTTGTGCTGTTTGGCGTGTCGTGTTGCGTGTCAAAGCCCGCTGGGAAGCAATATGAAAATTAAAGTTGCAACTGCCAGCTGGCAACCTGCAACTGGCATACATACGTATACGTATACAAAATACAAAAGCCCTGGTGAAACTTTCACCATTTTCTTGGCTAACTTTCAGTTGCATTTTGCAAAATGTCCTGCCAACTATATACATATATATACGACGTACATACATAACTCAAGTGTTGCCCTACAAACACCTGCTGCCTTAAGGCAAAACGCCCTCTGGCGATTGGGGTTGGCGGTGCAACAGCTGCGCTTCACTTTGCACACTCCACACTCGACTCGACTGGCATTGTCGTAAGCTGAGCATGAAAAAGAAACCTTTGCATATCCTGTGACCCACTTATAATCATTTTTCATGAACGTGTACATATAGAGAGGTAACTAGCAGGCCATCGCAGCCAACATGGCCAACATGGCCAACAGCAACAGCATCAGCATCAGTAAGCGACATCTAGCGTACTCCATTGAAGCTGAGCCATGCAAAATGAGGTTATGTTTGCTCTGCCCCCCGTCCCAACACTGGCAACATTTGCATAAATTGTGCAGCTGCTTGCTGGAGTGAGTCCAAGATAGAGAGTGTGATAGAGAGAGGGATAGGAGGGGTTGGGGATGGAGCAGTTATGTGACTTGGCCACCAAACACAATTACGAATGCAGGAACATTTCTATAGACAAAAGCCAAATTATGGAAAGACAAAAACAGAAGAAAAAACATACAGAAAAAAATCTATTTCTGTGCTCATTAGTGCAGACCCAAAGTGTCAGCGTAATTAATAATCAAAACACCCAAAAGAAGCACAAATAAATGTTAAAGAATGATGAAATTTTGAGCTATGAACTAAAAGATATCTTGTATATGAATTCATATTGTGTCTATAGAACTTAAAGTTTGTTTTATTTTAAATCAAAACTTTTATATTTTCAAGCTCTTAAAACTTAATTGTACGTCATTACCATATAAACGCAAACACAGGGTATTTACATGCCATTACACACATATAGTACAGAATCATTTGGATATTTTCCACACATGACACTAAAAATTGTATAGATGGAGGGCAGATCACAAGAGTGGTGCATATTTATTTGCCTGTAATTAATCAGTGCAGCCGAGATGCCCATATATAAGAGTGTATAGAAAAAAGAGACCGAAATCGGCAGAAGTGCAACGTTATTTTTGGAATTTTGAACTTGTTGTTGTTGTTCGTTTCCTTCTTCTTCATTCTTTATTTAGACCGTCAAGTAGCTTCCCTTGTAAATGGGGCTGACAACTTTTAGTGTTGCGGCTTGTGGCGTTAAATTTTCCTGCATTTAATTGACAAGAAGTCGCTGGATCAAACAGATTTCCACTATTCTGAATGTGTTGTGTCAACTTTGGTGGTGGAATAAACGCAAATAGTTGAAAAATTAATCAAAATATTCTCAAAACTTTATTTGCATTTAACGGCCAATCTTTGATGGAACTGGGTCAAATGCTTTACCGACAATGCCTATGCAAATAATCAGCTTCAGCATCAAATCTAGTTTTGACCAATCAAACATATTGCCAATATCTATGTTGTTGCTGTTGTTGTTGTTGTTGGTGCATTTCCTGTACACGCATCCGTGCACATTTTTGAATTTTAAATGTATGAAAAATCTTTTCAAGCGTCAAAACGTATTTAAATATTGAAATAGCTTGGACAAAGAAAGTAAATAAAATGCATAGCAAATAATGTTTCTGTGGTCAGAAATTTAATATAAAAACTTGCTGCAACACTTCTTATAAATCAAACTAATATTCTTTAAGCAAATAGTATTAATTTATATATAATTTATAATCATGGAAATGGAAACATTCAAAATACTTTTTTAACTATTTGAAATGACCTTGACCAACAAATGTTAATAAAAGTAACCACAATAAAATGGATTTATGCAAATTGCTTTGAATGTTCGAGTTTATCAAGAATAGGCCAACAATACTGACTGTTCATTCATCACACACACAAACACACCAACACACACACACAGCGATGGTAAACTAATACATTGACAGACACATCGCATATATCAATCGCTAGTAAGTTTTTGGGGCCTGCTTTGCCTAGCACAGAGAGAACGTGACATGAATTGCACTTAAGTGATTTTAATAGTTCACGTGCGCCTTTTGACAAAACGCCGACCACTGACCGTGCCTAGGCAAGGAAAGAGGATGCGGGGTGCGGTTAGTAGAGGGTAGTAGGTGCTCGATGGGTTCGCGTTTCCGTTTCCTACTTGCTTCTGGTTGAGTTCAATAAGACAATAGAGCCACTGTCCACAATTTCCGCGTGCTGTCTAAGCAAATTTTGCCCGTCATCTCCTTCGCCCCCATTTGGGGAACTGAATTCTAGGTTTTTGTTTATGCCATGCACGAGATGTGCGTGCTTCAAAACTGTCAGTTTAGGCCCGTTCTCTGTCGTTCTCTTTCTTTGTCTATTCCCTACCTGAATTCTATGCGGCTTTCGCTTTCTAGCCGCAATGCGTGTAATGGACACGCGCCACCTGACTTAATATCAATTTCGAGTGCTGCTCAGTTTCTTATCTTAGTTTTTTTGGTTTTTTTTTGTCTCTGAAAGTTTTCAAATCAAATGAATTTTTTATGACCAGAACAGGCCAGGTTGCAATCGTTGCTTTTACGTGTTTTGAGTTTAAAAAATTCGTCGGCTCAACTCAACTCAACTCAAGTCAAGTCGTCTTCATCTTGTGGGTAATTTGAAATAAATGGTTTTAAAATACTTTCAACTGTGGCACATGCCAGGCAACCATTTTGCAAATTGAGTTGATTGAAAGTGGAATGGGGAATGGGGTGAAGTAGTTAAGTAGTATATTTAAGAGTTGGGGATGTGAGGTGGGAACCCTGGTGAATTATTGTCGTGAAAGCTAATGAAGGTGCTAATAGGATTAAAAGGCAATTAGATTGTAGTGCCAAAAAAAAAGTAAGGTGCAGACTATAAAACTGCCGCAATACAAATTTATTTTAATGAGATTGAAAATAAAATATATAAGCTAGAAAGAAAAATAAATGGTAAGTAAACTGTGACATTTTTAATCTTAACTCTAAGAATATCTCTAATAATACAGTATCAAGGAATTCTCCTATTTGTAAGCATGCGTTCCTTGAAAATGAATATATTATATATCCAGAAAAGTAAGAATTACTTTGGAATATTTTAGCAATTAAGTCATACAAACAAATATGAATTGGCCAAAAATCAAGTTTGCCATTTATAGCTCAATAGACAAAATGATGTATTTGTATCAATAACTTGATCATTTAGCTCCGATTACCCTTGACTTGCCCCTAACTTATTTGACTTACTTATTTAAAACGTTTCGTGACTTTGGTTTAGTTTCTGTTCCGTTCCGTTCCGTTCCTATCTCTGCTCCCGTCTTCTTGCTTCTGCCTTATGCCAATCACAGTGAGTTTTTTCTAGCCCTTCTCAGGGACTGACAAAAGAAGAAAAGTCATTAGGTCATTAGGCAATAAATAATTAAAAGCCATTGTTGGCAGGCAAGGCACGAACAACAGGCTGGCCAAATATTCGGTTTGAGGAACAACTCAGTTGTGGGTCGTTTTTGGGAAAATGCGCTAATCATGCGCTTAACATGGCCCACCACAATACTGAATTTATCACACACTCTCACACAAATTTCAATTACTCGACACAAATAGTATATGAGAGAGAGAGAACGAAACTGCGACGCATTTCCCATCACCCTGGGGAAAAGCGATTTATGTGAGTGTGGAAATTCCACATGCGCGCCAAATCCTAAAAAATGAATGGCGAATAGTGCGTGCTCAAAAAGCGATCAGTGTGATTAATGAAAGGGGCAACGCGAGTAGGAAAAAAAACCCTTCAATGCGAAAGAAACATAAAAATTAGTTTGAGAAATTAACAAGTGGCTGCCATTGGTCATGTCAGCTTAGCCCAAGAAGATTTCCCGGCTTACGCACACTGTTTATTTTTTTCCTCGAAAAAATAAAAAACATATTCGTAAAATAACTGTCCAGAAGTAAGCAGAGAGTACAGAGCATATATACTACATACAATTTCCGGCTAATGTGTGGAATTAATCCCTGGCTAGGAGGGGGACACACAGTGAAAGTCACTGAGGCATGCCACACAGGGTCACCCAGGGGCCACCCTCGAGAGCTCAGTTACAGGATTAGCATGGCGTTGGCAACAACAACAACAACAACAACAATAGCAACTCGGAAGTGGTTAAGGCAAAAGTAGAACAACAACGCATCGTTGAACTAAAGTGACTTTCACTTTTTACAAGGTCGTTTTTCTTTTCAGTACTTTGTTGAATTTCATTTTTTGGGGGCGGATGCAAGTCCCCTCAAAGGCTTTTTTACTGTTTGCTCTCCATTTGTTGTCATTTGTTGTTTCACTGCAACTCTATACTCTACTTTATAGAGAGTCAATAAGATTTTTTTTTTACCTTCTACAGTTTGAGCGACTGACTCTTTACCCAAAAATTGTGATTCAATCCATTATTGTGTTTTATTTGTTGTTTCGCCCCCTTTGCAGTGTTCTATAAAATCGCATATAAATATAAATTTACGTTCGCTTCGCTTTCCATTTCCATTTGGAGTTTCCCATTGTTTTCCGTTCGTATTTACTTTATTTTTTTGTTCCCACTTTGGTTCTTCACGCTCACGAGCCAAACATCCCCGAGTGCAATCTATGGGTAGTCCCAGGTGTATTTGTTTGATATATTGCGCAGTTATCGCACACACATCCTTACAGTCACACACATGTGAATGTTTGTGCAACCCTGAAATAGTGCACAGATCAATCGATCTGAGAAATGCATCATGTGTGCAACGTATGCCGTAATTTTATACGTTGTTATTGTTATTATTATTATTGCAATTTCAATAAACTTACAGTAATGTGTAATTTAATTGAGTGTTCGATTACATGAAAATATATAGACCTTGTCAAGCAGTTAGTCGGGCAGCCAGAAAACGAGTGTTTGAAACTTATTAGCTAAGCGAATGTCACAAGGGATAAGATGGTATAAGGAATACAACAAGTTTTGAAAACATTATATAAGAAAATTCGTAAATTTAATATCATTTATACAACAAACGAGTCTTAAAACTATACCAAAGCGCAGTTTTTTATGTGATGATCGTATGTTTAAGATCAAAATCAAGATTATCTAAACATATTGAACAAACGATATGAAATAATTATATGTTAATTATAAACATAAGTAAAGTTTTCAAATAGTTTTCTTAAAAAGTTTTATATTTATCAGTTCTGTTTTTCTTAAAAAAGATGTTACTTTATTTCTACTTTTTCATCAATTTGCTATCATAACAAGTATTTACTATCATACACATATATTTTGATTTCTAATGGCCATTGCCCATTTCAAGTTATAAATGACCTCTGGTTTGGCTGGTTCCATCCGTTTGCTGCGTGGAGTTTTTAACATATGTTGCACATATAAATTTCATATAGTATAAAGTTTCGCCCCAGTAGTTTGGGTGCATGTTTGCCAAAAACAAATGTATAGAAAACCCTCGAAAAAATAATAATGGAAAATAAAATTATTGGTAAATATTAAACACCTAAATGGCGACAACCCCTAAGCTTGAAGTGCTGTGAGAGCTGTGCGCGGCACTTGCCGCAAATCAAACCGAGTTGCAAAATGACAAATCGAGGGACTCTCGACTGACGACTGTGGCAACAATTAAGTTTCCACATGAACAGCATTTAATGTGCAACTGATTTTCAACATCTGTTTTCATTTTTCCCGACTTCCTTGTGCGACAACGCAAAGGCAATGAAAAGGAAATGATGCAGACGACGTGCTTGCCCTCTGCCAGCATCAAAAGCAGCAGCACCAAAAGGCAGCAGCAGACTCGAATCCCTTCTAAATTTGGACACGAAAAAGAAAGTGTCAGAAACCATAATTTTGATACTCGGATATACAGGAAAGAAGCACGTGACGCAGTACGAATGAACCAAAAAACAAAACACTTGGCGTCTCTTAACAGCGGCGTTAATTAGCCGCAGCCACTTGATGTCTGGCTATGGCAGCTGCTGCCACTACACTAAGAGAAATTATAAAGTTATAATGTTAGGAAAAGTGAAGAAAGAGAAACAAAAAATATTTTATTTCTTTAGAAACCTATTACATGTAAAGAAACTTTTGTTCAAAGAATGTCATATGGTGACACAACTTAATTGTTAACAGTGTAAAGGGGGCAAAAGGGCCAGTTACACGATAAAATTTCCAACACCAAATTAGCTGTGTAACAAGCAGCAAGGGTTAAGACATAGATATAGGAACATATATATACCTATGCAACATTTATGAGGCACGTTTTCAGCTGTCATTCTTTGGAAATGAATAAATGTTAAATGACAACAGGAACAAGAAGACAACAACAATGATATGGCGGCTGGTCAGGGCCAATCCTTGATGCATGTCTGACACTTTCTCAAGTGGCAAAACGGCAACGGCAACGGCGACGTCAACGTCAACGACGACTGCGACTGAGACTGAGACGTCGGCGACAAGTCGCCAAAACACTTTGGCTGCTCATTAAAATTCATCCACGCAGATTATTAACATTTGCATCTAATTTGCATTCGTAAGATACATGGCCGACAATTATGTGGATGCCGCACATACAATATCGAAGCTAAAGGATGTATGAATGGAGGAGGGGCTGGTTGGCGCCTGCTCGGCTCTCTCCTATGTTGAAAACTTATTTATGCATGCGTTTCTCTACAAGCAAAATGTCGCCAGCAACACCAACACAAACACCAACACATACTAACACACACACACATTGGGAGTTGCATAAATTATGCTTGGGGTCGGTTCAACGAGGTTAAGTATAATTAAATTATCAAATTATTGCCAAGTCTTAGGTTGCAGTTTATAATCTGGCACATCAGGCACACACACACACCCACATATATATATAAAGCCCAATCTTATCTCAAACTCCGCTCTCTCTCTCTCTCTCTCTCCTGCTCTCGCACACTCCATCTATCGCTCTCTCTCTCTCTCTCGTTATATGTATCTTTAGCTTCTTAGTTTGTTTGTGCCATAAGGAGGCATTAAGCACAGTTTCAATTAGTTGGCGTTAAGTGGACCATCTCTCTCTCTCACTTCCACTCACTCTTCCCTCCCTGTCTCTCTTTCTCTGTCACTCTCTGTCCCTCTCTTACCTTCTCTCTCTCACTTTAACTAGGCTCCAATCAATATCACATGCCAAAACTTTAGTTTAATAAATTTTCGGCAGCCTCAACTAAAATATGAGACAATTGTGGGAAATGGAAAGGATCTTAAACTTCCTAAAACACTTGAACTAACCACATGGCCTGGCCAATTGTTTCGGTTTATTTAGACCACACACACATGAAAACACACAAAAGTAGCCTTTAGGCCTTTAATAAGCTCCATATATATATGATCAAAGTTGTCAAAATATAAAAGGCAATAAAAAGGGCAAGTTGCCTGGACGGGGGCCTAAAATTAACTAAAAGTTGCAAGTAGGAAGTGAATATTTATTACAAATGTAAGTTTATTTGTAAGACCAAGTCGAAAACGAAAGAAAAAAATAGTTCAACGATTATTTTAATATACCGTACACCTATGAAAGGGGTAAAGGCGGTATATTGGTTATGTATCTATGTAACAGACATAGGAAAACATTACCCGTACTGACTCAACAGCCGAATGCATATACACATGGATCAATCAGCACTTGAAAATACCAGGATACAGTAAAGTCAAGAAAACCGTAACGTAGTATCATATGTACCTTTAAAAATAGGATCCTTAGTATCTCTTAATCGACCTTTTTATTTTTATTATTTTATGTGATTGCAAGAGTCTAAGCTATTTTAATATTACGGCAAGCGAATTTTCTTGATTAATTTAATATTTGAACCATTAAACTATTATTCTGTTAGTACATGCCACTAGAATTCCTAGCTTTAAATTTATTATTTTCTTGAAAGTAATTAAGAATATTTAAATTAGATTTTTTAACAATGATGCGCTACAATTGTTTTTATTTTAGATAAATGTAGTCAACACTAAAAGAATTGGAGATATTATAAATGAAGACACTTTGTCCCCTTGCCTTAACTGTGTTTATATATTTATATGTCAGTTCAAGAAGAACCGGTAGACTTTGCTTTGTTTGTAACAAAGTTGTGGACATGTCTAAACAGAGACTAACTAAAATGAGACGTTCATTGCGCTGTAAGTTGTTTCAATTTGAACCTTTCACATAATCAACTCCTAATCTCTTGAGTAACTTAAAATACTTGCAAATAAGTCCAGAGCCAAGTACAGACGATAACCGGTGGCTAACACTGAACAAGATTTTTGAGATGTGTATTCGTGTGTGTGTGTGTGTGGCTAAATAATAGATTAGTTGACTAAAACTGCAATGCAAAATGTTAACACTGCACAAAGGGTGCAGGACATTGGATCAGCTGACGTCGAGGGGGACGAAGAAAGCGGGTGAGTGAGGGAGTGAGGGCAACAGGGAGACCAGCAATTAACACACTCGAATCTCGAGTTATGCAAGCAGCACGCAGCACTTTGATAGTTAGATAAACAAATACCTAAAATACAAACACAGGCAGACAAAGGAAGCACAGGCGACGGCAAGGACGTGCTGCAGGAAGCAAAAGCAGTAGTAGTTGATAAGGACACACAAACTAATAGTTGTGAGAGTAAGAGAGAAAGACGAGAATGATGAGTGAGACGGAAGGGAGGCTGAATGCAATTCAATGCCAATACAGATGCAATGTAACATGCAAGTTGACAGGCAGAAAAAGAAAGGAAGAGAGAGAGAGAGAGAGAGAGGACAATCGCCAGAACATCATCATGACAAACACAAACAAAAGCAAACAGGCCATAGAGAGAGGGAGATGGAGACTTTGGGGTGGGGAGGGGGCGAACAGTCAACACATGAATTGCATTAGTTGCAACGGCGACAATTTGACATTTTACTCGTACTTGCACGATACGGAGGAGGGAGTGGGGGAGTGGGGGAGTGTACCACCTTTGGGGGCAGCTATGCAAATATCGTCGGGAAGGAAGACAGAGAGCCTGTAGCCATTGTCAAAGACAATGCGAGTATGCGACGATGACTCAACGATAAACTGTCAAATTGCAGCAATTTAACGCTTGATAAGCAACTTGAGGGCAACTCTGTTCGGTATGTAGGTACGATAGCAGTTGACAACTCTAGTTAAAGCAAATACATACATATATATAAGTACAGCTATTGTTCAACGAAGGTTCATTGTTGCCTTAAAGCCCTAGTTCGATATCAATGCATATAAGTCAAAAAGGGTTCGATAAAAGGTGCATTACTTGTTCAGGAGGGTTGAATTGTGTTCCCCTTTTCTTTTTTTGTTGAGATTTAAGCGATTTGGAACATTTTCATTTAGGCTTTTGGCATTCACAACTGACATTTGGTAATTATGAGTTGTGTCCTTACTCTGTCTGAGCTATTTAAGCGATTTGCTTTATTAAAATCCCTAAGCGGAAAAACAAACAAACATTTTGCGAAAAATCAGAAACCACCACTAGGAAAGTGGATAGAAAAATCTGCACAGGTCGCATTCATGTCGTTGACTCAAACTCAACGATATGAATGTCATTGTCTATCCTGCTGCTGCCTACCTCTCTCTTGTCTGCTGTTGTAAATCTGTTACTCTGGCACATTCGCAGTTTTGGCCGAAAAAAATTTCATTCATTCATTCATTCCATTACGTTTCGTTTCGTTACGTTTCGTTTATCCCTTTTATGGCTTGTTTGGGGATTTTCATTATTACAATAACGTCGTCATCATTCTCAGAGAGTATACTCAGAGACCGAGTCGTTCTTTCTGTTTTCTGCTTTGTTGTGTTTTTGCTAATACTACTTTCTCTCCATCCATACCCATGTTTATTTATAACTAGCAATTGTAATTAGGATTACTTTTTACTTATTTGCACAGTTGTTGGAGTGTTAGCGTTAGCGTTAGCTAGCGTTAGCCTTGTGTGAGCCATATAAAAAACATATTTCTACATTTTTACATCGTAGACTTTGTGCTGCCCCGCATTAAAGTATTTGTCCAGTCGGCTTAGTAGGGAGCAACGCTGTATCTCTGTTAATGCGATGGCCATCATGATACATATACCCAGAAATACTTTCATAATAAGCAGCTGATACACTCTGTTAGTCGAGAGCCTGAATGGATTGCAGCTGAGCTTATCTGATGTCCTTGGAGTGGAATGGGTGATGATTTCAATGAAAAAAAATATAATAACGGCTGGAAGACATGCGAAGTATTAGCCATTATTTTTTAAGGATTATTGTTTGACTACTTTAAATCAGATAATGTCTGAAAATGCTTTTGAAACTTATTTATCTATTAGCAAGTAAGAACACTCGATTAGAAGATACCCTTAACCCTTGATATAATACGGTCATACTTGCACAACTACACGAATTCTTGATCATTAAACTTCATTCTGTCATGTTATCGATTTTAATAAAATCTTCACAGATTTGAATTATTTTGCTTACATTTTATGGCGATATCGATTTGATGTTGCTGATCAAGAATATATATACTTCATGGGGTCGGTGATGTTTCCTTCTGCCTGTTAAATACTTTTGCACAAACTATTATACCCCTTTTTTACTCATATCATGGGTTAAGGGTATACAAAATCACAATTATCTCTTCTTATGAATCAATCAACATCTTTCCAGCTGATTATTGTGCATTATGCTTAGCTTGATTTGTCACACACATTCACATTTCCCTGTCAGTTGAGCACTTTTAACGCTTTTTTTGTCACAGACTGACACAAATATTTTGTTTTATTTAGGCGTGAGCGTAACCCTTGAGTTTGGCCAGCATTTTTGCCCATGCACTGTCCACGCATTGCCCATAATTATGATTATTTCACGCGTTTTTATCGCGCCACACTTCGTAGTACCACACATACGGATAGATGAAGTGCGTGCCGCATCAAGTTGTCAACGCGATGCTGGGCGGGTCGAGTCAACCCTTTTTTGGCAATGTTATTCGATGACCCACGCACATAATGTGATAAAATAAAGTCATTGAGGAACCGAACAGAACAGAACAGAAAAGAACAAAACCGAATATACTAAAGGGACAAAGGACAAGCGTTACAAATTGAAGTGTTGTAAAGTGAACAACGCCAAAAGCGAAAAGTGCAATGGCGAAAAATAAATAGAATAAAATCGTTTAACACTCAAATGACAATTCGACGAATTGAAAAAACTCGAACAAATCAAATAAATAGGGCAAAAAAGAAAAGAGAAATACAAACATTTCGCGTGTGTGTTTTTGGTTCGATTCTGGTAAATGCTTTTCAACTAATTTTCAACACATGCCTGACAGGCAGGTGAAGGGCCCGAACAACACACGCCCACGCCCATACCCCCGCCCCCTTCTCCAAACCAACCACTCAACCATTTGGATTGATGGACAGGCATTCAGCTCCGCAGCTACAGTTTGATTTATTCAGCAACCAACAATCGAAAGTGTCAATTAAAAGACAGCAACAACAGTTAGCAAATGACATGCAAGCCATGCCTGGCAGACGGCGTTATTATTTTATTATATTTGATTTAAACGTTTTCCCAAACGCGACATGTGCATACTTTCCCCTCATCACTCCCCCTTCATACCTTCCACACCCCTTCACCGATTGTGGTTGCTGCTGCTGCTGCTGCTGCTGTCGATTTTCCATTTTCCAGATCAATTGAAATGTATGTGTGCGAAATATGCGTGAATTAAAACAGATGTCAGTAGCCCATGGCGGTCATTGATCCCACAGCAAACGTAAAGTGCTCTGATTAATGCCTTCTGGGCCGCAAAAGTAAACACTGACTTATGCTTAACTTTTAGCTTGTTGTTGGTGTTGTTGTTGATGCAAGCTATTTACAAGGCGACTCTAGTTATATTATTGTTATTGCTGTTATTGTGTGAGTGACATTTTGTTTATCTTGCTAAATTTTTGTTTATGTAACGCCTTAAAATCAAGAATGCAATTCACTTCGATTGTCAGCAGAACTATGTGAAACGTGGGTGAAAATGTTTGGGTAAAATATATTATAATTATATAACTATATATTAATTGATATATATTTTAGTGAGATTTTAACACAACTTGTTGTCATTTTACATATGATATATGTAAAAAAAATGGGTATTATTGTTGATAGAAAGCATCTCCGACCCAATTCTATACATACATATATATTCCTCACCATCGACAACAGCAGAGTCGATATAGATCGATATCCGATTGTCTGTATGAACGATCTCGGAGACTATAAGAGCTAACAAATTTAAATTTTTCATTCTACGGCGTTGACAGATTAAGTTCGTTTAAAATCGATAGCAATAAAATCGTAAACTTCATAAAACTGCAAAATGTGTTTGAAAATGGGTTATATGAAAGATAGAGTTAGTCCTCAAGCATTGGTGCATTGGCCGTTTGTCTAAGGTCAAGTGTTCAGGGTATCTCGTAGTCGATTAGAGCCTTCTTACTTTAATCCAATACTTAAAAGCTTACCACAGCCGAATGCTACTTAAAATCACTAATTTCCTGTTTTATTAATAGTTATGATTAATTACCAATTTTATCATTGTCTTTTTTTCGCCCATTTTCATAAATTTTTTATCGTTTTTATAAATATGAATCCAAAAAAAATGCTTTTTTTCTATTATAATAACTATTCAATTATGTTTTCATACTTGCCAGCAAATATCAGCTGCATTTTGCTTTGTTTGCAAATTGTGTTCGGTGTCATTGTAAATAGATGGGAATAATAAACAAATGCAAATGTTTTGTTGTTGTTTAAATAATTTAATACTATATTTTTTGTCATGAAATTTACACATACTTGTAATAAATGCGTTTTTAAATTAATTTAGAAATTAAACTAGTCTAGAAATGAAATGCGAAGCAACAGCAAATTAGTAGTTCGTCTGTGTAACTTGCAATAATTTACAAAAAAAACGTTACAAGTATATATTTAATATTTTTACAGTGTACACTTATGCCAGTTATATTTATTTAATTTCTTTTTTTTTCCTTATTAATTTTTACAAAATGTAATTTAAACTTAATCGCTAATTATTCAATTTTGCGTTTATTATTAGGTTTTATTATAATTTTTACAAGTCTTGTAGGTAGGTTCGTGATTTTCATTACATTTCGTTTCGATAGTGTCACCAATGTTGCAGAGTTGCGTTTTGCATGTGGAAAAAGTGTTGCAGTAGTCTGTGTATGTTTGTGTTGTGTTGTTGTTGTGGACAGTATTGGAAAACATTTTGTGCAAATTGGAAACTTGGAAAGTTAAGAACTGTGCAGAAAGTTAAGAAATCTATAATATATATGTATGTATGTGTATGTACTGTTAAGTACAGCTTATAATTGTAATTAACGCTTTAAAAATGTCTAGCTTAATGTTTTAGCTCGCTTCTGTTGTTGTTGTTAATATTTAAAAATCGTCTCAAAATTGTGTTGCACAAACATTTTTCTTGTGTATTTGTTGTGTTGTTATTTTTTTTATTTAATTATTTTTTACTACTATTTTTTACTACATTTTGCGGTGTGTGTTTGTTTGTGAATGTTTCTGTATATTATTTTTACCATTTTTTTTTTTGTTAAATATTGTTTTTAACGCGCTTATTTAGTTGATATTTTTGTTTATAAAATGCGGTGTTTTTTTTTTTAAATTTGTATTACTTGCTGTTTTAACTACTACGAAGCTACTACGATTTTCTAACTTTTTAGTAATTTTCTGTTTATTTTTTGTATTAATTCGTATGCGCATTAAACTAAAAAGGAACATATACATGATTATTTATTAATAATTATACATTAATTATACTCGTATATATAGTGTTGGATTATATATGTATATATATATAGATTTGTTTTGTTTCATAGTACTTTTTCTTTATAGTCAGAGTCATTTGTTTTTGTTTGGGTAAAAAGGTTTGCATAAATTATAATTAGCTTTAAGAACTGATAATATTCGTTTTCGTTATAGTTTATAAGTAAGTAGTTTGAATATATATATATATATATATATATGTATGTATATATATATAATATGTTTAATCACAAATCATTGATGAAAACTTCATTTTAATTGGTTTTAGGCGACGACGCTCTGCACGCTCTCTTGGTCCGTTAAATTCCGTTATAATTTTTTTTATCATCATCAACGTCATCTTTCTCTACATAATTTTTTTGACGCGGCATTCCATCTGCTCTACAGGCAAACAATCTCAAGGCTATCTCAAGGATACCTATTTCTCTAAATGTATACACAGAAATGTACAGTGGGGCTCAAAAAGTTGGGTCATATAGTATAGTAGCATAGGGCTAGGGTTGTACCAGGCATTTACAGCAAGTTTGTTTTTTTTTTTTTAATTTTTTTTATCTTTTTGGAAAGGTACTAAAAATCAGTTGAACTCTATTATATATGCTAGTTTACTTTATCATTATATTTCTTTCTTTCGTTTCGTTTCGTTTTATAAACAATAAGTGTCGCTAAATGCTAGATCTTAAATTCGTTTTTGTTTTTTTTTTTTTTTATTTATTATATTTCTTTTTTTGTGTTCTTTTCTGTTCGATTGCATTTGATCTATGAGAAACTAGTGCCCTTTTTTAATACGCATTGCTTGTATTAGTTTTTACTTTGTTTAAAAATTCAGCTCGCTTTTCTATCATATGCTTTTTTTCACTACCTTTTCCATGGTGATATACTTGGTATTTATGTATATATATTTGTATGTAAGTATTTACAGATTGTATTCCATAAGTTGTATCATTATCATGTTTTTTTTGTTTTCGTTGGCATATATTCGACGCTATTTTTTATGTTTTATTTGCTTAGATATTCGATTTTTTGCTAAATTTAAACATTTTCCATTTGCTCAGTGGGCTTCATTGTTCAACGCGTTGTGATCTACCTATTAGGGAGTGGCGGGTTCTAATGCAATTTTACGATTATGTACGATTACTTGTACTTAACGTATTGCATATATAATTTTTTGTATTTTTTTTCTAGTTGCATGTCCGTGTAGAGTTTTAGAGCTGTAAACAAAGCAGAACAAAATATGTGAAAAATTAATGTTAAGTGTGAATTTATTTTTGAAAACTTAAAGATATAATACACCTATTTCAAATTTATATCATGACTATCTACAGAAATTTCCTCTTAAAGTTTCACTTTTAATATGAACAAAAATTCATTAAAAATCAAAAGATCTCTTCATAATACTTAGTTTAAAGTTTTACTATATTGTGTGGGTGAAACTCACCTCAAATCCATTTAATATGGGTTTTCATCAATGATACCACAGCCTATTGTTTTGTGTCCTCATAACACCATTCGCCAACGGATTTGGATTTTCCGTTGCGTTTTCATTCGCAGATTTACCAGTTAATTTAGTCGTTAATGTTCCGTTAGTCGAAGCTTCACTGTTGACAGCAGCGGCAGTTTTGATGGCCGCATTTCTGCTGCTTGCGGGATGTACACCTACATCGTCGGCTGGCGAAAGACCCGTTAGCACCGGTCGCTTATAGTCGGTGACCACTGTATCGGTGCTGGGCACATCGCGTGTAAGCCGCAATGCCTTAAGATGTTGCCTCTGTTGCTGTTGCTGATGATGATTGTCACGTGCATGTTGCTGCTGTTGTTGCTTGCCACAGTTTGTGGCATACTTGTTGTTGTGCAGCGTCAAACTGTATTTGGGTTTTGTGGCACCAGCAATGCTCAGATGTTGCGGTTTCTTCGGCATTGTTGTGGAGGCGGTTACAGCATTGTTGTTGCTGTTGCTGCTGCGTTTAGTCACCGGCAGATCTGTGCCACCGCCCGCCTCCCCAGCTGCTGCTGCTGTTGCCAACTTGAGCGAGGCTTCGAACTAGAGATTATCTGGATAGCTACGGAAATTGTAAGTTCTGGCACGCTGAAACTCCGCGGCAGCTGCCGCGGCAGCAGCACTATTGCTACTGCTATACGGATTGATCATGGGTGCCGTGGATTGGGAGTTCATGGTGCCCATGCCATCATCATAGATGCCATTCAACTGATCCTGATTGCTGTGGCTGCTCTTGCCACCACCGCTGCTGACGGTGTTGGTATTGCTGCCACCGCTTGCCGAGCTGCCGGCTCCCTTGATGGGCTTAAATATGGCTGTGGTTGCATAGTATTTCTCCATGGGCGGCGGCGGCACTGTGGGCGGCCTGGGGAATATGCTGCTCAGCGGTGGCGGCGGCGTGCGACGCACATTCACATAACCGCCAACGGCGTTGGCCATTTTCGTAGCCGGCATGTAGTCCTGCATATGGGGCACCGCATAGCCACCTTCTGGCACATCTGTGTAGTACAGGGGCAGGGGCAAAAAAAAAGACGCAAAAAGGATTTCGCTTAGTCAGGGCAAATGGCAAAAGGTGTGCGTAACTTTATATGTATGTGTGTGAGAGTGTGTGTTTGTGTGTGTGTGTGTGTGTGGCAATCGCCGCAAAAATTTATTTGCATTAGTTTGCTGGCGGCGCCATATTTTATGGCTCGCAGCGGAAATGGGCGAGCCAAAAGGGAATTGTGTCTGGGGGGTTTGTGTTTTGGATAGGTATAGGTATAGGAAGAGTGTGTGTGTGTATGTGTGTGTATTGGGTAATGGGACCTGTTCTTTGGCATACACACCTGTATAGTCTGGCGTCATATTACATTGTAAATCATTAACCGCTGCGTAACCATTCACACCGCTCGTGTACATGTTCACATTGAAGGGCTCGTGGTACAGGCTGTTCTTGCCAATGGAATCGTTGTCGTCGACGCTGGCCTGAAATCGAACGGGACGAAAAGGAGGAAGAAATATACGCAGTGTTTAATATATATGTATATAGTCAGTGTCAAGTTAGGTAAATTAATATATACTATATATATTTATCAGAGCTTTGTGGTTTTTTGCGATTGGGGTTAACTGGTCTTTAAGTCTTTAAGTCAGGTCAACTGCTTTGATTGAATTCTAATGTATATTTAATTGTATTCATAATCAATATATGATGTATTAACTGCAAGCTAGTTAACTTTAGGTTAACATTTACATAGCAGATATGCAAAAAATTTAAGCAAAATCTAGCTTAAAGTTAATAATATATTTATTTATTTTGAATGCAATTAAATATGCATTAATATCAATCAAAGCAGCTAATTGTAGTAAAGCTTTCGCTATTATGTGAAACTGATTGATTAAATCCAAACTTTACCTTGACCTAAAACACTATTCCTTAAATAAGATAACACTAGAGTTTTGCCATTTTCTCTAAGTGTTCTTTTAAGCAATCGCCTTTAAGCAGCAGCAGTTGCTTTTAATGCTCTGCACACTCTCAACTTTAAAGTGTGGCACACACACACCCACAAGCACATACATATGCGGCACTTAAGCTTAGCACCCGCAAATTAGAGGGGGCAGGTTTGGCAAGGCATTTGCCGGACATCGTGTATATAGAGAGAAAAGGAAGCCGTTGAAAAGTTCCTATTAAATAAAATAAATGCCGCATGGTCGTCGTCGTCGTCGTCTTCGTCGACTGCTGCTGGTCAAGTGTGTGGGTGAGTGTGTGGGTGTGGCATGGTTGAAAGCACACACGTTGAGAGAACGTGGCAGCTCCACGCTACATTAAACAATTATGTGAAATTCGAGGCAGGAATTTGTTCAGCTTAGACATATGTATGTATAGTGTATTTGTGTGTGTGTGTGTGTGTGTGTGTGTGGGTGTCCTTGTGGTATTTGTCTCACCTTAATGCTATTGCCATTGGGACGATGCTTGTCGACATTTCCGCCCAATGTGTTGGGATTGAAGCTGTATTGGAATGCATCGAGAACATTGCTGCCGCGTGCTCGCTTCGTGCGTGACACGATAAACAGTATGATGGCGACGAGTAAAAAAATGATCGTTGTTAGAACAACAATGACAACGCCAATGAAATTCGCCTCATTCGGTTCCTGGTCAATGGGCCGTGGTGCAATTACTGCAAAGAGAAACACACAAAATTGAAAAAAAAAAGCCCATTTAAATTGAAATTGCAGGTAAAAAATGTAAATGAAATGAGAAATTTGCTCAATCGAAATTAAAATTGAAATGGAAATTAAAAGTAAATATTGTTCAAGTAAATAATTAGCGGATAGTACCTGCTAACTGAATTTAACTCTTCACTTACACTGTGGTCCATTGTTAAAGTTGTTTTTGTTGGTGTCGGTGGAACCACCACTAGTGGCGCCTCCAGCCATGCCGCCATTCATTTTGTTTTTGTTATGATTACTCTGATAGTCGTTGCTCTGCAAAGGATATTCCCGTGTATCCGCCGCAATTCCTGGCGCATTATTTCGTTGCTCCTGTTCGTCTGTGAAATTTCCCATAGCAGGCACTGCAAAAAACACAAGAGAAACGGAGAAAAAAGGTTAGATAGAAAGAGATAGAAAGAATGAACTGAGTTTTCATCTTCAAAAGTAGCCGCTTTTTAAACATTTGAAGAACATTTGAACACAGCTGCGCTTTCATGATTACGTTTTCTTTTTCTTTACACCTTTCGTTCCACTTAAAATTGTATGGTTTTTTTTTTGCTTTCGCCACGCTTTTCTTTCGCTTCGGACCTCTAAGCGTGTTTATTTCCTGTCAACTATTAGGGTTCTCTTTATATTTTTTATGAAGGCATTACTAAATTTATACAGATGTTTGATTTTTTCCAATCGCTTGTCTTATGAATATGCATGGGTCTCAGTTTTTAATGATTTTGTATTTCTATTTCTAGCTACCTGACCCATATATTAGGTGTCTTCTGTTATTTGCGTTCATGTTTCACTATGTTTTTAACTTTCTCTTAACGCGTTTTTTATTACTCAAAGACCTTATACCGTTAGCACCCCTATATCTCGAGTTACAATAGGTTTCTATGACAACTGACCTAATTTTGTACATGGCTTATCAGGTTATACACTTTACTTGTCTATTTACAGATAGATATTATGATTGTCAACATACAATTTCGAACCTTGACTTAGTTATGCATAGGTCTAACGATTCTCCCCTGCTCACTTTGATCTCTAATACATCTCAGGCTTATACTCCTCATCAACATTGTATTCCCAGAGCATATGCCTTGGCACTGCAAAGTGTTGTCATTTATCTCCGCTAAAAACATCTTGCGGGCATGCCGACAACATAAGCAAAAATTCTAGAATCTCTCCCCATCCCCCGAAGCTAGCCGAAAAAGTACTTCCTTGAGTAGGTGGTGGTAGTGCTGGTGGTGGTTGTGACCCCGTTTCTCCAGACAGTAAATGGCGTAATTACTGTGTGAAAAGTTCTTGCTGCCTCGCAAGGCTGCTGTTTTGAGTTATGTCGCCTGCTGCTTGGACAGCGAGAGGAAAGAGCAAGTAAAAGTAAGGAAAGGAAGGAGTCGAGTGAAGTGGAATTGCTTGGCTGCCTTTTGTTTCGACATTGCCATTGTCCTGCTTGTCGCTATGTTTTGTTGTGTTGTGTTGTGTTGTGTTGTTGTTTTTGCCTACTTATAAAGGCATATCTTGCATCTCAGTATTCCCGCTCTCGGTCTACCTCTCTGCTTCTCTGTCCGTCTGCTGTCTCTGTGGTCGTCATAAAACGTTTAAAATAATTAAAATATTTCGAAGCACATTTATCACACACTGGGATAGGAATCTAGGGAACGGGGTGCGTGGCATTAAAAGTAATGGCAAAAATGCCGCATATCCTTTTATATTTTTATTTTTTCTTGCTTTGCGATTCTTGTTTTTGTTGTCGCATGCCCTTTATACAACTAATTCTCTTTGTCTGTTGTGTGTGTGTGCGTTTTTGTCCCCAGGGTCTTCTCTATGTTTCACTCGCATTGTTTTCTCTTTTTTTCGCCTTTTGTATTTTTAGAAACCTTTAAATACAACTACAACAATAAGAACAACAACAACAACAACAACATTAAGAACAACAGCAATCACCGCAAGCAAATCTCACAAATTGGGGTTAAATCTCTGCAGTGCCTGATAAAAATATACGCACACACACTTGAAAGATGCTTCTGCTGATGGTTGATGCCGCTGCTGCTGCTGCCTCTTCTAACATTTGTACGTGCGTTTCTTTTGTTTCTTTACCCTTACCCTAGTTTGTTTTTTATCCGTCAAGCCCTTCACGCGTTCTGCACCAAAAAAAAAATAAAGCAAAAAAAAATCCAACCTCAACAGCAGCAGAGTGAAAAAAATATAAATAAAAACCAGAAAACAGCTGGTTGCTAGTTGCTCTAGCTCCTCCTCCTTCTACTTCCCTAAGTACACTCCTTCTCCTCACCTACTCCCCGCAGCTTCCCCTTTGTGCGTGACAAATGCGTCGTGGTGTTTGTTACTCGTCATGTAATTGCTGCCAGGAAAGCGCAGCATGTGGTATAACCACACTCCGAAAAAAACCCAGCCTGTTCTCCTCTCTTGTGGTTTTCGTTTGAATATCCTTGACTCAGTTGGATAAATGAATGGATGGATGGATAGATGTCATGAATTCCCATTATCAAAATGTGCTTTGTAATGCTTCGGTAGCGAGCAAGAACTTGAACATAAATGCTAAGATCCGCTGTACAGATCTTAAGTGCGGCACTCTTTTCAGCCTCGGCTGATTTTCCTCTTAAAGTCTTCATCGGGGGACTTTTAACAACTATTTCATTGTATTGAGTGTGTGCATTTAGAGGACTGCGATGATTTTCAAAAATTTTTTAAATGAGTTATTCAGAAATTATCTTTGAAACGTGCGTGTGAATACATTTATCCAATACCGATACGAAAATTCTTAGCCAGGACAATAACCTTTGATATGTTAGACATGAATAAAACACTGCAGATTTATGAACTCGAAATATCGTCTTACAGCGTGTTGAACATTAATGTTTCTTACATATCTAATAATAAATCAATCCTATAAACTTATAGATAATAAATTTAGTTTTCTTAGTTCTTTCAGGAACCGATCAAGATTGGCTTAATGCATTTCTTTATATTCCTCAAACTTTGTTGAATTGAATGCTCTTCCTTATAGCTTTCTTCCTGTCTATTCAAAACTCACATTCTTAAACTCATTATATTATTGACGAATAAAATCGCAGTTACTATTAGATTTATAAGCGACTTCCTTCATAAATCCATTAAACCTACACAATCTCCTACCCTCCTCCATTATTTTACTATGCCATCTGCATCGGAAAAATCCCCTATTTATGCGGCACGCTCTATTTGACTCATCAATCAAAATAACGTTGGCAGTCTGGCAGTTTTATCCCCTAGTCATTTTCACACCTACCGCGCACATACATTTTCATCCGCTCCCCTCTCTCACTCTATTTTCCTGGCAGTGAATCAATGAATATAAATGATCTGTGGTTCAGTGACCGATCCTGCTGCTGATGTTAACAGTATTGTAGGGCCACACAAACAATTTGTGACTATACTGTATTGTCCAGAAGGGGCATCCTAAATCTATGCACTTGGTACAATTTATCAGGTTCGCTCAGGCATCCCTCGGTTGTTGCAGTAAGGGGGTTGCTGTCTACCCCTAAGCGTGCATTTAGTTGTTTTCTCTTTTTGCACTGCATTGAGGGACGACCCAAGTAAGGGAGACTTTGATAAAGAGATTCGCCTTGTCTATTCCATGGGCTTTGGATATTCTATTGACTTTAGCCCCCCGCCCAACTCAATCCAACAGACACACAAGAGTTGCCTACGTGAAATTTACAAAAGAAATAGAATACCAAATTGTACTAAAGAGAGAGAGAAACATTTTCCCTTTACGGGTCCGCTTATCTCGCCTGTCTTTCTCATTGTTGTTGGCCAAATGTTGGAAAATGTTTTATCCCCTAGCTAAGTGTAATGCATTGCACTTTGTAGTAGTTGTAGTAGATTGTAGTTGAAGTTGCCTGCCTGTCACACACTCGAAAGTGAAATGAAGCTGAAAAATGCATTTGTAGTTCGCGTATTGCCAAATGCATTTTTCGGGCAATTTGCACAGCAAATTTGATTCATTCGTATTTTTATTCCAGTCACGTACTTACCGGATATAAAACTGATCTCGGATAGCATAATCCATTTGACAGCAAAGTACAAATTGATTTTAAGGTATTTGCCAACACGGTGATGGAGCTTAATCGTCACATCTCGTGCATGATCCATTATGGTATCGGGCATATATGAGAATTGTACGGGCTCCCCAGAGAAATAACGTCCACCAATGCTAAAGAAGACTTTGGCATGAACGAAGACCTAGTGAATAAATGTTAATGAAGGAAATGATTGAAAATTATGAACGCTTTATTTATAATAAGTTATCTATACGTGAAACAGTTTTATTAAAGTACAATTTTCAAATATATACAAATTAGATCATATATCATCATCTGCAACTCAAACTCACCTGAACATCTTTGGTATACATGTTGTTTGTATGCAAAACGATGGCACTGAAATTGCGAACCGTATCGAATTCAAAAACAATTTCAACCGGCTTGCCCAATAGACCGGGGGTATCATTTCTCCATCCAATCCATTCGTAGCCTGAAATAAAAAAAAAAACAAAAATACAAAACATAAAAAAACATATATATACAATAAAATGTAGCGTCATTTTTATATCCTATCAAAAAGAAAAATCAATAGGGAAAAACCGGCGGCACATATGCTTTATACATTCACGGAAAACTGAATGAAAAAGAGAGACGGACGGGGGAAAGAACGACTGGCATGTTAAGCTATTTAAGCCCCCCGAAGTCAATGGCACTTTGGGGTGAAGTTTTTGTGGGGCCCGAAAACAAACAAAAGCCTTAAGTTGGGGGTTGGTTGACTGCTCATAACTAGAAATTATGGCCAAATGCGACATTTAAGCCATTTCTTTTTCCACTGTATGTTTGCATGGCCCTAATTTGCCTTAGATGAGGTGGGCCAGGCCAGTTGGGAATTACACTGGTAGTAGAGGGAGTTACGTGCTTGGCTTTGAAGGGAAGCCAGGAAACATTTAAGTCATGCTATATTAACTCTCTTAACAGGACTCCAACTAACTAGAAATTCCTCAATTTTCAGCTAAAAAACATTGAAGCATACAATCAATAGACTTAAAGCAAGGGCAAGAAGCTCCCTCTATAAAAATCATTGATTGCAAACAAGAACACAATAATAATAATAATAAAGAAGATGACTTTTGTATAGCCTAGCACACAAGCGCGGGCAGGGAATTGATGATATTTGAAAAATTATGCGCTAAAAACTTTTGAACTGGCAACGCTGCAATGCGATTGCTTTTTAGTCTGTCTGTCTGTCTGTCGCCGACGACGACGACGACGACGACGACGACTGCATGTCTAATTGTCTGTGCGAACTTTTCTACTTAAATTTCGCATAGAGCAAAGTTTTCAATAATTTCGATTATTGGCCATTTGCCAAAGCGCCAACAGAACATAAACGAAAAAGAGAGAGAAAACGAAAATAAAAACGAGTCTTGCGAAATTTGCGCAGTTTGACAGTTTTTGCGAACTTTTGAAACAGCCGGCGGCTCGGAAATGAATGCCAGTGTTGCCATAAATTATCAAATATGCATAATGTTTACATTTTAACAGTGTGGACTATGGAGTGCGGAGTGGTTCGCAACGGTACGCTATGGTTTGGTTCAGTTTGGTGCGTTGTGTATCCGGCCCCAAGTTTATTTGCAACGCCAGCAAATAGTCCGAAGTTATTATTATTTATTTTGTTTATTGTATGTGAGTGTTTGTTGTTGTTGTGGGGGGCAAATTATTTGCAAGCCAGAAAAGTTTTGCTAGCACTGGCCATGCCCCTCCCGGCTGCCTTTCCGATTTGTTCAATGAAGTGAGCTTATAGTTTTGGTCGCCCTATTTGTGGACTTGGCCTTATGCTTTTTTTATTTGTTGTTGTTGCTGTTGTTGTGTGTCGGTGAACTTTTGTAATTATTTGATGTTAATCAGTTTTTTTTCTATTGCAATAAATCTTTTGCTGGGAGCCCAAGTTTTCACCAGCTACGATTTTGTGTTTCAAATATATGGGGAAAGTTTTGCCACTAGGAAAAGCAAACCTTTTAGCCAGAACAAGTTCCCTTTTGCTTAGCGGTAGGGTTAACTTTTTTTGGCTTTAATGAGGGGGAAATGCATATGGAAGTGATTTTTTACCTTTGCCAAATCCATGAATATCGGTTCGAAAATTGTCTTTGCCCTTCTGGCCATCGACCAGTTGGCCCAAGCCATCCACGTAGCGATCACCTTGCTCATTGCCATCGTAAGTTTTGTCCGATAAGTCCACTTCCATGCCTCGCTGTACGCCTTTGGGTATACTATACGAAACAATGCCCTCTGGAAAAGAAAATGAGAGAATAAAAATTAAAATACACAGCATTTGCAAATTCTTAGAATTAAAGCCCGAACCCCAAAGTAACATGATACACCTGAACATATGTATAAGTTCCTTTCCTTTCACGTCACGTCACTTTTCGTGTCACATCACGAGTCTAAGAACAGTTTTTGGGGTTCTTTTTGAGTGAGCTGCGGTAAATTTAAAGTTTTTGTCTCTTTGTGTGCTAAGCTGCCAACACACAGGGGAGGGCGAACATTTGGTGGCGGGATATTGAGTTACTTGAAACATAATTTCGTTTTGTGGCCACTTTTGTCTTTTGTCTGCCAGTTGGGTTTGGTATGGCTTATTTTTAGCACTAACAGACACACATTAAAAGGGTGGAGCTGTTTGGTTGGGTTGAAACATTTTTGGAAAACTGTTTCTAGTTTTTCAATGTCAAAGTCACCACACAACAACAACAAAAACAACAAAAACCGACAAGACAAAACGAAACTGAGTCATGTTTTTTTTTGTGGTCAAGTTTATAAAGTGTTTTGCTGGCTGTTGAAGTCTGATTGCTTTGGGGGAGCAGGGGTTCTGTTAATGTATACTGCCTCGAATATATGTTGTGTAGGTTGAAAAAGCCAAAACACAACAGAACACAACACCTGACGCTAATTACCACAACTGGAACAATAACAACGGTTAAGTACGTCGTCCACCTACAATACTGCAAAACAATTACATTTAGATCGAAAAACAACAATTTGGGTTGCCAGGGCACTCCAAATAATTACACACAAAACAGGCAAAGCGAGAGGGATAAAGGACGTATTTCTATTTACACAAATTGGTAGTGGTTGTGAAGAGTTAGGGGCAGGCACGTGATTAAACAGGACACACGATATAGATACAGATACACAGATATAGAGAGAGAGCCACACGCTTTTTCCAATAATTACCAAAAATCACATAATTACACATAATTGCAGGGGGTATAGGAAAACCCGAAAAGGAAAATCGAACATTACGCATTGGGCATAAATAATTAGGGGTATGCCTGCAAGCTTTAAGGGTTGTACAGCAAACAAATATTAATTATTATTTAATTTATTTATAGTGTGCGAGCAAAAAACAAAAAGAAGACAAAGAAACCTTGCACTTAATTATAGGAATTAGGACAAAGTCCTTGTCTCGGTCACTTTAACACACACGGATACACACGCACAGACAACATCATCATCACGCCCTGGAGATAAGCATTCATTATTCCCGTACACGATATATGTGGACAAAACCAACAAAAAAAAAACACATATGCAATATTTAATTAACTGCAAAAAGACATTTAAGGCAAACGCGTTTTACAATTGTGTCGCGACATCTTTCACGCAATGCCCACATGAGAGATCCCCCTTCGAAATGGCGGGGGGTGAGATAACGGGGAGCTTCCACTTAAGGCTTGTTATTCGCGTGCTCACATGCGATTTTTATTTGCGTGTCCAGTCACAAAAGAAGACAAAAACGGAAAAAACTGCAAAAAAAAAAAAAGAAAAGGAAACAAAAACAAAAAGTTCTCGCAATGCGTGCAAATAAAATAAAGAGAAAACCCGAAAAACCGAAACAAGCACATAAATAAATATTATATTGTGCTATAGACGCATATGTAACCCAAGACAAAATCGGGCAACTATATACATGAGGAAAAAAAAATGTAATTTGCTTCCTTGGTTTCTGTTTCTGCTGCTCGTCACGCAATGTTGGGGGACAAAAAGAAAAAAAAAAAACGAATAAGGAGACGACGCGACGTCTGCAAACTTTTGTTGATGAGTCAAATTGAGCAGCAGTTGAATGAAATAAATAGATACTTATTCAACTGAATTGCAGGATAGGTTGTGTCCACAAAAAAAGTTAAATAACACATTGAGTTTTGTGAGTTATAGTTGAGAATGTTTCAGTTAAGGGTTGGATAAATCTCAGAGCTGGCAACTCAATTATGATAGTGTATAGCGAATTGATTTTTTGTTACTCGTTGAAATTTAATTAACATTTCTCCAGATAAAAAGAGAAAATTAAAATTCAAAACAAATAAAGTAATAATAATTAATTGAATGTATTAAACGATTACAACCAATAAAAACTTATGAAAGTTAGCCCAATTAATATACCTATTATATTTATCTTACATCGTTTTCTAACAAAATATTATTGCACTATTAACTAATGCATTTCTCACAGCACCTACACACAACTTGCTTAACTTTCAGTTTCCATGCTAGACAAATAACATGAAAATCTTTGAAAAAACAACAAACTGTAGCTTATTACTGCCCTAAAGACTCATAAATTATGCACATTACTATTGTGGAATGGGCGTACTCATAAATCTAGGGCTCAACGCTAATCAGTTGTTGTTTGTATTTAAAAATCAAATGCACTTTAGCATATGCATAAAAGGCCACCAATCAAAAGATTCGAGATCCGAAATCCGAAATCCGTTGTGAATTCCTAAAAGCCAAGGGCTAAGCTGTTGTTAAATCGAAACTAATTTGTATTTTTAGCTCAATGTGAAATCAGAGTGTGTCACTTGCCCCGAAGATAATCTGCAGACATGACGTGACCACAAAAACCGATTTCGATTCCGATTCCCCCAATCGCCCCTCGGTTAAGCCCTATTTGGTTTGTGACGGCGCTTCCACAGAGAGAGCACAAACCAACTTCGATATACAATAGGTGCGGCGGTTCGGAGTCTAGTCTTGATATTTCTCGTAGGTGTGCCCCATTGATTTGCATTTAAAGTTGCTTTAAATGTTTGTTGGCCAGTGGCAGTGACAGAATTTATGGCCACAATTTATAAACAATTATGATTTGGGTTAAAATCTATCGATGAGATAAATGTGTGCCATAAAATGCCAGTCTTAATGCTTTATTGATTTTTTTGCCCCTCCATCGGTTGGCCGAACTATCTGTCTGTCAGTCTGGCATTTGTCTAGACCTCAAACCATTAACTCTGGGATGAACCCCCTCAGAACCAACCCTATCTAGTTTAATTTGCATATGAAATGCGCTATGTACATCTAAATTCCCCATGGCAAATCAAATGACATGGCTGGGCGGTCAGTTTGCATGTCGTCTCTCAGCTATATACAGCCCCCATACAGTAACCACTAAGGGGCGTGTACACAGTTTTTGACCCCACTTCAACCCCAACTTGCCACCCACATTCAAATGCCATTCAACACAAATGGCGTCCGTTATCAGGATCCCCAAACCCAACCGACAGCCACACATTGCGTTAATTTACGGAATAATTTCCTTCCTAAATCCAAAGGGCACCCAAACCAACAAAACTTCAACATGGACTTTAACTACACTCAGAACAAAAAATATTACCTACGAGATATTGGAAAAATGAATCATTTGAAATAGTTTTTACCCCTAAAAAAATTACTTAAAATTTAATTAATCCTTTTCACCTCTTAGTTTCTTTTAGTGTACACTGACTCTGATTCTGACTTTGGTCAAACAAATTGTCATTAGGCGCGCTGCTTGATTCGCGTTGTTGTTATTATCGCTGCTACCTGGAAATTATAACAAAATTTGTTTGTCCAGACTAGTTATATGTTTGTTGTTGTTGTACTTAGTTGTTGCACTACTTGACAATTGCGTGCAAGCAACGTCCGTCCAGACGAACACCAACAACAAGAAAGAGAACGCGTTGGCTTTTTACTGTTTTTGGTTGTCGCGTCTGCATAGTTTTCTGAGCCTGTCTGGATTTTTGGATTTGGTTTCGCGAAAGAACAACAACCACAAAACAACTAATGTCTGCACGCGATATTATATATACACATATATATTTTGTTCAAGTACAATTCGCATGTTGCAACCAAAGAAGAGAACAGCGGCAACAACATGATTTCAACATTGCGTGGCGGCTTCATATCCCATGAAACAGGAAGAAGAGGGTCTACGTATGTATATAGTATGTATATACATACATATATGCAGAACATAGGCGCAGTCTCGTTGCCATGATTTGATTATGCGGTTTGACTAATACGCTGCTTACAATGTCATGTTTTTTTCCTGGGCAAGTAACTGCAATAGGGCTGCCATCAGACTGAGTGGAATAGCTATATTTAACAGTCAACAGTTATTATGTGTGTTCGGGAGCAAAGCGATAACTAGAGAATGGTTTTAAATATGAAAGTCTAATAAGTATTTAAATTTAGAGGATAGCAACTATGTAGAAGGAAAAGTTGTTTTTTTCTGAGAATTTGTTAAAAATTCCTGATTATTTGTAGTAATAAGAGATTATTATACTAAGTTGTAAGAGAAATCTTAATGATAAGAAATGAAGATTAAGAAGATACTCTTAACCCTTGTCCTAACACATACGGTTTACAATTCAATTTCAATCTGTCATAACTCGGGTGTTTTTAAAGCGATGATAATAAAATAAACACATATTTTCAAACTTATGTTATTGGTTTCAATCCTCACTTTTAAATTTTAAGACTTACAAATATCGATGTCATGTGTTTATTCCAAACCGGAAATGTTATCGAAAATTTTACACAAACCTGTACTGCCTAGGGATTTAGAGAGCTCATGTTAAAAATGCGGAGTCACTTGCTTTTATGAGTATAAAAAGCAGTCTTACACAATTGCCTTACTATATTTGCTTAAGTACTTAAGACTTAAGAACTTCCAACCTAAATATTTGCATCAACATTCCAAGGTGTCCCCGACTACTACTCGTTAAATGACCCTAACTTATATCTAAGATCATGCCAAACTTAACTAAGCCAAGCTTTTTGCATAGTTGTGGTATGCCGCATCTTAATTTTTGTCCAAAGCTATGCTAATGCACTTCACGTCCGTCTGCCTGTCTGTCTGTCCATTCATACTCATACTAGTTGAACACTTAAGCCGCTTTAGCTTGTCTAATAAACACTGAGAGCTAAGCACAGATACCTGAGCCTCAGGTTCGAGTTCAGGTTCATACCAAAAGGCACTCCTCTTCGATGGTAAGGAAAAAACCAAATGATAAATTAACGCTGACACTAAAACTTTGTTAGCCTTTCTACGCTATCATTGCTCATGTCGACTTTTTATCGCACTCGTTTAAATTTTGCCGCTGGACACACAGTCCGATACTCACACGGGGGATAAGAAAGACGAAGACTTACCTTCCCAGGGGCAACCGACAATCTCGGCGCGCAAACAGACAGTGCGATCGTATTGACCATATGGATATATGCGTATCTTTGAGGCAAATATAATCGGTTGCATTGCGTTCTCCACCTCACTGTAAGTGTTGATGTTGCCCGGTAGAATCTGTATAAGAAAATTGAAAGTTTCGGTTAACTTAGTTTAATGTATTTAGCAAAAAGTAAGTAAAGGCAGAGTAAACTTTTTATATGAGTTTCAGAATAAATATATTAGAGAAAAGTATTTTTATATTGCTTAGCAATTCCTCAAAGGAATATTTCCAATATAAATAATATTAAATTTTCTTTAAATAATATATTATTACAAATTTTTAGATCTTAAAATTAATAATATTAATCTTACCTCCTTGCCCTGAATGTTCTTCCAGCGTTGCCATTTGTCAAAGCCCGGTCGCCAATATTCGAGGACATAGGCTTCGGTGTACTCCTGACCCTGACCCTTGCCGAATCGGCCCTGAGTGCGTATGGCGGTTATCACATGCGTCTGCAGCAGGTCCACCTGCAGATACTCCTTCAATGCATTGGACACCATGTGCTTGGGGCACCACGCACCGCCATTATTATCGGTTTTCAGTCTGCAAAAAAGACGCAAGAAGAAAAAAAACGACAACTTTATTAATTAGCCACTCTGCATACGGTAGCTCCCCGGCTCGCTAACCAGTTGCGCAGAAGCAAAAGCGAGAATTTTTTTTTTATAAATTAATTGACATTAAGCGTTTCGGCACCACACAGCGTTTGGGGCCTCTCTCTATTGGAGGCTGCCTCCAGGCTCCCAACTGAATGCCAGCTACATTTGTAGCAAGCAAGAGGGGAAAAGCAAGGGGGATTGTGAAGAGGAAGAGGAGGGCGTCTGGCAGGCCGTCTCGTTCGTTAAGCTGTTGCGGTTTTCGACGCAGCAGGATGTTGTCTATGTAATTAAGGATTAATTTAAGTTAGACACAGACGGCTGGACAGGCAGGATGTTAGCTCCTCTTTCTCTCTCTCTCTCTCTCTCTCTTTTTCTCTCTCTTTGTGTTGTCTTCTTCTTCGACTATGTCGGCCCCCCTCCTTAGCAAGTTTAATCAATTTCTTTGGGCTGCTCTCGCTGGTATTGATATGTTAACCACTACAAATACGTTTTTCGGTTTATATTTCAATTAAGTTTTACATGCTTGATTGCATTTTGGGGGCCTTAATGTTTGCCCATTATTCATCGGCCGTGACTAGGCCTAAACACCGAATGCCCCATGCCTAGTTGTTGTTGTTTTTGCTTGCTTTTGCTCTTTTGCAAATTGCTTCATTTTGTCGGTCTGTCTTTGGCAGGCAGCATCTGCCAGAGTCCAAGACACGAAGTAATATCTGAACCTGTGCTAGCAGCAGGTTATTGAATTTGATTGCAATATTTATTTTAGTGGACGACATGCGATTAAATGCATTTTCGCAATTTGTTGTTATTTATTTTTATGTGCACTGTAAGTGCAATTAGTAAGTTTTTTCCGCATGACTGAAGCGAATTTGGCAATTGAGAAGAGGTCCTTTTTTCTGTGATGTTTGTCATGTTTTTAATTACAAAATATTTCTCTGGCTATGACATGCACAGAAATAATATGTAAACACATTTGAACGACTTTGTAAGCTTTTAACTTGTTTCGACACATTTTTAGATGAAAAATTGTTGAGGTCTTTTTATTTTTAGCAAACATTTTTTCATAATTTATTAAAATATTTTCAACCAGTTTCATATATTCAAATATTTAAATCATGTTAAAATGTTTCCTTTCAGTCTTTGTATATTTATTTACAAAAAATCACCCACAGTTAACATGATTGCAAAAATGTTTAGATAAAAATTTTATTTTATTTTATTGAAACCTATTGAAGCCAGTTTCACATATTTGTATTTAATTTTTGTTTTCTTTCAGTCTTTTTTCAAAAATCACCCACAGTTAAGTTGATTGGAAATATTTTAAGATGACAATTTTTAAAAATGTTTATCTTTAAGCAAACATTTTCTTACAGTTTAAGAGTATTTATTAAGAAAATATTTTAATAATAATATTTTCAAGCCACTTTCACATATTCTAATTGAACATATATTATATTCAATTGTTAGGTACTATTTAAATCATATTAAAATGTTTCCATTCTCGCTCCAAATTTATTTACAAAAAATCACCCACATTGAACAAGATTGGAAATATTTTTAGATGAAAAATTGTTGAGTATTTTTAATTTTAAAGAAAACATTTCTATATAATTTAAAAATACTTAATATAAATATTTTATTTAAACATTTTTTGACATACTCAATTTTAACATATATTATATTCCATTGTTATTTTCCTATTTAAATTATGTTTAAATGTTCCCATTCACTCTCCATTTTCGTTTACAAAGAAATTTCCCACAGTTGATTTGATTCTGACCACAAGCTGTGTGTGGTTTAGTACACTTCCTTCCTGTTGCCATTTGGCTTGTAATAATCATTACCAACTGCAATTACTTTCAAGTGCATAGATCAAAGTGGAGTAGCTTATTAAATGAATAAAAAATAATAAAAGAATAAAGGAGAGAACTCCCACAGCTTGGCAACAAAAAGGTCAATTTAATCATCATAAAATTGCTTAGATTTTCTTTCGCAGCCGCCTTCATCATTTCCTTTTTCTGCTCAGTAGCTGGGTTGTGCTGGAAGTGCTCCAAAAGCAAATAACCTCGGGCCACAGATAAAGGCAAAGACAGAGAACACACCGAGAAGTAGAGAGTAGAAAAATTACAGAGCCAGTGAGTGAAATACGTATAAACATCATTTAAAATGCTAATATCCGCAGTTATGTGCATTTCAACTTGACTTTAATTATTGTTATTGCCAAAGTTAACAATCTGCGCCATCGTCGGCTCGGCTCGGCTCAGCTCATTTTGAAGCAAATAGCTGATGGACTGACTAACTGCTTGCTGCCGGGCAACGGAGACTAGAGTCGACTCCAACTGGACTCTGGGCATCTAATCAAGCGCCGCCTTTTTTCTCTGTTCTCTTCTCCTTTTTTTTTCGTAGTACTTTTAATATGTAAGAGGTTGTAAATTTAATGGCCTGACGGGCCGTTGGACGTTGGGCGAGGTAATGAAAATCAAACAGCGCCAACTGTCATTAAACTAATCTTTGTAATTCAATACAGAGAGACCAACAACAGGCTAACATGGACTTGGACATGGAGATGGAGAGTCAACGCCGTCAACGTTGCCGTCAACATCATTCAATTCATGTTCGCATCCTGTCCTGGCTGACCCTACAAATGGCAGATGGCTAAGGGCTCTCTCAGATCTGAGATCTGGAATCTGGAATCTGGGATCTGGTTGGTAAGCAAATGCTCATGGCTTTTGTTTTTAAGTGCATGTTTTCTGTAATGAATTACTTAAAGTTTTAAAGTCAGTTCGAAGCTTTTGGGCTAGTTAGTTGCCTGCCTGCCTTCCTGCTGCCTGGTTAGCTAAGTGCACGGCAGCCACAAATTATAATGTTGCCTGCCTTTTGAACTTTGCTGCTTGCTGCTTTGCTGCTTGTTGGTCTCGGGAACTTCTAGTTAAGCAAATTGCACTACGCTTGATTGGACCCAGTGGGTGGGTAGAAGGAGGATGGAGGATGCCAAGGCGGTTGAATGAGGGGAAAAAAAATAGAGACAAAAGAAAGTTGCAGCTAGTTTTGAAGAGTTTGTTGCGCTCGGTGTGTGTGTATGTGTGTGTGGCAGTCATTGGGTTAAGTCAACTTCACTTTGGTAAAAGGTGAAAGGCTGAAAGCGAATTGTGACTACAATTTAACAAAACGAATCGTTTGCAATCGACAATTTTTCAAAGGGAAAAATATAAGAGAAAAGTCGTTACTATAAAAGGTAAATGTAAACACTTTAATAAATCTAATTTTGTTTCTTTTAATAAACTATTAAAAGGTTAATATTATTCCTTTTCTTAGACATAACTCAATCATACCAAAAACTGTTCACTAAAATCTTTACCAAAAACCTAGTTATTTACTTAATCCGCTTCTTAAAGTTTATCATAAAAAATCAAAACTCAAAACAACTTTTAATTATTCGCATCAACTACTATTAAAAAATCAACTCAAAAACTGTACTCAACTCCTTTTGGTAATTCATTTATTGCCCGCTTAAGCCATTTAAGTTGCCATTAAATCACATCGCCC
Source organism: Scaptomyza parva (assembly GCA_035044645.1). Taxonomy (NCBI): domain Eukaryota; kingdom Metazoa; phylum Arthropoda; class Insecta; order Diptera; family Drosophilidae; genus Scaptomyza; species Scaptomyza parva. The sequence goes on from JAWNNT010000063.1 coordinate 1,295,718, forward strand.
GTCAATCTGCATTCGAATCCGAATCCACTTTTACCACCGAAAGGAGAATCCATCTAAAGCAAGACACGACCATTCTCAGGTGAGTCAGTACTCAGAGTGAAGCAGCAAAGAGTCGCTGAGAGCCCGCATTTCAAATGCAGATAACAAGTCTGAATCTGAATATAAATCCAGTATACGAGAGACATTGTCCTCAGCTCTTCGCCTCTTTAGCTCTTTAGTTTAAATTCCAGTTAATCTGCCTTGGACAACAAACAAACAAAAAACTTGAAGAAGAAAAAAAATGTGCACAAATGAATTTTTCTGTGTTTTTTTGTTTTTTGTTTATCTCAACTTGCTCATCACGCATCGTTTTGTGGTTTTACTTTAGTGCCGCCATAAAGGGTTAATGTTAATGATGCCTTTGTGGTTAGTCTCTCTGTCTGTCTGTCTGACAGTCAGCCCTTGTACTTGAGTGTTTTTTAAGTGCATGTCTATAAACGCAGACGCAGCAAATTATTACAGAAAGCGAGTGTGGAATCTGTGGCGACTATACAAATTTATACTACTGTATATATAAAGAGGCGATGTTTGCATTGATTTTGCCGTAACTCACGTGGTAATTGACATGTTTATGGTTTGAATGAGTGTTTTACTTTTATACTTAAATAGTGGGTGGTATGGGTGTGATGGCAAGGGCTTTGATTCCGACATACTATACTAATTATATATAGAAATCTATAGATGATGATGTTGATGATGGTGTCATCAATCATTCGTGGCAATTGCAAAACTTCCGCCTTCAATCTTCTTCGTCTATCTTTTTTTGACCCGCATTGCCTCACACTTTCCGGGCAAAACTCATAAAACTTTAATACAAACGAAAAAAAAAAAACAATATGCGTCAATAAAATGTAAACAAAACCTCAACGAAATAAACTCAACTGAACTTGTCTAGCCAGCTGCATTTTTATACCCTTAACCCATGATATGGGTAAAAAAGGGTATATTGGTTTTACGCAAAAGTATTTAACAGGCAGAAGGAAGCTTCTCCGACCGTATAATGTATATATATTCTTTATCAACATCAACAGGCGAGTCGATATAGCCGTGTCCGTCCATCCGTCCGTCCGTCCGTCCGTCCGTCCGTCCGTCCGTCCGTCCGTCCGTCTTTATGTCTGTATGTATGAACCCGTCGAACTGAGATTTTGGATATGAGCTATCCTAGTCCCTAGGCATAGCAAGTTTGTTTTAAATTTTCGATAACTTTTCAGGTTTACGATATACACATGGATTCGATAACAAAATCTTGAACTTCTAAAACTTTAAAATGGGGATTGAAACTATTAACAAAATAATGAACATATTGTGAAATTTGCATTAAAATCGGTAAAAAAGGCCGGAAACATGAACTCATCAAACATTGGTACAGTAGTACACGTATGTATGTGTATGACTGTCAGCCCGACCGTCTGTCCGTGTGTATGGTAAAGGGTTAAGGGTATCTTATAGTCGAGCTTACTCGACTAGAGCTTTCTTACTTGTTAGTTTAGTTTCTATGCAATGCTTCTGGTTTGCCCTTTGGTTGAACCGCCGTCGTGAACCGGTTTTGCGGTTAGCAGTCGCCTCGCCTCGCCTCGCATTGAAATTGCATTTAATTAGTTGGGCCAAAAGAAGAAGGGCTGGCGACCACATTCAGCGAGAGATATCCGCTGTCAGGGCCATTAAACGGTTGCATATTCATGAAAAAGATTTCGATTTTCCCCGCAAACTTCCCAAATCAGATATCTCTTAAAGGGCGCTAGCTGAACGAACAACAAAATACATTTTCAACTGATATGCAAAAAAGGAAAAACTTATTTTTATTTGTTTTCTTTTGTTGTTGGTTGTTGATGGAACAACTGTTTGTGTCATAACATAAAGTTTTTGTCTGTCTGTTTATTTGTTTGTCGGTGGCTAAGATTTCGTTTTTATAAACTGTCTTGGCTTATCGCACTAATGAAGTTGTCTATAAAATTGTCAATTAAACGAACACGCCGCACCATTTATGATAAGATGGACTAATACTGGAAAAGGCCGAAGAAGTGACAGTGACTGGGCCATCAGTGGGTTAAGTGATTGGGTTGTGACCTTAGACCCGAGAATAGTGCAGTATCAAAAGCTGAAAAAATCTTATTACGCTCCGAGTTTGTTATAGATTTTACTTGTAAGCAACATCGATAGAAAGTTGTTCAGTAATATGTTACAAATTAACTTTAATCAATCTTAAACATCTTTTCAAAGATTATAGTTAACTTTGGAAGTAAAAGTTTGAATCATATGCTGATAAATAAAAACTCACCTTGCGTGTTGTGGCCCAACAAATCCCGTGTCATGGGCTGAGCTAGCTGTGATTTGAGCATCTGTAATTGCGCCAGATTCCATTCCCAAAGGCACATTGCACGTACCTAAAAAAAAGAAACAAAAGAAAAACGAAAAAATTTTATAAATGGCTTTCAGGTCAGAGAAGATAATTTAAATATGCAAAGGCAAAAGTTAATTAATGATGGATGTGCCTTTTGCAACTCGCATGTTAATTTAGAACTCTCGAACTGCCAGCCAACATCTTTTCATCTCTCTGTTTGCCCCAAGTTGAGTGCAACAACGCCCATCAAATCTATCAAAATAACTCAAGCGTCAATTTGACTTTTTCTTGACATATTCCATGGAGGGTGGTGATGATGATGGTGGTGGTGTTGGCGGGGTGGTGATGTTGGTTTCTTGTTGTTGTGTTAGTTAAGACACGCCCAATGCTTAAAAGGTAGGCCTATCACTTTCCCATCGTATCAGATCGAAGCAGATGCACACACTCGGGCTAGTATCTGCTTTTTAAATAAGGCAAAAACACTTAATCATTGCCAAAGTCAAAGCAAGCCGGGCAGAACGTCAACTACTTTAGTTAATTTATTGCCTACCGATTGCAATTCGCATACACATACATATATGTGCTCTCTTGGCTTGCTTGGCCTTTGATATAAGCTTGGGGACTTGAACACCATCGCCATCATCACCAGCACCAGCACCAGCACGAAGAACAGCTGTCTATCCCGGCTGTCTGACTGTCTGACTGCCTGCTGATATTTTCGCCAGAATCAACACTGATTTGACATGACTTTTGTTGCGCTGGCACAGCATGGTCTCAGCTTCCCAACTTGCTAGCATTGCTGCAGTGCCTCCTTCATCTGACTTTGTCTTTTACTTCTTTACCCAAGGTGCGTGCATTCGTTTAGAAGTTTATAAATAAACACACACTCACACACACAGACTGAGAGAGAGCCTGGACGAAGCTAGAGTCTCTTTGCATTCGCACTTGATTGGATTTGATAGCTGGCAATGCTAATGTACACTGAAGCTTCCTTTGGGTAAAGGCTAAAACTGTGACTCTATGCAACTGTGCAACTGCAACTGGGCGTGGGCCAGCCAGGTCAGAAGGCAGTTGGCATATTGCAAGTGCATTCATTTGGAAAATTGTTGCATGTTTTGCTAACTCCAGCTCCAACTCAACTCACTCGAATGTGTCTAGAAAAAACAACTACTAGAACCTGATGCTACAATTCCATCCTATGATTATTTGCTTATGTATATATAAGAGTGTGTGCAAATATTGAAGTGAGCCAAAAGATGTAAGGCAGGCTGCCATCGACTTCGATTGCAGGCAAAGTAGAGAGAAACATGTTTATAAATTCGTATTTATGTATTTGGTTTGCTTGATTAACTATAATATTGTGGCTCAGATTTGATTTATTCGCAGACAAAGGGGAAAAGCTGGGAAATGCTGTATGTAATATGACAGATAGAAAGTAAGTTTGTTGCAGGAAAAGTTGTGGTTGTGTTGCGTCTAAGAAAATGTTTAAATAAGACAAGCTTGAAAACAAGTCAACTTGGCAAAACTTATTGCAAACTTTGCAATGGAAAAACTATGAAAATAAATTAAACAATTTCTTTTTCTCTTTCGACTTGGGGAAACAAATCAGATTTATATATAAGTATGTCGACAGATTCTAAATATGAATATGTAAATCAAATTATGTCATAACCAATGTGGTATGATTATTGTAAATATGTATTTGATATATTTAGTCATAAACTTATTTGTGCTAAAGAAAAAACTCAAGAAAAACTCTCTTTAATTGTATAATTCTATGCTTTTGTATATATTTGTGCCCATTTTCGTTTGCCCAACTTTCTTTGAAAGTCTTCTTATGCCGCTTATAGCTTTTGTTCAGTCCATCAGAGACTTCACTTCACAATGTCCCCATCGGCCTGTCCTCATATCAACATTGAAATTTATGAGCCGCTGACATGCCAGGGCCATTCAAAGTGGGCATAATCCTAAGCTGGCTACCATCGCTACTACTTCTTCGCCAATATGGCTTCATTAAAGCCACGTTGCCGTAACTACTACTACTCTTTGTATTTATGGAAAATTTGTGCACACAACTTTTGAGATAGCATTAAAAATGTCCATATGCCAATTAATGAGGCAGGTAAAGTAATGGGGAAGTAGGAAGAAGAAAGCAAAAAGCTTTTTCTTCGTTGTCTGATCCCAAGTGCAACAGCACAGAAGTGGGGACGCCCCATGGCGTTTCTCTTCAAATGCCACCAACTGTGGCAACTGTCACTGCCCCCATGATAATGATGAGCCCCACATAAAAATGTTTATTCAATGTCAATTACGGATATCTCTCTACACTGTAAAATAACTCATAATAAAAAGTATGAAACAAACATTCAATAAACAGATAGAAAAGTCAGTCCCCTCTCAGAAAAAAAGTTGAATAAATAAATATATTCAAACTTGTATGAAGACCTCAAGCAATTTAATGAATGCTGAGCACCTTTTGACTTTGACTTTTGACTTTATTGCCTTGATTTGTTTAGTTACAAAAATAAACTATTCAAGTATGGCAAACTGGCAAACATTTAAATGATTCATTCAATTACTACTCACCAATATCAAAAGCTGCAATCGCTGGCGTAGTGAGCATTAAACAACCGCTGGCAATTATCAATGCCAAGTGGCGAAAATCCAAATTCCATTTGCTGTTCCAGTTTCTTCTTCTCTGAATCGATAATGTTGTTGATGGTGATGTTGATGATGATGAGCGGGGGGAACTAGAAAGGCACTGGCGGGAGAACATTTTGTAGGTGGAATTTGTTGCTGTTGCTTCACTTGTTGCTATTGTTATTGTAGCTTTGTTAGAAGTTAAATTGTGCGTCATTTTTCGGATTGGCCTGGCAGTGGATTTCTGGATGAGAAGAAGAAATCATAATGAAAATTTTTGTTTATTATTTATTAAATGTAAATTATATATGTAAGATACTAAATTCTGAATATCAGCTGCAACTTTCCATCTTCATCTCTTTATACTCAATATGCATCAAGTTCTATTTCATTTTCTATATAAAGCTTTTTCCCTCATCTCACACCGAGTGAAATGCCTGTGCTGCCTTCTCTTCTAATTAGTTTTGCCTAGGTTAGTCGCCGCCACCTTGTCCCCCTCACCATAGTCGACGCCCTTCGGTCGGTCCCACATTGCAACTCATTAAAATTAAAAGACATCAAAAGAAATTTGCAAACTAAACACACAAACAGCGGCAGCATCTGGCTGCTGCGGACTGCGCCTCCAATGGATGTCCTTTTTCAGTAGAATCCTACTTCTAGTCCCTAGTCTGGAGCCGCAACCCTCTCTTGCTGGCCCCTGGCAAGCTCTCTGCGCTCGTCTGCCGGCGCCTTTTGTGCTACCTTTTGCCCTTTTTTTTTGTAGATTTCGCCGCACGCTTTGCATAAACTAAATAAATTTCCTTTGGGCCCACCCGCCTTGCCTTTGAAAGTACATCATGTCATAAAGTGGGCTGACTTGTATTTTTCGTATCGAGACAAAGGTTGGGGAGGGGATGTGGTTGGGGTGTGTGTGGATTTGTTGGCAGCTAGTGCAGCTTCTGCTTTAAATTGCTGTGCCAGCTGACGGGTTTCTTTTTTTTTCGGGGTTCCTTCTCTCTTCTTTGGACTACATCTTCTTCTAACTGTAAGCCAGCGTTAAATTAAAGCGGAAACTGGCTTGTGCCTGGCCAGTAAGGCAGGAGGATGGAACGGGGAGGGGTACGATGTGGCAGAGTAGGCAGTCAGCATGTTTGCTTTAGACACTTTCTATGGCTCATATGTCTGCCAAGTTGCCTAGCTGCCTGGCTGCCTGCCTGCCCGGCTGCCTGCCTCGCATCTCTCTGACTAAATTGTTGCAAAATAATGTTAAATGAAAAGCACAAAGTCATTCAGGCAGCCACACACACAAACACATGATGAGTGAGGGGTAAAGGGGGACGCACACACTGTCGTCTCATCCGCATTCACAACTTGCTGTTTCTCTCTCTCTCTCTTTCTGGCCATGACTTGGTTTGGCATCCTCCGCGTCATCGTCACGCACATTCACTTTGCATTCATTCAACTCCAATGCCTGGCAAAAAGTCGAAGTCGCAATAACGACCGATGACGACGACGACGACAGGCTGCAACAACATTTCTTGTTGTTGTTGTTGACTTATTTTTCTTTTCTTTTTTTGGCATCAATTGAGTTTCAGATTCATTCACAGTTAAAGCCAAGTGATGCGATAACCAAACGTGCTTTCTAATTCAAACTCAAAGATTAAAGACAGAAAAGATTCAGACAGACCTTAGTTGATGTTAAGAGTTAGTTAGTGGACTTAAAGATTCAAGCTTATGGACATTCTTAAATGACAGGTGAGTTGGGAGCTCCCATTAGGTATGGGCTTATTCCCTTACTTTTCCTTCATAACGCTTTTTATACTTTGACAATTCACATTATCAAGTTTCAAGATTTCTTCCTAATTTAGTATTGGTTTCCCTAACTGCGAGTAGTCTCTTTTCTCTGTTACCAAACAACTCTTTTTCTCCGCTTCTACCCAAATTGCTGCTCACATTCCTGGAAGAGCTAACGAGAGAGATGCTCAGTGGCTCAGTTTACGTTTTGGACATTGCCCACAGAGTGTGCTCCTTTACAGATGTTTATCTAACAAATGTGCCTCATCTCCTGCTGCTGCTGGCGTTGTTGTTACTTGCAATCTGACCAACCTTCTCAACAATCCCGATGACTCCTTCACAAGCCCAACTTTGTTGCAACAACATGCATGGCATGCATGCAAAGGAGAAAAAAGTATAGTAATGGGTAATGTCATGTGGCAATTTGTCCCGCTGACGCAGCTGCAAAAGTTCACCTTAACCCCAAGCACGCACCCCCCTTTGTGTACACCCCCTTATCTAGGTCTTCCTTCCCTTGACTGTTGTCAATAACTCAACGGTTAATTGCTCATCTTTCAACGTCGCAGGGCTCTCAGGTACTTCAACCAGGTACCATTTACCTTCTCTAGCTTCTTTCTTTTTGCCTTCTGGCTTCTGCCCAGCGGCAGCCTTTGACGCTCGGGCCAACAACACCAGTTTGAAAAAAGATTTCCCAACTGACAAATGCCGCCTGTCTTAGTTTTAACTTGCTGCACTTTATACGCAACGAAGAAACCAGACAGAGTCAGCTACGATCTGTAGATACGATCCGAGATCTGGGGACTATTTTTCTGCCCGCTGTCTGCCACTCCACAATATAGGTTAAATTAATTGTGACACTCGCTGTGGAACATGGAAAGGGGAATGAGGAGAGGCGCGTGGCCATCGATGTTTCTGGTCAGTTGCATGGACTCCGACTTGCACCTGGCGGCGGCAACGTTTTGTGGCAAGTTCGTTTCGTTTTTGTTTTTTGTTGTTTGTTAGTTGCGCGAATATTTCATAAATTGAAATGTACAGTTAGTTAATTACACGCTCAATTGGCTCTAAAAGCGGCATTACCCAGTTGGCCCCGGCTAAAACAGAACTTGGCTAGCAATTTTACTTCCACTCCAACTGCATTTTTAATGGTTGTCATAAAAGATTTATCGCCAAATGGTCAGAAGGCAACAAACTTTAGCGTTTAGAGGCGTTACCTACTCACACACATACAGAAAGCGAGGCAATCATGGAAATTCTCAGTTGAACTGTCGATTTGATTATGATATAATAGCTATTGCGAAGCTAGCTAATGGACATCGTGTATGTGTGTGTATGAAACAAGGGTCATAGCTGTGTGTGAATGTCGCGCTAATGGAAAAATAATCGGGTAAAATTGAAACAAAAGTTAAATTAAAAGAATATTTGTAATTGAGGTAAGCTATTGTTAAAAGTGTTAAGTTCTTTTCTATTCTAACTTCAAAAGTTATTACAAATAGATCTATATACTTCAAGCAACAATTCACTTTCCTTGATAAAATTTTACTTGAGGTATGCAATTGTTAGAAGTGTTAAGATCTTTTCTGTTGATTGTCTGAACTAAATGTTCTACGAAAAAAATATGTATAAAACGGAAGGCGATCTTTATACTTAGTTCAACCCTTTGTTTTACTTTCTTTGATAGCTTTTCCCGATTACTTAATTCCTTTCCTCTCTCTTAACTAAATCAACCACTTTAGAATCTCGATAACTGATCGCAAGTCATCAATCAATCGTGTTTTCAATTACAAATGTCAACACACACAGACATAGAGACGAAGCGAATACTACAATAAGCTATATTTAAATCGGTTGAAAAGTAAAACAAATTGACCCGCGTGCTGCAAAATTTAAACATCAAACTGTGTTTTGGGCTGACTTCCTGATTAGCTCGAAAAAATAGAAGAATTCCACAAAATGAAAATGCCCGCAACAAAAACCAAAAACTAAATTGATTAATTGATGAAGCACAGCAACAGCAGCAGCAGCAGCAACACAATTTGTGGAAAAACACACACACACACATCTATTTGAAAGTAGAGCACATCAATGGACTAAGAGACAGCCACTGACAATGTGTATATGTACATATGTATGTGTTTACCATATATAGTAGGCCACATGGCTCGACACAATTTGCATAAATCGAAATACAAAAAAAGCAGCAGAAGAAGAAGCGAGTCGAGTTTGACTGCAAATCGGCAGCTAAAAGATATTTATCTTCCAGTCTGAACGCGTCGAGTGTTTGTTGAATGAGTGTCAAATTAAATTGATCAATTAAGCAATTGACGTGACGGCTTCTTCTCTTTCAACCTCTCGCTCTCTCCCTCTCCCTCTCTCTCTCTCTCTTTCTCTTTCTCTCTCTCTTTCTTTCTACCCTACTGTATAAAAAAGTGCAGCAAATGCACAATGAAAGAGTAAATGGAAAATGGTATTGGGATTTGGGATGTGGGGTTTTGGAGTACTGAGAATGTGCGTCTCTGACAGTTAATGCGACTTTTCCACACACACACACACACACATACACATGCACACTCACACACAACAAGTGACGCAAATTGTGAAGCGTGTTGAAAAGTGGGAGTGAGGGAGGGAAATGATTCCTAACTGTTAGTTAGAGCTCTGCTAGTGACAATTTTCTGTCAATTCAGCGGCGCTAATCAAGCGAACAACTCTTGAGCATTTAAAACGGTGCGGGGTGGAGTGTCATTTTGGGAGCTGTTGGAGTCGAATGGGCGATGAGGCATGCAACTAGACAAATTGGCTGCGATTGCAGCAGCTGATGCCACACAGTTGTTAGTTTGGGTTTTGGAGCTGCATAAAGCCAAACATGCGGGTTATACATACTACTATGAGAGTATATGCCACACAGCTCAGACATAGAGAGGCAAGCAGGCAACCAAGCAGGCAGGCAACAACGTCATATAATCCATCAAGCAGGCAGACAGTTGCAACTACAACAACGACAACATCAACGACGGAGACGACTCGAATTTCCCCAACTGTAATCAAATCAAATGACAACGCAGACAGCAAGGAAACTGCAACAACTACCATGTAGAATACCAAAACGGAAAAGGCAACAAGCACTGCGCAAAATATATTATTGAGTTGTTAATGTTTACATGAGAAGAATTTGATTTGTTCAACTGCATAGAAAGTTAAGCAAAATGTATGAATTTAATCAAAAACACATAAAATCATTTAATACTTTTAACTTTAAGCTCTACTATTTCTATAAGTGTTATAAAGAGTTAACATAAAGAAAGAATGAAAGAGAAAGAGTGCAACATGCAACTCTCGCAGAAATTAAGTATGACTGGCAGTCGAGTTAACAGCAACAAAAAAACCAAATGGCAACGCCGCGATTTCTATGACTATTGTCACATTTGATGGCTAACACTTTTGACGATTTAAATTGCTGACGAGGGGGAGAGGCTACAACTAATGAAAGAATTAAATGTGTCCGTCTGTGTGCATGTGTGAGTGTTTTTATGTAAGACTTTAAGTCTGCGCTGTCTGTGACAAGAAGTCGAGTTGCAACAACAAAATTTGCATAGCTGCCACACAAGCGACAGTTGACAACTTTTTTTTTACTGTCGCTGCTGCCAGTTACTGTCTGGTAGTAAGCAAGGAGCTTGAAAGGCAGAATGTATTCTTCTATTATTGTGACAGGCAGCAGCAAGTCAGTCTCGACTCCACTCGACTCGACTCGAATGTTGACTTTCGACTGTGTCTCTTTCTCTCTCTGTCTGTCTGTCTGCCACTTAAAAGAGCGTAGATAACAGAAAGTTATAAAGGTATAAAGACACTTGAAATAAGAGCGCAATATTGATTTTCGACATGGTCCCAAGTTCATTAAAGTCACATCAGCGACAATCATACCACTCCCCTCTGAAAAAAAAACCATAATAAACAAAATATATTCGCTTTGCCCACATTCAAAAACCACAAATAGACACGAGATGCGCCCACAAATCAACGCCTAACCACAAGGTCCCAAAAACTGAAAATAAAAAACAACAACAACACAGTCGACGCCATTTTGTCTGTGCTTTGGCCATTAAATATGCAAACAGTAACATGCGAAAATGTGAAATAAAAAAAGTGTTGCATACTTTTAGTTGCTGCGTCAAACCGCAAAAAAGGCAGCAGAGCAAAAAACCGACCAAACAAAAAAAATGGAGGCAACCAAAAGCGAAGCTCGCAACAGGAAGCCGGAAAAATAAATAAAAAGGCGAGACGAGACACCGCACACCCTTTCACCACCCTCTCTTACTCTATACCCCCTCTTCAGTCATCTTTTGCTACCAGTTCGCGAGCCATTCATTAGCATAGACATAGACAGGGACAGTGGAAAAGAGAGAAGGCGCGAGAGCAATATTGAATTTCTATGCCTGTGTGGGTGCTCAAGGGTCGTTCGTCTCCTTCTTTCTGTGTATGTGTTTGTGTTGGATCATAAGGTTGCGAAAAAATGTTTCACGCTCCGGCTAACTGAGAACGAAATCACAGTGCCAACGGGCCAAGTGGAGGTGGAGTGAGGGGAACCCGTAAGAAAAGCGCCGAGAGCTAAAAAAAAAAGAAATCCCAAGTTTCGCCAGGGGATCAAATTAGTCGAGTTTTGTTTTTTTGTTTGCTGTTTGCCTGCTTGAAAAGTATGCAAAAAAACTCAACACTGTTATATAAAATTCACATACGTATATACATATATGCATGATAAGTGGAGAGTAAAGTGTGTTTTGAAAAGAAGGTTTGGGGAAGACGTTGACGAGGAACAAGTCAAAAACTGCAAAGGAATTCCCAGTGTGTAGCTCTGAAGTAGATCTGCTTGTCATCGGGACAAAAACAACATCATCTGGTGTGGGTTAGTGACAGTGGGTGCAACAGGGAGCCGTAAAAAAGGAAAGGGAATAGCAAATTGGTAAAATGACGAGAAAGAGTTACAAAATGGAAGTCAAGTTAGAAAACTTAGAAAGTGAATTAGTATTGTAAAAAGTTGTTGAAAATCAAAACTTTAGGAAAGAAAATAATCATTTTTATAAAAAAAAAGTTTACTATAAGCATTTAAAAGATATTTATTTTTGACAAGCCCAACTAAAGTATAACAAATCACATCACAACAATAATTGCCAGCTACACAAGCGATAGATAACAAAAAACAGGTACAAGGAATTCAAAAACAAACAAGAAAATAACACAAAATCCTGTCGATGCTTTAGCATGTTAAGCAATACCAAGAAGCAGATGAAAAGGTTATAATAAATTCAGACGAAAGCAAAAGAGTGGGCCCAAAAATATATCATAACAGGGATCCCATGCAGCTGCGGAAGGTGAATACGATGAAGAAGAGTGGCATTCTTCAAGTGTGGGGTATTTTTGTTGCACATCCCTCAACGGCTTGTTAAGCCTCTGCTCTGATAAGCTCGCATGAGCATTCACTTAACTGTCAATGGAGTAGATGCCACCTCCCTTTAGAGTACTTCCTTTTGGACTGCTTTGTGTGCGGTTTTGTGAGCAGCTTAAACAGACGAAGCTGGAAACGTTGTGTGTGGGCCTCTGTTGGAATTTTTATAAATTATAAGCGATGTTGCTGACAAAAATATACATATTTTCCCAAATATTTCGAGTATGAGAATGACATTGACAATGAGGCGGCTGTGGCAGTAGTAAGTGGCTGGCAGCAACAAAGCGCTGATTGACAACAAGAATGACGAAAAAATGAAAACCCTGACTGACTACTGACGAGAGACGAGACACAAAAAAATGACATAAAAAATATACCAACACAGACAGTTACCAAAAAAAAGCACATAGCACCGACAATCGTTATGATATGCAACGAAGCGTGGTAAGGACATGTTGTGTGTTTGTGTGTGTGACAGACTCAAGCTCTATCGATTTTTGTTTAAAGAGCACCGATACTCTCAATGTTCAAATGCAGCTCAAGTGTAGCTGTGACGAACAGCGGGCTTCAGCTGGTTAACACTCATTGTTTTTTTGCCACACATGTGTTTTTAATGATCACGACGCAGGAAAGAGGAGGAGAAGTTGGAAACCCCTTAACTCATCGTAGATGTACCGTTAGCCAGACAAATTAGCAACGCTTGATTAATTTTTATGACGCGCACTGTAACTGAAAGATACAACAAACAAAAAACAAAACGAAACAAAGCAAACGAACAAATGTTGAAGGCATGTAAGAGACAGACAGGCAGACAGACATGGCAGAACTTTGGCCTAAGCTCATACACACACACTAGAGTAGCCATATATGGCATGTATGTTGTTTATAACAAACCGTACATTTGCCTAATGATGTGAAATTAGCCAAATGGCTTATAATCATAGCCATGCCATTTATTCATTCATTATCATTATTATCATTTTGTGTTAGCCAGTTGTTAATTTCATAATGCAACTAAAACTTTAGTTTTTTTTTTTTTGTTGCACGTAGGCGTGGCATGCAACGGCAATGACAACGGCAGCGGCTTGGGCCATTTGATTATAGAAATCATGTACTAGACAATTCTGACACAATTGTGTCCATATGGACAACCGCTTTTTAATGGCGACCCCAACCAAAATGCCGGAAAGGCGGCTTGTTGAAAACTTTTTCGTTATTTGTTTTTGTAGTTGTTATTTTGGTTGTTGTTGTTGTTTGGCTGGGTTTAACGTTGACTCGTTGTGGGTTTTGTGGTAATAAAATTTAACGCTTGTTTGGGCTGCTGCTGCTGCTGCTGCTGCTGTTGTTTGCTGCTGCAGGAAGGCTTTATTAGCTGATTGTTTTTATAAGGTAATGGGCATTAAATGACTACTTTGTTGCGGTACCGTAATGCAATTGCATAAATACACAAACACACACGCATAGTCTGAGTAAGTACTAAGTACTTCGTTTATGAGAAAAAATCATAAAGAAATCTATGAAAATATTGCCTAAATTTACAAGTTTGTCTTGTTTATGTTGTTTTAAATAACTTTAAAGTGGGAATATACTCAAAGTATGTTTAGAACTTCTGTTGTTTCAACCTTAAGACTTGTTTAATATAGGTATTACTATAAGTTCTGTTTTAACACATGTTAAGAATCACGTTAAATTTCAAAAAGATTTAATTCATACATATTACTATTTAAAAATTATCTTAAGTTGTCACCTAAACGATTCATTTTCTTATCATATGTAGATTAACTCAAGAATCTTTTGAAACTGGAGCAATATTTTAGCTTGATTACATTTTTACACCTAAACACAAGCATTTAACCCTTTTTTTCCATTAAGCCCTCAGCTGCTCATTCAAAAAAGCAAAACTGGGTTCTTGTAGCTGCAACAACATTTGGTACTTAACCCTCGGTTTCTAATTGCACAAACATGTTGCCCATTTGTTGTTGTTGTTGTCGCTGCTGTTGTTGTTGTTGTTGTTGTTGTTGTTGTTGATGGCAACCCCTTGTAGAAAAAAACCTTCGGAGTTGCGTCTGGCCAAATGACAAGTTTCATTGAAACATTTTTGACACCTGGCGTGTGGCCGAACGAACTCATCATCATCATCATCATGATCATGATATACACTTGGGAAACGGGAAACAAGTCGGAGCAGAGAACATTTGCATATCTAGCTCTCAAGGGGACGTGTGTATAATACCATGATATGGTCTAAAAGAACGGCTCTAAAAAATGTATACCTCACATTTTGGACGGGTGACTAAATGAAACAAGTTTGGGCAGCTTGATAAGTAACGAAAAACTACAAATGTGTTGACTGTTAAAAATTACATTGCATGTATGACAAAACTTTTTCACAAAATTCTACAAAAGTGTTGAGCGAAGGGATGGAGAAGTTGGTGGGGATGGTTGTGGGGGAGGGGTAAGTAGGGGTAGCGAGGGTGTGGATTATGGGCACAGCATTGATTAATGAGCCGAGCTGTGTGCGCATACATTAGAAACAGTTGCAGTTGCCCAAGCTTAGAACTCATTTACCAAGCCACAAGCTTTTTTTTTGCTATCCCGATGAGTCTTCCCGCATTTTTGATCGATTTGTGTGTTGGGTTGGGTTGGGTTGGGTTGGGTCTTGTGCAGTTGACCCTGAGCCCAATTGCACGCCTCTACTCACAAACTCTACTTTGTGCAGAACGGCGCTAATGACGTTTTATTGTTTTGTGATGCGTAAAATGTTTTGTGTATTGACGACAACAACTACAACGACGACTGGCTAATTTTTTCACTGAGCTGCGACTTGCTTGAATGACGCTTCAGTAAGTTTCTTTTCGATTGCAGAACAGACAAAACAAAGTGAGAAACGAGGGCCAGACAAAGAAGAAGCCAATCTTCGGTCGATTGGTCGAATGCGGGACACAACTCTGAATTTGATGAGCGGCGATTCATTTCCGCTCAATGTCTCAACACATCTAAATACAAATTTAATGTGCCTCACATGTATTTATACACATCTGTATACATATGTGGCTACGTGTGTGTCCCCCTTGTCTCACTCTCCTGTATGAAGTTCTTTCTTTGGGTTTTGGTCTGGCAAATTTGCGCAGTGAACTGTAACCGAAAGTTAATTAGCTCAACGAAATCGTCGCAGTTGCATTCCTTCAAGTCGTCGCATCTAGGGAAGTAGGTGGGGAAGAGGGAAACATGTGACGAATTCAATGTCTATTCAAACATCATTTACATACACATATATGACTGTGTGTGAGTGTGTGTGTGTGTTGAAATTATTGACGAACCATGTTATAAGGGTCGCCTGGTCGCTTTGATAGCGGTGCACATCAACACAAAACATATTATTATAAGAAAAGGAAGCTAAAAAGGAAATCTTGATCTATGTTTGTGTTGAATGTGAGAAAAAGGGGTTTGACTTTCCATGGGAACTTTAAGTAGAATAATCGAATTGTATTCTCAAAAATTCTCGATTGTAGCTTTAAAATAAAAAGATAAGGGAAAAAATAAGTCGGAAAGCCAAAGTTTTTTTTTATGACTACTATGAAAAAGAATTAAAAAAAAAAAAAATTTAAATAATTTGAATGCATTGATAACAATAGAAAGTAAAAGTTAAACTGTTTGAGGTTAAAAAGTATTTGATCGATTGATCGAAAACACTTTCTTATATTAGTTTCAGCACAACA